>OX420946.1:7139473-9539473 GCA_949091785.1 Polymixis lichenea | reverse complement strand
CATGTAGCAAAAAAAACTTGATATAAATGTCTATAGATGAAATTATATTTTTTCTATGGCGAATAACAAACACACGGCATGGTATGTCATGGCCTATCGAGGTGGTGCGCGGTTTTACCATCATCATTCCGGCCGGAAAACCTCCAATGCTGGATATTGACCTCCTCCAAGCACCGCCACTTTGACCGGTTCTATGCCTCTAGCATCCTGCGGATTCCTCCGGCTTTCACCTGGTCGTCAGTCCACCATCCAACCAACGTCTTCCGGTACGCGATCACCATTCCAGAATCTTTGCGCCCCATCGGCCATCTGTTCTACGATTAATGTGCCCTGCCCACTGCCACTTATGTTTAACAAATCTTCGGGCTATGTCGGTTCCCTTGGTTTTCCTACGGATCTCTTCACTTCAGATTCAATCGCTTAGGGAAACGAGAAGCATAGCCTTGTCCATGGGCCATTGGTTGACTTTAAGCCTTCTTGGCCTATTAGTGCAGAAGTAGTGGTTCCAAATCTGGACCTCTTTCTCAAATTCAAGGATGACAATTTTACCGACTTGAAGTAATATTTTAAATGTTTACTCACCCGAAACATTGGCAAGGTCGAGAACCGTATTTAAAAAAAAATATCATCACCCTTATCCCAGCAGGTTGTGCTCAGCATGACCTTTTGCTCTTCTATAGTTACTTATATCTCTATCAGCATGCTCCTTAGTTTTCATCCCCGTTTTCTAGCCATATATCATCTTCACACAAATCATTCAAAGTATCCTTGGTCATATTTTCCTTGATCCTTTCAACGGAAAGACTTCTGCTGCTGGACATAGGTCGTGTACCTAGTAAGGTTTGGAAGCTATTCGCTTTGGATGACCACTTCTTAAAACGAATTTCATTCACAAAAAAAACATTAATTTTCATAATTAAGGATAAATGTGTCAATAGTTGGAGTCTTAATATATGCAAAAGATTCGCACCATATTACATAGGACTTAAACAGGATACATTAACATGAAAACATTAGTATGTTCAGGTTTTTTTTTTTGTGTGTGGGAAATCATCAAATGACTTCTCCCGCTCTGGGTGGAGCAGGAAGGCGTGTCAGACTTTTACTGACTAAAACCCACCCATGTTCTCTCAGCTGCCCGTGTGCCAGGGGCCGCGGTATCTCTTTCGAACAACCCGCACCCCTGGCAGGCATCGACCCTTGCGAGCCCCACCAGCTGCTGCTAACGTCCCCCTGCGACGGGTTAGCAGTGGCCCCGCCGCCTACCACTTTTCGGCCGCAGGGGATAGGGAGAGCGGCCAACGCTATACCGACACTCCTCTTCCCCTGCGGCCCCACCGCGTCCGCCATCAAACGGTGGTGGCCCCGTCCAGGCCACGGAAGGGAAGAGCGCTACTCAGAAGTATCAGCACTCCTCCTCCGCCGCAGCCTGAACTCTAAGCCGCGACGCCTCCCATTCGACATCGCGGCCCGCCTCAGCTGCGATGCACCTCACCGCAACCTACTTTTTGGCCGCTACGTCGTCGGCTTGGAGGCACAAGCCCTGACGAGCGGCCCCACCTTGGGGTTCCTCTTCGCTTCACCGTGGGAACCCTGACCACGGTTACTGAGCCCCCCCGCAACGACAATGCGGGAACCCCACTGGGGGGTAGTATGTTCAGGTTCAGTATGTTGTAATTAGTTAACGACCCAATATTAATCAAGAATTTCGAATACATTGAAGTTAATTCAACTTAAATTCCCGGTAATTCTGATTCCCGTAGGAAGCTCAAGATTTAAGGCTCTCAGAGTATAAAGTTTTCGTTGCTGTGTGTTCAAGATATTATGCTTGGAGTTTTAAGATAAGCTATTAAAGCCTTGAAGTCGTAACTTCATGAGGCATACGTATTATATTGATATCCATCTGTTGGTTTACTGAATTTTGTTATTTTCGGGACACGAATTATAGAACTGTAAACACTTAGCGAAATAAAAAAGAACCTAAATCCCCTAGCACTCGCATACGAAGGGTCCGTAATACCGTACAATATTTAACACTACATTTTTTTGAAGAAGTGTCTCTCTTAATAATTACAATTTCAACTTGTGTGATACATTGTTTTGTTTTATATGATCCGTAATGCATTTAATTCTTGTGTATGAGAAAATCAGTATATCTTATTTTAATTTTCATAATTCTTTAGTACAAAAATCTATACTTATCAATACTTATATTATATTATATATTATCTATACTTACGAATTATAAAGCTGAAGAGTTTGTTTGTTTGTTTGCTTGAACGCGCTAATCTCAGAAACTACTAGTTCGATATGAAAAATTATTTCAGTGTTATATAGCCCATTTATCGAGGAAGGCTATAGGCTATATATTATCACGCTAAGACCAATTGGAGCTCGGGGGTCTTTTTCCTTTTGAGAGCTTCCGCTGCGTGCGCTGCGTAAACTGTTAAAGTTTCGCAAAAATAATGTACGGCAGAATTGTTTTCCTTTAAAAGTTCTAAACAAAAGTCCGCAACAGCATAATTATCTATCTTTTAAGGTTGGCTCACTATAACCTTTTTTAAGCTAACCAAATTTGTTCTAAAATTATGCATTATTTGCGAAGGTGTTTTATAAACATGATATTAATCCTTATCCAAATAATATACATAATATTATATATATATATTTAAATATATACTATATATTTAATGTTATAAAGCTGAAGAGTTTGTTTGTTTGTTTGGTTGAACGCGCTAATCTCAGGAACTTCTGGTTCGAATTGGAATATTCTCTTAGTGTTGGATAGCCCATTTATCGAGGAAGGCTTTAGGCTACAACATCACGCTAAGACCCTTAGGAGCCGTGCAAAGAGAAAAAAGTCACGAAAACGAAGTACTCCCTCGAGTAGGCGAGGCGAGCGACGGCGTGAGTCGCAGGCGTCAGTCGCGAGAGCAAGAAATTTGACGCGAACGAAGTCGCGGGCAGAAGCTAGTTTATAAATAAAACCATGAATCCTTCACCCTTTTTTGAAAGGTTCCCGTACCAACAAAGCAAGCTTCTCAAACAATACCCATTCCTCATTCCTTTTGCTTTCAGGAAAAAGTAGCAGAGCCAATTTGCTTGCTTCCTCTGATCGGTATGAAAATAATAAACATGAGAGGTAATTAAAAAAGACAAAAGACTCTCTGAGGTAAAATAAAACGATAATTCTACAGAAATAAACTACGAGGAAAATGTACTTGTAAGCCTGTATTGTTCTTTTAATACAACGATAGTAACTACTGGCGACACTGCATTGCGGTTTCATTCGTGTAAAAAGACCGAAATTATAAAAAAAATTGGAACCTACTCCACGTCAATTTATTTTTACATTTTGTGTTAATTAACAGACCAAATTGCAGTTCTAATAAAATAATAAATACATTGTGAACGCAATTATAGACAATTATTAGGTTATTTTTTTGGGTGGGAATTCATCAAATAACTTCTCCCGCTCTGGATGGAGCGGGTGGGCGTGTCAGACTTTTACTGACTAAAACCCACCCGTGTTCCCACAGTTGCCTGTGTGACAAAAAAGCTTAAAGTATTTATTTAAAACCATTATAAATGTTTAAATTAATTTTAAATCATTCAGACTGTAACCTGACCTAAATGATAATAATTCCGTATAATAAATAATACATTTACTTTTCGACTTTTGAGGGGCTTGTGGCTTAGTAATAATAGCCAGGTGGATCAATCGATCAGGTTAAGCTACGCTTGCCACGGTTGGTCCGTGGACGGGTGACCATCTTGACATACCGAGATCCGAGACCCTTCCATGCCTCGGAAAGCACGTTACGCCGTTGGTCCCAGCTGTCAATTGTGGATCTTTGACAGTCGTTGCGGGACGTCAGAAGCCCGAAAGTCTGACAACCAGTCTTACCAGGGGTATCGTATTACCCAATAACTGGGTTGTGGTTGTCAAATAGGCAGTCACCCCATGTAAAATACTGGTATTCATTTGCATCCGGTTAGACTGGAAGCCAACCCCAACATAGTTGGGAAAACGCTAGGCAGATGATGACGATAACTTTTCTACTTTGGTGTTCACCGTACCCAGAGACATTAACGTTAATTTTAATTTTATATTCATACATAAACTCATACCTTCTTCCCATGGGGGTAGACAGGAACTGCAGAACACAACCTTCTGCGATCCTTACATACTCCTTTTGTCTCGTTTACATTCTGTCGCCGTAGTGTGAGGTTCATGTAACCATCTCGATCAAACGCATCGAGCATGTCCGACACCAAACCTAGGCCAATCAGTGGCCCTAGTGTGAGTTTAATTTAACCATCTCTATCAAAACATCAAGCACGTGCGGCGCTCCGATTGGTCCGTCACCAAACGAGGGCCAATCAGTGGCCTTAGTGTGAGTTTAATTTAACCATCTCGATCAAAACATCAAGCACGTTCGGCGCTCCGATTGGTCCGTCACCAAACCAGGGCCAATCGGAGCGCCAAATGCGCTCGATCGAGATGGTTAAATGAAACTCACACTAAGGCCACTGGTCATACATGAGTAGTGGTGGCCCAGTCGCCGCGACTTACGAGTTGTAGGTCGTTGGTTCGAACCTAGACTGGCGCTTTACTTTATGTAAATTATTTCATCACCACTGCTTTGCGGTGAAAAAAAAAACATCGTAAGGGACCCTGCATGTCCTAGAACCAAAAATTTAAAGACGTGATATCTACAAACGGCACTGGGTCTGCGTTGTTAATTACAGTTCATTCCCTCTTTAAGAAAGGCCTGTATCCTAGCAGTAGGAATATTTGTAGGCAGATTATGAATTAAGGCTCGTGCAGACTAGCGCGACGCGACGGTCGCGTCGCGACACTCGTAGAACAATTTCTATGAAAACTTAATGGAAATTGTTCTACAAGTGTCGCGTCGCGCTGTCGCGTCGCGGCTGTTTGAAGAAGCCTTTATGTATGAATCTCATCATACACGCGCGCTGGTTGCATGTCCTACCTTTCTGAAGAACATCATCAGTAAGGTCATTATATGTCACTTGTTTTTCAATTTCATCAACGAATTAAACGCAAAGCATGACTTAGAATGTATATAAGTGAAAAGTGTTAGAAAGTATGTAATTGTGCACTAAGAATATAACCAAAACTACTGTAGAGAGTGTGGAATGTGCTGGAACCAGTGTACCATTGTATTTCCACGTCAAATGCAATGCATGCTTGAGCACTCACTGGGATGCGAGCACGCATTGTGAACATAAGATTGCAGGTGAAGTATTAGCACTACGACTTTTCAGGATATTTCATACGTCAGGTATTTCATCGTTGTCGACTGAAAATGTACTCAAGAGACAGGCGAAACTACCACATTGTATGGCAATGCTAAACCTCTGGCCTAGTTAAAAGTCAACCTTTGTGTCACTGGCAGTGTCAACCAGCCGTAAATTTTTATTTCACTTACTCTTTAGGATTCTGCACTTCCGACGCTAAGTACTTCTTTTGTTCTGCCCCAGAACATCACTAGCGGTAGATTGGCACATGCATTCCCTAAAATAACACATTTCTCCATACTCTGCAAACCGATTTGTTTCCGTCACCAAACCAATTTGTCATTTCATTCTCAATACAAGTTATTGTATGGAGTTGAACTAAAAGGCGAACTAACATCAATTTCACTGAAATCCTTATAAACTTTTCCAACTTTACGTCCGAGGTATCACGTACCTAGCTGAAACTATACAATACCGATATATTACGAGTCATACGTGCTCGAGCATTTCACGATTGGATTTTATAAAAGTGGACGTAATCCTTCTTTTTAAAAGTGTCCATGACAATATTTTTTTTGTCTTATACTTTCAAGGCTTGATATCATTACGCATTGCATTAGCAGATGTTTAACAATAACAGCCATTACTACTGGAGTTTGCTGAAATTCTCACATCATATCCTTCTCATAGTGTGCCAGTATTATAATACGAATTTCAATTTATTAGATAGAAGAAAAATAAATGTTCTAAGGTTACCTATAGATTAAATGTACGCTCCTAGGCTATATAAACACACCTGGAACCGACGGCGACATGCGAGCTATAATGCGTTCTTCAGTAATGGCGTTTTGTTAGCTTGCCGTCGAAACATCTAAGAGATGGTTCTGATGAAGCAACATGCGAATTGTGAGGTGTATAAAAACTTTCAAAAGTGTAATCGGTTTAAATGTGAACATAAAGAATGACGTATTCCAAAGGTAGAAAAAAGGTTCATTACGGAAATCCATTTTTTTTTGTTACTATCCAACATTTGTCAACTTTATGAAATTAATTGTTTATTCATGTTCTTAGATCTTTTATGACACTTCTACTCGTCAATATTTTAAAACTAGATAGCGCCGGCATTTCCTAGCTGACCGATCCTTACTGATCCTCACTGATGATTGTAAACAATTAATTGCTTATACATGCCGCAAATTCGGGGAAAGTTAAGTAATTGGTAGGATGTCCAAATTTCATACCGTAGTTACCAAATTTTCTTTACAAAAATCTGGGAATATTATTTAGCTTACTCGATTTCCACGATGCAAGACTCTTGCCTGCAGCGACGATGCAACCTTTATTGTTGCCAATAGAAATTAAATCGCAGGTGTGAATCAGACTTTACGCTAAAATTAATCTTTCGCTTCGTATGACAACGTGACGCGCCTAGTCGCACAGGGTACTTAATATGCTTGCATCTAGAACTTCACTAAGGAGTAAGGCGTCAGTCAGTTCGCGTCGAAAACGCTTCATCTAGACAAGCTCTTAGTAACCCAATGCTGAAAGAAAAGGGTCTAGAAAATGTTCGTATAATGTTGTGTCGAAACCGTGTCGGAATAATAAAGAAATCGAATATATTTTCTTGGTATATAGTAATTTTATCAATATCAAATCCTTATATATTTAGTAAATATCCGAAATGGATAGAGTATAGGGTTTGCGTAGTTCAAAAGAAAATATTGTTACAAGACAATTTTTTATGTTTATGTATAACACTAATGCGTAGTTTAGTGAGTTTTTAAGGTGAAACCCTAATTGCTCTCACTGCCATTTTGTCGCTAGATGGCGACACATCCACAATTTCGAACATTTTCAATTTTTACACCTATCATAGAAATTTTTAATAAACAACTTTATTCTTAGCGAAACCTAGGGCATTAACTTGATTTTTTTAGATCATCACTGTGCTTGTTAACTGGTATCATACAAAGATTAGAACATAATAATGATTTAGCCGCGTGAATTTACTCTTTACACACACATGCAAAGTAAATAGTAGTAACTTCCGACTCCACTAGATGTCGTTTTATTCAAACATGGTTGGAAATTATAAAGAAAGAGGACCAAATTATTTTTAAGATGAATATCCTTACATTATAGCAAAAACCGAAAACAAATATTAATTTACTAATTGAGCATACTTTAAATTACTAGAGGATTGTTATGTTCCAATCTACTTCTTAATAATATAATTATTGGGATATGCATACTTTTGTTTCTAGGCTCGTTATCAGATACCTTTTCACCATAACAAATTATTTTGGGTAATAAAGGTATATTGTACCTATATAGGTTGTTGTAATGTGACTGAACCTAAATAGTACCTAACGTGTAAATAAATTGTGACCTATACTAAATAAATAAAAGATTATGTATTCAATTGTAAAGCGTTTTATTGTATCTTACTATAAATCAATAATATTTATCTATGGTTAATATTTTCATACAAATATCGTTTTATTTACTCTCACTGCATTTACCTAAATATTTTCTGGTTGGATTCAAACCATCGACTCGTACCACCACACAAAGATAACATACTTTTTTCAATATTATGATATTTACAATTATGATTCTGAATTTAGTATTAGAAAGAATTATGTACGTAGATTACAATTTATGTAACATCACACGTAAGTGTAAGTATCTTACACAACAACACACAAGTGGTTGCTAGCTAACCATAACATTTATGTTTCAAGAATACCCACTTATTATACAACTTTGAACAATAAATATTCTTTTACAATTGAATTGTTTGGCTGGTACCTAAATACATGAGTGAAACATATGTACACAGAAAAATCTTATAAACTAACAAATAACATAAACTATACATCGCTACGTACAAAAATAGCATAATAATTAGTCTATAATGTTCCCACTGCTGAGACTCAGGCCTCCTCTGAACAGTGGTGATGAAATAATTTACACAAAGCAAAGTGTCGGCTTGGATTCGAACCATCGACCACCATACAAAGATACATAAAAAATACTATAATAAAATATCTTCTCTTCTACATGCTACTTTTTGCTGCGCCGCCGTCGCCGCGCAGTATCAATCTTCTGCTTGTCACTTTTTACTTCCATTTATATCATTTCCGTGCGATCTGAATCAATTGCTGGGAGACACAGTTTTCGCTGCAACAAATGAATTTACAGTTTTGTTAGACTATTCTTACTGAACCCACACCTCAGAAACCTGAGGAATAAGTTAGGAAATGAGTAAGACTTATATTTTTCATACCTTTTAATTCCTTGATGTCTAGACATTTAGCATTTTTCTCAACTCGTCTCAAAATAATTTCCAGCAGTACACATGTTTTGAAAAATGTTACCAACTTCGGCATCATAGCGTTGATAAATTCCTCATCCCGGTTAACTTCTATGACAGTCAATGGTTGGGTGACAGATATAAAGCAAATGAAGTAACATTTACTCATTTTGGTAATTCGCAATTGACCCTGGACCTAGAATCAAAATAATAATAGCTGAGAAACAATCCAAGAAATACATTATATTTATACATACATGAACCAAGAAATAATGATCTTTGTTACTTACTTGATAATAATAATTATGCTTTTTGTTCATAACTAATTGATGTTCTTTCCACATTTAGTTGATAAGCTTCAGTCTGTGGATCGGGTTGCGGCCAATTAAAATCAGCAGTCTCTACTTGCTCTGTAACAGATTCAACTCTATTAGAGCTAGAGCTGCAGGCTATGGCTTCGTAACGAATTTGTGGTATACCACGTGAATACGTTTTGGGCGTATCTTGAGCTGTGGAAGGGTTGGATAGCTGATCATGATCTTGAGTTGTATTTGGACTGAAATAAAAAATAAATAAATGAAATAGGTACAGTTATTAAAAACAATGTTGAGAGACAGAAAAATATTGATATGTCTGTACCTACCTAAACACAGCAGGGCAGTCCGCGGTTTCTTCCACTACTTTTTTTTTCTTGTTACGCCATGCTTCCAGCCGGCTGCAATTTGATAAAACTTGCTCAATACACTACTTGAAACTAACCTTATCGAGCTAGCCGTTTCTTTTTTTCCTACTGTTATCGACGAGACACAATAGATAAACAATTGTCATAAATCTCCTGGAGGTATCGTAACAGACAAGGGTCTACAGAAGAAATGGCGGCAAACCAACGGCAAACCAACGGCAAACGAAGACATTACATCACGGGCCAACGAGTATCAAATACACTCATAGGTACATTCACGTAAATCTGATTCGAAATCTTATGGGAATCTGATTTACTCACTAAAAATCATTAGAAGAATTTCCATGATGTCTTTTCAATGTTGCTTGCACTTTTTTCCGTGATTTTCGCGGCCCTGAATACATATGTCGTATATAGGCAAGTTTATTAGTCGGATTCATCTTAGGCAGAGATGCAATTCAATCTGTAATCAAAAAGAATAATTAAACACAACAGCAAAAGTATCGTAATTATGAAATGCTTCAAGAAATTTGTATTAGTCAGAAATAACACCACCATTTGTCACCATCAATCAAGCTGTCATGCTGTCAAGCTGTGTGTGAAAATTTGCAAAACAAGTAACAACTGACAGAACATGAAAACAGACCAAATAGAGATGTCAATCTGAGATCGATTGAGCAAAGAATCGATTTTTTGGAACAAATAAAAACGTTTTTTCAAATCGATATCTAGTACTGAATCGATACAGGGAATCGATATTTCACCCTAGAACATCAGTTTTTGTTTGTTTGAATTGTTAAGAATTGTGGTTGCGGGAAAATTACGAAGCATATCCAGTGCAAATCCTTTTGCGTAAAAATACGGATTTTTTCCAGATATGAGACCAGGAATCGTTTTTTCGGTTTTTTTTTTCAAAACGACAAGGGGCACCAATTTTTTATGTAGGGGCACATTTACAGCAGATTAGGCACCAACTATACGTTCCACTCATATAACTATAGGAGACACTTTCTTGCTAGGGTAACGTACACCCCGTAAACCCCTACATTGCAAATTTCATCGAAAACGAATGATTGATTTTTGGAAAATCATTTCTTTATTTGTGAATCGATTTTTCATATTTCCTTTCGAATCAATTCAGTAACGGATCTTTTTCAGAGAGTTTTTTTTGGTTCCTTTCGTCCCTCCCTCTGGGACAGGCAAAGTGAGTTTTTAGAGAGAATTGACGTCCCTATTAGGGGGAAATATTTGAAATTTAGAGTAGGTAGGTATGTGATGTGATGACAATCAACGAGTGTTGCTAACGTTTGATTTTGTATTTCCTCTTCTAAATCTTACACTTTTTAAAGTTTTAAGGGTAATTACTATTATAATATAACTCTGTATCACCTTCAAGCAGAAAAGCATCCTTTGTACATAAAAATAACACTTACCGTCAATAAAACACAAAAACACTTCACTTTTAAATAAAAACTCTTTCACGGATGGCACTCGTATGAATGGTTCTCAGTAGTAGCCTCAGTCACCAATTCTAAACCTGAATGGTGCTTACTACTTACTTAGCTGTTCAGACGAGCGAAATTGGAACTACAGCTACCATTTTGAGAACGTCATTTCGCTGACAGTTAAAAACCCTGAAACCTTAAATGAATGATGTACAGCAGTGGTGGCTCTGACTTGTAAGTCAGAGCCACCACTGCTGTACCTATATCATTCATCGTTTTAAATATCAGAACATCCTACAACTTACTACTAAAATACTGCCCTATGTTTTATTTCCCCTTTTTCTTGGTAAACTTCTTAGATGGCAAGACCAATTTATTTCGACGCACTTTGACGTGTGCTAATAATACTAAAATGTGCAATTGTTATGAAAAATCAATGTGGTTTGTCTGTGTATTCACTTATCTTGCTGGTTTCACATAAATTAAATATGATTCAATCAATAGATGTAAGTAGTACCTACGTGTCACCATTGCGTAGGTAGGTAATTAGAAAAAAAATAGGTAAATTTGCCTACGCTGATCGCCTGATTTAGGTATACCCTAAGTTTACATGAACTTCTATTCTCTGATTTTATTCAACCCAAACCAATGAATTAGTACCTAACCGTGTCAGAAAATGTATTATCAGTACCTACTTACATACAGTAGAAAGATTTTTAAATCTTTAGGTACTTTATATTTAAAGTAGATATTACAATAATTAGGTACATTAGTATTGTATCTGTGTGAACCAAATGCAGATCGCAGATATTTTTTTTCACTTTCTAGCATTCTTTCTCATTCCCTAATAAAAAACATTTTAACAATCATAAAATGTAAAACCCGCGGGCAAACCCGCGCGCCGGCGCTAACTTTCTAGAAACACAATTTTGGAAACGATTCGCAAGTTGTCAAGACAATCACGCATGGACTGACTGGAGCGTTGCATCGAATCGTTCGAATTTTCGAACAGCGCCATCTATTATAAATGTTTACCGAACGTAAACTCGTAACACAACAGCAAATAGCTCTTTCTCGGTGGTTCTTTAAATTTCTGTTAGATGGCGCGATTCAGGTCACTCACACATGTAAAGATTTTTCGTTTTTTATTGGGTCTAATTCTCCTAGAAATACTGTTTTTTTTATAAAATTTTGGCGTTTGGCGAACATAATACATTATAAAGTCTCATTATACTTGCTTTTATTCTGCAGAAACCGTTTATTTACGGAGATTACAACCCCTGAAAAATGTATGGCGAGGCCTATCTAGGGATCGACCTTAAAGCCTATTCCAGCACTCAGAAATGATGATAATCATGATTGATGTTGTCCAAAAAAACCCTTGATCGAGCCTAAGTTCATTCAAGGGTTTTTTTGTGTTTTTTTGCTCTGGATACAATCGTTTAACCAATGAAACGATTGTATCCAGAGCTTCATGGGCTGTTAGCGCCCCGTTTCAAACCTGCTGACCACCTTTAACTACTTTTATTACCTACATCATGCTGACTATGTGGAAAAGAAGAAGACTTGATATCGGTAAGCACTAGCCCCCACACTACAACATTTTAATTAAGTCTATGGTTCTTTACTTAATTATTGTAAAGAGGTATGAGTTTATATGTACGAGGTCATCTTCAGAACTTCTGATCCAATAGTGAAAACTCTTTCACAAATGGGATGTTACATTATTGCCGAGCGTCTTAACATACGACATGACGAGCAATGTAAAAAAGCCACTTGCACAGTCCCTGAAGAAATCTAAATATCTCATAAGTCACACTCGTTAGTTTCATAAAGTAAAATGAATCTTGAAAAAAGTATTATATTGCATATTAAAACAGTCTTACATACTAGATATTCGAATTCATGGACAGACAAAAATGAAAAAAGAAAAACTTTTCGTAATTTTGGATTACATTTGCATCCGCAAAACCTAATATTGAATGATTAAAAAATTTAGTGTCGATTTTGTAAGTCCACTTTATGAGTTAATTATTTTTCGTCCAAAAATATATGTGATACAAACACAAAATAGGGCCAATTTTGTGTTTGTATCACAAATTTTTTTCAATAAGATGTTTTTTAAAGAGTTTTTAAATACATTTTATAACACATTTGCTCGTAAAGGGTCTCTTATTACACCAATTTCAATATCGTAATGTATGTCATTACGCACTTGTGCGTTATTGTAACACACGTAAACACACGGTTTATTAAGATGCTCCGTCTAAAACGAACGGTACTTTTTTAAATCTTAGCAAAGAGTTTTTATGTCAGAAAAGTGGTCAACATTTTATGAATAAAATTAACTTTGAGAGATAAAAATTATTAATTTAATTAGTTTTGACAATTAATTACAACCATTTATCTGTAACAAAAACAAAAAAATATTAATTTACTTTATTACTGGCTGTTTTTGTGACTTTGCCTTAAAAAAAGCGCTGATGCGCGCGCATCGCTAATTTGTGAACAAGTAATAATCAATTTTACATATTGTTCAAATTTTTCTAACTGCTTTAACAAGTGATTAAAGATTTACTCGTTTAAGAAAGTCCGACTTTTATTTATTTCCTCGCAAATATGTTATAAAACGTCGTATGACATACGTGCGCTTTGAAAAGTACAGCCGCTGCTTTCTTGTAGCCCTCGCCTACGGCTCGGGCTAGCAATATCGCCTCGGCTGTAATTTTCAACTTACCGCACTTATATCATAATGTATTATTAATGTTGTTTTTCACTTCAAGAAGCTATCTTCTGTGGTTTCGGATACATATCATGATAAGTTACTTGCTTTCTTTAAATTGCTCGTCAGTGTATTTTATGCGAAAACAAAAAAAATCACACATACGAAGTCAAGTCGAAGTCAGAAGGGCAGAAGCTAGTTTCTTGATTTTTTTAATTCAGTAAGTCCTATATCGCGCCCGCTGAGAAAAGAAAAGGCAGCTTCAATTTAGCTTAAGATAATGAATCATTAACCTTAATCGACGACTCTAAGTGCGGGTGTTAGTATTAAACATCAAGCAAGAAAACCTGAATTTATGTGTAGTAAAAGCTGGTTTCTTCTAACGAAAAAGATTATCTCGTTTCTTCCCTAGGGAGTCGTAAGACTGAGATACCTTTGAAGAGAAAATAATGACAGAAGGATTACTTTTGACTCAAGGACTAATTCTTGGCTTTTTTAGGTTTCATTAGACAGCTGTGGATGGTCAGGGAGGATTATAGGCATTATCTGGCCATACATTTTCAAATAGAAGTGGCTTATGGCTTAGAAATAATAGCTGCATGGGTCGATCGATCAGGTTAAGCTATGCTAGCCGCGGTTGGCCTGTGGATGGGTGACCATCTTTACACATACCAAGACCCCTCCGTGCTTCAGAAAGCACGCTAAGCCGTCGGTCCTGGCTGTCATTCGTGGATCTTTGACAGACGTTACGGGTTGTCAGAAGCTCAAAAGTATCAAGAGGTAAGTATCGCACTCGCTAGTTACTGGGTTGTGAAGGTTGGATAGGTAGTCGCACCATGTAAAATACTAGTTTTCAACTGCATCTGGTCTGACTAGGAGCTGACTCCAACATAGTTGGGACATTTTGAAATAAATTGTGAAATTGATGCCTTGTTATGTTTGTGTGTTTCATGAACTGTGGACAAAAAATAATGTTTTTTCTTTACTTTCTTTCTTTTATCAAAAAAGTTAGACTATAAGAAACTTGCCTGCCTTATAAATTGAAGTAACGTTGTTTGAAAAACCATTACACATCTCACAAGAATTGAAATATTGTAAACATCTATTTCTGCTGTTATTCATGATTTGAGTTTCAAGTTTTTTTCCCAGCTTGTATTGTATCAATGTGTAGCCAAAAAACATATAACTCAACGTATTACATTTGATTATAAAAAAATAAAAATACAACAAAAAGTACACATATTTTTGAGGCTGACCGTACCTTCTTTTATTTTAAACGTTTTCCACTTCGATCTATACTAAAGTATAACATGAAAGGACATTTCCATCCTGTATTAATATCACCGGAAAATCCATCCACTAAATAATTCAATCTATCTAACCAGATACTTTTAGAAAAACTTTAAAAGTACTTTAGGTGCATCGAGTTACCACTAAGAGCCGTATCTTTAGATGTGCAACTGTGGGCCGTTAGTAGGATGAGATTAAGGAGACTGTTCGAGATAGAGATGAATCGCTTCCATTCATCTCGACGGAGCTCACACGAAGATTGGTAGAAGTGGAGTGGGCATCGACTGGGCTCATTGGTAAATATTTGTCGCGAAATGTGGGTGGGATTATGTTAGTTTTGGTATCAACTGAAAGATGATTAAGTTGCTTGTCGTTATGACAGTATGTTAGGTAGTATACGAGACCAACGTTGAAATCTTGACAAATAAGTAAATGTAAGTGTCTGTTTGTGATGTCAAAATAACAACTTTTTTTGTACATAAATAGGAAAGTATGTACGCTACTTTAAATCTTTTCAAATAAATAAAATTGAAGTGTCCGTTTATAATGTCAATATAACAACTTTTAACAAAGTAAAGTATATACGGTAATTTGTTTAAATTACCGTATATTAAATTACCGTGTATTTTAAGTATTTGTTTGTTTTTGTGTTTGTTCCGACTAATCTCCGACACGGCTGGACTGATTTTAACGGGACTTTCGATGGCAGATATAGCTGATGTTAGATGGAGTTACTTTTTGTCCAGTATAGTTTCCGAAATCCACTACGCGATGAAAATATAGGAACAGGTGATTTTTTTCTTATGTTTCAGTGTTGGTTTGCCCCACAGAAAAGGTTGTTTATTTTCACGAATACTACACCTACTCTTTTAAATAATATCCCTCGTTTATATCTTACACCTAAAAATTTGCTTTGCATATATTTTTGTTGATAATAGAAAATAATGAAAGCTCGTATGGTCGGTAAACCTAGATAGATTATCACCTTCAAATTATCAGTACTTATCAACTTTTCGCTCACTAATCCGTCGGTTTATAAATCGGCAATGTCTTCTCGTCTCTCGGTTTTCCAACCATTTTCAAAACCATTTTTTTTTTATTCGGATTTTATTTAAATTAACATAATAGTACATCGAGTTACCACTTGTTGTAATAAACAATTATATATATATTGTGAAGTGAGGCCTTGAGTTAGGGCGTTTAGATTTAGAAGCTTGGCTCTACATGAGATCTGATAACTTTTTGACAGTGCGAGTCATATGGTCTCGTCTTGGCAACATTTTACATGAAAATGTTTTTTGTGGGATTGATATTAGTTAGTTCATAGAAATAGTGTAATTCAAATCATAAAATATGCCTTAGATATTTGAATAAATATTAACATAAATGGAACTGAATAATGTCAACCTATTTATGTCGCTACTCATTTTGTTTAAATTAACAAAAAATAATTTTATGTGCTATCAAAATGAAACTTCTAAGATAATACAGGACAATCAATTCACATTATGTAGAAGCCAGCAGAAGCTTTGAACAAAATTGGTATCGATATTTTTCCGAAAGCCAGAAACCAGAATATAATGCGTTCGTAGCACGACGAGCTTCGCCGTAGCTGGGTGCGTGCCACGCCGTAGTATTGCGTAGCAATCTCAATAGTCCACGTTTTACGTAAACATGGCCATTTCAGACGCCAATACACATGGTTATCACATGATCTGACCAAAATCATGTCTGGACTTTAAAAGAGACCTCTGAGTCCTCTGAGTTTGTTTCGACCTTTCTTCTCAGAGTAGTCAGATAGGAAACGCCGACCTCATCTAGTTTCAAAAATATTGACGTGTACACTAGTAGTATACACGTCAATATTTTTACTTATAGAAATAAAATCATTTATTATTTATCAAACTTTATCAAATGCGGACCTCCCATTGCTACTATAAAAATTACAGTAAAATAAGTAACTGCATGGAATAACTTAACTTGCATGAACAAATACTTGTTTTTAACAAGTAGGCGGTTCAGTAATCACTGATAAAATTAATGAAACCAAATAATAAATACAATAAAATCAGAACAGAAACATCCACTCATGTGTGGCCATCAGTGGTTGCTACAACCATTTTACAATATGGACCAACACCGCACACCGCCTTTTCAATTTGTAATCAATGATAAAGCTTTGACCGTAATGGCCATATTATGTCGATTCGCTCAATGAACATATATTCAGGCAATATATCTATACGCTATAGGCATATTCCCTGAGTAAAGTAAATATTTTAATTACACTGTGGACAAAAGTTTTCAGCTTTTGGTCTCCTTTTTGTAGATGGTTGTAATGCAGTATAATGTGATAAGGGAAAATAAATATCGTCTAATACGGAAATATGTATGAGTAGTTTGCCTGCCACACAGATTAATGGACACATTGTTTTGGTGATGTAATTCAGAAAGGTCAGGTACCAGACGGCCAATTCTCGTAATTAAAAACGTTAAAAATCTAGTCATCTCGGCGACAATCAAACGTCAAAAATTCGTCATTTTAATGTATGAAGACTTGAGGTATTTTTGACAGATTGCGACTGAAATCAGTCTGTAAACGTTCTTAAAATTACGAGAATTGCCCCTCAGATGTATGTAAGGATCGTAGCAGGTGGCCTTCTGTAGTTTCTGCCTCCATTAGATTAAGAGTTGGCTCGTCTTTCATATACGGGACTTGTAGTAGACTCTTCATTATTGTTTGTGCAACGCACTTATTACCTTGAACAATCTCACGAAGTTTCAGGTTAGGAAAATAAATGCTTTCTGCAATAAAAATCATCAAATTTTGACGAAATAACCTCAACTTAGTACTATTTTATTGCTTTTGACGTAATTTTGACAGAAGTATGTTGGTGAAAAATTTGGGTTAGGTTAGGTTAGGTTAGAATATGGGTCCAGGGGCGACAGATCCGGGGAAATCTGTCGCCCTCTACTTGTTAGGAACCGAGATGGCGGCGCGTAGTGTTCCACGCGCGCCTCTCTATGACGTAAGGGGGGAGTTTAACACCTCACTCCCCCCCTATCGCGAGGTGGCCCGCAGAGACGGGCCGGCACTAGCCGGGGATCGCGGAAGTCACACTAGTTCCCGTGATCCCCGGTGCAAGTGAGAGACGGAACACCGGGGTGGTTTTAGTCAGTAAGAGTCTGACAGACCCCTCCGCCCTCCCCGGGGTGGAGGACATCCATGAGGATTTCCCCCAGTAATAAAAAAAAAAAGGTTAGGTTAGAATACGTGACCTTTAACACGCGACAGCGAGCGAGCGAAACTAGCGTGCCTCGGCAGTGGCCGCCGAGCGTCAGATTCCCTCTATTGTTGGTCATTCGGGTGGGTTAGATGAGGTGTGTGATGTTTCCTTTTTTTTTTTTTTTTTTTTTTTCTGGGTGGGAAATCATCAAATAACTTCTCCCGCTCTGGGTGGAGCGGGAGGGCGTGTCAGACTTTTACTGACTAAAACCCACCCGTGTTCCCTCAGTTGCCTGTGTGCCAGGGGCGGCGGTATCTCTTTCGAACAACCCGCACCCCCGGCAGGCATCGGCCCTTGCGGGCCCCTCTGTTGCTGCTGACATCTCTTTGAGGCGCGCGTGGAACACAACGCGCCGTCGACCCGGGCTTGGTCCTTACCGGACAGCGAGCTACCCATTACTCGCCGTCCGCAAGCCCGTGCCTACGGTGGCCGGGAATCAGCCTGGGATTCCCGACGCCCAGGGCGTCTCCTGCGAAGGCCACGGCTGTGAGGGCGCATGTACTGCATCTCCCTCACGTGCGCCGCCTCCCTCTTTGCGAGCATAACTGCTTCGCTGAAGGAGGCGACTGCCAGCCATGCCCTCTCGCTCCGTACCATGGCCTGGACCAGGGTCGGACGCGAGAGATCGCCGCCGCCGATCACCTCCACGAGGACACGGCGTTGCTCCGCCCAAGCTGTGGCCGCCGAGCGTCAGATCCCCTCTATTGTTGGTCATATGTGGGTGGGTTAGATGAGGTTTGTGATGTTTCCTGATTACAAAAAATAATATTTGCGAATGCATAGTATGGATAGTAAAAAGTAAGCCATGTTAAATTTTGTTTTAAAATTGTATCCAAATGGATAGGGAACCGGTAGGTCTGGCAACTATGCCTCAGAGAGGGTTCTTCCCTCCCCCAAAAAATCATGTCATCATTTAAAAAAATACCAAGTGTGAGATTTATAAAAGAAAGAACTATGCATTTCCTAAATTTTCCCTTTGCAGGAGCGGGATTTCCCACTCCCCGCTCTCAAATATACATATATACAGGGTGTAGCAGAAACCCTATTGCTATCCTTAAGCACTAAAGATAACAGCTGGTATAGAATCAAGATACATAGTTTCAGCTCAAAATAAAATACTCTAAGAATTAATACCAAATTTTCGGTTTCATATGTTTCTTAAATTCAAGTCATAACAAACGTGTCACCGCACTACGTAGGGCAATAACTTTCCACGTTACTTGCCAATATCACGATAAATCTCTTCCAAGTGATGTGTTTACTTCAATTTGATGATTTGGTTTTTGGTATCAATGTATTAAAAATTCTCATAACTTCTGAACATGTAGAGATAGGATTAAAAAACCCTTCCAATATCGTTTGATATCATCCAAAGAAGCCGTGCTCTTGGTATGTATATACCCTTTCCGTTACACGTTGTATATGTCCCTTATATAAAAGTCCTTCCGAAGAGTTTGTGTATGTATTTATTTGTCCCAAACGTTGTTGGAATGTAACCTCTTAGCACAACCCTTTTTAAATGCCTTTGTGACACCCACGAAATGACGGAGGAGTGTTATTAATCATGTAACGCTAATACATTTTAGAAATATGCAAATTGTCATCAGGCCTTTGTCTCACTAATTGCGTGCGATGTTAATATTTTCCTTCCAAACAAACATGCTTGACAGCACAATACGTCTCAATTTATGCGGCGGGGTTGCCATCAGCCAAAATTCAAAGGCCTATTGTCATCTGCCGGGGTATGGCAACATTTACAAGTTAATTGGAAAACTACATCGACTTTAATCCGCGCGGGAGTTAAACGGACTCTGTTTGTTTGGTTCGCATTTAAACAAACATCTGGTAATTGCATCGGTTTCATTGGATGGTGGGTAATTTAGGTAGTCTGTCAATAGTGTTTTGAGTTTTCACGGTTCTATAGTATTGATTATGAGTACTATAGATAAACTACTATTTAAATGTAGCTACTGTGTTATTATACCCCATATCATTCATCGTGGACTATTTTTTCGATGACATTCATCTTATTAGTAGTCTCGTAGTTTATCACGAGAACTTTAAAAACACTTCTATAGAAATGGAACAAAGTCAAATAGAAACTGTAGCTGAAGACCTAGATATCTCGCAACTGTAAGTGCGCCAAACGTAATTCGAATTTAATTCTATATCCAACGCACTTGGCATACGTCGAGATTGTAGCAGACATTTTTAGTAGCACCGCTCAATAGGACGCTCAACGTAGCGCAAAACCAAAATTTGTCTGTAAAGTGACTATTCCGCACAAAATAATTGAGCAGTTATGCTAATGAGATACAAGCTGAACTGACGCCAAAACGTTGTCCGCGGAGCTTTATGCAAATCACCCAGGGCGTGCGATACGAACGCGCTCGCCACCGAGTATCGATAGCCGAAATACGGACGCGACACGTTTTCGTATATATATTCGTATTTCAAATCGTCGCGTAATTCAAGAGTATTTTATCTTAGATTTTTTTGAATGTGTGTATAAGTAGGTACTTGTAGCGTGGAGTAAGCTTTTGTTTTATCGTATACTAGTTCACCTAACAGAACGTCTGTTAGGTCAACTAGTATATCCTGTCTTCAATTTTGATTGTGATCGTTTTGTAAATATGTGAAAAGCTTATGGAAAATGTTTTTGTGGTTTAGTTTTGCATAATATTCCATATAATGTTTCAATACATCCCATAGAAAAAAGGACGTTCAATTTTTCCGGGATTCCTTTTTTCCATCAAAATTGGCCTATTACTTTTACAATTACATTTTAAAACAAAAAAAAAATGCCAAATCAGTCCAGCAGTTCTCCAGTCATGCGTTTACCATCGAACAGCTTCACATTTCATTTATACACCGTGACATTTTAGTCGTCTTACAAAGGTGGTCCACTAAATGTATCCGACATAAAAAACCTATAGGCGCGATTGTAAAGTTGTTACCATTTAGTTAAGATGGTACAAATAATAAATAATGCTTTTGAATTATGAAACACTCTGTTAATAATGTTTACGAATCAAAGGGTAGAAGATACCTATACCATTACGTTCCCTCATTCATTCCATCTCCATAACATGGTGTTTCAAGCTACTTCATGCGTCTTAGTGAATTATATTTTTGTTTCAAATATTCATAATGTTCAAAAAAAAAATTAAATGTGTAGTAATCATTGGATACATGAAGTGGGCTGCCGTTGTAAGACGACTAAAATGTCACGGTGTATAGATAGACTAGAAGTTATGATGGCACAGTTCAAGTTTCCGAATGTAGGTCGATCTATCGGTTGTTACCAGATTCTGTGAAACCATAACAAATATACTGGATTTGCATTTTTACTTCCCTAACCGAAGAAAATAAAGGGTTCACCCCATTTGTAGTAAAGTGGTTTCAACAGATGTTATCGATTGAAAATAAAGGTGTAAAAAATATACCTGAACTAAACAAATGAATTGGCATCCCTTTGTTTAAGTACCTACTATTTGTTAGCCACAAACTTGTCTAAATATTTAAAGAGGGTATGCCTAGGAGTAACAATAATACTCGTGTTAATCTGCCAGTTTACATAAAAGGCCAGTTGAAGACGGCTTAGGTTTCAAATGTTGGTATACCGGACCCTTTTCAAAACCGTTTCTTTTGTGAAAAAATTGCCTTAAAAGGTCGACTTTGGAAAATAATTCCATGTACTTCTATTTTCATTGTTCGTCCTTTGTTTTATTTTTATGTTTTGTAAATATCCTTGCGTGTTGTGTATTGTATTGATGTCTAAAAGGCTTGTGAAATTAGATTGACATGGCAGAAAGGGGAGTTAAGTGATTTTATGGAAACGCTTTCTAAGCTGTTTTCTGTTATATTTATGGCAATTTCCAAATGTAAGGCAGGAAGGCGATGTCATTTCTTATAAAAAGAAAGATTTTCGGGATTCCAGCTCAAGGTATTTTACAAAAAATACTTCAATACTAAGTTTATTTTGAGATATCCATTTATTTACCACCGATTTTATGTTTTTGTATGTAGGTGGCCTTTAGGTAAGATGGTAATGTAGGGATGTTTTCATCTTATTGTTCAAGGGATTACTTAATATAAGGTAGGCAGTAAACCAGGAAACCAAAGAGAACGCCAAGCCAGGCGTTTGTGTAACTGGAGGTTCCAGTGAACGTCATCCTACATAAAGCCACAGACATAGCAAATGGAGATCCAATATTCACAGATTAAGATCCTCAGCATTGAGGGACCTATGAAGGAGGAGGAAGACGTTGAAATGGCACATTTAAATTCCAACAGTATAACATTAATTTGCCCTATCTGTTCGGCATTGAATCTGTGGCCAACATAATTATTAAATGCTACGTACATTTTAATGCCATGTCCCGTTATCATTATTGCCACATTTTTATTTTTGTAAATAAATGAGTCACAACTTGTACCTACATGCTTTAATGAAGGAGTTTTAAAACTAAGGGTTTTTTTACTGCGTTACTTTGATTTGAAAGCGAGTTCCCGACACTATCCGTGGAAATCGCATTCGAATCAAAGTAAACGGGATCTTATATCATGTGAAATAAACAATTTATTGAAGTACTAAATACGGTTTCAAAATCACTTTTACCTTTTTCTCTTTCTTGAAACCGCATTTCCGAGATGTAAGTACACGACTTTAATTTGAATTGCGTTACGTAATTAAATAAAGACAATAGCAAGCTTTGATCTGCCATAACTTGGTCTGACACTGCAAATTATTGCCATTTTTGGCACCACGAGCTTGACGTCTGCAAAAAGTCTGTGTACATCTAAATCTGGTTTCTGGGCTACAATAATTGGTGTCTTTTTCATACACAGGATCAAATGATTATTATATTTCGCGTGGTGCCAGACGTAAAGAATACTACCATCCCATTTTTTCCCGTGGGTGTCGTAGAACACGACTAAGGGACTTACAAGAGAATGAGCAGGGTTCTCTGTGCATTTTACCACAATAGTGCGATCGCAAACCTGCCTGCCAAGCGTGGCGATGATGGCTACCCACATCCCCCTCATGGGGCAGGTCTATGTTCAGCAATGGACGTCTTTCGGCTGAAAGATTGTAACAATATTATAAGGAAGCCAGAATTATTATCATCATCATCATATCAGCCGAAAGACGTCCACTGCTGGACATAAGCCTCCCCCAAAACGGGGGGATTTGCCATAATCACCACGCTTGGCGGGCGGGTTGGCGATCGCAGTATGGTGGTCAATTGCATAGAGAACGTTGCTGTCCATTCTCTAGTAAGTCCCTTAGTCGCCTTCTACGACACCCATGGGAAGAAATAGGATGGTGCTATTCTTTTATGTCCGGCACCACACGGAACCCGGAATTATTATAATAGATTTATTCGATTTTCTGCTGTTATGGGCCTAAGTCTGGGCCGAATAAACATAATTATTTTCGTTTTTTTCACCTAGTTAATTATAATATTCAATTGTATGTCCCATAGTTATCTCACAGTACATAGTAATCTCCTGTAATAATTGCTTATCTCATCGTATATTGTATGTTCGTCTGTTAACTGTAGCAATATTGTTTCGAACTATTCTGTATTAGTTAATCTACAGCAAATGAAGCGACTGTGTTTCTCGCTCTTGCAATCCATATTGTATTGGTGTATTTGTTCGTATTCAGAGTTCAATACGGGCTGTTATAATTACGTTTTGCTGACAATTCTACATGTATAATTGACATATTTAATGGATTTAATCGAACCCCAAATAACCCTCATTTTGATGTCCTAAAAATATTAATTGACACTCTTATAATTGTTGTAAATGTACCTCTTTTTATGAGCGTCAAAAAAATCCAATAGTTTTATATACTAAATAGCCAATTAACTGGGAACAGCTTGGATGTAGCGCACAACGACTGCTGCCGCGGCACTTATAAAAAAATAGTACCTACATAATTAAGTGGACAAAAAGTTTTTAAAGGGTCTAAACATGTCATATAGGTTACGATCCACCTCAGCTAAATAGAGGACAATACAAACAGTCCATCCTCTTGGAAGATTTTTTTTAATGATGATTCATAACCTTTTTTGTTTTGTGGGTGGGAAATCATTAAATAAAATCTCCCGCTCTGGTTGGAGCAGGAGGGCCATATCAGACTTTTACTGACTAAAACCCACCCGTGTTTCCTCAGTTGTCTGTGTGCCAGGTGCCACGGTATCTCTTTCGAACAACCCGCACCCCTGGCAGATCATTCATAACCTTGGAGTTAAGTTTTAAGTCAATAGGTTATATCTAGGAAGCGTGCACCATCGATCGTCTACTGTTTTTCCACTTACCATCAGTGGAAAAAATATAACCATTAAAAAAACAAAAAGTTTTGTTACAGCATATATGTTGGGTTTCGTCAAAATAATTAGGCACTATTTATTCATCCAGATAAAACAAATTATCGTTATTGATAAAATCATTATTAATATAAATAACATGGCAACCTCATTTTCCTGTTTGCACAAACAAAACTAAATAAGGAAGTAATTAAGATTCTTGAGGTACCTTCCCGAAGCATTGCGAGAGACGTTACCTCCCGCCATTGTTCCACTAATGGCATCGAAATTCCTACAATCTTTTTCCGTTACATTAATCATTTCGTTTGCTATCAAATATTCTCTTTTCCTTAATCTGAAACAGGATAAATACAGGCGTAGAGGGAACATTCAGGGTTAATATGACACTCACCAAGTACAGTTGGTAGGCCGGAGACGTGAACAAATAATAAGGCTGCCACTCAACCCTGCTTCCGCCGGGTTCGGGATAATCCTCGCCATTTTTGCTCGAGTCGGGGAATATGTCAAGTTCACACCTGCGAAGTTGTCGAACCCTTACCTCGCTGCGTTCTCGGGGAGATTAGGATGTGTTGAAGTCTGGCTGGTCGAAAGATATGTCGTGTTCATTTTGTATAGAAGTTAGGAATAGTTTATTTTGATTGATGTTTTGTGTCCGTTAGAATGTAATAGAAGTAGAAATGAGAGTTAAAATTGAATTAATTTTTTACTATTGGCTACCTGAAAGTGCATCAAAGCATTTACTTTTCTGTAGCATTTCGTGGAAACTGGCACGGAAACTTTAGATTTATCTTAAGTAAAACATTTTTCAACAAGCAAAGTTTAGTCTTTTTCCTATTTCTTAACTCAACACATTAAAGAAATGAAATGGGACGTGTAACTCTCTATCTTCTACTCCTGTAACAATATTCACCAAAGAAGAATTAATCAGGGATCATTTTGACATTCATTTCACCAGTAATTAGATTCTTCTTAGGTAATTTGAAATAGCCCTAAACGAGGTAGAGAAATAAATTACATTTGCGAAAGGAAATTAGGAATTCCACATCGCGACGTCCGGTAGCTTAGGGCTGGGGGAAACACAAAGAACCTAATATTTAAGTGGGCACCGCTAAATTGAAACGAACAAATGTCATTTACTTGGGTTGTGGATTATTTCGTTAGGATAACTTATAAAATGAAAATTATTTGCGGAAATGTTTTTATTATGTCATCAGCTGCCTAGCTGTTTCCTAATTATGTTGGGGACGGCTTCCAGTCTAACCGGATGCAGCTGACTACTAGTATTTTACATGGAGCGACTACCTATCTGACCTCCTCAACCCAGTAACTGGGTAACACGATACCCTTTGGTAAGACTGGTTGTCAGACTTTCGGGCTTTTGACGACCCGTAACGACAGTCAAAGATCCACGAATGACAGCCGGGACCAACGGCTTAACGTGCTTTCCGAGGCATGGAGGGGTTTTGGTATGTAAAGATGGTACCCATCCACAGACCAACTGCGGCAAGCGTAGTTTAACCTGATCGATCGATCCGTGCGGCTGTTATAACTTAACCACTACCCCCATATATGTTTTCATTACGGAAACGATCAAAATAACTTACCTGTTATTCTAAAAAACGATATATTCTCAAGAATAACCGTTGCGAAAACAGATTTTTTTAAAGAAATTGACGAGTTACAGGGTTAATACGAGTAAAAATGTTCGTTAGTGAGTTTTGCTCAGTTTGTTCTAATTATAATTACATTTTAAGATACCAGTCACAATCTTATCATACCACCACAATTATCATAAGCTATCATTCGATTTAAAAAAAACGTAACACCTAGAATTTACCAGAATGTAAATAAAGATGGCACCTAAATGTTTGATTGCGCCTTAAACTTTTTACCGTAATCATCAAATTACATAAAAAATCTCGGTTCCGCGGCATTTTGCAGTTATATGATTGGGCTGTAAAAACTTGGATGGCGGCAACGCCGGTGGGCCAATTTTATAACATCAAAAATATAATCGTCCTTACGATTTATAGGACTAATGCGAAACTCACATTGTGGCGTTTTTATGTTTGCCCCTAGTTACGTCGTAAAGACATTTTTATTTTAGGCCCCTGAGTGGGTCATTACTCACCCGGGAACTGTTTCAGCGTTTTTGGAAATATTGAATGTATTACCCTCCGAGGTAATTGGGGCTTACGATGTTATCGACGGCCAGACTTTTTTATGCTATGTTTTTTTATTGATATGTTATAAATCGATATATTGGCTCATGTTTTTGGTCCTCCTTTTCACAGTATCTTATTGAGTCAACATAACATTTATATACCATACACAGGGTCAAATTAAATTATATGGCTTGCCATCTAATTTAATTTGACCCTGTGTATTGACATTGCGTTTGTAAAGTATTGACTTCTTACGTGTACGTGTACCTGACAAACGTGTTGCCATCGTGTAAACTAATGAACCTAAAAAAAATCATCAATCAAACTTTATTCAAAACTTTAAATGTCACTGTGACATGTACATTGAGGTAACCAAATTAGGTTATGGTTTTTAAAAATTCGTATAAAATATCTAAGTCCCACGAAAAGTTACAAAAACAGCTGAACGATCTACGCTCGTCCATCCAACGCGGTTCGCTTACCGATTACGGGCATTAATCTGCGCTCATTGTATGATGAAAACATTTTCTTGTTTTATTCGTTTTTATATCGATACCCCAATACGTGAGTATAGTACTGACAGCTAATTTAATTTGACCCTGTGTAGGTAGCCCTGCGAACTGCATATTCAGTAGGAAGCTTGGAAGTACGTAGACCTTCACGAGTCAAATCAAATCAAATCAAAAGTCATTTATTGAAATTAGGCTGAGAATCAGCACTTTTCGAATGTCAAAATTACATAAGACAGTCCCCCAAAACGCCCGCCCTTCACTACTTCCTAGTACTTTAGCTGGGAAGAAGAAGTGGCGCAACAAACTCCCCAGCAGCACAGCTGTATACCCGAAGTATTACCCGAACACTATTGACATATCTGTCATTAGTTTTATTTCCGTAGTTCCAATACACAAACAATGGTACCTATAAATTGGTGCACGTGTGCACTGCATACATTGATCGCTGCTGGCATAAAGGTGTCACAATCGTCATTTTTGTCCGTTTGCTCGCAAAATTCAAAGCAGTGATATATGAAACGTCATTTGCGAACAGTTCGCCATGACGTATTGTTCGCAACGTGATGCACCTGCGATCCGTCACGGTGCACAGTGGGGAAAATGAAAACGTCAAAACTAGCACGTGGGGCGTTTTATCTTCAGGAGGCCTGGCAGCGCTTTGTTTTAGGAACAACGCTTTTATTTTGTTACCCAAACACAGTTTCGATGTTCCAGTTGAGAATTCAAGTAATGGATGTGGAAGTTTGGCATAGCTACCTATTACACCTACAACTCCGTTCCCTGTTGTCTTTTGTTTAGTTCGCCGTTTGACAGCGAAATTTTCGCCGGATTATATTGTTTTCGGAAAGCTATTATAGAGTTATGAATGGGTACCACCGAAATTATTTTTGGTGGATTTAATGTTAACAAGTAATTAGAAGTAGAAATTAATAATCTTTTGTGTTTCAAGTTTATACAATAGATTACAAAGTTGGTTAGGAATGTTTTAGATTGTAAGTAATTTCAGAAAATTGTATTTTGATGAATTCTGAAAACTGATTGTATTCATAAAATGAATGAAGTATCTATCTATATATTAATACGCAACGCAAAAACTTTGTACTTATCCTTGTATGAAATTAGGCGCAATTACAGTTTATATGGAGAAAGAGTGTTGAAAGCTAAAATTTTTGATTATTGTTTATTAAAATTTAAATGAATTACTGTAGACTTTCGACCACTTCGCGACCCCTAGTATAGATAAATGGTAATGACACGTATGGTATGTGACTTTACTAAACCATTTTTTGTTTTAAGACAATTATCATGTTTCGGATACTTTTTATAATAGTTTTTTGGTAATGTCATCATCATCATCATCATTATCATCATCATCATATCAGCCGAAAGACGTCCACTACTGGACATAAACATCCCCCAATGGGATTTACCATAATCGCCACGCTTGGCAGGCGGGTTGGCGATCGCAGTATGGTGGTCAAATGCCTAGAGAACGCTGCTGCCCATTCTCTAGTAAGTCCCTTAGTCGCCTTCTACGACACCTATGGGAAGGAATGAGATGTTGCTATTCTTTTACGTCCGGCACCACGCGGAACAAATAAAAGGGGTTTTATTGCCCGTTACGAAAAGGAATGAGCTTGATCACCACGCTGGCTCAGTGCGGGTTGGTGATTTCAGGCCGAAGTCCATGGTTTCCTTACGATGTATCCCTTCACCGTCAGCCAGTGGTGTCTAAGAGTATGAACTAACTTAAAAAGTAAATATAATTTTGATAAAGTTACATTGGTACTTGTTGGGTTTAAATTCGCACCTCGGGGCGTTAGATGCGGATCAGATAAGAAACGGGTCACCACGACATATGGTGATGTAATTCGGGGGAATGAGGAAAATGTCGTGCGGAAAGTTTTGAGTATGAATATCGATGGCTATAAGAGTAGGGAAAGGCCTAAGAAACGATGGATGGACTATGTGAATGATAGGGCTAGAAACTAGACTATTAGTGTTCGCCCAGTGGTAGTGGTTCACTAGTACAGATAAATGGTGATAACAATGCAATTACATGTAGGTTTTGTGACTGCTAAGCCGGTTTTTTGGTTTTACATAATGATGAGTTGATCAAGTTTCGTCTCCGTTTCCTAATAGGTTCCTGGTGAAGTGATGCGGAGGAATGAGGAAATTGTTGTGCGGAAAATTTAGAGTATGAATGGTAATAAGAGTAGGGAGGAGGGGGGGGCTCTGAATTTTATTTTTTAATTTGCCTGCATGCACAATTATGTACTGAAATTATTATAATTATATTGTTAATTTTAATATTGTTATTGACTATTGCTCACTTTAATTGTTTTTAACCATTTGTATGCTAATATTGGCAAAATATAGCGCACTACCTTATTTTTAAGTTCTTTGTATGAAATTACCTGTTTTACAAATAAAACTATTCTATTCTATTCTAAAGGCCTAAGAAACGATGGACGGACTGTGTAAAAGATGATATGGCTAGAAAGGGCGTGACAAGCAAGACTAATAGAAAAGTCTGGAAGAAAAAAACATGATGCGCCGACCCCAAATGAATTGGGATAATGGCAGATAATGATGAGTTTCCACTGACGTTTTTCTCTGCATGTTGTATTGCAAATCATTTGCAACACAACATGCAGAATTGCAAAAAGGAGAAATTGAGTATTTTAATACGCCTATTTATCAAAAACACCGACCTAGATCTGTACCTACGACTGGCCTGGCGTCTGTACGCCAGCACATCAAGCTACCCCTATCTGTCAAATATCTTTGATAGATTTTCACCTTTATATTATAAGCATAAGGTTCATGTTCAATTGAGAAAATTTGACAGTTTGGGGTAGCTTCATGTGCTCGCGTCTATACATAACATTTAGGGTGAATTTTCAATAGTCAGATAACTTTTATCAGAGGAACAAATATGTCAGTTTAACAGCTTTTGTATAGAAAATATGCCAAACTGTCAGATTTATTCTTCAGATAAAAGTAATCTGACTATTGAAAAATCAGCCTTTAGATTATAAAAAAACCTCAAGGTTACATTCAACCTCATAAACTCGTACAAAAAGCACATTTTTTCATTAGAACAACCGCAAACAGTTGTGAGGAGCATACCTCCGTTTACGATGCAGGCCGCACTCCACGTATAAATTACCTTAATGGCTTATTTGACGTGATTTATAGCCAACACCTAGCTCCGGTAAACGCGCCTATTTGATGTTTCATTCTGCTTTGGGAAATTAGCGTGAAATCTAGGTGGAGTAATTATGTATAGTCAACAAAAGATATAGTTAACTAGGGTCCAGGGGGGTAGAAACCGATGGATGTTTTCGAATAAAATATAATTTAATAAATAAAAAAAACAAATCAGTGATATAATCTAATTCTATTCAATAACATTAATCGATTGCTTACTAAACTTCAACTGTATCCGAAGAACCTGATCTTTTGGTGACCGTACCTACTTGAATTTAGACCTTTGACACTTCGTTATGCTTGTTCGTTTTCTGCCAGAGTTTTTGGTACCGCTATGTGTTTTAGAGGGAACTTTTCTAGCTGGCTAGTTAGAAGAGTCACAGATCAGTAGGCTCTACTGATCTGCTTTTTTAAATTGTATAAAAGGCGAGATAAGAACCATATGCAACTGCTTAGGGGTGATTTTCGCATGCACGTTTTTCGCTTTGTCATTCAGTGAAGACGCACACATAAGTCCTTTGGAAAGTATTTAGAAGTCAAGTAGGACCTAAGTAGCCATCTTGCTGTAACTTCCATTGTAATTTTGTCACTATTTAGTATAGGTTCCTGTCTTGTATGTAACCACATGTGTTCCGTGTGATGCCGGACGTAATCTTCCCGTGGGTGTTGTAGAATGCGACTAAGGGACTTACCAGAGAATGGGCAGCAGCGTTCTCTATGCATTTGACCACCATACTGCGATCGTCAACCCGCCTGCCAAGCGTGGCGATTATGGCAAAACCCCCTTTTTGGGGAGGCCTACGTCTAGCAGTGGACGTCTTTCGGCTGAAATGATGATGATGATGATGTACCACATAAATGAGACTTTTATTTATTTAAGTTAAAATGCACAACATTACAGAATAGCATCCCAAGGCCTTGTACAGAGCAATTTACAATCTAAAATGTGACACACTAGGTTATTAAAGCACAATTTATCAGAATACAACAAAACACAATACAATCGCTACTTATCCCTTTGTCATAAATGCGAAAGTAACTTTGTCTGTAGGTATATCTGTCTGTTACGCTTTCACGGCTATACCACCGAACGATTGTCATGATTTTTGGCAGACATATAGCCTAGGATATGGAGAAGGACATAAGCTACTTTTTTATGCGATAATCGACATCTACGCGCGTGAAGCCGCGGGCAAAAGCTAGTAACACTTATAAAATAAACAAAATGCAATCAAATGAAATAAAAAAACCTTTTTCCTAAACTTATATCATTCTTATCTTTCATCCACTTTCTCACAAAATATTTTTGAAGGTATATATTTATACTAAGTTATTAATACAGCCTTACAATATCAAATGTGCAGCATCGATTGCCTGGAACCAGAGCCCTATATGGACGACGTACAATGTACCTTATTCCACATAATCTCAACTAAGCTAGTTTTTCTGGTTTCAGGGACATTATACGGAAACTACATATTTACGCCTGTTTTACCAGTACTGTAGGGGTAGATAGATCACTGTGCATTGTTTAGTACACCTTTGTTTCGTCAGTAATTTTTATAAGTCCATGTAATAGGAGTCGAGACCGAGCACAAATCATAATTTAATCCGAAAGACGTCCACTGTTGGACATATGCCTCCCCCAAGCTCCAGCACTTTGACCGGTTCTGTGCCCCCAGCTGCTTACTGCGGCCTTCACAAGGTCATCGGTCCACCCAGTGGGAGGCCTTCTACTCTACGCCGGTGATTGTGGTAGCCGAATCTCTTTCGGGGATTCTTCGCACCCCTTGCCTCTCCGTAGACTTCACCGCTACCGTAGCCAAAGGAAGGCAGGCCACCGCCGAGCACAAGGTGCCATTTACCAGTTGGCCAACCGGGTTTGCCAACTTAGTCACGCTCGGCAGGCGAGTAAACGATCGCAGTATGTTTTAAATAAAAACTCAAACTCAAAGCATTCATTTCAATTAAACAATTTACAGGCAGTTTTGAATTGTTAAAAAGTCGATCAGTTGGAAAGTTGAATCTAGCTGCCCATTCCAAAAAGTAAATCTTTATGGAGCAGAACGGGCAAGAAACTCCAAAGACACTCTTTTAAATCAAGTTAGGTATTACAAAATCTTGGGAACTTTATTCTTGTTACTTCTATATTGAGAACAATGTAAAAAAATAAATAAAACAATTCTAAATATAAGACTAAAAATAAACCCTGGAAGTTAGGAGATGACCAGTCTCAACCCGTTCTCGAACTTGACGCGTGGGTCAGCGCCATCCAGTTTAATCATTTTATAGGGAACCGAATGATCCAACACTCGAGCCACCATCAGTGAGACATTTAAGTGTACATCAAAACAACATAATAAACGTATGCATGGTACTCATATTTACAAAATTTAAGCAAAATGTTTTTAAATTGTACAAAACTATAGTTTGCAATGTATTTGAGTAATTAATAAAATTTGATTTCCAAAAAGAAAGAAAACCATTTCATATCTATTGAAATTTTAATAAATAATATTTGTTTCAGTAAAAATAGGAACTTATTCATAATGTCAGAAAAATAGTAATATGTGAACAAAAATGTTCATACTGACAGAAAAAATAAAAAGGGGAAGCATCCAAATATAATTTTTTAACTAGTAAGCCCAGGGGGCTGTGGAGCAGGACCAGCATTAAGCCAAGCATTTTTATCTATGATATAATCATCTATGTAACTTATAATATGCTTTTCTACTTAATGTGCGTTTAATGCATGATTTAATTTTTTTTTCATTTGGTTCAAGAATATCGACTGGTATTTTATCATAACATTTTACACAATATCCCATAAAAGAAGTCTGTACTTTAGACAACTTTGACAATCTGAAACGTGGTTGATCTAATTTGTTCCTATTTCATCTTACTAAAAAGATGTAGATTTTTTCGAACATACATGTTTTCATAGATATATTAACAAGGTACCGTCATCGTGTTAATTGTTTTGAACAGTTCCCTTAGAGATGCGCATGTGCGGGGTTGTAGATGGCTCTGACAGCCCTCTTTTGCAGAATAAAGATCGACTCAATATCCGCATCCCATCCTCATAGCCAAATACCGTAAGACATGATGTTATGAAAGTAATTAAAATAGACCAGTCTCACGGTATCCACGTCTGTTTATTAACGGATCTTCAAAACAGCATAAGCGGCAGAACTTAGCCACCCTGCAAGTGATGTTAAATGAGGACCCCACTAGCTTTGAGTTAAGCGTGATCCCCAGGAAAACCGTCTGTTTGATGAATTCTAGTATGTCCTTATTCAACACAACGTGATATTTATTACTTCTAACATTTGGTAATTCGAATCTAGCATTTAGTTTTCTTTTTTATTTAATACCAAATCATTTACAGTAAACCAATTATGGACCTTAACCCTGTGCACTCTCCTCTTAACTTTAAAAATCAGTGATGTGTCATCAGCAAATAACACCATTTGTGGTCGGTTTTTTAGTAAATGAGGTAAATCATTTATATGTACTAAAAAGAGGAAGGGACCTAATATTGAGCCCTGCGGTATACCTATTTTGACTTATAAGCCCAAGAAATTTACACCGTTTATTTGTACTTGCTGCAGTCTATCATTCAAGTACGATTTTACTAAGCTAAGCGCAAGTTCACCCAGTTCCGTAATGCCCAAGTTTCAAGAGAAGTGTTTCGTTATTCACGCCATCAAACGCCTTGGATAGTTCGCAAACGATACCTATTGTAGCTTGCGCCTCTTTCCATGCGGTAAAGATGTGTTTTAATAAGGTGACACCGGCGTCGGTTGTGCAACGTCCTCTGGTTAAACCATACTGTTGATCGTATCGGATGTTATTACGATTAAAATGATTGAGCATTTGATTTAATATTACTTTTTTAAACACCTTGCTGAAAACCGGCAAAATCGATACGGGTCTATTATTATTAGAATGTTTGCTGTCGCCAGATTTGAAGAGTGGAAAAACTTTACTGTACTTTTATTAAATCCGGGAACACTCCTTGATCTACACACAAATTAAATATTAAAGTCAAATAGGGTGCAATTGTCTCAATAATGGATTGAAAAACTTTAGTAGACATGTTCCACAGATCTTCGGTAATTAAGATCTTAATGTCTTTACAACGACCACAGGGTTTATATGTTTAAATTTAAATTCCACAGGACAGGCTGAACCATTCGCTCTTAATAAATCAATAGCAAGTGCGGGTGAAGAATTTAAAGTTTCTGTAGGTTTAATAGGAATATTAGTAAAGAAACTTGCAAATTCCTAACCAACATCGATATTATCACTAATGAGACCGCGGGAAGTATCCAGTGTGTAATCAGTATTATGCCTTTTGCTTATGTTCGTTTCATTGTCAAAACTTTTCCAAACTGTCTTAATTTTATCAAAATCAAAAATATTTTATTTCATATAAACCTACAAGGGCACTAATGAACGTCAGATGCTAGGTGCATGGTTCCAATTTGTCGCTTCCTATGGAGAACAGCCTGCAAGAAACTCCATGGTTAGAGGAATGAAAATAAAGAATAGAATATCATCTATAAATCTACAGTCTATAAGGCCTACAACGTTCTCTCATTCACAATATATAAAAGAATCTACATAAATAAAATGAATATATTTAAACGAAGTGACATGATTTCCATGACAAACCCTAATAAATAGTCGATATTAGAATTTATAGTTAATATTAATGACCTTCAAAAATGGGCCAAGAATTGAACCTTGAGGCACGCCGATCTTAACTAGAGAGCCCGAGGACGTCGCACCGTTAACATTTACTTTTTGCTGCCTGCTTGGTAAATAGGAAAGTACAACATCAGCAGCTTGTCCACGAATTCCGTAGTGGTGTAATTTACAGATCAGTGTATTGTGGTCAACGCAGTCAAACGCTTTTGAGAGGTCACAGAGAATGTCAATTGCGTCCTGAGACTTCTCCCAGGATTCCAAAATGTCGTCGTCAACCTACCTTTCCTTAAACCAAACGGTCGATTATATAAAATCTCATTTGACAATATCTGGTCTAGCATGATTTTTTTATAAATTTTACTCAATGCTTGAAGCACAGATATAGGTCTATTATTAGAGGGATCACTCTTACTCCCCGATTTGAAAATTGGTACTACTTTACTATGTTTCATTAAGTAAGGAAACGTAACGGTGTCTAAACATTAAATATGCCTGTTAGGATAGGGGCAATTGCGTCAATGATATCTTCAAGAACCTTAGTGGAAATCCCCCATAAGTCTTCAGTATTTTCATGTTAAGACTTTTAAATGCTGTTTTAATTGTGGCAATAGAAATGGGTTTGAATTCAATACTGGGAATCTGTGTACGGCTTAAGGCCATACAGGTCAAATAATCTTTTTCTACTTTTCCTGATGCCTTTAGTTGCCCACTCATTGAATAAGAATTAAGGGCAAATAGTTTTAGATTTCTGCTTAATAACATGATTGAACTCTGTTTGTACTAATGAATAGAATTCTTTGTACAAAATATTACCATTATTCACATTTAGGCTCTAAACACTTAATTTGCTAATTGAAGTGCTACTAAACTTATTTAAATTACCCGATGTTATTGGTCTAGTTTGTGTCTCTACTAAAAAGTAACAGTTTGACCGCTGTGATCAGAAGAGTGATAATTTACAATGACTTTATCTAAATAGTCGCAGTCACAAAAAACATTATCAACACATGTACCAGTAGTTATTCGCGTTGGTTCCAAAAACACATTTGAAAGGTTATATGATTAAAAGAGGCTTAACAATCTGCTACTATTTGAATTATTTTCCAAAATATTAATATTAAAGTCCCCACAAATAATGACTGATTTATTACCAGTTGCAAGTTTCGCCAAAACATTACTCACTGAAATAAAGAGTAGTTTTTATAATTAGGTGGTCTCTAAATGCACACTTTACAATGCTTATCTAGCTCAACACTCCAAGAAGCATGGATTTTCGTTCGTTCAAACAACTGCCTACACTATAGTTCTCATAATTAATTAACATTTCATAATCATTCAACCAGTGTTCAATAAAAATAATATCAAACATTGTTTTATCCAAAAACAATTCAAGTTCCAATTATTTGGAAGAAAACCGTTGAATATTTTGATGAAACATTTTCAAGGAATTCTGCTTAGCCCCTTTTTTACAATTAAGTAATTGAATGCTAGAAGATACCTTGGTGATGGTGAGTTTAAAAACATTATTACTGGTACCTTCTATTATATTACTGACTACTTTAAATTAGTGTCGCTAACCACCTTAATATTAGTATTTGTGGTGCTAATTACAGCAGACTACGATATACTACATAAGTCTGAATATGCTATTTGACCTCTAAAACTAATAGGCAGGTACGCAGTATCCCTAGTCGATTTTAATTTCTCAACAAAAGTGTTAGTCTCGAAAAATATAAGTTTGTCACTATAGCAATAAGCTAATAAATGCATATGGTTATTTAGCATAATTATGTAAATTATGATTTTGCCTACTTGACAAGTGCTCAAAGTATGGACACACCTGCCATGGGTGCGGGTTGTTCGAAAGAGATACCGCGGCTCCTGGCATACAGGCAACTGAGGGAACACGGGTGGGTTTTAGTCAGTAAAAGTCTGACACGCCCTCCCGCTCCACCCAGAGCGGGAGAAGATATTTGATGATTTCCCACCCAAAAAAAAAAGGTATGGACACAAAATTATTTTCAGACAATTAATCTTCAAGATTTCAGTAACACTATCACTGACACACACTATCAGAGTGATGTCATCTTGTTTTCATCACCATCAACATTATTTCAGCCGAAAACGTCCACTGATGGACATAGGCCTCCCCCAAGCTCCGTCACTTCGACCGGTTCTGTGCGTCCCGCATCCAGCGGATCTTGTTGAACATTAGTACTATTACCTACTTACTAATACAGAAATAATGGCCTTCGGATCATATATAATCCCAGTTATTGATGACATTATCTCTTTGTAGGATTATACTAAACTTCTATATTAGACTATAGAGAACGCTGCTGCCCATTCTCCGACTGCACGGCACACATCCTGACATAGGAAAAAACCGTGAATATTTTTACTGAAACAAAAAACTAATAACACCAGACCTAGGGATCAAATCCAGGACAATGTCCAGCAGTCGATCGCTAGACCAACAAGGGAGATGGAAAAGTATCAAAATCAAAATTCCATGACCACTGATTTTAATTTCTTTAATACGTGATCCCAGCCCGTTTGTCCGTCATTTGGTCGACCCGTAGTTATATTGCATTCATTTTTTCTTCAATTTTGATGAAAGTTATTGCTCGGGATTTATACTGAAAGGGAAACGTGATTGCGTAGTTTTATTTTTTCATTGGCTACCGTTTAAATTGAGGCGAACGATTTTCTACTGCTTCGGATGGCCACTGATTGAATAGAAAATGTTTAGACTATCTTGTATTGAGTCAATCAAGGCTTTTTATTACTAGCCGCGGCTTTTCCTGCTTGGAGGTCGGAAATTATCCTACGCGAACGTACTACCGTGATAAAAAATAATTTATGTCCTGACCTAGGTCATGGTCTATCCGTGTGGTCGTTCAAATCAGTTCGGTCGATAGCATAAACAAGTTATATACATACACACAGACTTCCAGACTGTCACGTTTATAATACCTATTTAGTATGGATTAGGAAGTTCTGTTGCAGAAATGATTGCTCAAAAAATTGCTGATTCAGCAAAACTTGAGTTCAAAATGATCGAGATGTTTAAAGCTTTCTTGCTAGAGTGTATTTGCATGTTGGTAGCTATTCGGCGTCGAAGCAGGTGCAACGACCTGGCGCTAACCACCATCTGCATAGCTTTTTCCCAACTATGTTGCGGTCGGCCAACCGGACGCACCTCATTACCAGTACTTTACATGGAGCGACTGCCTATATTACCTCCACAACCCAGTTACTGGGTAATACGACACCCTTTGTTTAAGACTGGTTGTCAGACTTTCGGGCTTCTGATGATCTGTAACGACTGACAAAGATCCATGAATGACAGCCGGGACCAATGGCTTAATGTGCTTTCTGAGGCACGGAGGGGTCTTGGTATGTAAAAATGGTCCATCCACGGACCAACCGCGGCAAGCGTAGCTGAACCTGATTGAAGGACCCGTGCGGCTGTTATTTCACAACCCCCTTTATCCACCGATTAAACTTTTAAAAGCAATGCTGCACCAACACCATTTTTATAACACCTGACATTTCATTTGGAACAAGCAGTTCGTTTATCTTCCTATTCTATGTGGAATCCGTGACATGATTTTTATTCCAATTCTGGGACTTTATTTTAAATATTCTCTTAATGACATTTTATTTTTTCTGTGGCAGCATGGTGAAATGTTATTTTAATTTGTAACATGGGTTTTGCCTGAAATAAATTAATTTTAATTTATGTTGCTATGTATTTGTGTGAGAGTCGTATCGGCCTCGACTTACGAGTTGGAGGTCATCTGTGTGTAAATTATTTCGTCACCACTGCTCTCAAACGGTGAAGAAAAACATCGTGAAGAAACCGGCGTGTCCTAGAACCAAAAATTCGAAGACTTGTGATATCTACCAACTGTAGCATAAAAATTTGAAGTGAAACACGCACTGCTACTAACACGTTTTAATTTTGTGAAATAAAAAATAAAAAATATACAAAAACACCAGACAAAAATATAAAAAAAGGGTGAAAATTGTATAATAAAAATATTTTACAGATTTGGGAGATTTGGGAGATTTTGATGCGGAGAGACTTGAAGAGTAAAATTTTACGAATTTAAAAAAGGAAAAAGACGTAAATTATTTGGTAAACGACCTATCAAGCGATTGCAATCGGTTAAAACAAGGCCTATGACGCAAAAGTACGTTTGTTTTATGTTATAACACTAAGAAAAACCGGCGCGTCTTTATAGAATTACCTGTAATATTGACTATCTTAACCCTTTAAAAAACAAACAGACATTAATCTAATACAAAAACAATATTAAATAATAATTTTTGATACTTACACCGAAGAAACCAGACCGGTGGAGCGCGCGGGACGGGTGGATAGAAGGGTCTTTCGGGGTTACGTGGCTGCAGTGGAGCGACGCTTCAGCTCTTGAAGCGCGTCACGTGCCAAGATGCGTCAGGATTTCGGGCTGGTGCGCGCCAACGTAAGTCGAAGGGAAACCACGCCGATATTAAGCCCGTGGGGAAAACCGAATTTCGGCCTGTAGTTTGTTGTCCAAAGACAAAGAAAAAGAACCTTCAGACCACAGGCACAAGAAGAATACCTGATGAAGGGGGAATCAACGAAAATAGATCAGAAAAGAGAAAAATAGGTGACGGAATACATACCCAATGAATGCGGAAGAAAACACTTATTTGCACACGGAAACAGCTTTTACTGGTTGCTATAACCACACATCAACATAATAACGTAGCTTTTTTAAACTTTAATAATGTGTTACATTAAAAGGAGAATTTTCTTATAAAGGGAATTCGTACCACCATCAGTGGCTCCCAAATCTGTAGTGAGGGTTTTGTCAAAAGAAAACATTCGGATGTTTTTTTCTGATTCAAATTTTAAAATTTGATCAAAAGTTATGAAGAAAAAATATTTTTTTTATCGAAAAGGTTGAACTAGAAATCAAAAAGGTTTTTACCGTAGCGGATTTACGCTACAGAACCCATACTGGGCCCGCGTGGTGGATTATAGCCCACTCCCACTCACCGACAGTAGGCCTGAGTCGCAGCAGAGGGAACATTTTAGGCTTTTTTCTGATTATGTATGTATTTGTAGGTCCAGGTGAAGATTAAATTCACAAAGGAAAGAAACAAACAGCTCACTATAATCCATTCTTATATTATTTAAATGCATCAGCATTATGCACTCCAGTCTCAAGTGAAAGCATTAAAAGAAATTAAGTGCACTTTCAAAATTTACGACGTGAACGTTGGAAAACTTAGGTGTTTGTCATGTTCATCCTGAGAGATGGTTTAAAACTTAAAATTTATACGTTCAAAAAAGCGGTGTAGTTCTCAAAGGAATTACGGACCATACATCACAAGTTTAGAACAGTCTCCCGTCAGATTTCGCGCTATGCACTACCCACTTCCGATGAGAAATTAATTGTTGTTTGTTGAAATTTCAGTGAAGCTCCGCGTTACGTCGCGTTCAAATTAAAAAGCTGAGGAAATTGGCTGTGTATTTAGAGAAAGAATTTGTAGAAATCGAGCTGCGATAGAGTCGGTAATGGATATTCTTAAATCTAGAATGGAAGGTGTTGGGGTATTTTTATTAAAAGTTCTTGCAGAAGAAATCTCCTAAATTGAAGACCAACTGCAAGAAAATTATTTCATAGAGTTACATCATAATAATGCCATAGTACCTTCTAACTAAAAGTGATCATGTTATTTCCTATTCATTTAATATCTTTCTTAATGAATGTGAAAGTCACAGTCAAAGCATTTAATTCAAATCGGCATGTAAAAGGCACTTTTGAACATTATGATAGAATTGATTCTAGTCGCCCCTTCCAAAAGTTACGCGTATGGTGAAGAATGGACAAGAAACTTTTAAAATGTTTTACAAGATTTCGTTTACATGAAGTGTATGTGAAGACAATGCACTTAGAAAAAAATTTACATAACGAAACAGCTAAAAAAATGAAGCGATGTGAGATAAATTAAATTTATGATAGATACATGGTGATCACATATTTACAGACGTTGTAAAAGTAAGTATGTGAATTTCCTACAATTTTTAAGAGGTATTTATAAGTTAAGTAAGTTATATATAAGTCAACAAAAGATGCTTATTGTTAGACATATTTTCTTGTTGTAATTGTAGACTGCAATAGGTCTGCCTACCAGCATGAAAACCAGTAATATGTTAAGAATTAAACTACCCATTATTAATAAAATGTTTAACCACGAACATTGCATTGACATCACATCAAAAATCACATTACATCGCACATAAAATTCGTAATTTAATGAAAGCAATCGAAATTACCGTACGATTGATTTCGAAGCGAACATCAATTAATATCGTAAACAAGTTTGCCGAACGAATCTCATATTTATGTTTTAAAACATGACTATAATTACGAAGTGTGTTAAATTGTTGATTGGTAGTTGGTGTGCTGCCCGTAATTATATTCAGGCTCAAGCCTCAGACTCTTCACTTACTGAAATCTAAATTACATTTAATTAAGTTATGAAAAATTAAATAAAAAATAAACTTTATTTGCCAAACCAGTATATCAACCTTGCACAATTACAGGCAGTATATGCGCCCTCACGGCCCTAGCCTCCGCAGGAGACGCCCTGGCCGTCGGGAATCCCAGGAACATTCGCGGCCACCGTAGGCGCGGGTTGCGGACGCCGAGTAATGGGTAGCTCGCTGTCCGGTAACGTCCAAGCCCGGGTCGACGGCTCGTTGTATTCCACGTGTGCCTCAAAGAAATGTCAGCACCAACTGAAGGGCAAGAGCTGATGCTTGCCAGGGGTGCGGGTTGTTCGAAAGAGATACCGCGGCCCCTGGCACACAGGCAACTGAGGGAACACAGGTGGGTTTTGGTCAGTAAAAGTCTGATACGCCCTCTTGCTCCACCCAGAGCGGGAAAAGTTATTTGATGATTTCCCACCCTCAAAAAAAAGCCTTGCACAATTCCAGTAAGTAACAAATAAGCAGTACAGCACCTTAATTGCGTAACTCACTGTACATTAGTAACAATCTGAATCATTTTGAAGTATTTTGCCAATCCACTGCTTCTAATGTTCGAAAACCTTGTCTGCTCAACAACGTAAATAACGCTATGAATGTTTTTGAGCTGTCAAAATGAAAGCGATTGCTATTGACAGCGTGTTACTCAATTACCCTGCAGGTAGGTAACATTTTTATTTGATATGTATCGGTAGGTACCTATTTATTATGGTTGTTAGCCCAGAACTGATCTACACGGTTCCCCGTACATTAGTAGTAGTAGCATATAACTACTACTTAGTATACTACGCAGTAAATATTGTACTACCTTCTTCTCGTGACTTCGTTCGCGTCAAATTTCTTGCTCCCCGGACCCACCCCGTCGCTCGGCTCGCCTGCCCGTGCGAGTACTTCGTATTCGTAACTATTTTCTCTTTGCTCAGCTCCTAAGAATCTTAGCGTAATGTTATATAGCCTATAAGCGAAAAATGCTCTATCCAACAATAAAAGAATATTCCAAATTGAACCAGTACTTAGCTCGTTCAACCAAACAAACAAACAAACTCTTCAGCTTTATAATATCACATTATTGTTTTGCTGCGATGTTATTTTAAAACTGCGATGTCTCCTAAGATATTCATTGATCAAATAATGTAAAGGGAAATTTTGTTTTAAATTAAATACTTGTGATGAATAACGTATTTCTTTGGATAAGGATTAATATAATGTTTATAAAAAAACACCTACGCAAATAATGAATTATTTTAGAAAAAATTAAATTAGCATAAAATAGGTTATAGTGAGCCAACTTTAAAAGATAGACATATGCTGTTGCAGATTTTTTGTTAGAACTTTTAAAGAGGAATAATTTTGTCTTACATGATTTTTGCGAAACTTTAACCGTTTACGCAGCGCACGCAGCGGAAGCTCTGAAAAGGAAAAAATACCCTCCGATTTTGAAACATTCTTCATTGGTGCTCCGTTCCTATTGGTCTTAGCGTAATGTTATATAACTTATTGCCTTTCCCGATAAATGGGCTATCTAACGTTTAATTTTTTTTTCAAATCGGACTAGTAGCTCCTGAGATAAGCGCGTTCAAGCAAACAAACAAACCCTTATAATATTTAGCTAGCTTTATAATATTTAAATATATATAGTATAGATTAGTATAGATAAGATAAAGATTACGGTGGAACAGTTGAACAAACGAAAAAAAAATGAATGAACATGTGAGTTAATTATTGCTGTTTGTTAGAAAAAAGTTTTGCAGACCATTGTGCAAGGCCTGCGAGGAGGAAGTACTATAAACTGCCCGGTGGTTGCCACAGACAGGGCAAAATACTCTGGAAAAACAGGTACTCACCGTGAATTGTCCGTCACAACAAGGCGTTGCTGGCCTTCCTTAGGGAGCTGGGGTGGATCGCTTAAAAAAATGAAGTGTAAAGTCTAAGTGTGTACTTATTACGGTTCTAGAGCCTTAGTAATATGGTTCCGCTCGTAGCCAGTGGTTACGGAACCCTTAAAATAAAATAATGTCCGTCAGTAAAACAAAGATCCTTCTTCTAATCATAAAATATCTCTGGATTGCGAATTTCCTCTCATCAAAGACCGTTTTAGCTGAGTCATATGATTTAATTATTGGAAAAAGCAATAAAAAAGTTATTTGGGTCTTGAATTCCTGAACCTGGTTTGATTTATATTGGTGGACAAGTCCAGGGTCAGTCTTTCCACCAAGATTTCTTTCCCTAGAAACCACTTGACAGACGATAATATGCTACTAGCTCTTGTTTGCTGTTCGCTAGCGTGGAGGTCAGAAATGTTCCCCACGGGAACATATAAACGGCTTGGCATAAAAATCTTATCCTTTGTCGTAAGCCAGGCTATTGTCTAACTGTGTGTCAAATTTAATTGAAATCTGTTTATCCGTTAGGGCATGAACAGGTGACAAAAACACAGACGTACGGACAGACCTGCGGACAGAGTTACTTTCGCATTTCAATATTAGTAGGTATTACAACATTAGGTAGATCCATGTTTGTTGCGGTTGGTCTTTGGATGGGTGACCATCTTTACATAAAAAGACTTCTCCGTGCCTTGGAGAGAAAGTTAAGCCATTGGTCCTGGATTCGTGGATATTTAACAGTCGTTATGGGTCGTTAGAAGCCCGAAAGATCCGGTCTTACCAAAGGGTATCGTATTACCCAGTAACTGGGTTGTTCACGCCAGGTAAGCAGTCACTCCATGTAAATATAGTTGCATTCGGTTGCAGCAAAATAAGAATAGGTTACAAAACTATTGATAAAGGTGCACCCTCGTGCACTAGAATTTGCCGATAACCGTATTACGACTCGTGTGAGAGCGAGGCGATTTATTACAACCGCTTGTCACTGAACACTGTCGTGCAGAAAAACCAGCCGGTAATTTTCGCAAGCTCAATGGAATTTTTGTGGAGATTTCATCTCCCTGACTGGAGCACAAACCCTGAATCTTAGCTACAGAAAATAAAATAAAACGCCGGAGGTAAATTACGTAATATCCTATACTAGAAACCATAAATTGTATTTTATTATCCAAAATAAGTAGACTTTTACCACCCCATAAATCCGATAACCACTTACAAATTACACGAAATACTAGCGGTGGACAAGCACGAGAACAAATAGCGGTTGAAATTTAGTGTTTCCTGTTTTCTGGGGTCGAAGCATTCCACGGTGGTGCAGGGCACTCCACATTTGACGTTTATTCGATTTAAGTCCAACCACGGTCTGAAAGTCCAGTAAAGTACCGTGTGAATAAAGTTTCAAGCTCTAAATTCAGTTTCCTGTGTGGAACGTTTCTGCAATACTTTGTAGCAATCAGGGGTCTCCCGGGATTGGTGCGCAAACTGGTGCTGTAACGACAATGGTGCGTTGAGTTCCATATTTCGACATTTGCATGCTGTTTTGAGGACGAAAAATGTGTTTTGTATTTTCCTGTTCAGGAAAAATGGCGTAGATTTTGTGATTGTTGCACCTACACACGTAAAGCGTTGTTCAATGCATATAAATGACGAGATTTAAATAAAGTAATTGCATTGGACAAATAATGTAAAGTCTGATTGAGTATAATTATACTTGCAGTTAGGTTTTGTTTAGACTTGGTATTCTAAATTGAAAATTATCAGGAAGCATTATAAAATATGCAAAGTGCACCTTATAAATTCAACGTTAAAATTCTCATTCTAGTAAAATGTAAACCTAATAATGTTGAAATGGATTTCAATAAGAGCTTACTGCGTAGCTTTTAATGCACCGTTTTATCTACGTCAACGTAATCCGAGGTGGCAGTGTATAAATCCACTGAAAACGGGACGAACAAATATTTTTCTGTTACTGTGGAGTATCCATTGCTGTTTATTTAGGGAACAGATGTAAAGTGATTTTACTTTAACCAAGCAATGAAACATGAAAAACAAATGTTGAGAAATAAAAGTCTCGTTATTACATAGCAGTATTTTTCAGTAGAATTTTCTCACTCATGACAAAATAACATTAATACATACAAATGGCTGATTTTAAAACACACTGTATTATGTTGTCACAACTTTTTTTGCTATTGAATTCATAAAATCTGGGGCTCCATTTTAAATTTCAATATCATGCTAATATAAAATTGGTTTTACGGAGTTCGAGGATACGCTTCAAAACCCCCACACTTGTTCCTTTCAAGAGGTTGAATTTTACATACTAGGCCTGAGTATGTAAAGCGGATTTAGAAAGAAATAGAACATATCATGGACCGTATTTCTGTGAACTAAGGTTCAATTTCTCTTAACATTATGGCTTATTTTTGATACTCCGAATCTGAATATTGAAACCATAAAGTCAGTGTCATAAATTGAATTATCATGTTGGCAACTACTGATGATTGAATTTGTAATGAAACTTCATTAGCCAGTAATTGAGGTGTCTGAGGTAAAACAAACGTTATATTCTGAAGATTAACGTTCATAAATATATTCAAGGATAAATTTCAAGCCTGCTTTTTGTACCTAATCTTATTCCTTCATTATTTGATTTTAGTAGGAGAATTATTGTAGGGCTTTTTTGCTTTTATCTTCCATTTATTAATAAAACATTTTAACGTTCTGTCACTTTAATATACTTTTTTCTTCTGATTTAAGATTAAATGGACCGTAGATAAGATCTCTTGAATCTCGAGAGTGTTTTTGTTGTGATATATATCATCATAGCGGGTACTATCACTAAGCAAAAAGAGTATATGAGGATCATAGCAGGTGCTGTAGTCTCTGCTTACCCCCATGGGAAGAAGGTGAGAGTTTATGTTTTTTTTAAATATTTATTGAATCCAATATGTTTTTTTTTTGGTAAATCATCAAACAACTTCTCCCGCTCTGGGTGGAGCAGGAGGCCCGTGTCAGGCTTTTACTGACTGAAAACCCACCCGTGTTCCCTCAGTTGCCTGTGTGCCAGGGACCGCGGCATCTCTTTCGAACAACCCGCACCCCTGGCAGGTAATCCAATATGTTAACAGTTTTATTTTTCCAAACTGCAAAGCAATTTGTCGGCAGTACATTCTCGTGGATTTATCACGAATCTTTGCTTGGTTACATATAAAAATAAGAAATCTAAATTAAAACTAAGACTAAAACCATGGTTCTGTAGGCAAACAGCAGTTACCCTCACAACCATAGATTCTACAACCACAGCTACTACACTCTGCGGCATCAGCCAACGAACGTCACGAGACCATCCCATAGTACCTACTCAGTACTTGGTAAGCAAACTTAGTACCCACGACATTAGCCGACCGAGGCCGCCGAGCAGCAACTATGGATACATTGACATGTATGTATATGTATGTATACTATCACAGCGGCTAGCAGACAGACTGGCAGTACTCGATGACTCATCATCATCTGCCTAGACTTTTCCCAACTATGTTGGATGCAGCAAAATACCAGTATTTTATAAAACCTTCTCAACCACTTACTGGATAATACGATACTCCTTTGTAAGACTCGTTGTTAGACTTTCGGGCTTCTGACAACCCTTAAAGGTGTTCCTTTGACAGCCGTTACGGCGGTAAGTAAATAATTATGATTTGATTTGTCAAAGCAACGTACTCTCATTACCTTTTATTTTTACTAGCTTCTGCTCGCAGCTTTGGCCGCGTGGAATTTAGTTTCTGCATGCAGCTTTGCCCGCGTGGAATTTCTTATTTTAACATAGTATATATCATGTAGCATCGCATCGCCCGACCACGATATTGCCTACTTCGTTTTCTCTTAGAGTTCTTTCTGACTTTCTTCTTTCCACTCTTCTTCTTAGGGTCGTAGCATGATGTTAAATACTTGGTGAGATTTTACCTCTAATATTACTATAGACTATAGATAAGAATAACTCCACAGAAAGCCTTTTTACTTCTAAAATAAAATAATAATAATAATGTATTCTTGCCTTATAATGGTCTCTATCAACTGTGATAACAAGAACCACCTGCTGTTATAATACTTATAACTGATCAGCGAAAAGGGGTACAAAGTTACATCTGCTGCTTCTATCACCATTTTCCTAAAAAAACGTAGAATCCCATAAAATTTAAATAAGAAATATAACTAAACATTATTTTCCGGCTGACTGCCTCGTTGGTCTAGTGATCGCGGGCGGTACTGCAGAGCATACGGTCCTGAGCTCGATTCCCGGGTCGAGCAATCGTTATTGGGTTTTTTAATTTGGATTTTTCTCAGTAGTAGCCTGGAGTCTGGATTTGTGTCTGGTTGTCGGCATTAGGCTCGGCCTTTAAGTGCTCAACCATGACTGACGAAATGTAGTTATTGTAAACATTGTAATGGGTGTAGGTACAATAGTCGTCTACTACCCCTTCAGAGAACACAGGCATGATGTTATATTATGTCATGTTATGAATTTTGTGAGAATCGATATTTTTCTCTTTGCAAAGTATATATTAATGTTTATTCTACTATGTATTTCTCCTCATTAAAATTTTCTGAGAATCGATATTTTCTCTTTGTATAGCATACAGGATACATTTTTTACCAGTGCTCAAGCTGTAACCATGAATTCAGCATATCATTCTAGACCCCCTAGCATAGAAATTTTTGTCGGTAGCGATGCGCGCTCGGAAGCGGACGCGTTTGCGCTACACAGCACGAATATTTTATTAATATTTTATTCCCGTTTTGCGCAGCGCTAACCGCTGCCCGATTTTGTACGCAATGACAACGAAGCAGCTCATTGCTAACGAGCTTTTGGCATTCGTCAAGTATACCATCGACTACATGGACGAGGTCATCAAGATATGTGTAGTGCCAAGTTGCCGCTGTTTCAATTACTCGACCAAGTCGGACAGATGCCATCTCGCCGGAGGGATGGTGGCCAGAAGAGTCTGCAGGAAATCATCGACCTGCTGAAGAAGCACCCATCTGGGTGACGTGCCAGATTTTGTGGCAATGGAGCAACAAGCTACCTCCTGTCACGTTTGACCACGTCAACGTTACCAGGCTGCTGAAGGACATGACGTCTCTGAAGGTGAGCCTGGCTGAAATTAAGTCCAAGTTGAAGTCATCGGATGTCACCATTGGTGAATTGCGAGCCGATGTAGCGTTATTGCGCTACGCTATTCCGACTAGTGCGACACCGGAAGGCTCCAATATGAACACACGTCGCGGGGCACAAAATGCTTCCGTCTGCAGTTTTCAGTCGGCGAGTGAATCTACGTCACCGGCTGTCAAGAATGCAAGGGTTGCATCGTGTTCCGCTGATCGCGTCGTGCCGTGGAAGTGACGCGCGTAATATGTACATCGACCTCCATGCGTGCCTATTCTGCAACTGTCGCCAAGACGAAACCTGCTGTGTCGCAAGCTAAACGACAAGCAAAAAAACCAAACGGGGGAAAGCAGAGTTGCTCAGCATCGAGCGCGACGAAAACTGTTGTGATGGACCACAAACAGTAGGTTCCACCACAGAACTCATGCGATGAGGATGGCTTCATCAAGCTGGAGAGAAAGAAGAGGAAGCCTAGTTATCGCAACCAGTGTGGGACGGCGCTGGCGGGTACTAACATGCTGTCACGTCCTGCAATACCGACGACGCTGCTATACGTGTCCCGATTACACCACTCTACGAAGACTGAGGATATCGTAGAGTACATATGGGTGAAGACCAACTGGACCTTGAGGGTGGAGAAGTTGGAGGCGCGTCATAACACCAACTTCAAGTGGTTCGTGGTGCGCGTTCCGACTCACCATTTGATGACCTACCTCAAGGAAGAGTTTTGGCCGAAAGGTGTGCTGTATCGGCGTTTCCGCGGCCAGCTACGCGACACCTCGCAGCGTAACAAGACTTCGTGTGCAGTAGTTTTAAAATTTATTGAAAAAAATTGTATTAGTTATTGTTTTTATACTTATAATATATATATTGTGTTTTATGGGCCTGAGTTGGCTGAAATGAAGGAAAAATAATAATATACAAAAAAAGTCAGCTGTTTCATAGAAAAGTGCAATACCTACACGATCAAAATGTATGGAGCAGCTAATTTTTTTGTGTAATGGACGATAAATTTCTTCGCTAGGGGGTCTAGAATGTTATGCTGAATTCATGTGTAACCATGAATTTGCGCACTGGTTAAAAATTTACCCTGTATGTTAATGTTTATTCTACAACGTATTTCTTCTCACTAAAACTGAGAATCGATATTTTCTCTTTGCTTAACATACATAAATTTTCATAATACTGTGTATCTTTTCACAAAAACCCAAATAAGTATTATTTTATATTCGTATTACGTAGGTGTACTAGTGAATATCGCGTAATACATTCAGCTCGTTAGTTCACGTTGAACTATTAAGTCAAACGATCTCCTGGAATCGGTTACGTCTCAGTGGGTACTTACGCTTAGCCAGTTCTGATAAAGTAATACAGAATATATTACTTGGAGTAATGCCATATGCCAATAATCTCAATAATAGCATTTTATCTTCGTAAAATATTACTGAGTTATTATATTTCCTCGTATTTTATGAAAAGCAGTATCAATGCCAATGTGGACTAATCGGGTGTATGTGTAATTGTGTATGTATGTATGAAATATATTGTTGCTTGTATTCAGCGTAGGGTATGTTTTGTTATGTCGGATGTTTTTCTATGATGATAAATGCGAATATCTTTCTCTCTTATGACCCATAAATTCTGATGAAATTAGTTATACGTAGTTAGAGTAGTTTACAGCTAGGAAAATAAAAAAACAAAACACATAGTAGTGGCTGCGTTTTCATTTAGTACAAAAATACTTTCTTCACTTACTTTTAAATTAGCTTGAATCGTAACCCGTAGGTACCTATGAAGTTATTGTAAATCATAATCATCTGCCTAGTCTTTTCCCAACTATTTTCGGGTTGGCTTCCAGTCTTACCGAATGCAGCTGAATACCAGTATTTTACATAGAGTGATTGCCTATCTGACCTCCACAATCCAGTTATTGGGTAATAAGATCCCCTTAATAAAACTGGTTGTCACACTTCCGGGCTTCCGACGACCCGTAAAGACTGTCAAAGATCCGTGGGGTTTTGGTATGTAAAGATGGTAACCCATCCACAGACCTCCCGCGGCTAGCATTGATCTCTGCAAGATCCACGAAGTCACTGTAAATAAAAGATCAAAATATATAGAATTTAGCTATGAGGGTCGCCAAATTACTGTCCATTCTCATCCTAGACAGTACAATGACCGTTCAATCCCTGCACCCGTAATAAAATTAGACTAAAGGGTCCCCAACTTAGCATGTTTTGCTCATACTAAGCAAGGGTCAATTTATATGGTAACGGTCGAGAAGAAAGAGTCGAAGTGTGAGATGTCGCGAGAATTTAATTGATAAAGTATTTTATTATTTTAATCATTGCGAGTGTAAAGACTATGCAGATCGTGGGTTTTTCTCATGGTCTGGCAGTTTGAGTAATTTATGTGTTTTACTCAAATGTTCTTTCTTTAGTATTGTTCGTCGAATCGTTAAGCTCCTGAAATTTTTCGTTGAGATGCACATTTACGGACAAAGCGTGCACTGACTGAACTCAATCTGTGTAGTTTTTTCCTCAAAAGACCATTTATTTCAGACACCAATCTACATGGTCTACACATGATCCGACTAAGATTATTTGTGGACTTCAAAAGAGACTGCGGTCTCCGATTTTATTTTGGCCTTTCTTCCCACAGTTGTCAGTTTTTAGAATATGATTGACGAAAAAAAACCTATTTATCACTTATCAAATGCTCGAGGATTCAAGTTACTCTGTCTTCACGCCAGTTCCCGTGGATCTCTCCGTCGCCAACAGTAGACGCTAGATTCTCTAGAATGCTCGAGAATTACTACTACGGGAAGTATGACTTACCCGTTTTTGATGTACCTAATGTCTTATGCCGTTAAACATCATCTGCCTAGACTTTTCCCTACTATCCTGGGGTCGGCTTCTAATCAAACCGGGTGCAGCGAAATACTAGTGTTTTACAAGGAGTGCCTGCCTACTGCCTGATTGATTTCCATCACCCAGTTACTGGGTATACGGTACCCCTTGTTAAGACTGGTGGTAAAACTTTCGGGTTTCTGACGACCCGTAACGACTGTCAAAGATCCACGAATGTCACCCGGGACCAACTGCTTAACGTGCTTTCCGAGGCACGGAGGGGTCTTGGTATGTAAAAGTGGTCACCCATCTATGGACCAACCGCGGCAAGCGTAGCTAAACCTGATCGATTGACCCGTGCGGCTGACATTACTAAGCCATAAGCCCTATCACGTTACACAATGTAAATAAAAACCAAGATGCAAAAAAAAAATCGCGTCGTTTTCCTTCTCTTCATTCACAGTGTAAATTGACCCTTATACGCAACCCTGTAAAATCATTTTAGCATACATTTTGTGAATTTAAATCTCCACACAGATTAATAACTATGACATCCTGACATGGAAGTTTTAGAGGTTGAATGACGGTCAGCCGGCAGTCTAGACAGGCAAATTACAACTATTCATCACTAGATATCGCGACCAGCTGTACCAGACAACAATAAATCATAAATTAATATTCATGATACGCGATGCTCATATATCACTATTATTATAGAATAAAATATGAACTCAGGTTCTATCAATAATATAGGTGTTTTTGCATGAATAGCGCTGTATATTGGTTTGAAGCCTTTTTGAGTGGAATCACTCTAGCTTATGAAAAATGAGTTTGAATATTGCATGCAATGTACTCAAAAATGTATATTAAACATTGAAATGAAACGACAATTCTTTAAAATTGTTGGATGCTGTCGACCACTCTGATTTCATTTTACGAGTTTGACAAACACATACTTTATAGACCCTTTCAAAACGCTCCAAATCGTTGATTGCGTTCCTACAACTTGTAGTTTTCAACTATTTAATAAAACCAATAAACTCGATGATGACTAATATTGCGAAACATTTTCCAAACTGCAGTATATGTAAAAGTAACTGTCTGTTAACTTTTTACGCCTTAACGGCTGAACGAATTTCGATGAAATTCGGGAAACAGGTAGACTATGAACTAGGTTAGGACAAAGGATGCTTTTTATCCCGGTAGTACGATGAAGCTGTCGGTAAATTGCTAGTTCCTTTACAAAAGGTGAACTTTTCTATGAAAAAAGCAGTTTTAATTTCTACTAATTCCATACTTAAAATTATAAATGCGAAAGTAACTCTGTATGTTCGTCAGAACGTCGTCGTTCGTCTGATCGTCATGAAATTTGGCAGACATATAGCCTGAGATATGGAGAAGGACATAGGCTATATTTATTTTCACGATAACCGACATTAACACGTTAAAATTTCTAAATAACATTGAAACCTGCCTGATGCATCAAAAAACAAAAGTAATAAATACGACCCATACGTCCGTCCATCTTACCCGACTGTTTTCCTGAGGTTAATTTCCAGAAGCGACGTGAAATGATGACTTGGTCGCAAAAGTGCAAGTAATGGCACCTCATTGGGTATAAACGCCATTATGTGCCTGTCTTCGTCTTTCTTTTCTCTGTGGTCTTACAATTTGGAGGGAATTTGTGTCGATGTTATACAGCGTTGTTTTTGTTGATTTATCTGATCAGTCTGCCTGTGTGTTTAAAGAGTATAAAAATGAGTGTTTTTGACAAAAACTGCCCTAAAATCGAAATATTAAGGATGAAACTATAACTGCCACATTAGTCTTGAAGCAAAAAATTACTCCAAAATTTTACCACCTTGGGGTAGCAATACGATGTGTACAAATGGGTACACATGATTAATAAGTAAAAAAAACAGTTGTATGAGAAATAAAGAATGATGTTTTAAAACCAGATGAGTTCGGTGTGTCCTACTAACCGACAATTCTGGAAAGAAGTACCGTAGCCTATACCCGCCTGTGTCAATCAGACGTTAAGGTTACTGTTACCCTTTAAAGGCAAATGAAGCTTTATTTTTTGGGAATGACATCTCGCTGGTCAACCTAGGAGGTTGTCGGGTGTTTAACCGGACTTGCCTGTGGCCACCATAATAAATTACGGCCTACAGCCAGGGCTTAAAAACTTAAAACTGGAGCGACTACTCGCTAAGGGCATCCCTGTACGGAACGGATCTCGGCTTAGGGCATTGCTGGAAGTGGGGCAAGGGACTGGCTGGATCGGAATGATGACAAATGAAGCCTCTCACTAGCCCCTTTGAAATACATAACAGGTCATACCCCGACGCGGTTGGGACGCGTTGTTCTTTGGGAGAAATTTTACAAAAATTAAATACTAAAGATTCGTTTACACAGATTTTTTTAATAAAATAATATTATCCTTTGCAACAATATCGAATGTGTCAAAGACATAAAAGGACCCTTTATTAAAGGAATATAATATTTATTAACACTTCGGTACTTTGTTATATACTGTCGCAAATCGATCACTCGAGTGAACCCATAAAAGAGTTTCTAAGTTCTAATTCCGGATTATAAGGAACACAATGGAATGAACTTCTTTTCATGTCAAAGGAAAGAAAATGTTAATATGAGAGATATAATGATAGATGCATGGGTCCCGGCTGTCGTAACCAAGGGCTTTACACTATTCATGGAGGTATCATCCGTACTCCTATTGTTGGTATCCCTATTCAGTTTTAATAGTGGGTTGCCAGGCTAAAAATATGTCGTTCGAAAGTGGGGGTGACTTTAGATTCGATTTTCTTTTATATGGGTACTTACTCATACATTTTGATTAGCTCCAATATTAATAGATTGCGATATTTTTTCAGTGTCTCAACCAAATTGGTACATTTTATAATAGACTTGTTTTAACTTTAAATATATCCTATATAATCGCATCGCCTGCCTTTTTCTTTTTACTTAGCTCCTTAGGGTCGTGGCGTCATGTTTAATAGCCTCTAATCTTTCTCTTGAGAAAGATTAGAATTCTTGAATTGGGCTATCAAATGCAAAAAAAAAAATTCAAATCCGACTGGTAGTTCCAGAGATATTAAATTCAAGATTTTTGAGGGTGCAGAGATCATCTATCTTTCAATTCAGTAACAGATTTACGAGGGTGATATACCTAAAACTACAGAATTATGTTGCCATGGGCTACGGCGCACACTGGTCCCAAATTAAAAAAAAGTGGACATTGATAGTAGACCGCTGATATTTTTTTTTATTGTTGATATAATGATAACAGATAAGGCAAAAAAATATTATTGTCCTACTTCAAATACTTTTCTCTATAAAAAATATTTCTTTTTTTTTTGTATGGGAGTGATTACATTTTACTCAATTTCTCAAAAACCTTAAGCGATGTCGAGATGGCATTCACATATGTTAGAAAGCTAATAATTCTGAGTATTTGGCTCGAAGAAACTTATTGCTTATCACTGCGTACTTTCGAGATAATAGTGACAGAAAATAACAATTTTTTTTAATGTTAATTGTTCGCTTTTTTTTAATCATAGCCTTACTCATATCGCAATAGGTCCGCTGGCCAGCAAAATGGAGCTTCGACGCGAGTTTGCCGGGATAACAAGATGGCCGCCTCTCATGACGTAACGTAATACGGTCACGAATCGCGCGCGTACACCTCACTCAGTGTACAACTAAATGTGGTTGCGATAAGACGTGTCCTTATTTTTTCTGTGCGCTTGAAGAAATGCTTGTTGTTTGTTTGTTTTGTTATTGCTGTATTTTGAATCTTTGGATTTTAAAATCAAATAATTTTTGTTTGTCTTTCTTTCGTCGAATTTGTTTTCGTAATTTTTTTTGTTAAAATCAAAGTCACTTTGTCTTTGATATCTTTGATTCTAATTTGTTGTCAATTTTCCTTAAAATTATTATTATTATTATTATTATTATTTATTTATTTACCAAGGCACCAAGTCCCAATAACAAATCACAAACACAAAATTCATACAACTCATTACAACATTAAAATCAAAACATTAAAAAATCATTAGATCTCTAAAATAAAATACATCAAAATTCATTACATCAATAAAATAATACAATAAAATTCAATACAATCATATTAACATTAAGAAAAATTTCACAAGATATTATCCCAAAAAAATAAAATAAAAATATAATAAAATATAATAATAAATATCTTTATCGTTATCGTCGGTATTATAATATGTCCGCATTTGTCACCAACTTAGACTTATACGTTGTTCTTAAATCAGGAGGTGGTTTTAAAAATGTCGAATTTTTATTTAATGCCCTTATTGAACGTATTGGTGTTGAATTGTCTTCCGAAGATTTGAGTAATATTAAATTATTTTGTCGTAATTTTTCAAGTAATATCTCAAAAAGATGGTCTGCTTCCAGTAGAGCTCAAAAGACCTTTCTTAACAAAAATTCAGACTGGTTACAATCCCAAATAGTTTGGCCAAAATGTCAAAATATCGATTTAAGCAGCATTTTTAAAGTTGCCGAGGAAGTAATTCCAAATTTCGAAACGCAAGTGGATACTCATCAATTAAGTTATGGTACAAGTAAAAAACCATTTGTTGATATATCTGATAAACAGAAGAGAAGGCGTTCTCTAACACTTCTAGATCACACAGAGGAGGAATTAGTTTATGCTTTATGTGCCAAATTAAAAGAGTCTAAAAAAACAAAATTAGCAGCTATATTAAACGAACTCAGCCAAAACAAGGAAAAATGTGAGATGGTATATGATGTACTATTCGCTAAAAAGACTGACAAACCGTGTTTACCAGATGATAAAACGTTAGCGCTTTACACCTCAACAAATTTGTCAAAATGGCAATATCGAAATTTAAGAACTATTCTTGCTTCAGAGAAAATGTATGGTCTTCCATCCTATCAAAAGCTCCTGTAAGCTAAAAAAACTTATTATCCTCCAGAGTCAGACATAACTGTAACTGAATCTGATGCTAAGATAAGACTTCAATCGCTTCTAGATTTGACAACTAATAGGATATTAAAAACAATTCAGCACAACTCTGCCGACAAAAAATCGCTAAAACTAATAAGCAAATGGGGTTTTGACGGGTCATCTTCTCAAAGTAATTATAAACAAAAGTCACACTCCGACACTAAAATTGACGATTCTTCAGTTTTCCTGATTAGTTTGGTTCCGCTTCGTTTGGAAGAAGAGAGTGGTACTATCTTGTGGCAAAATCCTGCTCCCTCTTCAACAAACTATTGTCGTCCAATTGGCTTTATATTTGCAAAAGAAACAAATGAATTGATAAAGAAGGAAAGTGCATCCTTAGAGGAAGAAATTCGTAATCTTGTTCCCACAATTGTAGATAATTTTGATATTAAACATGATTTGTACATGACTATGATTGATGGGAAAATTTCTACTGTGATTTCCAATACTTCTTCTGCAGCTGTTTGTAATATTTGCAATACCCCACCTAGCAAAATGAATGACTTGGACTTTGTATCCAAAAGACTCATCAGAGAAGATATGTATAAATATGGTCTGTCTTCGCTTCATATGTGGATAAGATGTATGGAATGTATTTTACACATTTCGTACAACTTAGACTTCAAAAAGTGGGCTGCACGAAAAGAAGATAAATTGTTAAAAGAAATTAAAAAGAATTTGACACAAGAAGAATTCCGGGAAAGAACTGGTTTGTTAATTGACATAGTAAAACAGGGATTTGGAAAACCAATGACGGTAACACGGCAAGAAGGTTTTTTGAAAATTATGAAGTATCTGCTGAAATAACGGGTATCCACCCTGATTTAATCAAGAGATTTGCAGTCATTTTACAAACAATTTCATCTGGTCAACTTATTAATACCAACTTGTTTAGGGAATATTGTAAAGAAACAGCAATGCTATATGTAAACTTATATCCATGGTATTACATGCCTTCAAGTGTCCATAAATTGTTGATAAACGGTGCTGATATTTGTGAAAATTTCTCCTTTATTCCGATAGGCATTCTTTCCGAAGAAGCTTCCGAAGCGAGGAATAAAGATTTCCGGAATGTTAGAATGGCACATACAAGAAAAATCGGTAGAGTTCAGACTAATTTAGACATTATCCACAGCTTTCTAATTAGCTCAGATCCTTACATCAGCCATATCAAACCAAAGTTTGCTCGTTTACATAAACAGTTGTTTCCAGAGGCTAGTGCTTTGATCTTGAACAATGAATTGCTTTCGTTGGAAAACGAGGAAATAGAGATTTCTCAAGAGAATATAGACCCAAATATTAATCTTTCACCATAATATTTTTTCAGAATCGTTTGTGAACATATTCAACTTTATGTTTGCAGCTTAATATGTCTTCATTTTGATTGTTTTTTAGAACTGATGAAAGTACTCCTTCAGAAAGGTCATAGCTTTTCAGTCATTAGTGAGCCCCCATAACCTCTTTTACAGAGAAGTCTCTTTTTACTTATTTGACATTACGCATACATTATAATTATGTGCTAAAGTAAGGCTATGATTAAAAAAAAGCAAAAAATTAACATTAAAAAAAAATGTTATTTCTGTCACTATTATCTCGAAAGTACGCAGAGATAAGCAATAAGTTTCTGCGAGCCAAATACTCAGAATTATTAGTTTTCAAACATATGTGATTGCCATCTCGACATCGCTTAAAGTTTTAGAGAAATTGAGTAAAATGTAATCGCTACCATACAAAAAAAAAGAAATATTTTTTTTACAGAAAAGTATTTGAAGTAGGACAATAATATTTTTTTGCCTTATCTGTTATCATTGTATCAACAATAAAAAAAAATATCAGCGGTCTACTATCAATGTCCACTTTTTTTTTAATTTGGGACCAGTGTGCGGCGTAGCGACCAATGCAAAGTCAACTACGTCAGTGTTTCGTAGCGGATAATCGAAACGCTATGCTGCTACGCATCGGAATATTTTATTTTATTACATTATAGATTTAACTATAAGACAACACACATACACACACACATTTATTACATTATTTTATTTTTTTACATAATATATTTTACTATCTTTAAGGTCGACTGGTAGAAAATGCCTATGGCATTAAGTCCGCCTCTGTACATGTTTGTGCTTAGAGTATTAAATAAATAATAAATAAATAAACTATAAGAGTAGGTAAAAGCAAAGCCTAAGGAGTATGTACCAGGCCACTCAGAAAGTACTGCGAAAAAGTTTTTATGTAAGAGAGACTGGCCAGTTATAATCGATTTTGAAAATATGATTATTTGTACGCAAAAATAGGTACGTTCCAAGTTCAAAAATTCTCTCCACATTGTTTGTGAGCTAATTTAAATTATCGTGTTTCACAAAAAAATGGATCTGTGCCGGGAACATTTTCGCGCTATGATTTTTTACGATTTCAAGTCTCGCCTGAAACCGGACAAATCGTACGATAGACTTCAAATGCCATTCATGGATGAAGGCCTTTCTAAGGCAAGCGTGTATCGTTCGTATAATAAATTCAAGCGCAGTCGACTAACTTTGGGCGATGAAGAAAGAAGTGGTCGCCCTTTGACGGCTGTTACGGCAGAAAACGTGATAGCAGTGAAAAATTTAATCCATGACAATAGGCGAGTAACGTATCAAGAGATTCAGCACATAATGCAGGTTGGATCGGGAAGCCTTCACGAAATTCTACATGTGTATCTTCGCGTGAAGAGGATAGTTTTACGCTGGGTGCCGCACAACCTCACCGATGCTCAGAAGCAGGCCCCGGTGGAATGGTGCCGTGATATGATAAATAAATGAAGCAGACTCGTCTCAGCGTGCTTACGACATCATTACAGGTGTTGAATCTTGGCTTTATCAATACGATCCAAAAACAAAGCGCCAGTCGACGGTTTGGGTGTTTCAAAACGAATCAACGCCTACCAAAGTGAAGCGATCTAGAAGCGGGGGCAAGATTTTGATCGCGAGCTTTTTAAATTTGACTGCCTACTTGGTGTTCATTCCTGGTAAAGCATCAACGTTGAATGGTGTACTACCAAATGCTTGGAGGAAGTTTTCTCTGTTGTGAGCAACAAGCGACCAAACACAGGGCTCCGCGGGCTAATGCTCCACCACGACAACGAGCCTTCACACACTGCGCTCAAAACGAGGGACTTCTTGGACAGCATGCCGGTCAAATTTCTGGATCACCCTCCTTACAGCCGTGACCTAGCACCGTGTGACTTCTTTTTATTCCCGAAAATAAAAAATCAGCTCAAAGGAATACAATGTTCGTCGCCGGAAGATGTGCTGTCAGCGTTCAAGCAGGCTGTAAACGAGGTGTCTGCGGCGGACTGGAAAAAGTGTTTCGAAAACTGGTTCAGACTCATGAAACTTTGTGTAGAGGCTAGTGTAGAGTATTTTGAATAGATTTAATAAAAAATATTTACCTATAGAACATTTTACTTTCGCAAAACTTGAGTGTCCCGCGTAAGGATCGTTTTAGTAGGTGGTTTTCTAATGCTTTTGCCGACTCCCATGGGAAGAATGCGTGAGTTTATGTAGGCATATGAGATAATATTGGGAAGATACACAAGGTTTTTTAAAATCAAAATCAAAAGTCATTTATTCAAATTAGGCTGAGAATCAGCACTTTTCGAACGTCAAAATACATGAGACAGTACCCCAAAACGCCCACCCTTCACCACTTCCTAATGCTTTAGCTGGGAAGAAGAAGTGGCGGAACAAAATCCCCAGAAGCACAGCTGTCTGTTTAGTCGGATAGACTTGATTCTATACATACATAGGCAAAGTATTAAACATTACGAGACACAAAATATTAATTAAATAATTAGTCAAAACGTCAGCTAGCCATACCAATTTACCAATATACCGATAAATAAAATGAAAACTGTCGAGGCCAAATAAAGCCTAAAATAACTCATCATAAAAAACATTGTTATGAGTAGATCATGTCAATAACTAATGACAAAATAGATAATAATAAAAAAATTGTTAGACAGGCAATAAAAAATATAATAAAATAATAATTATATGAACCCATATAACCTGTCACTAGATACGCCTATTCTGGAGAAAGAACATAAACATTGTCTTGAGTTAATCACAGCGACTAACTATTTTTGTCATTTAAATAGTCGTTGATGGAATAGTAAGCCTTTAAACAAAGAATGGATTTTACTTGAGCTGTAAACGCATTAACAGGCAAATCTAGCAAAGAAGAGGGAAGCTTGTTATAAAAAGTTATACCAAGCCCAACAAATGAGTTATGAACCTTATGTAGCCGGTGAAAGAGAGCACTTAGTTTGTCCTTATTTCTTGTGTTAACTGTGTGAATATCACTGTTTTTAGTATACAAGTGTATATTTTGCCTCATATATAAGATGTTAGCGAATATGAATTGTGGTGCCACCGTGAGAATACCATCATCTTTAAAAAAGTCCTTCAAGGAAACTCTGGCACCTAGCTGGTAAATTCCACGAACAGCACGTTTTTGAAGCACAAAAATATTTTGAATATCAGTAGCTTTGCCCTACAGCAGAATACCGTAGGACATAACGCTGTGAAAATAACTAAAGTGGACTAACCGAGCTGTATCGACGTCAGTGTATTGTCTTACTTTTCTGACGGCGTAGGTGGCTGAACTGAGCCTCCCCGTTAGGCTTGCTATGTGTGATCCCCACTGAAGTTTGGCATCTACTGTTATGCCCAGAAAAACTGCCGAGTCTACGGTTTCAAGCACCTCTTTATCTAAGACGATGTTGAGACCTAGATTTCTAACATTCGGTTAGGCAAATTCTATACATTTTGTTTTTTTGGCATTGAGAACTAGGTTATTTGCCGTAAACCAATCCGTAACCATTGAGAGAGCACTGTTTACGTCGTCAAAATCTTGTCTATTCCGGTCTACTTTAAAATTAAGAGAAGTATCATCTGCAAACAGTACAAGATCACAAATACCCTTTAAATGGAATGGTAAGTCATTGATATACACTAAAAACAAGAATGGGCCGAGTATTGAGCCTTGAGGCACACCTAACTGAACTGGTAGCCTGGAAGATTTTTCACCATTAATTTCTACACATTGGAACCTATTTTGTAAATAAGAATTTATTACTTTTAAAGCTTCGTTATGGACACCGTAGTAACGCAGATTACGCAAAAGCGTTTCATGGTGCACACAATCAAAGGCTTTGGAGAGATCACAGAAAACTTCAACAGCATTTTGCGAGTTCTCCCATGCTTTAAATATGTGTTTCAACAGAGCAACACCCGCATCTGTAGTCGAACGACCTTTTGTAAAGCCATATTGCTCATTATGAAGGAGGCTATTTGAATTAAAATGTCTTAGCAACTGCTTGAGTATTAACTTTTCAAATATTTTGCTAAATGCAGGTAAGATAGAAATAGGCCTGAAATTACGAACTTCATTTTTATTACCTGATTTAAATAATGGTATGACTTTACTACTCTTCATGAGGTCAGGAAAAGTTCTGAATCAACACATTTATGTGACAGCTAGATAGGGGGCTACGATATCTATTATGTTACTCAAAAGTTTAATGGAAATGCCCCAGAAAACACCAGTGTTTTTATACTTAAGTGTGTTAAAAACATTAACTACATCACGAGGCGTTACATGTTCGAAACTGAATAGGTCACTACACTTAGGCACACTACTATGCAAGAAGTTTTCAGCTTTAGACGGGGACAAATTTAAGGAGCAAGTCGTAGTTACAGGTATGTTGGCAAAAAACTCATTAAATGCCTGTGCTACGTCAGCTTCTTTACTAATTAATTTGTCGTCTACCATAATCTCAAGTTGTTTGTCTTGTTTAACCGACTTACCCGTTTCATTGTTAATTATTTTCCAAGTGGTTTTAACTTTATTATTAGAATTTTCAATTGAGTCGCTTAAAAATTTCGATTTTGCAAAAGAACTTATCTTTTTAAATAACTTTGAATAATTTTTGACATACTCTAGAAAAGGAGTATCAAACCTTGGCTTGACCCTGGTTGATCGATAATCTGGTGAAGGCCGCAGGAATCCGCTAGATGTGAGAAACACAGAACCGGTCGAAGTGGCGGTGCATGGGGGAGGCCTATGTCGAGCAGGGATCCACCCTTTCGGCTTGATGATGATGAAGAGATTTCACATTCAACCAATGGTTTTAATTAGAGAAATTTCCGTCCCCTAACGAAGCAAAAAATATATTTTATTCCGAATATAAAATATTTTTTCTTATTGTATTGAAAAACTGTATTTTCCGATACAACAAGATTTTTTTTTATATTTGATAATAAATCAGTCTTTTACTGAATTATTAGCCTTATAACAATGTTGTGAGAACTATTTTTAGAAATAATATTGAACTTATAGGAGACCAAGTATGGTTAATTTCCGCGCCCCGGTTATTAAGATGATGTTGTTTATTTAGTACGAGTAGGTTTAAAACAAAAACTTAACAGTGACATACGACTTAGGACCAATTTAACCAAATAAACTGAACGCGATTGGCACATTCAAACCGCGCTCAAGACCTGTCAGTGTCCATATTCCACAGGAATGATGACACTGACAGATCTTGTGGTGGTTTAAATGTGCTGATCACGTTCAGTTTAATTGGTGAAATTCGCCCTTAGACACCCGTTAATAATGTTCTAAACACAAGATAAGGTCGGTATATCTTATCTGATTTACCCACTCTACGAAAATACCGAGTCAAATTCAAGAGGTCACAGTGACTTTTATGCCCAGACATTGTCCTGGTGAATGGGCCAAGATAATGATTAGGCTTAAAAAGAGACTGTATGAAGACCTCGTAGGTCTAAAATGTTGTTTTAAGGAAAGAACCTCACAGATTTGAGGGTCAATAATCGTTAAGATCAACTTAGAACCTAAGGAGCTCATCGACTCGACGAACAATACCAACGAATCAAAATTAGGGTAGGCCGCTCAGTGTCTTACTTAAACTACACAAACTATAAATAAACCTAACTAAAATAACATCCACATACTCCATTCCATAAAATCCAGATCGTGTTCACAATAATTTAAACAATAAACGAAACATGTAATGCTTTACGAAATAGGTAACGAGAACTTACAATCTCAACACCTATATTATGCCAATAAAAATGGTATGTTTATAAGGCTTGTGGCAATAATGGCCGACATCAATCTAATGGAAACGGATTTATAACGAGAGAGGCGTTTAATTTTAAAAATGCATTGGTACGGAGGCGTCGTTTACGATCGCTTCAGACGGGGTGTCTCAGACGGGCCAGATGCAGGTGCAGTTTTTAGCATTATTTTCCTTTATCGTTTATTCAAAGGAAAGGGAAGCCTTTGCCTTGAAGTGGGACCATAAATGCTGATTATTATTTGAAGAACTTAGTACAAATTTTAAAACACATGATGTCTTGCCAAACTGCAGAACAGTTTGGCGACACAAAAGTTTTGCACTGCTCGTGAGTTTGTCTTTGAGATCCGAAGTATTCTGGAGGTTTCAGATTTCTACATACTCCATTAAAACCAGTGTGAATAAATGAGAGTCAGAAATATCTTATGTTGGATTGCCATTTAGTTCAAAGCTCAGAACCATGAAATCATGGTCCTTTGGAATGCTTACGCGGGGCCATAGCCAGCTCGCAGAGGTTCCGACAATTTTAAATGGAATGAGGCACAAATCGACGATTATCCCTGTATACCCTATGCCAGTACACTGTAGGACAAGTCCGGTATTGCTTCCGGTATTCCGGTATTGGCAGGATTATTGCTGTACATGAAAACAAACATATTGCTAAAGGTTTGGGTAGCTATACTTAACGGATTGGTTACTCAGAACTTTGGAAGGACTATGTCCCCTGCCTGACCAATGCTATAGATTTTTGTTATAGTTATGAGTCGGGAAGTATTTTGCGAAGAATGAAAATATTAATCGACTGTTATCGACAGGTATAAATTGTACTGTCAGTCAAAATAGTCAGGCAGTTTAAAAACATTTCATTTTTGTTGGAGCTGGTGTGTAATTGGTTTTTGGATGACTTCTCTGCATGTGGAAATCTATACATATATTAAAATCGTAGAGAAGTCAAAAAGATCCTAATCCCGATAGTATTTTTTTAATAATTTTTGTCTGTTTGTCTGAATGCATGTTCCAGCATCTCGCGAAAATTACTGAATAGATTTTGTTAAAATTTCGCACAGATATTCCCTATATGTCTGCGCAAGCCGTATATAAATAACTGTTTGCCATACTAATAAGTAATATTGCAATTTATTCGTATTCCTCTATAGTTTACCGAAAATTGTAAAAAGAAGCTATTTTAATTATCAAAACGCTATTTTATTATTGAGCTAAGCAGTCCATCAAAACATATACAGGTTGGAAATTTGAGATGGGGCAATAAGGGCAGGTAACTCAACCGTTGTCGCTACATTAAAATGGCCTAAAGAAACTGTTCTTAAGTTTTTGAAAAAAAAATGATCTGCATAAACATATTTTGAAAAAAAGTATAGTTAGGAAGAAAATGGGCAATTTTCACAAAAAAAGTGTGATGCCAATCGATCCTGTTTCTTATAGGGATTAAAAAGCTCTACGGCACCACTGAGAGTTAAGTATTAGAAAAGTCGGAAATTGCAAAAATCTTCCCATACATTTACGTAGGTAATTAATTAGTCTAGATGTGAGCGAACACAAATACTCGTACCAGCGTATGGCGACAGTCAAATCATTCCATTGCTTCACTCGGCTGAATAGGGAATAAAGCAGATGGTCCTATATATGATTAACTTTCCACTATACCTTCATCATCATATCAGCCGAATGACGTCCACTGCTGGACATAAGCCTCCCCCAAAAGGGGAGGGGGGGGGGGTTTGCCATAATCGCCACGCTTGGCAGGCGGGTTGGCGATCGCAGTATAGTGGTCAAATGCATAGAGAACGCTGCTACCCATTCTCTAGTAAGTCCCTTAGTCGCCTTCTACGGCATCCACGGGAAGAAATGGGACCTTTTAGTATATAAGCAGTTAATTATGACATAGTTTAAGAACAGCTATTTAAACTATCTTTCGACAAAACAAAATAACTAAGCGATTGGACGATTTCTTTGTGGACCTGTGGTTGACAGTTCGATTCCCAACTATTGGTATCTTTTTTACATTTTGCAATCCTAAAATGTAAGTATGCATTTAAAATTTTGTCGAACGTTTTAATTCACTAAGAAAGGAAACTTCCTAAGTGATGAGAAATTGCGTCACAAACACTTTTCAGTTGGTTATTTTCAGATCATTTAAGACGTATACCAAAAGTTTAAAGGATTTTTTACAGGTCAGAGTCTAAACTTATTTACGAACACAATAATTTAGAGCTATTGACATATAAAACCGTTATGTAAAGTAGTTCAATAACTCAAAAAAAACTACGTTTTAAATATGCATGTTATCGCAAACGCTTTTAGTATTATTTTAACTTATATTTATATTTGAAAGCACTGGTGGCCCAGTGGAAACGGCCGCTACTTACGAGTTGTAGGTCGTAGGTTTGAACCCAGACATGTTGTTGGTGATGAGACCTACGCTCTAGGACGCAAGTAGTGGGAGGTTCACTATGAATATCGTAGTCGTGAGTCAGAAAAGATTTTTAAGAAACTGTTGCAATTCAAATGTGAAAAGATTTTGTTAACGTAATGTGATATTTATAATAAGTCTATCTAGCTTAGTTTTGTCATTCGTTTCTATTTACGAATCTGATCAGTTTGATGAAATTAAGTTTATGAGGCATATTTTTTAACGACATGATAGTCGTATAACTACGTAACTTGAAAATTCGATTTTTTGTTTATGTGCACATTTTGATTATTATCGTTTTAAAGGGTACAATTATGTTTAAAACGGATATTTTAGGAGAAATTATGTAAATCGGTTTCGAAGGTTTCACCACTGGTTTCGAAGTTACGAGAGATTTGTGAAAGGGTAAATGTACCAAAATGCAGTTGTTAGAGCGTACGTTTTACGAACTTTTATTTTGCGTTGATATGTTGAATGTTGTGATTTCATATGATTAAGGGGAAAGTGAGGAGAGTAATTTAGTTAAAATGATTAAGGATCAAGCATAAAATTCTATTAAAATAAAGGCTCAAAAGATTTGGGCTTAGTGAAAATTACAAGTAAAAATACGCTCAAAAAACGCGAACCTTTGTAAAGTAAAGTAAAAACTCGAAAAAATCTAACAACCCCCACTATCAAAGAGGGCAGGCCTATGTCCCAGCAGTGGGAATATTATAGGCTGATCATCCCATCAACAAAATTTAAATCACTGCCACGTTGCTTCTTGCTGGCTAAACAGCTTACGCCATTTTTAACCCTCGACGCAAAAACGACGGGGTGTTATTCGTTTGACGTGTCTGTGGGTGTGTGTGCATGTGTGTGTGGGTGTGTCTGCCTGTGGCATCGTAGCTCCCGAACGGATGAACCAATTTTGATTTTATTTTTTTTGTTTGAAATTTAAAACGGCAAATAGAGGAGTCCTAGCATTTGCATTAGCCGTCCCCCGACTTGACAATGCCTTGATCAAAATACTACCTACAACTTAAACGGCCAATAAATATATTTTTTTACTTTTTAGCGTTTTTGTTTGGGTCGGGGGTTTTAAAATTTTTAAGATTCTTATCGATTTAAAGAGCAACGAAACACCTGTTTTTGGGGTTTCACCCAACAGTGGTAAGGGGCTCGTACATAGGGATTTTATCCTATAGGAGGAATGCACTATGGAAAATAGGAAAGCAGTGAAAGCTGTAAACAAAACCCAGCAGGACATTCGCAGGACCCAGGACATGATTGGTGCTGTCACAATTCTCTTTAGTGGCGATTTTCGGCAAACACTTCCTGTGGTGATGCGAGGAACTGGGACTGATGAGGTGAATGGTTCGTCGAAAACGACGACTCTGTGGTCGCAAGTTTACAGACTGCGCTTGACCATCAACATGAGAGTTCAGTTTAAGTTAGTGAAGACATTCTACCAGAGATTTTATTAAATGTAAAGAAAGTAACAATGTAAAATTTACATTTTAATCAATAGTACCTACATCTTATTTTATATCCAAAATTATTATAAAAAACAAAAAAAAAATTAGTTTGAATACATAATATTACGCCTGTATTTCCCGAAGGTAAAAATAATAACTAAAACTTATATTTTCGTAAAGTGAGAACAGCATTGGTTTTTTCGAATAAAATAGGCTAATTTAAGGAAAATGGCTTGTGTGAGGCCAGACTAAGTGGCCCCGGCGCACGTTCTCCAATAGAAGGCGAATAAATGACCTTTCGATAAAATGAGGAAAGAATTTATAGGAACGTAGGAAAATGCATGTTCACTAAGCTTTCCTCGAATAGAATGCAAGCATCGAACGCTTCTTAGTTTGTACAGTATTGTATCTCACGAAGCGACGCGCGCTTTACTTGTGTTAACCAAATGTCAAAAAAGGTATGAATGTGTTCGTGAAGACCAATAGTGTGAGCACATAACGCACACACGCACGTAAATAAACACTTCCGAGTTTGTCATTGTCCCGGACGGTACCAAGAGCGCTTACACAACCATTCACAGCGTGTTCACACTCTTGTTAACCACAATATACGAGATAAAAATACTATAAGAATTATATTTATAATCAGTAGCCTGATTATGAAAGTCTGGGATTTCTTAAAATTTAATATTCTGCAGGTAAAACAGCTGTAAATATCTTCCTCCTTTTTGTTATCATTTGTAACCGTATTTGCATTTAAGATTATCGTCTTATACGTATACCTAAATGGTAAAAACCACTGAAAGATTTCATGAAAAGTACCTACAGGCAAGAAATAAATAGCTACTAACCCGAACCCGAACCCGAAAACTAACTACAAAAAAAAACGAAAAACAAAAATGTCTTTTCATTTTTTTTTTTACCACCGACTTCCGAAATTAAAGAAGTTTATCACTTTGTAGTGTTTTTTAGGAAGGCGGTTATTAAAATAAAAAATCAAAATGTATATACAATAAAATTGAAAACCTCCTCCTTTTTTTAAGTAGGTTGAAAAGTGCAATCAAAAAATCAAAAATCAAAATCATTTATTTGCATAAATAAGGTACAGAAAGTTCTTAAGATATTACTCGATCACTTATTATGCCATTAATGTCGGCGTGCAAATTTACATGCTTAAATACTATTTTAAGAAATGAATTAATAAAATAAAATAATGCATGCGATTAGTAAAATAAAATTCAATTCAATTAAATTCGGATACAATTATTGAATTCTGACACAATTATGATTAAACACCACGATTCACACCTTACATTAAATAAATACACACAATTCACAACAATACACACAAATACAGACAAAAAAAAATAATACACACAATTCACAACTTATAATCTAAAAACTCAAGTACACTATAAAAGCATTTATCAATAAGCATTTTTGTTAAGTTACGCTTAAATTAAAAAAATGGAAGTGTTTTTATGTTGCTTGGTAAAATGACATCAAATTCAGTTTATTATAGTATATTTTTGCAAAGAAAACAAACTGCTTTAGTTCAGAGGCGAAATATAAACATTTCAATTTGATGTTCAATATACCTAAAGCACCTAACATCAATATAAACTCAATAAAAGTATTCATATACCTTTATACAGTCACTTAAGATAATATTAAACAGTAAATAGAAAACATATAGCTCTGAAAATTTATGAAGCGTGTATAACATTGAATACTTATTTACTTTTATTTTGCTAAAAGAATTTAGTCCATCGATTTATCACTCAACTGAGTCTTGAATAAACGTTAATATTGGGAAAAATTGTTTGTCTGACAACTGTAAATAACGTTAATTTGCTTTGAATGATTAAACTAACAGTCAAAGATAAAAAAATATCTGAAAATAGAAAATGTCTCTAAAAAAAACACGAAACAATTTCCCTAGGAAATTACACGTATTAATAGGTGGAATATATTTATTACATAACATGGACTGAGCAAGGGTCGGGCAGAGGTGAACCCATACATCCACATTTCCTCAGTTATGTTTAAGTCCTATATAATAGAGGGCGAACCGATTGCCATCAGCCGGCGCAAATCAAGACTCCGGGCTAATACTGAGAAATTTCAGATAGAAAAAACCCAATAAAACTTTTCCCGTCCTAGGAATTGAACCCAGGACCTTATTATCGAGGCATTAATTAAGTGTCCGTGTAACATACTGTACATTACATGTAGGTACGTATTAAAAAATTAAATTCACTTTTCGTGTCTGAGTGTTCACACAATCGGACATGAAAAGTGACTCAAACTCAAAACTCAAACTCAAAGCATTTATTTGAATTAAACCATTTACAGGCACTTTTGAACTGTCAAAAAGTCGATCAGTTGGAAAGTTGAAGCTAGTTGCCCATTCCAAAATAGATCTCTATGGAGAAGAACGGGCAAGAAACTCCTCGGACACTCTTTTAAAATCAAGTTGAATATTACAAAATCTTGGGAACATTATTCTTGTTGTTTTTGAATGTGAGAACAAAGTAAAAAAAAATATCAACAATTCTAAATACAAGATAAAATTATGCCCTGGAAGTTACGAGACTTTGATTTTTGATGATTTATATTTAGTTTCAACGTGTTGTGACACATAACATAACATTTTTTTCCCCAAAAGGGTTAGGCAGTGGTGTAGGTACTTAACTAGTAAAAGAGAGTAAACCCATATTTCGGCAGTTATTTTTAGTCCCATGTGATAGGAGGCGAGCCCTATTGCTATATTTGTCATCGACAGAGCAAACAAACTCCGGGTTTCCATTGAGCAATTTCTGCCCAAAAACACTTTGCCAGATCCGGAAATCGGACTCAAGACCTCCTGCTTGGCTATAACGCTTATAACAATAATCTGAAGCATTATAACAAGACAAAGTAAACGACAAGTAAGTAACAAGTACTAAACGTCGCGCAGACATTGCCCTTCCACCAGTTAGACACAAAACCACCTTCGCACAGCACCAATTCGCCTACCTTAGCTATATTCTATATAATAAAATCAATAAATTGCTCCAAATCCACAGTTTAAATTATCACCAATGCATAAGCACAGTCAAAAAATGGCTAATCGAAAAATCATATGACGACACCACGGTACTACACCTACCAGGACACATTCACACCATACACAAGCCGCACTGTCACATTACTTACACATACGTACACAACTTACCAACCACACCTACCACCACCAACTCACTCTAACTCAAACACTAACAAACAGTTTTTATTGTTAATTAGTTTTACGTTTTTCTTTTTTTCTAAATTCATACATATTAATTCTATGTTATGTTAACCATGTTACTGGTAAACACAGTACCTATTACAAAAACATGTAAATCTACCCTTATGGAATCACTGGTCCCCAAGTCACAGGCTATAAACCTAGTTTGGGTGCCAGGAGATAATACTCAATGCACTATATATTGTACCAATATTACTGTACTCGTAACATTTGTGAACATCTAACTGAAATAAACATTATTATTATTATTATTATTTAATATTAAAGTGACCTAAGTTGACTGTACATACATATGTTAGTTTATACTCACAGCGGTTTAATAGAGAGATGGGCTGCAATCAATTGACAGATGCCCAGATCGATCTGTCGGGGGCGTCCGACCCTTCACTGAAATATCCCCGCTTTCCGATAGATTAACTGCTACCGACAACACTGTCGAGGTTTGGCAGTCGACTTACCTTGATAGTTCCGACATTTCATACGAGAACGAAGTTTGACTACTTCCATCGGGAAGTAACAATAATACGAGTACTAATGTATTTTATGTTAGCTGTTAGTAAGCTAGATGGAATTAAACATGTGGACTATCGCCTATTAAGTCAGCCTTTGTACATTTGTGTGCTTATAGTATTAAATAAATAAATACACATGATTAGTTGCACTCATCACTAAGCTTGGAAAATAAACTGCTTATCTATAAATGCACCCTGAAACCTGTATGGACATATGGCATAGAGCTCTGGGGATCGGCAAGCCACTCAAATATTGAGATTATGCAGCGCTTCCAAAATAAAGCATTAAAAATCTTAAGTAGTGCACCCTGGTTTACAAAAAATATTGAAGTACATGAGTACCTACAAATTCCAACTGTAAAGGAGGCTGTGGAAAGGTCCTACAAGAACTATAAAGAAAGACTCCAACGACATAAAAATGAACTCGCTGTAACACTCCCAAAGTCCTCAGACTCTACCTACAGACTCAAAAGAGAACGAATAGCGTCAATCTAACCAACACTAAAAATTGTAATTACAAGATGACGCATCACAGGATGCGAACAATCTTGAACTGCCAGTGAAGAAACAACCAATCTGATTAAAGCTCAAGGGCTGATTGCAGATGGAAGAGAGAGAGAGAAAGAAAAAAAAAAACATGATTAGTTGTATGCGCTAAAGTAGAGACTTCCATCTAAAGACTATTTCAAGTAAAAATGATTTAATAGAATTAAATGAACTTAAGGGGTTTTAACATAAGAAAATTTTAATTTCGTGGATTGAGAGGCCTAACTGTGTCGCCTTAAATCGATGACGATTATTACTGATGAATCAACCTCTAATAGTATTGCACCTATATTGTGACGGTATGAGAAATACAACTACAGTTCGTACGGTAAAAAGATTGCAATGCCAAGGTTAGTGCTAGCTGTGGATGCGAGGTACGTACCTAACCACCATTAAAATTTATATCTTATACATATTTTAAATTAAGGTCGCTTTTTATGTCTGTCTGCGTTAACGCGTTATTTTTCTAAACTGCGCAATGGATGTTGATGCGGTTTCTATCACCGATTAGAGAATTTATTTCGTAAGTTTATGTGTAATGTCTACCTATGAATTTACGCAAAAACACGTCCGTCTCTTCCGTAGTTACCGCCGAAGTTACGGTTTGCTCATATTTCATATGAACCGTTGCTAGATCCCATCTTTTGCTTTGAATCTCTTATCGGTGTCACTGCGGTGAAGCTGTCGACGGTTTCGGGCACCATGGCCTATCCTGCTGCAGGAGCGCAGGTCGCATTGCACGCCACGCCAGCATCAACGATATTATTCGTCGAGCCCTTGTCACTGCCAGCGTACCAGCGGTATTAGAACTAAACGGCTTGGTACGTGACGATGGGAAGAGACCAGACGGCATGACGTTATTGCCTTAGAAGGTGGGTAGACCTTTGGTGTAGGATTCAACCTGTGTCGACACCCTTGCGCCATCTCATGTTCTTAGCACGGCGGGCTGTGCTGGCGCCGCTGCTGCGGTTGATGAGACCCTCAAGCGGCGTAATTACTGTAACCTTATGGGTAACTACAGTTTTGAGCCGAAGCAGTTTTGTCGAAACGCTCGGGTCATGGGGCCCGGGTGCACGTCTCCTCTTTAAGGAAATTTCTCGCTGGCTGGTCGACGCTTCACGTGACCAGCGGGCTGGGTCGTTCTTTGGCCAAAGAATTATTTATTCAACGTGGCAATGCTGCCAGTCTTCTGGGCACGTTTCCTGATGACAGCGATGCGGACGAATACTTTGACGCCTAAGTGTCCTTTTTTTGTATTTATTTGTACACACTCTTAGAAATATATCAACAGTTAATATTATTCTAGCCTAGACCGTAGTTGAGATTCTAAGTAATTTGTAGTTTGACAATAGCTTCCAAGCAATACCTATGGCTTGAATCAAACACTGATTGAATTCTCGGAAGGAGAGTTTTCTATGAACTAAATTCAATTAATAAATGGACTAACCTCGAACTCTGATTCAACATTGATGTTGGCTCCTACTCGATTTCTACGAATTATTGGGAATTCCTGTTTTCTGGTTATTCACTGGGTACTGACGATATTTGGCGTTGTATAGTTCCTAGGACGTCTTGATTATTTTATTATTACTAGCTACCCCGAAGAACTTCGTACCGCCTCAAAATCAATAAATGTTGTGTTAACTTAAGTCAGCAAAACATCTGACTCATTGCTAATGATCTCCTACCAAGTTATGACAACCTGATTCTTCGAAGGCATAAAGCGCTTTCCAGTTGCCACACTTATGTTAGGTGAGCGTACTTCGAAGGCATAAAGCGTTTTCAAGCTGTCACCCCTGTTAAGTGTGCTCCTACCGAGTTATGGCAACCTGGTTCTTCGAGGGCATCAAGCCTTTTTCAGTTGATGCACTTATTTTGAATGAGTGTACTTCGAAGGCGTTAAGCGATTTCTAGCTGACACACCTGTGTTAAGTGAGCTTCTACCGAGTTATGTGAAACTGGTTCTTCGAAGGCATCAAGCCTTTTCCAGTTGACACACTTATTTTGAATAAGTGTACTTCGAAGGTATTAAGCGATTTCTAACTGACACACCTGTGTTAGGTGAGCGAACTACGAAGGCATTAAGCGTTGTTTTAGCTGACACCCTATGTTAAGTGTGCTTCTATCTAGTTATGACAACCGGGTTCTTCGAAGGCATTAAGCATTTTCCAGTGGACACACTTAAAAGGCATACAGCACAACATTTTTTTTCGTGTATTTTTCCATGTTTTAATGGTTATTCTGCTATTCAGAGCGGAGAAAAAACCGACAAATCAATGATCATAAAAATCGGTCTAGCCGTTTTTGAGTTATAAATGTGTGTAAGCAACCCGATTTTGTGGTATGTATATAGATGTCCTTTATTTAATTGATACATATACATTATTATTATTAAAACCCTGTGCTGTCCCTCGGCAGGGCAAATCCCCTCCGCCCTCCTTCCACTTCTCTCTGTTTAAAACTGCTAAGGACCAGTTCGTGATGCCCTCATCAAAATGATTGGGTATGACTGGACTCCCTAGTTCAGCTCATACCCATCATTTTGATTATGGTCATATCTAAACATCTTTTATCTATATTCATTTATTTTTCATTCTTAATTTTTGTAGGAGGCTTTTATCCGCAATGGCATGTCAGGCACATCATAACTTAATCTTGTTCTAAGCTACTACACCTACCAATAAAATATTTATTATTAATTTCTAAACAAATCAGTTAGTAGGTTTGCTATCTCATTCAGGTGAAGGTTGCGCTAAAACTTTTACATATGGACTAATATCATATTCGTTTATTTTTTTTCTGTTCAACAGTGTCTCTCTTTCCTTTTTTGTCTTAGTACACTCCATAAGTAGATGGTCAACATTATGGAAAAGTAAAAACAGGTGGAAGTGCAATGTAACAACATTACTATAGGAATCGTTGTCGCCAAACTCACACAAATAAACAGATAATCATATAATGCACTACAAATAAACAATTCGTTTGATTTGTCGTTTTACTTTTTGGCAAAACTAGCACAGATCCTACGTCTGGAAATTAACCTGCATGCTCTATAGATAGGATTTATTTTGCTTTAGCTCAGAAAGTCTTTACAACGTTTTGTAATCTAAAGTTAAACTAGATTCGATTGCCCAGTAAATTCCGCTACTCGACCATATATGGCAGTATTCTTAGTGATCGCAATTTTAGACTTAATTTTGATAACGATAAGGTTGACATTCATGTCGTAGGTCGATATCTAGTGCTACTCGACCAAGGTCACACCAGTGCAGAATAAATTGAGTTTTGAATTACATTACCGATATCGATAGATGCTTTATTCGAATTAAATCAGAAATCGATCTGAACCCCCAACAAGACTTACCGTCTTGTTGGGGGTTCAGTAATAAAACTGTAGGAAGAATGACGTAGTTTTATTTGAAAATAAATTAATTTTGATAATTACGTTATTATGTAAAAGTTTGATTACATTTTTGCTATAAAGTATCTATGCAACCTAATAAACTTCTTAAAATAAATTTCGTGTATGGATGTTAAGCAACCTATATTTGTATTGTAATGTTATTTTGTGATAAATATTAAATGACTGTTTTTTTAATCGATATCCATCGATAAAACCAACATCCGACCGGACTACATCACTAATTGAGTAGTGAAGTACTTTCCAGAACGAAATAGTGAATACAATTAATCCAAAATAAACTTTATTTTAATAGTTCATGGTTGATTTTATATAACTACATACATGATAATTTAATATAACTAGACGTTATATTAAATTATGAGTAAATTAAAATTAACTAAGATTTTATTAGAAAACAAATAAAACCGTACTTATCGATGACACGAAACACCTCCATTTTTAAGATTTATTCTCCTACTATTATTTTTGTGCTCCAAAATCGAACAGTTCGGCATAGCTACGGAAAAATAAATTTATCGCGAGACTAGCAACTCGACGCGATGTTAGAAGTCGACTGGGACCAATTAAGCGTAACAACGCTTATTTGTGGGACACGTGCCACGCCTACTTTGCACTTCCATGTTTTTTCTGTTCCGTGGTGAACATCTTCAACCGTTACGCATATTTCACAATTGAACGAATTGGGAGAATTCACTAGGACGTAATCTATGAAGCAGGACAATCTGATATCTACTCATTTCCTTGACTTTTTATTTTTTTTGTAATGCACTATTTATACGACTGACTGCCGATCAAGCGTAGCGTGGGACACCCCCAGCTAGATAGACCAACGACCTAATAAAGGTGGCCGGGATAGGTTGGATGCGGAAGGCGGAGGACAGGGCGTTGTGGCGCAGCCTTAAAGAGGTCTATGGGACTGCGATAGGCTGAGTTCATTGACTTACACATCTATACATCTATACTAATATTATAAAGAGGTAAACTTTGTTTGTTTGTGTGTAGGGGGTAGGTAATCTCTAGAAATACCAGTCGGATTTGAAAAATATATATTTGTATTTGATACCCTAATTTTTGAGGAAGGTTAGGGGTTAGGTTATTTAATATCACGCTACGATCATGAGGTGCTGAGTAAAAAAAAAGATGAAGAACGGTCGCTAAGAGACGAACAAAGAAAATGTATGGTATAAATAAATTAGTTCATGTGGTGTCAGCCTGTAAGTAATTATTGCACTTATAAATGTATATCGTGCACTTTTAACTGAAAGTTAACGTGTAAATAATTGTAGGCTAACCTAAATAAACAAAAAAGTAGTAATATCGCGGCCGGGCGATGATAAGATACATTGAATGCTTTTTTTTTAAATTAGCCTACACTGTCCCTCTACGGAGCAAAGTCCTCAAATCCTTCAATCCAAAAATTTTATGTTAAAATGAGAAATCTCACGACGACGAAATTGCGGATAGAAAGCTAGTTTTTAATAAATAAAATAATGACAAACACATTCGTATCCATATACTAAATCCTAATTTATGAACCAAACTTCGAGATAGTTCCAAAAGTTTCATGAAAACGAAATAAGAAACTTCAACGAGAGATTTATTGACCACACTCCAAGTTAATTAGAAAATATACAAGGTATTTATTTTCCCGAACACATTAATAAGATGGTCCATAGATTAGTTGCGAAGGCTTGATTTGTATGGGGGCGTGGCCCCACTATTTAGTGGGGTCAACAGCTGTATTGAAAATCTATCTTTTTTCTTATCTATGGGGTTAAGTGGTGAGCGAGCTTTGCTCAAATATCATTGGAAGAAGGTAATTACATTCTTAAAAGTATATACCAATATACCTTCTGCTTATTTAGATAGTGAACATAGTCTGTTTCAAGCGAATTTTGTGCGGTTGTTCGAAAAAGATACCGCGGTCTCTGGCACACAGGCAACTGAAGGAATACGGGTGGGTTTTAGTCAGTAAAAGTCTGATACGCCTTCCTGCTCCACCCAGAGCGGGAGAACTTATTTGATGATTTCCCACCCAAAAAAAAACCGGATCCAAAAAGGAGAAGGTTCTTAATTCATCTGTACGTTTTTTTGTTTGTTTGTTTGTATGTATGTTCCGCCATATCTCCGGCAACTGACAAACTATTTAAAAAAATATTTTTCTTATGGATAGGGTGTTTCAGGGGTGATCCCATAAAAATATTATTAACTTTGCGCTGGTAGTTTTTGTGTTAGTCTCGATAATACGTCTTTAATACTTTTTGTATCTTGATGAGGTTCTAATACTTCCTGTCACTTTTGTTTACATAGCAAGTGGCGGTATACGAATTGGTGTGGGGAAGGTACTATGACAAAAAAGTGAAAAATAAAAAAAGCTTTAATTTCTGAAGTCGGTGGCAAAAAAACTTAAATACAAATCCACCTTAAACACAAAGGACCTCTGAAATTAGTTACTTTTCACTCTGTAGTGGTTTTTTAGAAGGCGTTTGTATTTTTTTGGAAATTATTTTTAACATTGTGCTTAGTGAATGGTAAACAGGTGCAATTATAATAGTGACCAATAAAAATTTTAATGCTTTTATTAAGCCACAATAAAAAATTACAATGTCTTCATTATTTCTGTATCAAAATTTAATTTACCGATATATAGTTGTAAAAGACAGCACGCTGGCCAGATGGCAGTAAAGTCATTTTGTACTAGAATATTTTTGTGTTCAATTAATTTAATTGGTTCACAGAATTCAAGCCGCCCCAGAACGCAGCTCCCATATATTTCTATTTGATTGGCGATGAGATTCAGTAAAATTTCCTCTATGGGCAATTGGATTAGCATCAACTGGCTATAACATGGGTACTTGACTGCGCAACGATAAAATACGTCCAATTTCAGGTCAGAGATTAAAAAAATATTTCCATACTTATCTCATTTATTTTTCTCTGTTACGTGAATCGTGTTTGGATGTGGTTGGATTTGATTTTATCTTTGGTGTGAATTTTGTTTTATTAAAATATAATTAGTTAGTGTTGGAACCTTATATGGTTGGTGAAGAATGTAAATGAAAGTCTGGAGTTCAGTATTAAGTGTATTGATAATTCAGGGATTACGTTACAGTGGGGTTGGTTACAATATATTGCTAAGACACAAGTTAACACAAGGGCGCGGCGCGGGCGACTGGCGCTCGACCGTTCGCGCGGGGCTCATTGCAATTTGCCTCGTGTGCATTATTGCTACTGTAGTTCCTACAGTTAGCTATTCATATTTCAATATCCTCGTCTACATTGAATTTAAAACATAACTGTTGAAGTGTAAGTACAACCAGAACTATAGGTAAACCTCTCTCTGCCTAAACCTTCTGAGATGACAGGCGTTATGCTATGCGTATTTAACCCTAGAACCGTAGCTCGCTGTCCGGTAAGGACCTAGCCCGGGTCGACGGCGCGTTGTATTCCACGTGCATCTCAAAGAGATGTCGGCACCAATTGGAGGGATCCGCAAGGGCCGATGGCTGCCAGGGGTGCGGGTTGTTCGAAAGAGATACCGTGGCCCCTGGCACACAGGTAACTGAAGGAACACGGGTGGGTTTTAGTCAGTAAAAGTCTGGTACTACCGCTACACCCTAGAGCGGGAAAAGTTTTGATGATTTTCCACGCACAAAAAAAAACCCAAGAATCGTTCCCAAAACAAAATGTTTCCCAGGAGAACTGGAGTACCCCATAAAGAAAGTACCTATGATAATAAAACGTCGTTAGGTACTAAAAAAAAAAACAACGTATATTCTATGGCACTAAAATCACATAATAAGTAATAAATCTTAATAAAATATAAGTTTAGTAACAATTTTGGCATATTTTTATTTAGTGCTCTAAAAAAGTTTTACATTTATCACATTTAGTTCGTGATTTACGGTCTTCTGACATGGGACATTATCAACCATGTCTCAGATTTAGAATCGGGAGGTAGGAGTACCTATCTGATGACTGAATTTTCCCAAGTAGGTATAGGTATTCACAATACTTATTCGGAGATGGCATCCAGATGTACCCAGGTGTACTGGAGTACCTCAAGAGCCGCAATTTACGACCACACACTTCACTTCGCTTCACGTCATAGGACTTGCACCCGAAAAACCATTCCACGATATCTTCGCCCAGGATAACACACTAGCGCAAATAAATCGGTCAAGTTATAAAAAAATATATTTTTTTTTAACTTGAACCCCATATGGCGTTTTAGGGTTAAATATGATTTGTGTCAGTCAGTAAACAGGCTGACAAACCACGATTAAAACTTTTAACCACCGTTTGCAGGAGCAAAGTATTGCGAAAAAGTTAAAATTACGCACGTGACTAAAATTTAAAGAAGACAGAAATAAATAAGTTAGTTGTATTTCCCCCGACGCTCTTCTCAAGATGTTGTACTATTTATAGTCTCGACTACAAATAACTATTAATATTTGGGTTACTTCAAGTAAATAACCACGGTTTTATCATAACATACCACCTAGGTATAGGCGACCTCCTAATAACTACCAAAAAGTTGGTTGTCGTTTGCAAGTTATAAAACTACAAGGTCTAATTGTCCATGTGATAGGTAGGTAGTTTCGACTTTAGTGAAATTTTAATTTACTTGGAATTGTTGTTAAAAGGGGTGGAACAATATTATGAGTCCGACTATAGATGCTTACCTAGGTACTAACATATTCTGTCACGTCACATGTCTTGGGAGCACTGGTAGTACTGGCAGATGGGTATCAACCCAGACCTACGAATGGAGCAGTGGTGGTCTCGACGAGTTCTAGGTCGTGGTTCGAACTCAGGCAAGCACTTTGCTTAGTGCAAATTATTTCATCACCACGGCTCTCAAATCAGTGAACGAAAACATTCTCATCAAACCAGCATGTCCAAAAATTGTAAGACTTATCTTAAAATTTTTGGTTCCGCGGGCCCAGTAGATGTCACATGTAACATCTACCAACCCTCGCTGGGCCCGCGGGTAAGATTACAGCTCACTGTCCTAGAAGTGGGAAACATTAACGGCTAATTATGCTAAGATGTCTTGAAGAATAGGTTTCCGAAATCGAAGGTACTCCTTTGTTGAAGTTGCCACGAAGACAATGAACAACATATTATTGGAACCCTCAGAAAAACATCAATCTATCGGATTAAAGAAATAAGATTCAGAAGACGTTACTTTTCCTTCGGTATTTTGAATTGAAATGTTAATTAAAATCTTGTGGAGTTGAATGCTTCTGATTGTTGAATTTTGCTCGTATTGTTCTCGGGTTAAATATAAATTTCATTGGAAATGTAATTAAGATCCCATATTGGTGCATTTTCTCCCTTTGTTCTGTTTGATTTCATCTGCCTAGCGGTTTTTCGACTAAGCTGAGGTCGGCTTCCAGTTTCACCGGATCCAGCTGAATATCAGTATTACTTGGAGCGACTGCATATCTGACCTCCACAACCCAGGTCTTGGGTATCACGACACCCCTTGATAAGACTGGTTAACAGAGTTTCTGGCTTTTGACTATCCGAATTAGGACCAACGGCTTAATTTTCTTTCCGGAGCACGAAGGGATCTCGGAATGAAATATGTAATGAATGGTCCCCTATCCACGGACCGACATCGGCAAGCGTTTTTTTTTTCGAGTGAGAAATCATCAAATACCTTCTCCCGCTCTGCGTGGAGCAGGAAGGCGTGTCAGACTTTTACTGACTAAAACCCACCCGTATTCCTTCAGTTGCCTGTGTGCCAGGGCCACGGTATTTCTTTCGAACAGGCTGCACCCCTGGCAGGCATCGGCCTTTGCGGACCCCATCAGTTGGTGCTGACATCTCTTTAAGGCGCGCGTGGGACACAACGCGCCGTCGACCCAGGCTTGGTCCTTACCGGTCAGTGAACTACCCATTACTCGCCATCCGTGGTCGGGAATTAGCCTGGGATTCCCGACGCCCGACGCGTGTCCTGCGGCAACTAGGGCCGTGAAGGCGCATAAACTGCCTCTCCCTCATGTGCGCCGTCTCCCTCTTCGCGAGCATTACTGCTTCACAGAAGGAGGTGACGGCTACCCATGCACTCTCACTCCGAACCATGACTGGACGTGAAAGATCGGCGCCGCCGACTCGCCACTCTTCAAAGAGGGGCGCAATCGTGGCGTGCCCAATATCGGCAAGCGTTGCTCAACATTGAAGATCGACCCATGCGCCTGCTTTGCCTTAGCCGTGATCCCATTTTTCTGTTTGATACACATAAATGAATTAAGTCGGCACTTACCTACACGCAACAGGCAGGTAGCATGACCAATTCTATCTTTATGCTACAATAGACAAAGTATCCACCAACTTGACATCACTTCTGCCCGAGTTCGAGGCGACCCGTAGCGTAGACTGGAGTTTCTATGAAGACAAAGACATAGGTATTGTTTCCATAGCAACAAATATTTCCACAATCTATAATTTTGTCAAAGTCTATTCTCCCGTTGACAAAATCCGTTTCAATGGTTGTTATGGTACGCGTGCAGTTTTTGCAAAATAATAGAAATTAGCTTTTTCAATCTAATTCATTTGTTTTCCAAAAAAAACTGTTCCGGCCAGTATTTAAATTAAATTCGTTCAACAAAAAATCTTATTGTAACCTTTGTTACAAGCCTTTGCTTTTGATGTTTTAATAGTAGGTACCTACCTGTATTTTGTCTTTCACTTCGTTAATTAATCAAATTCCGCATCAAATTTTCCTGGAAGTGGACTCGCTGGAGCAGTGTTTTACTTTTAAGAGTGTATTTTTACCTGTAACTATACTGGTCCAAAGAACCCTTAAAGTTGTACAAAATAATACTTTAGTCTCACTTACATGTATGTCAGTGGAATGAATCAAAATTGTATAAAATATGTATCAGTACACACATATAATTAAATAGTAACGAAGTCATAACTGTAAATTGAATAATTTTGAAAAAATGTAATTGCTACGAGACGTGGGCACGAGTCTGAAGTCGAAAGTATTGTTATTAATGTTTTTGTCCGTTTCTCCGTTTGTCTGGGCAAATGTTACGGAATGGCGAAAAATCGACTAAACAGATTTGGATGAAATTCGGCACAGAAATATTTTTAATCTTAGTAGTACCTACGTTCCTGTGGGATATTTTTCGACATCCGCCGGTAAAAGCTATTTCATATTGAAATCCTGAGTTAAATGGAGTGTGTGTTGAAGTGGGAACCAATAGGGTCACTCCCCATAACATGTGACTTAAATATTACTGCAAAAAGGTACTAATACCAAACTCCTCTGTTAACTCCTTCGGGGAATATCTGATTGATGTTACGTGGTTAAACCACAATAACTGGTTAATTGATACTTCATTCACACATAATGTATTGGAGTTCAGAAATTATTATATATACGTAGTGAAGAATAAAACGTGCTAAGCGGAATGAATTTAAGCCTCTGGGAGCTCAGCAGTGCAAAAACTATAGGTGCAGAAGGTCTGCTCTATGCTCCGTACAACGACAATAGAAACACGAATGGTACGCACACGCTTATACAGGATGTCCTAGAAGTTGACGTCAATCAACTCGGAATCGGGTAATAGGCCAAGTCAAAATAGTTATCAGACCTTAATTGTTAAATGAAAACATTTTATTTAGGCTCGTATGTACGGAGACTTCAAATCATCTTCAAACAAATGCAAGCCGCGATCGCGCAATTTAACACATTAACAGTACCAATTAATGGCGTTAATTTTGATAGTTCAACAACATTTTTTACATTGTTAACGTTGTTGGTCAGACAATTTTTTCAGACATAATATCACGAAAAGGATTAGCAATATCCTTCAAAATTGTACAGATTGTGATTAAAAGTGTGTTATGAATATGATATAAGCGTGCCGCTGTCTGTGAAGCATGTCTATGTGTGGGTGCGTTTTAGTTGGATGTATAGAGCCAGCCTTCTGCACCTATCTATTTTGTGACATCAGTCCGGTCTGGGGAAAAACATTTAATTTAATACTTCAGTGAATTGTTACACAGTTTATATAAAACGAGGTGACAGCTTTCTCAGCATTTTTATAATAGAGAAAAATTGTGGACCAAAGGTGGAGATAAAGGTGTAGTGGCTAAGGGTGGATATACTCGTACTTGTTCTCAACTAGCTTTTGCCAGCGGCTACGCCTGCGTGGAGTTCAGAAATTATCCCACGGGAACGTACTACCGTGATAAAAAAGTATCCAATTTTATGGACTATCTATGTGCCAAATTTTATCCAAATCCGTTCAGTCGTTGTTGCGTGATTGAGTAACAAATATTCAAATATCTAAATATCCAAACATACAAACTTTCACATTTATTTTATTAGTAGGATATATATACAGGGTGTAACAGAAACCCTATTGCTATCCTTAAGAACTAAAGATACCAGCTAGTATAGAATCACTATACATAGTTTCAGCTCAAAATAAAATACTCTAAGAATTGATAATACATTTTCGGTTTCTTATGTTTCTTAAATTCAAATCATAACAAACGTGTCACCGCACTACGTAGGTCAATAACTTTCCACATCACTTGCCAATATCACGATAAATCTCTTCCGAGTGATGTGTTTATTTCAATTTGAAAAGTTCGATTTCTGGTATCAATGTATTAAAAATTCTCATAACTTCCGAACCTGTAGAGATAGGATTAAAAAACCCTTCCAATATCGTTTGATATCATCCAAAGAAGCCGTGTCGTTGGCATGTATATACCCTTTCCGTTACACGTTGTATACCTACCTATATTTTAATAGGAAGTAAGATTCGTGGTTTTGATTCTTGCACAAGTCACATAATTGTGTGCTAGATGGCAACAAATTATTTTGGGTTAAGGAAGATCCGCTAAGGCAGCTTGTGAAATATTTTTTTTCTAACATTGTAACCCTTTAAGTTCTTATAAGCAATTACAGTGAATGACTTTTCATTATATGGGATTATATAAACTCAGGGGGCTGTAAAAAAGAAATTAAATTGAACTACTGAGAAAAACAAGCATGTCTAACTGACTTACACCACAGGCGTTCCCTTTAAAACTCCAAGGGCCTTACCATCCTGCCAGGGGTGCGGGTCGTTTGAAAGAGATACCGTGGCCCCTGGCACAGGAAACTGAAGGAACACGTGTGGGTTTTAGTCAATAAAAGTCTGATACGCCCTCACACACACACCTACAATAATTTTGCGCAATATTTGTGCGTTGAATTAAGAATAAATTCACTCAAACGATATCTACATCATTTTTACACAATAATATACCAATGTTTTCGCATGAACGGGTTCATTCTACAGTTTGGTCAAATAACCAATAATAATTCCGATTCTGAATTCTGTGCGAGCCTAGCGCAATGAAAATATTGTGCAATAAAATGGAAATTAGCTCTAAGTTTTGTTCAATTATTGCGCAATCGTCAATTCTAACCCTAAACTGTCACAATAAATAAATAATAAAAAAGCCTATTAATCCATGTAACACATAGTACAGTATTTTAACTTTGAAAAATATGCAACAATTCGATTTAAATAAATAAATATCTTCAGTAATTTCGATTAGCTAGTTTATTTAATAAAAAACTGCTCATTACTTCATATGCATTGATAATAATAAGTTTAACAAATATTATTATAAATATAATCTGTCACAAATATTGCGCAATGATATTGCACGTGTATAGTAAGGGACAGGGCTATGTAAAAAACAAACATTAGAGTTCCATTAAATAATGCAAACAACGTTTCCGAAACAAAAGAGCAATTTTCAAGCGTAATATTAGATTTTCTCGCTAAAGTATGACTACACAAATGTTCTGATAATATTAAGCTCCTTATAAATCTTCACGTGGTAGTTGGGAGTTGTTCAAAGCGATATCAAATAAAACGCTTCTTTAAACATTTGTGATATTTACTTTTTAGGGTTCCATACCCAAAGGGGGCCAACGGGAGCTATGGCTTCGCTGTCGGCCCGTTTGTCATAGGGCTGTAACTTTGGAAGCGTAACTTCGTTTTACTACGAATTCAAAGTTTTTCCGTCTCTCTATGAATTTTATTATACATGACTCACTTATTTACAATACCTATCTAAGACATAATATCGATTTACAATATCGATGACATAATATAACGAACATTGATAAACAATCTAGATTTTATTTAAATGTAACCTAGGTCAGTACGATGGTTGTATTCAAGTGATAACAATCATTAAAAAACCTTAAAAAAAGCAACCGACTTCCAAAAAAACACTAAAAAGTGAAAAATAACTTTAATTTCGGAGTTCGGTGACTTTGGATATGTATTTTATTAAATTTTTTGTCACCGCCTTCCGAAATTAGTTATATTTCACTTTTTAGTGTTTTTTTAAAGTCGGTTGTTTTTTTTTGAAAAAAGTTTTTTATTTTTCACTTTTTAGTTAGTTATAGTACCTACTCCATACAATTCGAAATTTCATCATCCTTAAGGGTCAAAACAATGCATATTTATGCGATAGCAGCAATCGCGGTTTGTTTGCTGTCATTTTTTTAAGAGTTCCGTTGCCTGTCTCCGAAACACATCATCAGATCTAAATGACATTTTAATGGGACTACAAGGGAAGCACCAGCTTTCAAATAAAAAAAATCATTGAAATCGGTCTACCCAGTCGAAAGTTCTGAAGTAACAAACATAAAAAAAACACAGTTGAATTGAGAACCTCCTCCTTTTTTCGTAGTCGGTTAAAATTGATTTCACTGAGGTTTCCGGCGGCTGGAACCAGTTGTCGGATCCATTTAATTGCGGTCCCTGTCGCCGGTAATCTCATTTTACTCATCCACAAATGTGGTTCAATCAAATGGTCTTTTGTGTTAAAAATATCATTTATGTAGTCTCATTACATAAAATCGGTATTATAAACTTCAAAACTAGTTTATATTACATACTATATAAACACAATACCAAAATTAAAAAATAGAATTATATTGTAACATTTTTTCTCAAACAAAATAATGTTATAAAACATTTTTTTACCAATACGATACAGGGAAAATCCAAGGAGCTTCCATCAATTTTTTTTTTCTCTTAGTAGGTATAATTATGCGGGGTGCGCCACCTTAAGGCGGAGATTTCTGGAAAACTCTCAAAAAGGTGGTTTTTTAAAGCTGTGTATCTCTTTAACCGTAAATAATTTTGAAAGGAAAAAAAATATATGATATATTCAAGTCTTTTTTTGCGTACAGTGATGGAACTCACAACATAATTAAACATACTTTAATGACTCAAAAAAAACATCAAAGTCACCTCTTAATTATCTTTAAAATCGGTTTATCCCTTCAATAACGTTAAAAACATAATTAAAATATACCATAAAATTCCAAATGCCAAACTGCATCCAGTGATGGATTTTTTATTATTAAATAGTTAATATCTAAATTTATACGATTTTATTTGCATTTTTACGACATACGTTTGCTCATTTGGTTTTCGAATTTGTTATAACATATTTTAACCCGTAACAGATTGCAATAAGAACTATTATCGCTCATAATGACAATATTTAAAGTTACCAGGGCCTTAATAGCAATACAAAACTATTTCTTACTCTTTTAACTTTGATCTTTTATTTTGTAGGTTCATTCCAAGGTATGAGAGTAGATAAAAGTAGTGTTTGAAAAAGCATATAACTAGGTATTAAAACACTCATGATACTATTCAAAAGCTCGCCTACGGCACGGTTTGTAAACAAACACTCGTGTTTTACTTCCCCTCATTATTTATTATTTATTTCAGACTAAGTTGTCCATAGAGAGTTTGTAATACACTAAAACTTTAGAACTATGTTAGTAATAAACATGTAAAAAAATATATAATAATAAGCCTATATGTAGGCGAATCCAGTGCTTCCAGATTAGATAGGACTTATATGTTTTTTTTTTGTCTTGTTTTTTGTTTCACTTTTTGGGTTTTGTTTTGTTGTAGATTAAGTATATGTTTGTGTTTTATTTTTAAACAGTATCTGCGATTGGATACGGACACTGTCTTTTTGTTGAGGCTTTTCGCAAAACTCCATAAAGGGGTTACCTTTCCTTGTTAGCCGCATAAGTTTTTGTACAGTTGTACAGTACGCGTGTTTGCCCTCCATTTAGCCAGGTGTTCAGCTTGGACGTAAGGTAGGATTTTAGGGGGCAGGACTTATATGTTTAGCAATGACCCTCAGGTAGCCGTTAGGACTGTCTCTCACTCTTCGCATCAATGATTCTGCTCTTTTTTCTAATTATGGCGTACTAGCCATCCATTTGTGATTCTGCAAACATCGTTGTCGCATTGCAATAGCGACGCAGCCCCCTGAAGCAGCAACAACAGTTGTATAAACTACTTACTAGTGTTAAAATGAAGATGGGGGGTACTATAGTCGCGAAGTAAATAAAAGAGTTTATATCTCAGATCTTCGTTGCAGCATGGAAATGAAACAACAACCCTAATCATCTGCTTCCAGTTTAACCACCTATTACGCAGAGTACCAGTATTTTACATGGAGCGACTGCCTATCTGACCTCCACAACCCAGTTACTGGGTAATACGATACCACTCGGTAAGACTGGTTGTCAGACTGTCGGGCTTCAGACGACCCGTAACTACTGCCAAAGATCCATGAATGACAGCCGGGATCAACGGCTTAACGTGCTTTCCGACGCACTTGTGGGTCTTGGAATGTAAAGATCACCCATCCATGGACCAACCGAGGCAAGCGCAGCTTAACCTGATCGATCGACCCGTGCGGCTGGTATTACTTAGCCACAAGCCAAAACAACAAACCCTCCTCGTCGTCCAAAATATTTTACAACACTTTGTTTCGCTGACATCATTATTCTCAACCATTCGCGGAGTCTCTTCAAAACAATCAGGGTTCACCTATTTACGATCGCATAAAACTCGATCCCGAAATAAAATAAACAAATCGCACGATAGAAATCTGCACCATAAAAAGTCTTATCTTAACATTCGCACGGAACATAGGAACAAATCTGGGATATTTGTAGCATACAAATAACCTGAAGTCCGTTTGCGTCATAAAAGTCACATCTTTGTGAGTAACGAGATAAGTTACAAAAAAGTTGTTTGCTCCCGGTTTTATGCTCGGCTTCACTTTACCATAATATTTTATGGTAATTTTATTTGAACCAAACTGAACATGAACGTTTGCCGTGAATGCCTGAAAACGTTTGCGCTTGATTTTTTGTGCGTTACGATTTTTGATCCCGGCTTTGCTAATTGAGAAAGAAATACAGGGTGGCTGGGAAACTGATTCGCAAACTGAAACCATTAATTCAGCACATGATTCATGAATTGCAATCTTGAATTCGGGAAATCTTGACTTCACGGGGTTTTTTTTTTGTAGTGGGCAATCATCAAATAACTTCTCCCGCTCTGGGTGGAGCAGGAGGGCGTGTCAGACTATTACTGACTAAAACCCACCCGTGTTCCTTCAGTTGCCTATGTGCCAAGGGCCTTGGTATCTCGGTATCTCTTTGGAACAACTCGCACCCCTGGCCCGGCATCGGCCCTTGCGAACCCCACCAGTTGATGCTGAAATCTTATTTGAGACGCGCTTGGAACACAACGCGCCGTCGACCTGGGCTTGATCTTTACCGGACAGCGAGCTACCCATTACTCGCCATCCGCAAGCTCGCGCTAACGGTGGCCGGGAATCAGCCTGGGATTCCCGACGCCCAGGACGTCTCCTGCGGCGAGTCGGGCCGGGAGGGCGCATATACTGCCTCTCCCTCACGTGCGCTGCCTCCCTCTTCGCGAGCATTACTACTTGTCGTTAGCAAAAAATCTGCTTTTTCAAAGTAAAGTTTATAAGTTACGCGGTCAAAATGTATAGCAGTCACGGCAAAGCTATTTTCTTTATAATCGACGAAAAATTTCAAGGTAGGGTTCCGAATCATGTCTATTGAATCCATGAAAAAAGCTGTGCGTCGATGTCCCTGCTACCCTGAATAAGAAAATAAATGTAGGAAATGGGCGTTATTAAAACTATTTATTCGAAGTTGTACTAATATTTAAATTGTGGCAGAATAAACACACAATCCGTTACGTTTCCTACCTAACATTTTATCACGATAAAATTTAGATAGAAAAGCGTTACTTAATCATTCTAACCATATGTACGTACGTTGGTGTACATAGTTACCAGTTCCCTGAACGTTTTCGCACACTGTATTTTGGCAGTTGTGTACTTGCTGTCGGTAGATGAACACCGTGTAGGTACTCTCTATCTGTCTAGTCCTTACCACAATGATTTTTGAACGCAAGCTTCAAACGTACAACTCTTTAGCCGCCAGATAAACGTCGTAGGTACTCGAGCATGTTTTGCAAATGATTCATTTTAAATGATGCTCCACAGATTGTTCCCATTCATGTTTTAAAATTATGATTAAAAATATTTTAAATTCACACAATTCTCTCTCAATGTAATAACAGAGACAGAGGTCAAACAACGCACGACTTTGTGAAGTTGAGACTGAATGTAATCAACCTCACGGATGCGAGTATCCGGTTATTGGAGCAGCATAAACATATCGACGTGATTACAATGGCTTAGAATCAAGCCTGTGGGGCAAACATTCAATTGTCGAACGTCGTCAGGTCGGCCGTGTGTAAACAACGATAAACAATGGATCTCGATCATCATCACACAACAAAGTGGATATAAGTAAGATGTTTCACTTTACAACGGCATTATTCCTGCTGTTTCCCAGAATCCAACACGTTGCTCGGTTGAAAATAAATCTTTCGATACTTCATTTATTCCGACGGCTTATTCCAACTGCCTGGTTTTTGAGGCGTGAAGAAATCTGTGTAAACTGACTTGAACTTTTGGTAAGAACATATTTTTTGAAGTATTTTTTTTTTTAAATATTTAAGTCTGAAAGTGGCACCGGCAGCTGAAAAGTTGTGTGGAATTGATTGTCATGGTCATGGAAAATGTCTATATGCTACAGGAGTACCTAAGGCAAGACTGTGTAAATGGTGATAGGGTTACAAAGAGTGTCACTACCGTCATAACGGCCAATAAAGAGGTATGGAAGAAAAAGACAGTTGCAATTAAATTTTCAAATTCAACCCACTTACAAAAACATGAAACTAAACTAAAACTTAAGACATGGCTTAAAACACTGGATAACTCACAGACGGAAAATATAGTTAAAGAACAATACTCGTAATAACTAAATAGTAAATGTACGCAAACGAAGTCTTTCATATAACACACAGTACAACCACCAATCACAGTCACTCACAGACACACACACACACACACAAAAGCATACACACACACACACATAATACAGCACAATCGTACTTAAATACCAAAAACGCGCACACATACAAACCTACACAAGAGCAAGCATGCACTAAATTCTATTAATGTAATTTATTTTTTACATAAATTGTTAATGTTCCAACGGGTGAACACACTGACTCCTGTAACACAGTTATTACCTAGCTCAGGTGTCAGGGCTTCAATTGATTGTCACACCTTCTTTATGTCAATAAACATTTATTTATTTATGTAGTTGCCCCTAAATAAATTGGGATAAGGGCAGGAGAATGGTACCTGTACTTTAATCTGTTTTTTTTTCAGAAACTTAAACAAACAGTTAATTTCATCATCATCTTTAACATCTTTACTAACGTTTCCATTATAACGAACCATGTACACTTGAAAACATTTTAGCAGGAGCACCGGGAAGCGTCGAGCGGACTGTGAGCAATACTGCGCATTTTGTAAAACTCCGCACTGTAACGAAGCTTGTTAGCGCACTTTAGTAAGAAGATTGTCTGCAGGAGCGAAGACACCTTCACAGCGAGGGCACAAATGGAACTAATGAGTTCTCTGTTGTTCTGCGCGCTTGTCGCACACTTGCCGCACGTGTTCGGTGAGTTGCCGTGATTTGTGGAAAAATTTCTTACGTTTTTTTTAAAGTTCCTAATTTGAGTAGGTGGCGAGTTGTAACCCAATCAGGTACTTTACTTTGTGTATTTAAATTTATCACCACTGCTCTTAAAACGGTGACGGAAATGATGAAAACATCATGAGGAAACAGGCATGTCCTAGAACTAAAAAATCGAAGACATGTGACTTCTACCAACCCGCACGGCCCCGTGTGGTGGACTATCGCCGACTCGCTATCACAGAGGGGAGGCCTGAGTCCCAGCAGTTTTAATACTTCTGCTGTCGAAATAGTAGGTATGCTTAGCGTGGCAGTTACAGTTTACTATTTAATTATTGTCATTTACAGGTGAATCCAGTCCAGACTCAGAAATAAAATTCAATAACTCAATGGTATTCCATCAAATGCCGATGCAAAAGAAGGTTCTACTGAACATCAATGGCCCTCCGCTTGTGAGCATGGTCAGTGACCTGCAAATGGTGTTCATGGACGTGAGTTGTAAGCACTGCATCGACTGTATGGAACGAGCCATCAAAGCATACAAAACTCATAATCAAATCATTAATACTCTACCAAGTTCTGACGAACTACACGAACAAGTCTTGCGTCTCAAGATTAAGAGGGGTTATCGAAACAAGAGAGCGATAGGTACAAATACGACTGAGAAAACCACCATTAAAACAAAAAGGACCAAACCCAAAAAGAAAGCGACCAAGTCTGTAACAGTAACTAAATATAACGTAGACGGCGATGTGTATGCCCTAAAAGTTAAAGAAACGAATACAATCGGAAGCGCAGACCAACAAAACGACACTCAAGTGTCGACTTGCCAACTCTTCAGCGTCAAGAAATCTTTGCCTTGCGATACACCAGAAGGCGAATCATTTCTGACCGTAGCAAAGAGGAAGGTTAGCAAGAAAAGTAAGAAAGATAAGGATGCTAGCCAGCCTGGTGCTACTGCTACCCCGAAGGCACATTTCATGGCTCCGGTATTCAGAAAACGACAAGTGGACAATTCGCAAGTACCAGATAATTTCATGCCCTCAATAGAGGATCTTTATAATTAATACTGTTATATAAATATTTGATTAGTGCATTTGCACTTTTTTTGTTTAAATATTTAAGAAAATAATACATAATTTTGTTACTACTAGTCATTTCCCTTCAAAAAATGACTATTAAAATCTAAGTGTAATTTTGTTTTTCATTCTCAACACTGCCCAATCCACACATCAGGGCGTCTAAAAAGGCCGCTTTTCCAGAATCAATAGGAAAATTATATGAATCATATTTAAAATCGTAAAATGGTCACAAACTGACAATTCATAATATGATCTGCGTAGACAGCACGCAATTCATCTGTTTGACAGTTTTGTATGGAAATTCGTAAAATGTTCACCAAATTATGAATTGCTTTAGTGAAGTAAAATGTTAAATAGCAGAATCATAGGAGAATTCAGGAAGTGAATTGCTTTTGGAGTAATCGCTTCATGTGGCGTTTTTAGGCCCCCAGTTCTTTCACACTTGTGAGCGTGTAATTGCAATTTTATAAAGATCAGCAGATTTTTATAAATATTATAAGGATTAGTCCCACATTTACACACTTCATATGAATAGGCAGCATTCGAGACAACATGCTGAGTAATGAGCATGCTGACATTATGTTGAGCTGAGGCCTTTTTGACCTATGCATTGGATTTTTAATACTTTTCTGGTGCTTTCTTTCTATTTATGACTAGCTGCTGCCCGCGACTTCACCCCCATTGATATCGATAATTTTGCCACGGGAACGTGCCACAACATGTAACTTATATTATTCCTTATAACAGCAGCTATCTTCCCGTTAAAGTCCCACCAAAATCGTCCTAATCATTTCGTAGATAAGCACACACAGGAAAAAAAAAATCAAATATAAGATTTTGTTATAGGTACTGTAAAATGCTGCTCTTTGGACACTATAAACAGACACTTCTTATTTTTACATAAAAGCATTTCTATTTTTCTTTTATATGCCATTCATCTTTGGTATAATATTTTCTAATATATAATACCTACTACCTTACCTTGAATGTTGGTCTGCAATAGGCTGAGTTGATTGTTTGTTTGACCTTACCCTAAAATTCTAGATATATTTACTTTTCCTTCTATTCGGGAATAAATAATCCTTCAGTAGATTTTTGCTATACGAACAGGAGTTCGTATGGCAAAAATCTATTTTCTATTTATTTTGTAGAAATTGAACGACCCGCAGCAACTAGGGATGCGAATTTTGTTTGGACAAGTTTAAATAAACTTCATGTTTTGGGTTTAGAATGAAACACATATCCAAAAAAATGAGTTGGCTTTTCTATTTCTATGAATACTACCCACAGTTTGGAGTTGGTTTAAGTGTGAACTAAATCGGACGAATTTCAGTTAGGCAATACCGGGGAATCCGCGGCAGAAGCTAGGGGCAATTATTATTAATTTGGTAAATTGATGGAGTGCTCTATTGGATTCACTCTACCTTCTAATGCAGTGTTAGTGAAGTATTCATTTATTGAAATTCATATAGATCGAAACCTATTTCAAAGCTATAATATAATACATTGTCGTCGTTAGTTATTACTAACGACAACAATGTATAGACATGCAAATACTATTTTAGAAATTTTTAAACCCCGACGCAAAACCGACGGGGTGTTATAAGTTTGTGTGTGTGTGTGTTTGTGTTTGTCTGTCTGTGGCATTGTGGCATCGTAGCTCCAGAACGGATGAACCGATTTTGATTTTGTTTTTTTTTTAAACTTCTTTTACTGTTGTACATATACATTTACACACACACATATCCCAAACAGCACGCAAGTGTTTTCAACATCAATATAACAGCCTATTTAGAACTTAGAGTTCTTTTAGAGACTTACAAGAGTGTCATAAAATTGTTTTGTCTTTCTAAGAGTGATTTATGAGTCATTATATAGCTCAAACTGTATAAAATCTTTATTACTCCCTACGACCAAATTTTTTCGAATTTGTTAGCCCAATTCTTGAAAAAGATCTTTCGAGAAGAAGACCTTTCTAAAATTATTTCTTTTTAAAATCCGACGGATAGTTCCAGAGAGTTACCCCCTACAAATAACTGTCACTAACTACTAATAATATTAGTACAGATAACCAAAACGCCATCGACATCTATCTGCCATATCTGAGTAGCCATCTACATAGACACAGACGCACACTGCACATCTGTCATAATATGAAGCGGCTGTTATAGTGTGACACCGCAGATACCGCCTGTTCTAGTCTGCGGTTTCATTAATTATTAGGGCGTCTGGCTATCATCCCTGATATAACTAATACTACCTGCATATCTTACGACCGCAACTGACTATGTGCACTTTGTGTGTCGAGGTTTGTTGACATGATGCAGATTTGACGAGATACGTATATAAACCTACATGTTGAATGTATCGTATTACCTAGTAACTAAGTTGGTAGATAGGAGGCAGTAGCTCCATGTAAAATACTGGTATTCAGCGGCACCCGGTTAGACTGGAAGCTGACCTCAACATTGTTGGGAAAAGGCTTGGCAGTTGATGATGCAGATTTGGCGAGATGTACACAAGTAGTCAAAAGTTGAATTGATTGACGGAGGACAAATTAATAATCTTTATGATTAGGTAATTTGATGTCGTTGATAATTCGTTTTAATGACCGTATGAAAAATAGGTTTGAAGTAACTATCTAGCCTTTCAAAATCTATAGGTCAGTTCAATAGGAATAATGACCAAGATTTTTATTAATATTGGGAGGTTTAACAAGGTTTAACCACTATCGTACTAGATGGTACGCGATTATGTGGTCTTTGTTTCTTTCATATTTCCGCAGTTTGATAAAACTCTTGAACTTGAGCAGTGGTGGCCTTATGGTAACGGCTGCGATTTACCAGTTGTAGATAGAAGGTGCGAACTCAGACAGGTATTTCGCTTTGTGTAAATTATTTTATGATAGTGGTGACCGGTTTGAGAGAAACATGAGGAAACCAGCATGTCTAGAACCGAAAATAGGCTTAACGTGCTTTCCGAGGCACGAAGGTGTCTTGACATCTAAAGATGCCCACCCATCCACGCACCAACCGCAGCAAGCGTAGCTTAAGCTGATCGATCGACCCGTGCGACTTTTATCTCAGCAACAACCCCTTCACCTCGAAATGGCGACCGAAAACATCGTGAGGAAACCAGCATTTCATAGAACCAAAAATTCGCAGACATGTGACATCCATCACCCTCGCTGGGCCCGCGTGGTGGATTGCGGCCCACTTCCTCTCAGAGAGAGGAGGCCTGTGTCCCAGCTCAGCAGTGGGAAAATTAAATGCTGATTATGCTTATGCTAATCGATACTTGATTTAGTTTTTGGATTAGAAACACAGGTTTAAATCAATTCGACTGTGAAAAAAGTCCCTCCAATCGAAAAGTTGCAACGATAAAGGCTTACATAAAATAAAATATAAAGGAAGCTTGAAATTGCTACAGATTTTTATGGGTAAATAGTATGCATGAATAAGCTACTTCGAGCCCTGTAAAAGGAGTGTTCTGTCTAGACAGACAGACAGTAAATAACACAGGATAACACCTGCTGTCGTTACTCCGTGTTAATGTAGTAAACACATGTAAAATTTTATTGATGCACATAAAATTTTGTAGCCGCGAACTGATGATACGGTTTAAAATTGAATTTATAAGTGGAAACATGTTTTTTATTTATGTGTTAAGGTTAGGTAGGCAACAGATTTTGTTTATAATACACTTTGAGTACTACTAATAGCGTTAGACTTACACGGACGACTGACGACGACGAGACGACGACTTCTTAAACTTAAGAGGTCGTATGCGATTTTTTTCCGATTTTGCTGATTTACGTGATTTTATAGACTAGATAGAGAGAAAAAGTATATACATACCAAGAGCACGGCTTCATTTGATGATATCAAACGATATTAGAAGGGTTTTTTTAATCCTATCTCTACATGTTGGGAAGTTATGAGAATTTTTAGTACATTGATAACAGAAACCGAACTTTTCAAATTGAAATAAACACATCACTTGCAAGAGATTTATCGTGATATTGGCAAGTAACGTGAAAAGTTATTGACCTACGTAGTGCGGTGACACATTTGTTATGATTTGAATTTAAGAAACATATGAAACCGAACATTTGGTATCAATTAGTAGAGTATTTTATTTTTAGCTGAAACTATTTATAGTGATTCTATACCAGCTGTTATCTTTAGTGCTTAAGGATAGCAATAGGGTTTCTGTTACATCCTGTAGGTATAATATATTTTTCTATAAGTTTTAATGCATCACAAGAAATATCTTTTCTCTTTCTTTCTTCCTTTCTTAAAATATACAATATCGACAAAATAACAAACATTTACCTATCGCAATAATGTTGCAAAAATAAACAGAAAACGATCAGTAGCAAAAGAAACTGGCTGCAAAACTGAAAAAAAGAATACTGAAAATAACATATAACGAGACGCATATTTATATTACGCCCCGGTTATACCCGGGAGCATTACGAGGTTACATCATGCAGATTAGATGTCATGAGATAACGGGTGCATACTTTTTATTACGAACATCCCGTACTTTTGCATTTTTAAAGGCACGCCGTGAAAGTGGGAGTTAATTCCGAATATTTCAGACGTGTCCGGAAAAATATTGTGTGTTTGAATTGTACGAGTATGTAGATTATTGTATCTTTGTTTTGGAAATGTAGCTGGACGTCATTTTAGTGAAAACATAGATGTTTTAATTAGCGGTATGAAACTAAGTTTTCGTTTTTGTTGCATTGTATTGCATTGCATCATAACTCATTTGTTGGGCTTGGTATAACTTTTTATAACAAGCTTCCCTCTTCTTTGCTATATTTGTCTTTGAATGCGTTTAAAGCTCAAGTAAAATCCGTCCTTTGTTTAAAGGCTTACTATTCCATCAACGACTATTTAAATGACAAGAATAGTTGGTCGCTGTGATTAACTCAAGACAATGTTTATGTTCTTTCTCCGGAATTGGCGTATCTAGTGACAGGTTATATGCGTTCATATAATTATTATTTTATTTTTTATTGCCTGTCTAACAATTTTTTTATAATTATCTATTAAGTCATTAGTTATTGACATGATCTACTCATAAAATTATTTTCTATGATGAGTTGTTTTAGGCTTTTTTTGGCCTCGACAGTTTTCATTTTATTTGTCGGTATATTGGTATGGCTAGCTGACATTTTGACTAATTATTTAATTCATAATTTGTGTCTCGTAATGTTTATTACTTTGCCTATGTATGTATAGAATCAAGTCTATCCGACTAAACAGACAGCTGTGCTGCTGGGGAGTTTGTTCCGCCACTTCTTCTTCCCAGCTAAAGCATTAGGAAGTGGTGACGGGTGGGCGTTGTGGGGGACTGTCTCATGTTACTTTGACGTTCGAAAAGTGCTGATTCTCAGCCTAATTTGAATAAATAACTTTTGATTTTGATTTTTGATTTTGATTGGTAAAACTGTTCTTTTTTCACAAGGACCAAAAAATAAAACGTAAGGGCTCATGCAAAATTCAAGAACACAGTCCAAATATTCTATTGGTCTTGTAGGTAATAGTCTCATAATACACTATGTAAATAAGTAACTCCGTTTCTTCATTACGATATTACCACCTAAGTGACCAGCTTCCTAACCCCAATATTATAATTTTCCCGATAACGATACGCCGACGCGCAAAGCTGTGAACCAAAAGCCCGCGTACACAGTAAACGCCTAAAAATATACGGGCGTACCCAAAACTAATCCAATTGAGGAGCGTCAAAGTCATTAGGACCCGTTAATCCAACGTCTGTGGCATCAGAAAAGCCTGTGGATAAATAAACCGTCTAACTTAACACTAACATTGGCGAACTCTGAACTCGTTAGAGAGTCTTTATCGAAAGTAAAGTTTTTCGTCGAAAGAACAGAATGTGAGCTACGAAAGCGTTGATAACGAAAAACTTGTATGGAACGTGTATACGTGATCCTTTTGAAACAAGTTTTGTATTGTGGGTGCGTGAAACGTTTTCTATTAATTCTTTGTAGCTGGACTTGGGGTAGTCTGCGGAAAATTAAATCTGGACTGTAATGGGTGGCTGTTGTGTTGTGGAGATAGTTACAGAGTCGGTGTAGAGTGATGCGTAACTTATTTTTAAGATTCGTAATTTTATGGTTGGTACTAAAGGACTGTCTACTATAATTACTTTTATTGGTGTATTGGCATATGATAATTGACATATGGCAAATAATTTAATTTTGTGATGATAATTACTTACCTGCTATTGTATGTTATCAAGTTCTTCTAACTTAGCAGACAGCTGTGCTGCTGTGGAGTTTGTTGCGCCACTTATTTTTCCCAGCTAGAGCACTAAGAAGTTGTAGGGTGTTTTGGGGGACTGTCTTATGTAATTTTGACGTTCAAAAAGTGCTGACTCTGAGCCTAGTTTGAATAAATGACTTTTGATTTGGATTTATACGATGTCTGTCTGTCTATTTGCCAACTCTATATTAAAAGGTAGATTTCAGTTACAGGTTATAGCTTCACGTTTATTGATAAAATATCAATACGCCGTCATTTACGTCAACGCCGGCTGTCGCTGAAAACCAGCTTTGTGGCTCCATCTCGCATAGTGTCACAGCATAATTCTGAGCGATGGCCGTTTTGCGTAGATGTGACGCATTTATTTCCATAATGTAATTTCTTGTGTTATTTTTTATTCTGTGACGTATTCACATTTAGTGCAATTATGTGTATTTTTCACACCACCTGCTAATGTCAAATTATAAGTCATGGAAACATAACCTAAAGAAATTCATTTAAATCTTAGGTGCTAATGGTAATATTGTACTGGATTTCATTAAGACCTGGTGGATAATGTGATTTGAATTTGGGGCTACAACAAAAAAAAAAAAAGTGAAAGCTTTTACCACAAAAAAATAATATTTATTAAAGTACAGCTCCACCAAAGAGTTCTCACTTCATATGTTTAACTTGTCATCGGTGAACACAATAATGAAATTACGCAATTTAATAGAGATGTCATAGTGAATTTTAAATGATAACAACAATAACATAAAGGTTTTCTGAATATTGGCAAAATTATTGAACAATCTGCATAAGAGACTCGGCCAACCACTGTCACATTATCTATCTGTGGCGGCAATAGCGGCATGTCATCGCAACAGCTGATCGGTGGCTGTGTGTCTTTCAAAAAGTGAACTTAGTACTAGCAAATTAGCCATGAACAATAGCTGTAGGGTTTTCCAATTATGTTCTTCAAGGCTAAATTGCACTTAATCCAAGAAGTATAGTTAAACCATCAATACAGAATAATTGTCACACTACCGGTACTCTAAGTACTTAAAGAACATTTAGGTAACAGGAAGACAACTAAAGTGTAAAAATACATCCATTGTATTAGGCTAATCCTATTACAGCCTGCATTCTGCTCCATCCAAGCCTTATTCCGTAATGCTTCCGAGCTAACACAAAACTGTAGCTGGATGCATTTTATCTAGCCAATAACTTACAAGACGATTCTACCTGTCGACGTTATTTTTCGTCGAACGTAATTTATAGGAAAATTGAAATGCATTGGGAAGGTAAAATAAATTTTATTATATGTAAAATGGGGCTATTTGGCTATGTAAAATTGAAATGAGGGTTATTTGTTCGTGTAATGGATAAAAAAAAGAATACTGACATGAGAATGGGGTCCGAGTGTCCACATGGTTTTTGGAGACATCGCTAAGCGGTTGGTTGACTCATCGCGTAATCAGGGGCTCAAGTCTGCTATTTTATAAATTCGTTATTCCAACACGATCCCACTGTCATTTTGCTAAAAGTTCGCAATCTGCTAAATTCATAATGGTCGATCATTGGTCGGTCAATGGTCCCGTAATAGAATTGTGTTATAATGGCATTATCGTATTGCCATTATTATAAAACCCGTTAGTAGAAATAATTTTCCAAAAACGACAACTAAATTTGAACATTTATTCATGCCCGATTTATTATTTATTAGTGTTAAATTTTAGCAGATTACCACCTAAGTCAGTCATTCATTTGTCAATAAGTACGAGATTACCAATAAATGCCATTTCTTTCAATGGAGTGTCAGTGGCTGACCATTGGAAAGTCATAATGACGCCATTATATTAGTAGATTACCAAACTTGTCAAAATCAACAATGACGAAATCAATGATAGACCATTCTGACACTATTATAATAGCAGACTTGAGGCCCAGAGGGTTGGCTTATTTCTTACCCAAAGAATTAGCATCGTCATCGAACGAGGAAATACTGCCAGTCTTTTGGGCAATTCTCTATTGACAGCAAAGTGGACGAACTCTTTTAACTCGCCCTCGAGTAATAACGAATATAATTTTAAGTCTGTTACCTTTAATATTATGTAAATATAATTTAAGATTTTTAATTATTATAATACTGATATGGAAACTCAAATCGGTTTTTTATATTTGCTAATAATCCTTCTGTACATGCATGCGTTTTTCAATTATTATTTTCATCTTTTACTTTCCAGCGAACGAATGCTCGAAAAATATTAATTAAAATACGACAGTACCTATTGTATGATTGGTTTAAAAACATCTCATTTCAAACAACATGAACATTCTTAAACATAAACACTAGCTTTAGTTGTACTTTTCAGAGCCAGTTACTTAATAAAAAATAAAAAATAATAATTTGGCAACCTTTTCTTTCTAGTTTATCTCTGTGAAAAATCATCTGTAGTCTAAATAAGACTGTCAAAATGACTCTAAAACTACCCAACCCTTTATAATTGGCACCAGTAATATTCTAGGGTCGTCACAGACAAGTTTGTCTCTCACACAAACTAAGTGCCTACTAAACTTACGCGTAACATCAATTTGTTTGTACAACAACACACAATTAGCGTCGGTCATGTGGGAAGTCGCTCACACCTGCTACACTTATGCTATTAAACGTAAGCTTGGCAGTAGTTTCACTTCAAGTCATATCCGCCTGAAGATTTACGCTATAGAATATGGGGCACCTTTTTGATGATTCAACTTGAACACTAGCAAAATGTGATAGGTGTTACAGCGATTTTTAATTGTGTCAAATAATTAGTTGTTCCATAAAAATTATCTTGACTTAAAATCTATGGGATAGCTCAATTTGATTGCGATTATGTTGTTGGTGCCGTGAAGAAAGTGGTTTAGTATAATAGCCACATCCGTAAATATGACGTCACATTTCCGGTACACGCTACAAAGGTATGAGGAACAGGTTGGAAAGTTCCTCGTCCTCTATTAAAAATGGAGGACCCTCCAACTAGATGAGATTTATGTCTCGTGAGCAACGGTCATATCGGGGTGCTGTATAAGTACACAGTACGTATTTCAAAAAGGATTTAAATATTATTCATGAGGGGCGATACTTAAATGAAGGCTAATATTTAAACATATGTTTTAATAATTTGGCCACGGTATACTTAGGTAAGTTCTGCAATGTGATAAAAAGAATACGGTCTACGATAGTTGTGAAAAGTTGGCTATTCGTGCGTGAGAGATATATATAATATACATAGTATAGTTTTTTTTGCAAATGAGCCTGCTCTTGACCTCGAACACACCTGTTGGAAAGCGATGTATCAGGGCTGCCAAATGTTGAAACATTTTTTGATAAAAACTAAGAATTATAATATGGTCGTGTAAAAAACTGAGAGTAATCTACTAAACCTTATCACTGGATTGGAGTTGATATTAACGCAATGCAAAATTGATTTTCCAGACTGGTTCAGTCTTTCAATGTCTATACACCGAAAGGCTGAACCAGTCTTTTGTTCGGCCAAGATGTCCTAGCCGTCTTTGTTATCGCCAAGACTTTACTACCAAAAGTTTTATACTCCCACTGAAAATATTCTTGACTTATGCATTTATGTCAAACTGGTATAACTCACAGATCGATGGAAAATGGAAATAGCTCAGGCACAAATCAGCTGTCTGTGTCAAACGACGTCTATGAAAAAGGGTTGTGACATCGGAAGTATTTGGAACAGACAGTTCATAAAAATTGAGGCAATTCCTATTTTCGTAAGGAGTTTGACGTAAATCGATATGAGGAGATGACTTTTCAAGATAGCGTTCATTTTGCGGTGGCTGAGTTATTTGATATTGAGGTAATTTGGTATTTAGAAATAATCTAGCGTGTCGCCTCTGCTTTGCAGAGTTTTTACGATTTGACATAAGTAAATTCGTTTCTTTATTATGTATAAGATGAATACTAATGTAACGAATAAACCTGATGATAAAACCCCATCAAAATCCGTTGCGAAGTTTACAAGAACAACGTGGCCACACAGACAGACACGAAAAGCACCTTTGTGTAATTTACAAAAATGGGTAGAAATATAATTAACAAATCGCAGGGACACAATTTATTCGGCATAGATCTAACCTTCAATGAACTCATTTAGAGAAAAATTTCTCTCATTAAGCTGAATGTAGTAACTCTATCAACAAAATTAGACCACTCAAACTATCTAGCTAAAATATACACATGTAAATTAACTGAAATCTGTACATGCCTAGGGCCTAGCATTAACACGTGTAGTAAACGCAACGTCAATTCGAACGAATTTAAAAATCGAAACATACATATCGCACAACATTTATTTTATTTTAAGACTTTATTCATACCTATGGGTTATATTATAATGGGTTAGGAAAGCTCGTTAAACCGTTGGTCCCGGCTGACAGTCTGAAAGCCTGATAACCAGTCTTACCAAGAGTATCGTATTACCCGGTAACTGGGCTGCGAACGGCAGATAGGCAGTCGCTTTATGTAAAGTTCTGGTATTCAGATGCTTTGACTGGAAGCCGACTGACCGGCAGATGATTCGTATCTATGGGTGACAGTAATTGTACTTTTCGGAAATAAATTAAACAAAATGCAAATTGATTCACAAATTGATCCAATTCACGTTACGGTTCGTGCCAGTCCGTGCTCTGACCAGAAATATGACAAAGTATTACAAATAGATTTTCACCTAAGTATGTTGCGTAATTTAATCACTGTTTATTTTTGTTGTTAGGTTTCTAAGTGCCTGACTACTAACATCATTTTGCTGATGACGAATTTTTTACACTTACATTTTACTTGAAAATTAAATTACGTTGAAATCTACTATTGATAATGTTCACCAGGTTCTTTGAAAAGATTTGTAAGGTACTTTTCCCAGTGAGTTCCACTAATGGATTGGGTTAATGCTGATCAGTGAAGATTGAATTATAGTATAGAAGCGTCCTAATTTTGGTTAAAAGTATTATCATAAAGTTCAAAATTCGATGGCATTTTATGCTCGGAGTGGAATAAAAATGTTACAGTTTGTATAATTAATTGATCAGCCTATAATGATCCCACTACTGGGACACAGACCTCCTCTCTGTGAGAGGGAGCGGGCCATAATCGACCACGCAGGCTCAGTGCGGGTTGGTGGATGTCTCATGTCGGTTCTAGGGCATGCCGGTTTCCTCGGTATGTTTCTCTTCACCGTTTTTAGAGCAGTGGTGATGATATAATTTACACAAAGTGGCCAGTGGCAAAGCTACAATTTTTAATAGAGGGAAGCCGAAGAATTCTAGATGACATCAAAGTTCAGTAATTCCTTTACTTTTTCTAAATTTAACGGCAGCTATGGTCGGAATTCTTGGTTTAGACTTAAAAATATTGCATTTTAGCGTTGTTTTGTAATCATAAATGATGTTTTAAGCTAGTATGACACATCTGTAATGTGATTTGATACACACATGTGTTACATATTGTTTGGAAATAGTAGACACTAAGAAGAGTGTTTCTTCCAAAGGGAAGCCGATAGGAATCGGGTTGTATGGCAGCTGCGCCACTGGTACCTGCTTAGGTTCGAACCTACGACCTACAACTCGTAAGTCGCAGCCACTGCTCTCATTTCAGTTCAGTTATTCTGCTTTCAGTACTGCTAATACTTCTGCCCATAATCTGTTTGGTGATAAGTAACTGTCACATCGGACAGACGACTTAAGTATTGTGACGTCACACAGTGGAACGAATGTATGGGAGCGGTTGGACGTAGACATGTCCGAAAAATAAGAGTAAAATTATGACAAACTAATGATGCCATCTTATTCGATTACTTAATGCCTTCATAAATTGTGGTGATGAATTTCTTCATAACTCCCATATTTCGGGAGTAATTTGAGAAAATGTGAAATTTTACTATGAAAATGAGTGTATCGAGCTCTCTCCCTCCTGATTCCGGGCTTGTTTCAAGTAGCGGTCTCTAATATCATAATGCTAATACTAAGAGCTATATTTAATACTAAGACACATAGTGCGCCAAATGTGCACTTTCTGGGATAAAGAGTGATGTTTATTTTATAACACAATTTTTTTATTTTTTGTTTATTTTGTTGATTAAAACCGTTTTTCTAAAGGTTTACCTTATTACAATAACATTTCTGAGCAGCCAATTAGAGAAGATATAAGCTAATTAGGATATATAATTAGGGACTTAAGGTTTACATATAAAACTGATGCACTAATGATTACTGATAAGAACATTGCTATTATTTAATTACTAAATGGCTCTTAATACACTAATTTAGCATGCATCATTTACTAATTATCACAATAACTAATTACCTTGCAATATTTAACAAAGGATACCTGGGATACCTGGATTTTATATAAATAGGTCACTATTAGTAACTTTAAAATCAGTGTTGATTTACACCTCGTTGTATCCAAGCTAATCTCGCAATGTATTTTCCAAATTTTAATACAAATCTTGATATTCACGTTGCTTTATGCGCACGCGCACATAAAGATTTACGCGACTTTAACTATTTGTTCAGTGTTTTAAAAGATAACAGTTGTGTTCAGTTATGTGAAAGTGCTGAAACAAGTTTAAAAGACTGGTGTCGTCGATTTTGCTACCGCATTTATGCAAAATGGACACAGTCTGGAAGAAGCACAGATAAGTTTCGGAAGAAACATGAGATTTGGCTACAGGCTGCAATTCAATGGCCGGAATTACAGAATGAAAATATGGAACCTTCTACAGAAAATATAAGTGACGTCATCGAGCCCATAATTTCTCCTGCTAAATCTGATGCTTCAACTTGTACACATCCTAGTCCTCGTAAATCTTTTGAGGACCTTAGTAACCGGCAAAAAAGAAGACGCACTGAAGATAGTCTTTCATGCAGCAGTAGCAGCGCTGAAATTATGTTTTCGGCCGAAAGGGCGCTTCAAAAGGCAGGACAAAGCGATACAGCTTATGTTATGAAATACTTGACGGAGAATCCAGAAGAGGCCTCAAAAATCAAAGCCTTCATTGAAGGTAAATCAATTCAGGTACGGGAAATATCCCCTTTGAAGGCATTGGCTCTTTATGTATCGATGAACTTATCGAAATGGCGCTATAACACTCTTCGGGATTTCAACACTCAAGAAGGAGCTCTTCAATACCCGAGTTACTACATGTTGGTTAAAGAAAAAATTAAGTGCTATCCGGCCAAAGAAGATCTCACAGTTACAGAGAGCTCTGCAAAAATCAAATTACAAGCCTTGATGGATTTAACCTCAAGAAGACTTATTAGGTCGTTAGAAACCCCTGTTGATCCCAATCAACAGCTCGTATTGACCAGCAAATGGGGTTTTGACGGATCATCTAGCCAAAGCATTTATCATCAAAGGACGAGTGAAGATGAGCAAATCGATCTTGCTAGTAATTTTATGATTAGTCTTGTACCACTGCGGCTCGTCTCAAAAGGTGTAACAATTTAGGAAAACGAGCGACCATCTTCCACTTCATTTTGCCGGCCAATATTGTTTAAGTTTATAAAGGAAACCAAAGAAAATGTGCAGAGAGAGATGGCTGAAATCGAAGCAGAGATTGAAGCCTTAACTCCATCCACCATCACTGATGGAATTAGTGTCAAACACCAACTGCTGTTGACAATGATTGATGGTAAAATTCATTCCATTATATCCAATACAGCAGCTTCAGTGTGTGACATATGCAAGGCTTGTCCTAAAGAAATGAATAATTTAGAGTTAATCAAAGATAAACACGCAAACGAGGACATGTATAAATATAGCTTAAGCACCCTTCACGCTTGGATTCGCTCAATGGAATGCTTATTACACATTTCCTACAAATTAGACATAAAATCATGGCAAGTAAGGGGTGATATAGCAAAAAGGCAAGTTGATGACAGGAAGAAAAGAGTTCAAGAGGCTGTAAGAAGAGAAACGGGCTTACTTCTCGATGTTGTGAAACAAGGCAGTGGATCCACCAACAATGGCAACTCGGCAAGGAGATTTTTTGAAAACTACACTAAATCTGCTGAACTGACCGGAATAGATGCTATGCTTTTAAGAAAAATCTGTGTGATCTTGCAGTGTATTTCATCAGGAGAGAAGATCAACGTAACTAAATTCCGAGAGTTCTGCTTTGATACTGCTAAGCTTTACGTGGAGTTATACCCATGGTATTATATGCCTTCTTCACTTCATAAAATTTTAATGCATGGGCCAGACATAGTTCAGAACATGTCAATTGTGCCCATTGGTTTTCTATCCGAAGAGGCATCTGAGGCTAGAAATAAAGATTTTAGAAAATATAGAGAGGGGCATTCTCGAAAGCATAGCAGTATCTCATGCAATGAAGATATTATGCACAATCTTTTACTGTCTTCTGATCCACTTGTTACAAGTATCCGTCCAAAAGGAAATAAGTTTGTAAAAAAATCTTCTTTTAAGGAATTTTATGAGCTTACGGATTCTGAGAAAAGTGATATCGAATTTGTTAACATAAATGATTTAGCGGACATCGATTCTGAATTTGAATTAATTGATGATGATGATGATGACGAAGATAATTAAATGATGTTATTGTTTTAAAATGTGTAACTTAGTAAATTAGAGCTTACATCTTAATTATTTATTGTACTTTTAATGAAACTAGGTAATTTATTATCAACTTACTTAAAAGTCATACTCTCATCAGTTCTTGTGAATATTTTTGTTAATATATATTTCTGTATATATATATAATATATTTATAGACCTCTTAATAAGTCTGTCTGCGGTTTAAAGTAAATACAAATGGGGAAAAAACGTTTTTTTTTTTAAATTTTCATTTCCTTTTATCCCAGAAAGTGCACATTTGGCGCACTATGTGTCTTAGTATTAAATATAGCTCTTAGTAATAGCATTACGATATTAGAGACCGCTACTTGAAACAAGCCCGGAATCAGGAGGGAGAGAGCTCGATACACTCATTTTCATAGTAAAATTTCACATTTTCTCAAATTACTCCCGAAATATGGGAGTTATGAAGAAATTCATCACCACAATTTATGAAGGCATTAAGTAATCGAATAAGATGGCATCATTAGTTTGTCATAATTTTACTCTTATTTTTCGGACATGTCTACGTCCAACCGCTCCCATACATTCGTTCCACTGTGCGTCATAACGAACGTCGTAATGTGTCGTATATCACTGGTGGTTTAATATTATTTGTGACGAAGGGAACTCGGGACGACTGAATATGAAGGGTTTTGTGAAGGATAGTACCTACTGGCCAGGGCATTGCATGGCTATTAGCGTAGGTATATTTTTTTAATAATGATTGATTTATTATTTATTAATACATTTTAGATGATGCAAACTCATTGGAGTTTTACCATGCATCATTATCATCAAATACATATGTGCTAGCTTCTGCCCGCGACTTCGAAATTTCGTGTTCATGTTTGTGTGATGTGTGTGTTGTGTGTGTGCATGTGTGCGTTTGTTCCCACTGTGCGTCGATGGATTCAGTGTGAGGTCAGGGTATTTATATAAATTGTTCCAAGTCATAATCAGAGTTTTGCATCATATTCTCATTTTTGTAACTGAATGAGGTAGTGTTTTAATAATATGTTAGTAACTTAGTTGCTGGTAAGTCTCTGGCCAGGTGAACTCGATTCTTACGACTACCTACTATTCGAATACCGATTCCTACCAAAAGCCCGAATTAATCCCGTGTAGAGCAAAAAACGCGCATTCGCCCGGTCAATACGCATTAGTCCCTGTTCATTCACAAATTACGAACCTTGTCGCTTCGACGAGGTATACGTAGTCAGGTATAAGGTAAAACTTGATGGTCTTTTTTTTTACTCTTTTGAGTCCCAAATGTGTTAGCCGGAAAAGCATTCTATTCGGAGCAAATCAACTTACCTATCCGACGATTGTACTGAAGAAGCATTTAAAACGGACGAAATATGTTGTTTCAGTTTTGCTGTCAACTTTTATTTGAATTAAGAACAAAAAATCTGTCAAAAACAAGTTACTGATTTTATTCAAATTAAAGGTGCAATTAAAACCCAATGATCTTACATATGTATAATACTAGCGAACCGCCCCGGGTTTTTTGATTTATTCGCATGCAATATACGAATGTGGTGTCAGTGTTTAGTGATTGTGTGATGGCGCGACCTTTGACGCGCTATTATACACCGTGACATTTTAGTCGTCTTACACAGGTGGTCCGCTCAATGTATTCGACATAAAATACCTATAGGCACGATTAAGAAATTGTTACTATTAATTAAGGTGCAAAGAAAAATAAATAATGCTTTTGAATTATGAAACACCCTCCCTATTAATAATGTTTACGTATCGAACGGTAGAAGATTTCTACTTAATTACCATAATACCATTACATTTCATCATTCATTCCATCTCCATAACAGGGTGTTCAAAACTAGATCATGCGTCTTAGTAAATGATTTAAAAAAATTACATTATTCATATGTCCAAAACTATCATTTTTTTAAAATAAATGTTTAGTATTCATTGTATACATGAAGTGGGCAGCCGTTGTAAGATGATTAAAATGTCATGGTGTATACAGGGCTGCCAGATCGTATAATTTAATACAAAATTTGTATAGTATAGCTGGCTTAAGTATACAATATGCATATCAAATTACCTTGCATAATCGGATAAAAAAATAAAAAATGCTTAGATATATGTATAAGTCCGGCTGATCATTTGAAAATACCAATCAATAAAAAAAGGTTATGTCAAAATAAAAAGTGATAATATTATGCCTCACTACTACTATCAATCACATAAATATTGACAATTGCAACTGATCGTTTTGGGGACCGTTTACAATGACACTCGCACTCTGCAACACATTTCAACACGTTTTTCACGTTTTTTGTTTTTTCGTTTTTCGTTTTTCATACAAAAAGCATTTCACAAAAACACACCGCTTTAAAGTTTACAGAACCATAAAGTTATTGTGTATACTATTGTTTCTGTTTTCTCAAAAGAAAAGACAAACCAACTAGATAACGGTGAACAGTCTCCATTCCATAAAATTTATAGCAGCACAACGTTATAGGTACATTTGTAACAAAGATATTTACGAGTTTCTACCTGATGGCTGGTGTTATCTGCGATCAACCTGATTTCCCTGGAGGACCTTAAGTTTTCCCAGCTCGTTATACTACACTTAGAAGATGTACATTTACTCCCGTGATTGATATTGTCGTTGTGGTTACATTATGGGTAGTACAAGATGATCCTACTATCCAACTAATATTATAAATGTAAAAGTTTGTAAGTTTATATGTATGTATGGGTGTTTGTTACTCTTTCACGCAAAAACGGCTAAACGGATTTGAACGAAATTTGGAACACAGGTACTTTGTAACCTGGAATAACACATAGAATACTTTTTATCCCGGTACTACGTTCCCGTGGGATAGTTTTCGACCTCCACGCGGGCGAAGCCGCTGGTAAAAGCTAGTGTATTATAAATGTGAAAGTTTGGTTGGATGTTTGTTACTTAATCACGCAAAAATGGCCGAGAGGATTTGGATGAAATTTGGCACACAGATAGTTTATAACCTGGATTAACACATAGGATACGCATTTATCCCGGTAATCGATTCCAATAGGATAAATCCAGGTTGAAATCTATCTGTTAGCCAAATTTCATCCAAATCCGTTGAGCCGTTTTTGCGTTGAGTAACAAACATCGAAACATACAAACTTTCACATTTTTAATATTAGTAGGATATAATTTATTTATTTTCACGTCAAGTCACAAACATCAGTATAGCCCTGGCTCTTGTACTAAAGGTTCCTGTATTACAAGAGCCAGACTGATCGACAAAAGCACGTTTTCCACAAAGTTTACCTTAAAACGTATTGCAATTCTATCATCTATTCTTTTTTTTTGTATTTCATTTTACCTGATTCGACCACTAACCAATAAGCACTGAACTTTTTGAAATACCAAACGTCTACGTTTAGTCATGGAATGACTGTGTTTGGGCACGGGGTGGAGAGCCGGACGCAAGCGACATCGGGCTTGCGGTGGCTCCGGCGGCGGCGCATTCACAACATGGCCGTCATTCGATCTGAAATTTGAAAATTCAAATTGAACAATTTTTTGTTAGTGGTTTTATTCATAAAATGCATTTTACACATTCAACATTTTCATTTTAATTAAGAAAAGTGAAAGGCCATTAAGACGTCCTAACTTATCGTACGTACGCCACCGGTTAAAAGACTTTTAGCTATAAGACGTCTGTGTATAACTCTTTTCCATCCCCGAGATCCGGAACACAAAGTAATGGCAATTACAAAAAAAAGAATTGCTCACCAAAGAGTACGACACTCGACCGGCAAAAAGGAGGGTAGAAAAACGCTCGTTAACGAACAACTCGCTAATTTGAAGAACAATTGCGTTCCGGGTGCCTCTACGACCTACGTGGATTGCAAATGTGCGCCGTGGAAAATCAGACTCGAAAACAGCCGACGACTTTTTTCTCCCGCTTTTCAGAACTTGTGGAATATTCGGTTTTTTAACTTATTTTTGGTTTATTCGTTACTAGCTTCTGCCGGCGACTTCGTTCGCGTGGAAGTCGTAAGTCACCACAATTCAAAAAAAAGAAATAAAGAAAAATCGTTTATTCTGCACAAACAAAACGCACATTACAAAAAATAAAATAAAAACAGATATACATAAAATGGACACTATATAACTATCCTGTATACTACGTTTGTAGTTTTGGTTACATTACAGTAGTCCGTGTGAGAAGCAGCTTGTCCTGATGTCGACACCCGACCAGTGGTCTTATGGCCACTGGCCTTTAATTTGCTAGAGAATACTGAGGTTTTTCGCTTCAGCTTGATCATTTTTGGGCATTAAATGGCCCGTCACACACCCAAGAATTCTCTTGGTACGGTATTGGACTGACCCGTATGACGGATGACCCGTACACCAGACGAATGTTATTTTCTAACGTAGAAATTACTCTTGAGCGTCTGGTAGGTTCATCTATAACCGCTCTCCTCTGGTCAAGTGTCTTCAGTAACTTTAAACCGAACTCCCATGTTGGAGGTCAAGCGCAGTCTATAACTTGCGACCATAGAGTCGACCTATTCAACGTAGCATTCACCTCGTCAGTCTTAGTTCCTCGCCTCACCACATGTTCTGTTACAAAACTGTGACACTACCCATTATGACTTTGTTGCTGCGGATGTCTTGTCCTGGCGTGCTTTGTTTTGCTACCAAAAAGCAGTATGATAGCGATTCCGAAAGACACGAGGCGGGATTGCAATTTTGCCTTGCGCAGAACGTTTTTGTACTTATTTCAAGATGTGTATTAATCTTATCATTCTTAATTTATTAATGTAAACATCATCCTATAATGGTTCCACTGCTAGGATATAGGCCTCCTCTGTTTGAGTGCGGAGTGCGGGATGGTAGATGCCATATGTCTTCGAAGTTTTGGTTTTAGAACATGCTGGTTTCCTAACGATGTTTTCCTTCATCATATTGAGGTCAGTGGTGACGACATAATGTATATAAATAAAGCACCAGTGTAGCAGACGACCGGATTATTGACTTGGGCTCCCTACTATATGAGTCGAGTGACTCCACTGGCGACACACGTCACCGCGCCCCCCTGAATGTAGTACCTGTGTTGTAGTACAATCCATAAGGACCACGGGGCGTGAAGGGTAGCAATGAGGAGGCCATGTTGAATTAAAATGCAGATTTCATGTTCGACTCTTGTCCGTAGATTTTGGCTTCTTCTTAGTTGTTGCTTCTTCGATGGCTGTGTTGCAACTGATCAATCGGCGTTTTTTTTTGGGGATGGCATATTGCAGGTCAAACAAGGAGGTTGTCAGCTGCATAACCGGATCTGCTTGTGGCTGTCTCCATATATAAAGGCCTCCGGCCAGGGCTTGAAAACTTTAAACACAGCGACTACACGCTATGGGCATCCTGTAGAGTGCATAGGCATCGCTAGGGTGCTAAGCAGCAAGGATTTGGCCGGGTCGGAATTATATAATTCATAATTCTGTGTAGGTTTAACGGATCACAATGAAACTGATTCATAATAGAATGCCGAATCGCTGAATCATAAAAATAAACGAATTAAAATTTCGTGTGCACTATTTTTACGTCCTAAACATCAATCACTTTGTTCAGATTAAAGGCTGTAGATAACATGGGGTCTTGTTCAGTTATTATCCTCTTATATGCGCAATATATTCTGAATATTATCTTTAGTCAGTGAAGGTAATATGGCTATCAGACGATGCGTATTGTTCATACGCTATCACTAACATGCTTTGGCTAATCATCTACGTGCTTGATTTTGTAAATAATTTGCTGATTGATTGATTGATTGATTGACGTGTTAATGAAATGAAATATTCCTAGAAATAATGAGAGAGGAAGAAAACATTGATAGATACCTATATAGCACAGGCTAAAAGGCTCACAATATATCTAAAAAATTGTTTAATTAAAATCAAATGAAAAGTATAAAGTGCGTTGTGGAAACCAGCATTAAAATGTGCCTTGTGGCTGCGGCTGGGCCATATTTATATTTTCCTACTTTATCTAACAAGGACAATAACAGACCTTAACGCCCCTTTTGTCTTAAAACACTTCGACATAATTACTATGATACTATGATTATTAAAGGGAGGAACTTGTGTTTAAATAATAACAACCCTCGACTAATAGCTTAAGTTACGTTTGCCGCGTACGTGGTTCGTGGATGTATTACCATTTATAACATATCGAGAATCCTCCATATCTCGGAAAGCCACGGCTATTATTTCAACATCTTTGACAATCGTTACGTCTGACACCCAGTCTTACCAAGGGTATCCTATTACCCAGTAACTGGGTTGTGGAGATCAGATAGGCAGTCACTCCATGTAAAATACTGGTATACAATTGCATCCGGTTAGACTGGAACCAAGGAAGTGGTCTTCTGGGGTTCATGGCTAAATGTTCGTCTATTCATCACATTACACCAGCTTTTTCATTAACTGGAAAGCAGTGTCATGATATTGCTGACTTAACACATCTAAACTACTGCCAAGGTGAAGAAAATCCACCATAAAATTGACGACTCCTCTCAACACTCATGAGATTTCGTCTATTTCGTTGGCTCGAAAAAAAAACTGGTGTTTCCAACAAACTTCAAAAACTTCGAGTTGGCGGGTGTGGGCATCGTAAATCCCTGGTCGCAAAAGAAATGCAAGTTACATGGTGCATCCTTTGTGGTACTGGGTTTACGGGCCACTCTATATTTGAATGACAAATCTGTGCATTAAAACTTTTTGGATGATGTTTTTTTTTCGGCTTTACTGGTTTTGTTTATAGCGTGGCTAGTTGTTGAGTGAAATTGACAATAAATGTGCCTATGCAAAATTCAAGTCAGGGGCCAAGTAGTTAACTTACATAGTTATAATCATCGAGAAGAATCTCTAAACACATTTTAAAAATAGGTACGTTATTTACCTGACTTCAAATTAAATCAAGTACTTACCTAAAATCAGATTTCGGTACTACGAATCCGTGATTGGTTGCATTTTAGCTTGCCATAAAAACTAGTATTTAATAGAACTGGAGTTCTGATTTCAATCGATAGATATGTAAACATTTATTTAAAGATTCTGGGTACCTACACCTGATTCAAAAGTATAATCAAAAAACACTATATTTTAATAAGAAAATCTTATATTTAAATAACATGGAAGACGAGATGATTCCTTAGGCTTGACATTAACCACCAATGGACCAACTTTTTCTACCTGAATACTGGGCTTTTTGCTACTGTGCATATGTGCATTTTATGTATCTTATTTTTGTAATGTGCATTTTGTTTGTGCAGAATAAACATTTTTCCTTTCTTTCTATTTCTTTCTATTCGTCATAAAATCAACAAAATCCTAAAGAAATTATAATTACCATTTACAGAAACGTCGAACATTGGTGGAGGCGTGTAAAATTGTGGTGATAAATATTATAATATAAAATATCAAGATAATGATACTAGAAAAAACCGGTAATTTATCTGTTAGAAAATATATTGTTTATCTTCGTAAGCAGGTACGTACCTACTGAACTAGTACCTGTAATCATTAATTCTAGATGTAATACGATTAGTTATTTCTGTTTTATTTTTGCCTTTGATACACCTATGATATTAATGATGCTACGTACTTGATTACTATGTTTGTTGCTTTATATTTAACTTAAGTTATCGTTATACAGCCATCGCCCCGCGCATGTCTAGTTATTTCATGCCAATTTTTTACGCTATTTATTTTAGTTGAAGAATTCATTTTTCTATTTTAAACAAAATTGTTAATTTTATTGTTTTAATAGACTGATAAGAACTTGTAATAATAGCTGTTCTATTGAATGTGTTAACATAATCGCCACCCTGTATAAACAATGTTATAAATGCGAAAGTAAGTTTGTTTGTTTGTAACGCTTTCACGCAAAAACAGCTGAACGTGAACGGAATGAAATTTGACCTTTCGTAGTTCAGGCTGGTAAAAAATAACTCTGGTAACATTAGATCACTCAGACTATACAGATTATTGTTTTTTTTTTCGAAAAATAAGGGTACCTAATACGGATTCTGTCACGGGGAATTGAACACGATTTCTTGAAATTAATATAGGAAAAATATTATTTCTTATTTAACGCCCCCACATAAGATTGCGGAATTGCAAGCACTCCTGCAGTTCTGACAGTACTTACTTATACGGAAAAATCTGTAATTTTCAATAATATAAAATCATATGTTCTTAGCTGCGCATTTATACGTTCGTTCATACGATTGCGAACGAGTTTTCACGAAGATTGAACGCGGGGCCAACAGTTTAGATTAGAAAAGTTCGCAGGCGGCGAGCAGACCCAGGACAAATTGCTTTACTAATACAACAGATTTCCGGACTTGTGGCGGCACCTAAATCCGACAAAAACTATACTCATGCGAGTTCGGGTTGAACCTACCAGCTGGGGGTAATTTCTGAAATAACTTCTCAGACAGTCGACCATTATAGCAGTTTTTGTTGCTATTCAATTGGAAAGTTGTTAGTCGCTAACGGTTTTTGTAAACGGCTCTTTTGGATGATAAATATAACAGTTTTCCACTTAGTGATTTTAATTAAAAGCCGGCTGCGTTTGTACCAAATATTAAATTTATAGATAGCTTCTTAAGGTGGAAGCTACAGAGTAGCAAAACTTCTTACGTTTTTTGCAATTTTTAGGTGAATGCCAGGTTTTATGTTCAACAAAATATGAACAGAATAGAATAGAATAACAGAATATAATCATATTTATTTGCTGTAAAACATGGTATAAAAAGATGGTAAAAAAAACAAAATAAGCGTACAAATTTATACAAGCATATTTTACATTTAAAATTTATAGTCAAAGAGTTCTTTGACACTATAAAACTATAGACATTACTTGGTATCTTATTATAAATACGTACACATATGGATATACAACTTTCATTATATTTAGATAGTCTCGGAAAGATATCCAGTACAAGCCTGTGGGGGTCTCGTCGGTTACGAGGATATAAATCATCTGCCTTACTGAACAATTCCTGCTTCCTCACAAACGTTACATGTTTCATTAATGATTCGCGATCGTAACAAATATGGCTTTACATAATTCATCAATGCGATCTATTCATTAAAATAATTAATACAATTCATCGGGGTACCCTAGCTTAGTTACTCCGACCAAACTGTGAGAAAAGGCCAAAAAATTACAAAGAGGCTCAGTTATTTAAAAAAATGTCCTCCATTAGAAGGTGAACAAGTTTTTAAAGGATCATTTAAATATTTCCCTATCGTTAAGCATTTTTCGCTAAACATGGAAGTAATTGTTTATGACTTTAAAACTAACAGAATAGGTACCTATTATTATAAATGCGATACAGAATGTGAAAGGGGTATGCAGTCACGTCTCCAACCCCTGTTCCACGGGGAACAGTTGGTCCTGAAGGCGCACGTACTGTGAAACTTGTTCCCTTGACAACAAACAACCGTTTTTGCTTCCGTTTTTAAGGAAATAATGGGGCTTTGTTTATGATGTCGTATTTTGAAGGAGTTTTTGGTTTTTTATGTTCATACTAGCTGTTGTTATGTGCTGGCTAAGTAGTAACAGCTGCACGTGTCGATCGACTAGATAAACCTACACGGTAGGTGTGTGGATGGGTGACCATCTTTACATTTACAAGATCCCTTCGTGCCTCGAAAAGCACGTTAAGCCCTTGGTACCGGCTGTCATTCGTAGATCTCTGACAGTCGTTACGGGTCGTCAGAAGCCCGAAAGCCTGATAACCTATCTCATCATCCTCATCATCATTTCAGCTGAAAGACGTCTCCTGCTGGACATAGGCCTCGCCCAAGCTCCTCCACTTCGACTGGTTCTGTGCTTTCAGTATCCAGCGGGTTCCTGTGGCTTACACAAGGTCATCGATCTATCTTGAACATGTCTTGCCTAAGGGTATTATATTACCCAGTAACAGGGTTGTGGAGGTAAGCTGGGCAGTCACTCCATGTAAAATACTGGCACTCAGCTGCAGACCGGAAGCTGACCCCAACATAGTCGGCAAAACGCTTGGCAGATGATTACTACAAAACATTCAAGTTGGCGACCTGCGATCTCTTCTAGATAACCTTGGAAGGGACTGTGTAGTCTGGACATAAAATGGTGCCACTAAAAAGTATATTAGTACCTTACAGTACATCTCTTTATCTTCTCTGCTATCACAGGTATGCTGGAAGAGATCACCTCTGAACCTATTTTATTTTCTTCTTGTCTGTTTATATACGTATGTACGTAAAACCTACTAATATTATACATATGAAAAGTTTGTATTTTTGAGTATTTAGATGTTTGGATGTTTATTATTCAATCACGCGACAATGCCTGAACGGATTTAAATGAAATTTAGCACACAGGTAGTTTAACATCATTATTATCTTATCAGCCGAAAGACGTCGGCTGGACATAAGCCTCCCCCAAAAGGAGGGGATTTGCCATAATCGCCACGCTTGGCAGGCGGGTTGGCGATCGCAATATGGTGGTCAAATGCATAGAGAATGCTGCTACCCAGTCTCTAGTAAGTCCCTTGGTCGCCTTTTACAACACCCACGGGGAGAAATGGGATGGTGCTATTCTTTTACGTCCGGCACCACACGGAACAGGCTGTAAATAAGCTGGAATAACACATAGGATTTCACACGTTTTATTCCAGTAGTACGGTCTCGTCGGATAATTTCAGACCTCCACGCTGGCGAAACCGCTGGGAAAAGCTAGTGGTAAAAAAAAATCATAGATACATACGCAGCGTGGCAGGGAAATCGATGCAAAAACTGTAGGTAACTATGTATTCAGCACATGTTTCTAAACCCCCTAGTAGTTTTTACTTTACTATCAAATAACATTTTATTGTCAAAATCTAACAAAACCCAAACGATCTCAGTCAGTACGACAACAATTAACGTCATTGGCATCTGCCTGTTCCTGAAAGAAAGGGTCCACAATATCACTTAGGATGTCAAATCAACCGCCACTGCGGAATATTAGACCCTCGTTGGGCATGGCTGTAATCGAGTGCTGATCGTTTCCTTATTGACCTCTGCACATTTTGCTGCTTCTACTGACCCCTTCTGATTATTAAGACATCGAGATAATGTGAGAGACTGTATTGTAATTTGTGATACAGTTTTGTTGGGAGATTTAATGAGATCATTTTTATGTATTTACTTTTATTAAAAAGGTAAAACCTATTATAATATTTAAAGATTTATAAAGTTTTACGAATAAATACAATTTCACTTATAAAATTAAATTGAAAATCATAAATTGAAAAATTATAAGGATTCGTTTAGTTTTTAAACCCCCGACACAGACTTAATCCTCTAAAAAGTAAGAAAAAATATTTCGCCCTTTAAGTTGAATAAGAAGTTTTGGGTAAGGTTTTAAATAAAATTTTAAAAACCTCTGACATACCTTGGCCCAATAAAAACTGAAAAAAAAAATTTATTGATCAAAGCATCGTCGCAATGATAATGTTATCCTTTATAACCAGGGTCGGTTACCGTTACCAAAAAAATAAAACCTGTAAAACTATCAAAACATTTCGATCCGTTCCGATAATTTTTAACGTTAAAATTACCGTTAAATCATAGGATTTACCGGTACTTAAATAGCGTTTACCAATATCGTTACTTCGCTAAAATATAACAAGAAGCAACATTTTGTGCGACGCGAAGTTGCCAAACTGAACCAAATGCCTCGCGGGCCTTGCGTTCGGAATGATACGAAGACGATAAGACTCGCGTTCGCGCATGTTTCATTTCATCATCATACGGCACACAAACATAGCGTCGCGTACGCTGAATGTACCTACCTCTACTGTCTTTGATTTATCAACTTGTTGTTTGTCTAAACATACTTTTATGGGCCGAAAGAAGTTTCAACCTTTCAACTTAAACCATATTATTATAACTATATTGTTAGTTTTTAATTAGTCTTATGTTTTTATAGTATCTGTAGGTACAGTCGACCTCTGGATACAATATTAAAATATTTCTCATATCTTACGTACCTCATAAAGGCGCTGTGAAGGTCAATTTTATTGTATCTAGAAACATGTAGACGACTATGGCTTTTTGGAGACATGAAAAATAAAAAAAAAATATTCGGTCGCAACCAGAATGAGTTTTTTTTTTCAATTTGAGCCACCCTGTTCATCATAATTTTTTGCAGCACAGAAACAGTAGCGCCAATTCTGTTTTCACAAATGCCTCTAAACTAGACTAAAAATCACCAAAAGTTTGTTTATGCCTGTCAAACGATGATTTCCCATTCTGAAATTGACTAAAGTGACACATTTTAACTATAATTTAGTTTGACAGCACTAAGATGGCCCTAAGTTATTAATTTAGAGAAAATGGCAATTTCGCTATTCTGAATTTAACGTTTTTAACCTAAAATTTTGATTGTCTAACTAAATTTGACTATTTTTAATCGCGAATAAACAGGTGTGGAATAAAATTAGTAGTCATAAACTAAAATTCACACCAACACCACACAGACAACTGAGGGAACACGGGTGAGTTTTACTCAGTAAAAGTCTGGCACGCCCTCCTGCTCCACCCAGAGCGGGAGAAGTAATTTGTTGATTTCCCACCCACAAAAAAAAAGCACTTCGACATCAGGTGCAAAAACATTACTGTATCTTTTTTTCCTTTTCTTTTGCTTGTATCTCTTGCAAAAGTAATGAAAATTTCGATCTTCTTAATTATACTCACAAACCCCTAAAACTTAACATGTAGGTAACTGGGCACTGTCCATTCCAAGTTTACCTGGAAGAGATCGCAGAAAGCGATAAGGCCGACCTTTGTATGTTTTAGTGTTAATTTTTTTTAGTCATGTATTTTCTGGTGTACAATAAAGCGTATAAATAAATAAATAATAGTTTTTCATATTTTCCATACAAAAAGTGTAAAAATCCATATGAAACAAGTCGAGGATGCCGCATATGAGCATGTTAGATTGCTCATTTTGTTATTGTAATATTGTTTGGTGGATAATGTCATCTGTCACATTAACGAAGTCTTGGACAAATGTAGAAGTACCTAATTTGACTACATGTTTACAAAAATAACTGTCCTAACTTGTGAAAATAAGTTAGATGTTCTTACTATAAATGATTACGTAGTATTTAATTATACTTGTAATATATTTTAGGTTTTCTGTTGTTATTTAATATAATAGGCTGATTCAAATGACTGGCAAAATACTGTCAGTTCAAATTGATACTTTTAACTGTCTTAAATTACGAATCAGTTCTTATTAAATTCCTTAAATAGTATAAAATGTTTAATAATGGTTTCACTACATAACCTTTGTTTATTATTACCTATATTAGAAGTTATTAAGCCAAAATGTGTGACGATCTGTAACTTGTTCAAAATTGTGGGAAATGTTTAACGTAAATTGACATTGGTAGTACATAAAAAAGATTGTAATGACGTTATCGAGGCTTCCTTTCCGACCCTGATGACCCCATCACTCTCCTTCAAGAAAGCAGTAGGGCCACCAGTACAGCACACAAATACAGACCGTGTTTCCGACCTCGCCGCCGAGGTCCTCGCGCCGCGAAGACCCCGAGTTAACGAAATGTCCCCCAACCGTCCCTTGCCCGCAGAAGTGCCAGCCCGCGCCAAAGCTGAGCAAGTAGAGTTAAAATCCCCATGATCTAATAATAAAGAAATGTTGTGTGGAATATATCGACCAGATGTCATGTAAGTTAGGTAATTTGATATTATACCATAATTCTTGCTTATTATAGCAATGTTTGATAATGTTAATTCATAGCAATTTAAGAAATGTGTTGATGAAATACTTCAATATTGTTTCCATGAAGTTTCTTGTCCTTCTTCTCCTTGAAGACCTAGTTTTGCAACGGACGACTAGCTTTCTGATTAAATACTGACAAGCCTAATTGAAATATGTTTAGTCTTGTCTTTTTGTGTTTTACTTCATGATATCCTTTCCCTACAAACCATATTCATAAGAACCTTCATAAACAGTAAATAAGCAGTAACCATTCTGTTATTCAAAGCTTGATACTTGTTTTATATATACATATACACTTATAGATTTACATGGCCCCTGCTTTTTTTCTTACACGCGCCTCTGGCTCTGAAATAAATCACGGGGTAGGGCAAATAAGTAGCACGTTGCGAAGCCAAAAAAAATACCACGTGGAGTTGCGATTGTCAAATACGATTTTGGTTGTGTCAAAATTATTTTTAAATTTAGAGATTTTCTTATGCAGATGAGCTTTAAGATTCTCATAGCCTACATTAAACAAGCGTACTAAACTATCCCTTAGTTAGTTTAGTTCGGTGTACAAGGAGAATCGGCACCAATATTGTGTACACGCCGAATGTAGTCATTCATGGTTTCAGTTTTCGCGTTGATGGCCCTGCCACCCTGTTCATTATGATTTTCTGCAGCACTTAAACAATATTGTATACATGCCGAAGGTAGTCGCACGTTCAATGTGTATATAATATTGTTTCTGTGCACACACCGAAATCAAAATCAAAATCAAAAGTCATTTATTCAAATTAGGCTGAGAATCAGCACTTTTCAAACGTCAAAATACCTGAGACAGTCCCCCAAAACGCCCACCCTTCACCGAAAGATACTGCCATACCCCCCCCCCCCTTTACTGTCATAGTTAGAAAGAGATAGACGTATAAATTACCGGTATAAGAATTGTTACTTTTACCGAAACTAATACTGGTAATTAGATAACGTTAACTGACTTTGGGTATCGGTATTATTATTGTTACTTTTTTATCGATAACATAACAGTAATTGGTTCCTCTCTGTAGATCTTCAACCACTGCAGCTGATGCCCATGGGCCACAATCCCACTAATCCTACTAATATTATAAATGTGAAAGTTTGTGAGGATGTTTGGGTGTTTTTTACTCAATCACGCAAAAACGGCTAAACGGATTTTCATGAAATTTGGCTCACAGATAGTTTATAACCTGGATTAATATATAGGATACTTTTTATCCCAGTAGTACGTTCCCGTGGGATAATTTTCGAACTCCACGAGGGCGAAGCCGCGGGCAAAAGGTAGTTTTATATTTTTGGATATTTTTTGCAAAACATATTTAAACTGTATTTAATATTTAAGATTACTTAAACGAAATATAAATAACTTCAATAGAAAATAAAGCATAAGTGACTTTAAAGCTCATCTTGTAAATAACACGAACTGAATGTCTCTAATAACAATTGAAATTAAATAAAGAAGTCATAGCGCAGCCGAGATAATTGAACTTTCCATTGTTTTGTTTTTGTTGTATTTTAATTGAAATAAGCTTTTGATTTCAATATGAAAACTCTATTCAAATGAATGGATAAACATTGGGTAGGTATTTATTTTTATCACAATTGAATTTATAAAAAAAAAACAATTAAGTTCAATCGTTATAATTTATAAGTAACTCTAGTCAACGCAGGTAAAGTTAAAAAAACTATTTCACTTTTTTCTTTTATTAGATTTTAAGCGGGAATATTCCTTTCTTTCGAACATGTTGTATCATAGGAATAAACTTGCCTCTCTCAAGTTTACCAATTATATTATTAGTCGTATGGTAGGTTCATCAAAACTATTCGATAGAGGGGTTTATTTAGCAGTTGGCATTTCTATAGGATTTTTTAAACTTTATCTTGGATTTTCTATCTTATTAAGTCAGAGCCCAATATTGCTAAAGTCAAGCTATAACTCTTCATCATCAATATAATTTCAGCCGAAAGATGTCCACTGCTGGACATAGGCCTCCCGCAAGCTCCGCTAGCTAGAACTCTTACGAACTCATAATAAATTAGACAAAACAAAAAATCTGAATAAAGTCAGCCGTTTGAGAGCTATGATGCAAAATACAGACACGTCAAACTTATAACACCGCTGTTTTTGTGTCGGGGGTAAAAAATACTCGAATATATAACATATTTATATGAAAAAAAGATTTAAAACTTTTATACCAACAGAACTTTAGAATTTGTAACCACACTGTAACGGCCATGCATCGATAATGACGAAGAATCGATGGCGGGTCTCTCTAGAGCGCACTTTGCATTCAACCGCTTTCTTATGCGGCAGCATATAATACCGTACCCAAACTGCACGCCTGTATTCATGAATATTTACTGCATACCCCACAGAATATGCTTTTCGCGGAAAAATCATATTCCTTGTGGAGATTTTTGGTTCAGTTGTAGGTATTGTTGCAATGGAGATATTGTATCGACGATTGGCGATGAAAAAATTGTTTGTCTTTGATCTTATTTCTGTCAAATAAAATTTACGGTTCCCGGGCATAATAGACGTACTAATATAGGACTGCTGAACGTGAGAACCTGGGTTCGATTCCCAGGTCAGACAGTATTGGGTTTTCTAAATGGAATTTCTCAGAAGCAGCCCGAGGTCTGGATTTGTACCCAGTTAGTAACAAATGGCTCGCCTCCTTTTTAACACGCTTTTAGTAGCTTCATCTGCATGTTTGTAAGCATGTTTGTAACCGACCTCTTTGGACTTGATTTTGACCCACTTCAAATGGTCAGATTTCATTTAAACTTTGTAGGCTTATCGAGGACCGATAACAATTCAATAATTTTATAAATTTGTTCCATAATGTTAAAAAAAATGATTAAAAGCAGAAAATAATTTCAAAAAAGTGTGGGGTGCTTTTTGAGGTATTTTTATTATAAATTAATATCAAGCACCTCACGCTTTTTTGAAATTATTTTCTGCTTTTTAATTTGGTTTTTGAAGCGTGTTTTTTTAATTTTAATCTATTATTTATTTTAATCCTTTATTTAAAAGAACCCGGTTCTTAGTAATTCATTACAAGCTAGTCTATATAATTTTAAACATGATTATTTTAGGGCTCGCCCCCTATTTATTACATGGGACTTCAATATAACCCTTTTTTTTTTTTGATTACGGGGGGAAATCCTCATGGATGTCCTCCGCCCCGGGGAGGGCGGAGGGGTCTGTCAGACTCTTACTGACTAAAACCACCCCGGTGTTCCGTCTCTCACTTGCACCGGGGATCACGGGAACTAGTGTGACTTCCGCGATCCCCGGCTAGTGCCGGCCCGCCTCTGCGGGCCACCTCACGATAGGTGGGAGTGAGGTGTTAAACTCCCCCCTTACGTCATAGAGAGGCGCGCGTGGAACACTACGCGCCGCCATCTCGGGTCCTAACAAGTAGAGGGCGACAGATTTCCCCGGATCTGTCGCCCCTGGACCCATTTAGGGGGGCTGGAAGAGGGCGTTGTCCGCCCTCCGCCGACGCCCGGTGCGTCTGCTGCGGATCGGAAGCAATCTCCCGCTCCCTCTCCGCAGTCTCCTTCTGCGACATGACTGTTTCGCAGAAGGATACCACCGCGTCCCAGGACTCCTCGCTGCCGACCATCGAGTCGACAACGGCCGGCAGCGACCGGTCACTGCCGACACCTGAGATGAGGACACGGCGCGGCTCCTCCCAAGCGGCACACTCTGCCAGCGTGTGCCACGCCGTGTCCTCCCGACATTCAATATAACCCTAACCTAACCTAATTCCCCCGCAAACAACGCGTGATGTTATATTATATTGATAATAAGACATTTCAACCCCAACAAAGAGCGCAGGAGACGACCTGGGCATCGGGAATCCCAGGCTGATTCCCGGCCACCGTAGGCGCGAGCTTGTGGACGGCGAGTAATGGGTAGCTCGCTGTCCGGTAAGGACCAAGCCCGGGTCGACGGCGTGTTGTGTTCCGCGCGCGCCTCAAAGAGATGTTAGCACAAACTGGTGGGGTCCGCAAGGGCCGATGCCTGCCAGGGGTGCGGGTTCTTTGAAAGAGCTACCGCGGCCCCTGGTACACAGGCAAGTGAGGGAACACGGGTGGGTTTTAGTCAGTAAAAGTCTGACACGCCCTCCTGGTCCAGCAGGAGAAGTTATTTGATGATTTCCAAATGTCCAAAAAAAACCCTAACAAAGAGACTGTCTTTATGATAAGTAAAATGCAGTACTTTATCAAAACTCGATGTACATTCGTGTTCATAAAAGTCTTGACAATTTCATAAATTACCATTGTAGACAGTGAAATATTTCTTTACACACAACGTACAAACAGTTTATGAATGTATTTGCTACATTTTTCAAATAAAGTATTCTGACAACGTTACTGCAATGTTTCGAACATAAATGATAGAAGTGTAGTCACAAAGTGCTGTCATATCAAGTGATGTCTCGGAGTTATGAAACTTTTCGCGTAATGAGAGACTCGTCAAAATAAAGAGTCACGAGATTATAAGTCACGAACGCAGTCATTCGGTGCTCAAACCGCCATCTAAGTATTTTCATCAAATTTTGCCAAACGTTAAATGGTTGTCTCCGCACATGAACCGGAGCATCTCCTATTATTTCACAAATGTTATCAGAATATCAAACAGCGATTCGCGAAAGTGTTACTACAGTGAAATCCAGGAAAATCGTCTCTATTGCAACAGGATTAGAAGTTGTAATTGCGTGTACGCGCTTGCGTGTTCGATTCGTTTTGTAGCTGATGGCTTGCGGACTGAGGAGTTGTGAGGAGCGAGTGTTTTTCACGGTCTCATTATGTGACGATTCGTATTCGAGGCCAGAGGAGAGTTACCAGTGTTCGGGTAAGGTTGAAGGGTAGCACCCACTTGCCGGCACGTCCCACTAGACCCTGCTTGCGAAGTTCGTAAATGTTATTGATTTTATCTCGGTCTCATCCGAGACGTATTTCATTTGTTTATTTGGATCACGTTGCGTATACCACATTACAAAACTCGTTAGAATAGGGTTGACATGTAAATGTATACATGCCTTTCATTGGATTACTGAGACAGAACTAGCTTCTACATTTTAAATGAGTCCTAGAAATGTGTTACTACACACATAAATAACGAAAAAAAAATGCCAGCTTATAATCATGTCACATTTGGGTAAATTCATAATTAATAACTCGGACTCGATCGGATATTCGGATGCATATTCACCTAAAGTTGCGATGTTGGCTAATATGGAATGCGCTTTTGTATCGAAATAACCTTAATTTAATTTATGTTTATATTTTTTTACTAACACACACCACCCCCTCCCTTACACCCTACATACATATATATATATGCATCGGGGCTTAAACATTAATTCTAAATAAATATGTATCTGAATAGTTTTGCAATGCTAATAATTTAGAAGTCGCTTCCATACTATGCACCTGACTAGTTATGCATTCCCGGTGTTCCTGGCATGAAAATATGTTTTTAAAAGCCGCTTCCATACTTCCATAACCAAAAATTAACTTTAGGTAAAAATGCATGCGAATATCCGATCTCTATTCATAACAGAACATAATATTGTGCTGTAAAGGTTCGTTGCTTACCGAATGCAACCTTTATGTACATATCGGCAGGTAACGAAATGGCTTTATCTCATTCGAACTGTCATGAAGATCAAAAATACATCCTTTAAAATAATCGAGAATAAGATTTGTTTCGGAGATAAAAAGTTGATTAACATAGGCGCGGAGCTGTGAAGGTCGAAAAGGTGGAATAAACGTTAGTATTTATATGTACACGCATACAAGCATTTCATTTAATAATCCCCCCGGTATCTAAGACCCGCTCTGGTCCTACAGTAGTACTGTACTACCTCCAGTATTTTACCAGTTTATGTTTAAGTCCCATGTAATATAGGGCGTATCTATTGGCATGAGCCAGGCAGCAATCCAGACCCTGGTCAAACTACGGGCGAGCTGCTATTGAAAAATTCCAGGGAGAAAAACAAAATAACACTCTGCCCGACCTGGGAATCGAAACCATGACCTCATGCTCAGAAGTAGTGCTTGCAATACCACTAAACCAACTAGGCATAATTAATATTTGGAGAGATAACTATTTGCCCTCTTATTTATAAACGCTGCCTTAAGTTAAGAGATGTTTATACGTCACAAAAATGTGGTTAAACAGTCGCTAATCATTACTTAATTTTAAGCAATGTTTATAAATAACCTGGTTTATTTTTAATGCATATTCCCGCCTTATTACGAATAGTTAAATTAAACTTTACCCTCTTAAATAAAAAGACTCTCCGAACTGCACTGGACATGATGAAACGTGACAGAAGCTGGAAACATAATTTTAAGATATCTCCACGAAAACTTTTATCTAAGAACTAGTCGCTGGTTAAAGAAAACTTTTTTCATTTCTTGCTGTAGTGAGTTCTTCCACAATGATGGACGTGATGAAGCTAAGAGGGGAAGACTGTTTACTTAAGGATAATCAACAGTTTTACTTAGGAATAATCAACACTCCAGCTCAAATAAAGGTTGCGGAGAAAAATGTGTTTTCCTGTCTGCAGTTTTGGTTAGAATGGAGATGAATCTTTCTGTTGATGGAATAATTTTCTGAGAAATTACGTGACTTCAATAGTAAGATTATCTAACTTATTTTGAATAGGAAATTAATGCCGTTGTGCTACGCGTAAATAAGTATGCCTACCAATTTAATCAATTTAGGTATAGGTACACACATAATTAAACGTCACATAATAATATCGAAATCACTGTTTTTTATCGCGTATTTAGAGTTAAGTATCTGATGATAGTTTGTTATCTATAAAAATAATAATTATGTACCAAAAATCTATGATTTATTTCCAGGTGTGGTACCTGTACAGATATCATAACCAGGTGTACAGTTTCAGGAGACCTCCTATAGGGGCAGAAAGTGGCAGGTTTACATATCTGATGATTATGATTTCTTATTCTAATTATTATAAGCCTGTGTTGACCCACTACAGGCCAAAAGGCGTCCCTTCCCTCTTTCCACTTTTCCCGGTCTACTGCAATTGTATTGTCATTTAAGACGTCCAGCTCATCCCGCCATCTCTTTCTGCGCCTACGCGTGGTGGGGTCTTGAGACCAGACCATGATTAGGAAATGTCAAAAATATTATAGTCATTAAATAAGTTGTACTTTCCTAACACATATCAACTTTCACGGTAACTAAGGAAACATACAAGAAGATGTCAATTTCAGTAGCTCTTTGATACAAGTTGACCAACCTAATCCATTTTAGAAATGAAAGGAAGAAACAGTTATTAGAATAAAAACATATTTCTTTACTGGCTTTTATATGCATCTGCAACACAGGTACTTCGATGTCACGTTAAAAAAGAAACTAAGTTCACAAACCAGCCTTTATGTCCATGCGTAAAATAGAAAAAAAATTGTGTGCCAAAATGGCGCACGACAGAGTCGTTTCTGTTTTACGTACATAATTAATTATTTCCGTGTGGTGCCGGACGTAAAAGAATAGCGTACGCGTAGCGTGGCGTAGCGTATTTATGTTTCATTATGATATATTTTATAGTTTTTTTAAATCATTGTTCCTATCAGCCAAAGCGCCTGCCATCTAATCTCTTCACCACCCTTGGTTGACTGGTAGAGAATGCCTAAGGCATTAAGTCCGCCTTTGTACCTCTTTTGTGTGCGAGAAGTTTAAATAAATAAATACATAAATAACACCATCTTATTTCTTCCCGTGGGTGTCGTAGAAGGCGACTAAGGGACTTACTTACTAAAGAATGGGCAGCAGCGTTCTCGATGTATTTAACCACCATACTGCGATCGCCAATCCGCCTGACAAGCGAGGCGATTATGGCAAATCCCCCCCTTTTGAGAGAGGCTTATGTCCAGCAGTGGACGTCTTTCGGCTGTTATGATGATGACGATAATTAAAAAAAAAACTACTTTACTGGCATTTATATGTATCTGCAACACAGTTACTTCGGCGTCGCTTTAACAAAAAGGAAACTAAGTTATCAGCTCACAAACAAGCTCGAAAGCCTTTGTGTCAATGCGAAAAACAGAAAAATATTTGAGTGGCAAAATGGCGCACCACAAAATGGTTCCTGTTTTACACACCTTTGTGATTTCAGGAATATCGCAGATATCATGAATATAGGCTTTTTTTTTTGGGTGGGAAATCATCAACTTCTCCCGCTCTGGGTGGAGCAGGAGGGCGTGTCAGACTTTTACTGATTAAAACCCACCCGTGTTCCCTCAGTTGCCTGTGTGCCAGGGGCCGCGGTATCTCTTTCGAACAACCCGCACCCCTGGCAGGCATCGGTCCTTGCGGAACACAACGCGCCGTCAACCCGGGCCTGGTCCTTACCGGACAGCGAGCTGCCCATTACTCACCGTCCGCAAGCCCGCGCCTACGATGGCCGGGAATCAGCCTGGGATTCCCGACGCCCAGGGCGTCTCCTGCGGAGGCTACGGCCGTGAGGGCGCATGTACTGCATCTCCCTCACGTGCGCCGCCTCCCTCTTTGCGAGCATCACTGCTTCGCTGAAGGAAGCGACGGCTACCCATGCACTCTCGCTCCGTACCATGGCCTGGACCAGGGCTGGACGTGAGAGTTCGCCGCCTCCGATTGTCTCCACGAGGACACGGTGGTGCTCCATCCAAGCCGGGCAGACCTCCACCGTATGCTCCACCGTGTCTTCAGGGTGATCTTCGCAATAGAAACACCCGGGTGTTTCCTCCCGCCTTATCCTAAACAGGAACCTCCCGAAATAACCGTGTCCAGTGAGCACCTGCGTCAGGTGGAAGGTGAGGACGCCGTGCTACCTCTCAAGCCACTCCTTCAAGAGGGGACTTACCGCCGCAATCGTGGCGTGCCCAGTGTCTGCCTCGTTGGTCGTTGGTTAAGCGGTAGCAAACGCTACTGCTGAAGATGAGGTGATGGGATAGAATCCCGGTTCAGGTAAAGTGGTATTGGATTTTTCCGTCAAGAATTCGTCAGTAGCAGCCTTGACTCTGGATTCAAGCCCAATTGATGTCAATAGGCGGCAATGTTGGTGTACTAGTACGCCTCTGCCTAATCGTTCAAGAATAACAGGTGTTATATTATGCAATTAGGAATCCTAAATCGAGAATGTTCTTAAAAGTACTTATGGGTCGATGATTAATGATTTCATTAATTAATTATCTTTTTAATAAAATTAGGTATCTATAACCGATATAAATGATGATTTGTAACACATTATAGATAATATTAGCAAAACAATACGATTTAAACATTAATTAGATTAGATTAAGATCTCTCAATCATTAATGATAATAAACAAATACCTAGCAAGATAAATAGCAAGCTGTGCAAAATATTAGATTGTATTTGTTAGTATATGGATATTGCAAAGATGCGAAAGGTACTGCTTCTGGTTTTAGTTTCTACCGGTATGTAGCCATTGTTTTTTTTTTCACTAAAGCTTCTAGTTGTGGCTCTGTTCGAGTGGTATGTGGTTTTGTTCCTTTTTCCGGTTAAAATCCCAGGAATTCTTACTTCCAACAGAGGTTTATTGTATTTATTTATTTCTGATTGATGTCCAAGACAATGGCGATAAAGGCACCTCTGGTCACATTGACCAGCTGGTCATTCGTATCATAGTGTTAAGATACAAACCCATTTCATATTAATGAAGGTTAAATCGTTGATAGCCACATCAATGAGACCAGAAGGGGTAACTGCGTAACACACTTAACAGTAAGAAAGGCAACATTCATTGCGTTTTTTACGTCGTGGAGCAGACAAATTTTACGAACGTTTGAAGCAATGAATTAGCCTCCAAAATTATTCAGATTCTGATTGATAGAATATTCCGCAAATAGGGTGCTGAGGTGTTGCTTTTAAATCGTTTCGTATTTCTACAACAACTTTGAAGGGTTTCTGTATGTTTGGGTGAGCATCCACGGACCAACCGTGAAAAGCGAAGCTTAGCCTGATCGATCGACCCGTGCGGCTATTTTAAGATTCTATCGATAAAAATATAAATAATATATATAATATAAAAAAAATGCATATAAATAATATAGATTCTAAAAAGTGAATAATTCTGTTGGCGACAGATATGTCACAATCGTATCTTTCCCGTAGCCTACGTCAGCTTTACATTTTTTACTTTTCCACCATTATTATAGCTGATAAAATATCATCTTTTCGAGGTTCTTAGGTTTGGAAGGACAAAATATAGAACAACACTTCACCTCTTCACCACACCCAAATCAAATGTCATGTTTCTTACCAAATACGTTCTAAGCTTTAAAAATAATAATAAAAAATAAAAAACACACTTTAAAAACCAAACCAAAAAAAGCAAAAAAGAATTGAAGACTTTATTTCAAAAACCACCTTTGTCAAAATTCCATTTTATGAGTTAGTTACGCCGTCTTGTAGAGGAATTTGTAAGCTTTCTAATTACCTATATTTTATATTTCTTCAAAAACATGTTAAGTCACAAGAAATTTGCTTTTAGTGAAACAACGATACACAACGAATAAACTATTTTACAACGAGTAAAAGCAAATTGCATGGCGTGACCAACTCGTAACATGGAATTTGACAAAGGTGGTTTTTGAAATAAGGTCTTCAATTTAAAAAAAAGCGTGGGGCGCTGTTTGACGTATTTTTATGATCAATCAATATCAAGCACACCACGCTTTTCTGAAATTATTTTCTGCTTTTTTAGTTTGGTTTTTAAATCGTGTTTTTTAGTTTTTTTTTTTAACTATTATTTATTTTCTAATTTTAGTTCTGATGTCTACAAAAGTGTGATTTTTCATATTTTTTTCTTCTTTTTAATGTTTTTTTTTTTTAATTATTGAATTGTTATCGGTCCTCGATAAGTCTACAAAGTTTAAATTAAATCTGACCCTTTAAAGTGGGTCAAAATCAAGTCCGAAGGAGTCGGTTACAAACAAACATACAGATGAAGCTAATAAAAAGCGTGTAAATATATTTTTCAGCGTACTTCGCTTCAGCGGTGCCGGTAGCAGAACAAGAGATAGAACATGAATACTCAAGATATGTTCAGATCCCTGATGGCGAGGGTGTCATGCACACCGTGGACCTCGAGGCTGAACCAGACATTGAACTCCTCAACGAAATAACCAGAGACCCAGCGAATAACTTGTATCTGCTGTATACCAGGTTTGTTTTAATCAATACTGAGATGACCGAATCGATATGTGATACGGCTGGTGCAAAATGGAGCGCTGCTTTAGCCGTTTGGAGGATTACGAAACCTTCCTAGACTCGGGTGTTTTATGAATATACTAGCTGCTATACTAGACCGCGGCTTCGCCCGCGTGGATGTCGAAAAATATCCCACGGGAACGGGCTACCGGGAAAAAAGTAGCCTGTGTGTTACTCTTTATGACATCAGCTATATGCCAGTCAAAGTCCCGTTATAAGCGGTCCAGTAGAACAAACAGATAAACAGACCAAAATAAAAATAAGTTATTAGTACCGTATAATCTTCCATATGCATTAAATAAAAAGCTGTTATTTTGACATATGTATAGACCTCTACTTTAAAAGAAGGCATCTTAAGGACTTCCTCACTTATTCCCAGGACAGAGGATGAGGTCTTCGTACAAAACAAAGCGTCCAAGAACAAAAACTGTTCGAAAATAATGGTAGGTAAAGTTATCAAGCGTTACACATTGATAAGTGATCAAAGTAACTTTTTGTAAAGCAACATTTTGCAACATGATAACATTTAGTAACTTTCTATAACTTTTGCGGCTTTTACTATAAATTTTTGTTATCCGTTGTTATCCAGTAATACTTGTAAACGTTTCTCCACAACAAGTCATTTTGGTGTGGATGCCCCTTAAGTGTGTTTGAAAAACTACTTTAGTCACCTATAATTTTACCTTTAGAAAACGACGAACCTACTGTTTAATGCCGAGAACTATACAGTCAGTTTTATTATTTACCACTACTCCTGTTTACGTAGTCTGGGACACGAAGGACCCCTACAGTCAACGGCTCCTTAAACTTGTGAATTTTGAAAGAGTAAATTGTGGGGATTGATTTGTTCCTCGTAAACCTTAGGTTTTACTGTCACAATAGGACAATAGAGCTCCGTTGCAAACTTTTGTGGTTTTTATAAGGAAGTTTAAATTAATGTGTGTATTTTGAAAATTTTAATATTGTAATAAAGCCTACATTTTTAGCAGCGTTGGTTTGGCCAGATGATCTTATCAAAACTCATTTGCTCCATTTATGCCAGTTTAAAAACCGTCATACTATCTACATTTACTTATATAAGAAACTCCTACAGTATATTTCTTTGTCTCATAAAGTTATCAATGAAGCAACGGCAATGAAGTGGCGCTCAAGAGAGCTATAAAAGGGGAAAAGAAAGCTAATGATAACTATGCTTCTGGGCATTTTAACACTTAGGTTTTTATTGCGAGCGTGTAATTTTTATTGTGATCTTTATAGTCAGGATAATTATTACTCGTTCTATTTTCTTTTGTTGTAATACCTATTACAAATTATAAAAATAGTTGGTATTAAGAGATTAGACATCTTGCTAGGACTACGTGAGATATTTTGATGGAGTAGTTTACATTGAATCTTGCTTCGGGCTACCTATAGAAGTTTTTAAAGAAACCTTCGGTTCAATTAATATCATGATCTTTCATCGATCAATTTATTTCATACAACATTCAAAATTATTTTCTAAAAGTCTGACAGTGAAAACATTTTTCTCGACCTAGCCAAGGCGTTTGACACTGTCAGTATTCTTACCCTTGTGAGCAAGAGCCCTTTCCCAGATACTAGCATGTTCTAGACATGCTAGTATCTGGGGAAGGGCTCTAAGCATATTGACAGACTTTCTTAATGACCGGACACAACAAGTTAAGATTGGTGATGTAAGTAGCAATGAAGCCAGAGTAGACTATGGTGTGCCTCAAACAGCTGCCTATCCCCAATCCTCTTCTTGCTAAATGTGAATGAGCTATGCCAGCAGTCTTTTACTAACGTTAAATTTTTTAGCTATGCAGATGACACTGTACTAATATTTTATAGTTGGGAAGTGGTACGGCAAACTGCAGAGACAGGCTTACGTAAAATAATCCACTGGCTAGAAGGTAACTTACAAACCCTTAATATCTTGGCACGCCACAATTGCGGCGGTAAGTCCCCTCTTTGAGGAGTGGATTGAGAGGCACCACGACATCCTCACCTTTCGCCTGATGCAGATCTTCACCGGACGCGGTTGTTTCGGGAGGTTCCTGTTTCGCATAAGGCGGGAGGAAATGCCCGGGTGTTTCCACTGCGTAGATCGCCCTCAGGACACGGTGGAGTATTTGGTGGAGGTCTGCCCGGCTTGAGCGGAGCACCGCCGTGTCCTTGTGTAGGTGATAGGCGGCAGCGATCTCTCGCGTCCAGCCCTGGTCCAAGCCATGGTACGGAGCGATAGTGCGTGGGTAGCCGTCACCTCCCATGTGCGGGAGAGGCAGTATATGCGCCCTCATGGCCCTAGTCACCGTGGGAGACGCCCTGAGCGTCGGGAATTCCAGGCTGATTCCCGGCCACTATTCTTCAATTTACTTGATAGTTCTTAAATTTACTTTCGCCAAAACTAATCCTGCGGTAATAAGCCTCAAAGCACACTCCTCTAATGACCCCAAAAACAGTCTTCAATGATCATGTGTTCCAATTACACAACAAAAATCTATAAAGTACTTGGGTGTAATTCTGGATGAGGGGCTTAGCTGGCGTCCCCATATTGAACTGACTGCCACCCGGTTTAGGAAACTAATATGGGCGTTTAAGAGACTTCGATGGGTGTGCAACTTTGAACTACTCCGTATGGTGTATAGCACTAGCACAGTCACTCGTAGGCTACTGTATCACGGCATGGAGAGGCGCCTGTAAAACTCACATAATTCACGAAAAAGCCCAAAGATCTTTGTTAAAGGTAATGACCAACCAACAGTACCGGTTCCCTACAAAAACCCAAAATGTAAGTGAAAAAAAAAAAAAAAAAAAAAAAATGAAAAAGTGTTTATTCACAGAAATTTGTTCATTGCAGGTTACATTTACCTCTGCCAAACTGCATAGCAGTTTGTTGGCAGACGTAGCTCCATTTTTCTACAAACTTTTAATTATTAACATTAAACAATTTTTATAACGTACTTTTTCACCTACTTAAAACTACTCTTGCATTCCTTCTTAAAACAAACTTACTTAATTATTCTCTACAGTTAGGCTTTCACAAAATATATTAAAGAGATATTTATGAATTTCATTTTTAAAGGAGGTTTTTGTGATACAATCGTTTATATCGACTGGAAGATTATTGAAAATAGTTGGAACTAAAACATTTCTACACCTTCGGCCATAATAGTTATTACATGTGGGCACTTCAAAACTTCTCATATTATTGTTCCTTTGAGATCTTGTGCGTATAATAAATATAATAGTTGTCAAGTCATCACAGTGAGACAACTATATCTTCACAATCTCACTATGAAACAGCTTACAATTACACCTATAAATCATGAAACCAAACATAAAAGAACCATCCGTAATGTATGTCGCGCAGTCAAATGTAAGACCGCATCCGCTCGACGGCAACGCCTGTATCAAGCTACTTATATTTATAATAAATTAAATTCTCAAATTAAACCCACTTACAAAAAAGGAAACTAAAATGAAACTCAACACATGGCTTAAAACACTGGATCACTGACGGACGGAAAACGTAATTTAAGAGCAATACTCGTAATAAAAAAATTGTTAAGGACACAAACGAAGTATTTGATATAACACAAAGTACAACCACCAATCATAGTCACTCAGAAACACACACAGACAATACAACACACTCATACATAAAAACCTAAAACGCACACACACACAAACCCACACAAAAGCAAGCATGCACTAAATTCTATAAATGTTAATCTTTAATTGTATTACATAAATTGTTATTGTTCCACAAACGGGTGAAGACACTGACTCCTGCAACACAGGTACTACCTAGCTAAGGAGTCAGTCAGGGCTTTAATTGATTGTCAGACCTGCTTAATGTCAATAAAACATTTATTTATTATTTATTTATATATACCATTATGTAGCGATACTTTATGTTACATCCAGGAGTGGATGTTTTTAAGTTTAAATAATGACGATCTGTTAACTCTTAGAATAGTAGTAGTAGTAGTTATTTTAAATTTGGTTTAAACTTCGTCTTACAGACGTAACCAGGTGATATCCCAGACACTGGTGATCAATGACGCAGCTTCCATCACTAGATCCAACTTCAATGCCAATGTGCCCACTGTTGTAGTTGCTCACGGCTGGCTCAGTAATCAATTTACTTCTACCAACTCCATGATCAGAAATGGTAAGACTACCTACTTATGAAAAATCTAACAAAACATTTCTATGATTTGTCGTAACGTTACTGCTTCAGATTTTCCAAAAAGTTTTCCGAATTTATATTTCTTGATCAGACATAAAAAATCAAGAATAATATTGGCCTATTGAATTTAATTAAACGTATATGACACTTGTGGTTAAAATCACCCCACAAATGACTCTGAACATCGATTCTCTCTATTTGCATAAATTAAGATATTTTATTTGCAAGATTTCCTGGGATGATTTCATTAGCCCTGGCATTCAAAATTAACGACCCTTTGTAAGACTTTCATTTAGGATCTTATTAGGTTTATTTTGACAATTACAGCCTATCTTCGTAAGAGCGACGTGAACGTCATCGTCTGTGACTGGAGACGTCTTGCTGCATCCGATTATGTGACTGCCGCAAGAGGAGTTCCAGCTGTCGGGCGTGGTCTTGGACAGTTCCTGGCATTCGTGAACAGAGTAACTCGTCAAGCGTTCAACCAAATGCACATCGTTGGGTTCAGTTTGGGCGCTCACTTAGTTGGTAACGCCGGAAGAGAAATTGGTGGCAGAGCTGCGCGTGTTACAGGTAAATTGAACTTAAGCACAAACTCCGTTAATAATTTATTTACTTATGGCTAAGAATTAGCTTTTTTACATGTTATAAAAGTCTACATTTTTCGGTGTTCCAGCTAGAAAGCAATAGCGCAATGATATTTCTTAGCAATGTGTAGATTACTTTTATAAAAAGATCACTCATCTTTTTGTTACAATTTAAATTCTTTAAAAATTCTAACAGCATGTCTGGACTTTTATTCTTAGATAGATACTCAGGTATTTTATACATTGAGACTTAAATCAACACCTCCGAATGCCTCGTTAGTCTAGTGCTCTCAAGCGCTACTGTTGACTATGAGGATCTGGTTTCGATTCCTAGGTCAGGCAGTGTTATTGAGATTTTCTTTCTAAAATTTCTCAGTAGCAGCCTGCAGTCTGGATTTCTGCCCGGTTGCTGACAATAAGCTCGCCTCCTATTCAATGGGACTTAAACATAACTGGCAAAATTTGGGTGTAATAGGTAGGTACTCTGCCCCCCCTTCGGGGAAACAAGGCATAATGTTATGTGTTAAATCAAATAACTTTCTTACAGCCTTAGACCCTGCTGGTCCTCTATGGAACTACAATTCCAACCGTGTCAATGCTAATGACGCTGTCTACGTGGAGGCTATCCACACCGATGGCGGTTCTAGCTCTGGTGCTCTCGGCATCGGCTTCAACGTCGCTAACGCTGACTTCTACCCTAACGGTGGTATCTCCCAGCCTGGCTGCAGCACCAACCTCTGCAACCACAACCGTGCTGTTGAGTTCTTTGCCGCTACTGTCACTTACAATCATATGGTTGGGAGACAATGCACAACTCAAACGCAAATCGCATTAAATACCTGCCGCGGCGCACAGCTGCGCATGGGCAACGATGACTTGAGGAAAACTGGGTAAGTTATATTTGTTTCGAAATAATAAGAAAATACTACCAAAACTCATGTTATGGTTCTTCTCCCTAAGGGGACAAATTACGTATATGTAAATAACTCTTTAAAAATAATATTTGCAAGCCAGGTAGGTAATATTAGCAGTGGAGACCCAGTGGTAACAGCCGTGACTTACGAGTTGTAGTTCGTAGGTTCGAACCCAAATAGGCTTTACTTTGTGTAAATTATTTCATCATCACTGCTCTTAAAACGGTGAAGGAAAACATCGAGAGGAAATGTGCTAGAATGTTGAAAATTTGAAGTGCTGTGATATCTATCACCCGCATTCGGTTTGCGTGGTAGATTATGGCTTAATCCCTCTCATCGAGAGGAGGCCAGCGTCTCAACAGTGGGAACAATATGTTAGACAGGTGATAGTTGTCGCCATGTTTACGTATACAATTGGCTATTGGTATGCAAATCACAGAATTAGAATTCATACGAACAGTAATAAAAATAGTAGATACAAAGAGGAAAGTAACAGTAAGTAAAATGATCATCATTTTTTTATTATTTCAGATCTGGCATGTATCGCTTGGACACTGGAAGATCCTATCCGTATTAAGATAAAAACTGGGAATAGGACCAATTTATATTTGTTTGGTAAATAAATCCTGTCAATACATGTTCAGTTTCTTTTTTACGCCCTTAATGGTATGACAACCGATTTGTTGTTGATGTAAGTAGGAAATAAAAGAAAAAAAAACGATGTTTATTTGCTGTAAACATGGTGAAGAGAACGATAGCACACTCAAAAAAGAACAATTGGGGGGAAAATATGCGTCACATCATCGATCACTAATAAAAAAACTAGATACACAATCAGCGGCAAAAAATGTCCTCACCGAATGAGCACCCACTAGAACATTTGGGTGCACTCGGAGCACTTCCGACGTTTGGCTCCCAGGCTGGAGCGGGCCGGGGCTGCCTTAAAGCGCCTCCTGCCCAATCTAGTGGGGCCAAACGCCTCCTACCGGAGGCTCTGCGCGGGGGTCGTGCGGGCCATGGCCCTATACTATATTGTATATATAGTTTAAGTTTAGTAAGAAACCCCAAGATGTTTCCAAATAAAAAATTATTTAATCATTAAACTGTTTGTTTTTTATTAACTAATATAAACTTTATTCAAAAACATCTATCGGTTTCTTGATAAACTTCATCTGTATCCGACGATCCTGGTTACTTATTTCTTTTGGTGACTATACACATTATCATCATTTAATCTGCCTAATTTATGCTCAAGTTTTTAATTGAATGGCTGAGGTATGACGGGTCCAAAAAAATCATTTATTTGACATACACCTGACCTAAAAGAGATAAATATTTTATCAAAATATTTTTTTATCGTTTGGTGGCGTATGTAAGGAATTTAATTTAGCAAAACAACATTTTCAATTACCTGTATATCTTGTTTCGACCTACCATTATCTGTAAATCACCAATTAGTGCTATTAACTGATAACTGCATGATTTTTGTGTTAAATTATCTTTATTGGGTAAATTCACCCAAGAAGGTATTTCTTTACAAACGTCGTGACTTTTATTGTTAATCTAGTCTAATCAATCGTCTGTGCCATATGGCTTTATTAGTTGCTGTGGGGTTCTCACGTAGCTACCTAAACGCTTCATTATACCTAATAGGTTTGAAAAAGCTTCACTGGACCCATTACATGGTGGCTTACAGGTTTAAGAATATGATTCTAGTCCTGCCAGGGGTTGCTCTGGTTGTTCGAAAGAGATAGCGTGGCCCTTGGCACACAGGCAACTGAAGGAGCACGGGTGGGTTTTAGTCAATAAAAGTCTGACATGCCCTCCTGCTCCACCCAGAGCGGGAGAAATTATTTGAAGATATCCCAACCTCTAAAAAAAATCTCCAGCGTAGAAACTTTTCGTTGGTTTTTAAAATTAGTAACCAACAAGACACTGATGAAATTCGTTGAAATTGTTCGTCGGTTATTAATTTTCCAGAACCATATTATAGAAATCCATGGGACCAGGTCCCGCGTCGACGTCCCTGGCAATCTGTATATCAACTTAATGTAGATTCACGAGCCAATTAACTTACCCTGTCGCATTCTACTGCTTTTTTTACAAGTTTCTCCACAACCATGTCCCACCCACGGTCACACAGACGTAGAAATATCGTGGTGGGATTTTATCGCGCACTGGAATTTCAATGCTTTGCTAGGCGCCGAGAGTTCAAAAAGCAACAGTGTGCTTTTTGCGCTAGGACGCACTTCGTTAGATTTACGCGCGATAAAATATCGCCGCGATATTTTGTCGTTAGTGCGTACAGGGGTTAACTACCCTTTTCAGGTCATCAGTCCATTTATCTGATTCATGTAGCAGTATTAAATATTGTTGTGCAATGGGCATTGAAATATAAACTAAAAGCGATTGTGATTAGAGTCATCATCGACAAAGTCTACCGTCTAGACTAGAGGATTATAATTATAGTTATATTTGTGGTCAAGTAAAACGCAAAGCGCTAAGAATAATCAGATTTATTTTATTGCCGTACTGTTGATTTAGAAGGGGTATCTTCTTCCGGTGTTGGCACGGAACCTCCCAGATCTGAATATAAACAAAGAGTTTTTGTAAGTAAGTTGGTAAGTAATAATAACAACATCGGCACGGGTTGCTCCTTCAAGTTAAGCTACGTTTGTCGGGGTTAGTCTTTCGATGGGTTACTATCTTTACATACTGAAACTCCTCCGTGTCGCGGAAAGCAAGTTAAGCCGTTCGTCCCGGCCGTCATGATTGGATCTTTGATAGTCGTTACTTGCCGTCGGAAGCCCTAAAACCTGACAACCAGTCTTGCCAAGGGGTATCGTGTTACCCAGTAACTGGGTTGTGGAGGTCAGATAGGCAGTCGCTCCATGTAAAATACTGGTAGTCAGCTGCATCCGGTTAGAGTGGAAAGCGACCCCAACATAGTTGGAAAAAGGCTAGGCAGATTGAATGACATATTATGATTCCGAAATGTTACTTATTGAAGGAAATTATTTTCTTCAGTACCTAATGATTTTTCTAAAAGATTTATCTAATCGACGCACGTGCCCAAAATGTTGTCTGCCTAAATTGAAAAGTGGCAGTAAAACTTACCCCCTTTTCCTCAGATCATTGTTGCCCATGTTGAGTCGTGTGCCACTGCAGTTATCCCATGTGATTTGCCATGAGCTTGAGCACGCATTTCCAACAATGTGGTTGTATGTGACTGTAGCAGCGAAGTATCTCCAAGCATTATTATGGTTGCAGACGTTGGTAAGGCAGCCGGGTTGGCTGATACCACCATTGACGTAGAAGTCAGCGTTGGCGACGTCAGTTCCAATGCCGAGACCACCGACCGTGTAGCCACCATCAGTGTGGATAGCTTCAACGTAGACGCCATCGTTAGGGTTGATACGGTTGGAGTTGAGGTTCCATAGGGGACCAGCAGGGTCGAGAGCTAGAAATTAATTTGTAGTTAGAACACCCCGGAAACTTCAATTTACTCAGTATACGCAGCCAAAACTAGAATAGTCATAAAAAGTGTTATCTAAACAAAAACTCTTAAATCTATTTTTTATTTTATCGAATGGAATCTTTGATTCTTTATATAATACCAAGAAAGGAAAAGAAACATGAAAATCGAAGTTACCTGTGACGCGAGCAACCCTTCCTCCTAGCTGCCTACCCGCGCTACCAACAACATGAGCACCCAAACTGAAGCCGATAAGGACTTGAGGCATAATAATTGCATAGGATTATATAGATAAAAGTAAATACCTGTGACACGAGCAACTCTTCCTCTAAGCTCTCTACCAGCGTTGCCAACAAGATGAGCACCCAAACTGAAGCCGATAAGGTGCATAGAGTCGAAGGGTGCTCCGGTAACGGAGTTCAAAAATGCCAGGAACTGTCCAAGACCACGACCCACTGCAGGGACTCCCCGAACGGCAGTCACGTAGTTGGAAATTGCAAGCCTTCTCCAGCCCATAACGATGACGTTCACGTCATATTTTTTAAGATACGCTATAAAACACAAAAGAATAATTAAATAGTAACATTTTAAACTACATAATAAGGCACAAGAATTTTAAGAGAACATTTTAAATACCGTCTCTGACAACAGGGTTAATGTTGGTGTCTTGGTTACTGAGCCAGCCGTGGACGACGACAACAGTTGGCACGCGAGGGTTGAAGTTAGAGTTAGTGATGGAACCAGCATTGTTCATTCCCAATGACTGTGACGAGGTAGGATTACGCCTGAAATTAGAGTATTTGAGGTTAAGATTATAACTGTGGTTCTGCAGCAACTGCAAATAGTCAACTTGTAGAAATATTTGCTGTTTTTCTCCTGGCAACAAAAGAGAGCAGTGGTGGCCCAGTGGTAACGGCTGCAACTTACGAGTTGCTTTTCTTGGTTCAAAATCTTACTTTACTTTGTGTGAATTATTTCATTAACACTGCTCTCAATCCGGTCAAGGAAAATATTGTGACAAACCGGCTTAAAACGTCTTAGAACCAAAAATTTTAAGACATGACATCTTCCAAGCCGCACTTTGCCCGCGTTGTGGATTACGGCCCACTTCTTCCCGAAGAGAAGAGGCCTGTATCCCAGCAGTGGGAACATAATAGGCAGTTTAGTGTTTATGCTAATGGCATAGACAGTGACAAAGTCAAACATTAAGTTTCTTTACCAGTGAAGTCAACAATGACATACCTGGTAAATAGCAAATATTGGTTGTTAGCCGGATTCCTGATGACTTCGTCAAGAATTGGTTGCTGAAGCGGCTCCTCTAGGTCTACGTTGTGCAAGACACCTTCGCCATCCGGGAACTGAATGAACCGTGGGTAAACGAAGTTCCCAGAGAAATCAGACTTTACCAGCCCCGCAGATGCGGTATATGCTGGAAATGGAAATAGTTTTGGTAAGCGATATTGTCATTTATTGGGTAAATGCGTTTGAAAGAATTTGATTTTATTAAGGTTTCGACTAATAAAATGTATTCTAAAAACTAAAGTTGCACGTTAAAAGAACTAATTAAGCTAGTTGAATATAAACATAAAGATAATAATAATATAATTATTTTACTTACCCGTGGCGACAAGGAACCACAGAAGAGCAGTCTTCATGATGATAAAGGTAATGAAGTGAACGTTTGAAACAATACGCCACAACAGCGGTATTTATTGAAAGTTTATCACCAATTAATGATAGATATTGATCAATTTTAGGAGATAATTAATATCAATACCTACTTTTACCTACAAAATGAATTACTTGTTTGCGCTATTATTATCTAAAAGATTCTTAATACTTTACTAAGTACTTATCAATAAAAACAAGATAGTTCAACAAATAAGTAGTACGCGACTGTTGAAATAGCACATGGAGGTTTTGTCACAGAATTTATTACAGTAACAGTGTTAATACAACGCTCTACAGAGCTAACTCCGTGACCCTTATCAACAGCCACGTTTTGCACCTACGTTTAATGCTATGGCGCTACGGCTATTCTATAAAAAATGTCCGTCTCGTATCACACGCATCTCGCATATCTGAAGATAGATATGAATGTTTAGATAGATAATACAGATAGATATAGATTATAGTTCAGACTAGATTTTGCCTGCGGCTTCCCCCGCGTAGACGTTGGAAAACATCCCACGGGAACGTACTAATACCGGGATTAAAAGAACAATAACTTCTATGTGAGAATATATTATGTGTTATTCCAGGGTATACATTACATGTGTGCCATATCCGTTCAGCCGGATTTCCCTTTTTTTATTTGAAAATCCATCTAGACAACCAGACAAACGGACAAAAAATCTATAAACTATATTTTCAGCATCACACTCGTTCGCACACTGCGTAGCAATGACTTTTTTCCAAAATTATTCAATGTACAGTTTTGACTTCGTTACTATTTTATGATGTGAAAATAGTTTAGATTTAGATGGCCACTTATACGCACTATGTTTCTTTTCATTTAACAGTGAAGAACGTTGTAAGAAAGTCGGCAAAATACATAATTAATTGTAACATTATAATCTTTTGCAAGCTACGTCATCATGACATGCAAACAAATAATTTCAACGCAATGACAATGTTCGCATGTTTTTTTTCTATTGGGTTATTCGTTTGGAAGTACTTTTTACAAAACTATTTTTTTAAATAAAAAACTAACTTACCGGGTTATTCTTAGTATCATACAAAAGAACCATTCTTTACATTAATTTTTAAAGATTATTTCTTTCAAATGTTGTCCGTAATTGTGGTTAACAAGGTCTGTGTTGGGAAATGTTTGGCTTCCAGTTGCTCAATCGTACGTGGCATATCCATATAGACTTTGGACTTTACATAGCCCCAAAGAAAAAAGTCTACGGGTGTGATGTCATAGGATCGAGACCGCCAACTGAGTGAATCGTAGACGATTCGGTAGGTCACTCGGCTTGAAATCTTGCACGAGTTGAATTTTGTATGCTTTTAAACCAAGATCCTTACGTAAAATACGCTAAGTTGCTGCATGTGTGGACCATAAGTTGTGAACGAAACACATTCCTCGTGGAACGCTGATTTTCGTAAAACAGCTGAATAATTTGCAGACACTGTGCCGGGCTAAATCTTTCCAAGAAATGTCAAACTATACTGAACAAAAATATCATCATAGGTTAACACGCCTCTCGCTCCATCTGTCAAAATCCATACACAAAAAGAACCTCTAAATGAATCACCCGTTATAACAAATCAGAGGTCAGATCAAGGTGAGATGCCTAAGCATGTCTTACCTTAATTGATTGATTCTCAATTTCGCTTGGAAATAACTTAATTCCCGTATGAAATCTTAACGAATTGCATGGGGTCTCTAGTCATGTGCGTAGCTGCTCAGCTTGCGGTTTAAAAACTTGAACACATCGTAGATACTTTGAACGTAATGTTTGAACAACTAACTGTTAGTTTTACAACTAGATCAAGGCAATGTAGGCCATCAATAAACATAGCCAAGCATAGTCCACTGTATACATATTATTATGCCTCTGTCAAGTAGTGCTACAACACTTGGTTTTCCAGCTTCAGTATGCAGCAGCTTCTATTTAAGGTTATTGGTCCAACTAGGGTTCAAAAAGTCTACTTATATTGTTACGAAATCCATATCCGTGAAGTATTAACATGTAAGCGATTTTGATTAGGTACTAGTCTGGTTTGCAATTAGGGTGCTGGCCACAGTACAAAAGTGTGACAGCAAACTTTCAAGATATTTTCTTGTAGTCTCATGCCATGTACATGAACCATTATGATTATGTTGGTAGGACTAATGCCTAGAACATACCAGCACTCTTCATAAATAAATAAAACACATAAAGTTAGAGGAGATCAATTTTATTACATAGCCAGGTCGTCGAATTAGTAGGGATATCTTCTGTCGGTGTTAGCGCGGAACCTTCCAGATCTGAAAAAAAAATCGAAATTGTTAATCCTTTCCCAAAGGACATGCTTTGTAATAGCTTCATCATCATCATCATCATTTCAATCAAAAGACGTCCACTGCTGGACATAGGCCTCCCCCAAGCACCGCCATTTCGACCGGTTCTTGGCTTCTCTCATCCAGCAGATTCTTGCGGCTGGCTTCACTAGGTCATCGGTCCATCTTATGGGAGGCCTTCCAACGACCATTTAGCTTGTGATACGAAAAACTCTGTTATGTGTTTTCATAAACAAACTTAATAAATCATTAACGCGTACTCAATTCAAGGTTTCCAAACAACAGTATAGCAAAAGATGAAAAACTCACCCCCGTTTCCTCAGATCATTGTTACCCATGTTGAGTCGTGTGCCACTGCAGCTATCCCATGTAATTTGCCATGAGCTTGAGCACGCATTTCCAACAATGTGGTTGTATGAGACTGTAGCAGCGAAGTATCTCCAAGCATTGTTATGGTTGCAGATGTTAGTGAGACAGCCAGGTTGGCTGATACCACCATTGACGTAGAAGTCAGCGTTGGCGACGTCAGTTCCAATGCCGAGACCACCGACCGTGTAGCCACCATCAGTGTGGATAGCTTCAACGTAGACTCCATCGTTGGGGTTAACGCGGTCAGAGTTCAGGTTCCATAGGGGACCAGCGGGGTCCAGCGCTACAAATTAAAATATGGTTAGAGCATACTTGAGGCATAATAATTGCATAGTATTATATAGATAACAGTAAATACCTGTGACACGAGCAACTCTTCCCCTAAGCTCTCTACCAGCGTTGCCAACAAGATGAGCACCCAAACTGAAGCCGACAAGATGCATAGAGTCGAAGGGTGCTCCAGTCACGGAGTTCACGAAAGCCAGGAACTGTCCAAGACCACGACCGACAGCTGGGACTCCATTAGCGGCTGTCACGTAGTTGGAAATCGCAAGCCTTCTCCAGTCCAGAACGATGACGTTAACGTCGTATTTCCTAAGATACGCTATAAAAACATAAGACAATATTGAAATAAAGAAAAATCAACCTTAGACAGTATGGCATTAGAACTTGATGAGAAAAAAATATCACCATCTCTGACAACAGGGTTGATATCGGTGTCCTGGTTGCTGAGCCAGCCGTGGACGACGACAACAGTTGGCACGCGAGCGTTGAAGTTAGAATTAGTGATGGAACCAGCATTGTTTGTGACCAATGTCTGCGATGAGGTGGGGTTGCGTCTGAAATAGGAATTCTCAATTTTAGGTTAAGTTTTTGTTGCCGCAACTGGCCAGTGTTCAACTTCATGTTCCTCCTTATCAGATCACCAAACATCCTATGTTTTCTAGCGTAGATTGACGTTCATCCGGTACAACTCCATCAAAGATTTACAAAATATTTTTCTGCTACCTATTTCTTTAAGAAACAGCAATTGTTGTTTGAGAATACACTTTTGGATCGCATAAAAATTAGTTTTATGAAGTATTGCTTACCTGGTAAATAACAAGTATAGATTGTTAGCCGGGTTCCTGTTAACATCGTCAAGAATTTCCTGATCAATCGGAGCTTCTAGGTCCACGTCATGCAGGACTCCTTCTCCATCCGGGAACTTGATGAACCGTGGGTAAACATGGTTCTCAGAGTAATCAGTGTTTACCGGCACCGCAGATGCGGTATATGCTAGAATGCAAACGTTTTTTTTTGTGATTAGGTTTTTACTGGCTGAACATATTGAGTATTCGGAGCTTGGATTCCAGCGGGCTACACACTAACGGTAGGAATGGTTTTTGTTTTGAGAGGTCAAAAATATACATTGTGGTGTTTTACTTTGAAGCAATTTATTGGCCTTCTAGATCATTCAGATTCAGATTCATAGTGTGTTACCCAATTAGGGTCCAGTTCCATTATAAAGTCTGTTTAAGTGCAGATAAAAATAAGCTTATATTAAAAGTAATTTTTTGTGGGCCATGTTTTAATCTTTGCTAACGTCATTTGATTAGCTAATCAAGAAGCACTCAATAATGGACTGCTTAAGTCGCATGATTATTGTAACGAAATTCTTTATCGCACGTTATGCTTCGCACACTTTGTAAAACTGAGAGGTAAATCGAAAAAAAGGGAATTTGAAGGTCCGACACATTTGCTGTATTTATGTATACAAGCATATGTTATTAAATTAAATGTACGAAATTTATATATTTTTTAATAATTTATCATTTGTCTAGTCTTTTCCTAACATTTTGGAACTGAATACCAGTATTTTAAATGGAGCGACTGCGTATCTGACCTGTACAACCCAGTTGCTTCATAATGCGATACCCCTTGGTAAGACTGGTTGTCAGACTTTTGAGCTTTTGACGACCCGTGACGACTGTCAAAGATCTACGAATGACAGCAGGAACCAACAGCTTTATATGCTTTTCGAGGAACAGAGGGGTCTAAGGGGTATGTTAAGATGATCCAACTACTCAATCCATGGAACGGCCGCGGCGAGCGTAGCTTAACCTAAGGAGAAGGTCAGATACTCAATCGCTTTATGTGAAACACTGATATCGTTTCATCTGGTTAGACTGAAAGGCAACCCCAATATAGGGAAGAGGCTAGGCAGATTGATATATTGATTAAAAGCTTCAAGAAATTCAGTTCACTTACCCGTAGCGACAAGGAACCACAGAAGGACAGACTTCATAATCGCAACAAAAAAAAATGAAGAAATCGTGTGAATCTATTCGACCGAACAGCTGTATTTATTGAAAGTTTATCATCCGAATAATCAACTGATCGATTTTCGTTGATAATTATCTATTCAATTTTGCAGACTAATTAATGAAATGGTACTAGTACTATCTTAATACGTAATACGCATTTAACATTATGAACGTACATGTGGTAAGTAAAATGCTATAGCTACTTTGATATTAACATGACGTCACGCAAATATCCTCTATCGCGCAAGCTGAATTAACCGCGTAACTAGCATATACATTTACAACGACGCGACATCAATCGTCGGGCTCAATCCTAACCAACCTGTCCCTTGCTGCCCTCCAGCGATGCCCTAAGCCGAGGTCCGTACTCCATACAGGATACCCTTAGCGGGTAGTCGCTCTAGTTATAAGCCTTAGCTGGAACCTGGAGCTTAATTTATTAAGGTTACCACAGGCAAGTCCAGTTAAACATCCGACAACCTTATAGTTTGACCTACGAGTTATCATTCCTACAAAATCAATCATCAGGCAGTTGGTCACCACACACAAAACCCGTCTCAACGAAGGATCCTCCCTTTTTTATGGTGGATGAGTGAACTTTACACCTTGTTCTTCATACCTCTATACCATTATAACCTATTATTGTCTCTCGCGCCACGCGCGCCTCAAAGAGATGTCGGGACCAATTGGTGGGGTCCCCAAGGACCGATGTCTGCCAGGGGTGCGGGTTATTCGAAAGAGATACCGTGGCCCCTGGCACACAGGCAATTGAAGGAACACGGGTGGGTTTTAGTCAGTAAAAGTCTGACACGCCCTCCCGCTCCACGCAAAGCGAGAGAAGTTATTTGATGATTTCCCACCCAAAAACAAAAAAATAACCCCAATATAGTTGGGAAAAGGATAGGTGATGATGTCTGACGTTAGGATTAAAATAATCTCTAACGCAAAATAATAAATGTAATTGCAACGCAATTCTGTTATTATTTTATCGAATGACTTTCTTATCAAAAATTATCTTCTTTGACGTAGCTCGGCAAAAACTTCATTTTAGTATTAGCTTTTCGAACGAAATCTATTTACGTCACTTAGCACGTGCTTTAGCTTAGACATGTCCGCTGACTCTCTAATAATAAAAATAAATCGTTTGTTAACCAATAAAAGTATTGTTACGTTTCCTTAAAACGATTCAATATTTTGAACAAAGGAAACATCATTTCAATATTTTTACTTGAGGAGTCCACACTGGGTCAAGCCTGTCTAGAGGAGTCGTTAAGAGTTTAAGCCATTTGAGATTTCAGGGTACGTACTATATTGTAAAATTAAATAGATACACAGATAGATAGAGAATACATATTACATATTATTTCGAAAAGCTTTATTTTAAACAAAAACAACAAAAGGCTTTCAAAATAAAACTGCATAAATAACGATGTTTGAAAGAGTATGCGTCGCCCTGAAATTGTACATCTCGCATAATATTCATACAGGATTGTTCATCATTTCTACCTTTATCGATAACTAATCATCACATAACTCTTAATCCGTGATAAATACAGTGATTTTGATCTTTTATGTGACGTTTAATTGTAAGTATACCTGTACCTACCTATATTTATATACCTATTTACGTATATCACAATGCCATTTTTTTCCCATAAATGAGGTAGGCGATGTTACTAATTATGTCATCCTCATCATTTATTTATTTAATACTTTACTCACAGAAATGTACAGAGGCGGACTGGTAGAAAATGCCATTAGCAAAAGGCATTTTCTACCCGTCGAACTTTGGGTGATGCGGAGACAAACAGTGGTAGGTGCAATTACGTAAGTCGTGTTTCAAATATTTATTCAAATATAAGTAAATATACACATATTACTATTATACCTTTATATAAAACTATACATATGATATAAATACCCAATTAAATATAACTACGAATAAACATACTCATATAAACATAAATATAATCGAACAAATAAGACAAACAATGGGAAATTGTGAAGATACTGCAAGCTTCTTTTGCATGTGCCGGCGAACTTTCGCTTTAAAGGTGGCATAGGTTTTTTTTTGCGGGTGGGAAAACATCACATAACTTCTCCCGCTCTGGGTGGAGCAGGAGGGCGTGTCAGATTTTTACTGACTAAAACCAACCCTCAGTTGCCTGTGTGCCAGGGGCCATGGTATCTCTTTCGAACAACCCGCACCCCTGGCAGGTATCAGCTCTTACGGGCCCCACCAGTTGGTGCTGACATCTCTTTGAGGCGCGCGTGGAACACAACGCGCCATCGACCCGGGCTTGGTCCTTACCGGACAGCGAGCTACCCATTACTCGCCGTCCGCAAGCCCGTGCTTGCACGGTGGTCGGGAATCAGCCTGGAATTCCCAACGCCCAGGGCGACTCCTGCGGCGGCTCGGACCGTGAGGGCGCATATAATGCCTCTCCCTGACGTGCGCCGACTTCCTCTTTGCGAGCATCACTGCTTCGCAGAGGGAGGGCTGCCAGTCTAACCAGAACAATCAACTTAGACTATCGCAGTCCACTGCTGGACATAGGTATCTCCCAGGCTGCGCCACAACACCCTGTCCTCCGCCGGATGTCTAACCGGATGCAGCTGAATTAATTAAGTATTTTTACATGGACCGCCACAACTCAGTTATTGGGTTACAATTAAGTATGTATTTACCGATAACCCAGCAGAAGTGGAGGTAGGCAGGACCTACGATGTGCGATAAAATGGGAAAGTGGAGCAAGTGGAGTGTCGTAGAATGGTACCCAATGGATGGCAGAAGAAGACGAGGACAACAACACACAAGTTGGGAAGATGAAATCAAATTGACAGCAGGAACAAACTAGAGAAGAGCTGCTTAAGACAGGCAGCAGTGGAAATCGTTGAAGGAGGTCTTTGCAATAGGCACGCCGAAATAAGATACATTTTATAGTATTTTTATACAGTACTTTATATTTAAGTTTGAGTGGAAATGTTTATAAATTTTGGAATAAAGGGCTTATTTATTTATTTATTTACCGATAACCTTACAAAAATATTCATCTCCGATTCAAAGAGGAGCAACAGAAAGGGGAATAAACTTTTCATTCAAACCTTTACCAGAGCTGGATGGTTCGAACTCAAGCAGGTACTTTACTTAGTGTAAATTATTTCATAACCACTGCTCTCAAAGCAGTGAAGGAAAACACCGTGAGAAAAACTGGTCCTAGAACCAAAAATTCGAAAACATGCGACATCTACAAAACCGCACTTGGCCCGCGTGGTGTATTACGGCCCACTTCCTCTCACAGAAAGGAGGCTTGTGTCCCAGCATTGGAAACATACACATAAACAACAACATAAACATGCTTATGATGTATTATGTAAACAATCTTCCCCTCTCAGTTCCATCACGTCCGTCATTGTGGAAGAACTCACTAAAACTAAAAAAATCATGTCCAGTGCAGTGCGAAGAATATACTATTGTTAGTAAGCGGCGATTTACGTTTAAATTAAAGTAGTTTATGTCTATTATTAGTTATTTTAAAATAGACATAATATATACAAATATTATAGTCTACCTATTAGTTATTTTAAATTTTTCGAAATAGAAAATTATTATAAAGTGGCTTTATTTTTTCTCATCAAGCAACACATTTTCAGGACTCATTTAAAATGTAGAACTTAGTTCTGACTCAGTAATCCAATCAAAGACATGCATTTAGGTACGTTTACATTTTAACCCTAGTCTAAAGAGTATTTAACCCCCGACGCAAAAACGACCGGTTGTTATAAGTTTGACGTGTCGGTGTGTATGTGTGTGTGTGTGTCTGTCTGTGGCATCGTAGCTTCCGAACGGATGAACCGATTTTGATTTTGTTTATTTTTTGTTTGAAAGGTGAATTAGTCGGGAGTGTTCTTAGACATGTTTCATCAAAATCGGTTTAGCCGTTTGAAGACTATCAGCTCTTTTCTGGTTGATGAAGGGATTTGAGCATCTTGCACAGGTCGAAATTTGGTATTCTATTACTTCAACTATATTAGACAAACAAAGTAACCTTGAACTGATGCTGGACATTACCTGGAATTTCCAGGATACCCAAGTTACTCACCAACAAACAGCAGAAGTATCGTGTTTGGGCTCATTGAAAAGGTCACAATGAATAGTTTATAGATAAATGGTGATCGGGACAGGGAATGGGATAAATTAGTAACAAACTTCACTGTGGGAAACGTACGCAACGCTGCGCAGATTTAAGCAAGATATTAAGTTTAAAAGCAGGAAATAAAAGTTAAATTAAAAAACCCCTGACCCAAACAAAAACTCAAAAAATTTAAAAAATAACATTTATTGGCGTTTTAAGTTGTGGGTAATATTTTGATCAAGGCATTGTCACGTCGGGGGACGGCTAATGAAAATGCTAGGCCCTTCTTGGCGTTCTGTTTGGCGTTAACATCATTATGCTTGATATATCAAAATTGTACTATGAAACGACTTATTTTTTTAGTTTTTTTAAATCACCGATTTGTTATAGTGTGCCCCAGGGGTGGGGTATGGCATAACAGCCATAGGGATACAGTAAAACAAGATGGGGTACGCTTAAACAGTATATTATATGTACATCAAACGAATTAAAATACGACAGAAAATAAGACAGGATCCGGTTCTAAAGGAAAATAAAGGACATTATCATTTTCATCACTTCTGCGGCGATAATTGACGTCACATACATCTTCATCAATTGCTTGCTTAGTCTGTTTTCCCGAAAATTTTACAACGACAAAATCATCAGTCTCAGTGAAGACAGGCATGTCATAGTCAGCTGAACAGCTAGATACAACATCTGAATCTGCATCAAATCTCACTATAACATGTTCCACTGTACCCCACATGTTACTATTTAAAACAAAAATTCGTTTAAAGTTTAGGGTAGAAATAGCAATAAACTTTCTTTACTATTTTCGCACCAACTAATTGAAGATTAAAGGGAACATATGTATAACCAGAAAATAAAAGTTTACCAACAAAAGCAACACTTCAATAGCCAAATTTTTCACAACATTTTATCGAAAAACATAAGATCGCGCTTTCTTTCATTCAGCCAGCATTTTGACGTCCAATGACAGATGTTTAAGATGGCGGCAAATAAGATTGATAAAACACATAAAGATATACCTTAAGCAACTTAGGAAATAACAGAGACATTCTGGATGTTATACTGTGCCCAATGTTAAACTGTCCCGCACTTGACCCTACTTATTAATGCAACTACTTTTACAAGTCTCGTGCAAACCAAAGTAACATAGCTTTAATTTCCTTTTCGTGTAGCCATACCGATGCGTATTTTGAGCCGGTCATGTTTAAATTGCTCCTCAAAATTTCATTCAAACTTGTCAACAAGGTTTTTGATGTCTTATGAACAGGTATATATTATTATTTTAAGACCAGTAAGTAGCTTTTAAATTATGTAAATATCTATACAAATTAATAAAATATAAGTATTTAAAATGATTAATAAATAATTAATCATAATTTAAACCATAATCTTAGCCATACTTAACCTGATATTTTACAAGATACTCTTGTTAGCAAATTCTCCTTTCATAATTATGGTAAAACCATACCAAAGCTGTCAACAGAGAAATAAAACTTGTAATAATCGTGGCAAATACTGTTTATTTACGTAAAGTTTAAGTTGGATGATTTAATATGGATACCTCCGGCCTGTGTCTAGACGGTACATTCCAGAACTGAAACAAAAGAAAAAAGCAAATGGTGAGCAGAAATGATGGAAAAGAACAATTTTGCAAAGCCTACTAAGTATAAATATCGTATTAATCACCACCACCACCACCACCACTACACCACCACCTTACCACCTTACCATCCATGATCTTTCGTGCATATTTTTAACTTTTAAAAGAACCAAATATCCGTATGAACAATACTAGTAAAACAAAGAAAACTAACCCAGACTTCCTCAAGTCATCGTTGCCCATACGGAATTCAGCACCACGGCATGTGTTCCAGGTTATCTGAGTACTGGTAGTGCACTGACGGCCGACCAAATGGTTGTATGTCACGGTAGCAGCAAACAGTTCCCAGGCACGGTTGTGGTTGCAGAGGTTGGTGAGGCAACCAGGCTGGGAGATACCACCGTTGGGGTAGAAGTCAGCGTTAGCAACGTTGGAGCCGATACCGAGACCGCCAACTGTGTAACCGCCATCGGTGTGGATAGCCTCGACATAGACGCCGTCACTGGCTCTGATGCGGTTTGTGTTGTAGTTCCATAAGGGTCCGGCAGGGTCCAAAGCTGGAAATGAGAAGAGTGTTAAAGAATTGATTAAGTTTATGCCATCGAGTTACCCCCCTTTTTGGGGGAGGCAGCAGTGGACGTCTTTCGGCTGTATGATGATGCCATCGAGAGCAGGACTAAAAATGTAAGGCATAAAATATGCATACCTGTGACGCGAGCGACTCTTCCTCCTAGTTCTCTGCCAGCGTTACCAACAAGGTGAGCACCTAAGCTGAAGCCAACAAGGTGCATTTGGGTGTAGGCCTGACCAGTCACTCTGTTAAGGAAAGCCAGGAACTGTCCAAGACCACGGCCGACGGCGGGTACACCTCTTGCTGCTGTGGCATAGTCAGACAATGCGAGTCTTCTCCAGTCCAGGACAATGACGTTCACGTCACTCTTGTCCAAATACGCTGAAAATGAATTAAAAGTCATTGTTATGTATCCCGAAACATTTTAGTTGTAGTGAAATACTATTTAACCTTAAAATTGTTTAGAAACACCTTTGTGGATACCGTTTTAGGGCGGGTATCTTACAGCTACCTTAAATAGGACTTTTGTATAAAATTATACTGCCCTTGCTGCTATAACGAAACTGCGTGTTACTCTGTCAAGTTATGAACATTTATGAAAGAAAATGATTGTATGAATGAAGAAGTATTATTTACCGGTTCTGATGGTGGGGTTGATGTCGGTGTGCTGGTTGCTGAGCCAGCCGTGGGCGATGACCACGGTGGGGACATTGGCGTTGAAGTTCGAGTTGGTGACAGAGTTCGCATTATTGATCGTTAACGTTTGCGAAATTCTTAGGTTGCGCCTATAACAATTATTGAGAGGGATCAGTTTATCACCGCCTCAATTTAGATGGGCAGGACTTGGTTTTAATTTAAATCGAATTAAAAAGAAACTTCTTAGTACTAGTCGCCTATTTCACAGTATTTAACGTGCCATGTTTTTTTTTAATCCATGAACACGAAAAGTGTAAAAACACCTTTTACTGCTTAAAATATCTATAAATTAATAGACAGTATAAATTTTACTTATGTTGTTAGAAGAATGTAAAATAATTAACCTCGTGTATAGCAAGTATGCATTGTTGGCTGGGTCCCTTTCGATCTCATTGAGGAGTTCCATGTCAGGATCAGCCTCGAGGTCTACGGTGTGCATGACACCCTCGCCATCGGGGAACTCGATGAATTGTGGATACACACGGTCTTCAGAGTATTCCGATGTTAACGGCACCGCTAACGCGGTATACACTGAAAAAAGAATTTCTTCGTTATTGCCGTATCCTTGCCTACATGGTCCTGCTTTAAGGAATTTTTTCATGTGTTTCGTTCTTGAGAATGTGTTTTCTTATGAGGTTGGTGTTTTTTGTACACCCTTTGTGACTTCGTCCTCCATTTCAAATAATAGTTTTAACCATCAAATCTATATTTTATGAGCAAATAATATATGATCATTGTTTTATAAACACATTTTAGACGGCTTGAAAGCATCTTTGCTAAAACATAATTTCAAGTAATTTTCATTTTTGTTTCTTACAATTATTTGCGGCACTCTATACTTATATTTATCAGTTTTTGTCTCCAGACTTTCTTCATGTCCTTCTTTCTGTAAACGTCTCAACTCATCGTTGGCCAAGTGCATTTTATACTATAAATAATTAAATTTCAAGGTCACTTTGGTTGGAACGAACTGAGAACACTTTTCTAGTAATGGCAATAACTGGGACTAAGAGAAGATAACCTGACTGTATCGTGTCGAGGCTATTTAGATTTCTTGTTCAAAATTTATTTTATTACTTTACAAAACGTACCCGTAGCAAGTAGCAAACACAGGACAGTCTTCTGCATTGTGGCAATAGTTGGAAGTCAGTCCTGTTTTGACAAACCCTATAGCTATTTATTCTCAAATTTTATCAGTACAGATGTGACGTTTGATTGATTATGCACGTTTATCGCTTATTTTCAGAGATTTAAGAAGTTTATTAATTACTGATAGATTTTTGGCGTCTTTACTATCAGTATTTTTAAACTCATTACATGATAAAACAAGATTTATCTCAAGCGAAACATTTTAGGTTTACTTAGAATAGTGTGAATTGCCGCCAGTAAGACATTTGTATCGAGTACCTATTTCAAATTTATTTTCTGTTCAGCTGCAGTTTTGCTTCGCTTTTCAATGAGGTTGCACAATCCTCGAAACTTTAGATCCTAATTATTTTTTGGTTAAACGTCTCAAAAGCGGTGCTTTGTGTAGTATCAATGTTTAAGCAGCTGAATAAAAGAAGGTACTACTGTTTTTATTAGTCTGTCATTGCTTGCATCATGATGGTTATTGGCTACGGTGGTTGCTTCAATTATTATATACTTATTAGATACAGAATGAACAATTATTTACATTATGTCCAGTTTATTTGGCATACAGTTTAGCTTGTTGCTGTTTATATTGCAAAACTGGCTTAAGATTTTTAACTCTTTATCTTTATAAGAATATTTTCATTTATAATGCTGTGTAGAAAAATCTAGCTAAATTATAAGGGGCTATGGTTAATCTGACTTGGACATCTGTATTTTGCAACAATTTACCGAACACAGTCAAATCAATTACTTGCCTTTTGCTGTCAATGCATAAACTTAGCAAACACCTAAGAAACAGAGTATGTGTAAATAAAAGAAGGAAGTAAATGTTCTGTTGAATTTATTGTCGTTAAGTATTAAAATACTTATTGTAGCTACCTAAAGGTAGCTTCGTCAAATTAGTAAGGATATCTCCTGCCGGTGTCCAAACGGTACATCCCCGATCTGAAAAAGACAAAAAATAACATCGTTAAAATACGTACGGTTGGTCAATACCAAAACTATTATACCTACTAAAGAAATATTATACACCGTGACATTATATTCGTCTTATAACGGCAGCCCACTTCATGTATCCAATGACTTATACAACGTGTAACGGAAAGGGTATATACATACCAAGGACACGGCTTCTTTGGATGATATCAAACGATATTGGAAGGGTTTTTTAATCCTATCTCTACATGTTCGGAAGTTATGAGAATTTTTAATACATTTATACCAGAAACGAAACTTTTCAAATTGAAATAAACACATCACTCGGAAGAGATTTATCGTGATATTGGCAAGCAACGTGGAAAGTTACTGACCTACGCAGTGCGGTGACACGTTTGTTATGATTTGAATTTAAGAAATATTATGAAACTGAAAATTTGGTATCAATTCTTAGAGTATATAATGTTGAGCTGAAACTATGTATAGTGATTCTATCCCAGTTGTTATCTTTAGTGCTTATGGATAGCAGTAGGGTTTCCGTTACACCCTGTATAAAAAAATGATATTTTTGAACATTTTCATAATAAAAAAATGAAAATATAATTCACTAAGACGCATTTATGACGTACTTTGAAATACCCTGTTATGGAAATGGAATTAATGATAGAATGTAATGGTAATTAAGTAGATATCTTCTACCGTTTGATACGTAAACATTATTAACAGAAATACCCTCCTTTCATAATTCTAAAGCATTATTTATTATTCTTTGTACCTTTTAAAAAAAAAATCTGTGGACAACTCACCCCGACTTCCGCAAGTCATCGTTGCCCATACGGAGTTGAGCACCACGGCAGGTGTTCCAAGTTATCTGAGTACTGGTAGTGCACTGACGGCCGACTAAGTGGTTGTATGTCACGGTAGCAGCGAACAGTTCCCAGGCACGGTTGTGGTTGCAGAGGTTGGTGAGGCAGCCAGGCTGGGAGATACCACCGTTGGGGTAAAAGTCAGCGTTAGCGACGTTGGAGCCGATACCGAGACCGCCGACAGTGTAACCGCCATCGGTGTGGATAGCCTCAACATAGACACCGTCACTAGCTCTGACGCGGTTTGTGTTGTAGTTCCATAGGGGTCCAGCAGGGTCCAAAGCTGGAAACAAGAAGAGTGTTAAAGAATTGATTAAGTTTATGCCATCGAGAGCAGGACCAAAAATTAAAGGCATAAAATGTGCATACCTGTAACGCGAGCGACTCTTCCTCCTAGTTCTCTGCCAGCGTTGCCAACAAGGTGAGCACCTAAGCTGAAGCCGACAAGGTGCATTTGGGTGTAGGCCTGACCAGTGACTCTGTTAAGGAAAGCCAGGAACTGTCCAAGACCACGGCCGACGGCGGGTACACCTCTAGCTGCTGTAGCGTAGTCAGACAACGCGAGTCTTCTCCAGTCCAGGACAATGACATTAACGTCACTCTTGCCCAAGTAAGCTGTAAATTAATTAAACATCATTGTTACGTATGCCGAACTTTATTTTTTCAAATTATTAAGAAACACTGTCAGTTTTTAGTTTTTTTTTTGTGTAAACATTTTTCCTTTTCAGGGCGTATTTTATCTACCTCAAATAGGAGTCTTGCTTAGAGTTATATAGTTTCACTCTAGCGGGATTGTGTGTTACTGTCAAGTTATTAACATATAATATGGAAGAGCAAATTTGAATAAAGTATTGATGAATACGTATTATTTACCGGCTCTGATGGTGGGGTTGATGTCGGTGTGCTGGTTACTGAGCCAGCCATGAGCGATGACCACGGTGGGGACATTGGCGTTGAAGTTCGAGTTGGTGACGGAGTTCGCATTGTTGATCGTCAACGTTTGTGAAATTCTTTGGTTGCGTCTGTAATAATTATTCAGAGTAATAATTTTTTGGCCAACTCAATAGATTGACATGGACAGCGCGATAATTTATTGGTTTGGTTTTAATCAAAATCGAAATCAAAAAGGTTTAAAAAACTTCCTAGCTCTTGTCGCTTATTTCAAAGTTATCGTGGTGTTTAATGTGCCTGTATTTTTGAGCATGGGCACCGGGCGTAGCTCATATTTTGAATTTATATGCATCATCATCACATTCATCGATAATATTGATTTTACTTCTGTTGTTAGAAAAATATTTTGTTGGAATGAAATACCTACCTGGTGTATAGCAAGTATGCGTTGTTGGCTGGGTTCCTTTCGATCTCATTGAGGAGTTCCATGTCAGGCTCAGCCTCAAGGTCTACGATGTGCATGACACCCTCGCCATCGGGGAACTCGATGTACCGCGGGTACACACGGTCCTCAGAGTATTCCGATGTTAACGGCACCGCAGATGCGGTATAAACTGAAAAAAGAGTTTCTTCGTTATTTGCGGTGGGTATCTTTGCCTCCATGGTGCTTCTCTGAATTTTCTAATGTATTATTTGCTACACTTTATATTTATATGTCTATTTTTTTCTCTATAAGTTAATTTGTAATTATTTTGAGAAATAAAATATCTTTATCCGTATGTTAGAGTGTGATACTCTTACAAGTATCTTCATATGCTTCTTTAAATCTACCAACTGCAGGACGAGTGCCTTTTTTCATATATATAATTACATCTCAATGTCACACTGTGCACTGGCTCAAACGAACTACTACTTTTCAAGCTATGATCAGAATAACTGGGATTAAGAGAAGAGTAACTTTGTCGCGTCAAAACAATTTAGATTTTTTGTTCATGATTTATTTTATTACTTCACAAAACTTACCTGCCACAAGTAGCAAACACAAGATAGTCTTCTTCATTGTCACAACAATTAGAAGCTAGTCCTGTTTCGACTGACCATATAGCTATTTAAGCTCCAATTTTATCAGTAATGATGCGGCAACTGATTAATTAAATGTCTTTATCGCTTATTTTCAGAGATTTGGAAAATATATTCATGACCGATAGTTGTTTACGTCTTTATTATCAGTATTATAAAACAAATTACATGACAAAACAAGATTTATAATCCTCTCAGGCAAAACATTACAGGATTGCCTAGAATAGTGTTGATTGCCGCCAGTAACACACATTTTTATTGAACTCTTCTAAATTCTTTTATTCATTATTCTGCTGAAGCTCGTTTGCATTTTAAGTAAAATTTTAAATATTATTCTGTTCTAGATCTCTAAAGACGTGTTTTGAATATGTAATGTTTGCAGCTACATAACAAATAGGCCAATATTTGGCTATTGCTATTCTTTTATTGCTTGCATCATAAAATGCTATTGCTTTGGTGATTGCTCCCATTACATACAGATAAACCAGTATATTACACTTACATTGCATCCAGCTTACTTGTTGTATCGGCGGACAAACCTTATTTAAGTTTGCAATTTTTGTGCAAAACTAGATCTAAATCAATCATACGTCTTTAGCTTTATCAGAGTTTGTAATTTTAATTACAAAGCTGTGTAGAAAATCCACCAAAATGACATATATGCTTAATATGAATTATATATCTGCCATTGGTAACAGTTTCAATTTCATTTTCAAGGTATAATAAACAAAGTACAAGTAAATAAAAGAAGCAAGTAAATGTTGTGCCAAATTATTTATTATAGTCAAAAAGCTACTACAAATTAGTAAGGATACCTCCTGCCAGTGTTCATACGGTACATTCCAGATCTGTAAAAGGGGAAAAAACACTGTGTGAATAACAATAGAAACGAAAATAAAATAAGTACTGTTGGTCTGTACTATATTGTCATTCAAAAGAGATCTTTCATTTATCAAAGAGACATTATTAATTTTTGAAATAACAACTACGTTTATTCTAAAAAGGATGAGTATTAATTTATTGTCCATCATTATTTCTAATATTCTTGTAAAACTATATACTGTATTCAGTACAATGGTGTTGATAGAATTAATAACTGAGTGAAATAAAGAAAAGGTATTTCTTAATTCAACTCACCCCGTCTTCCTTAAGTCATCGTTGCCCATACGGAGTTGAGCACCACGGCAGTTGTCCCAGGTCAGCTGTGTGTTGTTAGCGCACAGACGGCCAACCAAGTGGTTGTATGTCACAGTAGCGGCGAACAGTTCCCAGGCACGGTTGTGGTTGCAAAGGTTTGTATAGCATCCAGGCTGGGAGATACCACCGTTGGGGTAGAAGTCAGCGTTAGCGACGTTAGTGCCGATACCAAGACCGCCGACGGTGTAACCGCCATCGGTGTGGATAGCCTCAACGTATACGCCGTCACTGGGTCTGACGCGATTTGAGTTGTAGCTCCATAGGGGTCCAGCAGGGTCCAAAGCTTGTAAGTACAAAGTTAAAATTTTATCAAGGTCGTTATCAAAATGAATAACGTTAAAGGTAAGTTGAATCAGATGATAACATTGATCACTGATTTCGCTAGTCTCTTTATTGGTAACTGATTTCAAAACCACCAAAAACAGCTAATTAGTATTAATAAAGTTATTATGTACCTGTAACACGAGCGGCTCTTCCTCCAAGTTCTCTGCCAGCATTACCAACAAGGTGGGCGCCCAAGCTGAAGCCAACAAGGTGCATTTGGTTGTAAGCCTGACCAGTCACTCTGTTCAGGAAAGTCAAGAACTGTCCAAGTCCACGGCCGACGGCGGGTACACCTCTGGCTGCGGTGGCGTAGTCGGACAACGCGAGTCTTCTCCAGTCCAGGACAATGACGTTCACGTCACTCTTACGCAAGTAAGCTGAAATTGGGAGGAAAATAATATTGAACATTTTCTAAATATTACTTTAAAGCGTCGACGTCAACATTCATCTTCATTAAATAATAATTTGGGAAATAAACATTTTCCTCAAAACTTTTTTGTATCTGTTTTGGCTTTTAAAACCTTCACAGCAGCTTACATATTATATTCATGTCATAACGTTATAGGCAGCGACTACGTGTTCCTGACAAGTTGTGAACTTTATTAACTGGGAGAGTTACGAAACACTATGAAATGTCTTGCGTACAGGTAACCTTTCATAATTGTTTAGAACGTTATATTCATCGTCATCCATATATAAAAGAGGATTGGAAAGAGAAAAATCGAAGTTGTTAATGCGTTTGTAAAGGTTAACATGTAAACACCCAACTGATTAAAAAATATATTTCAATGACGGGAAGCATTAAGCATCAGGAAGCCGTGGAATGCAGCATATTTAATAAAAACAGACGTTTAGGTACTTACCATCCCTAATGGTAGGGTTGATGTCCGTGTGCTGGTTGCTGAGCCAGCCGTGAGCGATGACGACGGTGGGAACACGAGCGTTGAAGTTCGAGTTGGTGACAGAGTTGGCATTGTTGATCGTCAACGTTTGCGAAATTCTTTGGTTACGCCTGTAATAATTTAAAGGAGTATTTATGTGTTGTCGATTGTGCCTGGTTTTGTTATTTTTCTTTTTGGTTAACTTAATTTAAAAAATCTATGAATTCTAAGTTTAATATTTTTTTTGTTAATTGCCGAATATACTTTTTGTAGAGTGTGATTGTGAATATATATAATCCATCAAGCACATGCTTTATGATTACGCTTATGCGTCAGCAGCCTTTTAGCGTTCCCACTGCTAGGATATAGGCCCACTCTCTGTGAGGAGATGGCTATCATTTCATAAGGATAGAAAGCATTTGAGTATTCCTGCAAAATTATTTACCTGGTGTACAGCAAGTATGCGTTGTTGGCTGGGTTCCTATCGATCTCATTGAGGAGTTCCATGTCAGGCTCAGCCTCAAGGTCTACGGTGTGCATGACACCCTCGCCATCGGGGAACTCGATGTATCGTGGGTACACCCTATCTTCAGAGTATTCCGCTGTTAACGGCACCGCTGCTGCGGTATATACTGAAAATAAAAAAAAAACAGCACAACGTTACATCGAACTTTTCTAGAAAATCATGTAAATAGAAAGTACTAGCAGGCTATTATTTTTAAGTTTAATATATTTCGCTACTACAACGAAGAAATTAGAATAAGTTTTTTTTTGATGGTTGGAAATTATCAAACAACTTCTACCACTCTGGGTGGAGCAGGAGGGCGTGTCAGACTTTTACTGACTAAAACCCACCCGTGTTCCCTCAGTTGCCTGTGTGCCAGGGGCCACCGTATCTCTTTCGAACGACCACACCCCTGGCAAGCATCAGCCCTTGCGGGCCCCTTCAGTTTGTGCTGAAATATCTTTCAGGCGCGCGTGGAACACAACGCGCCGTCGACTCAGGCTTGGTCCTTAGCATGGCGCAGGATTAAAGACTGAAACATTATCGGATGAAACAACCGTGCTTCTGACGACCCGTAACAACTAAGTATCAAAGATCCAAGAATGACCGCGGGGTCCAACGGCTTAACGTGCTTTCCGAGGTACGGAGGGGTCATGGTATGTAAAGACGATCACCGGTCCACGGACCAACTGCGGCAAGCGTACCTTAACCTGATCAATCGACCCGTGCGGGTTGCGGCGGTGCAAATATAAAAAAAAAAAAAAAAACTTACCCGTAACGAGAAACAAACACAAGAGGGACTTCTGCATCTTGAAAGGAGCTTGAAGCTATTCCAATGTGTTGTCACTACAGCTAGTATTTATTTAAGAATTTTATCAGTGATGAGACACCTTTGTTATCTAATTTTTGAAGAAGATTAACGAAATTTCCTACGATCTGATCGGTTACTGAAATTATATAAAATAGATAATGTTAGTTTATCAGCTTATCGGCTGTAAATTTGCAGGAAAAGAGGTACTTGTGGATATCTTGTCATTGTTGGTGGTGATGGCTTAAAGACACGCGTTTTAACCCGTCTTCCAACACAAAATTACAGTTAACAAAATAGTTTGGTACACAGGCAGAAATTAATCATGTTTTTACTACATTGTTCTAGGTCTTAGCGAGACTCGGATCAAAATCATCGCAGTGAATTGGAGACCTGACATAAAACGAAATGATTTGACATTTGATTTGTGCATGCAGGATTTGTGCCGGATTTGATTAATTATTGTTAGTGTGTGCGTCACCTTGAAGTTACTAAAAATTCTAATGTCGAAAACGCAAGTACTCAGTACACGCACGCCAGGTTAAAAGGCAGTTGTAAATTGAATAGGTGTTTACTTCCTATCTCGTTTGTTGGCAGTACATTTTTAGGGTTTCGTACCCAAAAGTTGCCAACGAGACCCTATTACTAAGGCTCTGCTGGCTGTCTGTCTGTCACAGGGCTGTATCTTTTGAAACGTTGTAGGTAGACACGACTTGAAATAATCACAGAGTTTATCTACTATGGCAGCTCAACCTAATAATAAAAATAAAAGAAAGTTAAATTTAAAGGAGTTTTTCTTTGTTGTCGTCTGTTTTGTATTTAGAACTTTCCCTTAGTCGAAATTTAATAAAAAGTGGCACGAACGTTTCAACTTCGATTTAAGAAATCACGCAGTACGTTTACCTCACTGTGCTAAACACGGTAGTGGTAATGCCTAATGAAACTAAATCTCATCAACCTTCCTGATACACCTACAAGCTACTGGAAAGAAGTATTAATCTTTTACTACTTAAAACAATAGGACAATGGGTGTGACGGCGCGATTGACTGAAATAAGCAAAATTTCTACTCTAATTGATATAATTCGTGACCAGATTGGTCACGAGTTATATCTAAAAAGATATATCTATAAAGACCTTTTGTTGATCTGTATATGATTGTTGTCATTTCTTGGTTTTATGACAATATCCGAAATACATTCATGCGTTAGCACCTAAGTGGACCTACAAAGCTATTAGGTTATTTTGGCGTTGACGCTAAATAAAACCTATAAATTGAGAACTCTTTGGTTTAACTGTTCGTTAAAATAGAAAAAAAAATATTTTATAAAAATGTATATAATTTAATTATTTTGTTAGGGAAAGTGTGGTATAAAATATACCTTATCATTTTTATCAAAATTTCACGTAGATAGTCATTAATATTGACATGACACGATTGACATTATACTACTACTATTTTTGATAGAAATATAAGTAGATATAAATAATTTATTTTCCAATAATATAGGTATACAGTTAAGATGGTTATTTTGATCAGTTACTTATTATTCTATATGTTGTTGTTGTTGTTGTTATTGTTGTATTGTTGTGTTAGTTATTTTTAATTGTTTGTTAGGTATTTCATATTTAGAACTTCACGAGAGTGGATAAAGTCGATTTATGTCACAGTGACCGTATAAGAGTGATGAGCAGGTATATTATTTGTTTCGGGAATGACTAATACTTGGTTCCTATAAGCAAAAACGGTTCGTTTTACTTACCAATGGTATTTTTTATTTTCAAACTGGTCAAATCAATAGTTTCGTAAGATCATTTTACCTGTAATAGCTACTTCCAAAAAGGGGGTCTACTATGTGAAGGTCTTTGCTTCAATATTGGTTAAGTGTATCTTAATTTTTACCTACATGTCGGTAAATTATAGGAATCGCCCGGTCGGTTACTATTCACTCAGAACGCCAGAAGCGTGTAACTTGTAAGAGCACATTTTCTCCGCTTACAATCCTCAACATACAACTTTCTTATTTTATTGATTTCAATATGTCACGGAACTCTGCACGAGACAAATTTCTTTTCAAAATCAAATTTCCGAGCAACGAATGGCGCATGAGTTGAACTTGTGCCAATATTTTATTTAAATCACCTAAAGTTTCTGCGCTCACCAAGAAACATCGAACGGTTTCATTTAAAATACCGTTTTCTTTTTGTGAAGCTTTTCGGTAGCGTTGTATAAAGTCGTTATAGAAAGCCTGTCTGAATGTTTTTTGTGTTTTGGTTTAATCAATTCTGTACTACAATTATTATTTACGCGAGGGAGGGCAAACAGTGGCGTAACTGACCGGTATAGTGGAGTACAAACCTACCTCTATTGGAACAAAGGCAGTAGATGTATTAGCTTTTCCATGGATCAAAACAATTGCAAGAACTTATACTTATATATGTATTAAATACCTTTTCCATTGTTATGTTATGGCAATTCGACAAAGATGGTTCGGAAATACTTAATTCCGAACTTAAATCAGTGGAAACTGATAACATATGGGTACCTAAATACTAAACAAGTGTGTCTTCGTTCATTTTCAAACTAATTGATTATCCTTCCGTAGTATTCTTTGTGTTAATCCAGAAGGTATACGATTGTTATACATACATACAAAAATATATGTAAAAAAGAAACCTCGATATTTTGTCAAGCTATAAAAATCGTTTGACGAAGGGCGGATCACTAGGTACTTCTAATCGTATATTAGAGTACATTTCCAGTATAAGCTTACTTCTCATTGTACAAAAACCTTATACAATGCGAGCTCAGCTAAAACTGGAAATGTTTAGCTATGTATGTATCGTCATGTGTACCTACATTGAGGTGTCGAACGTTGATTCATAATATAACAGATAACAAATTAACTCAATATTGAGCACTGGCATCCATTTAATCATAATTCCAATTATGGCTAATCAACTGATAAATAGCATTGAAATATTCCATTTTAGTTGAAGTACTTAATTAAATTACATAATAGTAGTATTAATTAAATTTCTGAAATACGTTAGATTATAATTTGATAATATTAGGTTTCATCGTAGTATCTTTTTATTTACTTTTTGATTGATAAAAAATGACCTAAATTAAAAATGGCAAACGTCGATTTAGTAAACGATTCTGAACAAACTACATACGTAATATGAATTAATTTAGTTACATATATTGTATAAATAAAGATGTAAGTAACTGTTCCTTATAAAACAGAAAATCTCTACTGCGCCATCCATTTACATAAAAACTTTTGTTACCATTCACGACGTATATATAAATTGAAATGAAACGAAATGTTTTTATTTATGTAAGTAGATCTTTTAGGACGCTTTAACAAGTCAATATTTTGTTGGTCAATATTTTAACAACTAGATGGCGCCAGAATTACCTAGCTGTCTGATCCCGGAGAAGAAATGACGAAACAAACTCAGAAGTCCTTGTCACTTTTAAAATCCAAACATTATATTAATATAATTTTATGTGACAACAATGCAGGGCCATGTCTGGAAGGGCCCTTTAAAGAACCATTGCAGCTTTGAGCCGACCTGTCCCAACAGACAGCATTAAGAAGCATACACCTCTATTGTTAGGACCCACTATCATATTTATCAATACAATTTTCTACTCAACCAAAACCAGATACTTCTGATGTAAGTTAATTATCACAAAAATATCGTGTTATCACTACTTATCTAAATCCGGGGCTAAGTATTAAACTGATGTACATATATTAGGTGCTTTGATTTGGTGGGCTAAAGTGGGCTTAAATAATTGGACCCTAATTACATAACACCCTATCTCAATGAGAATCTGAATCAATTAAAAGGATATTGCTTCATGTGTTAAAAAAATGATCTGCTCAGCAACATAAATAACGCAATGAATGTTGTTGAACCGTCAAAATGACAGCTCTTACTGATAGTGTGATGGCAAAGAGGGAGGCGGCGCACGTGAGGGAGATGCAGTATATGCGCCCGCACAGCCGGGGCCTTCGCAGGAGACGCCCTGGGCGTCGGGAAGGCTGATTTCTTGCCACCGTAGGCACGGGCTTGCGGATGGCGAGTAATGGGTAGCTCGCTGTCTAGTAAGGACCAGGCCCGGGTCGATGGCGCGCTGTGTTCCACGCGCGCCTCAAAGAGATGTTAGCAGCAACAGATGGGGCCCGCAAGGGCCGATGTCTGCCAGGGTTGCGGGTTGTTCGAAAGAGATACCGCGGCCCCTGGCACACAGGCAACTGAGGGAACACGGGTGGGTTTTAGTCAGTAAAAGTCTGACACGTCCTCCCGCTCCACCCAGAGCGGGAGAAGTTATTTGATGATTCCCCGGCCAAAAAAAAAAAGAAAACTGATAGTGTGGTAAGCCAATTACCTCTCAGGTATCATCATCATCATTCCCTTGCCCTTATCCCAATATATTTGGGCTCGGCGTACCATGTCTTTTTCGTCCACACTTCTCTATTCGTCATATCCGTAATCACACCCTTTCTAACCGTATCATCATTCACACAGTTCATCCATTGTTTCTTTGGTCTCTCCCTACTCTTATAGCCATCGACATTCATACTCAAAACTTTCCTCACGATATTTTCATCATTCCTCCGTATCATAAGCCCATACCATGACAACCGATTTCCACACAACTTTTCAGTTATCTTTGCCTTTCAGGTATATTGTACTTTTCTCGAACACGGTCAAAGGTACATTTCGGACGAGATAAAAAACTCAAATCTGATAAAATGGATCACTTAATGAGTATAATCTTTAGAATTATGTCAGTAATTAAGATTAATTTTAGTGGATGGATGTGATAAACAAGAAATCATTGGTGATAATAATATCTATGTACATCTGGTTGTTAAAAGATTGGGGGTATTATTTGATTGGTGATACTTCATAATCAGGTGCCTAGCCTTTTCTTTTCATTGTAACCGGATGCAACTGAGTACCAGTATTTTACATGGAGTGACTGTCTATGTAATCTTCGCAACCCAGTTACTGGGTAATATAATACCTCTTGGTAAAACTGGTTCTCAGGCTTTCGGGCTTCTGACGACCCGTAACCACTGTCAAAGATCCATGAATGACAGGCGAGACGTGCCTTCCGACGCACGAAGGGCTCTTGGTATATAAAGATGGTTACCCAACTACGGGCCAACCGCAGCAAGCGTAGCTTAACCTGATCGATAGGCCCGTGTGGCTAATATTACTTAGCCACAAGCCCCTTTAGATTATAACTGTTAACAAATTATTACATTGATTTTAACGTTATTTTTAATTAAGCATCATCATTTTAACAGCACACATGTCATGTGCCGCGTTGAGAATTTGTTATTAATCTATGTAACTGTCCAAGTCTGTAAATTAATCAAAGAATATTTTAAGTTATTTATAAATGATGAAATTGGGGTTGGCTTATCGTAAAGAGCAGTTCCAGCAATCTGGTCTAAAATATGGACACCTAAAATTTTCTCACCCATCCACGGAACAACCACAGCAAGCGTAGCTTAACCTAATCGATCGACCTGTGCGGCTGTTGTTACTTAGCCACAAGCCCCTCCAGATTGACAATACTTATACTTACCTAGGTTTCCTAAAATTTTAAGGATTCAATTTTAAAAAATACAAATAATAACACAACAACACAATGAACAATAACAACAACAAATCATAATCATAATAAAAAAAACAAATAATTATTATTACAATTAATTATTTTACATTATTTATTAAATTATGCAAAGTTCGTTTTTTAAACCCAGATAGTAATTTGACAGATGTAATGTCAAACTTCCATACTACAGAAGCGTACACAAAAGACTTGAAATGTCAGATTAGTGTCTGGGATTTTAAAAAATACTTTAGAAGAGCGTCACAGTATTTTTTTCTAAAATTCTCTTTTTAGCCAACAGTTTTCTTCCATCGTTGAGTCTAAATGTTCCAAAACATGCCAAAATCTATTTTATTTACTCGTTTTACAACGAAAAAAGAGTAATGAGCAAAATAACAATACCACAGAGTCGCGTTATATACAGAAACCATTATTGAACCACTAATAGGGTTGTTTCAGAATCGCCGCGGGTGAAATGCATTAATAATATAGTGAATTGTAAAAAATAATGGTTTTTATATGAAAAATACTATAATTGGTATTGACTATCTCATTATTTTGAACTGATTTATTGATACCTTTATCGCCCTTTACCGGACTGCGATGGAGGGGGTATTTTTTATTAGTGTACACAAGGTTTTGCCAGCTGCATTAAAGTAAAAATCCAGGTTTACTATGTATAAATCCAGGTTGTAAACTATCTATGTGCCAAATTTCATCTAAATTCGTTCAGCCGTTTTTGTGAGATTAAGTAAAACTTATATATTTATGTTATCACAAGTAAGAAAGTAGAATGTAAAATTTCGTTCAATAAAAGAGAACAAAGATATTTATGACATTAAACACTTAATAAATATTTTAGAAAAAAAAAGATTATCCTGACTATCCTAAATGACGACTTAAGATTCCGTATGGAGAAAATAGACCTATAATTAGCTATTGAAATTATATTCCCTTTGTAGTCTCAGTATCGAGATGCTGTCAGAGTATGTCTGATTTAGAATCATGCGAAGTTTGCTGATAAAATAATCCTCTAATAACAAAAACAATAAAATTATAAACATCTTTTATATGCTTTTTGGTCGACTCGCCCGAATTTACTCTCCTCTACTCTCCTGATTTATTAGTGGCCGAATCGACAAATCCACAAATACGTACCTATTAGGCAATTGGCACGTTTTAAATTTTATGCAATAATTTTACATAAAAGGTACACTATCGCACAGAAGATTCATAGTACGCTTTTTTTTTGTGTCGACTAATAAGCCATTTTATCTACAGCATAAAAGCCCTACAAAGTTCCATTCCAATTTGATCACAGAAAGAATCCCCAGTTACCAACGTAGAACAAACTCAACAATTATTTAATTTGTCCTTGAACTGCACATTTTCCGAGGCTTCTTGCATCGTATTCGTGCTATTGCAGTCACGTAGTCCACTTTAGTAAGTGGACTGTGGAACAAATGAAATTTAATTAATTCCTTTTATTACCTCTTCTTTTTTGTAAGAATTGTGTCGTGTAGAACCCTCTACCTAATCTTTACAGAATAGTTTTATTTCAGGGATATAAATGTATTAGACGTGTTAACAAGAGATAGGTTTTATTTAGTTATGCATGTGATGGTCAAAGAATTTTAGATGTGTCTAGTCTGTAGCCTCTATTTCTTTGGGAACTATCCGTAATTTGTTGCTCCGAGAATCCTAAATTACCCGAGAATCCCTAATTACTTTAGACACATGCCAACAAGACCCAGATCTTGAGAAATTAACTATGACTGTTGAAGCAGAAGGCAACTGCTTGGATGAAGTCTTCTGAGATATTTTTTTCTCAGAAGAGCGAGGTGAAGTGCTTGTTGGACCACGCATAATGAAGGGTTCCGTAGTTAGGATGAATTTATCCCAATTATATATAATAAACTAAAATTGTAAATGAAAATGATATTCTCCCATACATCGACATAACTGCAAGTGAAAGTTTAGTTGAAATATTTTATTTAAAATATGCACATAAAGGGCACTTTTGAACGTCAACATTCAAATAAAAATAGATTCAAGAAATCACAAACAATTTTTTTTTATTGTGGTAAAACTACAAGTTAACGATTTTCGGCATTTTTTCTTTACTTGTGCTGTTAGACCGTGCTTCTTGCCAAGTTATATGATTCTAAGTCAACAGGAAGCACGGAGGTTTTGATTTATTTGCGAGTATCATATGTCGCATATAATTATGGCCGTATTTTTTTATTGCGTTGACTTAGAAGCTTGATTTTTTTAGGGCTGCAAGGGAACGTACGAGACCTATGTGTTTGATATTAATTTCAACTTGTTATCTCTACGCGTTCCTGAGAACCTGTCGTCGTGACAGACTGATCGACAAACAGACGGACGGAACACGAAGTCATTCTTTAAGGGTTCCGTTTTTTTTTTCAGGCAAGGTACCTTAAAAAATAATGATTAGTGACAATCACCGCCTTTTATAAATATACTTTTCGATTATGAATGAGATCGCAAGGCCCGGCAGTGTTTTTGACATAGTGTAAGAAGAATCTTTCGTTCAGCCCACAATCTGGATTTGTGCCTAGTAAGTCAACATTCGTACGGACGTTAAAATATCGCGGCGGACATTTTTCGTGCACTGGATCTTCAACGCACTGCTAAACGCCAAGAGTTGAAAATCGAACAGTGTATTTTTTCGACGCGCTGGGATGACCTCTGTTGGATTCACAACGCTCAGTTCAACACCAAGAGTTGAAAATCCAGTACGTAATAAAATCCCGCCGCAATATTTTTCGTTCGTGCGAAGCTGAACATAACTGAAATAGGTTTTTTTTTTTTTTTTTTTTCTGGGTGGGAAATCATCAAATAACTTCTCCCGCTCTGGGTGGAGCGGGAGGGCGTGTCAGACTTTTACTGACTAAAACCCACCCGTGTTCCCTCAGTTGCCTGTGTGCCAGGGGCGGCGGTATCTCTTTCGAACAACCCGCACCCCCGGCAGGCATCGGCCCTTGCGGGCCCCTCTGTTGCTGCTGAAATCTCTTTGAGGCGCGCGTGGAACACAACGCGCCGTCGCACTATGGAAAATATAGGTCGGTATCGGATCAAAAATCTGTAACTTCATGAATTTTTGTTGTATCGTGATGAAATTTGGCACAAATATGCAGCAAGGTTCGGAGATTCGAACGATGTGTAGTTTATAGGGTTTTCTTGTATATCTATGTATGTTTTTTTGCATAGAATGAAAAAAATGGGAAAAAATCACGAAAAAAATAGTTAAAAATTTATTTCAAGTGGAATACAAGTTTATAATGACTAAAAAGATTAAACCATGGTTAATTACAACAAGCAAAGTAAACAAAATATATATATATGAAAAAAAAATACTAAATTAAAATCATATTACTAATAGGTACATCCTATACTCTGGCTTCAGGAAATGATGTAGCTAGGTACAAATATAAGTAATAACTAAATATAAATATTATTTTTAACTTATACCACTTCAGGATCAGGGTCAGTAAATGTGGGTTCACTTTCAGGTGCCACGTTTAAAAGACTTAGTGCCTCTTCTTCAAGTTCTTTCACATTTCTTACGTACGGTTTTCTCAAACTTGTTATATATGGATCTGACGTGTATAAAAGCGTTTTAAAGACATCTTCATTTGTAGCAGATCGGGAACATTTTCTGGCATGATGAAGTCGTATGTTTCTGTAGTCTTTGTTGCGAGACTCTTGTGCGTCTTCCGATAGCTGTCCAATAGGAAGCACCGCAAAATGTTTGATAACGTTTTGCCCGTGTATGAGTATTTTATGAACGGAGGATGGCATATAATACCAATCGTAATTACTTACATAGATTCTTGCAGTTTCTATTGCATATTCCCCAAATTTTTCAGGGTCGATCATCATTCCAGAAGAAAGAACTTGCAAGATAATGTATAGGCGTTTAATCAATGCCTCATCTACACCTGTTATTTCCGATGAGCAAGTGCTATTATAGAAGAATCTTCGTGCGGTATTGCCATCGTTCGTATTCCCGCTAACTTGCCGAGGTTTGTCGACGATTAATCCCAACTCCTCCCTGAAACGTTTTTGAACAACTTCTTTCTTTTCTTTTTTTAATCTCTTATTTTCCTCAGTTGAAGCAGACCAAGTCTTAAACGAAAGATTATAGGAAATATGCAATATCATTTCCATGCAGCGAATCCAGGCGTGTAAGGTGGACAATCCGTATTGGTAGGCGTTTTCGTTTTCGGGTCTGGCAGTTACTTTCGATAGGTCATTCATTAGCCGTGGAGTAGCCCCACATATCGTGCATGTGGAACCAGATGGAGTATCTGTAAGGACCTGAGCCACCTTTCCATCGATCATCGTTAGAAATAGTTCATGCTTCACATTTACTACAACACCATCTTTGTTTATAAGTGATGCTTGTGCAGCCCTAATTTGTTTTTTAATATCATCAACAACTGCCTTGTTTTTTTCTGGAGTTTCCTTACAAAACTCAATAGAAATGGGTCTGCAAAAACGGACAGATGAAGGTACCGGATTTTGCCAAACAACGGATCCCGATTGCACATCAACTAATCTGATGGGGACTAATGAAGTGATGAACAAATTGGCATCTGAAATTGTTTCTGACTCTTCTGCAAGTATTTGCTTGTATTGGCTTTGACCAGATGAACCATCACATCCCCATTTAGAATAAAGGATCAATGTTCTATGTTGTTTTTGGAAAACAGAATCGATTTTTAAAATTCTAGCAGCAGTATGATCCAATAAATCTTGCATATTAATCAGTTTAGCATAAGTATTCGTGATTTCGATTGTAGAAGATGGTGGATAACAGGATCTTTTTATTTCTTGTATTTTGTAGTAAGGCGGGAATATACAACACTTTCGTTCGTTGGTTAAGTTTTTCAGGTACATATATTGTGCTTTTGTTAGATCTAAATCTATAAAAGCACTCAATGCTTCCGTATCGGAAAGAATCTTCATCTGGTCTGAGTCGTTCCACTTACTTGAGATATCTAATTTCTTTTGAGTGTCAGCGGTTCTTAATTCTTCGACAAGATGAGCTTCTGTGTACTCACGTAAAGCCCGTAGTCCCTGCAGATAGGCGTTTTTTATATGCTCGAAGCCATAGTCTTGGAGTAGAAGAGTGTTTTTCCTCTTCTTGGTAGATTCTGAGGAGTCTCCATAAGCCACGCATGCTCGTCCTCGTTGGCCAGATGTTGATGGCGTAGAATATTGTTCAGAATCCGGTAAATTTAACGAATACCTTGAGTCCAACCAAGTACAATACTTCTGTAAAAATGTTTCTTTTTTCCGAGATGCCAGGGCCCAGCGTTTGTTGAAAATAGGAAGAATGTGCCTTTGTATGTCACTAATTATAAAACACAAGTTGTTTTCAGAAACATTCAGCTTTTCCACTAAAACTTTGGATAATGATTCCATGGTCTTGCCGCCCTCTATATAGGGGATTATGAAGTCTCGTTTGGTACAGCTGAAGGAAGACATTTTAACACTTCACAATCTGCAGAAATAATAGGCGTAGATGAGATTTGCTTCACTTGAAGTTACACTGATGTAGATGGTTCGAATAGTTTTTGCTTCCCTTTAAATACTCATTTTACAATATCGAATTGGTACCTACATCATTATTATCTTGTAATTTCCCACGCAAACCGAGTGCAAATTTGATAAGGTCCCTTTGTTATCACGAAATAATAAAGAAAATATCCAAAAAGTTCTATATTGTTCATGTGAATGGTGTCAGTGGTAAACCGCAAAAGATACTAATTTTCGGGTTCTGACTTTTATCAGTTTTTTTCTCATATCTTCTAAAACCGCAAATATCCGCAGCTGATTTTTTTTGCATTCTATTTATGAATAGTTAGACTACTAGTCGACGCAAAAAGTAGCGCTTGGGCAAACGTGGGTAATACTGAAAACCTTCAACGAAAAAACATACAAGTGAAAAAAAAGGTATGTCACTTTTTAAGTAATTACTGAAATATTTTTCTTTACTTTTAAAATCATTAAGCTGTATCGCAAAAAGCATAAAATAACCTTTCTAAAAATGTATAATACTGCATATCTGTACCAAGTATTTTTTTCACAATATGGTATTGAAACATGTATACGCAAAGACTTGAGTTTGGCACTTCTGTTTTCTATGTATTTCTATCTAAGAAAAAAAAAATAATTTCGCGTATTAAGAAAAAAAATCGTAATGAATATTATAATTTGACTATTAGAAAACCTAAAAGAATAGCCATATTAGCCAAATTATGATATTCGTAAAAAGCATTTTTGATATGCGCTTGTTCTACCATTTTCCATAGTGCGTCGACCCGGGCTTGGTCCTTACCGGACAGCGAGGTACCCAAACTGAAATAGGTTTGCCGCCTATTCAATAGAGCTTAAATGTAACTGGCGACATGTTGATGTGCTAGTATACCTCTGTCTCTCCTTTCCGGGAACGTAGGCGTGGTGTTATTTTACTTATCTATTTTTTACGCATTTTTGACGCAGTTACAATCGGACAGGACCTACGTCAAACATTTTCTAACATGTGTTTACAGGTGACATTGTTTTAATAATGCTAAAACTATTTTAGTAACTAATCCGGTCGAACTGATAAATCATATCAAATGTGACTACTTACGATTAAATAATATCATTCATAACAACTGCTGAACTTATCAAATCAAATCATTTTGATAATGTTCAAATCACAAAGACTAATTAAAGTACTGATTGTTTGTTATTGTTTTACGTTCTATTATGAAACAAAAAAAGGTCAGGGAGAGGTTGAACTGTTAAAAAAATACGAGTCTATTACTACCCCACTGCAGGGTAAAGGCCTATTTTCGATCTTAAACAAACAAGTGTGATTTGGGCTGCACTAAAAGTATCGGGAATGGAATATTTCCACTGTTCCTGTCATATTAAAATCTTTTTAATTGAAAACTCCTTGGTTTTAAAAATCGAATACCATTTATTTATTTAAAAAAAGATTCTCGGTCTTGTCACAAGGTTTTGTCAAACTTGTTTAGTCGTTGAGAAAATGGAATTGACTCGAGAAAATTCAAGAGCGATTATTTATTATGACTTTCGAAGTGGTTTAACACAAAAACAGTGTGTTGACCGGATGATTTCTGCATTTGGTGATGAAGCCCCATCCAAAACCACAATTTATCGCTGGTTGTCCAAAAACTGCAGTCACCCAAGAAAACGTTGATGCTGTGCGTAAGCTGATTGAGGAAGATCGACATGTGACATACCGCGAAATTCAGGCAAGTTTAGACATTGGCATGAGTCAAATACAAATAATCTTGCATGAACAATTAGGTGTAAAAAAGTTGTTTTCCCGATGGATACCGCATTCGCTCTGTGAAGAGCAAAAAGTGGCTCGCGTTACTTGGTGCGTCAGAACTCTCGAAAGATTCCACGCAGGATCCTCAAATGCTGTATACAACATCGTATCAGGTGACGAATCCTGGATATACGCGTACGAACCCGAAACAAAAAACCAGTCACGAATTTGGGTGTTCGAAAATGAGTTAAAGCCAACAAAAATTGTTCGTTCACGGAGTGTTGCAAAAAAAATGGTGGCCACGTTTGTCTCCAAAACCGGCCATGTTACGACTATTCCTCTTGAGGGACAAAGAACGGTTAATGCAGAATGGTATGCTAGTATTTGTTTGCCACAGGTCATTTCTGAACTCCGTAAAGAGAACTGCAACCGCCGCATCATCCTCCATCACGACAATGCGAGTTCTCACACCGCGCACAGAACAAAAGAGTTTTTAGAGCAAGAAAACATAGAATTATTAGACCATCCGCCGTACAGCCCCGACCTAAGCCCTAATGATTTCTATACTTTCCCTAAAATAAAGAATAAATTGCGTGGACAGAGATTTTCATCACCTGAAGAAGCTGTGGACGCCTACAAAACGGCCATTTTGGAGACCCCAACTTCCGAATGGAATGGTTGCTTCAATGATTGGTTCCATCGTATGGCAAAATGTGTCAAATTTCGCGGAGAATACTTCGAAAAGCAATAAATACATTTTTAAATAGTAATGTTGTGTCACTTCCTTGATTCCCGAAATTTTCAGTGCCGCCCCCGTAGACACTGATTGTAGAAAACATGACAGTTATGATAAGTTGGTATTATCATGATTTGTTCAAAGAAAACATGTTTGTAAGTGTTTAAAATTTATAGTAGGTAGCCAACCCCTGGATTACGCTTATATAAATATGAATCATAAATAATTGGTTTTATTTTCAGACTAGCTTTTGCCCGGTACTTCTTCTGCGTTTCGCGACCCACCCCGTCGCATTGCATTGCTCGTCCGTACTATTAAGTTCGCTCAGTGTTCTTTCTTACTTTTTTTTATTTTTACTCAGCTCTTAAGGATCCTAGCGTGATGTTAAAAGCCTATATAGCCTTCGTCAAAAAGGGGATTATCAACTGCGTAAAGGATTTTTCAAATCCGACTGATGATTCCAGAAATTATCGAGTTCAAAAATCGAACTATTTAGCTTTATTATCAAGATATAGAAAAGTCAATACACGACAGACAATTCTATACCTACCTGTAGAATTCTTTAAGGAGCAACTGAGAGGCCAAAACATTTTTACTTATTGAGAATATACAAAAGAAAATCAAGCTTATTAATTTTATCAAGTTTAAGTCAGTAGTAACCTACTCTCATGCAATCACGAAAAAGCCACTCCAAAAAGCCATCAATCTCAGAATCGGATTCCCAATCATATTTACTAATCAGATTTCCGGAAGCACGAAAATAAATATATAAATTATGCGCATATTCAAATGACAGGTAATTTAAGTCAGTTAACACAACTTTGTGAGTGGAAACCATAGAAGGATTCAATTTGGTTGGGCTGGAAACTTTCCGAGTTACTTCATCTGCATTGCCTGTGGTAAATCAGAATTTTGAACAGATACTTTTTTTATATTTTATGTTGTTTAAATGGCAAATCAATATGTTTATTCAGAATTGTTGAAATGAGCTTAATGAAAACTTGTATCTTATTTATTAACTAGATAACATAACTAAAACTATGAACAAATTACAATATGACGTCGTACGTGACGAGTACATTACCAGTGGAAAGCGATACGGCGGAATTTTTCGACAACATATTGTAATTTGTTGATAGTTTTTGTATGCCAATGCTTAGCCTCTGGTAAAGGTAGAAGCCAGCTCTTGGATTACAGAAAGCCAACCAGCCGTTTGGAGATTTCAATGAGCACTTGGACGCCACTGTCCGTGGGTTGCAACCACAAACAGTTTCAAAATAACAGCTGGTGTAAAAATACCCTTAACAAAACCGAGAGTTACTTGTTCTTCCTAATAATATGGTTTTTTTTTTGTACACACGGCTACACATCAGGCTATACATTTCTAATTTACGCTGATCTGGCACTGTACGGAAATCCTATACAATACGAATTCAGCTTATACTGGAAATGTGTAGCCGTGCGTGTGTGTAGCCGTGCGTAATAGATCTGAAATCAGTGAAGGTTACGGTTCCAACATTTTTTGACGTTTTGTTTTCTGCATTTCATTTTAAATGTTATGAGCATAATCGGCTTATAATAATACCACTGCTGGGATAGAGGCCTCTTCGCTTCGAGAGAGAGTGGGCTATAATCTAAGAGTGTTCTTAACTATAATTCAAGAAAATCTGTTCAGCCGTTTTAAGAATATCAGCTCTTTCCTTGTTGATTAAGGGATGTGAGCATCTTTCACAGGTCTGATCGATTCGAAAATTTCGAATATTTCAGTTTTGTCGATGATATTAGGAGAACAAAATAACCTTGAACTGATGCTGCAGCTTCACCTGGAATTTGTAAGATAGCCTCAGAAAGCCTATCGGCTAGATAACTCACTCATCAATTTACAACAGAGGTATGGGCGTGTTTGAGCTCATGGGAATGGTCTCAATCATCAAGGTCTGATGATGGAGTAGCAAAAAGAAATGAGCATAAATTAGTAACTTGCTTCACTGTGGCATTCTTCATCTATAACACCTATTGAAGATCAACATTTTTAAAGTGTTTACTCAATAGTATAGCAACAGATTAGTTTTAATACACAAGATGGTAATTAAGATTTCTGTATTGAAAATAATATAAGACCACCTGATTGATTACCAAGTACCTAATCTATATAGTATTGATAAACGATAAATCATAAACGCTATCTTATTGCCTGGGCGCTAATTACATGTATTGGAAAAGTTTTGCACCCGTTGTGCGTAAATAGTATTGGTTCATAATTTTATTGTTTGGATAGTTGTAAAGAATATAATAATTACTGATGAGGCTGTACAGTCTAAAGGCTCTTTATTTTTTTCTTTTTGGGATGAGCAAAAATAATATATAGGTTGTTTAATAATACATTAGCCAGAGAGGTAATGCCGTAAGAGTAACAGTAGTATTGGCTTTCATTACAGTTCAACAACTTCATTAATTGCTTTATTTAAGTTGTTGAGATATGGAGCAATGGATACCTCAAAATTATTTAGATTCCGATAGATAATGTTGCACAATAAGGGTGCAGGAAGGTAGGTTATAGGTATAAGTAGACATGTGACTGACCTACATATACCTATAAACCTTGTGATATTATGCCAAAAAACACCGATACGAATGAACATCTACTTTTATACATGAAATTATCTTTTGGTGGTTGTCTGAGTGACCACGTTTTTCTTAACAACTCAACAGATTTTCATGTGGCTTTCACCATCATTCAGATATTCCTTAAGGTTCTGTATATATAAAAAAAAATGACGTTAATAAGTACACAAGGATCAAGGAAATATTGTACAATAGATTCACATTAAAGGGCGAACTGTTGACTCTTAAACTAGGCCAAAAACTTGTGTTTTAGGAGTTAAAGTTCCTCCAGATATAATGACATACAACTGGTATTAATGTCATGCAAGTACTTATAGATACAAGAAAATAAATTAATCAACAATGCCTTAATTTAAATATAGCATTTATTTATATTAAGAGATGTATTAGTATTCATTAATTTAAAACTTATGAATCGATGTTTTGTTAAGTCTTAAAAAAATATGTGTAGCAGGGGCAGGTCGCTAGTTTTCCAATAAGGATCTTGTGCAAAGTATTAATTGTGTAAACATTAACATCAATCATTGTGACAAAGATGTCTGTAATCACTAAATTAAGTGATGTATATTTTTGACAAGGTGCATCGACTAGTATTACTCAGACTTCTGCTATATTACGATATGGATGTGCTGCGCGATTACTGCTTCAATCAACTTAGCCTATCGCAGTTTACTGCTGGACATAGGCTTCTCCCAGGCTTTGACACAGCACCCTATCCGCCGCCCTTTGTACCCAGTCGGTCCCAGCCACTTTCTTAAGATCGTTGGTCTATCTAGCCGAGGGACGTCCGACGCTACGCTTGCAGATACGCGGTCTCAATTCCATGACTCGTCTGCTTCACCGGCCATCGGTCACTTCAGTTTGCTTACTCTGTAAGCTATGTACCTCGGGAACCCCGGTCTTCTCCGAATAGTTTCATTTCTGATTTTATCCCTCAAAGAAACTCCGAGCATAGCCCGCTCCATAGCGCGATAAATGACTTTGTATTTGTGGACCGGCCCAGCTGTCAGTATTTACGTTTCGGCACCGTATGTCATTACGGGCAGCTGCTTAAAGACCATAGTCTTCAGACATTGCGGGATAGGCGATGAGAAGACTACTGTTTGAACATTCCTCATTTAAGGGCGTGATGGTTGACATTATTTCAATGCTAACCCAAACGTTGTGGCGTGATTACTCCACTGTTTATCATAAGTTCAAGGTTAAACATGTTATCGATTTGTGTTGTACTTATCGATGCTTGTACTTATCATTGGAGATTTGTGTTGTACTTATCGATGCTTGTACTTATCATTGAATTGATTTGGAGCTTTCATAGTCCTACTGTTATTTAGTTATGATCAAGTTGTGGCAATAAAGCTGATTATTTAAATATATAAATTAAAAGTGTTCATTCAGTAGTTTTTCTTCTGCGTGTCCCCCAAAAAATGCAGCCATGGCGACATCTTCGCTGCCGCTGACGTAGTTGCCGTGGAAGTAGCAAAGTTTTGATGATATCAAGACCATAATGCGCAATTTAAAATAACAAGTCCGTCATATTTTAATTTAATCGGATTAATAATTGCAGGGGATAATACCATCACCATCACCTACGGCTTATCTAAGGTACCTACAGATTATTACAAACTAATTACAACTCCTTATCGGCTGATAAGGAACCGAGGATTGGCATTGTAACTACCGGCTTAATATTGCCGCACACTGCACCAAATTTGATTGATATAGCTGCAATTTTAAAAACATTAAATTGGGTTGTTATTCAGCGCTTTTTAAATGTCAAAAATACGTATCATACTGACGTCATTTGAAAATCCTGCATCCCGCAAGCACAGTTACCACGCGAATGGTTTATATGCAACGTCCCTACATAAATCGTTAGGTAGTAGCCCACCAGAAAACACCCGTCTGGTCGAAAGATCCTCCCTTTTCTATAAAGAACAGGAACAGGGTATAAAGTTCACTCATCCTGTAAAGGATGAGTGAACTTCATACCCTGTTCCTCATAATTATCTCTATAGTCAATACAGTTCGGCAAAACAGCGGCCGATTGCACGTCGAGAAGAGAAATTCCAGATAGAAAAATCCAGTAACTCTTTGTCCGACCTGGAAATCGACCCCAGAACCTCGTGCTCAACAGTAGCGTTTGCATCCACCAGACCAACGAGGCAGGTTAATGTGCTCGTAAACTACATCGACACGATATAACCACAACGATAAAAATAGTCTCTCAGACTCATTTTGTTGTGTCTCCGACGGTTTGCCTACATACTCAGTCTATAACGTTCCCACTGCTGGGACACAGGCCTCCTCTCTGTGAGAGGGAGTGGGCCGTAATCCACCACGCAGGCCCGAGTTGGTAGATGTCACATGTCTTCGAATTTTTGGTTCTAGGACATACCGGTTTCCTCACGATGTTTTCCCTTTACCGTTTGGGAGCAATGGTGATGAAATAATTTACAAAAAGTAATGGGCCTGGCGGGGTTCGAACGCACGACCTACAACTCGTAAGTCGCGGCCTTTACCACTGGGCCACCACTGCCCTCGGTTCTGCTCTACGGTATGCCTAAAATTATTTAATTACATAAACAAAGTTCAAATAACCTCAAAAATAATCGGGTGGCCGGTTGGAAAGTTTGTGTATCCCGCAAGTAATATTTCACATCAAGCAAGGAACAGGTGGGTTTAATATCGGTTAATTGCCCATTGTTTCAACAAAATAATGATTTTAAGCCGAAGTTTGGAACAACTGTAATAACAGTGCCTTATGACTTGCTCGTCGGTAAGTGTATGGTAATATCTCAAATATTAAAATTGGTGATAAGGGCTTGGCATACTTACTTAGGTATTTTTACTCTTTTGATTGGTAAATAGGTACCTACTTTACAACGTTTTTTTTGGATGGCAGAGGTTTTTTTTACATTAAGTGGGAAAGTTTTTGTCCAAAATATCTTCTCGAAAGAATCGCCCTTTTTTTGAAGCAGCCCGAACTCTTCTAATTATTGTTTTTAAATACTATAAGCCGCGGGCGAAAGCTAGTCAGAAAATAAAACTAACTATTTATGATACATATTTATTAAAGCAAAAAAAATCCACGGGTTAGCTTCCTACAATAACCTAATCTTTAACATTTACAAACATATTTTCTTTGAACAAATTAAAGAAAAGAAAGAAAAATAGATTTATTTGTCACAGAAACACGTGCATATAAAAAAATGACAACATTAAAAAGAAAAAAACAAAGACAGGCATAAAGAACATAAATAGTTGGCAGCTGCACGTCGTGACTGTGACAAGAAGGCTTCCACTCAGCATGATACCACCACCAGCTTATCATAACTATTATGTTTTCTACAATCAGTGTTCATCTACTATGTAATACATATTTGTAATACACACTTGTTTGTTTAAGAAGATCTTATCGCTGATTATCGGAATTAGTAATTATACGTTTCTAACAAGATTTTGCTTGTAATATCTATTTACCATCTGCTACAAAGTGTGTGTGCGATACTAGACTACAAGCCTAATCTAGATTTATAAAATAAACATTTATTAACCGGCAGGCACTGGGCATAGCTTCAAATACCTACTATATACTAAGGGTGGATTCCACCAACAAAACTAAACGCGGTCAGCAAAACCACGGTCAAGAGCTGTCAGTCAGTGACTGTCATTTATTGAATGTAATGTTGCTTATAATGTGTGGCATTACTTTTAAGAATTTAATAGGTATATTAATTCTTCCGATCCATTTTTCCGATCTGTTCCTCTAAGGGGACAAAGCAGGGTTACAATGAATTTTGTTGAACTATCAAAGTGATAGCCATTCCTACTGTTAGTGTGTTACGCAATTAGTACCCATCTGTTGCAATATTGAAAGGTTTTTGCCTACTCACCACTAATATCTATCATCACGGCTGTATTCCGCAAAATGTTAAACAGTTGTGTAGCGGTGTGACAAAATATGGATGTACTATAGGAGTACATCCACATTTTGTCAGTTCTGTTAAGTCCCACAAAATAGGGGATTGCTATTATACCTATTGCCATCAACTGGGCACAAATCTAGACTACAACCTGCTATTGAGAAAATCCAGATAGAAAACTCAATAATACTTTGCTTGGCCCGGAAATCAAACCAAGGACCTCATGGATGTTTAGCAACTTCTACTGCTGAACATGAGATCCTTGGTTCGATTTATACACGTACACACATAGACTAAATTAGTTTTATTGTAGATCTAGTCTCTACCCTTTGCACTATTAACAAAAACTAACTCCTATTGCATAGCTACATTGCTCAGGCAAGGGTTTATACTACATCTACGTATCAAGATTTATGTATTGATTTATTCAGAATGCGAAACTTCTGGTGGCGTATATACGGTTCGTAGAATAGTGAAGTATGACCACGAAGTGCTTATGATCTGAAAAAAAAAGTGGAATATATTCAATTTCACTCGCGCTCCTTTTATTATTTAATTTTTCAATGTTTTTTTTTAATGAAGTTTGGGTTGCATATGAAAAACTAAGTGTGGATTTCACCAATTAAACTGAACGCCTTCAGCACATTTAAACCGCGTTCAAGAGCTGTCAGTGTCAAAATTGTTGTGGAACATTGTCACTGACAGCTCTTGAACGCAGTTTAGAAGTGCTAATCCCGTTCAGTTAAATTGGTGAAATCCGCTCTCAGTTAAATAAAGCACTTTACAAAAACACGATACCTTTGTAAAGCTTGCATAGCTAATTGTAGAAAACTTGTAAGCTGTTAGCTGTTGAGGTTTCTGAGACCTGAAACATTGTCAACATTAAATTATGATGAATGAGAAATGAATACATGCTTTTTATCTGTAAGTTGGTTTAAAGTAAACGCTTTCACGTCAAAAATTTATTATGTTTTAAAATGAGTGAGTTCGCTTTTTCTGTGCTGTGAGAAGAAAGACCGAAATATATTCAGAAACTAAAACTCATAGTTTGTGTACAACCATGACTTTGGTCAGGCCATATGGTTCTTTATTTCGTAAATGCTGATGATTTGGTGTTTCGATAAGTACCCAGTATTCAGAGAACCCTTGACGTCAAGCATTCCCCCAACCAGTCATCAAGCCCGAGGTGGTGGCGCCCCTGTCAGCGAACAAAAAATTACGTTCCACTTCAAGCCACCTGTTCAAACAAGTTCGTGGGACATGGTATTACCTACTGGCCATCTGTCAAAATACAGATCAATGCAAAATTATGAAACCTAATCACTTTAATCGATATTATTTTCTCTGCTATATATAGTACGAAAGGTAGGATTGTGTTTAAAACTATCGGCAAATTGTTTTCAATGCCCCACCACAGCTGAATTATTACATTATTATTAAAATTGCGCTTAATATTTGTTTTTTTTTTTTGAGAATTGGCAGAACGTGAAATGCTGTCGTGTGAAGTGTTAAGCGATTTTGAACCTTTGTGCTGTGCAGCTATTACGTAACTTTACCCACCCTGCACTTAAACTGCCCTACAAATGATAACGTGACCCTGAGCAAATACGACATAATACCGAGTGCACAGCAAAGATACAATCTTGAACAAACTCGTGTGTTTGTGCTTTGCGGGATTTCCTTCCCGATTTATTTCATAGCAAATTGTGGTCTTGCAATTGCGCAGTTTACATAGTAGGCACCTACCGGCTATACACCATCGTAATTTTTGATACTAGCAATGGTAAAATTCAATTACTTTGCGTTCTTGGATAAAAAAAGCAGGCACTTTTTTGATTACAATAACAACATAACATAAAATTACATTACGCCTCTAATCCACGAATGGTTATGCAGAGAGAGATACACTTACATTTCAGGAATAGGGAGCGAGCCTATTGCTATCCCGCCAGGGTTGCGGGTTGTTCGTAAGAGATACCGTGGCCCCTGGCACACAGGCAACGGAAGGAAAACGGGTGGGTTTTAGTCAGTAAAAGTCTAACACCCCCTCTCGCTCCCGCCAGAGCGGGAGAAGTTATTTGATGATTACACACCCAAAAATATAAATAAAGAAAAGCCTATTGCCACTGACCGAGCACAGATTCAGAATTCAGGCTGCTACTGAGAAATTCCAGAATGAGAGACCCATTAACACTTTGCCCATCCTGAGGATCGAAACCAGGTTCTTAGGATTAGCAGAATCGCTTTCGACCATTAGACCAACAAGAAAGGCACAAGAGTCAGTCAGTCGAGTTGGTTGTTTGATTACAATATTATCTTACTAACGTCATTTTCTTTACTCCGTCAAATTTCTTATTTTATTTTCTCACCTGATCATTATCGTCAAAATGGTCTTCTTGGATTTTTCATCCATTTCATACCATTTGCATAGAAACGCGGCGTCGCCAATTCTTATGCTCTGAATACAAATACTCAGATTAATTAATTTATTCGTTTTCATTTGCATTTATTAAATAATTAGCAGAAGTATGAATATTACCTCTCTTATCATGTCTTCGCCGAAGATGCTCATCATGAGGATTTGTAAAAGTACAGAAAGGAGAAAAAGGACGCAGCCAGGAATTTGTTCCCAGCTCCCAGTCTAAAAATACAAAAAAAAGGTAAACGCAGATTTTCCAATAGACAGACCTTTATAAACAAAATAATATATGTATGTCAAACTGTGGTATTTTTTCTGTAGTCAAATGTGAGCTAATTTTGGGCTTGTGTAAAAGCGTTTCTCCAGCGGTGGACATAAGCCCCAACAGCGCAACAAACGATGACGTAGATAAGAGGATGTTGTTTCCAAAAGTGTTAGCAAACATGACGTGTCATTTATTTGAACACATTCCTTTGTAAGCATACACTTTGGTGACATAATATCACAATGAGCATATATTGTTCCCACTGCTGGGATACAGGCGTCCAATCTGTGAGAGAGAGTGCGCCGTAATCCACCACACGGGCTCAGTGCGGCTTGATGGTTGTTACATGTCTTCGATGTTTTGGTTCTAGGACATTTGTCATTGTGAACACCGGTCTCCTCACGATGTTTTCCTTCACCGTTTTGAGAACAGTGTCGATTAAATTAAATACACAAAGTAAAGCCTATCTGGGTTTTCGAACTCACGCCTTACACCCGTACATACCACTGGACCACCACTGCGCTCACATAATATACCATCAAAGTGTATATACGGCAAATAATAATTAAGCTTTTCATACACTTGGGTCGATTAAGTATTAAAGTTTTGTATGAGACGGTTAATATTTTTTTCGTGATATGGATGCTGGATCTCTTCATTCCTGATTCGATCACGTAGGGAAACTCCAAGCATAGCCCTCTTCATTTCCCTTTGGGTGACTTTAAGCCTTCTGATAAGGCCCATTGTAAGGCCTCTCACAAGGTGGACCGATGACCTTGTGAAAGCCGCGGGAATCCGTTGGATGTAGAAAACACAAGAACGGTCGAAGTAGAGGAGCCTGGGAGAGGCCTATGTCCAGCAGTGGACGTCTTTCGGCTGAAATGATGATGATGATGATGATGATGAAGGATATTGGTCCCATGGAGAGAGTTGTTCAGTTTGAAGGTCTATAAATATGACCACGCTTTTGTGATACACCCTATATTATAAGTGAAACTCAGGTTAAAAAGTGCCAGCAGGAATAAATCACGATGACGTGACATACATTTCCCCAGACTGAAACAACTTTACATGCTTCCATTAAAGTACCATGATTGTAATTAAATTTACCGTTAAATTAAATCCAAGCGCGCATATCTCCAGAGAGCCGACCAGAACATTAAACAGATTGGGCGCAGTAAAAATATCTTCCAAGTCTTCCGCCAACCTGAAATTGTTTGCATTGTCGTTGATTATTTTTCCTGGTTTTATTGTTATTTAATTACCTAATTAGAAGGCTATGGCAGCTTGTTATGGGCTTCATTCGTCAAAATTACTGGTATAGTTTTCGATATTCATAGTAGCCTTCATGGAGAAATTAAATATGATTGACCCATGATTCTAATCGATATCGACCCAAATAAGTGATTATTCAATTTTCGTACCATTCTTTGTCATAGTTATATGTTACGGGTATTAAATAATTAATTTGCATATACGTATAATGTAAAAGTATAAAAGGTGGCAAGAACATTGACACACAACTGTTCCCATGGATTCAGCCCATGATTATGAAAAAGTTAAATTAAAAAAACCCTCGACCCAAACAAAAACCTCTAAAAAGTCAAAAATAATATTTAATGGCCTTTTAAGTTGTAGGTAATATTGCGATTAAAGCATTGTCACGTCGGAGGACGGCTTATCGAAAAATAACAGCTCTTTTCTGGTTAATGACTCGTCATAATTTGATAATTTTCAAACGGCTTAACCGATATTGATGAAACATGTCTAAGAACCACCGCAAAAAACATACTTTTAAATAAAAAAACCGCACCCAAATCGGTTCACCGGTTTGAGAGCTACGGTGCCATAGACAAACACACAGACAGGCAGACACACATAGCGGTCAAAATTATAACAGCCCTCTTTTTGAGTCGGGTGTGAAAAAACCGTTGCGTTAAAAAAATCAACGGTTATTTAAAAAAAAAATTAGCCTTGCACTTTTGCACACAACATAAAAAATATTTACGTGAAAAAATATCTATCAACATTTCTACGCTTTCATACGCATCATATTACGCTGAATTCATGGTTTTAATTTGTACCACTATGTATATTATATTATATAAAATATGTATGTATTTGTATTATATGTTTATGACCTGTTTATGTACTTGTGCACCTATTTTCTTAAACACTTCAATTTGAGATATTTTAACTCTCAAGCAAAGCACCTGCCATCTAAATGTGTTCACCACTCTTGATTGACTTGGAAAAAATGCCTAAGGCATTAAGTCAGTCAGTGCTTTTCGCCCACAAAAAATAAGTAAATAAATTACTGATTAAAAAGCACGGTATTTACGCTAATCGGAATCTCAAGCAATCAGATTTCGGGACTGCATAAGACAGGATTAAATCCGAATATCATGTAGCTATCTCGCGTGCACGTCATTAATCTCACTAAATAAGACCGAGCACAACACAGGTTCTTTTTGACAGGCCAATTTCTGTTTTTTCGTATTACAATTGTAATAACCAACAGAGGGTGTAATTGGTAACTAATACGACAACACGTAATAAGATAATTTCACACATTCAGCGAATAATAATTCGCAATGATAGGTAATCATTGCGTCAATCTTGTTTACTGTAAATACTTGTATAATAGTCATGATGAATCTTCATAAACATCTTTTCATACAAAAACAATCATTATCCAAAATATTAATTGCGTCATTATGTATTTTGGACGTCTCATCTACATAATCAGCTTATATTGTTCCCACTGCTGTGACACGAGCCTCCTCTCTGTGAGAGTGTGTGGGCCGGAATCCACCACGCGGGCCCAGTACGGGCTGGTAGATGTCACATGTCTTCAAATTTTTGATTCTAGGGTATACTGGTGTCCTCACTATGTTTTCCTTTACCGTTTTAGACAGCAGTGATGATGATATAATTTACACAAAGTATAGCACCTGTCTGGCTTCAAACAACCTACAACTCGTAACGCACGTGTGATCTACTAAAGTTTCATATAAATAGCACATTGTTGTATACTTACTTCAAAACGTATTGATGTTCTTTAACAATATATGCCAAACGATCCACTGTAGTTTTATCTAAACATTCGATCATGTTACTAATTACACTGAAATTGGCACACACGTGAGAGGTCAGAACAAAGTAAAGACCGTCCACTGTTGTATAAAATAATACACAAATGAAACCTGGAAAGGAAGAATCAAACTGTTAACTTGCATAGAATATTGAATATAAAAGCATGTTAGGAAACCAAGACCATTTTAAATTTATTTTCATCTTTACTTTCGGGCCAATACAATCGGGCTTCCCGTAAAAGAATAATGTCAGATAAGTCGCTAACTTTCAATTAGAAGCTTTTACTGATTTTACTTACCACACATAATTGAATGCACATAAACAACAGTCCAAGGCAGCCAAGCCTCCGTTGAGAATGGCACCAGTACTGCGTATGGTAATTTGTATAACACCTCATTTGTAGTAAAATAATAATACAATATAACAAAAGGAGTAGAAAAATTATACACAGATATAAGCACTACATTCAAAACGACATAGTACTTCATCAAGAGGTTGAGGAGAATGAGATCTTTTTTCACAAGGCTCATTTTCTTGTTATCCTTCAAAATGTTCTGATAAAGGTTTCTTAGACACTCGGTCAGATCGTAGATTTTCATTCTCTTCTGTGCTATGGTTACGATTTTCAATGCTGATAATAATCCGATTCCCAAGCAGGGGGCTAGTTGCGTCAGCTCGAGGAAATTCTCCGCCGATATCCTTGAAACAAAGAATGAAACTTCGAAGACGATCATCAAGAAAAGTTGGACATAAATGGCAAAGAATCTGAAGTTAATCTTAGGATCGCCATAAGGGATCCCTGCGAGCCATAAATTGAATTTTATTTGTTTAAGAAATTCCTCATATTCGGGAATGTTTTCCATTTCTGTATAAGTTAATGGTGTCCAGTTGTTTTAGGTCAGATGGAACTAAAGAATGAATCACACAGTGGGTCTGTACACCGGCTAGGTGAATTAACACATAAAAATTCTGGTGTCTTGTCAGAGCCAGGGCTGCCAAACAATAAAAAATGAAAAGAATTTCTTAACCTGGTGTTAGAGTAATGTTATTATTTTGAATCTCACACATCGGCGTTCAGGCGGCGTTGCAGCTGGCTGGTAGATATTTTTTTTTAAACTAACCAACCGCATCATTTGCATCGTGGCCAAACTGTTTTTTGGACACTTTTCCCGTTGATAGCAACGTAAATGTTCCCTTCCCAACTAGCTTTCCACTTGTTTTTTTTTTGTGGCGTGTTGTGTTCATATTATTTATTACCTATTGTTTTAAATCGTGTTTGTGGGCAATAAATATTAGAACAGTATTTTCCGGAGTTCTGACGCTAGTCTAAACACTACAGCGATTTTCAATTTGAACTTTGTACTAACTATATAAAATCATAAATCACAATTTCGAAAACGAATAATCTTGATCAGCTGAAATCAGCCAAAGTGAACAGTAACATTCTTTTAACATTCGATTTTTGATCAGAAATATTAAAAGTGTGTACAATTGAAGCTAGGGCTAACCCTACACATCGACGGAATTGACACGAATATAATATTCACTTTAGTGTCCCTATAAAGTGACATTCTGAACGTCGCCGTCGAAATAAAATCAACACCTAATTTCGATACCTAATTTCCCTTATTGTAAATTCCGTCTGAAACAATTCGTTTGTTCTTCGCCTTGATATCAATCACGTCAATGAAATGTGTGAAGGTTTAAAGGCAAAATGTATTGAAAGAGAATATTTCATCAAGTACGGGAATTGGTATTGTCAATAAAATTGCTTGTTTTCATTATTTTGTCCATAAATAAAATTAACATGAAAATTAATACAGAAGGCAGTTTTCGGAAATGCCAATTTCAGCTTGGCAATTTTGTTTTATTCTTGCCTAATTATTCCTAATCTCAGGATCTTAAATACATAGAATTCAGTTTGTAGTATTTTTTTATTGAAAGCAAACTCTGAACCCTCAAGTGCAGTTTGAAGTTTTGAGTTTGTGGGTTTGTTTGTTTAGAGCTGTTTGAGTTTGTGTGGGTTCAGAGTTCAAATAGTAACCTCAACTTTTAATGCAATAATTTATAACTCTCCTAAATTCAAGATAAATTAGAAGAGAGGAAATAATTATGTGCTCTTTCTTAGCCTATGTATGTGAAGTTCAATAACATATGAAAAAGAAAGCAGAAGAGTTTGTAAAAATATAAATTGTTTGAGTCGCGAGGGAGAGTTGATTGATCGACTTGTTTTGTTTCTGTGTGCAAAGTTTCATAAATTGTGTTTGGGCAAACAGCTTTGGGGACAAACATCAATCAGATATTAAAATATTGGAGACTAGAATGTGATATTATACGTGTGATATTTACTATAAGGTGATGTATTATGAAGATTAGTGGCAAGCAAAATGCCTGGCATTTTCGAGACTATGTTGCGGTCTGGTTCCATTCTAACCAGATGTAATCGAATATTGGTATTTTACATGGAGTGACTGTATAGATAACCTCCACCGCCCATTTACTGGGTAACATGAAACCCCTCAGTAAAAATGTTTGGGCTTCTGACGAAAGCCGGGAAATTGATTAATTATCTAAACAATAATACCTACTTTGATTTGACATAAATTGGTGTAGCCAATTGGGTTTCTTTTTAACCATGTAGGTTTATTACTGTTTTTTTAACTTAGAGCAACAACCAAGTGACAGAATATTTAGCAGAATATTTCCAGCACAAAATTAGGAATTAATTAATTTCTTACATAGGTATAATATTATACATACGGATCATAATATAGTACTGATTCAATGAGGGCGTAAGTTTTTACCTTTGATTCCCTTGATAGTTAAAGATAACCTATGCAATGCAATGGAGAAAAAGGAACAGTTAAACTAAAAACGATTACTTCATAATGTGCGCTTTTGTAGTTTCTAACGTAACGATATTATTACGTTATGCATCACGATAACTCAGTAAAGTAAAATGTATGGAAACATAATTATAAGGACGCTTTTTAATCCGTCCACGATGATGTTATAATTATATTTTAGTATATACATGCATTTATGGACCCACGGTCATATGTGAAATCTAAATAAGAAAAACGAGGAACATTCATATTGCCACAAACGCTCTATATAATAATTCTTTGATAATTAAGTAAATAAATAATACATAATTAAGTTTTTTTCCAGTTTCTTTTTCTACCCACGTCGTATCGTGATTCTCGTGAACATGGCAGGCCAATCAGGTTTTCTTTCATACTGACAGCACAAATTACCTTATTTTCCTACCACAATAAATATTTTCTCGGAATTTCTGATTTACTTTTGGGATCCCTATTATTCGAGTAATGGCATAACGCGTTTGTATAAAAAGTCTGGTTATTGTGACGTAATATTATTGTCAAACAGGTAGGTTAAAAAGTCGAACAAATTGTAATACATATTTTGAAAAAATAAAACCTTTTTAATACTTAATGGCTTTTAGCTAAATTTTTTTTGAGGGTGGAAAATCATTAAATAACTTCTCCAGCTCGTGGTGGAGCAGGAAGGCATGTCAGACTTTTACTGACTAAAACCCGTGTTCCCTCAGTTGCCTGTGTGCCAGGGCCGACGGTATCTCTTTTGAACAACCCGCACCCCTGGCAGGCATCGGCCCTTGCGGAACCTACCAGTTGGTGCTGGCATCTCTTTGAGGCGCACGTGAAAAACAACGTGCCGTCGACCCGGGCTTGGTCTTTATCGGACAGTGAGCTACCCATTACTCGCTGCCTGCAAGCCCGCACCTACTGTGGCCGCGAATTAGCCTGAGATTCCCGACGCCGAGGGCGTCTCCTGCGGCGACTAGTCGACCGTGAGGGCGCATATACTGCCTCTCCCTCACGTGCACCACCTTCCTCTTCGGGAGCATTACTGCTTCGCAGAAGGAGGCGACGGCTACCCATGCACTCTCGCTCCGTACCATGGCCGCCGATCGCCTCCACGAGGACACGAGGTTGCTCTGCCCAAGCCAGCCAGACCTCCACCGTATGCTCCACCGTGTCTTCAGGGCGATTTTCGCAGTGGAAACACCCGGAAGTTTCCTACCGCCTTATGCGAAACAGAAACGTCCCGAAACAGCCGTGTCCGGTGAGGACCTGCGTCAGGCGGAAGGTGAGGACAACTTGATGCCTCTCAATCCACTCCCCAAAGAGGGGACTTACCGCCACAATCGTGGCGAGCCCATTGGCTACATTATAATGTTGTTTTGTACACTAAGACTTGTACAAGCATTTGGTATATAGGCAACGAGCTTGCAAATTGCGGTTAGTTGAATTTGTGCAGAATATTATCTTTTTCTTGTCAGAAGCCCACCAGTCTTACCAAGGGGTATCGTATTACCCTAAGCTACCCAGTAACTGGGTTGTGGAGGGGAGAGAGGCATTCTCCAGTTCCATGTAAAATGCTGGTATTAAGCTGCATCCGGTTAGACTGGAAGCCAACCCGGTTATATTTAGTCGTAGGTATTGTGTGTGTGGGCACATACAAAATTAAGAAACGAAAATCGTCTGTCTACTAAAGTAAAAAAAAACAAATAGTTACTCGTCTGCTTTAAACATATTTTTTAAAATATTAAAAAAACATTCTTAATTAAGACTAGTGAATATTAAAATATTTCAAAATAAATCATAAATAAAGCTTGTTTCTGAGTAACACTGCAAAAAACTAGGAGATTTGATAGAGTGAAAACACAAGGACCATTAAATACTATTTGGGTTATTATAAACTGTCAATTAGCCTATTGTCATGGGAAGGTGTCATCTATCTGTACTCCATTTGAAATAAGCTTAGACAGGCTTTTTTACTGTCCGTTCAACCGATTTTGACTTCTATTCCGCAGACATAAGGATGGCATTAAAAGTAAAAAAGTTGTTACAGTACCAACTGTTTACTGCAGATGCTATTTATTATGCTATCAACGCAAAATCAGTTGAACGGACTGTAAAAAAGGTTTATTTCAATGTCTAAGCTTATTTCAAATGGAGTATAGGTTGCTAGGACAGACAAACAGCATTTTTATCAATAACAAAGGTTGGGTGTTGAATAAAACACCATACTGGGTAAGATTGTAATGGTATCGAAAAGACTGCATTGCAAAAACGATTGCTTAGAGTTGGCTCAGGTGGCAAAACCTTCAAGCCTGAGTAATGACATTTATAAAGAACGCAGTCTGGACCAACCTGCCGGTACTTTATTGGCCGTTTTTTATATCAGGTCCTTCGTCTTGCAGGAATAGAATAGACCTTTATTTGCAAATATACTTAATAGGTATACCTACATTAAAATTCAGCCATATTTCACCATTTGGCATAAAAACTTTAATAATATCGTTCACTAAATTTTTTAAACAAAAGCTAATCTCTATCAATCTCGAGCAATTCAGCAATTTTTTTTTCTCTGATAAGAACTTAAGTCATGCTTGTAGTACGCTTTATCATAATCAAATCGTAGCGAAGTCAAAACTGTACATTGAATGTTATCTTTATTTTGATTTTTCGCGAGGTCTGGGAACGTTTCTAATGCCGAAAATATATTTTATACAGTTTTTGCCTGTCTGAGTGTATGTTCCAGCATCACGTGAAAACTACTGAATAGATTTTGTTCAAATTTTGGCATAGATATTTCCTATATATCTGCGCAGGCCGTGGGGTATAAATTATCACGCTGTTTGGCATGTGGGATGAGCAGTATTGCAATTTATTCGTATTCTTCTATAGTTCGCTGTGTCTGGTTCTCGTGATCTTGATATCTCTCTATGAAGATTGAAGGTAACATGAAAGAGACAAAAATAATAGTATACAACCTGGATTGTTGGAAACGCAAAATCCTAAAAGTGGTATTAAGCATGAGCTTAATACCACTTTTAGTCTGAGTTTTTCGTAAAGATGACATTACGAAAAACTTTTAATTAGGAAAAAAAAATCTTCAGGTCCATACATTCGGTCGATTGTTGTGAACATCGATCCTCACCTGTATTAAATTTCGGGATTTCTGAGTTTATCCTTAGGTAAAAGTTATTCACAATGACGAGTACCTACAATGATGCCCCATCGAGATACAACGGTTGATCCTCATGTATCACAAGACTTTAACTAGGTATGTACATCTTAATCTGCTGTATTATAAAATAATGATGCGTAGTGTAGTAGGTACTTCGTCCATTTGTTTGGTTTGTTTTGACTGTACAGCGGAAGTGATTTTTAAAATAATTTTTGGGATAAAATGATAGAAATCTATTCAGTACCTAAACGATTCAGAACGAAATACTTTCATAATGTGCATTTAAACACAAAAATGTGCATTTTAAACACCGTTAGAAACCGGCATATCCTGGAACCAAAAGTTCGAAGACATGTGACATCAACCAACCTGCACCGGGCCCGCGTGGTGGATTACGACGGAAGCCTGTGTCTCAGCTGTGGAAACGTTATAGGCTGCGTATGTATGTGCATTAAGGGGAACCTAGTCGCGGGCTCGAACTCACTGATGGGCCTGGCTAAAAAGCACGCTGTCTCGCCAGGCATCGTGTCCGACAGAGGTAGTATCAGTAATGAGCAGTTAGAAGGTAGTCTACACGCACAACATTATTGAGTGAGATGCAGGATCATTTATAGTACAACAGGCGCGTAAAAATTTAAGAACAGTCCTTCGGAAGATCGGGTTTTATGAAGAAACCACTTCATAAATCAATAACCAATAAAATTGATCAAACTATTCGATTGTTGAGCTTTGTCGGTACCGACTTGGTTTTTCAGATTTCACACTTCCTTTGTTACTTAAACACGCCCAAAGTTAGGTTAAATTAGCAAGAAAAACGAATCTTTGTTAGCTCCTAACTTTTTAATGGCTTTTTATTTTAGTATTCTGTTTCCGTACAGACAATGTTAATAATGAGACAAAACCATAACATGTTTAATTTTTGATGTACATTGTCGAACATTGGAGTAATACACTCCCGAAGTTTGTATGGGAAAAATGTGGACTAGGTTCACCTTAATTCAATTTCCCATTGTATTTATTAATACAATGCAATGTAAGGTCACACCTTCGACATTCCATACGAACTCATTTATTCGACCTGTCTACCTCTTCTAATCTGTCGTTGCGACTCTGCAACTTGACGCGAAATGTGCGAAGGTTGGAAAAAAAAAGAGAAATGCGTCATTGCGTCTTGTCGTCGGTTAGTCGCAATCGCATGTCGCATAAATTAGTGTGTGTGCAATTATTGCTTGAGCTGTCTAGGCCAATCACTTCATGACAAAACTTACTGCTAATATAAGGGAGATGTTTAATTGAAAAAGTAGTTTGAAATTATGGGTAGTCATCACACAGACGCATACGCGTGAGTGGTGACCAAATCGCGAGCTTTTATAGAAATATCGGTGGTAAAAAGATTGTTTAAATTTATTTATCACTTCCTAGATCGCCTACTTACCTACTACTTCTCTGGTTTTATTTTGTATCTTTTAATTACTTGCTTTTATTGCAAAATAACCCGTTTGATGTTTTCTCTCTTCACTGGAAATATTTCAACTAAATTAAATGGGAAATTAAAAAACATATTCTAAAGCCGTTGGTTTTATTAAACAATCAAATAACAATACAATTAGTACACAAAATTAACATAACTATGACATAAACTGTCATAGTTATATTACACAAGAACAGTCTGACATCAAAATTGTTTTCATAACCCTATATTAGGGAATAGGAATAGATTGGGTGGTGCTAAGGACGTTTCCTATCCTTGCAAGACACATAGGTCGGCCATTCACAACTTTCCGTCTCTGGGTTGTAAAAGAGATGAGGTGGACAAGTAACTGCAACCGGTTTTCCATCATGGCATTCGTAAAATTGATTACAGCGTTCATGAGTGATCAATGTGCCGTCGGAACCATCAGCGGAGCAGATTGTGATAGCTTGACGAAGGTCTCCATTATGATGATATTTAAGGCTCTCATTTTGAACGATGTCACTATCTCGGGTCCTGTCACCACAGATAACATTTCTGGGCCAATCACAGTAATTCTTGTGTAAGTTATACAACAGATTTTCTGGACAACTGAAAACAACTGGTTCACCCCCTGCACATTTGTAGAAATGGCTGCACATTTTATGGGCAACTGAAATTCCTTCGGAGTTATCAGCTGCACATGCGTCAGCAGCGTTAGTACTCTGTCTACTATCACGAATAATTACATTGTCCTTAATCACACTGTCCTTTTCTTCGTTCGCTGAATTTCTATGGTCCTCGTTTTCAAGAATCAATCTGCCACCACAGTCTACATTCCGAGGCCAGTCGCAATGTTCTTTAATAGGATTGTACATGAGATTAGTTGGACATTTCACAGTGTTAGGTACACCCGCGAAGCACTTATAGAACCTGTTACAATATTCGTGAGCGATTAGCACGCCATCAGAGTTTCTAGATGAACAGATTGTGTTGGCTTGGTTGGGATCGGAGTTGCTACGTTCAATCTCATCATCTGTGTACGGGAACGCTCTGTCCTGGTTGGTCCTAGATAAACTGAAATGACTTTCTTTGTCGTCAACTACTCTCTCACCACAATCAACATTATGTGTCCAATCGCATTTTTCAGTCATAGTATTGTACAGGAGATCTTGTGCACATTTGAGATTTACTGGCCTACCATATACACATTTATAGAATTCATTGCAGTTGTCGTGAGCGACTAAAATACCGTTTGAATTAGGGGATTTGCAAATTTTGAAAGCGTCACTAGGGTTATCGATGTCCAGATCTTCGAAATCTGTTTCATTACCTGCATTTGTTATTTCCTCAGAATCTTTGTTTGCTCGTAATTTGTTATGACATCTAACATTCCAGTCGCATCTTTGCAGATCCTCGTTGAAGTGGAGCCCGTCTGGACAGAGTCTAGGAATCAGCCCTCCGTGATGACATTCGTAATACTGCCTACAATTCTCGTGGGGTAGAAGTTTATTAATACTGGTGTCTTTTGGACATCCGTTGTCTAAGAAACCATTTAAGTCTGTGTCTTCTATGTCTGCGTGAGCTGTTGCACAGAGAAGAAACAGCGCTGTGCCTGAAACAAATAAGTAGTTTTAACCATTTTATTAAAACAGTTATGTTTATGAAATCAACACACATCTCTGTTGTAGTTTTGATTGATGTTTTTATAAATTGGTTAAAGGAGGAAAAGGCCGACTACTATGAATTATGGCAACGTCACATGACCAGTCATTGACCTATTTTTGTAGTACTGATCCATTTTTGGGTTAAGATATTAAATTCTGTTTCTAAATGGGAACCTTTAAAAGCCAATGTGCTTTACATTGGCTTTTAAAGGTTCCCAAAAAGTATGTTATCTCTTACTATTTAACTAGCTCAGTTTTTAGACATCACCAAAAAGATTTACAAACATTGTTACTCAACTTCGTTAAAAGGAAAATTTAACGTTGAAAATGGAAAAATATGATCCTTCCGAAAGCCTCGGTGATTGAGTCCGACTCGCACTTTGCCGGTTTTGCATCATCTCCTTCGTTTTGTAAGTAGATTTAAGATTACACGAAAAAGGAGAAATGTATTTATTAAAATGGGTTGATTTCATAAGCTATTTGCTAAAAACCTCCGTACTCTAAAGGCTTCTTCAAACAGCCGCGACGCGACAGCGCGACGCGACACTTGTAGAACAATTTTCACTAAGTTTTCATAGAAATTGTTCTACGAGTGTCGCGACGCGACCGTCGCGTCGCGCTAGTCTGCACGAGCCTTAAAGCGATTTTTAATTTTGAGCCACACTTTTAGAAAAAAATTAAGTATTGGGATAGCGCGAATATAACGAGTCATAATCAAGGCGACAACAAAACTTATATAATATTTAAACTTTACTAACAAATAAAGACGGATAAATTGTCTTCAGTCCAAATGCCACAGTATATTTTAAAAGGCGGTGAAATTTGAAGCGCAGTTTCCTAAAAGTGCATGTTCGATTGCATCAATGTTGATGGCTTATTTTTGTTTCGCATAGTACATTGCGTCTGTAAGCAGCATTATATTAATTTAACACTTCCAAGATCTACTTACTACTACGCTGGTATTTTTTTTAAATCTGTTTTAATGTCGCATTGATTTCATCACTTTCAATATTTTAAAAACAAACAAATTGTAAATGATTAAAAAACATTTTTTTTATGTTTCTTTATAGTATTTATTAACTCTACAACAACATTGAATATCCATTAGAGTTAAACATTTTATTATACAACAATACTGTAATTATTATATAACCTGAACTAAAACTTAACGATAAAAGTTGCAACTAACCAAAGTCCTCGGCACGCGAACACGCGACCATCGCATTTATTTCGTTCGGCGAACACGTGGTCTAGTTGACCATGGGCGCATCCGCAAAAAAAAAGGTCGCGTATTCGCGTGAACGATTTTTTTAGTATTGGGTTTTTTTGGGTGGGAAATCATCAAATAACTTCTCCCGCTCTGGGTGGAGCGGGAAGGCATGTCAGACTTTTACTGACTAAAACCCACCCGTGTTCCTTCAGTTGCCTGTGAGCCAGGGGCCACGGTATCTCTTTCAAACAACCCGCACCCCTGGCAGGCATCGGCTCTTACGGACCCCACCAGTTGGTGCTGACATCTCTTTGAGGCGCACGTGGAACACAACACGCCGTCGACCCGGGCCTGGTCCTTACCGGATAGCGAACTACCCATTACTCGCCATCCGCAAGCCCGCGCCTACGATAGCCGGGAATCAGCTTGGGATTTCTGACGCCCAGGGCGTCTCCTGCGGTAATTAGGGCTGTGAGGGCGCATATACCTCACGCGTGCCGACTCCCTCTTTACGAGCATTACTGCTTCGTAGAAGGAGGTGACGGCTACCCATGCACTCTCGCCCCATACTATGGCCTGGACCAGGGCCGGACGCGAGAGATCGCCGCTGACGTTGGCCTCCACGAGGACACGGCGGTGTTCCGGCCAAGTCGGGCATACCTCCATCGTATGCTCCACCGTGTCCTCTGGGCGATCTACGCAGTGGAAACACCCAGGCGTTTCCTCCCGCCCTATCCAAAACAGGAACCTCCCAAAGTGGAGTATGGGTTACATTCCATAATTAATTATTTCACTGATTTTCTCACAAAAACACCACTAAATAGTAGTAATAAAAAGTAACAGAGCAGTTATAAAACAAGTTTGAAGTATTTGATAATATTAGACTTTTACTCTTATATTTATAAACATTACTTAAAGTTAAGAAGTGATTAGCGACTGTTTAACCATACATTAACGTTTAACCCTGTCTTAACTTTAATCAACGCTTATAAATAATCTGCTTGTGTACATAGTGAATGGATTAACAAGCATTTTATTATATTTATGTTTAGCATCTAAGCCGTGTCACAGAGAGCATTGATCATTAGACAAGGAACTGACTTTCAATAGTGAATAGTAGTAGATGATGCACCAATAAGAGCGTGCCTTTTAAATTTACGAACAGAAATCTCTTAGAGAACTGTATAAGAAGCAGCAAAATTAATCATTCTGTTTAGGGAAACTCTGCAAACTCAAAAGCTCTTCATGCTTGTTCGACATATTGATTTCGTATTTGCGCTTCTGTTAAACGATCCCCGCAATCTACGTTCATTGGCCAGTCACAAACTTTTAGTTTAGAGTCGTAATAGAGACCAGGTAGACATTGCATGGCGTATTTTTGACTATTAACACATTTATAAAACTGACTGCAATTCTCATGTGGAAGTATACTACCGTCGGTCTGCCCCACACATATTCCATCTGCATTATTGCTATATTTTTCACCTATACTGCCATTTGCAGGAACTACTCTATTGCTACAGTTGGCGTTTTGTAGCCAATCGCAGTATTCCTTTTTAGGGTTGTAAAAAAGATTTAACTGGCAGAATTGAGCCTCTGCTTCGCCTCTGAAGCATTTATAGTACTGGTGACAATTTTCATGAGGAAGCAAAATTCCATCTGAGTTTACAGCTGCGCAAGTTCTAGCCGCGTCACTCAGATAACCACTGTTTTCTTCAAATCCACTTTCGCTATCAACATTGTTATTACTATTATTTTCATATGTTTTATGAACTGTTTCACTTTCACTGTTATCATCGTTTTCGTCCTCATCATTTCCACCATTGACATCCTCCTTGGGGAAATAAGAAAGAGTTGAGTATTCATTCTCAGAAATTGTCCTATCCTTGCAATTAAAATGGGTTGGCCAATCACAATTTTCCGTCTTCGGGTTGTACAACAGCATACCTGGACATTTTAACAACACTGGATATCCATCACGGCATTTGTAGAATTTATTACAGCTTTCATGAGCGATTAACACGCCATCGGAATTCTCAGCGGAGCAGATTTTCCTAGGGTCGTCAGTTTGTTTTTCATTTTCACTGTCAGTGTCATCAGATTCAATTCTGTCACCACAGTCAACATTTTTAGGCCAATCGCACAAATTAGTTTTTGTGTTGAATAACAGATTTCCTGAACATTTGAAAGCAACCGGTTCTTTTCCCGAGCATTTGTAAAAATAGTTACACAATTCATGGGCAGCTGTATCCTGTACAGTGTTTTTTGCTGCACATAAGGTAGCAAGCCGTTTATCATCGCCGTCACCAGATATTTCCTTTTCTTTATACTTTTCTACATTTCCTGCATTACTGCCTTCGTCTTGAGGACTGATTCTGCCGTCACATTGTACATTCGCAGACCAGTCACAATATTGATTAATGGGATCGTACAATAGTTTATTTGGACATTTCATAGGGATTGGTAAGCCCCCCGAGCACGTATAGAACTTATCACAATATTCATGAGCGATTAGCATGCCATCAGATTGTGCAGATAAACAAAGAAAGTTAGCTTGGCTAGGATCAGAGTTGTCCGTGCTGTTGGAAGAACTTTCAGTAACGCCACCAACTCTTTCACCACAATCAACATTTTGTGGCGAATCGCATTTTTGAGTCATAGTGTTGAAAAGAAGATCTCGTGCACATTTAAGAACCACTGGCCTACCATGTGTACACATATAGAATTCATTGCAGTTTTCATGAGCAATTAAGACATTTTTTGAATCAGGTGAGCAAATTAGGTTCTCGTCGTTTAGACTATTGTAGTCGAGTGATTCCTCAGAAACTGTAGTGATTTTGACTTCAACTTCTACTGATTTTTTAGGACATCCAGAATGAAAATCGCATCTCTCCAGGTCTGGGTTAAAATGGAGCCCGTTTGGACAGAATCTAGAAATCAATGCTCCGTGAAAACATTGGTAAAATTGCCCACAATTCTCATGTGGCAAAAGTTTTTTAATACTGATGTCTTTTGGACATCCGTTTTCAAAGAAACGATCTGAGTCTGTGTTGTCTAAGTCTGCGTACACTATAGCTGCTGCCCAGAGAAGAAACAGCGCTGTGCCTGAAACAAATAAATAATGTTAACCATTTTATCAACACAGTTATATTTATGAAAACAACACACTTATCTCTTCGCATGGTTGTCGTTTTGATTGATGTTTTTACAAATAAATAGTGGAGGGCTGTATAATTATCATAATCATTACACTTACTATCATTAGACTACTGTCAAATTATAAACGTCACATGACCAGTCATTGACCCATTGGTAATTAAAATAATGTTGCATAATAAATGCATTGAAAAAGTCACCCAAAAGAAAACTTTGTGTCATTAATTCTTTGTTTGGTTTTTTTTATTTTTTTTGGGTGGGAAATCATCAAATAACTTCTCCCGCTCTGGGTGGAGCGGGAGGGCGTGTCAGACTTTTACTGACTAAAACCCACCCGTGTTCCCTCACTTGCCTGTGTGCCAGGGGCCGCGGTATCTCTTTCGAACAACCCGCACCCCTGGCAGGTATCGGCCCTTGCGGGCCCCATCAGTTGCTGCTGACATCTCTTTGAGGCGCGCGTGGAACACAACGCGCCGTCGACCCGGGCTTGGTCCTTACCGGACAGCGAGCTACCCATTACTCGCCGTCCGCAAGCCCGTGCCTACGGTGGCCGGGAATCAACCTGGGATTCCCGACGCCCAGGGCGTCTCCTGCGAAGGCCACGGCTGTGAGGGCGCATGTACTGCATCTCCCTCACGTGCGCCGCCTCCCATTCTTTGTTTGGTTGGCTAATAACTTAATATGAGTCTCATTTTCTAGTTGTTTTTAAAAAGATAGGTAAGTTTACAGGTCCGATATAAACTAGTAATTTCATAGGTTTTTCATTTATCATGCTATTTAATTTATTTATTATGCTATTAGTAATATTTTTCGTTTATTATGCATAGCTGGCTAAGGTGGCCAATCCTTTATTTAAGCCAGAATACACCTTTATGAATAATGAACGCAGTCTGGACCAACCCATCGGTTTCTGTTTAGCATTTAGGGTTCCGTAGCCAAATCCAAAAAAACCGAAACGCACTTAGCCGGGTTTTTTAATATCAATTCTAACGTTTTGCATGTAGACTGGCCCTACCTGGCTCCCTGGCCTCCCTGGCCTCCTGGCCTCCCTGACTGGACGTATTATTTTCCAAGTGTGTTGATTTAGTGTGTGATTTTCAATACAACAAAAGCCTCAGCATTGCGAGAAAAACTTTTAACTATTATATAGGTAATAGCGGTAATTGAAATTGAGAAAATTATTTCTGATTCGTCGTGATTGCCGTGATTGATTTCCGACTCGTGATTGTTTTCAAAAATTCAATGCAAGAACTATACTTGCCAAACAATATCAGCATGAAGTCAAAAGGCTAGATCTTAGACAAAAGATAAAAAGGGCATGGACTAAAATAATTGTACTATATAACATGCCTGACACAATGTCAAATAGTACGAGTACAATTACTGTCGAACAGGCTGCATGGTTCATTTGTTTTGCCCGCGGATTGACGATTCCGCCAACATTTTTAATACAAAGCGTAGTCAAGTACGCTTATGTATACATGTGCATAGCTAAGCTGTGGTCTGGTGTGAAGCAGCGCCTTTGGGGTGGTGCGTTGTATGCTGCGCAAGAGTATTGAGTCGTTGCACAGCATTCGAACTAAATGGAAGTAGCGCTGATTTTTTGCAACTAAGTCTTGAGTGGAGAAAAATCTTGATTCCGTATGAAACAATAATTCACATTTAAGAGCGGTCATCCTGCGCAGGCTGGCAACGTCGTATTTCAAGTGGTTTTTCGTGATTATCTCATTCAGTTTAAATCAGAATACTATTTTTTTTTCAGCCAAGCAATAGATCGTTGGTATTTATAAGTCTGTATGCGATTTTTTTACAGTTATTTTGGTATTTACATATAAAAATCGACATACCGTCAATTTTTTTTTATTTGCAGTACTTATTACGATTAGATGTTTTTATTTAATAGTAAATAAATGTTAAAAATAATTCTAAATACCAACGATCTAGTGCCTGGTGTGAAAGTAAAATATAATCAATCACCATAAATGCGGCGTTGCCAGCCATCCGGGATGAGGGCTCTTAAAGCGAAAAAGACTTTAGTGTTTTTGAACATGCAATAAATTGCAGGTATATGATCAAAACACACTAAGTAGATGTAGGTGTGTGCCTTGATTATGTAAAAGTGTTTGAATGTGTGTGTGTGTGTGTTATGTTAATTATTGTAAGTGTTCAGTGGAAAGTTTTTGCTATTCTTGTTTTCGGCTAAATAAGATATTCAATGATGTCATCGATACACTGACGTTATTTAAATGATGAGTGATTAATATGTCATTTACTAAAATAATTTTTAAACTAATAAAACATATTTAAGTAAATTTTCATGTCTTTCACGTTTATTTTAACAGAATTAATCAACACTACAAAAATATAGTAAGTAATAATTATAACACTTGACGTAAAACTTAACGTCTAATTCCCGCTTGCAGCACAAATCACTAGATGCGAATAGCTCTAAACTTATTTATAATAGGTCTCGTTCTGTTTCTCTCGATCGTTTGATAATCACACAAACGGATTTTTTTGTAAATCTCTTGGTTAAAGTTTAGTGCTGCCTGACAAAAAAGAATTTGAGACTACTTTCTTGATCTTCTGATCCCTCCATAACAATTTCTTTTCCGGATGCTTCTGTTTTTTATAAAATAAAAAGTAGTTTGTTTTTACGTTAAGAAAGTAAATATTGATGAACTACCAAACAATTTTTACTGGCTATACATTTTTGCACTAGTTGAGTATAAGCAATAAAATGATTGAACCGCTGGAATAAGTCCAATGTCTCTTACCCTCTAGAATCCCCAAAAAGTCTTATTTTCTTGCTAGCGAGGCGGGACGGTTTTTAACCCAACCCAAAATATTTAGCGCTACACCAATTTAGTGATTTCTACTGCAAGTTAGCCTGAGGGTTTATACCTCACATTCAACTATTTAATTGAAACCCAATAGCAGTTTCTCACAAAAACAACACCAACATAACAGCTTTTAAAACGAATAACAATGATTATAATAGTAAAGTATTTGCGAAGCAATATGATTTAGACCATTTGGGCCAATTGTGCAATTGGAATTTTACGGTTCGGCAATTCATTTTAAAGTGAGTGGAGATTCACATACAGGCAATACAATTCCGCGTAGTGCACACGCGGCCAAAGTATAGATATTACCCTTTAGTATTGTACTAGTATAGTAATCATGTTTAGTATCCTATACTATGCCACAGAGAAGTTCTATAATTTTGCAAGGAACTGGTTTTCTAAGAGCGTGGCTTTTAAGTTTAAGAACGAGACTTTATGTCTATTGTACAGTTGCGGACTTTAAGTAAAATGTTGTAATAGAGACCTGATGGACAAGAACTGATTGCACTTCTCGTGAGGAGCTGCATACAGTTTCGTCGGCCTTGCCTTAGCTTGAAGAATTAGTATTATTGCTATCTTCTTTATAATTGGTGTAATATCCAGGAACTACCCTTGTGCCACACCTAACGTTATAAGGCCAGTCACAGTACTCTTTATGAATGTTGTACAAAAGATTTAACGGGCAGAATAAGGCTACTGCTTTCCCTTCGAAGCATTTATAGAACTGGTTACAATTTTCGTGGGGAAGAAATTTTCCATCAAAGCTTTCATCTGCACAAGTTTCAGCCGCGTTATTGAGGTCGGCATTGCGATTTTCGTTTTCAGTTCCGCCTTTTACGTAGATTTTATTATGGTTTCGAATTTTACTCTTTCCTTTTTTTTTGTGCCCGCTTTTACGTCCACTACCTATATTGTTTTCATCGCCTTCTTTAAGGGACCACCCATTCTCAGGAACTGTCCTATCTCCGCAGTTTACATGGGTTGGCCAGTCACAATTTTCTTTCTTGAGGTGGTATAAAAGAATATCTGGACATTTCACCACAACTGGATTTCCATCATGGCACTTGTAGAATTTATTGCAACTTTCATGAGCGACCAATACGCCGTCGGAACCTTCAACGGAACAGATGGAATCAGCTTGACTGGGGTCATCAGTTGGTTTTTTTTTTTCACTTGCAGTATCTTCAGGTTCGATTCTTTCACCACAGTCAATATTGGAGGGCCAATCGCAGTAATTTTCTTTTGCGTTGAATAGCAAATCTCCTGGGCAATTGTAAACAACTGGTTTATTCCCTGAGCATTTGTAGAAATGGTTGCACATTTCGTGGGCAACCAAAACACCATCAGAGTTATCAGCTTCACATATTGCAGCAGCACTATTATTGTCGTCGTCCTCAGAGATTTCATTGTGTTCATTGTCATAGTTCTTCTCCACACTTCTTGCATTGATACCATCGTCGACTTCAGGAATGGTTCTGCGATCACAGTCTACATTCGCAGGCCAGTCACAATATTCCTTTATAGGATCGTAAAAGAGAGTACTTGGACATTTTACAGTGACAGGTACGCCTCCGAAGCACTTATAGAACTTATTACAGTATTCGTGAGCGATCAGCACGCCATCAGACCGTTTAGCCGAACACTGAGCCATGGCTTGGCTAGGATCAGAGTTGCTTTGGTCAATCTCTTCGATAGAGTATGAAAATCCAGTGTCCTTATCCGTCGTCGTCACAATAGTACTATCATTTACGGGTCTATATCTCTGGCTGCAATTAACATTTTGCGGCAAATCGCATTTTTGATGTACAGTATTGTACAGGAGATTTTCTGCACAATTGAGAACCAATTTTCTCCCATATGAACATTTAAAGAATTGATTGCAGTTTTTATGAGCGACCAAGACATTGTTTGAATCAGGTGATGAGCAAATTAGGGCCGCGTGGTTAGGATTATTCTTGTCTAGTTCTTCAGAAGTTCTATAATTGTCTTCATCTCGTTTATTGTGACAATCAGCATTACCAAGCCAATCGCATTTTTCCAGATCAGCGTTAAAATTGAGCCCATTTGGACAGAATCTAGCAACCAACGCTCCGTGAAAACATTGATAAAACTGCTCACAGTCCTCGTGAGGTAAATATTTCTCAATACTGGAGTCCTTTGGACATCCATTATCGTAGAAACCATCTTCTTCTGTGTCGTCAAAGTTTGCGTGAGCTATAGTTGTTGCACAGAGAAGAAACAGCGCTGTGCCTGAAATAAATAAGTAATTTTAACGATTTTATTCAAGGTCGTCTGACTTTTCCAGGCCCGTTAAACATGAATGTGACCGAGTTGATCGAGAGAATCAGCATGTCGTATGTTGTACCTTAGCATCGCGAATGAATTGGTGCTGCTGGCCCTCTCGACCAACGCGCTCGGAAAACTCCTTGGAATATGTGAACTATATGCGACTAAAAACGATCTCAAGTTTAACGGTAATAAGAATGAAGTGCTAACTCTTAACGCAAGAAAATTTTAACCAAAAGTTGTGTCTCCGGTTGTACTACTTATGGCGGTTCTCAAGGGTCTGGATAGATTTAAGTATCTAAGTCATGTACTCACTGGCAATCTTATAGAAGACATAGTCAAAGCGTAGGGCGTTAGTGGTTCGAAGCAATATGCTGGCCCGCTGATTTGCTCGATCTACGTACAGGTCAAAAAAACTGTTGTAAGGGCCTGCTGTCAATTATTTTACTCGATCAGTTTGAGGATTACACGCAAAGAGCGTCCTACGGGTATAATTATATATTATAGTAATGTTGTTTTAATGTTACTAACCCCTCTATAGAGTTAATGACCGAATAAAGAATTATTTTTATGACGTGTTCATAAACAACACACATAATTTTTTCACATGTTGTCAAGTCGTAAATGTTTTTGTAAATTAAGTAGGATCTTTATATCGCAAAACAACGAGCTCAGATCTGAAACGTACGAATTGATATTTTGCGGCCTATATAAAAAGGTGTACAATAATATAAATTAACATTTTCATCTAGCAGTGTATACAACACTACTTGATAACCAATATTAACCATTCCTGGTACAAAAAGAACTAAAAAAATTTATACAGACTACCTATAGTTATTTTCGGCTAAAATAACTATAGTTGTTGCGTTTTAGCATGGCAAAAACGGTCATTGACCCATCTACTTTTGTTGACAGCTTCTAGCATTCTTCATTTGAGAAACGGAAATAAAGCCCGTAAACTTTCTGAGTCCACATCTATCATCCTTGACGTTTTTAACTAATGAAAAAAGAGAAATACTTACTTTTTTCTGCGGGTTCCTATGAAGTAAAGAGCAATGACCGTTATTGTCATGCTAAAATGCAACAACTATAACTGAAAATGGATTATAATTAATGACGTCAAAGTTCTTAAATTAAATGTCTATATTACTGATTACACTGACAAATTATGGCAACGTCACATGACCGGTCATTGACCGTTTAGGTGTGATATTTGGAGAGGAATATTAACACAAGAATATATATACCTAAAGGAAACCCTCTGTGTAATCACACACGGGGTCACTTCTATTTACTTATTTTAGGTACCTTGATTTTAATCTTATAAAATTATTATGTAGAGAGATGTCTCAGTGACATAGCACTGAGACATCTTTCTGAGTCTCATTCTCTAGTGTCTGGCTCGTACGCTCGAGTTCTCTAGCAGACCATAAAAGTTTAATTTCACCAATAAAACTGAACGCGATCAGCACAATTTAACTGCGTTCAAGAGCTGTCATTGTCAAAATTTCACAACAACGATGACACTGCCAGCTTTTGAACTCGGTTTAGATATTTTTATCGCGTTCAGTGTTATTGGTGAAATTCACCCTAAGTGATTACAATTTTAAAGATCAAGGTGTTGTTTGTAAGAAAAAAATATTTTTACGACCAAAGATTCAAAAGAAAAATTCGATTTTTGTACAGTCCACCAATGAGTAAGATATAGTCAAATATTCGTGTTTTCAGTACACTACAAATGTTAATTTTATTATGTGTGTAGCAACTTACAAAAGCTTAAGACTCAAAATATTTACAAAATAATAAAATAACCTTACAAAGAAAATTACTTTGTAAACACATCTATTTTGAAATTATTAATAGTACATAACGATACGTCTGACTTTAGTAGTTCATTAATGCACGGCCTGATTTTAGCGAGGGTGCTAAACGTGTGCAATAATGGACTACCTAAGTCACACGTTTCGTATACCATTTTATAGCACGTGTGACCTAAGACGTCACCTAGGTCATGCTTTTCTGTGTCAAAATGGGCTACTTAAGTCACAGAAAAGCGTGACTTAAGTTCGAGTTTAGGTCACACAGTGCTATAAAATAATTTTAAATAAGACTGTTTAACAAATCGAATACGAAGTAAAGTAGCTAAAAAACTATCGCTTACCTATCATTTTGTTTACACTTTACTTGTACTGCTAGCAAACAACAATTGCACATAATTTATACCCCAACTAGTTAATATTTGAACTGCACATGTCGATAAACAGCAGAATATAAAGTACACTAAATATGGATAGATAAATTAGAATTTTAGTGAAAGCCAACAGCTCAGATAAATATCTAGGAGGGAACTGAGAAAGCTGATGGCCGAAGGGTGATAATGTTCATAATTTCCAACACAATGATGTGATTGTAATAAAACCTACAATAGTATTTTGGCTTTTTTGTGATAATGACGTACAGTTTCAAATCCCATTGTTGTACAATAGAAACAGTAATGAATTGGATTACTCTCGTAGTTTCGTGGATAACGAAAATATTTTTGGTTGATCATTCATTTTGCTCTCAATTACAATCACAGTCATCTTGCGTAGGCTAATTTACTGCGGACGCACGGGTCAGTAACGTCACGGAAAATTTTATAATAGTAGTTTATTAAACCGGTTTCATAATAGTTCTGTGCAGTTTCATAAACTAATTTTTCTACTCTCATTTAACATGTGCTTGAACTTACTTTATAAAAGATTAAAGTTAAAAGAGTAAAAAATAGTTTTCTAATGCTAAAAACTTTTTTCAAAAAAATAAACAACCGACTTCCAAAAAAACACTAAAAAGTGAAAAATTACTTTAATTTCGGAAGGCGGTGACTTTGGATATGTATTTTAATTTTTTGTCACCGCCTTCCGAAATTAAAGTTATTTTTCACTTTTTAGTGTTTTTTTGGAAGTCGCTTGTTTATTTTTTTGAAAAAAGTTTTTTTATTTTTCACTTTTTAGTGGTTCACATGTGCTTACCCCTTCATAGCGTACCGGCGTGATGGTATGTTATTAACTGGTGTAAACAATTGACAGACATGAGATTTCAGCAATCCCTGTCCATTTGCTATCATTTATTGAAGAGTTCCGTTGCCTATCTCCGAAGTTCTTCATCAGATCTTCACCAAATTGAAATGGAACCACTCGGAGAAAGTATTCTTCCAAAAACTACACAAATTGCTTCAAGTGTGCCTATAAAATTTGAAGAGTTCTCTCTATTTCTCCAGGATCCCATCATCAGATCCTGACTTGATGATCATGGGACCACCTGAAAAGTATACCCTTTCAAACAAAAAAAAAATTATCCAAATCGGTCCAGCCATCTTCGAGTAATCGGGGAACATACATAAAAAAAAAAAAAAGGTTCCGACGAATTGAGAACCTCCTCCTTTTGGAAGTCGGTTAAAAAAATGGAGCGATCCGCTGATGCGTTCCTTAAGAAAAAAATAATTGATAGAAACTCCTTGGTGATAATTACTTCTAGGATTTGCACCGTATAGTATTGGTAAAAAAAAAATGTTTTATAGCTATAATTTGTTGGAAAAAAAGATTTTTAACAAGATTCTATTTTTAAATTTTAGTATTGTGTTTCTAAAGTATTGAGGTATTCCACTCAGGGCACGGAATTGAACGGCACCTGAGCACTTCCACTAACGGCACTGAACCAAAATTTCGTAACGTGCTGTTCAGTGGAATGGTTTATTTATATAGTTTTCAGTGTCCGAACGTCACCTACGTTAATATTTTTTTAGTGAGGGGATATAATTTTTTGTTCAAGACATTATGAAACAACACATATCGATACAAATCCACAGACATTAAGTCTTGTACCGGATAATTCCACCTGGACCATGATCTTTGTATTTATGACAACCAATTATAATTAATCGAGTACTCTTTGTATTTCCAGTCTAGGATGTCTGACATCAGAAAATAAAAATATATTTTTGTATTTTCTTATTCCGTCACCGCCACCGCAGTAATAAAAATCTTAAACGGTCCAAGCAAAAGCTCAATTTAAAAACTGTTCCATGTAGGTAATGTAACGTTCCTGTAAATTCTCGACAAGGTGTTCGAAGTAAGACTCACGGCAAGTGAGCATTTATCGGTAACATCCCTTCCTATGACATAAATTACGCTTACTCTTCGTTGAAATGTCTGATCTGTCGGTGGCGTGTGCTGCGTTAGTGCTCGATGAAATATTAATCCAATTTGGTCATGTTAGCAAAATCAAGTTGGAACAAAACGTCGAGTGCTGTGCTCATTCTTCGTTTCGTAAAAGGGTGACACATTAGAGCGGCTCGATGTTTTGTCAGAAGTTCATTATCTCAAATTTACTTCGTTGATGGTGCGTTACCTCGAAGGGTTTTTAAGACGGAGATATGTTACCTCGAAATCAATAATAATGTAATTAGAAACTATTATAGTCCACCAGATCAATCAACTCAGCCTATGGCAGTCCACTGGTACACATTGATCTCTCCCAGACTGCGCCAAAACACCCTGTCCTCCGCCTTCTGCATCCAGTCTGTCCCTGACACCTTTTGAAAGTTGTCGGTCTAACTAGCCGACACGTGATATTTACTCCAGGACTTGTCTGCTCCATGGCCATTGGTACTTTGACAAACAATGCCCGCCCACTGCTACTTAAGGTGTTTTAAATTCGGTTAATTTCGGGTAGTTTAATTTCTTATCTTATCCTTCAAAGAAATTCCGAGCATAAGCCGCTCTATAAAACGCTGAGCGATCTTAAATTTGAGGACCAGCCAAACTGTCTGTGTTCAAGTTTTGGCACACGGGCACGGACGGACTGGTTGAAGATTTTAGTCATTAAACATTGTGAGATAGGTGACGGGGAGACTTGACAAAGATATCCAAATGCTGCCCAACCCAACTGGAACCCTCTTTCTCAAAGTTGTGAGCCTGATGAGTTTACCTCGGGAGACATACTCTTTCATAACTTAAAAAAGTGAATCTGATGTAGACTGGTCTCGTCAAGACGTGTTCATTTGCATATGACTGTCGTCTTGTTCAAATTCATTCCAAGGCCAACCCGTCTTTAGGCTCCATTTAGGCTGTACACGATCTGGTCTATCTATTTCAGTGTCTTTGCAATTATGATGCGAAATGCAGAGCGGGAGAAGTTATTTGATGATTTCCCACCCACAAAAAAAAACGCGTAATTTAGTGGCAAGTGGCTTTTCCATTCAGGGCCCCAACTCTGAATCTTTATAATGATTCCCCGCGGAATCTTACTACATTCAAACTACGTCAATATCGTATAGTATTTTTTTAGAAACTAATGTAACGGTAAGGAATCGAAATGTCATATTCTGTATGTTCCAAGACAATTTGTCGATATTATGAATACGATATTAGCAGAATTTGTGTGTGATTGACGTGGTTACGAGTAAGGAATCGTTAAGTGGTCAAAGTGAATTCAGGCTCAGGTGCGAGTTTCACGTCTTCGGCCGTCATGCCTATCATGGCTTTTGATGTCGATGAATTTGATTGGGTTGGTTAACATCATGCTCAGATTCGTGGCAGTATTGCTAGTTCCTGTCAGCGGTAAACACGCTACTCCTATAAAAGCAAAACATAGACTTAAATTGCTACAAGGATCTTCTTCATTTGTCTTCTATCTTTGCTTTTCTTCATTTGTCATTTGCCAGTGTCATGTTAACGCAATTTTTAAATTGTCTTTGTCCTAACATTGAGCAATGGACACATAGTTAGACTTTAATAAGTTTAATACGAGGGTTTTGGCTACTTTGTTGTTTTTTTTTGCAATGTGCGTTTTGTTTTGTTGTGCAGAATAAACAATTTTTCCTTCTTTTCGTTTTTGGTGCTTCAGTTACTTCGATAGGGGGCGTTGTTGATAAAAAATTGTGAAATTGCATTTAAAACACAAGACGGCGATGTTGCTTACCAATGTGTTCACGCGCCAAAATCCAATTACAACTTTAAGTGCCAATTTCACCAATGAAACTAAACGCGATCAGCACATTTAAACTGCGTTCAAGAGCTGTCAGTGCCAATATTTCACAACAATGATGACACCGAAAGCTCTTGAACGCGGTTAATCTAGTATGCCATAGTCAGCTTATCATGTTCAAACTGCAGGAAAACCCACCAGTGGGAACAAACAGCAATCTCTTCTTTCTGTGAGAGGAAGTAGGCCATAATGTACCACAAGGGCCCAGTGCATGTTGGTGGATGTTACATGTCTTCGAATGATTGGTTCTAGAACGTACCGTTTCCATACGATGTTTTCCTTCACCGTTTCGTAAGCAATGGTGATGAAATCATTTGCACATAGGAAAGTGCTTGCTTAGATTCGAACCCATGATCTGTCGACCTCGTATGTCACCGCCGACCGCCTTACGAAGTTTTGCAGAGATGGTCTAGTGGCCACCACCGCTCCTATTCTAGTATAACCGATTTCAATTCTGAACCGGGAACAGGAGCAAAATAAATATTGCGATGACATTTCACTTAAACGTAAGTATAATATTCTATTATAGAAGTAAAGTATTTTGCTGTACAATTTTCTACGCTACGTTGAAAATAACGAGTGTATAAAGAAACTTTTCAAATTTCCACTCGACATAACTTTGGCGTCGTGGCATAGCCGTTGAAGAATTACATCTCATATATTGTAACGCTGGTAACAAAAGGCGAGGATCCCCATTCATATGTTTGTTCAGTCGATTAAATTCGCGCCATTATTCCGTTTAAAGTTTGCATCCAGCGTTTTATTAGAACAACGTTCAAGTTATGGCACTTATTGCGAAGATTTTTATTGGTTTTAACGAAATATTTTGACGGTTGTTGCTGTTTGTTTGTACTAGCTATTTGTAGAGTTTTTATTGAAATATTGTTTTTTTTTAAATCGTTTTCTACAAAGTGAATGCGTTTTCTAGGAGCCTGATGATGAACGCCTTATGTATGAGCCAGTTTTTTTTCACAATTTTTTTAATGATGCTCTTACTATGTATACATCTGTGTTCTGTGTTCCCTGCCACATTTAATCCGTTTGCCTTGAAGGTAGTATACAGAAAAATAAATTTAGGTAGGTGGGTATTGTTTATAAGTACACTTGTAACGTCCTACCTTTTTTTTTGATGGTGGGAAAACATCAAATAAGTTCTCCCGCTCTGAGTGGAGCAGGAGGGTGTGTCAAACTTTTACTGTATAAAACGCAGGGGCCACGGTATCTCTTTCGAACAACCCGTACCCCTGGCAGGCATCGGCCCTTGCAGACCCCAACAGTTGGTACTGAAATCTCTTTGAGGCGCGCGTGGAACACAACGAACCTGGGCTTGGTCCTTACCGGATAGCGAGCTACCTATTACTCGCCATCCGCAAGCCCGCACCTACGCTGGCCGGGAATCTGTCTAGGATTCCCGATACCCAGGGTATCTCCTGCGGCGATCAGGGCCGTGAACGCGCATATACTGCCTCTCCCTCACGTGCGCCGCCTCCCTCTTTGCGAGCATTAGTGCTTCACGGAAGGAGGTGACGGCTACCCATGCACTCTCGCTCCGTACCATGGCCTGGACCAGGGCAGGACGCGAGAGATCGCCGCCGCCGACCGCCTCCACCGCCGGACCCGGCGGTGCTCTGCCCAAGCTGGGCAGACCTCCACCGTATGCTCCACCATGTCCTCAGGGCGATATACACAGTAGAAACACCCGGGCGTTTCCTCCCGCCTTATCCGAAACAGGAACATCCCGAAACAGCCGTGTTCGATGAGGACCTGCGTGAGGCGGATGGTGAGGACGCTGTGGCGCCTTTCAATCCACTCCTCAAAGAGGGGACTTACCGCCACAATCGTGGCATGCCCAGCACTGGGTTGCGACAGTGGCATTCTCCATGTCGACATGAGATCCCACCGGAGCTCTGTCCGCTGTGCCACGATTTCTCGCGGAAGCGGAGTTACGGTCCGGCGTTTTGCCTGCGCAGCGTGCGCGAGGACCTTCACCTCCAGATCCCATAGCGGCAATCTGGCAACGAGGCCCACCGCCTTACTGAAGATCGTGCGGTATCCCCGGACCATTCAGATGGCCATGACCCTATGGGACTCAACCGGCAGGCTGGTCGGTGTCTCAATGAAGGTGACTACACCGGTGCCTCGTATATGGCCATGGACCGCATGACCCCCACGTAGAGCCTCCGTCAGGAGGAGCTTGGACCTCCTAGATTGGGCAGGGGACGCTACAAAGCAGCCCCGGCCCGCTCCAGTCTGGGAGCCAAACGTCGGAAATGCTACACAAAGTTCCACCGGCTGTCGAGGCCGAGTCCCAGGTATTTCATCGTCAACTCGACGCCGATGTGAACCCCTCCTACCGTTATTTGGGGACCCGTCGGTGGTGCATTCCGAGGACCATAAAACACATGGCCTCGGACTTGTGCAAGGCCACCTCGAGTCCCAGTTGCCGGATCTTATCGACGATTTTCGCAAACCCGTGTGTTATTTGTATTTATAAAAGGTTAGTTTGTGAACTTATAATATCATCAACTGGCTAGCCTTTTCCCTACTATGTCGGGGGTTGGCTTCCATTCTTACTGGACGCAGCTGAATACCAGTATTTACATAGAGCTACTGCCTATCGGACCTTCACAATCAAGTAATGCGAAACCCCTTGGTAAGACTGGTTGTCAGATATTTGGGCTTCTGACGACCCATGACCACTGTCAAAGATCCACGAATGACAGCCGGAGACCAACGGGTTAACGTGCTTTCCGAAGCACGGAAGGGTGTCGGCATGTAAAAATGGTCACCCATACAAGGACCAACGACCCATACGGCTGTTATTACTTAGTCACAAACCCCTTGTTCTTGTAACATACGAGTAGCATTGAAAAATACGTTAAGGTGGTATTATAAAGAAAGGCACTTACAACCAATGAACATGACTGCTTATATGTACACGCTTACGGCTTTTTCTTTTTTGTACATTTAAGTACGGATTACTCTTTGGAGCTTGCTAGAATCATCAATCAATCATTCATCACAGAAAGCAGATTAAACTATGGAACCTTAAAACAATAAATAAGATGAGGTAATTTAAAACATTACATTATTGAACTTTTCATTTACTTACGTATTTACGCAATTTTACTTTAAATAAAGAGATTGTGATTAAAGAAGTTTCCAAAAGTTATGAATGTTAATTTAATGTTAAATTAACTAGTTTTATTTTAGTAATAATATAGATGGATATTTTACTTAGCTTTGACGTCAATTCAATTCAATCAAGGAATGTAATTTTTAGTCTGGGTATGTATCAGCAATAAATGGAATTCGATTACGTCCTTTTAACAGCTACAGTGAATACCAAACCACGTAAATGTTGCGTGAATCGAGTCAGGGCACAACACAATTTAATGATATTGTTACAATGTCTACTCGTTTAATTATAATATGTAGAAAATAATTCAGTGACAAAAACAACGAATAATTGAGTAAAATACAATGTCAATGAAAATTTTCTTAAAATTGTAAAATTGTACGATATTTTTTAATCATAACTAAAATGGTAGGACAAAGGTTTTGATAGTTAGATGAGTGATAGAGTAACTTTTATTTTTTTATTTTGTGTTTCAATGGCGTGAGTCTTTCTTCCTTAACATACCAGTACTAATATAATATTATCATATATCTACACTAAAATTATAAAGGGGTAAAAGGCATTTCTTCGGGCTATGTCGGTTACCTATGTTCTCCTACGGATCACTTCATTTCTAAAATTCCAAGCATAGCCCTCTCCATTGCCCTTTGGGTGACATTTAGCCTTCATATGAGACAGATTGTTAGCGACCACGTTTCAGTGCCGGCAAGACTTTGCAAGACTTTCGTCTTGAGACTTTTCGCGGTTACACATTACACCATTACACTTATATAATAACATAGGTAAACCTATAAAGCTCCATTGTTAAGAAACACGTATATTTATTTATGAGTCATGGACGATTGTATTGCCACACATTTTCTAAAAAAACATCAAACGATATTTACTTTGGCCAGTGCATTATTTGAACGCCTAAAATAACTATAAACAATGGCTGAGAATTTTTCGCTAACACAGATTTCAATTACTTTTCAAAACAAACAATCAACTTACTCCGTCTACACCATTCTATTTATTATTTGACTCGAAAAATTGAGTAAACATGAAATCATGTTTATTTTTATTTTTTATTTTTTATATAGTGATCTCACATAGTAACACCACTCCGGCCGTGTCCTAACATAAGCGATCATCGTGCGAATACGCGACTGGTAAATTAACCGCGAACTCGAATGCGGTAGTTACAGTCGATGTCAAATAATTTATGTCAATTAGGGATGTAAAGGCACTTTTGAATGCCAAAATGTATAAGAAAATGAATAGATTCGGGTTGCCTCATCCAAAAGGTAGTTTCATATTTTATGTTAAGATATAAGAGGTTTCTACAAAACGAATGGAAAAAAAATACCATGTTTATAAGACTAGGATAGGTATAATGTTGAAAATTTACTATGTACTATTTTTTTTATTTCTCTCAAAAAGGTACAAGTTGCGTACATGGTATCTAGGTTACAGGCAGATTCAAACCTTTGTGAGAGCTGGAGTCTATACTGGGTTCGGAACCTGTGTTATAGATCTCCAGACTCACACCCTTAAAATTACAATTTTAAATTGCACTTACGTACTACAACAGTGTATGGAACAAGAAACTCCACAGTTACTCTTTTAAAATGTTTTGCAATATTTTGTATACGCTGTCACACCGGTAGACGATTGTTCGTATGTTTTCCGAACAATCGCATACCTGTATTAGTACATGGGGTCATTAATTTAAAGATGCTGACACCTTTTCTCATATTTCACCCAAGATCTTTTAAGTTATCTTACCCATTATACGTTGCTGGGTCTTCATGTTGAATTTATATTGCCAAAGGAAATCTTAAAAAGCCGTCTTCCTATAATTTTACGAAACATTTGTTTTATACGCGCTACCCGGATTCTGGAGGTCAGATAGGCAGTTGCTGCACGTAAAATATGGCTCTGCGGGTACTCAGCGGCATCCCATTATGCTGATAGTAAATTCCAATATAGCTGAAAAAAGCCTTTATAGATGATGATTTTACATAATATCCAAACAAATTATTATTATTATTATTATTTATCATAGTTGTGTATGTATTATTTTATTTACATTATTATTATTAATATTTTAGTGATATTTATTTATTTTAGTAGTATGTATGTATGTTTGTAATTATGTATGTTAGTATATTTCCTTATTATTTGTTAAATTAATTTAGTGAATGATTGATTGAATGAATGATTGTTTTTTATTATAAATGTAGTTTATTTTAAATTTTTCTGTTCTAATTTTCTTGTCTGTTTATATATGTGTGTACATAAATGGTTAAATAAATTAATAAATATTTATGTCAAAAACTCTGACTTCCCACTTAACTTAGTAAAGACACTAAGACTTGTATTTTAATAGATGAACTAGCTGACCTGGCGAACTTCGTACCGCCAATTATAGTTGTCTGAATTTATCTATATAAATAAAACAAAGTCTGATTGGAAGAGTTTTTGTGAGACTAACAAACGTTAGTTCATTTTTATATATAAGATAAAAATAAATTGTATTGTTTCATAATTTTTTGCTGCCAGAAACACGTAAGTAATCATAAACCCATAAAACCGATCCGACCCTGGTCCAGGCCATGGTACGGAGCGAGAGTGCATGGCTAGCAGTCGCCTCCTTCAGCGAAGCAGTTATGCTCGCAAAGAGGGAGGCGGCGCACGTGAGGGAGATGCAGTACATGCGCCCTCACAGCCGTGGCCTTCGCAGGAGACGCCCTGGGCGTCGGGAATCCCAGGCTGATTCTCGGCCACCGTAGGCACGGGCTTGCGGACGGCGAGTAATGGGTAGCTCGTTGTCCACTAAGGACCAAGCCCGGGTCGACGGCGCGTTGTGTTCCACGCGCGCCTCAAAGAGATGTCACCAGCAACTGATGGGGCCCGGCAAGGGCCGATGCCTGCCAGGGGTGCGGGTTGTTCGAAAGAGATACCGCGGCCCCTGGCACACAGGCAACTGAGGGAACACGGGTGGATTTTAGTCAGTAAAAGTCTGACAAGCCCTCCCGCTCCACCCAGAGCGGGAGAAGTTATTTGATGATTTCCCAACCAAAAAAAAAAAAAAACTTAAAAGCTGTACCGAACAATATCATAGAACTTCAAAACCCCATTCCACCACTAAACCAAACTAGAATACAGCATAACAAAACCAATTTAATTTGAAGCGAAAACGTACTGTCCCATAATAATATCCACTAGAAGAGATTATTTCGCCGCACCGGCCTCGGCGGAATCTCATTGAGTGTTGCAAAGACGAAGGCTTATACCGCGATAATCTGTGGCGCAATATCAAAAGCGTTTGCTGCCGTGTTTGGTATTATGTAAATTTTCTCCGATAAGGGAGCTGTTCGTAGACCTCGCTGTGTATATGTATAAAATTAAAATATATAACAACGCGATGCGTTTACCTGGCTTGACATCTATATATGCAGGCGTTGTGGAAACGGTGCAGACGGTAAGGAAATTACTATTAGGGTATGGTAATGGCTGCTTGTTATGAGGGCAAGCTGGTCTTATTATTTTCTTTTAGATTAGTGGGAAAATAGGATGCAATTAACTTGAGATCTATTTGTATCATCCATTATTAGTACAGGGATTAAAAGCTTTGAGTCTTTAATTGATTGGTTATGTTTTCACGGGCAGACTACAGAATCGAATAAGATGAAATTCTCCAGAGACTCATCTCAGCAGAATTTCGTATAAGTTGATTACGATTTTTCCGATTTTCTTATTGACAGGCGTGCACTGTCCCCATACCTATTATTGACATTGTAAAAGCCAATTATTTTTAAAAGAGTAACCGTGGAGTTTCTTGCTGACTCTTCTTCATAGGAAGCATCAAATTGGAACCGTGCACCTAGCTTCTGTCGTTTCCTAAGTGCCCATGCAGGTTTATGTGAAATAAAATATTTTGACTTTGATTTTTCCCTGGCATGAAACAAAAAAAAAACGAAACTGGAATAGTTTGTGCCAAATTTTTGCGAATTTTAAGTGATCTACACTTATTTAATAACCCCCAAAAGCCGCTGCCATACTAACAGATACTACTAATATTATATTATATTGTAAATGTGTATTTGTATGTTTGTTACTCAATCACGTAAAAACGACCGAACGGATTTGGATAAATTTTGGTCAACAAAAAGTGACATATGAACGCGACGGTCGCGTATTCGCGCGACTATCACTTTTGGGTAGGCCACGAATCAAAAGGTTAGCCTCAGAAGACAATGAGGTCGATATGTCACTGTAAAATTATAAATACCGTTAGATTATAATCTATCTCGCGAGATTGTAAACTGTCGAAAGATTGTAAACCGTAAGATACTGTTTACAATTTAACGCATTATTTTTCGGTAGATTATAATCTATCTAAGTGGAACCGTCAAATTGTGAACTGGTATCAAGACGGATAGTACCTTGCACTATTACTAAATAGTCACTGCCACTAACTTGAAAGTACGCTCGCCGGCCGCTGCAGCGGCCCCGCTCGCTCCGCTCGCTCGGCTCGCGCGCGGTTAGTCCCAACCTAACCTATTTGGTCGGTAAGCAGTATGGTGCAGTTCACAATTTATCGAAAGCATACAATGTCGCGAGATAGATTAGAATCTAACGGTATTTAAAATTTTACGGTGACAGATATTGATAAGTTCCAAAAAAAACAAATAAAAGATGTTATCAATAGGTACTCCATAAGTACTATCACTATCAAGAAGGAATCACAGATCGAGTAACCACAGATCAAGTAATCACATTGATATTGCGAAACAAAAAAACGAATAAACGATAAACGAATAAATTTTTCATTAGTACAAGTACACGGTAGTAGCAAGTCAGGAGCGTGTCGTATGATTTATTGTTACTGAAATAAGGCTCAAATTGCAACGAACTATAGCAGCTGCAAGGAAATCAGATATTTAATATCAGATTTAGAGTATTGAACGTACCAGGGCAGTACAGTTCTGATAATTCAATACGGAGCACTTACAAGTACGATATTAGGTTCTAAAAGGTACGGCTGTTACAAAATATAGCTCCCGACTGCATGTCGGCTACTACCCTTGTCCTACCTGTGAAAAGTGGATGGATTTCAGTTTGGCTTAGGTTTGTGGTACGACTAAAAATCCTGTTTTGTTCAGAAAATAATTACTTAGAAAATTCTTTTTTTCATTATATTTAAAGGTTTTCATATGTCTGTCCTTAAACTGACGTAGTTTTATGAACTTTGTTAGTAACCACTATTATACACCGTGACATTTTAGTCGTCTTACAACAGCAACCCACTTCATGTACCCAATGACTGCTATCTACTACCATTCATAAAAAAAATTTTTTTTTTTGAACATTTGCATAATCAAAAACATGAAAATATCACTAAGACTCATGACGTAGTTTGAAACACCTTATGGAGATGAAATTAATGATGGAATGTAATGGTAGGTTATGTCTTCTACCGTTTGATACGTAAACATTATTAACAGGGAGGGTGTTTCATAATTCTGGAGCATTCATTATTTTTCTTTGTATCTATTATCTTAATTAATGGTAACAATGTTTTAATCGCGCCTAGAGGTATGTTATGACGGCTACATTGAGTGGACCATCTTTGTAAGACGACTAAAATGTCACGGTGTATATGTACTAACACTAGTGTTAGTGCATCCATATATGTCATATGTAATTACTAACAAATTGGATTTGATGATCTGAAAATTAAAATAAATGAATGAATTAATATTTTGTATGATTTTATTGTGGATTCCTTCCATTTTTTCAATTACATTTACATGGTGCCTTTTTCATGGACACTTTTTCAAGAATCACCGATTTATTATACTAATGTTTTCAATGGACCTTAAATTCAATTCCATGTAGAATAGGCAGTGTTCACATTTTTTTAAATTATTTTTAGAATTTTGTCTAAACTTGATGAGTAAATGCTTTTGCTTGATTAATAAAAAAATGTAACTAACATTTTACTAAAAATACTTCAACATTTGAAACAGTTCGTCCAGCAGAATGGGATGCAACCCAAGGCCAACATTAAAGAGGTTACGAGTCAGAGTATAGGTATCTACCTATGTATACAGAAGCACCGGCTGTTGTGAATGGGCCAGTTCAGGGCCCGTTTGTGTGTTGCTCGACCGTACTGTGGCCTGTATTGCTTTCGTTGTAAAGCCGCGTGGAAGGTCCGGGTTTTGAGATTTTAGGAAGCACCTGGTTTTTTTTTTTTTTTTTTTTTTTCTGGGTGGGAAATCATCAAATAACTTCTCCCGCTCTGGGTGGAGCGGGAGGGCGTGTCAGACTTTTACTGACTAAAACCCACCCGTGTTCCCTCAGTTGCCTGTGTGCCAGGGGCGGCGGTATCTCTTTCGAACAACCCGCACCCCTGGCAGGCATCGGCCCTTGCGGGCCCCTCTGTTGCTGCTGACATCTCTTTGAGGCGCGCGTGGAACACAACGCGCCGTCGACCCGGGCTTGGTCCTTACCGGACAGCGAGCTACCCATTACTCGCCATCCGCAAGCCCGTGCCTACGGTGGCCGGGAATCAGCCTGGGATTCCCGACGCCCAGGGCGTCTCCTGCGAAGGCCACGGCTGTGAGGGCGCATGTACTGCATCTCCCTCACGTGCGCCGCCTCCCTCTTTGCGAGCATAACTGCTTCGCTGAAGGAGGTGACTGCCAGCCATGCCCTCTCGCTCCGTACCATGGCCTGGACCAGGGTCGGACGCGAGAGATCGCCGCCGCCGATCACCTCCACGAGGACACGGCGGTGCTCCGCCCGAGCCGGGCAGACCTCCACCGTATGCTCCACCGTGTCCTCTGGGCGATCTTCGCAATGGAAACACCCGGGCGTTTCCTCCCGCCCTATCCGAAACAGGAACCTCCCGAAACAGCCATGTCCGGTGAGGACCTGTGTCAGGCGGAAGGTGAGGACGCCATGCCGCCTCTCAAACCACTCCTCAAAGAGGGGACTTACCGCCGCAATCGTGGCGTGCCCAGCACTGGGTTGCGACAATCGCACTTTCCACGTCGCCATGAGATCCTGCCGGAGCTCTGTCCGCCGTGCCGCGATTTCCCGCGGCAGCGGAGTTACGCCCCGGCGTTTGGCCTCCTCGCGCCACTCCCAAGTGAGCGCGAGGACGTTTGCCTCCAGATCCCATGGCGGTAATCCGGCAAGGAGGCCCGCCGCCTCACCGGAGATCGTGCGGTATCCCCGGATCATCCGGATGGCCATGACCCTATGGGCCGCCTTCAACCGGCGTGCTGGTTGGCGCCTCAATGTAGGCGCCCACACCGGCGCCCCGTATAGGGCCATGGCCCGCACGACTCCCGCGTAGAGCCTCCGGCAGGAGGCGTTTGGCCCCCCTAGATTGGGCAGGAGCCGCTTCAAGGCAGCCCCGGCCCGCTCCAGTCTGGGAGCCAAACGTCGGAAATGTTCCCCGAAGTTCCACCGGCTGTCGAGGACGAGTCCTAGGTACTTCATCGTCGACTCGACGCCGATGTGAACCCCTCCCACCGTTATCTGGGAACCCGTCAGTGGCGCATTCCGAAGACCATGAAACCACATGGCCTCGGATTTGTGCAAGGCCACCTCGAGTCCCAGTTGCCGGATCCTATCGACGATTGTCGCAACTCCGTGTGTCGCTAAGTCGGCCGCCGCCTGATACGACCTCCCTTGCGCCAGGACCAGCGTGTCGTCAGCGTAGCAAACTACGCTGACGCCACTAGGGAGGTCGGCGCGCAGCACCCAGTCGTATCCGATGTCCCACAGATGCGGCCCCAGGACCGATCCCTGTGGGACACCGCACGACATCTCTCGCCGGTTCCACTCTCCTAGGTGACCGGGGTAGATGACGGCCCTCTCCGTCAAGTAGGCCTCGACCACACGACAGAGGTAGGTCGGCATCCGGTGATACCGGAGTGCCTCCCTTATGCAACTCCAGGGCAGGGTGTTGAAGGCATTGGCGATGTCCAGAGACACCGCCAAGACGACCCCACCCCGGGCCACAGCATCCCCCGTCGTGAGGGCTCGCACGCGCATGATGGCGTCCACCGTGGAGCGCCCCCTGCGGAAACCGAACTGGCTCTCCGCCAAATCCGGCCCCACCCGCACCAGCCGCCCGACGAGGCGGTCTGCAATGACTCTTTCAAAGAGCTTGCCCACCTCGTCGAGCAGCACGATGGGCCGGTAAGCGGACGGAGAGTCCGCGGGGCGCCCCTGCTTCTTGATGAGGACCAGTTTCCCCGTCTTCCAGTGACGTGGGAACTGGCCCTCCTCCAAGCATGCGCTTAGGAGCCCTCTTAGTCGAGGCCCGAGAGCCTCCAAGGCCAGGACCCAGGCTTTTCCAGGCAAGCCGTCGGGTCCTGGGGCGGTATTCTTGGCATTCAGCCTACGTACCGCCACTCTCAATTCTACCTCGGTCACCTCTGGAACATCGTCGTCGTCGTCGGTGTGGTCCGCGTCGGCCACCGCAGGTGGCGGAGACATGGGCGGGGGAGCATGCTCCCCTCGCGAGGGAAACAGAGCGCTCACCACGTCCTGCACGAGCTGAGGCCGGAGACTCTGGGTCAGCGGGGGAGCCCACGGGCGGATTTTCTCCCGCACCGTTTTGTAGGGCCGTCCCCACGGGTCTCTGTTCAGAGTCTCCAGCGACTCCTCGCGGGCCAGTGACCTGGCCCGCAGGATCTCCGCTCGGAGGGCGGTCTTCGCCACTCTGTACCCCTCGTATAGCTCCGCCTGAATGGCTTCCGTATCCGGAGGGCGGATACGGAGCCTGCGGTGCCTGGTGTACTGATGCCGCGCAGCAACGCACGCCTCGCGCAGAGCTGTGAGCTCCGGCGACCACCAGTACACTTGGCGTGAAGCACGTCCTGGCTGGACCCGGGGCATTGCCACGTCGCATACCTCGGACATGGCCTCCCGGAACCACTCCGCCTCGTCGTTGATGTCGGCAGGCCTGTCCGGTGGTGACACCCAGGCCTGCACGATCGAGGCTTCCAGGAGGAGCTCCCGGTCCAGCCGCTTCAGCGCCCACCGCGGACCACACGGGGCCTGTTGGACCGGCGCGCTCGAGGCCTGGGCGGAGACGTCAAACCGGATATACCGGTGGTCGGAATACGTCTCCACCCCCTCCATGACGCGCCAGTCGACGACACGCGGTGACAGAGCGGGGCTGGCGAACGAAATGTCCACCACCGACTCACCCCGCATCCGCACACACGTGGCGACAGAACCCCGGTTTAGGACGACCAGGCCCACCTCTAGAGCCCAGTCCTCCACCATCCTACCCCGCACATCCGTCAACCGGGAACCCCAAGCCAAGTTCTTGGCATTGAAGTCCCCGAGGACGAGCACGGGGAGGGAACGAAACCCGACGACGACGTCTCTCAACTCCTCAAGGGAGTTGTGGAACTCGGCGAGAGTTCGGCTCGGGGAGAAGTACACCCCTACCACTGCAATCTCCCCGAACCGTGCTGCTACGCAACCCCTTCCTCTCTGGATACCTTCGAGAGCCGGGGTGCCGGCGGCGGCCGACGAAATTATGGTCACTGAGCCGCTCAGGTCCTCCACCCAGTAATCCCTGGGCGGGACAAAGTACGGCTCAGCGACCACGGCGATGTTAATCGACCACTGCGCCATGCTCTGGAGCAACAGATCCTGAGCGGTGGCGCAGTGGTTGATGTTCGCCTGGAGGAGGCGAAATGGAGCCGTTATTGGCATTCCATTTCAGCCCCCTCCGGAGCCCCCTGAGAGGGCCCTGCCGCGGTGGTAGCGGCGGCGACGGCGATGGTAGGGGCGGCAGCGGCGGCGGCGGTGGCGGCAGCTACGGCGGTGACGGCGGTGGCGGAGGGCTTGCCCCTGCCCCGGCTCCTGGTTTCGGCGGGTGGAGCGCAGGCCTTGCTCCCAGCCCGGTGTTCGGCCGGCTTGCCAGCTGCCGCACATAGGTAGCAGTGCGGCGTGGCGTTGCACGAGCCGGCCTTGTGACCGGGCTGACCGCAACGGAAGCAGTGTCCGCTGCGGTCCACCTCCGAGGTGCATTGGACGCCCACGTGATGCCCCACCTGGCATCGGAAGCACCTCAGAGGTCTGGGTTCCAGCAGCTTCACCTGCGCGGATACCCAGCCCACCAGTAGCCTTCGGCCCTCCCCGGTGATCTTTTGGGCCGCCGACACTGGGCAGCTCACCGTAAGGGTTTGCAAGCCCGTGTTGTCAGGACGAATGGTGCCTGCCTTCACCTGCTCGGCAGAGCACCCTCCAGTCCTGACGATGGCGGCCACCACCTCGCCCTCCGTCACGGAGTCGTCCAGGCCCAAGATGCGCATGTCAGCGCACTTGGTGGGCCTGGACACTCTGGCCACGTCCGCACTTATGGACGCCCTTAGCCTTTCGGCCAGAGCGTCAGCGGTCGGGCCACTAGCCGCACCAGGGACCTCCAGCATCCGGGCCCCAGTCGCGGTGACCCTAATGTGGAGGCCGTTGGCAACCCCTAGGTCTGCCAAGTCCACCGCCGCCTTTGCCTTCGCGATCACGTCGCAGTAGGACACGCCCTTCTTCTTCGCTTCCGGCTGTAGTGTGATCACTACAGCTGCGGATTTTGGGGCGCGTAACCTAGCTGCGGCGTTCCGCTTCTTGGCTCGCTGCCGCCTCTCCCTCCGTCTGGCCGCCCTTGCAGCCTTCCCTGCCTTCTTCTTCTCCCCGGCTACTTGCCATTCGGCGTCAGCCGGAGGAGATTTGGGAGGCGGGGCCGTCCTTCCTTGCACCACCGCTGGGGCCGTTGCCGCCTGCACAGCCACCCTGCCCGTCTTGGGCTTGGGCGGCACCGGTTTCGCCGGGGTTTGTCCCGACTGCGGTGCTGATTTGGCCGTGGCAGCGGTGGTTGTGGCATACGTGCCCCCCCTCTGCTGCTGGCCCGAGGCCGGCCGACTCGCTGCCAGCGGGGGCCGCAAGACGATGGCCTCCAGGACGGAAAACCGGCTGCTGAAGGAAGCTAGCTCCTGCCGCACTAGGTTCAGAAGCCGGTCCTCCTCCGGCACGGGTCCACCCTGCCCATGCCGCGCCTCTTTCTGAGGCACCACTTTGGGGCCAGCTCCTCGGAGTGCTGCTAGGTCCGCTCGGAGCTCCTCGTTCTCCTTTCGGAGAAGCTCCGTGGCGGCTGCTAAGCGGGCGACCTCCGCCCGCATCTCGGACATGTTGTCCGACGGGGGTCCGGTGTGGATGCCCTCCGCTGCCACCATTATGGAGGCTATGGCTGCGGGCACGGCCTTGTCCTTAGAGGCGTACGTCCTCTTCAAGGCCAAACCCTTGACTGCAGCAGCCACAACCTCCGCGAACCTTGCCATTTGCTCCGAAATGGAGCCGCCGGCGGTGTCCGGCTCTCCGCCAGACGACTCTGAGAGGGCTCTGCTGCTGGTCCCTCCCGAGAGCTGCCCCTCCGTGGCCAGCGCCTCGGCTCGCTGGTCCGCCTGGGCTGGGCCGGCTTGGCTCGACTCGCCGGTCTCCTGGGTGGTCAGCCCCTTGCCCAACCGGATTCCACCCCGCCGACAGACCTTCCCGAGCTTACGAGCCGAGGACATGCCACCGTCCGAGGATGACCCCGGGCCATCCTTGGGTTTGGAGCGCTTCTTGAGGAACTCTTTGGTCCTCTTCGAAGCGCCCCCCACTACGCGCTCCGGGCTCTTAAAAGAGCCCTTCGCGCTCACCGATGCGGCATCGGACTCCGACCCCGCATCACTCCCCTCCTCTACGATGTTTTTATTTTTAATAGGTTGATTCATATCTGTTCCCACGAGTAAGTAACATTATATCATCTCAAAAAGTAGTGGTCCGCACTAGTGACTAATTTAGCTACCCATTAGTCAAGCTATCAACCTCCCTCACGGTGCGCCGCCGCTTGGAGGTTTGGGGTAATTTTTTATAGAGGATTTCTTCCTCGCGGCCCGGGCGATTAAGCCGAGACCCTCGACCCCCGTCAAAAGTCAGAGACATGACCGTGACAATCTTCGGGGCTACGAGATTAACGGTGGCAGAAGGAGAGGACTCCTTCTTGCCTGCCCGGTGGCAGGGTAAGTGCACACCGAGCCCGCTCTTACTCCGCCGCTGTGCGTCTCTGCATAAGCGCAGAGAGACACGCGTTGGAGCGTTCCTCCGACAGGATATTGGCATACGGGCAATGACACCCCTTAGGCACGCGTACCTAATGGGGGGACATTGCCCGCATCCCAGGGTGCACCGTCCCGGAGACTGGCCTTTCCCCCGGACGCATCCAGGGGAAACTCCAGCCCACGGGCACACGAGGAGGTTTCCTGTCCAAGCACCCCAGGAAGCACCTGGTTAAGAGCGGATTTATGTAATGGTGTAGAAGTATCTGCTTTTTGAGGAAAATCCAGTTCTCCTTTTGGTGGGTGTGTACAGAACTTGGTTTTATAATAGTCTTAGTTTTTTAGTCATAATTGTGTATGACGCTTAACCAAGGCAATTTGGTATTTTTATAATTCCTTAACATTCATTGCGTTAGTCATGTTGTCGAACAGACGAATTTTTCAAACGTATCAAGCAATGGATTAGCAATTTCTTACAAATTGTTAAGATTGTGTTTGAAAGTGTGTTAAGTAATTATGGTGCTGGTAGAACTAATCTATATCTAAGTATACTATACAACGTGTAACGGAAAGGGTATATACATATGAAGGGCACGGCTTCTTTGGATGATATCAAACGATATTAGAAGGGTTTTTTAATCCTATCTCTACATGTTCGAAAGTTATGAGAATTTTTAATACATTGATACCAGAACAAATTGAAACAAACACATCACTCGGATGAGATTTATCTCAATGTTGACAAGTAACGTGGAAAGTTATTGACCTACGTAGTGCGGTGACACGTTTGTTATGATTTGAATTTAAGAAACGTAAGAAACCGAAAATTTGGTATCAATTCTTAGAGTATTTAATTTTGAGCTCAAACTATGTATAGTGATTCTTTGTCAGCTGTTATCTTTAGTGCTTAAGGATAGCAATAGGGTTTCTGTTACACCCTGTATAATAAATATTATGAAGAGGTAAAGTTTGTGAGGTAGTAGGGGTTATCTCTAGATCTACTGAACCGATTTTGAAAATTCTTTTACCAATAGAAAGCCACGTTATTTGTGAGTGCCCGTGCGAAGCCGGTCGGGCAGCTAGCATTAAATATAAAGGAGAGACATCGACGAGCAAACTCAAACTATCAATATTTAGCAAATGATTTTAGACTGTCGTAGAAATTTTTCGTCAATAAAAAAAAAGCCTGTTTCAATCATCAAAAAATAACCGACCACTAATTTCAACACGGATTCAGAATCTTGTACAGAATCTATGGTTTCAGTTTGCCATCACGTATTTTTTGTATAAATTAAAATAGATATTATTTAGCTTTTTCAGGATTATTATGGCGTGAAATTACAAACGGACTGTCACATTCAACAAAACAAAAGTAAAGAAAACAATGTTTAAAAAACACTTAACTTTTATAATTTTCACAAGTTGACAATTACTTTAAAGACTTTGACGCTTGGATTAAGAGAGTAAATAAATAATTGGAGAGCCATTAAAATTCAAACAGAAGTCTTGAACAATCCAGTGACTTCTGGGTCACGATCACATCAAAGAAGTATCAAAGTACTTGTACTCGAGTCCAAAGTCTTGTACTCAAGTACATCAGTTCTCGAATTGAAGCCGCAGACACAATAGATATCAAATTGAGAGCTCGGGAGGCTTTAATTATATTACAGGTTACCGTCCCGATATGCAAATTTGACTACCATCAGAATTATGGAAATTGTTTTAACCAGTTAAGATAAAATTAAGTGAAATTTAAGGCGTGCAGTTATCATTTGCACTACTAAAAACCGGTCAAGTGCGAGTCGAACTCGTTCGCCGAGGGTTCCGTACCTACCTATTATACCGCCATAGTAAAAAAGATATGGGCAAATTTAGATTTCGCGAAAACTTGTGAGTACCAAAATTTTCCTTAATTTTCATCTTTTTTTATTTTTTGGAATTTTCCCTTTATTTGTGCTGTAAGACCTTGCTTTTTGACAAATTTCGAGATTATAGGTCAACGGGAACTACCATACAGGTTTAAATTCCGAAAAATAACAAAAACTTGAAAATTAAGGTACATTTTGGTACTTACAAGTTTTCGCGAAAATCTAAATTTGCTCATATCTTTTCATCGTGTTGACTCAGGACCTTGATTTTTATACACCTAATAGGGACTGGCTTTAGTATCTGGTATAAATTTCAACTTGCTAGGTCCAATCGTTCCTGAGAAAATCGGTGGTGACACACGGACAGACAGACGGACAAGAGAGTGATCTTATGAGGGTTCCTTTTTTACCTTTTGAGGTACGGAACCCTAAAAATCACAAAGTAAGTATAAAGCCTTGTTATAGATTTTAAAAGAAGCTGCTAGAATTACCTTTTTTTTTAACTCCCGTCTAATACTGAGAGAAATCTTAGCTCCTAAACGCATAAACTGACTTTAAACTGGTTTCTTTTCTTTGAAATCAATATCATTATTTTTTAGAATATGTAGTTGCTATAATTTATGATTATTAAACAATCGTAATCAAAATAATCAGCCGATAAAGTTCCCAATCCTGGGTCACACGCCTCCTCTCTTGGAGAGGGAGTGGGCTATAATCAGGGCCTAGTGCGGGTTGGTAGATGTCACGTCTTGTCTTTGAATTTTTGGTTCTAGAAAATGCCGGTTTCCTCATGATGTTTTCCTTCACCGATTTGAGAGAAGTGGTAATGAAATTATTTACACAAAATAAAGATTACAACTCGTAAATCGAGGCCGTTGCCACAGGGTCACCACTGTTCTTCAGTAAAACTACTTTAATGTTTATTCCAGCGATGTTTGCAAGCTGTCAGTTTTGTTTTGGCTCCCTCAAATGTCTACTATATAGCCAGTCAAACTCCTGCTTGATAGTCTCACGATCCTTGTTAGTAGTGAGTTTATATAACCTTCCTGTACTCACGCCGAAGTTTGACAACCAGTATTACCAAGGGGTACCTCTTACCCAGTAGCTGGATTGTGGAGGTCAGATAGACAGTCGCTCCATGTAAACTGCAGGTATTTAGCTGCATCCGGTTAGACTGAAAGCCGACCCCAACATAGTTGGGAAAAGCTCGGCAGATAATGATGATACTCGCACCGAATTCTGTGACTGTTTACTCGTGCACGGTCTCCAACCGAAACTTTTTTGTTGAGAATGGAAAATCAACAAATAACTTCTCCCGCTCTGGGTGGAGCAGGAGGGCGTGTTAGAATTTTACTGACTAAAACCCACCTGTGTTCCCTCAGTTGCCTGTGTGCCAGGGGCCACGGTATCTCTTTCGAACAACCCGCATCCCAGAACAGAAATTTCAGTCTTATTTTTAAGTCAAAATTATGTTTTCAGAAACTAAGGAATATCATGAGCAATATGAACCCAATTTATTGATCATATACCACTTTTTTACTGAGTAACAGTCTCTTTAATTTATTTCAGTTTCTAAAAAAGTAAGATTTTCGGAATAGTTTACAAAATATACAGTTAAACATAGAGTTTGCAAAAATATATGTTTTCTTCAAACAAACCAGCATCGACGCAAAAGGAATAAATCGCGCATTGGTCTCACAGACCAATGCGCGAGTATAAGAAGGATAATTAACCTACCTACATAAGTCCACACAACAAATTCCTTCCCAACTCCGAGTTTTCGACTAGGTGTGTTACACGATGTAACCCATTAGTGTTTAGAGCTAAGTTTCGACGTGTTGAGCTTCCCATATCTAATCTAACTTGGTCGAAAACTGACGCCGGGGCGCACCAACTTGTATCAATATTGCGTTTGTATTTCAAGGAGTTAGTTCGGGTTAATCGATATGCTTTCAATATTTGGGATAATGTTGATAGTTTGATTGAGTTAGGTTTTAGGTTCTGTAGTTACAAATAGAGTTGTATGTACTTTTAAAGCTGTTTTTAATTTACCTTTGAAGGAGATAGTTATGTCTGCATTAGAGTAGATAAAATATTTACTATAATGCAGATAATGTCTGCGTTGTGGTAGTTAAAATATTTAGATAATTATCATCATCTTATCCCAACTATGTTGAGGTAGGCTTCCAGTCTAACCGGATCAAGCTGAATACCAGAATTTTGCATGGAGCGACTGCCTATCTAACTTACACAACCCAGTTACTGGGTAACGATACCCCTCGGTTAGACTGGTTGTCATGTTTTCGAGCTTCTGACGAGGTCGTCAGAAGCTCGAAAACATGACAACCAGTCTACTACTATCTAACTACTATTTGACAGTCGTTACAGGTGTAACGACTGTCAAAGATCCACAGATGACAGTCGGGAACAACGGCTTTACGTGCTTTCCTAGGCACGGAGAGGTCTTGCTATGTAAAGATGGTTGCCCATCCACGGACCAACCGCGGCAAGCGTAGCTTAACCTGATCAATATTACTTAGCTACAAACCCCTATAAATACCCCTGCTAACAAATCATTACATTGATTTTATTGTTATTTTTAATTAGGCATCATCAATTTTACCAGCACACCTGTCACACGCTGAGAATTGGTTATTAATTTATAATACTTTCCAACTCCGTAAATTAATCTAAGAATGTTTATAAGTTATTTATAAAAGATGAAATTGGTTTTGGCGTATCGTAAAGAGCAATTCCAGCAATCTGGTCTAAAATATCGACACCCAAAATTTGTTCACAGAGTATTTATCACTTGACAAATTGCCTAATTTATAATCTAACTTAAATCATTTAGCCAATCATGATATCTAAACTATTCTAAGTTTATTTTAAGTAATAAAATAACTAATAGTCATATATTATGACAAGTTTTATCTGGTTAACTATTCACTAATTTAGTGTAGTTTAAAAGATGATGCAATGACAAAAATTGTTAAGAGTATGCTTAGATGGTTTGGTTATAGAGGTGTGAGAAAGAGGGTGTAAAGTTCACTCATACTCTATGGAAAAGAGAGGATCCTCCGACCAGACGGCTGTTGTGTCTAGTGCGCGACTGCCCGATGGCAGGATGTCGGGATGTTGAATAGACACGAGTCGCGCGGTAAACTCTGATTGCGCGATTTAGGATTTGTGTGTCATCAAGTCGTTGATGCGTAGTTCGCATGTGGCGTTGTAGATGCCGCCACGTGGTTATGTCGAGAGGACCAATGAAGGGCGGCTAACAAAAGGTATTTACAAGGCTGATGATGTGAGTAGAAACGTACAAGGCATATACCTAGTGACTTTATTGATTGATTGTTCTTCAGAAAGATCAGGTGCGTAGTACTCGCAATCGGCGTGCGAGTAAGACCAGAGGCCTTAGTGCGAGTTTCATTTAACCATCTCGATCAAACGCTTCGAGCGCGTTCGGCGCTCCGATTGGCCCTGGATTGGTGACGGACCAATCGGAGCGCCGAACGCGCTCGATGCGTGGCCACTGATGTCTGAACGTAAACTAGGCAAAAGGAGTATTGAAGGATCGTAGCAGGTGGCGTTCTGTAGTTACTGCCTACCCCCATTGGAAGAAGACGTGAGTTTATTTCTGTATGTAATGTGTTACTAAGTTTAAAATTTACAAAATCACGACACTCCTAGCAAAACAGTTTGAATAGTATTATGCAAACTCCATTGTGGCTACATACTTTTCAAGCCAGCGTTTCACGCCAGCTTATTTCAGCTTCTACAATTAGTTTTTTGTTATTGTTTTTTGTAGAATTAGCCTAAACAAGCTAACCCGAGTTCCCACAAAAAGGATTGTTTTCATGCATGACAAACGCACAATTACGTGTGTAGCTAACCTAACAAAGGCTTGAATTAGCATGTCGTCAGTCAACTGTCTAGATTTTAATGTGAGTAATTGCAGTTTTCAGTAAACTGAAGACTGGGCGGTCTTGACGGTAATAAGAGACTTGAAGAAGTTTAATTTCCGAAGCTACCAGTAGCAGTAATATCCACTTGCTTTATGCACGCTCATTTAATAGCCACATAGAAAAATGCTCATAACTGAATGCCAACATTGAAAGAAAATAGGGTTTTCTTCCGATACCGTGGCGCGAGGTATAAGACTGTTTCATGGAGGTCAATTGGGTCGTTGAAATAAAAAAGTTATAAGCCTAATTCGATCAACAATCCACCTAAAAATCATCATGCTAAACATTTAAAATTTGATGTGATATTACATAATCAACCTAAAACGTTCCACTGCTCGGACGCCAGCCTCCTCTCTGTAAAAGGGAGCGGGCCATAATACCACGCGGGCCCAGTCATCATCATCATCATCATCATTTCAGCCAAAAGACGTCCATTGCTGGACATAAGCCTCCCTCAATTGGGGGGATTTGCCATAATCGCCACGCTTGGCAGGCGGGTTGGCGATCGCAATATGGTGATAAAATGCTTAGAGCACGCTGCTGCCCATTCTCTAGTAAGTCCCTTAGTCGCCTTCTACGACACCTACGGGAAGAAATGGGATGGTGCTATTCTTTGGATGGCTTAGTGCGGATTGGTAAATGACACATGTGTTCAAATATTTGGTTCTAGGACATGCCGATTTTCTCTGTATTTTAATAATAATCCTAAAAATGTTCACCGTTTTGAGAGCAGTGATGATTAATAACTTCCAGAAAGTAAATCGGCTGTCTGAGTTTGAACCCACTCGTAAGTCATTACCACTGGGCCACCACTATGTATACGATCTTACAGAAACATATTTACCTTTTCAAGTAGGGACGTGCTATGTTTATGGTAAATATTTTGAATAGCACTTTAATGTTCATCATATCAGCCGAAAGACGTCTGCACCACTGCTGGACATAAGCCTTCCCCAAAAGTGGGGGATTTGCCATAATCGCCACGCTTGGCACGCGGGTTGGCGATCGCAGTATAGTGGTGAAATGCATAGAGAACACTGCCGCCCATTCTCAATGTACTTATGTCTTCTTGTATCATTATTAATGTACTTATAGTAATTAAATTAATTAATACATTTCCTGAGATAATGGATCCCAGTAATATTGGAATACCAGAATTAACACCCTTCATTTTCATTTCATTATACACCTACGTCGACCCGCGGGTGTCGTGAAAGGCAACAAATAAATTCGAGTGTCGTGTAATGATAATGACATAATTCGACCTGGAATTGGCTTTACGAATCGAACGTAGTACCTAATTATGAGAATAATATATAACAAACTTTTAATTGTAACCCCTATTATTTTGTATTAACGTTGCTTTAAGTAAGGTTCAGAATCAAAATATTTTATTTCACATAAACCTACAGCCACATATGAAAAGGCAGAAGCTAGATGCACAGTTGTAAATTATCGTTTTCTATGGAGACAGACGGCAAGAGACTCCACAATCGCTCTTTTAAAGATAATTGGCTTTTACAAAGTTTTCAAATCTCAGTGTTAATAGATATGGGAGAACTGTATAGGCCTGTTATCAAGTACCAGGTACATTACAAAATAGAAAATGGATTTAATGTCAGTGTAACCATATATTATTCGAAGTTTAAGCAATCTTCATATTTGTACAAGGCTCTTTTGGTGTGTGTCTAAAGTCGTACATAAAGCTGCCATCTTGTTTTTTCAATACAACTTCAAAATTTTTTACCAACAGCGCCCCCATATCCAAGTTATTCGGGGCGAAAAGAATCTTGAAGCACTGTATAAACAAAGGCGTAGATGTGCATAAAGTTAAAAATCTACACGTGAAGTGTAAAATGTCGATAGATATAAGAAAAGTGACAGACTTAAAAAAAGATGGACAGATTATGTAAAGGGTGCTTACAAGGAAGGCAGAGCACAAAAAGGTGATGGCTGATAGATCTATAGAAGGAAAAAACCTATAGCGCTGACCCCAAATAAATTGGGATAAGGCCAGAGCGGTGATTATTACTTCGGTAACTTACGTTGTGGGTTGTTGGGGTTTTTATTATTGTCACAATAAGGGTTGCTTGATCAAAAATGGAGAAGCCTCATTTTGCTATACGACAGGTTTTTACAACGCGGTGCTTTGTTGCCTTCTACTGGGTTACCTACATCGATTCGTTTTGCACAGAAAATATGGACACTGACCAATTTCTAGAATCTGTCAACCCTAGCTTTGATTGTATATTTTACGTCTTTAATGTTTATGACAGCTTCACGTTAAGTTTTTAAAGTAATTGCTTTTGAATTCAAAAAAGCTGACGTCTAACATAAATTCAATCCTAAACGAAGAGCCACAATATAAAATTTAAGTCCCTATAAAGTTTAAAATTTAAGAACCACCTAATCGTCGCTTAATAGATTTTTAAAGAGTTCATGATGAAAAACGAAGATCAAAAGTTTATTAAATGGCGTAGTAAAATTGCTGAGTGGTTCTCTAGAGGAAAATTGTAGATAGCTTTTCTAAGCATTTCTAGGGAATAAAATACCTAAGCCATTATCTGCTAAGAACAGTGGTGTTGAATCTAAACCAATTTAAGACTACTTTGGACAATAGTTCTTTGCAACTACTTTAATCAGTTTTGCAGTTTGTACGGAGTAAACATTTTCAGAGGATACAACTTTAAATCGTGTAATTAAGCCGGCAGTTACGAATTTCGGAGAGCACAGGTAAGATTTAAATAATTTATTTGAAGTGTAGACCATAAACTTTACAACTTACATTCTGCACTAACGTGTTTTTTTGATACTTGTTTTAATTGCTTTGTTAAAATTCTGGTAATTTTACAAGTTCTAGGTCGCAGCTATCCATTTAGTGTCATCATCATCGTCATTTCAGCCGGCAGGTCATCGGTCCACCTTATGGAAGGCTTTCCAACGCTACATAATTCTGTACGCGGTCGCCACTCCCAGAAATTTTGGTGTCCATCGATAATCTGTTCTACGAGCAATATGCCCTGCCCTCTGCCACTCAAGCTTAGCCATTCTTGGGGAGATATTCGTACCTTGGTTTTCTTGCTGTCCTTTCATTTCTAATTCGATCATTCAGGAGAACTCCAAGCCTAGTTTTGTACAAACACTTTTACATTTCAATCATATATTAAAAACTAGGCGACGTCGTCGTTTTCTATTCTTCTACTCTGAGAAGAAATACCGAAATAAACTCAGAGATTCTTAAGAAGTTTAAAGTAACCATCCGTTAATAAAGTGTAATATTGTAATACAAAAATAAAACACCCCTGACTTTATACATTTTGTGTCGACAAAAAGATCAAATGACATTCTGTTTTCATTTTCAGCCCTAAACTACATGATTTTGCAAACTTTCTGGAACTCGCGGAAAATTCTGTATCTGGAATTCCGTAGTAACACATAAAGCTGAGGTACGAAGAGTAAGTTCTTCGCCTAATTAGCGCCTGGGTGTTGCATGTGTATTTCAATAGCGTTGCAGACTGTACGGATTACGACAGGCGCTTCTGAAGATTTTTGCCGCAGTTAATTATATTGTTGGCTTTGATTTGCTTATTCAATTTTTAAATGTAAAAAGTTGGTTCAAAAAAGGTACTAATGGAATTCTTTTGATTTGTGCTTACATTTTCGGTTTCATCCTTTTTATAGGTGTTTTAAGATGTGCAAAATAAATAGTTTTTCTTTTTTCAACTTAACAGGTAACAGAAAAAAAATACTGTTATAAAAAAAAAAAATAGCCACCTTTTCAGGTTTTTTTTTTGTATAACGGATGCAGCTGAATACAAGTTGACGGTAGAAATTTCAAATTTCGAAAGGGAAAGGATTTAAACGTCCCTTACGACATTTGAAATTTCTACCGTCAACTTGTATTCAGCTGCATCCGTTATACAAAAAAAAAACCTATGGCTATTTTTTTTTTTTATAACAGTATTTTTTTCTGTTACCTGTACGAAGTATTTTACATGGATTCAGCTGCATGTGGTTAGACTGGAAGCTGACCCCAACATAGTTAGGAAAAGGCTGGGTAGATGATGCCAATTTTTTATATACCCTTGTTAAACTCAACAAAAAATTTCAACGACAAGACGATCCCAATTTAGCAGTATCTAGTATCTACACCTAAAATAATGCCTGGATCCAAACATAACGTGTGTACCCCAAATACGAGACCTTTCTACCTTGGCACATAACTATAACGTTATTATGATGTATGCCAGGGCCCAGGTGTTGTTTCGGTACCCCGCAAGTTATAGACGACATAAAGTGGAATTCTGTCCCTACCATCCCACTCGATGTTACAACAGTTTGGTATTGATTTAATAAGAATCTTGTTAGTGATACTGACATTGTTTTGCGACACGAGTGGCAATGGATGTATTGGGTGAATTTCCAAACTGAAAATCAAAAATCAAAATCAAAATAATTTATTTCACATAAACCTGCAAGGGCACTTATGAAACGTCAGAATCTAGGTGCACGGTTCCAATTTGTCGCTTCCTATGGAGAAGAGCCGGCAAGAAACTCCACGGTTACTCTTTTAAAAATAATTGGGTTTTACAATGTTTTCAAATTACAGTTATAATAGGTATGGGAGGACAGTGCAGGCCTGTCAATAAGTACCAGGTACTTAGAGGAATGAAAATAAAGAATAGAAAATCGTCTATGTCTATGTCTATGTCTGTGAGGCCTAGAACGTTCTCCCATTGACAATATGTAAAATAATCTACATTAGTATATACAGTAAGATCAACCTATTTAAACCAAGTGACATGATTTTCATGAGAATCACTAATAAATAGTTGATACTGGAAGTGATGTATAATGTCAAAAAATTACGAGAATATGTCAGAGTGTAAAAAATAAAAATAATAAAAATTAACGTTGTCATTTGGGAGCAGTTAATAGACTCTCACATAGTTATGCTGTAAATGAGGTACCAGGGAAGCCACATGTGCAGAAAGAATTAATGGCAAACTTCCCTGTCTTCAACGTAGTCTTTTATCTTATAATATGCTTTTTTGATAAGGACACGTTTGATGTGAGTTTTAAACTTTCCATCGCTAAGTTCTGTAACCGACTTTGGCAACTTGTTATAGAAGCGGATACTGTTTATTAGAAATAACTTGCTAGTTAGGTAGGTAAAACGGGCTGTTTTCCGCAACTCCACGTCAAGGCGCGTATTTTGCGTATGGGACTTGCTGGTTTTAGTTAATCTAAATTTTGGAATCACAATTTCATCTTTACTACGTGTATTTAGGTTATGGAAGTCGCATCTTTTTTTGAAAACACCTATGTTTTTGCGACCTCGTACAAGAAACTCTACAGTTATTTAGTTTTCCGTTCACTTTTCATTATTAGACCAGTAGTTATAGTATTGACAAATAGTGTTATTATTGTTATACCTACCCACATAAGTTACTGATACGAGAAAACACAACAGTCCCGCGAAATTTTCTCATCCCGGTGAACAAAAGTGATACAGCCATAGTTTGCACACGGCATTGTAGGGCCAGGCCTCCCGCACTCACCTAGCTGTAGCCAGTCGATGTTAAGCGCTCGACGCGGAGCAACGGTCGCTACCTCACTGCGTCTTCCCGCAAAAGACGTAAGTAATTCATTTGGATGAATTAAGACAAAAATAACATCGTTTTGGCGGCATTTAAAATTAATCTTAAATATGTCGTATGTTTCTTACGATATTTTGATCCCATCTAACATAAATTGATTAAAATAGGCTAAAGAACAATTTAAAGTTAAAAACAATAACTAAAACCTTAAAATAAAATTTAAAAAACACCGAAATGAGAATAAAGCACGACATTTTGAAATTGACCCTATTATTTTATACAGTTCCCGCTATCAGAGCAGCAGCGGTGGTAGCCTAGTTGGGAACGATTTACAAGCAGGCGCTTTAATTTTTGTAAATAATTACATCACCACTGCTCTCAAAAACGGTGCAGACAAACATAATGAGGAAACTTGCATATCCTAGAACCAAAAAACTTGATGACATGTGACATCTAGGAGCCATCCATAAATTACGTCACACGTTGAGGGAGTGGGAAATGTAACATTGTGTGACAAGGGTCAGGAGAGATCAAAAGCTTCTTGACGTCAAATGTTAAAATCACCATTAAGTGTCTAAATTATTTGACTTTAAGTTAATTTTATTAAATATTATTTTTAATTTCAATTTAATATAAGAAGGAAAAACTGCTGCTTTCATTTAATTATGTACTTCTAAATAAAAATTTGAAAAATATGTAACGTCACACAAGGGGGAAGGGGGTTTCACAAGTGTGACCACATGTGACAAGGACGGGTCAAAAAACGATAAAATTTGTGTGACGTAATTTATGGATGGCCCCCTGCCAACCCGTGCTGGGCCCGCGTAGTAGATAACAGCCCACTTTCCTCTCAAAGAGAGGCCGTGTCCCAACAGTGAGAACATTATACGATGATTATGCGTACGCTGCTATTATATCAGTTAATATACAGGATGTAAGGGGAATACTTGGAAGCCAGAACGTAGGTTATATACAACTAAAATGGAAACGGATACCAATAACCTTTCGCCTTAAATTGGTTATTTTGCATCAATTTAAAACATTTGACGTTTCTGTAATGTTTCTACTTATTTTATTTTGGCGGCAATTTACAAAGGATGGCCTAAACCTAAAGTCGCCGCCTGGACTTGGAGTCGAGCGCGGTTGTGCGTGGGCCTGTCAGCGGATTTTTAATTTTGAATACATTGCTTACTAGAGTTATTAAAAATAGTGTTTAATCTCAAATAATGGTTCATTTAACTGTTCTCACAGCATAGTGTACAAAAAATTCTAAAAAATTTAGGTAAAACTTGTAAAAAAAAAACTAGATTTTTTGATAGTACTATATCGAGAATAACTAGCCCTATCACCTGTCTTCGTTTTCGGAAGCGTTTCCCTAACACACTGTATATCATTGATCACTCAATTTGCCTAGCCTTTACATAAAATTTCGTGCTTCTGACGACCTGTAACGACTGCCAAAGATCCATGAATGACAGCCGGCACCAACGGCTTACCGTGCTTTCCGACGCACGGAGGGGTCATGGTACGGTCACCCATACACGGACCATCCGTAGCAAGCGTAGCTTAACCTGTCGGAAAAACCCAGATGGCTGTTATAAATCACATAATACATTAGGTACTGTTAAACATAATACATTACATCATTATCATCATCATTTCTGCCGACAGATGTCCACTGCTGGATATAGGCCTCCCCCAAGCTCCGCCACTAGGCCCGGTGCTGTGCTTCCCGCATCCAGCGGATGCCAGCGGCCTTCACAAGGTCATCGGTCCATCTTGTGGGAGGCCTTCCAACTCTACGTCTTCTAGTAAGCGGTCGCCACTTCAGAACCTTTCGGCCCCATCGGCCATCTTTTCTACGAGCAATGTGCCCCTGCCCACCGCCACAATTCTTCGGGCTACCTTGGTTCTCCTGCAGATGTCTTCAGTACAATCCAATACATTACTATTAAACTGAAATATAATAAATAAATCATGATGTTTTATCAACTCGTAATAAGCAGAGACGAGTCACTAGGTACAAGCAAACATGATTGTTTCTGAGAATATAAATAAAACAAACAAATAAATATACTCGAGCCATTTACTTTACAGGTACATCAAAGACCAGTGGCAACAAAAGAAATCTTTGTTATTTTCCTCAGATTGTTTGAGGAAATTATACAAAGGCAATCGGTTTGTTTAGAAGTTGTGAGTTGCTATTTGCAACGGTCTTGTCATACTAGGTTTACCGAACTCGGCGTGTATTTATTTTGTTATATTGTAATCGAGAGTTTGTGGTCTAAAAGAGTAACTGTACGAACTACTCTAAAAATAGTAGAGTAACTGTACGAACTACTCTAAAAATAATGGAGTAACTGCACGAACTACTCTAAAAATAATAGAGTAACTGTACGCACTACTTTAAAACTTAAACTGTTATACTGACTGTATATTGACTAGCTTTTGCCAGTCGCTTTGCCCACGTTAACCAATTTAAACAAAACCTTTATAATTTATACACCTTAACCTTCCTCATGAATCACTGTCAATTGGGAAAAATCGCATGAAAATCTGTTCAAGACTTTTTGAGTTCTCACGAACAGACAGACAGAGAGACGCGGTTGGGGACTATATTTTATAATATGTAGCGATAAAGAGTATAAAATACTTTCAGCGGGCGTGTAAAACCTACTGCGGCATTAGTCTTTTTGGTGTTGTCGGAAAACTGTATGCGAAGGTTTTAATAAATAAAGTGGTATTAGTGGCAGTTGAGAAAATATGGGATTTGCAGTCAGGATTTAAAGAGGTAATGGGCTGTATAGATCAGATCTTCTCCCTAAGGTGTGGAGCCAAAAATCTAGCAAAACTCAAAAAAGTCTACTGTGCTTTCGTTGAATTATTTATTGACAAGCCTAATTCATATAACTGCCAGTCTTGTCTTTCTGTGCTTTTCTTTCCGATACCCGAAAATTGACACCCGAAGCTTGCTAATTAAATGGATATCAAAACCTATAAATGTGGTTTTTATCCGCTTTCCAATACCCGACAGATCAAACTAACTTATCTACTTTAGTCAACAATATAAAGAAACACATCCACAATATTTATCTCATAACAAATTGAATAAGCCACCTTATCGCAAAAACATTGTCACACTAAAGCTAGCAAATATTGAATTATGCCTTATTTTTTGGTTCACTGATTCCAACGAAGGGAGCCACCAAACCTTCCTGACAGACCGATATGAAGACATGACTCGAGGATCTTTCCCTAATAATAAGGATTGAACGTAAAAATATATTACCCATCAAGCGAAAATTTTCTTAAGTTTACGACTCATTTTCATGAGAGTAGACGCTTGGCGGGGATCCAATTACTGGATTTGCGGCGCAGAGTGATTTTTTTTATTCGGGTTCGCCACGTGTTTTTAGTCTACAAGGACAATAAAGATGAAATACTGGCTGGTTGTACACGAAACAACACGAATGCTACTTGGAAGTAAATTGTCTGGACATGCCGCTATTTTTACCCAACTGCTCCAGAAGGAGGATTATGTTTTTCGAGTGTATGTATGTATGTGGATTTCTTTGTCGCGCTTTGTAGCCTAAACGGCTTGATGGAAGCCATAAGGGTCTTTATTGTTAATTTTGAGAAAATACCTCCGACTGCATGAGATTGCATAAAGTATTGAGTTTAATAGTCAACCTCTTAAAACAAAAATGTATGGTTTTCATATTTTTTGAAGTTTACCTTTTAGGTATTTATTAAAGTAGTTTAAGCAGTTCGATGGCTAAGATTGCGTTTATCTAAACTTCTACATCTGCACTATCTATATCTACACTAATATCATAAAGTATTAGTATTAGTAAGTATAAAGTATTATAATGTATGTAACGAATAAACATAAAAACTACTAGATCGATTTTAAAAATTCTTTTGCCGTTAGAAAGCTACATTATCACTGAATAACATAAGTTATATTTATTGCTAGAAAAAATTAGAAATCCTTAGAAATCCCTACTAAACCAACCCAAGGTGTAAAAAAATTAGCCATAAAATGTCTTTCATTGCGTATGCTGCGGAAAGTATTGATGATAGAATAAACAAATAATCAACAATATTATAGAACATATCAATATCTACAAAAAACTTCAAGAAACAGTCAGTCCGCGCCCAGTCTGGAAGTCTTTGTTTTTAATTTTGAACATTTGGACAAATTGAGTCATGTGCGTTTTAATTAGCATACTTCTAAGTTAAATTATCTTTATTTATCCCAAACTGTTTAAAAAAAAATGTCCACCCGTGCGAAGCCGGGACGGGCCACTAGTTATATTATAAATACTTAGCTGCTCAACACGTTATAAAAATTATTTAGAATTGTCGGTTCCAACATTTACTATGTGGTTCATATTTTAAGTTGATGTTCAAACGGACGTAAAAATATTGCGGCGGGATTTTATCGATTTTCAACCCCTGGTGTTGAACCGACCATTGAGGATCCAACAAACTGCACCTCAGCGTGTCAGAACCTCACTATTCGATTTTCAATTCTCGGCACTACGCAGTGCGTTGAAGATCCAGTGCGCGTCAGAATCCCGCTGCTATATTATTACGTGCGTCTAAATGTACTGTACTGTAATCATGTAAATCGGGATCAATTCTGACATCATCAAGTTCTAAACAGAATTGAATTTCAAAATTACAATAATCCGCTACAAACAAGTGTCAAAATGATAGATCGGTACTAATTCAAAACAGAATTATCAGAATCAAAATAAATTTGCAAGCAATAATGGCCCAGTAATAACGGCCGCAACTTCATCGTGAGGAGACCGGCATGACCTAGAACTAAAAATTCGAAGACATGTGGCATCTACCAACCAGCGATTACGGCCCACTCCCTCTTTTCGAGATTAGGCCTATGTTCCAGCAGTGGGAATATTAAAGTCTGATTATGTAAAAAATATCTGAGGTGCTCCCAACATTGGAAATACAGTTCGTTATACATTTCGCTGACAACAAAAGGCAATCGAAATCATCCCAAGGGAGCCATTTTATCTTAAGTTGGAACTAAAATAGCTTGAAAGGCGACAGTTTGTTTAATAGCATAGCTTAAGTAACAGCTTGCGGTACAGTCAGAGAAAGCAGTCGCTAACGTTTGTACCGCAGATTGCAAATCGACTTACTTAATGTTCGCTTGAATAAAAGATGTAAGTGACCTTTTTTAACAGACTTAAAAATAGAGGAGTTGCGGCTGTATTATTATTTTCTTTTTATATTTGTTACCGCAGAACTTCGTCATTTATAAACTAATGTATACGGTATTTATAATTAAAACTATTTTTAATTCATCCAATTTACGCATGAAAAGGCATAAATTACTTTATGCTTTTGCCTGCAGCTTCGCCAGCGTTGATGTCGCAAAGTACCTCACGGGATCGTACTACTGGGATTAAAAGTACGCTATGTGTTAATACAGGGTATAATCTATCTGTGGGTTAAATGTCATCCAAATCTGTTCATTTCCATCCGTTTTTACGCCAATCTGGAAGATACATCCAGACAAACAGATAAAAATTCTAAGTACTATATTTACAGCTTCAGACTTGTTCCCACACCTCGTAGCAATTACTTTTATTTTTAAAAGCTTGACTTCATTACTATTTTATCATATTATGCATAGGTTCTTCGGAATTTTATCAAATAAATATTGAATTTGCCGTTTTAAATATTTTTACTTTTGAACAAATATTTCGTGAATGGTCCTGAAATGCATAAATGAACTGCACGCGGCGTGCGGCGATATGACTGTCTACTGGAACAGGAAATTACTATATATCGATCAATAAAAGAAAATGTATAATTCCATGTTTGCAGGTTTCTCTGAATTGGCCACTATGTGGACGGAATATAAAGACGCTTCGTGTTGTGTTGAATTTATTGGAAGGAATTCAGTTTTTTAACCGACTTCAAAAAGATGGAGGGTATCAATTCGACGTTTTTTATGTATGTTCAGGCGTAACTCCGTCATAATATATAGACGGATTAGCAAAATTATTTTTTTGTTCGAAAGGGGTTTATTCTGGAATGGTCCCATTTAAATTTTGTATAGATTTTCTGATGCGTTTTGGAAACAGATAACGGAACTCTTCATAAAATAACAGCAAATCAACCGCGATTGCTGCTATCGCATAAATATGCATTGTTTTGAGCCCAAGGAAGATGAAATTTCGAATTGGTGTGGGGTAGGTACTATAACTAAAAAGTGAAAAACGCAAATTTAAAAAGACTTCTGGAAAAACACTACAAAGTGAAAAATAACTTTAATTTCAAAAGGCGGTGACAAAAAATTAAGATACATATCCAAAGTCACCGACTTCCGAAATTTAAAGTTATTTCACACTTTGTAGAGATTTTCCGACAGTCGGTTGTTTTTGTAAAATATTTACCTGATAATAGTAAGATGATACATAGCACGGACGTATTAAAATCACCGCGGGATTTTTCAAATACTGGATTTTTACCTCTCGGTGATGAGAAACGAGCATTGAGGATCCAAAAGAGTGCAGCGCGAGTGAGTGAAAAACACAGTGTTCGATTTTAAACTCTTGGCGCTAAGCAGTGCGTTGAAGCATTTTTTTTTTGAGGTTGGGAAATTATCAAGTAACTTCTCCCGCTCTGGGTGGAGCAAGGGGTCGTGTCAGACTTTTGCTGGCTAAAACCCTCCCGTGTTCCCCCAGATGTCTATGCGCCAGGGGCCACGGTATCTATTTCGAACAACCCGCACCTCTAGCAGGTCCTTGCTGACCCCACAAGTTGGTGCTGACATCTCTTTGAGGCGCGCGTGGAACACAACGCGCCGAAGCATTAACACAGATGTAATAAAATCACAACGGGATTTTTCACATACTGGATTTTTAGCTATCGGTTTTGAGATCCGAGCATTGAGAACCAAAAGAGTGCAGCGCGAGTGTAAAACACAGTGTTCGATTTTAAACTCTCGGCGCTAAGCAGTGTGTTCAACTTTGGTCGCAGTGTCCCTATGAACCGATTTATTGCCAATTATATTATAATATAATGCATAATACCAGCAACATTGACATCTTTGCTGACACTCTTTACCAATTCCGTAAAAAAATTATGTCCCCCAACCATACATAACATTTTGATCACGTTTATTGCAGTCGTTTTACGTATAATAATCACACATTAATAAAATTAAAGTATCTATTATTAATTATTTAATTAAGTTAATTTGATTTATTTTCTTTAATATTGTCTTTCTATGGTAAAGTAGGTCTTGTTTATTTTATGATTGTAATTTTTTTAAATTATTTTAAATCGCTTTGAAATAGGGTATGCAATTTTGGTTTTTGTACTTCTTTAAGTGACAAATTCACCATACTAATCGATATATAAGTTCTTTTATGTAATATGTTATTAGTAAATAAGTCGTTGGAGTACCTTATTGAATTAAAATAAAAAAAGGGAAGGGCGGGCGTTTTGGGGGACTGACTTATGTAATTTTGACGTTCAAATAGTGCTGACTCTCAGCCTAATTTAAATAAATGACTTGATTTTTTTATTTTGTTTCTGAAAATCCAGTGCGCTGGATTGCGAGGCGTCACGGCGTTCTTACATTCCGCCTGACGCAGGCCCGCACCGGACATTGTTGTTTCGGGAGGTTCCTGTTTCGGGTAAGGCGGAACAAAACGCTCGGGTGTTTACTACTCTGTAGATCGCCCGGAGAACACGGTGGAGCATACGGTGGAGGTCTGCCCGGCTTGGGTGGAGCACCGTCGTATCCTCGTAGAGGCGATAATTGAATCTGAAAATGCTGGTTATAAAATCTCCAATTACATAGGTAAAGACCTAACTACCTACCTACTAATGCCTACCCATATCAGTCACTAAAAACTTGAAAAAAAAAACTATCGAAATGTGTGTGTGCGATTATGGAATGTGGTCAGCACAACTCTTTGAAGAAAACAGGCGTGATATTATGTGTTATCCTAACTATATTATACTAATATTGTAAATGTGAAAGCAAGGGTTTTTGTTTGTAAGCTTTCACGCTAAAATGGCGTAACTGATTAAGATGAAATTTGTCTTATGACCTGAGTAAGGACACAGGCTACTTTTCATCCTCAATCGCAGACGAAATCGTGGGCAGCAGCTAGTGTAGAATATTGATGGTCTCAGTGATTCTAGTTTTGTTACTATTCATTTAACATCGCCCTTCGCAGGCAGAGTTTAAATGAAAGCCTTTTATATTCCTACTTCCGAAAAGTAGGTATAAATAACTTTAGAGAAAGGTTTCCTAATATTTCCTTGAAATATTCTTAACGCGCTGTGTCGCCGAGCCAACATGAATATTCTCTAAAATTTTTGGAGAAACTTTAATAATGTTAGACTTAGTTCGCAAACTGTTTATCATAGAAATAGTACTGTCAATCATTTTATCTGAGAGTTGATAGTTGGTGTTATCTCGGTGAGTTTGTTTTGTGGGAGTTTGAGGGAAGATTCAAGTTTGAATTATAAATTTTTCATCAAAATTATAATTTTAACATATTTTTTACATACAAGATTGTCTTTAAAAAAACATACGATAAATAATCCGTGGTGTGTTCTGGACTTATTAAGAGAGTAGTGTAGAGGAAAGTAGTGGTGGCCCTATTGTAACGGCTGCAACTTACTAATTGTAGGTCGTAGGTCTGAACCCAGACAGGCGCTTTACTTTATTTATCTATTTAAGAACATGGAGGACTTATAGCTAATAAAAACAGACAAAAAATAGGGAACTATGTTCACCAATAGAAAAATAAAAGAAAACCAATTACAAATCTTCACGTATAGAAGTATTATAATAATAGTTTATGGTGTGAGCACAAAAACAAAGAAAAGAAAAAACACATCGCCGTAAAATAAATAGTGAAGAATAATATAAATACTTAGTATGCAGTTATATAACTAAAACAAGAGACCTACCGCTACTTGAAAAATTTAAGGCTTAAGCACCTTCTGACCGAATTCACAATAATTGTGAATGGATTAAAATGATATTCCTTGCATATACTCGTAGCATTTAAATTCCTGCTTGCGCGCACAATATAACCGTTTTGCTTATAAATCAGGGCTATCAATGTTATTATTTAGGATTTTCAACAAGAATAAACAGTCTGCAATTTTACGTCGATCTACCAGTGGTAGCAGACGATACTTCTTACAGAGTCCAAGATAATCGGCTGACTGTGATGGAATCTTTTGATGAAAGCAAAGATATTTTATAAACCGTCTTTGGATGTTTTCAACGCGGTCAATGTATTTATGATAACGTGGATTCCATATCTCTGTCGCATACTCTAGCTGACTTCTTACAAAAGCACCATACAATATTTTTTGTGTTTTAGCATCAGTATAACACTTAGAGAGACGTATTATAAACTCAAGTAGTTTAAAAGCTTTTTTGGCAATTCCGTCAATGTGTGTGTCAAAAACTAACTTACTGTCTTGATGGACGCCTAAGTCACGAATAGTATTGAAACTTAGTAAGACCTGACCCGCCAAAGTATAACTTGTGGCCAGGACTGCACGTTTTCTAGTGTACGTGATCACGGAACAATTGGATGAATTAAGATCAAGTATATTAGCCCGACAATATTCTTCAAGCCGATACAAGTCAGCCTGAAGTGCTAGTCTATCTTCGGGCGTAGAAATCGTGGCAAAGATTTTCATGTCATCAGCAAAGCATAATAGTTTTGATGATGGACGAGGCACTGATCGATGTTATTTACATAGACTACAAATAAAAAAGGACCAAGCAACGAGCCCTGAGGCACTGCGCTGGGCACGTTTACCCAACTAGACATATAATTATTGAGTACGACTGCTTGTGACCTGTTATCAATGAAAGAAGAGAACCACTTCAAGAGGTCACCACGGATGCCCATGTAGCTTAGCTTCTTAATCAAGGTGTCCCAGCTAAAGTACTAGGAAGTGGTGAAGGGCGGGCTTTTTGGGGGGACTGTCTTATGTAATTTTGACGTTCAAAAAGTGCTGACTCTCAGCCTAGTTTGAATAAATGACTTTTGATTTTGATTTTGATTTATCATGGTCGATCCGATCAAATGCTTTGCTATAATCTGTGTAAACCACATTGACCTGCTTAGCATTATCCATAGCATCTGTAATAAAATCATTAAATAAAATCAAGTTAGAAGTGGTAGACCGTCCTTTCAAAAATCAGTGCTGAAAGGAGCTGAGCGAGCTAGCAAGGGCAGTATATAACTGATTATAGACAATCCTCTCAAATACTTTAGCTACCATGCACAGCTTGGATATAGGTCTATAATTAGTTATCTCGGTTTTAGACCCCATCTTATGTACGGTTGCAATAAAAGCAGATTTACATACTTTGGGACAACAGCTTGCGCCAAAGACTTGGAAAACAAAATTGAGATACTTAGGGCAATAGAAGGTGCGCATTTAATTAGAAAGGAGAATGCCAGGAACTCTATAGAACTTTGACCCATGTTTTTTTTTTTTTTTAATAAAAATTGGTTTACAAGCATGCCAAATGTAGCATTCTATTGCTGCTTTATTAGTGATAGCTAAAATATGTTTAAATGTCTTAAGAACTTGCCGTTTCTGTTTACATCTATAAAAAATATTATATTTAGGTTAACTACCTTAAGTGTAGGTTAATTGCAGTTATAATAATTGTAGAAATATTTAATGAGTATTGTATAGTGTTACAATGCTATTTTAGAATGTTTGCAAGGAAGGGATGATATAACACCGACATCCAACTTGTTCACCTGTATCTGGTTCTCTTAAAATATTTTGTGATAGTTGACGCATCCAACACAGATGGCATACAAATGCATATCTTGATGTCACCTACAAAAAGGAAACTTAGAGTTTCTTTGTTTACATAGACAATATTTTATGAGACCCGGCCATGATGAAAAATAATATTTCCACGCGAGTAATCACGTTAGTTCAATGATGGATGTGAAAGATATTATGTCACGAGACAGGGAAAAGGGTTAATACATTACTACTGATCTCATTGTGAATATCCCACGAAATTATAGTAGCAACTAATTGATCACTGGCTTCGACTATAAGTTATCTCACACGTCTTCTTGTTTCTAAAACAGATCGTCCACATCCAAGACATACATGTATATGACCTAGATCTCTTTCAGCATTCACATTTCCACAATGCTGGTCTAGCGCCAAGAAGCACTCTTGACAGATTACAGCTTCCAGTTGAAACTGTAACGTAAGACACACATATTATTATAAAAATATGGCTGGTCAAGTTCATAGTTATATTATCATCCACACATAACCACATAAACTAGACTATTTTTACCTACAACAGTTTATTCAAGATACTTTTAAGTAAGTAGGTAGGTAATACTATTTGGTCATAGTTTGTTGCATTATGTTTACAAGACAAGCATAACCGCAGCAAAAATATATCATTGTAAGAACTACAATGATATATTTTTAAGATTTCTAGCTACAGTTAACTGTCAAAAATACGATCAATAAATAATGTAGTATCTGCATACCTGTTGCAACGATTTCCATGTTGCGAGAAGAGTTTGCAGTGCAGATTGTAATGAAGACAAGTCTTAGCATCGTATCGACGCACAAGCGACAATTTATGCACCTCATCATCGTTAACCAAGTCAAGCAATGTTCAGAATGGAAGCAATGATCAGAATCCGTGGCAAGCAGCAAAAAGTCGGCGATTAGGCGAGTTTGAGTCTGTGTACAAAAGCAAAAATCGTCGTGAAATTTAAGAGTATTTTGTGATCGCGGAGAGATTAGGGAGCGTGAAATACAAACAACAATGCAACGGCAAACAGAACAAAATGAATAAAGAGTATAATATTAATCATGGGAGAGAGCGAATGTATATATTATTGTACGTGTACGTGTGTGGCGAACGTAAATGAATGATTTTTTGACATTGCTATTAGCTCGTCAATTACGTTTTGTTACACCTTATGAACTACTATTGAACATACATTCATAATAATAATACATAGGTATTAGCAAACATTATTTTCATTAACTGTGTGCATTTAAACCAAATATGAATAGCTGTCATTTTTAAATAAAATAACTCGTTTCGTTCCGCGTGTATGCGCGTTACTAGGTAACGCGGATGGTAGCGATAAACACAGGAAATTGGCTTTGGGTTTTTTAATTCCTAACTTTTAATTCCTAAGTGTAACAGAATAACAGTTAAGTAGCAAAGGGTCATAATTTCATGCGATAATTTCGTTTAAGTAACATTTTCTGTAAATTGTTGAAAGGTGGGGCAGGATATGGCATTGTCTTTTAGATGACTTTATGTAAATTATTTCAACACTTTTTGAGAGCACTCAAAACGGTGAAGGAAAACATCGTGAGGAAACCGGTATGTCCTACAACCAGTAATTCGATGACTTGTGACATCTTTCAACCCGCACTGGGCCCACATGGTGGATTACGGCCCATTTCCTCTCACAGAGAGGAGGCCTGTGTCCCAGAAGTAGGAAAATTATAGGCATTTGTGCATCAAACTTTTAGTTATGGACCTAACTGAGGACTTGAGTCAAAAGCAGGGTAACCGAAACTTAAATAGATATAATTAAAATAGGTACAAAATTAATTCGATATTGGTTAGCGTATGGAGTGCGCGTTCGCGCCGTTGTCGGGGATCGGTAACGAAGTGGCTTGACGGCCGTATCGTATCTCTCGCCGCCGCGTCCGCCGCCCGCCGCCTTCCGTTGTCTCACGAGCCACGACAGCAGTCGAAGATGGCCGAGTGGTCGGAGGCGCCCGAATACTTTTGATTCAGCCGCCTAACGAGAGAAATGGGAGCCCAATGAAAGATTTTTACATATCAAAATGTCGTGTATAAGGCTATCATCTCCATTAATGCTTCAACTTTTAATTGAAGCAAACAAAATGTTTACGCTCTTGCTTAAAAACGAATGCAGACCGTTTTCCGACTTCATACAAAACACTTCCCAAACCGATTTCAATTAATTCCTGGTTACTGGGCCAGTAGACCAGTTATATTGATGTATAAATATGTATGTAGTGGTATAACATCTATGCAACAGGTGAGCTTTAGAGTATTTAATTGTTCAGTCAGGTTTAGTTGGGAAACCAAACCCGTCAAATCCATAAAGGAATGTTCGAATTACCGCTTGATTGAAAATCTCAGCTGTATATAACAACTATTCGCTACATACACGCAACATAACATCACGCTTGTAATCCCCAAAGATTAAGGCAGAGGTAAACCTATAGTACACCTATATTTCGCCAATATGGTTGTCTCATGTCACAGGGGCACAAGTCATTTAGTTCATGTGAAAATACATTGTTTATAAAATATTACATTGATGATACTTATACAAAATAATAATAATGAAAAAAGAAAACATTAAGTTATTCATATTTAAAAATTAATTACGCATTTAAAATGTAACAATATTACTATTGAATACCTAATTATAAATATGTGACAATAACATAAAACCAGATGGTCGCTGCATAAAACGAAACATTGGAAATTCATTATGAAATAATAATATTAAAAAATCACAAATAATTTAATTGTGGCTTTCGTTTATCATTTATGAACTCGTGGATACTGTAATAACCTTTCCTCAATAAACATGGCTTTAATTTATTTTTAAATTAGTTAGTGCTGCTTATACTTTAAAATTCTATTGGTATCCTTATTACCGTACTATAGTATAAAACAAAGTCGCTTTTCTTGTTTTTACGCTTAGATCTTTTAAATTACGCAACGAATTTTAATGCGGTTTTCATCTGCAGCAGGCTTAGCACGAGCACCGATTTGTTGACGAAAGAATAGACATGACTTATAACTAAATGATGTACAATAGGAGAAGACAGCTATGTTCTTCTATTAGTTATCACAGTTATGCGTTATAAATGAATCATGGCATTGTAGAAAATCGTATATACTTTGTGGCCGTCGAGTAGAAAGTATGTTGTCAGTGTGATTTTGACAGTTTGGGAAGAAATATTCTTCTGAAATAGTCTACATATAAAAGGACCTAGACAAAGATCGTTAGAAACTAATGACAAAATGACAGATTGTAGTAGGATATCTACGGTGCGATGGATGAAACGAAATGTGGCTTTGTATAGAAAAAGCACTGTCTTTTCTTCGTAGAAATAGAAAGCGTCATGCTAAGCCTGGAGGGTGTAAGGGAACTGCTTCCGAAAATAAAGATAGGACTAGTAATTCTCGATACAGTAGGTACCATAAAAAAATCTAGATTTTTTTTTACAATTTTTATCTATTTCTTTTTGTTTTTTTGTACACTATGCTGTGAGAACAGATAAATAAACCTTTATTTGAGATTAAACACATTTCAAAAAGACCCCTAGTCCAGGCGGCGACTTAACGTTTAGGCATCCTTTGTAGAGCGCCGCCAAAATCAAATAAGTAGAAACATTACAGAAGCGTCAAACGTTTCAGGGGTGCGGGTTGTTCGAAAGAGATACCGAAGCCCCTGGCAAACAGGCAACTGAGGGAACACGGGTGGGTTTTAGTCAGTAAAAGTCTGACACGCCCTCCTGCTCCACCCAGAGCGGGAGAAGTCATTTGATGATTTCCGCCCCAAAAAAAAGCGTCAAACGTTTTAAATTGATGCAAAATAACCAATTTAAAGCGAAAGGTTAGTGGTATCCATTTTCAGTTAGCTTGCATATAACATACGATCTGGCTTCGGAAGCGTTCCCCTTACACCCTGTATAGACAGAGTAATACAAGCGGATGGTTTATATGTATAATACACCGACTTCCACGTTGGCGAAGCCGCTGGCAAACGCTAGTTGTGATAGACAGATTGAACTCTAGAACTATGATGAACCACGTTCAATTTCGGTTGGATTGTGGAAAGTAAATCTTATAGGCTAGGCACATTGATTGATTGAAAGGTATGAAATTTAAGAAAAGATTTTTTATAAACTGAACATCATCATCATTTGTCTAGACTTTTTCCTTACTATATTGGGGTCGGCTTCCAGTCAAAACAGATGCATTTGAATACCGATAAAATAAACAGAACAAACAGGTTAAAAATGTGGATGTTTTCAACGACGGCGATGGTGGCAAGTAATAAAGTACTTACAGACATTGAACATCTGAATTCAACGGTCCCAACGGTAAAGTTTACTATCTGATCGCAGTAAAACTTATTCCTGGGTGTTTAACACTCCGAACATGCGAATGCACGAATACTTTCCGGCATATTGGAAGTTCAACTCGAATCCCGAAAGCAAATACCGAGTGCCTACAAAAACTTGGACTAACGTATCTTGGATATCGGGGGTCGTGGAGTCGACATAACAAAAAAAAAAAAATTAGGCAGGTTTGTTGAAACTTTCTCATACATTTTGTGTTAGAACCTCATCATCTGTCTAGCATTTTCCCATGTTGGGCTTAGATTCCAGTCTAACTGGATGCAGCTGAGTACCAGTATTATACATGGAGCGACTGCCTATCTGACCTCTACTACGCAGTTACTGGGTAACAATTGATTTCGATTTTGACCTTGATTTCATCTTAAAACAAAATTTAAATAAAATTTTCAGCGGTTTTGGTGAACATTTTTAGAAATAGGTTATGATTTATTGTTACAAATTGTTATGAAAAACAAAGTCAAATCATTTTAGCAGTGAAACGAACAAGTACAATAATGATAGTAGAAGGTAGATAAATACCTATCTACCTACCTTTGTTTCAATATAAAGCTCTTATGTAAGGCCATTATTCGCAATGTAATGTTTACAAAAAGCGTCAATATTGATTTATAAATGCCTGTAAAACCTGTTATATTCTCCATAAATATTATTTTCGTGCCAATACAAATTTTTAGAATAAAGCCGTGAAACAATTTCTATGGTGTGAGATTTTTTTTTTACCGAATAGTATTCACAAAGAAAAAAAACTCATGAACAATTCAGTAGGTAAGTATTTAAATATTAGAATATCAAGGAAAAACAATTTCCAGCAATACCACTCTACTCCATTTTCTGTTCCAAACAAGGGATTATTTTCCCGCCTAAAGGGAAAAAGAGTGCGAAAACTTTAATTAAACAAGTTTGGTGAGAATTGAGCTCGGGACTTTTGTAAACGGATAATCGAAGTCGTTGAATACACCTGAGAGTATATTCGGACTCTAAAAGGGGCTTGACATACCGACAATACTATTGCGCGGGGGAAGGTGTGATCTTGACATCGACAATCGGTTTCTCCCAGTACCTACAAATCTTTGATAGAATTTTTATGAAATTTTAGAAATCGTGAGACGTCTTCAATATTTTTAAGGTTATGTCAGAACTTTTGGAATGTAGAACGGGGTATTTTATTTGGCGTGTCGGTCGTTCGATATCTTTTTTGGTGTCGGAATATGGCAGATATTGCTTAAGGGGAAAGCGCCAAAGCAGCTCGCGAAATTAAAAAGGTTTTTGCAATTGTATGACTATTTCATGAAGAAGTCATTCAGTAGGATTGTATGAAGTTAGAGGACAATCCTCTAACTTCATATTGATGATTTTTAATTAATGTAATTCTATGAAGCCATATTTGTTACGTTCGCGATTCATATTTTAGTCAATATACAACCGGACATTGACCTGCAAATTTAAACATAAAAGACAAATTTTAAAATTATTATTATAATAATTAAAAAAAAACGTTTTCTATTATGGGTTATAATATAGATTATGTAGATATAACATGGTTTTATTGTCGATTTTAAAGCTACATTATTTAGGAAAAGATGGCTTGAACATCAACATTGCATTACTAGCTATAGTACTAGTTACTAAGCGTTCCAATGAAGCACTGGAAGTATTGATTACAAACAAAATTACAGAAACAGAAACCATTCCGTACGCTACATACGTTCCACCCTTTATCGTTAACTACAAGAAGTTTACAAAACATTAAAATGGCTAGCTCTAAAGATTTTTAAAGTAGAGAGCCAGTGAAGCAGCGAGTGCACTTAAATATGAAAGAACTGTTTATGAAAGTGTTGTGACTAGTGAAACTTCTCATACGTTGTATTAAAAACGGTATGGGTATAATAGTTTTGTTGAATGAGCTTTAACAACTTGAAATCCTACACCTTCACACTATAGTAAGAAATTAAGAAAAGTCCTTCGGAAGATCAGGTTTTACGTAAAAACCACTGCATAAATCAATGACCAAAAAAGTTTATTGAACTTTGTGATTTTTGAGCTTTGTTGGTACCGACTTGGTTTTGGAGATTTCATACCTATTTTATTACTTAAACAAGCCCAAAGTCAGGTCAAATTAGCAAGAAAAACAAATCTTTGGTGGCTCATAAGTTTTTAATGGTTTTTACTTTAGTATTCAGTTTCCGTACACACAACATTAACAATAAGACAAAACCATACCATGTTTATTTTTTTATGTCATATTGTCGAGCAGTGGAGTAATACACTCCCGAAGTTTGTATAGAAAAAATGTCGACAAGGTCCACCTTAATACATTTTGATAAATTTAAGCACAAAATATCGATGTTTATGTCTTAATTGTTTTTCATATCTACTTTCTATGAGGATGTATAGTATCATATTACGAGACTTCATTACATAAAATTCGGGTAGTTCCACAGACCCCGTTCAGTCTAAAGGTCTGTACCAAAGTACACATAGATATGCAGGCAATTTTGGGATGTAGTGTGGTAGCTGAATTACTATCGTGCGTGCCCCGAATACCAACGTGGCTAAATTATTTGCTTGTCACATACAACTGTTATCGTAACCCGATTCTCTCAATTATTCTTGAAGCTGACGATGACAGGTTTCTGATTATTGTAGATAGCTTTTGTCCGTGACTTTGTCCGCGTGAAATTTGCTGTTTTTATGACATAAATATTTCATAAAACGAATTACTACATTTTCTCTCAGCGTTCTTTCTGACTTTTTTTTCTTTTTATTCGGTTCCTTGGAGTCGTAGTGTGATGTTAAAAAGCCTTTTAAGCTTCCTCAAGAATAAGGCCATTGAAAAGCAATATAAAAATAATGCTTTGTTTCAAAGATTACATACAAACTTACAAACAAACAAATGTTACCTCTTTATAATATTATAGGGGGTTCCTCCTTTGGGGAGGCCTATGTCCAGCAGTGAACGTCTTTCGGCTGAAATTCTAATGATGACGATGATTTTAATATTATTTAGTATAGATTTATCGTTCATGCTACTTAAATGATACCTGCCTACCAGTTACTTTAGGTTACTGATTGATCGTCCTTTGTTTTCTTTTTCAATTGTTTCGTTTTCGATTTTTGGGAATTTTATTCGGCTGTCATATTCATTTTGTGTTTGTCATATCTATACGTGTTCATAATATTTTCACAGATAAAAATGTGCTTCTATTAAGAATCGACAATGAGCTTGTTCGCTGTCACTATAAAAATATTATGACTTTTAGATCCAGTGGATTGGATGTCGTTTCCTGTGTTCCTATTTTCAATTAAGTTTTGCCGTGGAAAATGACAGGAGTTAAAAATACTCTCATGGATGAGGAAATAAAATGGCGGAGGTGAGGTAGCATACATAAAAAAAACATATAGTTCGAATTGAGAACCTTCTCTTTTTTTAAAGTCCGTAAAAAATGTTACTCTTCAGGAAAGCACTTATTCCATGCTGCATCAGCAACGAGAATTACCTATGTGAATATTAGAACGCAACCTGTCAGCTTCTTTTAGCTGGCAATTCGATGTACTAACGAGATTTTCGGCAGCTAGCATCTAGTCAAGATATGAATATTTGTCAAAGTATTGATGGTATTGTATATGGCTATTCATCTATTAATGCATGATTAATTTACGTTTATTCATTAAAAATCCAGAAAAGCGCTTCAATTCGTTTTCTGTTCTGATGAAAATGGAAACTCATGGGAAATTATTTTATAAGCCTGACCAGTGGCCATCCCTTTCTTTTAGCGTGACGCAACAAATTGCTATATGATACGCAAATATTAATCACGGTTGATTGTAAGCCGGGTTATCACGGCCGCCGAATATCCACAACAATAGTGTCCGGCAGTGGCTCAAACAATGTAACGTTGCTCTTACACACATACACAAACAAATACTGGCTCACACATGTGTGTGTCGGCCGAAATCGCATGCGCGCAGCATCTGTGCTTCTGCCCCTATCTCCATTTGCTCTGCGACCGAAATGGGCTCAAACCGCACACGAATTTCGACTTTGGAACAAAGTTGGAGAGTTCAATTTTCAAGACGGGTTAGTGTTACAGAGTGAAGTTCCCAACGCGCGACTGTACGGCAATAAGCTTCCAGGACTCGGGATTTTTTAGATGTCTCCGGATCGCGTGGAGGCTGGGACGTATCGCTTACGCGCGAACTCTTTGGAAATTGTTACGCGGCCCGAAGAGAACCTGTCGTTAGCGGCCAGAACAACTGAGTGGTGACAAAAATATCTTAATTACCAAGTGTTTTGTTTTGTGATGGATGGTTCGCCTATTATGTGGAACAAAGTATTGGAGTGTCTCTTTTAAAGGAGTGACTGTAAGTCTAACTTTATTCACTTTTGTCGTATATAGAGGCTGTTTTATTGCGGATTGTTACTTCAGAAGTTAATGGATATTTTATTGGCGTTTCGGACGTGACCAGATTAAAATTGGTTGCTGGTTTATGTTACACGTTTAATACGATTGCTTTTGTATTTAATTATATTTACATTTATACATAGAGAAACCGTAAAAATAAAATGAAGACATTATTTGATACATTTAAATAATTATGGCACGTGTTAAAATGAGATAAGGTGAATTTAAATAATCTGACGTTATTTTGATACCTAATAGATATTAGGTATCAAAATAACGTCAGATTATACGGCTGTGCCGTTTTTTTTGTTTGTAAAATGGTCTGTATAATTAAAGAGAAGGATAAAAATACCCCGACACATTATTATAATTACGATTTGTCTTATCTATAAAACGTCATACATAACGATGGTAGTAGAGATCAAACGCGCGATGAAGATAATTTATGAAGAAAAGCTATTAATTTCATATTTCATGACATCGGAATTTGTGAAGTTATTAACGTTTTTCTTTCGTTCAAATCTATTTCAATCCACAATGAATTATGTTAAAATGGAAATACATAGTTTATAGAGCTTGTTTTATTTGACCATAGGTATTATTATATTCAATTTTTATCCTTTTTCAAAGAAACACGCATCGCGGTCTGGGGTACTATGAAATCACGGCTCAACCATGATAGATATGTAATTTAGGAAACAATCTTCCACTATTACCTTTTGTCGTATTTTCAGATTATTTCTAACTTAACTCATCCATGATCGGACGATATTCTACTATCACGGTAGGTAGATATAACTGAATACTGATATCGCAACGCTTCTAACCTTTTAGAATATCTTCCGAAAGGAAAATCTGAAGTTCTTCAAAAGGCTTTAGGCGACCAGCGGGGTTCCAGTGCGCATATCCCTCGTTGAGAACTGTAATCTTAAATAAGATGGGACCATGGAGGGTTGTCCAAGCTATAAGACCATGGTCATATACAGTGCTAGATAGTATTATTTTACTGAATGGATTTACGAAACTTCAACAGTTCCAAATGTTTTATTTTAATTTATCAAGTCTTGACTAATATGGAACAATGAATTAAGTTTCCAATGTAACGTTACTCCCAAAAATCTCGCGTCGTTTTAAGAATAAAATCCAAATGACTTCGATTTTGAATTTTCGAACAGTCCGTAAGGTCTACGTGCTTTCGGACTTGAGCGCGGATTTGAATGAACTTTACAGAAAAGCACGACTTACAAGATGGGTTTAAGAATGTAGGACAATTACAAAACGTTAAAATTAAAATGAATTGTTCCACGAATGTGGGCGTTTTGTAGACTATTAAAACCTTTGTTAGTATTAGAAAACATAAACATTTACAAATCTGCCATGACGTCGTAATCGTAATATCGTAGGATTATCTTTTACATTATTACGTGAAACATAAACTTTGTACCCCATTTTACGGCAATTACGTGGACGAACGAGAATGTTTGGCACAGTAAAAGTTTAAAATGGAGAGGGAGTGCAGAAAGCTTATATTTTTTAATTATGATCGAACTTTGTACTTTTAATTATGGTCTAATTTCGACCACTAGGCGATCACTCGTTTTAATAATTTCATGAAACATATGCCTTCAGAACTTTGTTGATTGAAGCAAACTTTATTCTTGATTTCCTTTTCAATTAACATTTCTCTGTTGTTTATTAATTGGTTGATTCACGTTTTTCTGTTAGGTCTGGATTCACTGATCAAGATTTTCATCAAGTGGCGCTCAGATATCAAAGCGTAGTCGGAATTTAAAACTTGAGTTTCTGAATTAGGTGCTCAATTCTACGGGTAATAACGGTAAAGCAAAACTTTGATAGAGATAGACAGGTAATACATTACCTATATTATTATGATACTGTTTCAGAGTTATATAGTGCAATCAAAACTCAATCTAGTGTGGGCAATGTTTTAGTATACCATAGTCTTGTTTAAGCTAATTAGAAGGTGCAATACTATTCACTCAAATTGAAAATTCTGAATACAAAATTAAAAAGAGAATAATGAATTCATTAGTGAACGAATCCATTGACGTTAGATTTCGGCTTTCATCTTTCGAAAAATTTTGAATGATCGAAAAAAGAAATAAAATGAGATGAATGTTCATTTCTCTGCAATTTTGTATTTTTGGTGTCGTGTAAACGTGGAATGAAACAAAAATGAAAAGTCTCTCCAGTGAAGCGTCTGATATCAGCTTTAAGAAGAACATGCCATGTTGGCTGTAAAGAAGCGTGTTCTGGAACAATTTTATACTATCTTTACGTAATACGAATTAAAGTCGTTTTTCGTGAGTGCCTGTGTGACCGTGTTTTTTTTACGCAACGGTTTTGTTGTTTATTATATTAATATTAAACTTACACAAAATAAAGAAATGTTTTGTAGTAAAAACCGTGTACAGCAGGGGCGGGTTAGTAATCTAAACAAATAAATAAAATTGATATATCTGTTTATAGTGTCAAAGTAACAGCTTTTTACTGAAGTAATCAAAAGTATATATGGTTGGTACCTACTTATAACAAAAAAACTTTTTTTTTGTATATCTGTATGGACTTTCACTGGCAGATAGATGTTATAAGGTACTCCAAACGTGCTACCGGGACAAAATGTAACCTATGTTAGTACACAGGCTACATTTTATCCCGTCAGCACGTTCCCGTGGGATCATATGACATCCACGTGGGCGAAGCCGCGGGCAGCAGCTAGTATGAAATAAGTAGGTACCTACCAGTGGCGAGGGCTGGAATTATCGTCAAGGTAAGCCGTTGAAAAAAAAAAACACCGCGTGATGCTGCTTAAAGTTTATTCAGAAAATAAGGCCCCACCTTCACTAGTAGTGAGTTGGAATCAGATAATTTTGTACGAAAGATTTGCTTTGCTTAGCGTCCAGGCATTATTTAGTAATACTTAGAAATACATATAAATTAATTGTACCTATGTTCTTTGAAATAATGAATAATGGATCGATAAAAGGTGTAATTTCTTAAAGGTAAGCCGATGGAAATTGGCCTGTATTAACCCGTCGCCACTGGTACCTACACTCAGAGAAATATCTCTAATTAACCAGTCAGTGGAAAAGTTGCGTAATTCACCACAGTAGGAAGTACGAGGATAATGGAATGAGAAACAAATAATACTTCTAAGGCCCGAATCTAAATATTTAGATTTGCGTTCGATCTCACTCCTCATCAATCATTAGGAATTACGCAACGATGGTCGATTTATCTTCAAAGATAAAACCAACTGGACTCTTCGGTAATAATTACAAGATTGTACAAGACGATGTTCCCAAAAAATGCTGTAATGAAAAATGAAAATATTCATTAACCAGAATTATTTTCATTGTTTTGATGGCATAGTTGGCCTTATTAGGGGGCTTGTGGCTAAGTAATAACGCGTTGATTGATAAGGTGACGATACGCTTGCTGCGGTTGGTCAGTGGATGGGTGACAATCTTTACATACCAAGACCTCTCCGTGCCTTGGAAAGCACGATAAGCCGTTGGTCCCGGCTGTCAATCGTGGATCTTTGGCAGTCGTTACGGGTCGTCAGCAGCCCGAAAATCTGACAATCAGTCGTACCAAGGGGTATTGTATTACCCAGTGAGTTGCGGAGGTCAGATAATACTCAGCTGCATCCGGTTAGACTGGAAAGCGACCCCAATATAGTTCGGAAAAGGGCTAGGCAGATGAGTTGGTCTTATTAGACGTTTGATCCTAAGGTAACCATTAAAATCGGTAATCGAAAAAAAATGGAGAGTATTTTTTGTTCTGATTACTGGTGATGGTGGGTGAGTAGGTAGGTACTATTTACCATTAATGTAAGTAGGAACACATAGTTAATTTTATTTGAAGCTAGCGCTTCAAGTTAGAAACTTTAAAGAGAGACTGGTAGCAATAATTATTAAGCTAGGCCATGGTATTTTGTTTTGAAAATGCACAGGACTTCGGGAAACGAAGTAGTTTACTTATAACTTCAAACGATGCTTATGAAGTTTCGAAAACTATTATGTTTTTGGGAGTTCAATGAAATCCGATTACGATTAGTTCAGAACTTTAATTTTATATGCATCAGATTTACTTTAAAAATAAATCAATCTAAAACTCGTATTTCGGCCAAAAAGGGCCTATTTTACAAGAAACGACTATCAGTGCAAAACGTGACCTTATCACGGCATCCCATATTCAAATCACGTAAAATTTTAAGATGCTCAACAACAGCCCTTATATTTATTCCAAAGTGGTCATAGCAGATGTTTGTGAAAACGCCGGTGTCTCAAATAAACCAAGGACATTCTTTCGCCAGGAAATCTGCAAAACTCAACGCTTAGGGACACATTGCGTAATGTTTCTCCGAAATATATAATTCGAGTCTTTTAATCTCTCTGAAGTAACCACAGACAATTCGCAAGCCACCTCATTTGTTTTAGTATAGACAGCTCGTTAATATTAGGATGTGGAAGGGATATTTGAATAATCAGTACACACAGTTTGAAAGACGATTTTTTTCGAATCTTGATTCCGATCGAATTTCAATTTTTTTTTTAAATTTTTATTCTGAAAATAGTACTAAACTCTTATTTTTTAATTAGCTGGAATAAAATGACAGCTGCGATCGACCGTTTTTTGTCAACATGACAGTATGCTATAGTAACGGCAGCCATTTTGCTCCCGCAAATAAAAAATCAGAGTATACACTTTCATATTGCATAGATTGACCTTTATTGGGATCTAACCGGGTGTTATGTTCCCTAGTCGGGATGGATGACGCTTTCGTGCTTCTGTAAGCATGTCGGTTCCAGTTATCATAACTATGACAAGCCTAACGGAGTCCCAGCCTGAAATCCGACAACCGTTCTCAGCTTGGCTATTCTTATCCTAATTGTGTTGTGTTGCAATTACCTATAGCTGTAGTCGCTTCGTGTGTATCATCTGTCAGTCACCACAAAATGCAGGAAAAGGAAAAGTGGCTGAGAGCAACACACACAGCCGTGTAGACGACTGGCATGGCTTGATGCGATAGTAACCAATTTTGTGGTATTATCAACAAAATACGGGATAAACAGGATACTACATTTAGTAAAAGGTTAACTGACTATAATTCAAAAGTCCATTTATGAAATTGTATCTAGACTCTCTTCTTGTAGTTTATATACATATACTATAGGTGTTAGTTTTTGGTAAATATTATTGATTGTTATCGCAAACTTCCAAAGAAAATGTATCAACCGCCGCGATCGGTCGGTAGATGGGTGACCATGGTTACATACCGAGACCTCTTCATGCCCCGGAAAGCATGTTCAGCCGTTGGTCTCGGTTGTCATACGTAGATCTGTGTTAGTCGTTACGAGTAGTCAGAAGCCCCAAAAGTCTGACAACCAGTCTTACCACGGCATCGTGCTACCCAGTATCTGGGTTTTCGAGGTCCGAGAGGCAGTCGCTTCCTTTAAAATACAGGTATGCAGCTGCCTCCGGGTAAGACTAAAAATGTAGGAAATGGCTAGGCAGACTGATTTCATTTTATATAGAACTAGCTTCTGCCCGCGACTTCGTTCGCATCAAATTTCTTGCTCCCCGACCAACTCCGTCACTCGCCTCGCCTGCCCGTGCGAGTACTTCGTATTCGTGACGTTTTTCTCTTTGCTCTGCTCGTAAGGGTCTGAGCATGTTAGCCTATAGCCTACCTTGATAAGTGGGCTATCTAACACTGAAAGAATTTTTGAAAACGGACCAGCAGTTCCTGAGATTAGCGCGTTCAAACAAACAAACACACAAACTCTACAGTTTTATAATATTAATAATAATAATATAACAGTATAGATACGATCTACAAGAAGAGAGCTTCTTGTAGTAAATAGGTATACTTGAAGGTTGTTTGTGACTATAATTGATTGGTATTGCGAATTTCCAACGAAAATGTATTTACAGTCATATTTCTTCATACAAGAACCTAATAATATGCGTTTTATAATCAAAACCATCACACAGTTTCTAAGGATTAGGAATAACGTGATATGATAACGTAACTCACATAAATAATAATATACATAGACAGGTACCTAATAAAATTCGTCACTTGGATCTAATTACATTTGTAAACCTACCTATCCATCGCAGGTAAATGGAAAGTTAATAAGTAAACAGTAGGAAAGGTAAAGTAAAATTTTACATTAATTTTACCCGTTTTAATACATTTCTTAATAACCGGATACTGTTCATCAGGTGTTTCTGAGATTAATTGTTTCAGGAAGTTCCGCCGTGTTACCGCTTCCTGTAATCTTAATTAAGCTTGAATTACATACTACCTGGGTAAGAATTATGTGGAGTACGAATTAAGGAACCCACGTTACAATTTTAGTAAGCAGTGAATCGTCATACAAAAAAATAAGAGTCCGATATGGTCATAAGAGAGGGAGATATGATTGAGAGATCTTGAGATAACCCATCGGAGATTGGATGATATGTCGAAACAACTATTCCCCGATGGGTAAACAAAGGGGAAATTTTTGTAATTTTAAGAACGTTCAGTCTCAATCTATCAAAAAAACCGCGAGTTTCCATACATTTTTGACAACTTTTTGACGTTTGATTGTCGCTGAGATGAGACTGCGACTAGATTGTGAACGTTTTTAATTACGAGTATTGATATTCTGAGGTTCTACACATATTTCGTCAGTTGTGTTACAAATCTCACCATGTAACACGGGGCACACTTATAGCCATTAAGTTCATTCTTTTTAAATACAATTAATTATGGTTGCGTATTTTACCAGAAGACATCACGATGGAAGGCCTTCCATGAGGTAGACCAATGACATTGTAAAAGCCGCATGAATCTGCTGGATGCGAGAAGCACAGAACCGCTTGAAGTGGCGGTGCTGGGGGGCGGAGGCTTATGTCCGCAGTGATAATGATGATAGTGCATTTGAGTTAAATTCATTTCGAATTTCTTGTAAATTTTTCAACAAATGAACATTTATACTTGCAGTATAAAAAACACCTCAAATTTTTTGTATGCTATACAAAAATAATTTCAGCCGAAAGACGTCCACTGCTGGACTTAGGCCTCCCCCAAAAGGGGGTTCGGGTTGGCGATCGCAGTATGGTGGTAAAATGTATAGAGAACGCCGCTGCCCATTCTCTAGTATGGCCCTTAGTCGCCTTCTACGGCACCCACGGGAAGAACTGGGATAGTGCTATTCTTTTACGCCCGGAACCACACGGAACGGCTGAAATGAAACAAAAATGGCCTCTTATGTAGCATGATTCATATTTTAACTACGTGCTGTGTTTAATGTCCACGTAACATACGCACTACAGGTACTTACGCATATACGCTTCATGAAACAGTATTTCAGGCATAATGCATTTTATGAAACCATAAAAGGAATTTATCGCAAGATAATTACTAGTAAAATTCTGCCAAAATTTATATTACTATACTTCCATTTTGGTAATATCAAAAATGTGTAATTTATTTTGTTAAGCATGAAAAGCAATTTAAAAATATTTTCCTTATTGAGTTTATATATGTAGAGTTTAATAAATAGTCTAAGTAATTATATTACTCTCATTAATAGATTATAATTTGTCTCTTTCGGAATCATTAGAAAAACCTACAACCTAAATGTTTGTTAGATCTTTTACCAGTGTTTCAACAACCTTTGATAGTTAATTATTTGCTTTGTCAAATTGATTACAGGTGATCGTAATTACAAGTCACTGTAATTGAGGATGGTATCCAATGAAAAAAACCACCGATATTATTATAGGATTACATCCTCAATCTTTAATTTGTCATTCGGATCGAAACACGTGTAAAAACGTACTGTCGACTCAATACTTAATTTATTTTTAAATATGTTCTCACAGAACAATTCTTAGGTTGCAATGACTGGCTACCATTAGTGGGATTTCATAAAAGATTCCAAAAAATATAAACACTGCCAACTGGAATTCATTTTTGGACCCTTTTTTATTTTTGGAAATAGTCTCGAATGTTTTTCGTCGTGGTTTGGACGACCCCTACGTCCGGCTCTTACTGACTAAAACCAGACTAAACAAGACTTTAGAGAGAGCACACTGGAGCGCAACGACGTGACCTCAGCATCTCCCTTTTACTACTGGACTGCCAGTCATCTTGGAAAAGGTACCTTGCAGATGGTAACCTGCACTTGGTTGATATCGCACCAAGTCGTAGTCAGCACTTCTCCCCCACATTTATTATGCGCACAGCCAGTGTGGAATTCTCTGCCAGCATCAGTGATCCTTTTCACCTTTAAGCCGTTAGCCTTCAAAGCAAGAGTGAACAGGCATTTTCTTGACACCTGCATTCCATCAGTGACTTACTCCATCGCTTTCCGTCAGGCGAGGTCGAGGTTGAAAGCAATTAAAATAATTTAAGTAACAACATCTACACGGTGATCCTCTAACTACCATTGGCATTAGTGCATTTAATTGCACCCCTGTAGGTATAAATGTAAAATAGGAACATCTCACAACTACTTGTCGGTTAGAATACCTTTATACCAGACCTCGAAATTTGTGTAATTAAATAAGAATAATTCCCACCTCAATTTCTAAACAGTCAGTAATTCCCCTCCATAAGGCGGGGGCTACATGTGACGGTACCAGTTTAACCCATGTCAAAAGTTTTTCAATTATGCCCTCGAGATAACACATACTTAGCCGACAAACATATTTATTACAACAAAGTTGATGTGGCTTCCTGGAACGTTAAAACTTGCCTTGTCTTATAAATATGGCAGGAAGTTTTAATCGATACGACTTTCTTCTTCTTCTCGAGTGGCGTCGCACGAGATATAATGTCAGCTATGACTCTGGTTCAATCTTGGGGGATATCTGAGCTTAGAAATAAGTTATGTCGACATTTGACGACTCGGTACCGGTCCGGATTTATAGGCCAGCCACACTTGCAGATGTTATTTATATCTTTGTAATAGCTGGATAAAATAAATATAAAAAAAAAGCTTTGGTCACATTCTCGTTAGAATTTGAGACATGCGCGTAAGAATACTCCCGAACGATCTCGAATATCCTGGTTCTACAGGAGCTAACACATTGGGTTCGAGTTACAAAGTCGTGCGTATAGTTTCGATGACCGATATCAATCCGAACTTCTTGTTATATTTTCTATTGTCTTGTGTAGCAAATACAAAATGCACTCCGGATCAATTCTTTCTTCTGTGTAGGTATGGAAGAAAAACCAGTTTGCGCATACAATTCATACAACCAGACTCGTACGTTACCTTACGTTCAAGTGCAATATAACATTGAATGCAATGTGTAGCTAGCCTAATACGTTGTAATTCGGGACCCATATGCTGTCATTATTAAGCCGTGAAAGAGACTGATTATATCTACTAACCCTTACACGAGTAAAAGATTATAATACGCCTTACATTACTGAGATTTCAGTAAACGAGATTCTTGTTTAACATTTACATAATTTCACGTTATTTGCTCACGAATCCTATGGGAGAAAGACATGAAATTGTGTATGAAAGAATGTAGGCGGAGCTTTAGGAACATAATGTGCCACGAACCATGTCCTTTAGCTATTTTTATACGTGTATGTTTCTTAGCTTAGTGTATGGTGAGTAGCGCCGGAGAAAATAATCTTCAGTTTATGTGGACATTTGTTCCTATCCAGGAATTCAATGAGCTGAAGCTTTGTAGTGTGCTGTGACTTCGAAGTAGAAATATCAATTTTTATGTACAACTAGTGACATATTTACCCCTTGTTATATCAAATCATCGAGATTTCTATGCTATATCAATGTTTGATTTCTATGTATTGTATTCTGTATGTGTGTTTGTGTGTATGTATTTTTGTATAACACATAAACCTTTCGGAATAAATTATCTAAAATGTAGTGTAAACAGCGTCAGAATCCATGGTGTAGGTTAGAATGTCTAAGCTGTTTAACAGACAGATACAAAAATGGGCATTATTTTGGATACAATTTTGATAGATTTTCCCATGCATTATTTTCAGATAATGTCTCTGCTTAATATAGCTTTGAAAATATTAGATACTAGCTTGTGCCAGCGGCTTGGATCACGTGGAGGTTGAAAATCATCCCACGGGAACGCACCATCGGTATATAAAGTATCTTATGTGTTATTCCAGGTTACAAACTATTTGTGTGCCAAATCTGTTCAGCCGTTTTTGAGTACCTAAGCTGATTGAGTAAGAAACATCCAAACATCTACATCCAAACTTTCATATTTATAATATTATCATAGTAGGTTTAGTAGGATTGTTAATAAATCCTACTAATCCTACTTATAACAGTTTTTTGTGTTGTTTTAGCTAATTAAATTGAGCCAGGCTTTCAACTTTTGTTCATGATTTTCTTTTTCAAAATATACTTGTATTAAAAGGTTTTACATACTAAAACGAATGCACAAATGGACCTGGACCATTGTTTTTGTGAACTTAGTGGAGTAATTTGAAAGCAGAATTTTGTTTATGTTATTCAAAGGGTTTATGTTTCAGTGCTTTTACCATAAATTGCTTACATTACCCTAAAACAAAACTATTTAGTTTTGACCCCAGAATAACTAGTAGTAAAGTTTTTAGCTAAATTGAATATGGGTTTTCATTATTCAAAATGATATGTACATTCAAACATGCTTGTTACTTTACATAAACTTTCGCTTTTCTTTTTTCCTTTGCATTGATTGGATTTACATTTAAAAATCATACTTCTGTAACTTTAGGAATGTGTACTATTAAAATTGTAATCCATTTATTAATTCGGGAAACAAAAATTTTGTACCTCTTTATACGAAAATTACGAGGACGTAGCTTTAACTGTGCCAAATTCAATACTCTTGTATTGAATTTGGCACAGTTAAAGCTTATATGATGAAGGAGTTCAGAAAGCTAATATTTTTATATAATAATTAGCTTTTGCCAGCGGCTTTGCTCAAGTGGAGGTCGGTGTATTATATATATATAAACCTTCCTCTTGTATCACTCTGTCTATTGATCAAAATAGCATTAAAATCCGTTGCGTTGTTTAAAAGATTTAAGCGTACAGACATGAAAAGCGACTTTGTTTTATAATATGTAGAAATGCATTAGAAATACTTCAAGTTTTCAATGAATTATGGTCGAATTTCTCCCACTGGACGACCACTATTATTAAATTAATAGACAAGACTTATTAACCTATACACAGTCGTGCTGTTAACTTGCTAGCAACCTTTACAAAGAAAATCCAAGTTAACACACCAATCAGGTTCCAATTCCCACAAGCATGCAGAATGTAGATGCAATCCGCAAGAAAACTATTCCAGCACGATTCTAAAGAGCCATACGGAAACACATTGGAACCCAAGAATGTCTACTAAGCTCTTCTTTATTATACCTAATATCTTCAAGAATTTCAACCAGAATGGTACATGGTTCAAACGATTTAAAAGTGTCACGAGTCATGTTTCATTCTCGTAATAAATTGTGAGCTTAAGCTATTTGATACTTTTCAAGGGGAATTCTAACAGCTACTTTGTATAAGTCTGCTAGCTTTTCAATGGCTAATTTTAGCTACACTAATAGGCTCTTGTTATATGATCCGGCAACCAAAGGGTGAAAAGATTTTTTAACGCTGAAGGAGCTTCTTTTCTTTGAAGTGCAAGTTGATTTTACAGCCGGTAAAGTTTTTTTAAATGTCACTTTACGTCTTGAATAAATTTCTGGTAAGAATAAACCACACCCTTAGTTTTCAGGAATCGTGAAATTATCTAATGAATGAATTTCTTGAACCCTATTTGCGTAATCAGCCCATCATTTTAATCATAATCAGCCCATAACATTCCCCACTGCTGGGACATAGGCCGCCTCTCCGTGAAAAAGAACGGGCCATAATCCACCACGCGGGCCCAGTGCGAGTTGGTAGATGTCTCATGTCTTCGATTTTTGGCTCTCGGACGTGCTGGTTTCCTCACGATGTTTTCCTTCACCGTTTTGAGAGCAGTGGTGACGAAATAATTTACACAAAGTAAAGCGGCTGTCTGAGTTCAAACCTACGATTTAAAACTCGTAAGTTGCGGCCGTTAACACTAAGCAATCAGTGCTCTAACTGCCTCCACTACTGCGTCACACACGTTCAATCAAAAACTGAAGGTATAGAAATAAATCCTAATCGATTGCGTCTTAGGTAAGAAAAGTTCGTCTGCCCATCAACATTAATAGCGTAGTGAATGAGGCTGAACTATCAGACCGAATGAAATTGTATCGATTGTCATTCATTTTATGTGTCTTATGCAATAACCGTGAAGCTCTATGTATGCCCCTAAAACCGGCAGTCAGCTAAACTTAAATTATGGTAATTACGTGACATGCCAAATTTACAAAAAATCAGTTCCTATTCTAGCACAAAAACACAAAACTTTTACTTTACTATTCCACTAAATTGCTCGCTTCATACGCAATCAGGTCAAAAGGCAACTTTGTAGTAGTATAAATAAAAATAAAATTGCCTTTATTACGTTACTATTCCGAAAGTGTAGGAATTTCGTTAAGTTGGACATAAAAAGCGGAATCCAATTTACCTCGCGGGTAGATAGAAATCAGTTATGTTTCCTATGAATTTATTTGATGTTGTTTATTTGATTTTTAGGGATCGACCGTAGCGAACTGTGAAATAAGGTAAGATGGGAAGTGAGACTAGGAAATAGGAACTCATTTACATTTCTTTCGCAAGTAATTTACAGGAAAAAATCGCTTTTGCGCATAAATTCATGTGCGTTCACTTTGGGAACAGATAATCAGAAATCTCCATACTATAACTTCGACACAAAAATACTTTTTTTGGGTACCACTAAACTCTCTAAAATCCATAAATAGCCGTTAATGTTCCCACTGCTCGTACACAGGCCTCCTCTCTTCGAGACGGAATGGGCTGGCCCACGCAGGCCCTTGGTAAATGTCACATACATATCTTCGAATTTTTGGTTCTAGCTGGACATACCGGTTTCGTCACAATGTTTTTCTTGACCCTCTTAAAATACAATACTTTCTTTTATATTTCCACATAAGGATGTATTTATATTTTCCGTTGCATTAGTCAGTGTCAGAACTTCTTGATTAACTTACACATAGCTGATTTTCTCAATAAATTACCTGGATTTTACAACCAATTTTCTCTTTTTAACTAATTGAGGATGAAAAGCCAGTAAAACAGTGTATTGCAAGTAACGCTTAGGCATAAAATCCTTTAAAGTGGCTTCAGAAAAACGAGTAAGAATTTACATTTGTGGGTTTCCCGCACTCGAAAGCAAGCCTGCATGAAACGTAACGACCGTTAAAAGCATTATGTAAATGAACCAAACTCTGCATTGGGTGATTAGATTAGAACAAAGTGTGTCTATTATTCCAATTGTGGATAGGATCTGTTTAGTAAATTGCTTGTAGTACACCTTGTAGCCAGCACCTGGACCAGTTCTGTTTAATAAACCATTCTACCTCCTACTATTTCACTTAGGACGAATTTCACCAAACTTTTGTACCTAGAATAAGTCCTAACCTTTATTTAGGCTTTGCACAAGCACCGATTTGTCGACGGAAGATTAGACGTGACTATTAACTAAATGATGTACAATAGGAGAAGATAGCTATTTTCTTCTATTAATTATCACAGTTATGCGTACTAAACGAATCATGATTTTGTAGTTAATCGTATATACTTTGTGGCCGTAGAGTAGAAAGTTTGTTGTCAGTGTGATTTTGACAGTTTGGGAAGAAATATTCTTCTAAAATAGTCTACGTATAAAGGAACCTAGACAAAGATCGTTGGAAACAAAAGACAAAATGACAGATTGTAGAAGGATATCTACGGTGCGATGTCAAAAATGGAGAAACGAAATGTGACTTTGCATAGAAAAACCTGTGTCTATTCTTCGTAGAAATAGAAAGCGTCATGCTGAGCCGGCTGAGAATAAATTTTGAATTTTTGACAGATCTTCCATAGTAGAATTGTCAGACGTAAATGTTACTCTACGGGTAAAAGATATCTGACTTTGGTAAAATCAACCCTTTATTTTATAAATGTTAACGTTTGTATGTTTGGATGTTTGTTACTCAATCACGCGAAAACGGCCGAACGGATTTGGATGAAATTTGGTATATTGATAGTTTATAGCCTGGATTAATACATAGGATACTTTTATCCCGGTAGTACTTTAACTACTTTTACAGGGAAACCAGCGCTGTAAACAAAATCTGCCCCAAATCTAAACTACATATGTTGGGGTTGGCTTCCAGTCTAACTGAATGCACCTGATTCACAATATTTTACATGGAGCGATCGCCTATCTGACTTCCAAAACCCAATTACTGGGTAATAAAATACTCTTTCGGTTTCGGTTCCGTGTGGTACCGGACGTAAAAGAATAGCACCATCGCATTTCTTCCCGTGGGTGTCGTAGATGGTGACTAAGGGTCTTATTAGAGAATGGGCAGCAGCGTTCTCTATGCTTTTTACCACCATACTGCGATCGCCAACCCAAGCGTGGCGATTATGGCAAATCCCCCCTTGTGGGGGAGGCTTATGTCCAGCAGTGGACGTCTTTCGGCTGATATGATGAAGACACTCTATAGTCTGGTTGTCAGATTTTCGGACATCTAATTACCCGATTCGGTATCAACGGCTTGACGTGATTTTCGAGATGCGCCACCTCCCTCTTTGCGAGCATAACTGCTTCGCTGAAGGAGGTGACTGCTAGCCATGCACTCTCGCTCCGTACCATGGCCTGGACCAGGGTCAGACGCGAGAGATCGCCGCCGCCGATCACCTCCACGAGGACACGGCGGTGCTCCGCCCAAGCCGGGCAGATCTCCACCATATGCTCCACCGTGTCCTCTGGGCGATCTTCGCAATGTAAACACCCGGGCGTTTCCTCCCGCCCTATCCGAAACAGGAACCTCACATACACAACAGGAACACAGGAATACAGGAACTGCCTTAGTTGGTCTTTACCAGCTTGTCTAGTTTCTAACCAAACCAAAAATGTTCCATACAATTACCAAACAAAACCCCTCAATTTAGCAATAAACAAAATGGCAAATCAAAATGTAAATTAAAACAATCAAACCCAATCCAATTTCTGTAATTAACAGAATGATTCCTCAATTTAATTACTTGTTCATAGCAGAAGGTTTGGGCCTTGTCTGGCGTTTCGGATTTTATGGTGCTTTGTCATTGCCCCGCTCAATACCCTGGAGGGAAACAACGAAATTAATTTCGAGCATTAATCAAAATAAATATGACACGGCTTTAGCAACGAATAAACCTTAACACTTTCCGCGCTGAAATTTACGCTTTTACCTGTGAGAAAAATGTATTTTTTATTTATTGATAATCATGAAAATATATTTAAAATGATTATGAAATTTAGACTAAAATAGTATTGTTATTTAGATACAATTTATCATAATTTATAACGAACTAAAATATCATAATGAGTATAATTTGTTTGTTTGTAAGTTTGAATGTCTGGAACTATTAGTCGGATTTGAAAAATTATATTTGCATTTAATACCCGACCTCTCCGGAGGTTATAGGTTTTTTAACATCACGCTATGATCCTAAGGAGCAGATTGAAAAGAAAAAAAGGTCAGAAAAGTAAGTAAGATGACAATTGGGAGCTGCGTTGTTATAGGATATATTTTATTAAAACCAGAAATTTCATGCGAGAGAAATCACAAGCAGAAGCTAGTACTAAATACACACTAAATAAACCTAATATATTTTTCTAGTAAAACATTACAATATAAGGTACATAGATTACGTATGCCTTTCAATTTAGATGAAACAAACATTTTTAAACGTTGATAATGTGTGAAAACGTGCGAATCAATTTGGTATAATCGTGTAACATTGCCATAACGGAAGTGTTTTCGGGGATTATAAAAAGCCATACAAAAAATTATTAAGCGTTACGTAATTTATTAGAATGTTCATAATCCTGTTTCGTTAAAAGTCCATTTTGTTTCAAAATTGGATCACAGGAGCATTATGAAATCGAGGTTAATCTACCGTTTTCGTGTGCAAACGATTTAGCAGCCCGTTTTGTGGAAACAATGGACCAAGATGGCTCTAATATCTTAACTGGAGCCAAATAAAATATTAGAACTTCGAGCACCAGCTGCTTCATGGCTATTTAGAGATATAATATTCAAGCGTAGTTGGTCGATGCGTAGGATATTATTGTAGCGGTTACATAGCCGCTACCTACCTGTACTTAGCGATCAGGATAGATCGCGTTTTATGTATCTTTTTTTTTGTAATGTGCAGAATATTTTTTTTTCTGTTTTTCTTCTTTCAATAATATAGTGTCCATGTATATAAACCATACCAATTTCGATAAAATATTTTACTTGAATACCTACATTCAAGACAGTTGTTAGATCTTATTTATCAGAATCAATTTGATTTTTTCGCCTAAAATAAAGAAAGAATGAAAAAGTATATATTGTGACTCGCAAAGTAAGATCACATATTAAACTAAACACACATTCATACAAAAACTATCAAACAAAATTTCTTGGGAGAAAAAAAAAATCAGAAAGTCCAATATCAGGTCAATAGTTCTTTATAGCAAACAGTGTAGACAATCTATTACCTTTATTTTTAATTGAACACCAATGTGGCTTAAGACCGAAATCAAAGTATCCCTCATCCGGCTTATAAACACGAGGAAAATGATCGAGAAAAATAAACGAATATCAGAAGTATTATGCTCTCATATATTTATTCTAACCATAAGTCTATCCGGGAAACAAATAAAAAGACTGGGCCACATCAAACTTCGCCGTTCTTCCGAACAAAGATAAAGTTTTCCACATAATCATAGTTATGTGGAGTCCCATGTAATTGTTCGTGCGACCCTCGCTTTGACGTTCAAATAGAATAATCTGTGGTCCGGAATACGGGTGGGCATGAAAATGACAGACAAAATGTAATAAAGTAAGCTCAGGCAAAAATATGTCTCCAGTTTCTAAGTCAAACGATACCGAAATCGGATATCGGTCTTTTAATTAAACCCTTTCGAGAAATAAGTATAAACTTTTGTAATTTTATGCTTCAGAGAAGGGTGGAAAATGAAAGGTTGTCAATGAAATTTTTTAATAAGTTCAACAACCTTTTTATATAGGTAGGTAGAGTGTGGCCGAGGTAAAGTTTTGATGTCGGTAACAAAAATTGTAGTTATTTTTGTAAAGGGAAGAAAAGAAAGTTGTAACGCATTATTTAACGTACAAAAACGTTTTAAATAGAAAAAAAGACAAATAGATTTTTTGTAAACATAGAAATGTGCGTTAGATGAATAAGTCGGTAGATTCTATCAGGATAAACGACAATGTGGAAAATTGTTTTTTCAAGCACTGAGACAATTTATTAATCAAAAGTTTCTATTTCTACGTTTCGTTTATACAGAAAAAAAAAAACGATTTATAAATAACTTCCCTGTTTTCCTTTTGTTACGTTTCATTTTGAAATTGTTTCCCGGAAACAAAATAAATACAAATCTGAGTGATGTATTCCACTACTCGTTCGTAAAATACAAAAATAAATACATGATATGTATTCATAACCACGTTGAATATTAACCGTAGGTTGCCATACCTTTTTTTGTCGCTTCACCCCTTTGAATTGTTTCTCTGATATCGGTAAATAATAGCAACATTATACCTTTGTGTTCAATTTTGATCTCCAATTTATGTTCGGTATTCGAATGGAAATTCCCGGTCCGTTACTGGCACTGTTTCGTTTCTGTTTACATAGGGACTGTTTACATGTTGTTAATAAATGTTTGTTTGTTTTGTTGTAGCCGACAGTGAGTTTGCTTGTAACCACAATAGAACAAAACTCAATTTTAGCTGTAAAAACCCGGATGTTACCTTAATTACGAGAAAAATAAACCGAAACCATTACCAAAAAAGTTTAGAATCCGCCATATTAATTTTCTGACATCATACTCCTTTGGTTTAGTTGAAACAGTATGAGGTTACAACAAAGGGTTACAAACTCGTTAAATAGGTACATAGCTGATGAGATTCTTTGAAGTATTAACTCTTTTATGTCTTTGCCGTAATAAAATAAAAAGTGTCATAACGATGCGAATCTATGGCCGGGATGTGGTTAGATAATATTTTATTTGTAGTGGAAGACCTGTAAAACCATCCAACACGTTTCGAAAACAAAACAAAAGTTTTACACATTTTCTTCAAAAAATATCTTTTTTCTTACTTCACCTACCATAAGCTTGGTATTTTTGAGAACTAGTAGCACTTAGCGAGTATTAGAGAGTAGGTATTATAAAGACTTTCCACTGCCGGGACACAGGCCTCCTCATGGCGAGAGGCAGTGGGCCGTAAGCTACCACGCGGGCGGTGTGAGGGTTGGTAGATGTCACATGTCTGGGAATTGTTAGTTCTATGACATGTCGGTTTCCTCACGATGTTTCCCTTTACAGTTTTGAGAGCACTACAGGTTTAGCATGACGTTTTCTATTTCTACTTTAGATTAGAATAGAAATCGCTTGTCTACATTTCTCGGTACAAAACTGTCAACTGTCTATACGGAAACGTCGTTTTTGTCTACTCTTCAGTCAATAAATGCTTGTCTGCGGTTCTCCTACTAAGCCTGCTGGTGATGAAAATAATTTACATAAAGTTAAGCACATGTCTGAATTCGAACCACCTACGATTCGTAATTTGCGGCCGTTACCTCTGGGCTACCACTGCACCAGACTAACTTAACTATACCTCGCATAAAGGCTTCTTCAAACAGGCGCGACGCGACACTTATTGAACGATTCCTATGAAGTTTTCATAGAAATTGTTCTACGTGATTCGCGTCGCGCTGTCGCATCGCGCCTATTTGCGGAAGGCTTGATTATTTTAAATCAATCTATATTATTTTACATTTTATATGATGATGCGTACAGTCAGCTCGTCCATCTCTTTATTATTTTCTAATCTTATAAATACAAAAATATAGTGATTGTCTCATAATCTTATGCATATCTTTCAACAAACTCGGAGAGATTGCATGGAAGCACCAAGTAGGCTATAATCTGTACAGTATACTGGTGCCCATGCAGAATACAAGGTTCGTTGAACGTAATGATTGACCTTTTATGTTGTGGAACGCAGAGTAACAACATAGCAACTCTTGTGCGAGAGTACAATAGAAAACTTACAAAACACTTATTGCTATTTTATGCTTAGAAGCGATGTACCTAAAGTATCTTTTCTTGAAGTACAAGTTAAGTATTCCTATTAAATTCTGAACTAAGCTCAACTACAACACCTCAACAGCGGGTGAAGATTGAACTCGTAACCTCTCGTTCACGTTCACTCGTCGGGCTATTGTTGCTCAAATTGGTTCACGATATCGTTTTGTATGTGATACAGTTTTAGAAGGGGGGATGGTAATCTCTGTGACAGATTTTCTAACTGCAGTTGTAGTCTTCATATTTTTAGGCACCTTTGTGGAAGTTGAAATATGTATTTATAGTATTACGCCAGTTTATTTGATAAGTTGAGCTTTAGGAAAACACTGTCCCACAGATTTATGAACCTTTACCAAGTTAGCTCATACAGAGCTTCAAGGATTTTTTTAATATTCCTTTTTCTCAACGAATATCTTTGAGCCACAATCCTCTAATTTTAGGGTATTTCGGTACATGGTGGACTCCAATTTCGGAGTATTTAGGAACATAACAAAGCGTCATTGTCACAAAAAATGTAAAAAAACCACCACACGCCTTGTATTATCAAAATAAAAATAAAATAAAATGTTTTTAATTCAAGTAACAAGACTCATATACAGACAATAAAGGATATAGACACGATAACAAGCACAGACAAAAATGAACACTCACAAGATAACAATATGTCTACTGCAGCATTGCCGGACATAAGGACAATCCACTCTATCGGCGATCATCGCCAGAACGGTGTTGTCGGTGATTAGCTTGTCTTGAGAACTAGCTACGACAGCGCCATTTTGACAGTTGCCTTCCCCATTCGTGACCCACGAACCTTCTTTTGTTTTACCGACCCACCATCTAAAACAACCAATCCCAATGTGGAACATTCGTTTTCCTTGACATATTGACCGGGAATAAAATACCTACCTACGCATACTTATGAATCTTGAAGTGACTACCTAAAGGAGAACTTTTGTTACTGGCAAATTAACCTTTGCAATATTTATCAGTTTGGGGACCCTTCGTTTCCAATACTAATTACTTTCCTAATAGCAACGCTTTTTGGGTTCACGCTAAAGTCAGTTCTAGTTTCTTGGACAAGTTCGAGTTTGTTGGGGTTTGTAGAAGAACAAAGGATCGCTAATCGATTTTTGCCATTCTTTTCTCGTGTCAAAGTGCATAGAACATAGCTCCTACTGTGGTAAAAAGGGGTAACTAATCAGTTCGGTTGGCTGCTTACCTGAAATTTTCCTGACGAAATTAAGTATCTGTAGAAATTTTTACTGCAGCAAGTTTCAGCCACTTAATTCAATCAGATACCTGTCCATAATACAATAAGAAAAATGTCTGGTACTGCCTCATAACAAAACAACTTTTTTTTTTTTTGGGTGGGAAATCATCAAATAACTTCTCCCGCTCTGGGCGGAGCGGGAGGGCGTGTCAGACTTTTACTGACTAAAACCCACCCGTGTTCCCTCAGTTGCCTGTGTGCCAGGGGCCACAGTATCTCTTTTGAACAACCCGCACCCCTGGCAGGAATCGGTCCTTGCGGGCCCCATCAGTTGCTGCTGACATCTCTTTGAGGCGCGCGTGGAACACAACGCGCCGTCGACCCGGGCTTGGTCCTTACCGGACAGCAAGCTACCCATTACTCGGCGTCCGCAAGCTTGTGTCTACGGTGGCCGGGAATCAGCCTGGGATTCCCGACGCCCAGGGCGTCTCCTGCGAAGGCCACGGCTGTGAGGGCGCATGTACTGCATTTCCCTCACGTGCGCCTCCTCCCTCTTTGCGAGCATAACTACTTCGCTGCAGGAGGCGACTGCTAGCCATGCACTCTCGCTCCGTACCATGGCCTGGACCAGGGTCGGACGCAAGAGATCGCCGCCGCCGATCACCTCCACGAGGACACGGCGGTGCTCCGCCCAAGCCGGGCAGACCTCCACCGTATTCTCCACCGTGTCCTCAGGGCGATCTTCGCAATGGAAACACCCAGGCGTTTCCTCCCGCCCTATCCGAAACAGGAACCTCCCGAAACAGCCATGTCCGGTGAGGACCTGTGTCAGGCGAAAGGTGAGGACGCCATGCCGCCTTTCAAGCCACTCCTCAAAGAGGGGACTTACCGCCGCAATCGTGGCGTGCCCAAACAAAACAACTTTGAGTTAAAAATCTGCTTCCAATATTCCAATCAATGTTTCTATACTCGCTATACTAAACTTTCCAATTTATAAAATTAGTAAGATTAATAGTAATTAATCTTACTAATTTTATAAATTGGAAAGTTTTGATGTTTGTTACTCAAAAACGCAAAAACGGCTAAAATGGATTTGGATGAAATTGAACCTAAAAAGGACATATATGCTACTTATACACGCATAAGAACTTGCGGGCAAAAGCTAGTATCCTATACGGGACCATGCAGAAAATTTGTGTGTTCCAACACACACGTGGTAGCATTTTTATTTATTTACCAATCACAAAGTAACAAAGGCGGGATAATGGATGGTCGCCATTACATAAGTGAATTAGTTAAGAGTAGTTAGTTTGGAGGACAAACTTACGGCACAGCTAATGAAGCAGATTTATTATGTATGCTACAAAGCTGCACGCTGGGTAATCCCTCTTCAAACATAAGCCATTTTGCGCTAACGATACAAGAGGCGCTTGCATTTATGAACCGAAGCTTTTAGGTTTTCAAGAATTTTAGGTAATGGATAAAGTACAGACTTGTATTCTGCACATAATGGTTTCCATAAAAAAAAACTGTTCTATACATTTAGATCGCGTAGGTATTGCACTTTTCTAGGGACACCGATGCACGGACTGTTGGCATGGATTCTGAGCTTGAGCTGTATCGATTTGGTAATTATGACCAAATCGATACAGCTCAAGTGATGCGCTTACCAATGAAATGCATTATATTTATATTTATATTCATATAGGGTGGCAGGGACCATGAAACCAGCACACGATTCTAGACCCCTAGCGTTAAAAGTTTTCGTCGTTTAAAAAATAAATAGTCCTTCCACACATTTTGACCGCGTAGGTAAAAAAATCTAATTCCCGAAATACTGAACGTTCTTTTTCAGAGACCAAAAAGTAATTTGGGCACGACAACGATTGTCGGAACAGCTAGTTTAAAATAATGACAACGCTTAGTTTGGATATAAATAAAAGGTACATTAAATCATTGTTGCAGAAATTTATGTTTTCTCCAATTATTTAATTAAATCAGTGCTCAACTCTTCTCTAACGATGAAGTTGGAAAGTTAAGTGGCTGGCGAGTATCAAGCCGGTAAGTTTTTGAAATACGCTTCAGTAAAACGTCTGTCATTGAGTGTAAGACTAAACGCCGACAGATACTACGTCGACAGACTGAACACCGACAAGACTTTACTTCAACGGGACTCTTCGCCGACAGGACTCTTCGCCGACAGGGCTCAACCTTGAACTATTACTAAATAGTCAAGTAACTGCCACTAACATGGAAGTAGCGCTCGCTCGGCTCGCGCGCGGTTGGTCACAATTCTAACCTAACCGGTTACTGTTACCTACTTGATGAGCTCTGTCAGCGAAGAGTCCTGTCAGCGAAGTGTCCTGTCGGCGAAGAGTTCCGTCGAAGTAAAGTCTTGTCAGTGTTCAGTCTGTCGGCGCAGTGTCTGTCGGCGTTTAGTCGTACACTGTTTGTCATTTCTAGACAAGCAAAGATCGTTGTGCTTAATTTTTGGAGTATACTAGATACTACTAAAAGTTGGTCCATGTAAATTACTGGTATTCAGCTGTATCTAGTTAGACTAGTACCCGACCCCAACATTAGGCAGATGTTGATAAAATATACTAAATTTACCACCAACAGCATGCAACAATTTCATAAATAACAAGATATATCCCTCATCGAAGTTCAAAACCCTTCTAATGAAAACATAACAAAGTCAAAGACCTAACCTAAATAAAGATTTCAATTCACCACGTGTGTACTAGCTTATATCCCACAAATTCTTGTACATTTAATACTGGGTGTGTATGTTGTGTACTTGGATAGTTTATACTGCGCCAGATGGCAGTACTATCCACTCCCAGAACATGGTACACGCTTAGAATTTATTACAAACGTGTGTTTTTTACAGTTTCATGCCGGCTAACTTATCTTGACTGTCCCTTGTGAGTTGGCATAGATAACGAATCCCTATTGGTCGAAATTGTGTGATTCCAAACATAGCTGTTTGGGGTCTTCGGGGAGATTATGTAGTTGGATAAATTCCAGTGGATGGCCATTTTGGTTGATATTGTTTGGTGATAAACTGTGAATTGTATTGATGCATATAATTCGTTGCTAAATGTTAACGTGTTGCAAAAGCACTTACTTGTATGAGTAAAGATAGAGATATAATGAGATGTAACGAGAGATGATGAGTAGTCGATTAAATATCAGGTTTGTTATTATTTATTCACTAATTCGTTTCATTTTAATGAATATATTTATTTTAACAGAAGTAATGTTTTCCTCGACCCATATTTTTGCCAGCTATTTTTAGTTTCATGTAATGGGCAAGCATAATACTATCGACGGAACAAAAAATCAGACTCCGGGCTAATACTTAGAAATGGGATCAAACCCAATATTACTCTGCCCGACCTAAGAATCGAACCATGCTCAACCACTGAACATGGCTCGATTCCTAGGTCGGGCTGTTATGTTTTTTTTTGTGTTTTTGCACAGCTTGTACGATGCGTTATCAACAATTCAAATTCGACAGCCACGTCGTTTCAGATATCCTACAGCAATCAATCTGAAGCTTTGTCAGAACTACGTTGGGGTCGTCTTCCAGTCTAACCAGAAGCAGCGGAGAACTAGTATTTTACATGAATCGGGTACCTATCTGACTTCCACAACCCAGTTACTAGGTAATACGATACTAATTGGTAATACGATACTCATTGGTAATACTGGTTGTCAGACTGTCGGTCTCCGACGACCTGTAAGGACTGTCAAAGATCCACGAATGACAGCCAGGACCAGCGTGCTTTCTAAGGCACGGAAGGCCCAACGGCTTCACGTGCTTTCCGAAGTATATAAACATGGTCACCAGTGGCGAAAGCACCATATAACACGATTCCTACCGGCTTTCCTTTGGAGATTCGTATCGTTGCCGATAAATAAAGAATTTTGCAATCTATCGCTGTAAAAAACGGCACGTCAATAGTGGCTACTATTGTCATAAAATATAGCTACACTACGGGTATTTAATTCACCATAACGTTCAAACAACAAAAGCGGTTATTTTTAGCTTTGTATTATAACAAAAAAAAGTTCTAAATTAACCCGGCGCCAAAACGTCATAATCGGGAATTAAAAATTCATACAACAGTGATCCCGTAATCATGTCAGTTTAGGTCACATGGCATCGCTTGATATTAATGAGAGCAAGCCGCTGTATAACGGATTATTACAGAGACAGATATAGAAAAATGCGTCAGCGAAAACGAGATGGAGGAATATTGCACATTGTATTTGATTATCAGCTGTTAAATTTTATTGTATTTAATTATTTACATTCCTTTATTAATTTTAGAGTGATAGTACTTTATTGATAAGTCGGTAAGTTAAAGCCGACTTTGCTTCGGCTTCCTTCTGAGAAAAATTGACACCTCGCCGCTGATGGTCACTCAACCTCGAACCAACCGCGGCAAGCGTAACCTGATCAGTCAATTATTACTTAGCCCTTCTATCCTACAGCCTAGCTACAAATAACGAAACTGAAGCTCCCATTTACATAACAAACATCACGCTTGTTTTCCCTCAAGAGTTAGGCAGTGGTGTACACCCACATTTTGCCAAATACATTACATACACATAAATATCAATACCCAAATTACCCCAATAAAAATTCCAACCTGATACTAAAATATCGCACGGAACCATTTTACATTACAAGTCTCTTCGGCTCCCGACTATAAATATGGTACGGCAGCTTCGTAAACAGATGTCCCTTCCCATAAAGAGTTAATTATCATCTAAGAATACCGTCCCTTGCCAGCGGCACGAGAATAGATCCCTTGGGAACTTGGGAACTTGGTTGCTTTTTTCTTTTTATTTTGTTACAAAGTTACATTGAAACTTGATATATTAGAAACTGCTGGTAGTGAAGAAAATTGTATGTGAGTTGAATAATGATGAGTTACGATATAGTTTCATTGGAGAGGTGATCGGTATGAGTTTCAGGGTGTTGATGGCTTTTATAATTGGTTTTAATTACTAATTGTGATTCTAAATCGTCACCATTTACTAAGTGATTATTGTGTTACCATTATAATTAATTGTAATTGAATGAATTTTAACCTAACGGCTATAATTGTGCTGTGACTTTAATTTATTATTTTGTTATGAACGTTAACTTACTTATAATTTATTTGTAATGCAATGATTTTAATGTGTAATGTTTTAATGTACTTTAATGAATCCTTATGATTATTTCTATGTATTTTGCAGTGCTTAATGTGGGAATAATTTCCTGAAATAAATGATTATTGAACATTTTTTTTAATTATTTATATTAACATGACATAACATCACGCCTTGCTTCTTCGAAGGGTTTTTTTTTTCTGGGTGGGAAATCATCCAATGACTTCTCCCGCTCTGGGTGGAGCAGGAGAGCGTGTCAGACTTTTACTGACTAAAACCCACCCATGTTCCCTCAGTTGCCGTTGTACCAGGGGCCGCGGTATCTCTTTCAAACAACCCGCACCCCTGGCAGGCATCGGCCCTTGCGGGACCCACCAGTTGGTGCTGACATCTCTTTGAGGCGCGCGTGGAACACAACGCGCCGTCGCGTCGACCCGGGCTTGGTCCTTACCGGACAGCGAGCTACCCATTACTCGCCGTCCGCAAGAGGGTTGAGCAGAGGTGTACTATAGTACACATACAGTTCTCTAGATGTTTAAGTCCCATGTAATAGGAGGCGATCCAGACAGAAGAGTAAAATAATGTCATACATCTACATCACATCAGCAGGCTTAGCATGACGCTTTCTATTTCTACGAAGAATAGACAGTGTTTTTTCTATACAAAGTCACATTTCGTTTTCTCCATTTTTGACATTGCAGCGTTGATATCCGTCTATAATCTGTCATTTTGTCTTTCGTTTCTAACGATCTTTGTCTAGGTCCTTTTATATATAGACTATTTCAGAAGAATATTTCTTCCCAAACTGACAAAATTACACTGACCACAAACTTTCTACTCGACGGCCACAAAGTATTCACGATTATCTACAAAATCATGATTGGTTAGGAGAACATAGCTCCTATTTCTGACTTTTCATAAGTGCCCTTGCACCTTTATGTGAAATAATATATTTTGATTTGATTTGATTTGATTGAACGTCATTAAAAGACTTCAAAAAAGGAGGAGGTTAGATGTTCGACTGTGTGTATTTCTTTTTCATGTATGTTCACCGATTTTTCCCCCATTTGTGGACCGATTCTCAAAATTATTTTTTTATTTGAAAGAGTATTATAGGCATGTGCATAACAATGTTTTCATAAATTTTCTAAAACTATTGAGACATTTGCGTATGGTTATCATCATCTCATGACGCTAAGCTGATGAAGGAAGGTACAACCTTCTTTTTTATGTATGTTCGGGCATAAGTCCGTCATATATAGACGGATTTGCAAAATTCTTTTTTTGTTTGAAAGGAGTTTATTCCGAAATGGTCCCATTTAAATTTCATATAGATCTGATGATGCATTTCGGAGACAGATAATGGAACTCTTAAAAATGACAGCAAATCAATCACGATTGCTGCTATCACATAAATATGCATTGTTTTGACCCCAAGGATGATGAAATTTCGAATAGGTGTGCAGTAGGTACTAAAATAATAACTAAAAAGTAAAAAAAAACAACTGAATTCCGGAAAAAAATACCTACTAAAAAGTGAAAAATAACTTTAATTTCGGAAGGCGGTGACAAAAAATTAAAATACACATCCAAAGTCACCGACTTCCGAAATTAAAGTTATTTTTCACTTTGTAGTGTTTTTTAGTTAATATCGATGTTTATTCTTCCGTCAACAAATCGGTGCTCGTGCTAAGCCTGCAGTTATGTTGAAGTCCTGTACTAAAATATTCATAAATGTTATCAAAAATAATGTTATGTTACATACATAATATTATTGTAATTCCCAAAAGGTTAGGCAAAGGTATACCTACACATGTGTAAACCTACATTTAGCTACTTATGTTTCAGTTTCATCTAGTAGGAGGCGAGTTTTTCAATATCTTATAACAGATTATCTAACTGGGCATCATTTATACAATAAACTGAACCGACTAATGATCGACGATGTCTTTCGCTTTCAAGAAAATGCTTATTCTCTTGACAAATCCGATAACGGCGCCCTCGGAAAAGAGGGCAAAGTAACATTTTTTTAAATGTTGATAGTATTCTTATTTAACCCTCCAACTAAACTTAGCAAATACTATTTTAGTAATGCTTCCTAGTAGCCAAGCTAAATAATGTTTCAGATAAGGGTTAGTTCACGTCAATAGTGCAAGCAAGATTTTCAACTAACGACCTCCAATATACCTCCATAATCGTTGCAATTATGGGGCTATTGCTTCTTGTTAGCCTCTCAGATTTATTACACAATAACTTCGTTTCCTACATTTCTAGAAACATCTGCTGCATATTATTAACAGTTGAAATCCCATGCACTATAACACCAGTAGTAATAAAAAAACTCTTCTCAGCTCAAACTTCATTTCCGCCGACGAATGAATGACAAATGTCACACGAAATATAATAAAGCAGTCGTCATTATCATCCATTTATCATTCGTCGTAGTAATAATGTCACATTATTACAAATATAGTAATCTCTTACAGTTGTATGTGTAGGAGACATTTAACTTAGACATCATTTTAGGACTGGTGACTGAAGATATAAATATGTGGGAAAGAAAAGGGAAAAACATTAAAGGCAATTTTTGACGTCTTTATTCTTTCATCAATTTGGATTGATTGTCTGCTTATTATACGTATACATTTGTTTGTTTTTTTTTAAACACTACACTCAGGGTCTTACACACATAAATAAACTTACGTCTTCTTCATATGCATGATGCATAGCAGATGGTGTTCTGTAGTTACTGCCGGGGTAGGCAGAACGCTTCCTGCTCCAGTCCTTACATACTCCTTTGCTTCGTATACGTTCAAACATCTGGCCACATTTGGGGGAGGCCTCTGTCCAGCAATGGAAATTCTTTGGTGTTATGGCTGTGTTATGTGTGTTAGTGGCTGAAATGTAGATGATGATGATCTGGTAGAACACGGTGGAGCTTGTGGTGGAGGTCTGCCCGGCTTGGGGGGAGCACCGCCGTGTCTTTGTGGAGGTAATCGGCAGCGGCGATCTCTCGCGTCCGGCCAGGCCAGGCCATGGTATGGAGCGAGAGTGCATGGGTAGCCGTCACCTCCTTCTGCGAAGCAGTAATGCTCGCGAAGTGGGAGGCGGCGCACGTGAGGGACAGGCAGTATATGCGCCCTCATGGCCCTAGTCATCGCATGAGACACCCTGGGCGTCGAGAATTCCATACTGATTCCCGGCCACCGTAGGCGCGGGTTTGCGGACGGCGAGTAATGGGTAGCTCACTGCCCGGTAAGGAGCAAGCCCGAGTCGATGGCGCGTTGAACACAACGCGCCACGGAACATCCACGTGCGCCTCAAAGAGATGTCAGCATCAATTGATGGGGTCCGCAAGGGCCGATACCTGCTAGAGCTGCGGGTTGTTCAAAATAAATACCGTGGCCCCTGGCACACAGTCAACTGAAGGAACACTTGTGGGTTTTAGTCAGTGAAAGTTAAAAGCGGGAGAAGTTATTTGTGATATCCCACACTCAAAAAAAAAAAAAATGATCTGGTCATACACTTTACGCCCCGGTTGCGATTACTGCAGACCATTCTGAAGAACATCACCAATTAGTCACTATCAGCCACGCACAAGTAATCATATTTGATTTCTACCCTCATTTAGATTTCTTGATTCCTGATTCTAAACGAAAGATACGCGACTTACTAACGCGTAATTAACTACAGTACTGTAGTTTGTGATTGGTTGGCCACTGAAGTACTAGTGCTGGCTTCGTGATTTAAATTTTTAACACGTTACTTTAGTTCATTCGATACCTGATAAGTTTTTACATGAGGTAAAATCTTTTATACAGGGTAAGTTTTTATCCAGTGCGCAAATTGTAATCATGAATTCAGAAATTTTTCGTTGGTGATTCAGAAAAAAATCAGCTGTTCCATACATTTTGACCGCGTAGGTATTGCACTTTTCTACGAAACAGCTGTTTTTTTTTTTATAAAACCGACGTAAAATTTCTATGCTAGGGGGTCTAGAATGATATGCTGAATTTATGGTTACAGTTTGCGCACTGGATAAAAGCTTATCCTGCATGTCATTTATTTGTTCATAATCTAACAGCAGCCATAAAAACCAAAATAATTGTATTAGAAACCTGAATTTTAAGTAAAATCCTGCAGCCTGAAACTCGGACAACGAAGGAAACCTGTGTATGAATGAGCGTTGCAAACGGAATATTTTAGGCATTGTTTGAAAAGACAAAGCAACAGAAAACACTCCTTAATTATTCTCAGTTACCCAGGCTCACTAAATTATTTTAACAAAACTATCTATCCTAAAATACTTCGATTCAGATTTTATTTATTTCAGCCACAAGGAAAGCTTCGCGGACTTTTCAATTACCTACTGTTGAAAGAAATGCTATTAATTTAACAATTAATCTAAAATCTATCTTAGGATTAATTAAAGTACCCAATCTAGTTTCTTGTCAAATATTAAACTTGCTGATATCTTAATCAAAATCCGTAATTTAATTTAGATTAACTTTGTTTTAGCTATTGTTAATAAAAGTTTTAGATCTTTCATATTCTAAAGTTGCTAATTAAATTTAGGTACTCAAGTACTTAATAAAGTACTTAATTTATTTAAGTTATCAGTTAAATATAAAGAGATGAGTGAGATTCTAACAATGTTACTTTTCAACACTTTTGGGTACATCGACGTAGTTTAAAAACTACTTAATAAGGATAGGTCCATGATTTAATTTACTTCAACATTTAGAACAATCTAAATTGAATAAGTTTTGATTGAGACCAACTTAAGTTACTACAACAGTGATTTCATAATTATAATGATACAATTGAGTTTAAAAATTATAGTGTTTTAGGGATTGTACAACACATGTAGTGTTCTCGGTAATCCCTACTTCGAGTACCACTTCCTTTGGATCGGGGTTCTGGAGTCAATGAAAAACGGGCTGTGTTGACCGAATATATTTCGCGTGAACCCAGATAGAACCGTTCGCCCGGACCAGTGCGCAATAACTGCTCGCTAAAACGCATACCTCACGCGCGCATACAATTTGCTAACCTTGCACTCTGCCTTACATGTGTCCCCACAGTGTCTTCGATAAAACCTATAACTAAATAGTAAGTATCTATGAGTTGTAAGTTCTCTCTAACCAATATAAATCGAATCCCTTTATCAGGAAATTAATAAGTTGCTACTACTTTTTGGTAACCATTCGGTCTTTATTATTTCTTCAAACAAATTACAGAAATTGATCTAAGTCAGTTGATCACTTTTGACAAGAATTTCCAGTGTATTGAAACTTTACTAAGGTCAAAACTATCTATCACATAGACAAATATACCATATCGTTTTTTGACGTGCGAGTGACATTCAACCATAGAGTGATAGAAAGCAGTTATGCACGAGATCGACTATAATATCTCAATCAATCTGTCTTGCTATTTCCCCAACATGTCGGGGTGGCCTTCCAGCATAACCAAATGCATCTCAATATCAGTATTGTACATGGAGCAAGTGCCTATCTGACCTTTAAAACCCAGTTACTGATTAAGAACATTCATTCCACGCGGGCTGGCAACAACGCACTTATAGTAGTTTTTCGTGATTATTTAATTAAATACAAACAAAAGTCCAATTGTTTTTCAGCCAAGCACTAGATCGTTTGTATTTATAATCATTTTAAATATTTACTCTTTCATAAAAACATTTCATCATGCTTAGTAACGCAAATAGAAAATAACTGACGGTCGATCGATTTTTTTAGCCAAATATGAATATGAATATGAAATGCACCGATCCCAGCGTGGCTTGACCAGACTCGATAAATCGAATGAACCCCAAGATTTGCACTAGCCCCTGGAGCCTCATGCTTCATGGTGTTACAGAGGCCACTGCATATCAAGAAGTAGACCGGGGGGCGCGGTAATGGTCAGGTAGACGTGCCCATAGGATAGGAAAGGATTGCGAGCCTACCGGATATGCATCCTTGAGTAAGCATTGGACTAGTGGAGAGACGGGTGGTATTTATTTATAGGAGGGCATCTTTTCACGACGTCGCTGGCATGTTGATTCAGGTCGGGCTTCTTGGATACGTTCAATTGTTTTCTTAGCTCTTTTCTATGCCGTTGCTTCGCTATGTTCTGTTTTGTTGTTTTCGTAGTAATATTCTGAGTTCTCGCAGCTAACAGTTTCTGGTTTTTTGTAGATATCGCTAGCCGCTTTCTTGATCTTATTTTGTCTCCAGCCATGTCCTTTCAAAACTTGATTCCCATGTCGAAGTATTTCATTGCTTGTTTTAGATTGTCATTCCTTGGGTAAATAGGTCGTCCGAGGTTCTTAGATTTGGCCTTGTACTGCATTGCTACCTGCAATAGGTGTGGTTTATCCCGTCTGAAGACGTGTGCTAAGTAGCACATTCTGTGATTCTTGATGCGTTTTGTTACGGTTTTTTCGTCTAAGATTTGGTGCATTTTCTTAATTATTAGTTTATTCCTGACGTGGTTAATCAAGTCTCTCATGATAACTCGTTCATATCTTCTGAGCCTTAATCTGTTCACCTTGGGTCGATACTTTTAAGTCATATATCATACAATGTACGATAACTCTTCGATACATAAGTCTAGCTAACTTCCAGTCCATCTTTGCCTTTAGTATGAATGGTAGTAATGATTTGCGTTTCTCGTGGCCTGTTGGCATCGTTTTCTAATTGTGCTTTTTCTGCTTGTGTATGTGCCTAGCTATTTTATTTCGTCCATTGTTGGTATACTTATTCCGTTGAGGGTCACGTTGATTGTTTGCTGTGATGTTATGGGGTCCCTAATTAGAATGTTTGTTTTTGTTTCGTTTATTTGGAGGCCTGCGGTGTTTAGTAAAGGTTTTGTGTGGTATAAGATGCGCTCTAGTCCTTCTAGATCATCTGCAATGAGTATAAGATCGTCCGCAAATGATAATACCAGGGGGAGTGAAACGCGGTCCTGATCTAGTTTGATTAAATGGGTTGCATCTTTAAGGGTTCTAAGGACTTCGTCGAAGACAAATGTAAAAAGGCGAGAGGAGTGAGGGCAATCCCGTTTAACTCCCTTTCCTTTGATAATTATAATCCAATTGCTTTGCTGGCCACTCCATTTGATGCATGTTCTTACATTCATGCATACCTTGATTATCCTGTTGGTCATCGATTTGTTAGTTCATTGCAATAATTATCCTAATGCCTTAATGTCTTTAAGTCGACATTGGTGTTTTCTATGACAAGGGCGATAGGGCGAGCGTAAATTCGTTTACTTGCAAATCCTTCCTCGTCTAGGACCCTTTCGTGCATAAAATGTGGTAATCTGTTGATCCATTGTTTAAAAGGGACGCTTGGTAGTTACCTAGTCCTGTTATTGCATCGTCTATTTTTTTCTTTTTTTGTTTTTACTACGCATCTGGCGTAAATTCTGTAGTACCATTATGCAGCGATATTCGTTCGCGTCTTCTAGTTTTTTATTTTTGGGATTAGTACCTGCGCGGTTTCAAGCCACTTGTCCGGCACTGTTTTCTGTGTCCAGGCTTTATTCTTGAGTATAGTTGCGGTTTCCTGTTATATTTGGGGCATCGTTTTGTTAAGTTCGGTTACCACGGTTACCACTTGGTCCGTTCCGGGAGTTGTCTCGTTTGGCTTTTATTGATGATTACCATTACTTCTTCGGCTTTGTTATTTTAACATTTGGTATCTGAAAAGGCCCTCGCTCCTTTTTTTTTGTTTTCCTGGGGGACACCTTTATGTACGCGGATCTCCTTCGGCGTTTTGTTTGTTGTTCCTGTAAAACGTGTCAAAGCGAGCATTTGCCTGCATTTTCCGGTGTGAAATGTCCCCAGTCCGGTGAAGCGGGCTCTGCGTGTTTTTGTTCTTCTTGATATTTAACCTTTTGGAGTGTTGTCTGCCATTATTTTTATGCCCATTTGGATTATCCGGTTTCCCGCTTTGTAGGTTAGGAAGAGCTAAGCGATGGTCTCTTGATTAAATTGGCTGAAGAATCAGTTTCCTGAGCAGCGGTCGGTTTTAATAACCTCCGTTATTGTGTTCCAGGGTATTTCGATGTCTTTACTCGTTGGGATGATGTCTTTATTTGCTAGTTTTTTTGTTATCCAGTCTTCGTATTTTATTTATACAGAATTGCTGTTGAGAGCTGCGTAGTTGCATTGTTTGTGCTTGATATGACCCCGGTGTGTGTTACTCGCTTTTCTTGAGGGGTGCCAATCACAGTGTGGAGATGTATGTTCCTGAGTTCAACCCTGTTTCCTGTAGGTTGGCTATATGATGCCGCTACGTGAAGGTTCAGCGTCTATTTGATTTTCTTTCTTTGGCTGGTGTTGAGGCGCCGATGCACATGTTTGGTCAAGTGCGCTTAATTGCGGTAAAGGTCTGTTTCTGGGTGTTGTGTATCCAGTGTCGTTTGCGATTACGTCTGATAACGGTGTGAGTAGCTTGCTTCTTGTTCTTCACACGGTGTTAATGAGTTCGCTAATTGGGGGCTGTTCGTTTGAGGCCGGGGTTTCGTGGATTTTTCTTGCTCTTCTCGTGTGTTTTACCGGTTATAAGGATTGGCATGTTGCGGTGTTTTAGCGTTGTACTTAGGATGTCGCTGTTGGCGGGTACTAGTTCGCCAATAGGTGAATACCCTTGTGCATTTCTGTTGTTTCTGTACACATTTACGAGATAGTATTCGGACAAGGCGATGATGATATCTTCGCCACCACAAAATGTTATATTAAACTAGCCCCTGACCGCGGCTCCGGCCGCGTGGAAGTCGGTTATAGCGTATGTTCCTATATGAAAGTAGCCGATGTCTCTCTCCATATTCTAGGCTATATCTCAGCCAAATTTCATGACACTTGGTTCAGCGATTTAGGCGTGAAAGCGTAACATACATACAGAACGTCACTTTCGCATTTATAACATTAGTAGGGATTGTGCGGTTATGTATTTTGCTATCCTTTATTCCTGGAAGAGAATGCTGTTAGGGAGAAAATCATGTATATTATTTAGAAGTGATAGGAAAATTCTATCATCCTGTCGATGTTTCCAAATATATGTGGCGAGATCTTGACTGACAATCCTATGGTCGAGTGTTAAGCCCATTAAATTATTTTTTGAAAACACTTTTGTTTGTAGTGCAAGTCCAGGACACGTGCAAAGGGGCTGAGGCTGACTTGACCTTTTTTTTTGGTTAATCTGTGGAACAAAAGCGTGCTATGCGAACTTAAGAGTTAAGGGTAACTTTTTTGTACACTTCAGCACATATGGGCCGTGGGCCGACTCAAATTTCGGTAACCGTGGCGTTACAAGTTATAATAATACAATCTTTAGGTACTGCGTTTTGAGCGATAGGTACCGTATTTTGCGCTAGAATAATAGCGTAAATTAGTTTGAGCCGCCCTATTATATATAGTGTTAGCACACTGGCCCACAACGAACCGGCCGGCCGGTCGTTCTCAGTTTTATAGAACAAATCCCTGAAATATTAGGAACGATCTCACCAGGTTTAGCCGCCAGGGGTCAGCCGTGTCACTCGTCCTCCAGCAGCCAGTCTTCGCTGCAGGCTGAAGCGCACTTACATCACTTTTGCTCTCTTGTTTTATACTACCCAATATGTCAGTAATGTAATATGTAGACGCACAAAAAACTCGGTTTGATTTCGAAGTCTGGCAAGTAAGTCAACATCTGCTGCGCGCGGGCAGACGCGACCGTTCACGACGGCGGCCCAACTTGAACTCCGATCGATTTTTTTAGCCAAATAACAAAAAAATTGCATACAAACTTGAAAATACCAACGATCTAGTGCATGGCTGAAAAAAATGTTTACTTTTGTTTGTATTTAATTAAATAATCACGAAAAACCGCCATAAATGCGCCGTTGCCAGCCTGCGTGGGGATAATGCTCATAACTCGATATTCCTTAGTAAGATTTCTGACTACCCGTAACGGCTGTCAAAGATCTACGAGTGACACTCGGAACCAATGGCATAACGTGCCTTCGAAAGCGCGGAGGGATATTGACATATACCTAATTGATGGTTATCCATCTACGAACCAACCACGGCAATCACAGCAACCTTCGATTGACCCGTGTCACTGTTATCGTTTAGCCACGAGCCCTTCAGGTCGGCTATTCCTACCGTTATTAAATTATGAACGCTAATTATGTTTAAAAAACAGTCTTACAAGCCAGCCTTATTTTGTTCTTCTTACATCAGTTAAGTAAAGGACATTAGCTTCCTCACGACGAGGACTTTATTCTCAAGGAGGCTCTACAGAGTACTTCTGTAACATGTCGAGTTTGCAGCCCTCGACGTTCGCTGCTCCGCCACGTTAATATTTTCAAGTAGGTAACCGGCTTTCAAACGCCATTCATAAATATCTAAAGAAACTGTCGGAAATCTTTTAGATTGAAGCTTGACTTCTTTGAATTTTGATGGAGGAAAGTGCAACCAAATGTTGGAATTTATTTTTAATATTATGCTTAATTGAAATTAAATATTTTAAGTTAAGTCGACCCCGTAATCCCTAGATAGGTTTACTTTTTGAAAGAAAGAAATAATTTTTTTTTCTTTCTTTCTTTCTAAAGAAACGCACAAAAAAAACGCACATTATAAAAAAAACAGACAGAATAGACAGATAGTAGTAGGTGTGCTGGAAGAGATTTCTGTAGAAATAAGCATTACCTATGTACGTATTTTTCTGTTCCTTTCTTCTTGACTGTTTGTATGTGTGTGCATAAATGGTTAAATAAATAAAAAAATAAAAAATAGTATTTAGATAGTATTTTGTAATTTATTTCATCTCCACTGAAGGCTTAGCATGACGCTTTCTATTTCTACTGTACCGTAGAATAGAAATCGCTTGTCTACATTTCTCGGTGAAAAACTGTCAACTGTCTACACGGAATTGTCACCACTTCAGTCAACAAAACGCTTCTCTACGGTTCTCGTGCTAAGCCTGCAGATATCAAAAACGGTGAAGAAAAGCATCATGATTAAATGGGCATGTTCTAGAACTGACTTCATTGACCGAAATCCACCAACCCGCACTGGGCCTGCGTGGTGTATGGTGGCTTCTCGCTGAGAGGTCTGTGTTCCAAGCTGTGGGAACATTATTGGCTCATTATGTGTTATTACTTAACCTAATGCTTAACTCACTTGCACGTCATAAAACCTCATCATTTTAGCCAAAAGACGTCCACTGCTGGACAAAGACCTTCCCCAAAAGGAGGGGTTTGCCATAGTCGCCACGCTTGTCAGACGGGTTGGCGACCGCAGTATGGGGGTAAAATGCAGAGAGAACGCTGCTGCCCATTCTCTGGAAAGTCCCTCAGTCGCCTTCCACGACACCCACGGGAAGAAATGGGATGGTGGTATTTTATTACGTCCAGCACCACACTGAACCTCATCAAGATATATTTATGCTTTTAAGTTCAAGACCAATGCGATAGTTAGATAGTTATAATCTGAGTGAAGTTTCAATTTACTGAGAGTTTTTAGTTTAGTTATAGATTTTATCGAATATAATATAATTTCTAAAGTCAATCGCTTTAAATTTACTAAATAACCGATTATGTTTACATACTGTGTGGTGGGACCCTGGTGAACCCCTGCCCTCTTTATAGGTATTCCTAGGGCAGACACCAGTCTCTCACACTCACAAACTAGTGTCACATAGTTTTTAAGCTTGTCTAAATTAATATTATGCCATTGTTTGTCAAGAGAAAATAAATTATTTGAAATTGAATTTGATAGTTTTAACCGGAGTGAAGTTTCAATGTACTGAGAGTTGTTTCAAAATGAATGATGAAGCTATTATGAGGTCGACTTGACCTATACCTACTTTAAACAAACATAAATGAATATTATTTTAAGAAATAACGAATAATGTATTCACATAACTACAAAGTGCCTGTATCTAGTATAAGTTAAAAATGTATAAGTTCCAACTAAAAGTATCCCCACTAAATGTTTAATATCAAACACCTTTCAAACAAATTATGAAACTGTACTTAGAATCTTCCAAAATTTTCCACAAGTTTCAAAGTCTAACAAATGCTAATTGTATACAAAATATTAGTAGGTAAATACGTGTCAGTAAACATGAAGTTAGTCTGTACTTAATATCGTCATATAAAATTGTTCACGCAAGCAGGGCCATTCCCTTAATGGGATTACTACAGTAACTGACGGTTCCACGTTGATATTCTTAGACCCGAGTTCACCAACTACAACATAACCATTGATTACGTAACCGTCCTGTTAGAATTAAACATATGTTTAAACAACCCGCGTTCTTTTCGAGTTCACTATTCAATTCTACGCAACGGTTAGATAACCGAACGTTTCTGAATGAGTGAGTCGAAAATGACCGAATGGTTTAACACTCTTTTGTGAAAGACGCTACGTCAAATGCCGAAAAAAATGGGTTCGGGAACATCTGGCTAACAAATTTAATGCTTTCGGCACTCACAGCAAACGTACTTGGCTATTCAAACTTCTTTTAAATTAAATCAAATAATTTCAGAGCACTCTCTACGTTTGAGTGTACGAAATCTTGTACAAAATGCTTTCTCGTCATATTCCTCGAAATTATTGTGCCGTCTTTGGAATGTACGGGGAGTGCGCAAAATTATATATTATCTTCAAAATCATCTAATACATTATCCTGTTCAAAAAATAAGTAACTCAAAGCGTCTTACATTTTTAGTTTGTAACTAAAAGTGTTTCACAATGCAAAACTTCAAATCAGAAAGCATAAACCAACGGTTAAACTGAGTTGGCCACCTCGTTTAAGTTAATCATTCGATTACAGGACTTAACCAACGGTTAGTGCGTGGTGAACAGCAAAATATTGGTAATCAGCCGGTTACTGTCTAACCGGCTGTTTAAAATTTAACCATGTGTTGGTGAACTCGGGTCTTAGTTTCTGCCTGTGATTACCATGAATAAGTTTTTAGTGCAGAAGTTTATTTTAAGATTGGATAGCTTATTATTATTTTAATCAAAATGGTGAACTACTGCGGCAGTAAGTCTCCTCTTTGAGGAGTGGATTGAGAGGCGCCACGGCGTCCTCTTCTTCCGCCTGACGAAGGTCCTCACCGGACACGGCTGTTTCGGGAGGTTCGTGTTTCGGATAAGGCGGGAAGAAAGGCCCGGGTGTTCCCACTGCGTAGATCGCCCTGAGGTCACGGTGGGGCATACGGTAAAGTTCTGCCCGGCTTGGGCGGAGCACCACCGTGTCCTTGTGGAGGCGATCGGCGTTGGCGATCTCTCGCGTCCGGCCATGGTCCAGGCCACGGTTGGGCTACCCATGCACCTGCTTCTGCGAAGCAATAATGCTCGCGAAGAGGGAGGTGGCGCACGTGAGGGAGAGGCAGTGTATGCGCCCTCACGGCCTTGTCGCCGCAGAAGACGCCCTTGGCGTCGGGAATCCCAAGCTGATTCCGGGCCACCGTAGGCGCGGGCTTGTAGACGGTGAGTAATAAGTAACTCGCTGTCCGGTAAAGACCAAGCCAGGTCGACGTCGCGTTGTGTTCAACGCACGCTTCAAAGAGATGTCAGCATCAACTGGTGGGTTTCGCAAGGGCTGATGCCAGCCAGGGGTACGGATTGTTCGAAACAGATATCGTGGTCACTATCACACAGGCAACTGAAGGAACACGGGTGGGTTTTAGTCAGTAAAAGTCTGACACGCCCTCCCGCTCCGCCCAAAGCGGGAAAAACTATTTGACGAATCCACACCGTCAAAAACAAAAAAAGAGTACTGCTACTTTGCAAAAGTGTGTCCACATTATAATATCATCTTTTACTTGGTTTTAGAAAGTGTCGTATAAAAAATAAAAAACTAGTCGAATGCATAACATGTTCCCTTTTTTGAAGTCCATTAATAAAAGCCTGTTCGTTGGTCTAGTGGTCAGCATGAGGCCATGGGTTCGATTCCCTGGTCAAGCAAGATCAGTAGCAGCCCTGTGTCTGAATTTGTGCCCAGTTGATGGCAATAGGCTCAACCCCTATTACATGGGACTTAAACATAACTGTCGAAATGTGGGTGAACTATAGGTGTTCACCTCTGCCCAACTATTCAGGAAAACAAGGCGTGATGTTATATTGTTGTTGTAAATAAAGGTTTCAACTTTCCTTAACCTTTCTGAACATTGAGGTTGGTAACAAACCTTTGCTGTCATTTACTGCAGATAATATTATATCTTACCGTTATATACTTAAGGTTCGTAGCACAGAGACACACAAACGTTCTCACAAGATAACTAAAGCTACTTTTGTGTTTGCGTGTATTGTTCCAAGTGTGAGGTGTGTGTACGGAGAGAAGTAAAACGTCATTTGAACTTAGATGTTAGTTTTATTTGCGTTAGGTTATTACACAGTGATAAGTACAAGGTTATATGGTAATCGCGTCTATAGCGGGCAGTGGTTGCGGGCGAACTGGCGTCGCGTCGCCGATCGCTGCACATACCAAATGGATACAAAACGAATGTGTCAGCGTTCCTACACTACTATCCTTATATCTGGCCAGGCAGTACATAACCAAATCAGCCTATAATGTTCCCACTGCTGCTGGGACCCAGACCTCCTCCCTGTGCGAGAGAGTGGGCTATAATCTACGACGCGGGCCCAGTGCGGGCAGTATATGCTGTTAAAGTTTGGTCTACCGCGATATTTATCTAGTTCCTACAAGTTGTTTTTAATTACGGATTCAACGGAACTGTTTATTTAAGCTAGCATGCCTGGAAGGTTGTTTTGATATTTGAACAAAGACATATAAATCCTTTTTTAATCACTTTTTTCATACATGATTGGTAAATACAAACCATTGCAGATATTTTCCTACAGATTTTAAAATGAAAATATGAATAACTATATACGTAGGTACAATTTGACTGGTGCTAAAGCTTCTGAAATAAAGTTTTCTCTTAGGGGATATTCTGGCAAAATTCTGAATTGGAACATTCCCAAAACGTCATTCCCAAATGAACGTGTCACGATTGGGTTAAAATACATTTTAAACCCATTGTTTAAATCTCCCTGATTTTTGTATACTTCTGGTCAAACGTCTGATTCTTCCATTTAAGTAATGTTATTAAAATATACAATAGTGCCAAAGCACGATCACATTGATGCGATTTCAAAACGTATACAATTTTCTTTTGTGGCAACATAAGGGCAATGTAAAATAGATACCAAATTTCAATGCTAGTTTTCTTTCGTCGACATTTTTCGTGAATTTTCTTTTATAGAGATAAACGTTGAAAAAAGCGGTTTATCGTAAATATTTTGTTATTACAAGCTACTCCAACATACTTTAGCATTACTAATCCAGCACCTGAGTTCAGCTTTTCTTTATTTTCATAATGAACTACGAACATTTTTCTTTTGAGCTAGCGTTATGAATATATGCCAAAGTTTTTATAACACACTGAAATATTTGAAATATTTTTTATATCCAAACTTCTAAATCATTGGATATGCCATTTGAACGCAGCCTGGTGCTATGTCAAACGCTATGCTCCGTTAACTCTGTGGTGTCGAAACCAATGAATCGTTTTAAACTGTGAAAATTCAACACAAGCCGTCCCTAACTCCATTTTCTTTTGTTACAGATAAAACAACAAAGAAATATAAAACGGAAGGCAGTGTCAATGCATCGTATACTACACAAATTACTTTTGTCGCTCGGTATAAATTCGCTGCAGTAAAAGTGTTCGTCGTAACCGTCGCATAACGTTCAGTGTCGCGACGACTTTTGTTTGGAGCAACAAAGTGGTGTTGTGATGTTTCGACTTTCGCCTATAAAGGGCGGCATTGCCGAAAATTTGGCTGTGTATGAAGATGGGCCATAAAAGTGAATTATTTTGCTCCCGCGGTGGCAAGATGCTACTTACTGTATACGCGGCCCTGCTTCTCTGGAGAATAGACTGCGTCGTGGAGAGCACCAAAGGTAATATGACGTATATTCAATGTTCTGAACATGTCACAAGGTTTATATCGAATCGAAGAGAAGTTATTACGGCGGCTCCAATTTGGAAGTCGATAGGTTCTGCGGTGAGGAAAAGTAATAACCAATCATCCTGCTGGTGTTTTCTACATTTTATTTCGATTCGATAGGTTAAGGCTGAAGCGAAGATAATTGGTTTTCGTTCCGCGACGGCTTTGTTTTTCCGCGACGAATTGACTTTGGTCGCCTAATGGACCTATTGATTAGTTCTGAACACTCAATCAATACTGGGTTTATTAGAACTTGGCTACAAAACTGTCAATTAATTTTGTAGGTTTCGTTTGTTCTTTAATTAGTTCCTATTAATTAAGTTTTGTGCTGAGACCTTATTCAGACAGACTATTTGAGCGCTGATTTGCATGAGTGTGGTTGAGTTATGACGTTAAGCGAGTCTAAGCTATTCTGTCCTTCATGATAAAATAAAATACTACCTTATCAAAAATCTTACCTCGTCAAGATAATAATAATCATAGCTTCAAAGCATATCATACTTTCCTCATTCTTCTCACCGCACACCCGAGACACACACAATATTTTTGCGAATCTCGTAATCTTTTTTTTCATGACTGCAATCTCTAGCAAAAACATGTTCCTACAAGGCCCACGAGGCATAACAAGACGTACGTAACATGCCACTCACATATGAACACATACATATGTACGTACAAACATAAACCAGTAGAGGTGTCCTTCATATCACAAATGTTTTAACCCGGACGCCCGCAAAAAATCCCTATTCGTTATTTATACGAATATGCTTTATGTACACCACGGTCAGAATAAAGGGGAAATGTCATATTTTGTATGTATGGCCGGGGACGGAGCCTAGTGCCAGATTTGGAGTAATTTCAGGCCTCACGTGTCGGTGATATATATTCTATTTGTTTACTACAGCTGTTATGGTAAGCCAGATGCAGCCTTTGCGGGGTTACAAGGGATCACGAAGGTTGTGCTCATAAAATGGATATATTGTTGGTCTAGTGTTAGATAGAATAATCTTTGTTACACCAAATAAGTGGAAGGAAACACCATAAAGCTTTATACGAAAACAGTGTGATACGATGAGCGGTCTTATCGTGTTAATTAAATTATTAACAATGAGAGTGGAACAGGAAATACAATCATAGATGCTAGCTTTACACATTATTATCTATCTGATACCTACGTAAAATTAATTCTATCTTATCACGTTTACTTAATAGTACTGAAACAATTTTATTTTAAAAATTGTGGCCTAGTTACAGTCAGGTTTTTGAGTAACTATCTCGTTAGTTGAAGTTGGTTAATTTGATTGTGATGTATTGTTATGTAGAATAGGCAAAAATGGTGATTATTTGTCAATTTTTGCTTGTTTTAAAGTCTACATTTGCATGAATGTATCTGTCTTGTGTGTAAACTTAAAAGTTTTTAATGCTTTAGAGGGTTACATAATTGTGATATTATGATATTAAAAGTGCTCATTTTAAATACCTGTAATCTGAACTTTCTACTTCTCATTGAAATCAGTTTAGGTAAGGAATCCGATATTTATAATAGTATTAGATACAGTTTTGGGCTTGAGCTTCATCGATTGTTAGATTACCGTCAAAACTAGTTGAAATATCAAACAAAGTTGGTTTATAATTTGAACTGGTACGTTTTGAATAAAACGATACGAAAACAATGAAAAGTTAAGCAAAAAGTACACCAACTTTATTAGATGAAATAAATACAAAACGTGCCGGTTGTCTAATACGTATTTCTGGATTTGTCGATTCACCCATAAATAAATTAACTTCGTGGGAGTCAACAATACAAAATATTACATTAAATAAAAGTGATGAGCCGTTCAGCAAGTTAATTTGTGCGAGTCGACTAATAAGCCACAGAGTTTTGATTGGTATTAACCTGGACAAGAAGACCACAACATATATGGACAGTTAAGCCTATAGGCTAACCTCTTCAAAGAAAGGTCACGTTGATAGATTGGTATAATCCGGTAATATCTAAAATTAAGACAGTCAAACCCCAGTATATACTATTCGATCTACGTATAACTTTAGAGAATCAAACGGGTAATGAAGTCTACTCGATATGTACCTACGATATGTACGTAGGATTATTTGCTTATATATATAACCCTTTCATATCGACCCTCTGAAATCTTACCCTGTATTAATTAAAGTATGAATTGTTAAATGCTTCAATAGTCTATATTGTCTTATATCTCTATAAGGTTAATTAATTTAAACGGCGATGTCTTAGTATTGTAACAGACATTTCTTGAACATTTTCGTGAAGGTAATTAGGGTACAGGTAAAAGATAATTAATGGAAGCCACGAGTATTTTTCTTGCATATTTTTTTAACGTAATTATTAAAATGGAAGCAATTTTGGTTTGTTATTCATGCAACCTAAGTTTCATGGTTAAGTAATAACAGTCACACGGGGTAATCGATCAGGTTAAGCTCCTCTGGCCACGGTCTTTCCGTGGATGGATGACCATCTTTACGTACGGAGAGTACTCCGTGACTCGGAAAGAACGTTAAGCGGTTGGTCCTGGCTGTCATTCGTGAATCTTTGACAGTCGCTATGGCTTAGAATCCCAGAAGTCTGACAACCCGACTTCCCAAGGGGTATCGTCATCATCATCATCACGTTATCCAAATTGGGTTGTGCAGATCAGATAGGTAGTCACTCCATGTAAAATACTGGTGTTCCGCTTCACCCGGTTAGACTGGAAGCCGACCCCAACATAGTTTGGAAAAGGCTGGGCAGAAGATGATTCATGAAATCATTAATTGCTAAGGCTACCCCTAGACAATTTTGAATACTCATACAAAACTTTTATAGCAAAAATTGAGGAAAAAGAAACACGGAGCCAGAAATGATCTAAGGGAGGAAACTTTGCCTTACACAATAGCGTATAAATAAATATGAAATTAGTCACGTCAAAGTGAGGAAATGATTATTTTCCTGGTAAGTGTTGACCCGGAAAAACTACAAAAAATAAGAGTTGTTTTTTTACATTGTGTCTTTTGAAATTGTTTTCACGCAGTCTGACATACTTTTATCCTCACTCAATCAAACAAGACAAGAAGATTACCTAAACTGAAACGTAAAGAGTATCTACTTCCCCCCAGTGGGGTTCCCGCATTGTCGTTGCGGGGGGGCTCAGGAACCGTGGTCCCCCTCCCACGGTGATGCGAAGAGGAACCCCAAGGTGGGGCCGCTCGTCAGGGCTTGTGCCTCCAAGCCGACGACGTAGCGGCCAAAAAGTAGGTTACGGTGAGGTGCATCGCAGCTGAGGCGGGCCGCGATGTCGAATGGGAGGCATCGCGGCTGAGAGTTACAGGCTGCGGCAGAGGAGGAGTGCCGGTACTTCTGAGTAGCGCTCTTCCCTTCCGTGGCCTGGACGGGGCCGCCACCGTTTGATGGCGGACGCGGTGGGGCCGCAGGGGAAGAGGAGTGTCGGTATAGCGTTGGCCACTCTCCCTATCCCCTGTGGCCGAAAAGTGGTAGGCGGCGGGGCCACTGCTGACCCGTCGCAGGGAGACGTCAGCAGCAGCTGGTGGGGCTCGCAAGGGCCGATGCCTGCCAGGGGTGCGGGTTGTTCGAAAAAGATACCACGGCCCCTGACACACGGGCAGCTGAGAGAACATGGGTGGGTTTTAGTCAGTAAAAGTCTGACACGCCCTCCTGCTCCACCCAGAGCGGGAGAAGTCATTTAATGATTTCCCACCCACAAAAAAAAAAAGAGTATCTACTTACGGTTTAGTATTGGTAATAACCTTGTCTTAATGTAGAAACTCCTGGGTAGCACCCGAAATTCAAATGTTGAGGTCAGTGTCAGATTTTATGTTGATTAGATTAACATAATTGCAATATTTAAAAAATATCAATACAACCCTCTTAAGGCGAATCTAGTCGCGGGCTCGAACTCACTGGTGGGCCTGGCTAAAAAGCACGCTGTCTCACCAGCCATCCTGTCCGATAGAGGTAGTATTAGTGATGAGCAGTTAGACGTTGGTCTACACGCACAACGTTATTGAGTGATATGCAGGATCATTTATAATAAAACAGGCAAGTAAAAAATTAGGTAATGTCCTTCGGAAGACAGCGTTTTAGGAAAAAACCACTGAATAAATCAATGACCAATAAAGTTTATTGAACTTTTCGATATCTGAGCTTTATTGGTACCAACTTGGTTTTGGAGATTTTACACTAATTACATAAACACGCCCAAAGTTAGGTTAAATTAGCAAGACGAATCTATGTTGGCTTCTAACTTTTTAATAGATTTTTATTTTAGTATTCTATTTTCCTACAGACAAAATTAATAATTAGACAAAACCATGGTACCTATGGTTTTGTCTAATTATTAATTTTGTCCATGTTTAATTTTTATGTCATATTGTCGAACAGTGGAGTAATATACCTACTCCCGAAGTTTGTATGGAAAAAATACCGACTAGATTCACCTTAAGTCATTTAATACCATTGAATGACTATTTCATGAAAAAATCAGTCAATAAGATTAAATAAACTAGGAAGTGGTGAAGGACAGCCGTTTTGGGGGACTGTCTTATGTAATTTTCACGTTCAAAAAGTGCTGACACTAGCCTAGTTTGAATGAATGACTTTTAATTTTGATTTTGTTGGTTATATTAATAATTTTAATGATGATTATAATTCTGTACAGCGAAATTTGTTATGGTCGCGAATCATGTTTCCGCGGGTTAGCCGAGAATGGAACCATCAGGTTCCATTACCTAATCAGCATAAATAAATACAATCATCAAAATATTCCTCAACAAAGCGCTATACTTAATCATAGCATTACTTTATAGGACAATTTAGGAGCAATAAAATCGCGCCGAAGCGGCCAAACCTTGAACTCGCAATACGAAAAACAATAAACACGCCCCTTTATTGCCCGACGTGGGACAAGAGCGGGCTATAAACTTACTCCACTAGTGGATACAAATCTGAATTGTGACGCTAGCATAAAACATTAATGTACGTACAGTGCTACTAGCCCACCGCGCAAGGCACGCCCCTGGGACCGACAAAACGTAACGAACCGACCTCCAGCATCCTTTTATGTCCCAGATACATTTTTCTGCCTGCCACACATTGGGTTGTCTTCGGATAGATTATTTATGTTGTCACACCACGTCTCTTACAAAATGAAAAGACGTAGTTACTGGTTTCTGCTCGAAAAACAAAAAACAAAATCACTGTTTTTATTTTCATTTTGACATTTCTGAAAGCGAAGTCGAGTTATAAAAGTTTTTATAGCATACAAAAGGCTATTAAATCAATCACGTTTTCAATGAAAGCGGTATTAAAGAGAAATCCGAGGAATGGCTTGCTCACCTTCGGCAAAAAGTCGGTCTGCCGCAAGGCTTTCCTCTAATTCTGAATTTAAATGCATGAGATCGAATAGGTTCACACGGAGTGGATCCCGCGTTGAGTTTTCCGATTGCCAGTGCTTATGTATTTAGGAGAAAAATGGGACTTTAGGTCGTACTTCAGCTTTTACAAAAGACCGTTATCAAAAGAATCTTTTTGAATAGATTTACATACGCGCGGGGTGAGCTTGTCACCCTCCTTTGTGTCGACAATATTTTTGAATCGATAGATGTGATTAATTCTCTATGGTTTACTTTGATCTTCTGTTTTTGGTTGAATTAAATATTCCCACAATAGATTATAATAGAAAATAACGCTAGTTTAAAGGTTAATAATATTATAAATGTGAACGTTTAGATGTTTTTACTCAATCACACAAAATCTGCAAAACGGATTGGGTTGAAATTTGGCACACAGATGGTTTATAACCTGGATTAATATATGGAAAACTTATTATTTCAGAAGTCTCGTGGGATAATTTCCGTCATCCACGCGGGCGAAACCACTGGCATAAGCTATTTAGTTGGTTTATATGTGTGGGTTCTTAGTTTACGTGACCCGCTCTCTGTAGACAGTCAATTTACGCATACAACCAAGTATAGATTATTGTCTTAGGTTAAACACCATGTAACATGATTGTATGTACACAAATAACTTGCCTGATACCTACTATATATAGATTCGTAATACTCAATTGCGTATCTAAATAATTGTGTGAAAATAACACAAGCGTCAATAATTTGCTTACTAGTCGATTCGTACGAATTTACGCGTCCGAATCGGGTAAATCGACACGGTTATATATTAATTTCTGTAGGCGATTCGCATGAAGTTGATTTATATATGGGCAAATCAACAGTCTCAGATGATTAGGTAATTACCATGTTTTGAATAAAACGAAAAAGGAAACAACGAAAAAATAAGGAAGGAAATGTAGATCAACTTGATTACATAAAATGCAAAACAATACGCCCACAAATAAATTATCTTCGTGCGAATCGCCTTCAGAAAATAATGTAGGTATTATTTAGAAGAGTCCATTCGCCCGTTTCTGACGAATAAATTCGAGTGAATCGACTAATGACCCAAAAAATATACAAAACAATTGTGTCTTTCACAAGTAGACAAAAAAAACCAAAACAAAGTCCGATTCATTTATCATCAAAAAAAAAAGGGAATCCGATTATATTCCAGTGCCATTACAATATAATTTACGGTCGGTGTGAAAGTAACAGATGTCTAGTGCAAGATAGAGCCGGCCGCATTTAAATAGAGGCGAGCTGTCGTTGACATAAAGTGCCATTGTGAGTCACCCCTAGAGTAGGGCGCAAAAAAGAACTCCTTTCTAATTGTTTGCACATTTTGCTCCCTATGTCCCGCACGCGAGTAAGTGAGGGGTGTCGATATTGCATTGGAAACTAGCAATTCATATTTATGTGCCCTTTGAGCTGAGTGTGGAACAGTTAAAATGTGATATTAGTTTTTGTTCTTGGGTAATTGAGGAAATATTGTACTGGGGTTATGCATAGTTCATCAATATATTTATATCTGACGTTGTTGTTTATAAATAAAGCGTACAAAGCATTTTAGTCAAAAGTTTTACAATATTTAGACGAAAATGAAATTAAATAATGTCATATTGGTTTTTCGTTCCAAACTCAAACACTTATCTCAACCCAATATTTATACAACAAAAAAGAGCAAATCAGTCCCGTCACATCCCTATTCTACACACACTGTCAATCCATCAGTTCCCCCACATCTCTATTGTGTTTTTAAATCACCATTGTTGTTCCAAGTGGCCATTTCTGGATCGTTTTTATTTCACGTCCCCGTAGAGAAGAATTGGGTTCCGCAAGAAAATTGCCTCAGATTACTTTATCAAATGTCCGGCCGAGATTCCTGAGGGCGTTAAAATAAATGGATGTAATTATGGAAGAAATATGTGTCAAGTAAAAGTAAATTCTTTGGTTATTAAGATTGTTTAAAAAATAAGCGACTTATGTAATGATATCTTGTGGAATTGTCGTCCTCGTTTGAAGTTTATTGGGATGATTTTCTCATGGATGAACAATGCTTTTGTTGTTTTTCTGATTCCAGTCAATGATAAATGATTTAATTCTGTAAGTAGGTTTATACAAACACTTTTACACTTCAATAAAAATTTTAAACTAGATGAATTCGGCGCTTCCTATCTGACTACTCTGAGATGAAAGGCCGAAACAAACTCAGAGGTCACAGTCTCTTTTAAAGTCCGGACATAATCTTGGTCAGTTCATATAAAGACCATGTAGATTGGTGTCTAAAATCGTTTTCGTCGTCAGTCTAACAGTCGTTTGATTATCTTATTGAAAATAGACTATATATATAGATTTTAAGACATTTTTAGGTCAGTCCATCCCTCTTTTCCATTGGGTTTTAGCCACTCCAGCACACGGCAACTACAGCTGGACATAGGCCTTGCCCAAGCTGCGCCCACAACGCATTTTTTTTGGGTGGGAAATCATCAAATGACTTCTTCCGCTCTGGGTGGAGCCAGGAGGGCGTGTCAGACTTTTACTGACTAAAACCCACCCGTGTTCCCTCAGTTGCCTGTGTGTCAGGGGCCGCGGTATCTCTTTTGAACAACTCGTACCCCTGGCAGGCATCGGCTCTTGCGGGCCCCATCAGTTGGAGCTGACAACTCTTTGAGGCGCGCGTGGAACACAACGCGCCATCGACCCGGGCTTGGTACACCCCATTAGGTAGGTATACCTAATTGGTTTTACAACTCAGAAGTTTATTTCCTGCTTTTTGAGAAATAATATTAGTGATGCTCTTTGATCTGACTTAATTTCAAGTAAAGTGTTGTACGTTTCTGCTTCATAGAACTTATTGTACTGTGAAAATTTGTGGTCCTAGTCATCACTCAAAACCTTACCAATTTCCGTGAAATACTAAAACTCGTGGAAATTTTATAAAAGCCGAAATATCAGAAGGCGTTCTCGGCGAATCACTTTTGATATTCCGGCGGTTTGACTGATGGATAAAAAGAAGCGAACACTTTGTGGTACGCGTATTTTTCCGTTTTATAATACTTTTAAATTTTTTATAAAGGTTTTATGGTCTTATTTCTTTTGTTCTTTATTATTCCACTTCACCCGCGTTTGCACCAAGGTATAAAACATATATTCTACTTATTAGGTCTACTGTTTTCGATTCATCATCATCAGGCTACAATAGTCCACTGCTGGACATAGGCCTCTCCAATTGCACACCATTTAGCTCGATTCTTGGAAACTCTCATCCAGCTGATTCCAGCCACCCTGCGGGGATCGTCGCTTCACCTAGCCAGACTAGGCCTACGATACGTTTGCGTCTCCACTCAAGAACACCCTAACTGATAACGGGTCAACGGCTAATATGGCTGGCCCATTCCCACTTCAGCTTGCTTATTCTGTGAGCTATGTCGACAACTGTCGTTCTCTGCCGGATTACCTCATTCCGGATTTTATCCCTCAGAGAGCCTCCAACCATAGCTCGTTCCATAGCCCGCTGAGCGGCTGCGAATTTATGGACCAACCGTACCGTGAGTGTCCACGTTTCATTTTTGCAAGACTAATTGCGTACAAATCTTGTCTAAGATATGAAAATGGCTGAACAAAATTCAGTACATGTTTTGGGCAAGTCTTGTAACTTTCACAAAATTTGTTGAAAACAGGTATCGCAACTTAAAAAAAATTCACAGTAAAATTATTCTTTAAATTGAATTAAATATTTGTTTACTGATGGCAATTAACCCTAATTGTTAGTAACATTGTTCTTAAAAACTATTGTTAGTAAACAAAACTGAAAACAGAAACAAAAAGAAAATTGTAAGGTTGGCTGTGGGGTCTTCTGACCAGCACCTCCACAGCGTGCGACAACCAAGGTGTTAGGATACTGTTAGAACTAGACCGCGATCTTTACTAAGATGTAATGCTCAAAAAACAAATTTGCAAAAAACCATGCCACTGTATGTCAAATGTTTCTATTCCACCAACTCCTAAAATATATTAGGTGCCATGTAGACTGTGGTCATTATAATTAAAGACGTTCTAATTGTAGAACATAACATTTACCCTTGCGTAACATATTGTACCGCTCGTTAGTTATAACATTAACTTTAAGTGTTACAACTACTGTTGCTTTGTAAAATTGTTCTGTATGTATGATCATAACGTTACTGTCACCTATTATAAAGCTTGTTTTTCAAAAAAGTTAGGTACAGGTTTAACTATAGTACACCGACTTTTCGCCACGATAAGATACATTAAGAAATGAGTACATTAGAGGAAGGCTGTAAGTGGCAACGGTGATTGAAATTTTTGTGGAAATAGGTTGTGGTGGTAAGGGCATGTATTACGGAGGAATAAGGAGGAAATGGGTATGAATTTCGATGGCTATAAGAGAAGGGAAAGACCAAAAAAAAGATGGTTGGACTGTGTGAATGATGATATGGTTAGAAAGGGAGTGACTACAGAAATGACGACTATTGGAGAAGGGTGGAAGAAAATGACATGTTGCGCCGACCCCAAATAAAATGGAGGACAAAAGAATGAAGTTGCTGATGATGACACCCACTTTTAGCCAGACTTCACGTTTAGTCCCATGTAATATATGACGTATCTATTGTCATCAACCGGGAATGAATGTAGATTCCGGGCTGCTACTGAGAAATTGTCGAGATTTATTTTTAGTTTTTGTGATATAATTTTGTCGTTAGAATAGAGACAAAATTACAAATGATCTTTCATGTAAAGATGTTTTCTTAAACGTGCAATAATGGCCCGGAGATAAGTTAGTACAAACCATACCTATTATCTTACCAAATGGGTAATATTATTATAGTATTACTGTATCTTCTTGTAAAGGGTTTAAACAACGTGTAACGGAAAGGGTATATACATACCAAGGGTACGGCTTCTTTGGATGCTAACAAACGATATAGGAAGGGTTTTTTTAATCCTATCTCTACATGTTAGGAAGTTATGAGAATTCTTGATACATTGATACCAGAAACCGAAATTTTAAAATTGAAATAAACACATCGCTCAGAAGAGATTTATCGTGATATTGGTAAGTGACGTGGAAAGTTATTGACCTACGTAGTGCGGTGACACGTTTGAATTTAAGAAACATATGAAACCGAAAATTTGGTATCAATTCTTAGAGTATTTTATTTTGATCTGAAACTATGTATAGTGTTTCTATACCAGCTGTTATCTTTAGTGCTTAAGGATAAGAATAGGGTTTCTGTTACCTGTATATACTGGGAAGTAGAATTCAACTAAGAGGTATAGCTATCTGTTTAGCTTTAATTACGTCACGACAAACTATTCATGTTACTATTATTGCAGTGGTAACATAATAAAGTGTGGACTACGTTGTAGGTAGAATGACTTACGAGCAATTACAGTTTATTAAGAATATGGATAATGTTATATATTATCATCATCATTTCAGCCGAAAGACGTCCACTGCTGGACATAAGCCTCCCCCAGGCTCCTCCACTTCAACTGGTGTTGTGCTTCTCACATCCAGCGGATTCCCACGGCCTTCAAAAGGTCATCAGTCCACTTTGTGGCAGGCCTTCCCACTCTACGCCTTCCGGGACGCGATTGCCACTCCAGTACCTTTCAGCCCCATTGACCATCTGTTCTGCGAGCAGTGTGCCCTGCCCTCTGCCATGGATCTCTTCATTCCTGATTCAATCACGTAGGGAAACTTAGAGCATAGCACTCTCCATTGCCCTATGGGGGACTTTAAGCCTTCTGATAAGGACCATTTTGAGGGACCACGTTTCTGTGCCACAGATCATCACTGGCAACACACACTGATCAAAGACTTTCGTCTTGAGACACTGCGGTATTTGAGACGAGAGAACATTGCGATTATTTATGGATAGCAATAGGGTTCCTGTTACACTCTTTTTAAGCACTAAAGACACCAGTTGGTATCGAGTCATTATACATCGTTTCAGCTCAAAATAAAATACTTTAAGAATTGATACCAAATTTTCGGTTTCATTTTTCTTAAATTCAAATCATAACAAACCTGTCACCACACTGCGTAGTTCAATAACTTTCCACGTTAATTCCCAATATCACGATAAACCTCTTCCGAGTGATGTTTGTTTCGATTTGTTCTGGTATCAATGTATTAAAAATTATAATTTCCGAACACGTAGAGATAGGATTATAAAATACTTCCGATATCGTTTGTTACCATCCAAAGAAGCCGTGCCCTTGGTATGTAGGTATATACCCTTTCCGTTATACGTTGTATATATACTTACTGAATATACTGTATATCAACAATGTTTATTAAGAATCGAATAATCAGTGGTTTGTAATTGGGCATCATTTAATCATTAATCTGTTCTCATTACAATCCGCCTATTATGTCCCCACTGTTGGGACACAGGTCTCCTATCTGTGAGAGGGAGTGGGGCAAAATCCACCACGCGGGCCTGGTGTTGGTTGGTGGATGTCACATGTCTTCGAAATTGTGGTCACAGGAGACCCCGGTTTCCTCACGATGTTTTCCTTTACCATTCAGAGAGTGAGAGAGAGGTGATGATATTAATAACTGAAAGTAAAGCACCTTCCTAGGTTTGAAGCCACGACGTACAAACCCGTAGTTCGCGGCCGTTACCTTACAACTCATTCATCTGTCAGTTAAACTCATTTTCATCATTATTTAGCCCTTTGATCAGCGCAATATGTCTTTCTGTTCCAAACTCTCTTCCTTGTTCTTCACTCCTCTCTCTTCTATTAGTCGTCAACATATCCTTATCTCAATAGTCACAGTTTGGCTAGTCATATTATGTTTCCTAAAATAAAATAAAATATTGTCTACTGTCCTAGCTATCATTCATTCAACATAAATAGATAGCCTCATACATCATTCATACAAAACCTAATAGACTACAGATGCAATTAAAAAACACGAAGCAAGGGCAGCCCCTATTCGAGGGTGCACACTGCAAAGACCATCGATATAGCAAATCTTCGGCTCAACAGCCAATCCGTTTAGCTCGTAATAAATCACCCTGCATCACCCCAACACCGTTACCATGTTGGCATGGTAACCATGGAATAATAATTTTGAGAGAACGAAACTCATGTATTCTGAGTATGCAATTTAGTTTTCCGAAAATGTAAACAAATACGTACATTTGGATAAATAACTTTCGGCCATGACGGTCAATCTCTACGGCTAGCCTCGGGAAATATAATGGTGCAGAAATGTATCTATTAACACAGGTCCACTCTCTGTTCCCTCACTCATATAGTCCGATACACAAGATACTACACATTTTTTTTTTTTTTGGGTGGGAAATCATCAAATAACTTCTCCCGCTCTGGGCGGAGCGGGAGGTCGTGTCAGACTTTTACTGACTAAAACCCACCCGTGTTCCCTCAGTTGCCTGTGTGCCAGGGGCAGCGATATCTCTTTCGAACAACCCGCACCCCTGGCAGGCATCGGCTCTTGCGGGCCCCATCATTTGCTGATGACATCTCTTTGAGGCGCGCGTGGAACACAACGCGCCGTCGACCCGGGCTTGGTCCTTACCGGACAGCGAGCTACCCATTACTCGCCGTCCGCAAGCCCGTGCCTACGGAGGTACTACACATTTGGTTCAGTTTATGCTACAACTTCAACAAATGGTATTTTCATTTTAAAATCAACTTAATTTAAACTAACTTAAGTTGAGATTTGTTTCAGTAGAAGTAATATCAATTGGAAACAAGAATTTGAATGGACTTACGTACGTACATTCCTATGAAATTACCTCTACGGGTGCAACGTGTAACGTGCGCCGCAAACAATGATCCAATACTGGGTGTGTTGGATGTATCTTCATCATCATAATTATCACCCACAGCCCGACTGCTGAGCATAGAAAAGAGAGGCCTTTCTTTTCTTGTGCCAGTCCCTACGTTCCGGTGCCAGCCAGGTCGGTAACAATGTCGTCCGCCCATCTCGCCGCCGGACGACCGACACTTCGTCTTGCTATCTTTGGACGCTACTCGGTCACTGCCATCACTGCACCTTGCCAGGTGTCCTGCCCAACTCCATTTAAGGTCCAAAATACGTTTTCAGACTTCAAAAACCTTTGTACGTTGTCGGATCTCGACGTTTGGAACTCGGTCTTGAGTGTCCATGTCTCAGCACCGTACGTCATGGTGAACAGATCACACTGGTTATAGAGGTGGGATTTCAGATACGTCTGAAGTCCCAACTCTATCTTACGCCCCGATAATGCAAGAAACTACAGTCGGAGCTGTAATTTCGCATCTACACATTCTTATTCTATGTTTCGAATCCATTATAAGGGGTAACCGTTCGTTTACCCCTCTAGCGTACGTCAGATGTGCAGGGTACAATTTGATTACGTCATTACCCCATACTGGGGACCCAATGTCGTATCAACGAAATTGTTAATAAACTCGTCTCAATATTATTTATTGTTATTAGTCCCGTTGGTTTAAGGGTAACAATTTTCCTTAATCATGATTTTTAATTAGCATTTGTTAGTGAAATTGTTTTCTTTTCTTTTATTGCGAGGGGAAACATGATATATTAAAGTAATTAGTTGGCTATAATTCTGTGAAATGTAATGCAAGGATTGAATTCATTACAGCGCCCTTATTTTGAAGCTTGGTGGTGTTTTCCATATTTTGTTTTCAGTTATTCTTGGTAATTGTTTGAAAAAGTTTGGTGTGGATAATAAATGAAACAAACTAATTACTTACATTATTTTATGTCTCTCTAGTTTTTCTATCCACCCTGTCATTGCAGCTAATGTCTGCATTATCATAATTACCGTAGTCAGAGAGCAGTGGTGTCCAAGAGGCAACGATCCCACTTATCGAGTCGTAGGTCGGGAGTTCAAACCCAGTCAATTAATTTTTATCAACACTGCTCTCGAAACGGTGAAGGAAAACAACGTGAGGAAACCGACATATTTTAAAACCAAAAAATCGTGGACATGTGACATCTACAAACCCGCACTGGGCCCACCTAGTAGATTACAGCCCACTTCCTCTCGAAGGCTGATTATGCTACCGTAGTTATGCTAGATAAATAGCTAAAACTGAATCATGTTCAATATTTCAACAGTAATTGTTTCACTCAACCAGGAACGTGAGGTCATGTACGTATGTGATTGTATGCATTCATCAAGCCATGCAATTTTCCTGAGACGTGCATAACATTAACGAATCTCGCTTTAAAACTCGTGACTCTACGGTAGTATTTTCACTCCGTGCAAGTCTTGTAACCACATACATGTACTATATAACACTTTGTTGTTGCTAAGATCGTGAATTGTACTGAACTGTACGATGTGGTATGGTACTGCAAAGCTCAGCACCCTAATAACACACATTAAATCACAATCTGAAAGATTTTAAAGGAAATTGTTAAACCATTGCTTTAAAAAAGCTGTAAAAAAACCGCAATGGATGTTGTTAAACTGACAGCAGAAAAATTGATGCCAGTGATGGTAAATTTCTAGGTAGTAAAGGAAGAATTTTGGTTGGAAAAGACTACGCCACTATATTGAGCGACTATATTGAATTTTTCATTTTAAATTCATTTTGTTTGACCACACAACAAAAACAATGTAGGTTTAGATTTTGTAATACATTGATTTAAAAGTATGTTCATGGTATTTGTTGTCCGTTCTTTTTTCCACAGAGACTTTCTGATTAACTGACCGACGCGACGCCTTGACAATTCAAATGCGCCTGTAAATGGTTCAATTGAAATAAAAGCATTGAGTTTGAATAATTTCATATTCAAACGAATTAACAAAAATGTGGTCCTCTGTGTTAATAAGAGTATTTGAATAAATAAAATAAATGCGAGCATGGTGGTTAGAAACAAAACATTTGCACATAAATTCTCAAATAGCCAGCTCGTGCACGCAGAGACAGAAGCCCACAAAAGTATTCAAAGCGATCTCTTTCTTAATATCACATAAGTATTTAATATTTTCAAACCTATAGCAAAGTTTTACATTTAAGTACAGTCTTTGTTCATGACATCTTAAGACGAGTTATTAAAGCGTAAAAAGGTCGTTTTCTTTAATCTTTTTTGTATTTCAGTTACTTAAAATGTTTTTTTGGCAGTTCATTAACTCTTGACACTGTGCTAAAAGATTTTATGTTCTATCTAAACATTGTTTCTTAGAAGACCTTCGTCAAGTTTTTTTTCTTACTTTATTTTTAATATGAACTCTGATGTGCTATGAAGAGTAAAACCGTTATTTATTTGAACCTTATAAAGAACTGGCTACCCTAGACTTGATCACACAACACATAATAAGTCTATAATGTTCCCACTGCTGGGATACAGGCCTCCTCTCAGTAAGAGGGAGTGGGCCATAATCCACCACGCGGGACCAGTGTGTGTTGGTGGATCCCTAGACTTGATATCTCAGATAAACAATTATTAAAAAAAAAACTTTTTAACAAAAATATTAAACCGCCGAAAAAAATGAAAAGCAAAAAATCATAACACTTTTTTATATAACTTATAACTGAGTTCGGAAGTCGGTGATTTTTTTTTTGAGTGATAAATCATCGAATAAGTTTTCCCGCTCTGGGTAGGGCGGGAAGTTAGACTTTTACTGACTAAAATCTACCCGTGTTCCCTCAGTTGCCTATGTGCCAGGGGCCACGGTATCTCTTTCGAACAACCCGCAACCCTGGCAGGCATCGGCCCTTGCAGGCCTCCCCAGTTGGTGCTGACATCTCTTTGAGGCGCGCGTGGAACACAACACGCCGTCGACCCGGGCTTGGTCCTTACCGCACAGCGAGCTACCTATTACTCGCCATCCGCAAGCCCGCGCCTACGGTGGCTGGGAATCAGCCTGGGATTCCCGACGCCCAGGGCGTTTTCTACGAAGGCTACGGCCGTGAAGGCGCATATACTGCCTCTCCCTCACGTGCGTCGCCTCCCTCTTTGCAAGCATCACTGCTTCGCTAGAGGAGGTGACGGCCTAACCATGCACTCTCGCTCCGTACCATAGCCAGGGCAGGACGCGAAAGATCGCCGCCGCCAATCGCCTACACGAGGACACGGTGGTACTCCGCCCAAGCCGGGCAGACCTCCACCGTACGCTCCACCGTGTCCTCAGGTCGATCTTCGCACTGGAAACACCCGGGCGTTTCTTCCCGCTGTATGCGAAACAGGAACCTCCCGAAACAGCCGTATCCGGTCAGGAACTGTGTCAGGCGGAAGGTGAGGACGCCATGCCGCCTCTCAAGCCACTCTTCAAAGAAGGGACTTACCGCCGTAATAGTGGTGTGCCCAGAACTGGGTTGCAACAACCGCACTCTCCACGTCGCCATGAGATCTCGCCGGAGCTCTATCCGCTGTGCCGCGATTTCCCGCGACAGCGCAGTCGCTCCGGCGTTTGGCCTCCTCGCACCACTCCCAAGTGTGCGCGATGACCTTTGCCTTCAGATCCTATGGCAGCAATCCAGCAAGGAGGCCGGCCGCCTCAACGGAGATCGTGTGGCATCCCCATACCATTCGGATAGCCATGACCCTATGGGCCGCCTTCAACCAAAGTGCTGATTGTCAATGTAGGCGCCCACACCGGTGCCCCATATAGGGCCATGGCCCGCACGACCCCCGCGTAGAGCCTCCGGCAGGAGGCGTTTGGCCCCCCTAGATTGGGCAGGAGCCGCTTCAAGGCAGCCCCGGCCCGCTCCAGTCTCGGAGCCAAACGTCGGAAATGCTCCGCGAAATTCCACCGGCTGTCGAGGACGAGTCCTAGGTACTTCATCGTCGACTCGACGTCGATGTGGACCCCTCCCACCGTTACCTGGGAACCCATCAGTGGCGCATTCCGAGGACCATGAAACCACATGGCCTCGGACTTGTGCAAGGCCACCTCGAGTCCCAGTTGCCGGATCCTATCCACGATTGTCGCAACCCCGTGTGTCGCTAAGTCGGCCGCCGTCTGGTACGACCTCCCCTGCGCCAGGACCAGTGTGTCGTCAGCGTAGCAAACTACGCTGACGCCGTTAGGGAGGTCGGCGCGCAGCACCCAGTCGTAGCCGATGTCCCACAGATGTGGCCCCAGGACTGAACCCTGTGGGACACCGCACGACATCTCTCGCTGGTTCCACTCTCCTTGGTGGCCGGGGTAGATGACGGTCCTGTCCGTCAAGTAGGCCTCGACCACACGACAGAGGTAGGTCGGCATCCGATGATACCGGAGTGTCTCCCTGATCCAACTCCAGGGCAGGGAGTTGAAGGCATTGTCGATGTCTAGAGACACCGCCAAGACGACTCCACCCCAGGCCACAGTATCCCCCATCGTAAGGGCTCGCACGCGCATGACTGCGTCCACCGTGAAGCGCTCCCTGCGGAAACCAAACTGGCTCTCCGGCCCCACCCGCACCAGCTGCCCCACGAGGCGGTCTGCAATTAATCTTTCAAAGAGCTTGCCCACCTCGTCGAGCAGCACCATGGGCTGGTAAGTGGACGGGGAGTCCGCGGAGTGCCCCGCTTCTTGATGAGGACCAGTTTCACCGTCTTCCAGTGAAGTGGGAACCGCCCTCCTCCAAGCATGCGCTTAGAAGCCCTCTTAGTCGAGGCCCGAGAGCCTCCAAGGCCGGGACCCAGGCTTTTCCAGGCAAGCCCTCGGGTCCTGGGGCGGTATTCTTGGCATTCAGCCTACGTACCGCCACTTTCAACTCTACCTCGGTCACCACTGGAGCATCGTCGTCGCCGTCGGTGTGGTCCGTATCGGGCACTGCAGGTTAAAAAACATATCCAAAGTCACTAACTACCCGTTAGTGACTTTGGATATGTTTTTTAATTTTATGTCACCGACTTCCGAACTTAGTTAATAAGGTTAAACAAAAAGGTTTACTATTTTTTGCTTTTTATGGCAGTTATTTTTTTTTGTTAAAACGTTTTTATTTTATAATTTTTTGTGGCTATAATCTACTAATTACTGCATGCTTATTTTTTTATTAGTTTTTGTAATACACAACTCGGCATTAAAATCTGTGAGTGAACAATCATTCGTCCCCTGTTTTGCTACCCTTTGGGTTGGATTTTGTTTTTGCAAATTTATATGGGACCAATTTTGGGGTAAACCCTTTCCCATAAAAAAATCCAATCAAATAAAAAATTATTAAAATCGGACTACTCTGTAAAATTTTTTACGTGGTCATACCTACATTAAAAAATATATACGCGTCGACTTGAGAACCCCCTCCGTTTTTTCGTCGGTTAAAAAGACAATCCAGATACAATTTTAACCTAAGTCAAACATCCAACCTTACAAAGTTTCATATTTAGAATGTTACTAGCTTTAGTCAAACAAAAAAAAACGACGAACTGCAAACAAAGTAAGGTAACGGTAACTAAAAATATGTCAATCAAAACTACAGTAAAAAGTAATTTGTTTTTGTATAGTTTTCCATAGGAACCCTTTCAATTTAGTGTTGATTGGCTGTTGATTAAAATTCTGCCTTATCAAAATTCTGTAAAAATGTAGCCAAAATTCAACATAAACCAAAACTTTAATCAAGAGTTCTATTACTTGTTAAAATGAGAGACGCTCAACAAAAACCACTTAAATTGTCATGAAACAATGAAATGCTTTTCTATTCAGCATATTTGTAGACTGAATAATAATTCTTCTTATTTTAATAAACAAACCAACTATTTACCAGACTTCTACCGTCTGGTAAACAGTTAGTTTGAGAATAAATTAACCTTTAAAAGGAAATCCTTATTACAACCTTCCCTATAGCTTTGAAATAATAAGATAATAAAAATGGTAGGGATGTTCCTTAAATATTAGGCACCATTTATATCTATTAAAAAGACAACGTTACGGAGGGTCGGGCAAGGCGTTTTGAATTTGGTTTTGTCACTGTCCTAATCAATCTTGTGATGGAATTGACAGGTGACATGATCCAGCCAATAGGGGGGCGCTGTTGCTGCCTATTTAAAATGGCTGGAACGTGGATTTTAGGCTAAATAATTTTCATACTAAAAATTTCTAACTAAAACTGCGTTAGTGAAGCCAACATTACGTCATAATAAGTGTTAAGCAAATCACGCAGACGGAGAAGTTTAAAGGGGAATGCCCAAAAAATGCCTGTAATGGAAAGAAACTGCTGGTAGTCCTTAATTCTATCCAGAATAAAATATGTATAATGAAATAATTCTCAAGTTAGTATACCTAGGGTGAAAATATAAGGATCATTAAATTATTTAACTTGATTTCCGCCTAATTAATTCTTATTTTTATTGGAGGTCAGTGTTTATTTGACACGAGTAATCGACATTCAGCCAAACGAGTCGCCAAATAATTCATAACAAACTATTTTATAGAATTACTGCACAGTTATCATTAATTTAATATAATTGGACCTACCTATTTATATCGTAAATATAATTAAAATAACATAAGCATGTCAATATTTCATTAAAAGCAAATTATGTTTAAAATAGAACCCGTCAGTTGCCTGTTTGCCAGGGGCCACGGTATCTTTGACTGATTCATTTATATGCGTTTACAACTTCAGTTACATAAATATTGGATTCTAGGATATTTAACGACTACTGTTACCATTTTTTAAGGATTTTGTTTACACTTCATAGATACAAATGTACATTTTGTTAACTGCTATCTCGATATTCTATTGATTAAAACATTTAATTGATGTTTTGTTGTGTATCCTTGACTTAATCTATATTTTAGAAAACATGGTTGGAACTGGCGTCTACCTAGGTTTTTCATAATTTTTGAAATTGTAACGGGTTCCCTAGGATGTGTAGTGCAATTTGGCGTATATTTCATTGTTGTTCATTTTAGGCATTTTTGTCCTTGGCTGATAGGTTTAACTATGCCAAAGAGGGATGCTCTTTGGCATAGTTAAACCTTACATATATGGAGAAGGAGTGCAGAAAGCTAATATTTTTATTTTTATAAAATAACGTATTTCTATCTAAATGAATTATGGTCGAATTTCAACCACTAGTCGACCACTAGTACCCCCTTATTTATAAATTTTGCCTAAAGTTATGTGATGTTTAAACGTCAAAAATGTATAGTTAAACAGACGCTAATTATTACTTAACTTTAAGTAGCGTTTATAAATATGGAGGTAATGTTCAAATTGTTGGGACACATGTAGCATGTCTTCAAATGTTTGATTCTAGGACATGCCAGTTTTTTCACGATGTTTTCCTTTTCCGTTTTGAGACCATTTGATGAAATTGCCAGCGCTGCGACACTTTTTTAATGTCGCGGCATCATGCTGAGATAGTGGCCTTTTGGCTTCGTACAGGAGTTAGTTTTTTATTTTACTTATACTGTTGTTTTAAATCTTATTTTAAATTTATTACTTAAGTAGAGTAGCTTATTAGTGATTTAGTTTTTATTATCTTTTTTTTTAATGTGTTTATTATTTTATTGTGCTTAGTAAGTTTGTGATATTCCTGTGCGAGTCCAATAAATACTTTTTCTTTCTTTCTTTCTTTCTAAATTAACTGAAAGCAAAGTACTTCCCTGGGTTCGAACTCATGACCTACAACTCGTAAGTCGGGGCCAAAACCACTGAGCCACCAGTGCTCTTAATATGACTAAGTTTTTAATAGTTAAATATCTACTATACAACTAAATCTCACCTTATTGTCTTACAAATTAATCTGCCTAACGTTTTCACAACTATGTCGGGGTCGGCTTTCAGCCTAGCCAGATGCAACTGAATACCAGTATTTTACATGGAGCGACCGCCTATCTGACCAGGGCCTGAATACACTATGACCACTTAACGATTCCTTACTCGAAACCACGTCAAGCACACACGACATCTGCTAATACCTTATTAATAATATCGACAAATTGTCTTAGAACATACAGCATATGACATTTTGAATCCTTACCGTTACATTGGTTTCTGAAAAACACGATATTGACGTAGTTTAAACGTAGTAAGATTCCGCGGGGAATCAATATAATCATACAGAATTGGGGCCCTGTGAAATTGTGGGTAGGTAACTCATAATTGTATATGACTAACATAAGACTAAAGTCGATGTATTTGATTTGTAAATCTAGACTGTACCCGACTTAATTTTAAGTCGGTTTTTAGTCCAAACATAATGATTATTTTGGGCTTATTTTAACACTAGCTATTGCCAGCGGTTTCGCACGCTTAGAGGAAGGAAGTTATCCCGTGGGAACGTACTACTGGGATAAAAGTAGCCTATTTGTTAATCCAGGTTATAAGCTATACCTGTTTCCAAATTTCATACAAAACTGTTCAGAAACACAACACACAAACACACACACATACACATACACATACAAACACACATCACAAAAACACACATCGTTCTGTACATAAATTTATCCTCACAAACTAACATATTTATAATATTAGTGGGATCAGTAGGATGAATCAAGGTTTTTATTTATCCTTTATATCTTATCGCGTTTGCTTTACGCCACGATCTAGTAGTGCAACAAAACTGATGGGGTAATTAGCTAAGTGGTCGCTTAGGGATCGTTCAAGGAAATAAGCTCAGTATTTAAGGGTTCCCATTTTCTTCGTGAACTCAGCTGTCTAATTCATTAACTTAAGGTAAGTACTTCGGTAGTTGTTCTTTTATTAAGCATTGATTTGTGAATGGAAGTGTTTCTTCAGCGGATTAAAAAAAGAAAAACTTTTATTTCAGACATACTTTGCCCATAATATAGTTAGTAGAACGGCTTAAAAACTGTTTTACAATTTAAAAAAAATCATGTAGGTACCTATTATATTTAATATTAAATATCAATCATTTCTGTAATACACATAGAGCAGTACAGTTGCTACTGTGAAATAAGACTGACTCTTTTCATCGACGACTTGAACTTAACGTAGTTGAATTATTGTATGGAAATCGGTAAAAAAAAAGATTTGTGGGAGATCACGAATACGTTTGTCACCATAGAATATAGTGTAAATCCTCAACCCTTATCTTTTTTAAGACATTTTTTTTGTTCATAAATGTTGAAAGATAACAAAAGATTACAAAGACGTAGTTTGCTCAAATAAAAAACCTTTTATACGAGAAACCGTAAGTAGAACCACTTTATCGTAATCGACGGAAATATGGTTCATTACACGTCACACATAAGTTTTATTGGCAAAAAACCTAGTATTTTCTTGGAGAATATTGTCATAGAGATTTCGTTTTTTAGACCAGCTTTATTCAGGCAAAATTTCCTTTGCATGTATAAAATTAGTATGAATTTGACTCCTCATCATCTGCCTAGCCTGTTTCCAAGTATGTTGAGGTCGGCTTCCAGTCTAACCTTATAAATGGAGCAACTGCCTCTCTGACCTCCAAAACCCAGTCCCTGGGTAAAAGAATACCCCTTGGCAAGTCTGGTTGTCAGACTTTCGGCTTTCTGAAGTCTGAATTTGACAAATTTATTTTTATTTCTAGTAACTATCGTACATAACAGTAGCAAACAAAGCTACAGTGCTACTATTTTCTTAATGTCCCTCGGCAAACTTCATGTTTAGTCTGTCGTCGGATTTCGATCAGTTGCCTTTTGCACTTGGTGCAGACTTGGAAGTATAAAGAGTTGTTAATACTCTTATAACTCAAAGTCATTTATTAAAAAAATGGTAGGACAGCTCGTTTGTATTTGGAATTACGATGATTCCCGAGGGACATTAAGAAAATAGTAGAACTATACATAGATACAGACACCCTCCATTAGCCTTACCACTCTGGAATAGAAAGGCTAACCGTCTATTACTCTCTTAGTAACAGAGCTAGCCTCTTAAGCTTCCGTTCGGCCACATTTAACACAACATCTTCATAAAACTTTACGAGTGTAGGGCATAACACTACTGCTACATAACTGTTTGCCTCTCAGGGGATAGGCTGAGGTGTAGGTACTCATTTAAGGTTTGTATTCTAAAATAAATGTTCAGAATTTATATACTTATTGATATGAAACATTAAACTGATTCCGTCCTATTACAAAACGAGATCCAACTTTCGTTCTAGTCTAAAGCTCTAAGACTGTTTATAAATTTACAACTTAATTTCAATTTGGGTAAAGTTCTTAATACAAAATTGACAACTTTGCCCCGGACAATGTCGTCAGTTTTGTAAAATCAATACAATTTCCGTACATTTTTGTACGTTCTTAATTGAAAAACTCGCTCGATGATCAACTGGCTCGATGTTTATGAAAAGTCTCATTTTTAAATAATCATTTTTAAATTTAATTTTTAAATAATAATAAATCAAGTCTGCATCTTTTTAGATTGTAGGTAGCCATCGAAAATTAAAAGTGAATGGTACTTTGCATTTACACATGCGCCACTTTAAAAATATAATTAGCTGCTAGCAATTCCATAGCATCATCATCTTTAGAAAGACGTCCATTGCTAGATATAGAGCTCCCCCAAGCACCGCCACCTCGACCCATTCTGTGCTTCTCGCAACCAGCAGATTCTTGCGGCCTTCACCTTGCGGTCATCGGTCCATCTTGTGGGTATTGTCCATAGCATGTTTCATTACAATTAGTCAAACATGGTGTTTGATAACCAGATCATTCTGACTGAATAATGGTAACATAATTATTTCAACTTTAAACAATCTTCTCGTTCCGTATGGTGCCGGACGTAAAAGAATAGTACTATCCCATTTCTTCCGCTGGGTGTCATAGGAGGTGACTAAGGGACTTACTAGAGAATAGGCAGCAGCGTTCTCTATGCATTTTACCCCTAAACTGCGATCGCCAACCCGCCTGCCAACCGTGGCGATTATGGCAAAACCTCCCAAAAAATTAGAAGCCCAAGAACCCGCTGGATGCGGGAAGCACAGAACCGGTCAATGTGGCGGAGATTTGGGGAGTCCTATGTCCAGCAGTGGACGTCTTTCAGCTGAAATGATGATGATGATGGACCAATTTGTGGACTAAACCCTGTCAGTCAAGCTTAGGACGAACTACAATCTTACATTAAAAAAAACAATCATCACAGAATGCCGCTTTAATTATCTCGTTTATGTAACTCACACACCTTTCGGTATTAATACCAGATACATAGACGAACTTGTATCATTTACACCGTTCATTTACTCCGCTGATGAGGGAATTAACGTCTGATGGTAGACGTTTCATCTGTCTCGCAGTGATCGCTGTGTTCATTACACGAATATGGACCCCGCAAGCTGATATATGGCTCTCATTGTAACGAACTAACAACAGTCCATTCTGGATAACGGCCCGCTTTACTGACCTCGTACGTCCGGGTTACTGCGACCAGCATTCATATTGAAAACGGGATCCGGATAATATGGCTTCTTTCGGTTATTGACAGCCGATTTTGGAGCCAATAATGTGATTGCTGAGGTTATGAGGTCGAGAACGAGAATTGGTTTGTTGGAATTACGGTTTGGATTGTATAATTGTGAGTGGTGGTAGTAGTCTACATTTATTTAGACCCTACGAACATTCAGGATTTAATATTTTTAGGTATTGAAATTCTTAAAAGTTGAACACTACCGTCTTCATTTATAAAGGCCGCAGTATATAAGTATATTTCACCATTCATTGTGCAAAAAAATGATTAGCCAGCCAACAAGATGGGATCAGCAGGGTTAGCAGGAGAACCACATCGAAGCGTTTTATCGGCGGAAGAGTAGACAAAAATTACGTTTCCGAATATTCTATGGTCTTTAGCATGGCAATTATAAAATGATATGTGAAGAAAGTGCCTTCACTATCCGACAATTATTGTCCACAACGTCAAGCATGACGTACAATTTCTCTTCGGTTTTGACAGTTAGGTATAGAAAACTTTCTATCGAAATGGTCTAAGCAAAAAAGGACATAGGAAAAGGTTCGTTATTTGTTTTTTCGTCAAGGCAAGTCATTTTAGGCAAGAAACCCGCGTCTATGTGTCACCTCGTTCTCGGGAAGAAGAGATTTAGAAAAGGGTAGACAAGCAATGTCTATTCTACAGTAGAGTAGAAATAGAATACGACATGCTAAGCAGGCAGAGTTGACTATCCCAGCAAGCATCGTTTGTAAAATTAGTGAATATGAGACTCGTAAAAGCTATTTAAATGAACCTTCATCAACAAATTATAGGTTAGCGGTTAGCTACTTGGTTGGTCTTCTGGCATACTCAAAATGCTCAGCATACCTTACTATAATAACCAAACGCAAACATTTAATTTCATATAATTGGCCTCAAAACATTTAAAGCTAATTGCTTTAATTTATGCGGTTTAAATTTCCGTGGGATCCGAATATTTTGTCGGTGTAATTGGTTTGAAGTGCACTGTTTTTGAATTGCAAATTGTTTGTTTGGCAATAATTAAATTTATGTGTAATGTACCTCAGATACAAATTACTATCTAGCAGGATGTCTCCGTTAGTAACATGCATACATATAGCATCAAACTTGATAAATAAATGATACCTACCTAAATGATTGTATTTCTATAAGTTGGTTTGTAAAAACACTTTCACACGTCAGTCATATTTTAAAAACTAGATTAGGCCGACCTTTCCTATCTGACTACTCTGAGAAGAAATGCCGAAACAAACCACAGATGTCACAGTGTCTTTTAAAGTCCAGACATAATCTTGGTCAGATCATGTGATCACCACGTAGATTGGTGTCTAAAATTGTATCTTGGGGTAAGAATCACACAGATTAAGTGGACCTGTCCAGTCAGTTATTTCTTTTGACCATAACTAAGTGTCATATAACTTAAGAATGTTATGTTTTAGTTAATTTCACCAAGAGGATTCTACTTAGGTTAATCAATCCATATTAGTTAAGTTTATGTAATTTTTATGTATCCTCTACCTTTTATTTGGAGAATAAAGGCGGGACGTTGTGTTATTAATACACGTCACGTCACGGCTTAATTCCTGTGTTATGTTTTGAAATTTAACGCACTTGTATCTTTATTCGTAGGAATTATATATGTAAAGGACTTGGCCCCTAATTTTGTGTCAACGCTACCCATAAACAATCAATTAGGAAGTCCCATAGAAGCGGGTGGATTTGGAGGCATTAGTCCAAAGCGCGGCTGTACTGCAACAACAAAGAATGACAAAACAGGAACAATGAGCGAGCTAGCCTAATAAGTAGGTCGCTAAAACACCGTCCGAAAGAGATTAGTTGAGTTTTCAGTAATACTATCCCACTTCATAACCCAGTTGAGGAACTGAAAGGTCAAATCGGTTGCAAAACTTTTGAAGGAAGGACCGATGCCTGCCAGGGGTGCGGGTTATTCGAAAGAGATACCGCGGCCCCTGGCACACAGGCAACTGAGGGAACACGGGTGGGTTGTAGTCAGTAAAAGTCTGACACGCCCTCCTGCTCCACCCAGAGCGGGAGAAGTTATTTGATGATTTCTCACCAAAAAAAAAAGAGATTAGTTGAGTTTTCAGTAATACTATCCCACTTTACAGCTTCATAACCCAATTGAGGGACTGAAATGTCAAATCGGTTGTAATACTTTTGTCTTTTAAATTCTTGTAAGCTAATTGGAAAACCTTGCTGGAAGAGATTTCTTTAGAAATAAGCATCACCTCTGTACCTATTTTTCTGTTCTAATCTTCTTGTCTGTTTATATATGTGTGTACATAAATGGTTAAATAAATAAATAAATAAACCTTCGGAATCTACCTACTCACATAATTATCGAAGACTACCTCGGTACTTGCTAACAAATTCACCTGGAACTTAAAAATTCAGTAACTTTTCTAAATCTGTGCGTGGAAACTGAAAAAGCGTACCAAAATCATAAATATTTATTTATCTCGGCATCTTATTACAGACACTTGTTACGCAATCATAAAAAGGTGTGTGAGTTAGAAGGAATGAATTACAGATCTCTTAGATAGGACGTGTTATGCTTACGAATATTATAAACGCGAAAGTTTTTATTTATGGATGTATGTATGTTTGTTACTCTTTCACGCAGAAACTACTGAATGGATTTTAATGAAACTTTACAATAATACAGCTTATACATCAGAATAATACATAGGCTATAATTTATAAAGATATTATGTAAACTGTTCAAAATATAACGATAAGTGTCAAGTAAGTAGGAAAAAATTCTACCATCTACGAGCTATTCTGGCGTGCGCTGCAAAAACCGTTGCTGTTAAACGAGTTACACGTGTATAATGTAAAATAGAAATGTTTATCTTAAATAGTCCTACAAAAAAGCCCGCGACAGCATATATCTATCTTTTATGTGTGCCATTATCGCCAAAATGAACCATAAATACAATAAAAATAAGCTACTCGAAGTACTAACCCTGCGCAAACGGAGTCGCGGACACCAGCTAGTTTTTAATAATAGTTAAGTCAACATGTTTTAGATAGGTAATATCAAGATCAGTTACGAACAGCGCTTCATTATAATTAAAATTTACAAACGATAATTACTGCTTATAAAACTCTCATTTCTCTTCTTCCCAGTATTTGAGCTGTACCAATCAGTCTCCTAGCTAGCCTGCAAGCTTCCGTTATACATAAAGATGTTAGATACTGTAAGTACTTCATCATCTGCCTACCTTTATCAGGTCGGCTTCCAATCTAACCGGATACAACTGATTCCACAACCCAGTTACTGGATACTACGATACCCCTTGGTAAGAGTGGTTGTCAGATTTTTGAGCCTCAGACGATCCGTAACGACTGGCAGAGATCCACAAATGACAGCGGGGACCAACAGCTTAGCGTGCTTTCCGAGACACGCAGATATTTTAAGTACTTATCAGTACTTAATCAAAATATCTCAATAACTGTATCATTCAAAGACACAAGCAAATGAGATTCAACATATATACTCGTAAATCGAGATGAGAATAAGCTACTCCGTGAAATCCCAAGAGTGTCGTAAGAGACGAATAAGGGGTTGTATCTTGCGGAAAATGATTAAACGATGGCCTACCTCTACCTCTATGTAACTATAGACAGTATAAACGCTACTCCGGAACCTTTTTAAGGTGACGGTCCCATTATTTTAGAATGATTTATGAACCTCGTACAGATGACAGACATGTTTTTGTTCGCAAATAATAACATCAAAAGAATGAATCAATTTGTTTGAAGCTCGTCTCAGTCCTAGGGTTTACCATCAAGCTATTTCAACGGGGGATCGAATGGGATTTTCTTTTGCCTTGCGGCTTGATGTGTTGTATTGATTTTGTACTGTACCAGTGGTCTTTTGGGAATTCCGTTCCGTTTTGCGAAAACATCACTGCACAAAATAAAATGTTTCTTTTCCCCTTCTCACAACAATGAAAAACAAACTTTCAATTAACTAAAAATAGGTCAAACTTTTTTTCTGAGTCTCTGTTTTCTATTGGATACAATATTTACGTTATGAATGTTTATTATTTGCCCGAGAAACATTTTAGCCGCGGCTTACTACGCCATTTACTTTTATATTTTATTTTGTTTACACTATCTGAATTTATCTTTGATTAAAATCTGGGTTAGGCCTGGCAATTTGAATAAATTTATACCAAGTAAACGGTATCAAAATAGAGAATCTCATTGCAAACACAAAGGATAAACGTTAGGGTGCCATTATCGATCGAGATCACATGGAAAATAAGTTTTACTACCGTGCGGCGGACCTTATCGAATTTTCTAAACTCCGTTTTAAATTGGCAATCACAATTACGGTTGGGGCAAACCAATATTTATAGACAAAGTTCGATTTCAAATTTAATCATTAGAGACTTAGATGGATCAAGTATCTCGAATTACAATTATAGTTGGTAATTCCTTTAGATAATGTATTTCTGATACAAATATCCCTTGAGATAATCCTTCAATGGAAATTTCGACGGTTCTAATAGGCACATTCTTGCAAATAGCAACAGTTTTAGTGGCAGTAAACCTCGAAAACAATTCGGCTTCTGAAACTCTCATTCTCACGATCAAACGCGAGTAGAATACACTCGTAACACAACACAATTATTTACTTATTACTCAAACCGACTTTGTTAGTAGTCACGTTTCATTTAAGTTATTGTTTGTTACCTTACTTATTCCGGCCTGAATAATTTTATTACCTTTACTAGGCCGATTCGGGGCCAATTTCGACTTTACAAAAAAAATCTTTCGTTAAAAATACCCAGCAACCTCAACCATTTTTTTTGTTTGTCTGTCCGTTTGTTCCGGCCAGTTTCCGTCGTCATTTTCACTAGAATTTTCACTAGGCTACTTTTTGTCCTGGTAGCACGTTTCCGTGGTATTATTTCCGATAGCTATGTGTCCGAACCCGTGGGCAGCAGCTAGTCATCAATATAAACTAAGTGAAAAACTACGTATTGTTGAAGCTAACTCAAAAACCATTCATCAGAACTTGATCAAATCATATATTAGTCCTACGTAAATTCTCTAAGCTTTCAAACCAAAGAAGAATTTTCCAAATCCAAAGAAGAGTTTATAAATGACTGAGTTGTGAGGTAAGAAAACAACCGAATTGAAAGTTTCCTTCTTTTTGTAAAGTCGGTTGCAAAAAAGCATGACTTCGTAACCAATGTAAGGTCAAAACAAGCTAATGAAATTCCAAGTAAGGTATCTATCGATTTCAAACTTCCTAGTTTCTCCTAAATCCTTCAACTTGTTTTTCGAAAAGTATTTACGCCACGTTGGTTACTGGAGGTTCATTATGGATCGTTGAAAGCCCCCGCTGTGATAGATGACCTGTTCAACGCGAATAATGGTCCATTCAAGCTACTTTGGAAACCATTTACCTTCAGTAGTCCACTATACCTAATTACGGAACGGATGGACATGATTGAGGGTGTTGATACGATTCGGGACATCAAAAGGGATTGGGAGGAAGCAGATGCCTATAGTATGGAAAATTAAGCACCTTCTGCTGAATCAGAATCTGTATTTGCAAAATTTTGATTGTGAGAATTCAATTTGTGGAACAATTTATACGTTTATGGTTGAACGAGCAGTTATAAAGACATTTGTGATGGACTCTCTGAACTGTCTCCTGAAGGGGTTAATGATTAACTAGATTTTACCAGCGGTTTCGCACGCGTGTAGATCGGAAATTATCCAACGGGAACGTACTACCGGGATAAAAATATCCTATGTGTTAATCCAGGTTATAAACTATCTGTGTGCCAAAGTTTATCCAAATCCATCCAGTAGCTTTTGTGTGAAACATCCATCCATCCATCCTCACAAACTTTCAGATTTATAATATTAGCAGGATTTGGCAATAAAATTGTCCGTTCTTCCAATACCCCACGTATTACTTACTATATACAATACCTACTTGAAAATGTGTTACGATTTTTCCTTATTAACTACACGTTGCTATGCCTACCAAGGCCACATAAATTACACGAAGGTAGGTAAGTACATTCATGTTCATTAGTTCAGTACCCTAGAGTAACGTAGGTGTCTCTTGGAATTCGATCGTCTTGTCTTATCTTGTTTGCTTTAATTAGTTTTTATCAAAAGGTTTTTTGGCCATAAAGTATAATAAAACCTGGCAATAGGATATCTTCTACCTAGCATGTTCCCAAATATGTTGGGGTCGGCTTCCAGTACATTAGAAAGAAAGAAAAATATTTTATCAGCTGAGTACCAGTATTTTACATGGAGCGACTGCTTTCTGACCCCCACAACTCATTTACTGGGTACGACTCGTTACGACTGTCAAACATCATAATGACATCCGGGACAAACGGCTTATAACGTGATTTCCGAGGTACAGAGGGGTCTTGACATGTAAAGATGGTTACCCATCCTCGAATCAACCTCGGTAAGTACAGCTTAACTTGATCGATCGACCCGTGCAGTTGTTATTATTTAGTCACAAGCCCCACAAAACCTGACGATAGGTCTCCCTTTGATATATTTTCGAATAATTCTCTTGACAAAGGAAAAATGTAAAGATGACAAAAATATGGCAAAGGCTTCACCATTCTCATCGGTGACCAGTCACTTGTGGATTAACCTACATCAAATATTGGAGGTTGAAAAATGAACACCAGGGTTTTGGAACCCAAATTAAAGTAAAGATAATGGTTTTTATGACGTGTTTTTGTTTTGTTTACTGTAGAACAACAGCCCTGTTTTTGTTATAATAGGATTTTATTATGATTTTAACTATTAACTAGTTCTACTTTAAAATATATGAGCTTTTCAAAATGTTCACAAAATTACTACCTCAAATTGATGTTGTGTTGAGTATCAAAATCCAGGGGTGCTGCTGGTCTTGACTTAGTAATACAAGTACATGATTTCCAAAATGTGACAAGGGCTGCATTTCTTGGGTACTGATTACGATTTGAATGAGACTAATGGTCAACCAGTGATCGAAATTCGATGTTAATTCATTTAACTAGAAATACATGATTAAATAAGATATTAGCTTTCTGCAGTCTTTCTCCATACAAATTTTAATTGTGCCAAATGTCATATTTCGTCCGCGTGATTTTGGTAAAAATGGGTACAAAATTATTTCGTCTTAATATATATATGATCGATGTGTGCGCACGCTCATGGTGTCAAGGCGGGACGAATCCCTCGATCGTGGAAATAAAAACCACAAACTTCCGAACCTTAAAAACTTAAGTGTCGCAACATTTTTCCTCACACTCATAATATGATTAATCTATACTTTCATTATTAACAAGAGGGAGCTGAATGGAAGTGAAAAGTATGGTAGCTGATTGATGACATGTACCACGACGCGAGCGCCATTGAAGATGTCCATTCATTCCCGCGCTGTAAAATATTTCACCAATGTTTTCGGAAGTGTCTCAGCTTCGTAACAAATGATGTGCTAACAGATTTTACACGCAAACTGTCACAACATTTTTACAGATATATCAATTTGGAAAGCATTTGGCCTCAATTTTGTCGAAAACATTAGGTAATTTATGCAGGAATTAATCTGTTATGCATTCAGGGCTATTTGCGGAAAAATTACCAGAAAAGTCCATTTAATTTGTTTCTTTTATCTAAAGTGAGAGTACATATTCAAGGTTTAGTGATAAATCCTGAAAGGATTTGTTCTAGTCCTCACAAGCCCTAAAGTCATTAACAGCTCCAACAAAAATTCCAAGTACAAAGGGCACAAAGACCAAATCAAGCCGATAAACCAAATTAACCAATCCCATCCAACGGCGATACGTTCAAAATCGCAGGTAGCTGTACCCTTATAAATTTAATAAAACCCTTTAATTCAAGTAGGTTAGCGAATAATAGCAAGGGTTTAGTGCGACTCCACAATTTAACACGCTCCAATGGGGGAATTCAGTCGTAAAAATAGTGAGAAACGGTCAGCAATCAGAGGTGAGATTGGACGGCGCTTCAGAAACATCGGCCCAGATATTTTCGGCGCCCCCACCGGCTTCAGCGATTCAAAGCGCTGCTAACGATGCAAAGGGATATTTGAGAGTCCGTGATGTGTAGATTTCTAATTTTATTTCAAAGCAAATATATTTTTGGGGAGAGAAATATGTGGTGTTAAATTATTTTATAGATACACGCTTGACTTCGGAAACTGAATTTATTTAAAGGCAAGAATGGTCCCGAAACAATTTCTTCGTAAAGAAATCCTAAGTTTAAATCTTAGCTAATATATATCTACTCATTAAGGCTTCCACGCACCGTGAACTGGAATTAGGATCTAAAATTAAACGTACCTTTGCGAGTACTGAAATCCTGAGAATTCATAATTAGCTACGACTTTCAGATGCCCTAAATCAAATCAAGGCTTTAGAATTAGATAACACACAACAATATACCTAACATCACGGCTGTATTCCCCGAAAGGTTAAGCAGAGGTGTAACTAATAATATCCCACATTTCACCAGTTATGTTTAAGTCTCATGTAATAGGGAGAGAGTCTATTGCCATTAACCGCTATGGTGAAGTTCTATGAACTAGATATTTGAAGCAACGATGTACCTAATCGTAGTTACCTAAATTTTTTGGGGCTGTTTTTCCAACGTTGTCGGATGTCTTATAGCCGTGGAAAAAAAATGACGTCTGACAGTTTTCATATGGGAAACCTGTGGCCCTAGTTTGAGTTTCTTTTAACCATCTCGATCTAACGCATCGACTGCTTTCGGGCCGCTCCGATTGGTCTTTCACCTATCCAGGGCTAATTGCAGTGCCGAACGCGCTCGATGTATTAGATCGAGGTGGTTAAAAGAAACTCACATTAGGGCCTCTGTTCAAAATTCAAAATTATTCCTCGGATGTGGCGATGAAAAAATCAGACCTTAAAGTTTTTCTTTCCCTCTGATAAGGTAGACTTTTTAATCTTTATCCTCAAATCTGAAAATGAAAACCTGATCCTTAGAGAATATTCTGTAGGTAATTTTCGTTTCGAAACCATAAATGCAAAGTTATGAAAATTACGCTTTAATATTGACGAAGAAACGATCGAAAATCTTGAAATATCGTTATTCAAGACTGAAATGTGTCGATAAGAATCTTTACAGCTGTTTAATATCTTAGCAATACGTGTCTATATCTGTATTATATACTTATCATTAATGAAAGTCTCTTGTGTCTGTCTGTTCGACCGCCTTGTTTTTCTAAACTACGCATCGGATTTTGGTGGAATTTTCACCACCATACTGAAAGGTTTTTTTTTTTGGTGGGAAATTATCAAATAACTTCTCCCGCTCTGGGTGGAGCGGGAGGGCGTGTCAAACTTTTACTGACTAAAACCCACCCGTGTTCCCTCAGTTGCCTGTATGCCAGGGGCCGCGGTATCTCTTTCGAACAAGCCGCACCCCTGGCAGGCATCGGCCCTTGCGGGCCCCATCTGTTGCTGCTAACATCTCTTTGAGGCGCGCGTGGAACACAACGCGCCGTCGACCCGGGCTTGGTCCTTACCGGACAGCGAGCTACCCATTACTCGCCGTCCGCAAGCCCGTGCCTACGGTGGCCGGGAATCAGCCTGGGATTCCCGACGCCCAGGGCGTCTCCTGTGAAGGCCACGGCTGTGAGGGTGCATGTACTGCATCTCGCTCACGTGCGCCGCCTCCCTCTTTGCGAGCATAACTGCTTCGCTTAAGGAGGCGACTGCTAGCCATGCACTCTCGCTCCGTACCATGACCTGGACCAGGGTCGGACGCGAGAGATCGCCGCCGCCGATCACCTCCACGAGGACACGGTGGTGCTCCGCCCAAGCCGGGCAGGCCTCCACCGTATGCTCCACCGTGTCCTCTGGGCGATCTTCGCAATGGAAACACCCGGGCGTTTCCTCCCGCCCTATCCGAAACAGGAACCTCTCGAAACAGCCATGTCCGGTGAGGACCTGTGTCAGGCGGAAGGTGAGGACACCATGCCGCCTCTCAAGCCACTCCTCAAAGAGGGGACTTACCGCCGCAATCGTGGCGTGCCCAACCATACTGGAAGGTTTAAGTGAGTGTCGTCATCGTATGCCTAGTCTTTTCCCAACTATGTTGGGATTGACTTTCAGTCTAACCGGATGAAGTTGTTACCAATGTTTTCGATGAAGTGACTGCCTATCTGACCTGCAGAACCTAGTTATTACGATACCCTTTTTGGTCAGATTGGTTGTCAGCCAACTTCTTCTTGTGACTACCTGTAACGACTGCCAAATATCTACAAATGGCAGCCGAGACCTATGCCTTAACGTGCTTGCTGAGGCTCGGAGTGGTCTCGGTATGTAATGGATGGTCATCGTCCACGGAGCCACCTTGAAAAGTATTGCTTAACTTTAAAGATCGAACCGTGCGTCTGTGAATATTTAGCCACAGGCCCATCGTTTAAATCAAGTGTATTATACATTAATATAATATTACACTTACATATTATAATACCTAATAAAGAAAAATCGATTTAAATGAAGATGTATCATACAGTTCCCGAACCCAGTATATACTCCAGCTCTCAAAAAGATTTGAGTCTACCTGAAATCTAGATACCATGTACCAAACTTGTACGTTTTTGAGAGAAATAAATAAATAAATAAACAAAAATGTCTAATCGCAAAAACCACTCGAAGCAGGGGCGGGTCTCTAGTTCGACAGTATATTTCTTGAAACCGTTCGCCAGAAGTTTAAGCTTATTGTTTTGACTGTCGAAACGAATTATTTCCTCCGCTCTCTATTTATCAATAATGTTTCAGTTGCCATTTGAGTTTACTTTCAATCAGATAAATATTTTATTTACGGTTATTTTATTTATGTATTACTAACGCTTGTGTTATGTTCAATATGGCGGACACGTAGGCTTTGCATAATAAATTACTATAGCCAAGTACTTGAGTTTTGAGACAGTGTAGGCTTTGTTTAGGTCTATCATTAGAGAGGATGTTAGTACGTTGTGGTATCGCTCTGACATGCATTGTAAAGTATTGAGCAAAACATTTTTATTCTCCGAAGATTTGCTACGACTTACGAGTGGTTGAGCTGTAAATGATCATCACCATTGCTTTTAAAACGGTAAAGGAAAACATCTTTTGGAAACCAGCATGTTCTAGAACAAAAAAAAATAAGACATGTGACGTCTACCAACCCACACTGGGCCCGCTGTATTACGGCCCACTCCCGCTCATAGAGGGGAGGCCTATGTTCCAGCAGTGAGAATATTATAGGCTGATTATCTAGCATAGAAGGACCACAGGCACTTTTCAATGGATTTCCTGGTGGCCTTTGTGCATGTTATCAGGGCCGCCACTGCGGTTGTACTCGATAGAAAATCGAAGCCCCAGCCTTTTCTAGACGAAATACCCATGACAAATCCCACCACATCGCTTATTAATAGATTCGCAAGAATTTACTACCCCGAATCGGGAGAATCGTCACATAAAAAACTTTTATTTTGTATGTTTATTTCTTTACTTTATTTATTTATTCATTTTTTTTATTTTATTTATTTATTTACTATTAACAGTTACAATTGTTTTCACAGGTGGGAAAACCAATACAATAATGTAGTCATAATTAACATATTTAATTTTCCCACATGTACCTAAATTAACTTCGTGTAAGTCGCATAAAGAAAATATTAAATTATTTAAAAAAGTGACTATTCGCCCGATTCAGGCGCGTAAATTCGTACTAATTGACTAATAAGCCAAATAAAAGGTTTGTAGTCCTAATTCTATTGATATTTTAAATATTTAATCCTACAAAATACAAAACATTCCATCAGTACAACACAATTACGTACTTACTGCTGTAGTCATAAAGGTGTATCCTAAAATAATTACTTCAAATATGTCGCTCATCTCGACAAGCCCATATAATAATCGAGAGACAAAGTTAGGAACATATTCAGGAAGTTGATGGTATATAAACAAGTTTAAGAGGCCCGACATAAGCTATTAAAGATAAATTCCCAATTGATAAGTGCTCATATACGCAATAACATGGAAATTACTTCCCTCAGTGAGTTTCTTCAGAGTTTTGCGCGATTACTTTATTTTTCGGGTTTTCGGGAATGTTTTGTCTGATTAATATTGGTAAGAAGTTAATTCGGTAGGGATTTGGTTCAATAATACGAAGTCACCGGCGCATTTATAGATGTGTGATGTATTTTCTATCGTATTTTTATAATGGAAAGATCTACGATTCAACATATATTATCATTTATTTCTCAAAGATTTACATAATCACTTAATGAGAAACAAAGTTTTAAAAATAATAATGTAGGTAATAATTAAGATAGTCCAGAGCGCTCGTCATGCAGTTAGTAGTAGTAGTGAATTAGTAACAAAATTAGTTACTTTAATAAATCTGGTAAGTGGGTACATAGCAGTAAGTTACTCAGAACGCGCGTCGTTGTACACATCGAGCGCGTTGTTCTTATAAGCACTATTATAAAGCACCGTGCTCACTATACAGTACTAGACAACAGTAATATTATATTTTATTTGTATATGTTGGAGCCGTCGAAGATGTGTTCCTTTAACATTTAAAAAAATATAAATTAGATTTAGCTTCTTTGATGTTTTTTGGTAGTGAATTGTATAGTTGTACCTACTCCTTCATATTTGATATTTCTCTATCCGTGCTTTGTTCTAGGTCTGTGTGATAGTACTAGGTCGTTCGTCGTAAATCTGCATTAGTTCTACACCACTCGATTTGAAATTACAAAAATCAGCCCGTTTTGATCCGAGTTTTGCTGGATTCCTTTATCGTCCAAGTTTTTAGGAATGTTTTGTCAGATGAATATTAAGAATAGTATGAAGTTGATTCCTCGATTAGGTATTATGGAGTTACCATACTGTAGTTTTTTCGCATAAGATTATGCTGAAAACCAGATGTATTTACTAAAAATATTTATTCATCATCATCTGCCCTAACCTATTCTCAGCTATATTCGTCTCGGCTACTAGTGTAACCGGATGCAGCTAAATACCAGTATTTTACCTAGAGCAACTGCCTATCTAACCACCACAACCCAGTTCCTGGGTAGTACGATACCCCTTGGTAAGAGTGCAGACTTTCTGCCGACCAGTAATGACTGTCAAAGATTTATGAATGACAGCTGGGACCCAACGACTTGACGTAGTTTCCGAGGCACGGTGGGGTCTCAGTATTAGAGATGGTAACCCATCCAAGGACAAACCGCAGCAAGCGTAGCTTAACCTAATTGACTGATCCGTACAGCTGTAAACACTTAGCCAGAAGCCGTTGGTACTAAAGGATCTACCCCTCTAGAGTAGTAAACAAAAACACCCTTTTTTATTTAAATTAAATGCATGCCACAGAAGGCGTGTAAGTTTTTTACACGCCTATGTGGGCCAAAAACGCATACACCCCACATTAGACCAAATAATAAACGAACTGCATGCCATAATAAGGCGTCTATTTGTATAACACTAAGTATACGACATAAATAGTGTGACAAAATTGACTCTTTAATGTCTTTAAAAATATCAACCTTGGCGTCACGAGCTCCTTTTTTAGATACACTCAGTCACGTCGTTTTTTGCTCAACATCGTAGAAAAGGCGACATCAATCATTATTGTGACATCGTCACTTAGTGGATATGTAATGTCACTTTATGTCAGCGAAGTTATAAGGAGATCAGTTGACGAAATAAAATCTGTAGCGATCGAGGGGATTGTTGCAGTGTTGTTGTGAGTGAAAAGTTCTTGCACTGCATAGAAAATGAACCTTATAAATAATTACACTTAAGCGGAATTATCAGATGGTTTGTTTTTTCTTTTACATGATATAGGTACTGATATTATCTCTAAACAGACTAATGTTCAAAGCGTTGCGAATGGGCAGTTTTTAGAAGTGAATTTTCTGTTCATGTTCGCTGAACTGGCAAAATTATACTAATGTTCTCCGTTAATTTTCTGATTATGGCGCATAAAAAAACCACTTTTTATGCTTTCACAAAAGTTCTTTGACAGAACCAATAATCGAATAACATAACGAGATTCATTCATTCATTCATTCGTTATGCCACAGCACAGATTTATCTGTAGGTAACAAAAATCATTCTGCTTCAAGAACATGATAATTCAGTTCTTCACTTCCATTCAGTGTTTTACGCATTGATCCTCCTGCCAGGGGTTGTTCGATAGAGATACCGTGGCCGTGGCACCGTGGCATACAGGCAACTGAAGGAACACGGGTGGATTTTAGTCAGTAAAGTCTGACACGCCCTCATGCTCCACCCAGAGCGGGAGAAGTTATTAGATGATTACATTGATGACCCGTCATCAAGAAAACAGTATTGATCCTAGTAATATTACAAATGTGGAAGTTTGTATGTTAAGATGTTTGGATGCTTGTTACTCATTCATGCAACAACCGTTGAGTGGATTTGGATGAAATTTGGCATACAGATAGATTATATAGATTAACATAAAGAATACGTTTTATCCCGATAGTAAGTTCCCGTGGGATTCATTAAAACGGTGAAACCACGGCATAAGCTAGTGGATACTAAATGCTATCGGGCATAATAACAACAAAACTTCTATTGTGTCCGTTCCAGTGTCCTTAAACCGATTAAACATAGGAAGGTAGTTATTACCTCATTATAAAACAAACGTTTACCTACACTGAAAATTATATGAACATTTTAGAGTATTCATAATTGGTACCGTCAGCTTAATGCTTTCATTTTCATATCTGCATTTTTACGACCGTCACTTCTTTTTGCTGACGCGACTCGTTTTCATATTTTAGTTGCTAAAATAACAGTGTTTTAGCGTCCTCTTGTGCCGCTTAAATATCCAATCATAAAAATGTGCGGAATATATGTGCTATGTATGTCTAAAGTATTAGATAAATAAGTTGTGTTTTCTATGTATAATAATGCGAAAGTCACTGAACTGTGAATAAATATGCCAGTTTATTGTATTTGTCAGAATTTTGTAATAGAAAATAGTTTGCCACCATTTTCACGAAATCTAAAAGTTGAATTTATACGAAGTGTTTCTTTTATCCGGCCCCAACATTACTCTTGCTAATGATAATGGTGTTGGACCAAAAGATAGACATTTGTCACTGGAACACGTTACATCACTAGTCAGCCAACGTTAGTTTGCGGCGTAGATCCATCCTTCGGTGCTTCCACCCGATTTCCGGCATTAGTAAGTTGGACGATTTGGGTCTGACGTCATTTATCACACGACCACGATAATTCGTTTCACGATTAAAAAGCCCGAAAGCTTTGTCAGTTTCATCCGTTTTACAGGCCTTTAGTGTTTTAAACTTCTACTTAGGAAGAGGTTGGTAATTTATTGATTTAATCAAGAATAAGGTATTTTTTTTATTAATATAAGCTTGCACGAGAAACCGAAGATCTTCAAAATAATACATATTTCTTAAAACCTATTGGGAAGATTTTTGTTTGCAAGTCACAAAAATTTAATTTAATATCTTAATCTTAGAACTATCAATGCTCGTGTCCGTTTCGATTGCTCGGCCACAAAGTCGTAGAAGATAAACGACTACGTCAACATTACGAAGGAATTTGTAAAACACTAAAAGTAAAAATCGCAAATTCGTAGATCCAATATTCAGAAAGTTGTAAAGGTTTAACCATGGCCGCGCGGTCGAAACATGGAGAACCGCGCGGCCACGCAGTTCTCTAAAACAGAGCTTAGTAGAGGTCCCATTCTTTTTGCTAACCACTGATACGATTTCGAAGAAAATGTAGATAATATGAATAAAGTCCTCATATTTAGACTTCACGATCTACAGAACTTAAATGCTATGGCCGCGCGGTTGAAACACGGAGAACCGCGCGGCCACGCAGTTCTCTAAAACGGAGCTTAGTACAGGTCTCATTCTTTTTGCTAACCACTGATACGATTTCGAAGAAAATGTAGACAGTATGGATATAGTCCTCATGTTAGGAGTTCACGACCTACAGAACTTAAAACCTGTAATGCATGTTAGGAGAAGGGTGACCAAGATTTATGGTGCGTCAATCAGGAATTTTCAATATTATTAACATAGATAGGTAAGCACTTTTTATTGTAAAAAGGATTAATGATTGTCTATTTGATTAGTACCTATACAAAAAACGATACCTCCTTTCAACGTAAACACTGCTATTTTAATAAATTAAGCGCTCGTTTAAAAAACTGATTTACCCACCTATGATTTTTAATGATTATCACAGAAAAACAAAATCAAACTTTTTTTTTGTTGCATGAAGTTTTTCTACTGTTGTTTACTAATTTGGGTACGCTGATTTCAAATATACCCTCAGATTTTTTGTAGCAGCTCTAGTTAGTGAGATACAGGTACCGTCTTGAATTTACATAAGTAGTTGGTAGTTTCTATCAATAGCGGTGTAACTTAACTAGTTCCTTTATAAATTTCATTATGTCTTCCTCAAGAAGGAGGTGTTTAAATAAACCTGATTGTTTTTGTGTTATTTGTGGAGAATATACGTTCAAAAAGTTTCGTTTAAATGTGTCGGACTTTGTGAAAAAGGCATACTTCGACTACTTTGGGTTTCCGTTGCCGTCAAATGCTAAACCTTGGATGCCAAGTTTGGTATGCAAAAGTTGTGTTGAATCTTTGCGACTGTGGGCAAACAAAAAAAGACCCACTTTTAAGTACAAAGCTCCTATGATTTGGCGTGAACCATCCAACCGTCATGACGACTGTTATTTCTGTGTAACGAAAATCATAGGAATAAACCACAAAAATTGCTCTAAGTGGATATATCCAACTTAAAATCTGCCATAAGACCAGTCTTGAGTATTAGTGACACATCAACACCACAGCAGCCATGTACATCTTCGGAAAATCCAGACCAGTGCAGCGGACAAACCGAAAACGACTGCAGTGGTAGCGACAGTGATTTTGATTGCTACGGTAGTCCCCGATCACTAAATCAAGATGATCTAAATGACTTGATCAGGGACCTTGGACTGTCCAAAACGGCATCAGAAATTTTAGCTTCCCGATTGAACGAAAGAAATTTGTTGACCAGAGAAACGAAAATATCGTACTACCGTAACAGGGAAAAGGATTTACTTCCTTTCTATACTAAAAAAGATTATTTTGCGTTTTGTACTGATATTCCGGGCCTAATGACTGCAATGGGATTAAAAGAGTATAATCCAAATCAGTGGCGGTTGTTCATTGATTCGTCAAAACGAAGTTTGAATATGTATACACATACATTGAAAAAGTGTTTCCAAAATTGAGTAGTGAGAAAATCAAAGGTGGTATTTTCGATGGCCCACAAATCAGGAAGTTGATGGATGATAAAAATTTCATCAACCATATGACAGCTGTTGAGAAATGTGCATGGGAGGAGTTTGTTTGGGTAGTGAGAAATTTTTTGTGCAATAGGAAGTCTGACGGCTACATTCAGCACGTTGAACAGTTGCTGATACACTTCCAGCAGCTTGGATGCAACATGAGTATTAAGCTTCACTACCTTCACAGCCATCTAGACTATTTTCCTGAAAATCTCGGTGACCTGAGCGAGGAACAAGGAGAGCGCTTTCACCAGGATATTCGCACTATGGAGGAGAGGTATCAGGGGTACTGGTATGAACATATAATGGCTGATTATTGTTGGAGCATTCAAAATAGTACTCATAATACATCTCACTCTAGAAAATCCAAAAAAAGGATATTTTATTCAGAATAAATATATTTAATATTTTTTTAAAACTTAAACTATGTGCATTTTCAATGATAAACCCTGTCACTTCGTAACTCCAAAACTAGAGCTGCTACATAAAAACGGCATATATTTTTGAAATCAGCGTGGAAAAATTATTCAGATTCATGTAAAAAATCTCATGCAGCAGACATGCTGTTTTCCAGTGTTACGCTTAAATTGCCTACTGCAATATTGCAGTAGTGCAATGGACCTCATCAATCGTTTTTCATTAGGCGTGATCGAGGTCAAGAGCAGGCACTTTTAGTATTTAAAAAAATTACACACGTTTTTGCAAATGCAATACGCATTTGTATATCAGTGTGCTTGCTTTGCGGGTAAGCCATAGATATCCGATCGATATCCGTGGGGTAAGCCGTTTTAAATAACCTCCCAAAAATGTCATTGTGCGCGTGCGTTTGTTTGTCTCCATTCTTGCACTCTGAGCCAGACCTATCGACACCCAAAACAAAACAAAAGACTGGGGTGGGGCGGGGGTTGCGTCATTTAAACACATATTATCTGTGCTGCTGGTCATTATCAAAGAAGGAAACATACCAAACTGTAAGTATTCAAAATGTCTCAAAATGTTTATCAAAGATCAATTTTGGTTCCTTCTCACACTATGCACACTAAGGTTTAAGATGTCATATCAATACAAACTCTTTAAAATTGTAAAGCGTCAATTATAGCAAAAAGGCTGTTTACCACTTTTTGGTGTTATTAACGCCTTTAATCACGGAGCAAATCCTTTAATAAATATATTTTTTTCTCAAAAAGTTTTTATTTTCATTAGATTGTGACATTAATTTGTTGATTTATTTTTCTTTGCTGCCTAAATAGTATTCGATCCTCTTGAGAATCTCTTTTTTATTTCAATTAAGAAAAAACAATCATTTTCCTGTCAATTTTTCGCGACCGACCGAGCGACCTCATGAAAAAGTAATGTGCAACCAATTCTCAATTCTAATAACGTGTTACAAATTGGTGGTCTTATGATGGCATTAATTATGTAGGTACCCTGTCGGGAAAAGCACAGTTTAGTAGGATCCCGAGGACGAAGTGCGCTAGGTATTTGAATGTGATTCAATATGTTGTTAATACGTTAGTTCATAAAATTATTTATTTATTGTTATTTGTGTTTTATTAAATGCATTTTCGATACTTAATTTATTTTTACCCAACTGCCAAGGAAGGGTTGTGTATGTTTTTTTTTGCATGTAGGTATCATGTTTATTTATTTATTATATAAGGATTTCATTTAGAATAAATAATGCATTATCTTTTTAGTATTCATTTACTTACATATACAGGATAAGTTTTTATCCAGTACGCAAACTGTAACCATGAACTCAGCATATCATTCTAGACCCCCCAGCGCAGAAATTTTTCGACGGTTATACAAAAAAAAATAAGCTGTTTCATAGAAAAGTGCAATACTTATGCGGTTAAAATGTAAGGAACAGCTGATATTTTTTATGTAACCGACGAAACTCGTGATATTAGGTGTCTGCGAAAAAATATCTAAGCTGATGATGATTGAAATCATAATGCAATGTTTTCAATCAATACAACGTAGGTAGGTACCTTATGCTTGTTAAATTATAATTATAGTTACTATTACGAAAACGAACTGTGATTGTTAAAATATGTGGTAAAAAAAAAATATTTTAATAAAACTCTCTGTCTATTAATACGTACTTTTATGTTTATAAATGTTGGTGTTGTTGTCGTTGTTTAGTTTTAAATTATGTATTTTGTTGTTTTTGTTTAATTTTAGGTTTTAGCTTTGACAGAAGCTACATTGATTTGGCTTATTTATATTTTTCCTATCACCTTTTTTTAGTTTAAGTAAGTATCGGTGCCAGAGCTGAGATCAGTGATAACGATATCGCACACAGTATCGCAATGCGAAAGCATTCTGAAATCAGAAAAAAATATTCTATTAAAATTAAACTTTCACTAAAACTCTGATACCTACACTATAATGTACTTAATAATATATATACATATAACAAAATAATTGTATACAAATCTGATGTCGCTGCATATGTACTTAATTCACATTAATATGAAAGAGTGTATGATTACATAAGTGTTTTCTTATTAAGCAAAATTTTAAAATTCGTATTTACGAATACGCTGTTAATTATTTCGCATAAGCACTTCACCCAATCAACCACACCTATTCCCTCATTTTAATAATAGGTAATTACGTGATATAAAAACGACGCTTTTGGAAATGTCTCTTGACGTACCATAAATCTTGGTCACCCTTCTTCTAATATGCATTACAGGTTATAAGTTCTGTAGGTCGTGAAGTCCTAACATGAGGACTATATCCATACTGTCTACATTTTCTTCGAAATCGTATCAGTCGTTAGCAAAAAGAATCGGACCTCTACTAAGCTCCGTTTTAGAGAACTGCGTGGCCGCGCGGTTCTCCGTGTTTAACCGCGCGGCCATAGCATTTAAGTTCTGTAGATCGTGAAGTCTAAACATGAGGCCTTTATTCATATTGTCTACGTTTTCTTCGAAATCGTATCAGTGATTAGCAAAAAGAAAGGGACCTCTACTAAGCTCCGTTTTAGAGAACTGCGTGGCCGCGCGGTTCTCCATGTTTCAACCGCGCGGCCATAGCATTTAAGTTCTGTAGGTCGTGAAGTCTAAATATGAGGACTTTATTCATATTATCTACATTTTCTTCGAAATCGTATCAGTGGTTAGCAAAAAGAATGGGACCTCTACTAAGCTTCGTTTTAGAGAACTGCGTGGCCGCGCGGTTCTCCATGTTTCGACCGCGCGGCCATGGTTAAACCTTTATAACTTTCTGAATATTGGATCTACGAATTTGCGACTTTCACTTTTAGTGTTTTACAAATTCCTTCGTAATGTTGACGTAGTCGTTTATCTTCTACGACTTTGTGGCCGAGCAATCGAAACGGACACTCAATGCTCCTGTCTCAAAAATGAGTAATATCTGTAAAAACCTTCCACATAATTGCATGATACTTCGAGGCTCCTAAAACGCTCCCATTTAACAAATGCTGAATCCAGTAAAACACATATTTGGGTTTACTATTATTTTTAATAAAAAAAATCCTTCGTAAAACGGTTGCCTTGGCGCATAGCCAGAATAATACTAAGCGGAAAGAAGTTGGAAGAATTCTGCAGTAGGTACTTGTAACTAGAGCCGGCTTCTGGAGTATCAAATGCAGATTGACAAGCTAACAGTTGACGGTTTCAGAATCGCCTTTCTTTTGTTTTTTGTATCGTAATAAATACTTTTTCCTTTAAATAACATAGTTTTTTTAAGCATTTAGCCAACCAGCAGATTTTTTTATATTTCGAACTCTGTTTGCTGTTGAATTCCTCTCTGTGGTAAATCCTTTTTTCACTTGACTTCACAACTTACGGGCACACCAATTCGACATTTTACTTCCTTTTTTATACCACCATGACAATACCTTTGCAAAAATATTGGTACGTTTCCCTTTCTTTACATGCTCCTGCTTAATCGTGTGTCCGAAATCACATTGAAGTTATGAAATAGCGTAAGGAAGGGAATCGGAGTGGAAGCATATATCGCTGGTCTAATTTGAATAGGCGGGGAGGGTCAGACCTCTCTCAGTTGACTGAGGGTCGACAATGACACATAAATTACTACTTTATACGTCCGGCCACTCTCTATCTTCGCGCAGCGATGCCAGAAAGCTTTAGAAATATGTAGGTAAGTGAATTCTGGGAAAAGGGGTAGCGCAATTATTTTGATGGACCTGAGTTTGTGAGTAGTAAAAGTGGTGACCAATGGCAAAAGGTTGGCAATTAGGGCCTTTATCAACGGACAGAAAATTTATTTAGGGTCCGAAAAACTTTTGCTGTAACTCTTTTAACAATTTGTGTGTTAATTTCACAATCAGAATCAACATCATCTGCCTAGCATTTTCCTACATGTTGGGGTCGGCTTCTAGTCTAACCGGATGCAGCTGAACCAGTATTTCATATGGAGCGACTGCCTATCTGACCTCCATGAACCAGTTATTGGGAAATACAATACCCCTTTGTATGACTGGTTGTCAGAGTTTCGGGCTTCTGATGACCGATGTCAACGGTGCAGAAATGACAGCCGGGACCAAGGGTTTAACGTGCTTTCCTAGACATGGAGGGGTCTTATTATGTTAAGATGGTCACCCATCCACGGACCAACCGCGGCAAGCGTAGTATAATAGTATGTACAATCAGTATCAACAGTCCGTGCATAATACCTTGCATATTAACGTACTTATCTATCATACTCTCCGACTATACAATTCAATTTCAAATATCACTCTATACAAATCTAATAATCCCTACGTAAATCGGCCGCCCTGCTCTCTCGATTCTCGGAATTTCAACCATGGCTAGGCTACTACCGAATTTAGACAAGAAACAATCCTACTATAATCGCTCCGAGTTACTTCGTTTTCCAATTGATTTAAGAGTTAGGTCCGCAGTTATCGGTAATATGTACTAAGCGTGTTTCCGTTTTGATAGACGTGGGCAATTGACAATTATATTGTGATTTTTGGGAGAAAAGGTGATTCTTTTTATTTGTATCATTTCCTTGAATAGAAATCTTTAGGAAGACTCTGTCACCCTGTATGAATTTCGTAGAATAGCTTCCACCTTCTTCTTTAGTCTAGTTCTATTCGAATCCAGTCCAATATTTTTTACAAAAAGAGCAGAATGCTTTATTCATTCAAGTAAAACATAGACCCCAATCAGAGTGGAATATGTATCTTCCTTATAATGTATGAGTCGTATTTCACTTTTTTTTATAGTACAGCTCAACCAATGAGCTCTCAATTCATAGGAATTAGTTGCAGTCGTCAAACAAATAAACTTACAAAACTTAATAGTCATAGTATAGTAGAATACCAGTTAACAATAATGTACACGAATTAAACAGATAAAACAAATATAAATATAATAAAAACAATTGTTTTCTGCTCATAGTCAAGTCCAATATTGTTGTATGTTTCAATATTATCTGTGGCTTAAAATGGCGGCGCGTCATCCCAACAGCTGATCGGTTGCTCTGGCACGTACCCCCATTGTAGAATGTTGAATTTGGTTACCATATTTACGGTATTATTTATTAATTTAGATAAAGTAGAGAATGAAATTGTACACAACTACGTATAAAACCCTCCTATGAAACAACTAGCTTCTGCCCGCAACTTCGTTTGCGTCAAATTTCTTGCTCCCTGACCCACCCCGTCGCTCGCCTCGCCTGCCCATGCGAGTACTTCGTATTCGTGACTTTTTTTTTTACTCAGCTCCTAAGGGTCTTAGCGTGATGTTATATAACCTATAGCCTTTCTCGACAAATGGGCTATCTAACACTAAAAGAATATTCCAATTCAAACCAGTAGTTTCTGAGATTAGCGCTTTCAAGCAAACAAACAAACTCTTCAGCTTTATTATTAGTATAGATTATTACAAACATCGCCTCGCAGCTCGGTTTTTTTACTTACATTCATGTTTTAATAACTCTTGATATGTAACAGATTCATAAACTATTTTTCTCGCAAGACTAACAATTATTTACTTGTCAACAGTAATAAAAAGCAACATGCGGCACCAAACCACATCGCCGATCACAAAAGTGGGTCCCACTGCATCGTTAAGAGACGCTGAACCCGACTTCATAGGACCCATCGAAAATGTCACCGTGGCACTTGGCAGGGAAGCTGTGCTGACCTGCTCTGTGTCAGACCTGGGAGATTATAAGGTTAGTAATATCTTACAATGGTAATAATTCTGTCCAAAAAAGTCCAGTTCCTTGCCTTCGTTCTAGTACCCAGACTTCACAGGACCCATTTCTCGTTGAAAATCATCGGCCCTTGCGGGCCCCATCAGTTGTTGCTGACATCTCTTTGAGCCGCGCGTGGAACACAACGCGCCGTAGGGACCAAAGGCTTAGCGTCCTTTCCGAGAGACGTTACTCAAAATCACGGTGATGGGTTTGTCCTACCTATATAGTATATAGAACAGTCAGGTAAATTAATTGTGTAGCAAATCGGATACTGCACTAAACATTACATTAAACTATACATTACATAAATTTTTTCGTGTTATTTTTGCCATCGTCACCCTAAGAAGAAGAAGTAGATCTGCTGTGTTATAACTAGTTCATACAACTGCCGTGAGTAGCGCTGGACCAGTATTAATGGCCGTGACCTACGAGTTGTAGGTCTTAGGTTCAAACCCAGACATGCACTTTACGTTTTGTAAATTATTTCAAAACCACTGCTCTCAAAACAGTGTAGGAAAACATCGTGGGCAACCCACATGTCCTCGAACTAAAAATTCGAAGACATGTGACATCTACCAACCCGCACAGGAACCCGCGTGGTAGATTACGGCCCGCTACCTCTCACAGAGAGGAGGCCTGTGTCCCAGCAGTGGGAACATTATAGGCTGATTACAGTTATGGAGGTTAAAAGTTCCTTGGTTATCCTAAAACAAAGATTCGTGCTATGAAACTGTGTAAAATCACGATAATTCATTGCTATGTAAATTGACTACAAACTCAAACTGTCCGTATATTCAAATCACAACTGTAATTTTTTTTTTCCTGTGTGGGAAATTATCAAATGACTTCTCCCGCTCTGGGTGGAGCAGGAGAGCGTGTCAGACTTTTACTGACTAATACCCATGTTCCCTCAGTTGCCTGTGTGCCAGGGGCCGCGGTATCTCTTTCGAACAACCCGCGCCCCTGAACTGTCATTCTTTTACAGTTATATGAAATGGCTATAACACGGAAAATTGTGGTAGGTTGTTAATTTGCTGTACTTAAATATTATTCCTTATATTATCATTGGAGGGGCTTATGGCTAAGTAAAAATAGCCGCAGGCGTCGATCGAATTAAGCTACACTCGCCGTGATTGGTATGTGAATAGGTGACCATCTTTTCATATCCCTCATCCCTCCGGGCCTCGAAAAGCGCGTCATTCGTGGATCGACAGTCGTTACGGATCGTCAGAAGCCCGAAAGTCTGACACCGGTTGTCAGACTTACCACCGAGTATCGTAAAACCCAGTAACTGGGTTGTCAACGTCAGATAGGCAGTCAGCCATGTAAAACGCTGGCAGTCAGCTGCATCTGGTGAGACTGGTAGCCAACCCCAACATAGTTGGGTAAAGGCTAGGCAGCTGATGATGTACCTAATTTTTGTATTCTCATGAGACCATACTGTATTAGTGTAATGCGATGATGATATAATTATTTGGCCAAATTTCTACATAGTACATACACAGTAAACATCTCTCCTCAGGCATCAATCTGAAGTCTAGATTACGACTGAGCTACTTCAGCATCGTAAAATAAGTATCAACAAAATTCCGGCGCCTAAGCTGACAATAAAATTTGATCTCACGCGTTTTATATTCCCTCTTTGTGATAATAAGATATAATAAACAGAATAAGATACCTTTGAAGAGCTTACTATAAAGTTTGTATTTCTTAAGAGCTTGCTTCCTTGACGTTATCAGACCCCACTTGGAAACCAGCGCTTAGTACAACCAACTTTAAGGTCACACTGATTATACTTAAGAGGTTTACACCAAAATTGCGCTCTTAAAACTTTAATGAAATATGTTCACTTGGAAATTTAAACGATGAAGGTAGTTCCGTAACTTGTGAAATTAATATCTGCGGTACAAGACGCTACTATTTCACTTCTAGAAAGTTCTGCGATGCACAAATGCTGGTAAAAATAGTATTAATCCTCTAATATATTTCGCAAGTAAGTTATGATGTATAAGTCAGAACTCAGCAATATGAATGGCCAATCTCGGTTTGTTGAAAAGAAAATTAATGATGTTTCAATCCGAAACACTTAGAAACATTTATCTGTCTGAATTCCATTCATGATGTGTTTTTGCACAGCAGTAGTGCTCCGTAAATAACTCTCGTTTATCGAGGATCCATTTAGTGTTCTCGTTCATGAAAAACGAGCTCTTTTCCTTTTAGAAGCGATCGATCAATTGCAATGTCATTTAAACAGGAGCGAACGTTTGATCCCCCGGACTCTTCGGATGGGGCCTCAACTTTATTTTTATAATGGACTCAAACGGCTTTGAGGAATTTTCTAACCTACCTAAATAGACATTTTGTAGATGTTAGTGATTAAAATGAAATATTTGTTATTTCTGGCAGATATTTTAGACAATCTGCGTATTTACTAACGCCAGAAATAGTAACGCAACTTATATAAGGAACACAATTTCTAAACCTTAAAATATCTTTGCACAGAAACTGCGGATAGAAAAACTTATACCACGATGTAGGTAAACCTATTTTCTTAAGGTAACGAAACATTTTCGCCACATTGAGCATGAAGGAAATACCGTATACTCTTCTACCCCGATGTTGCTGCTGTTTTTTTAATCTTACTTAGTGATCTCCCATTATCCGTGTGACGTTATATCCCCCCGATGTCACATACGATGTTTCGAAACCATTCATCCAGATCATTGGTTTTGTGTGAATCATAAGCGAGGGAGGAAATATCGAAGAAAATAAGAGCATTTTCACATTGTCGCGTAATATGTATTTACTATTAGGGACTTAGGCGGCTGTGAGTTGTGGATACAATTCTGTTTTTATTATTTGCCGCAATTCGTCGATATAAAACATAGTTGCGTCTATTTTTATGATTGCCGTAGTGTTGATGTTGATATTTTTCCTGGGGAATCAAAATTTATAGTGTTGATGATATTAGGTATATCTTCATTTTTTTCATGTTTTTGTTTATTCTCTGTAATTATGAATCTCTTTTGTAAAGGTTTTAAAGAATAAATTAAACTTCTAGCCGGATGTTGTAAGAATTTCCTGAACACTACGGCACAAATGCAAATAAAATTGTACAAACTGAAATAAATTCTGATCTTACTGCGCAGCTGCATCGTTTTAACTTTCCAAACGGCATTTTGTTTCAGTTCCCATCTCCATTCCATTTTTGTGTAATCATAACATTTTACAGATGTAAGAGAACTGAATAAATGCCCTTTAATTTCCGAGGGTCTTCACAAGGACCTTGTAACTTTAGTAGGTCATAGTAATAACTGTAAGTAAAACGGTAATTGTAAATCAGGCGGGGATGTATACTCGTAAATGAGCGCGCAAATTCTGTCGTCTGCCCCAATTTGTTCCCAATCCCGGGGCCCAGGCTGGTCCCGTGCCCATCCAACCGTCAAATTCATTTGCATTTCACCGAAGCGTTATCTCATTATGATTTGCCGGCTCCTCCTTCATGAACTCTGTATAATTCATAAGTCTTTCGTAAAACAGCGTATTTATAAAATTGATGTGACAGTCTCGATACATATTTATGGAATTTATTATCGGGTCTTGAGGCTTGTTGAGGTTTTTAAAGCTCTTGTTAATAAATGAGCCATTCTTTTGTATTATTTACGATGTTGAATTCGTATAATATGTTTAGGAAGAACTTTTTGAAATGTTATTTCAGATTCACAATGTTAACTTGATGTGAAATGTTATCAGCATCTGGTTAATGTGTCTTTTGGGTTAAAAAACTTTAATACAATTCTAGCATCGTTCTACATTTTTGCTTAAATCCTATAAAACTCTCGTTACTTTGAGGGCCTCAGTCTGGGAGCTAGTTAAGTAGACGTACCCTTACCTACATTTTATCTTTATGCAGCATTAGTCTGACTGCCTCCCATTTTAGGTCTTTGTTCAGAGTTTTAATAAAAAAAGCCACATTTTCTTTATTTTACATAGAAATTATGATTTAATATCATGCGAATAAGTAGAAAATACAGTGGATCATTGCATATTGTATCCAGCTGTTACAATATAAGTCTAGCAAAATAGGTCAGTGATGGTTGACGTGCAGCTAACTTGCAAGTTATAATCATGTAAGTTAGTATGTGTGCTAGTAGATAATATTCATTGATGTTGCAGTTAGGTATTAATATTTTAAGGAGAAGAAGTGTTCATTACAGCGATATTCACCTTGTGATGTAAAACAAATGTGTCACTTCAGTCATCGGGCGCTTATATACCTAAACTTCTTCCCGTGAAATAATAATGTGGAATGCCTTTCTGAATAAATAAGTAATCCCGGGTTCCCAGGATTGAACAATTTTGTAAAAACAACTATAACAAACTTACATAATTAAATTATAGCAGTGGTTACTTTGATTTAGTATCTTTATTTTATTCAAAACAAATGAAATATCAATAAAAATTACAATGTGCACAATGTGGTTAAGAAGTGGAAATTGATTTATCTATCGAACAGATTAGTGATCGAATCGACCAATTTATTGCATTTTGTTAGTTGCATGGCGAAGCTGATTATTTGGTAAAAATAATTGGCCGGCCTGGCCACGTACATCAGTTCAAAGGAAATTACCTACTATTAAAAGTATGACCATTTAAATCACTTGCAGTAACCGCTTGGCACTGGTAGTGTTACTAGTTTATGTGTAACGTGACAGTTTGTATGATCTGTTTCTATTCTCAAAGTGGGCCGCCAGAATGTGGCGTGCGTTTAGAATTTAGTATCTGTCTAGGAAAGGTCACATTGTCTATACGGTTGGAATTGTAGTTTATTACAAATGATTAAGTTGTTCATTTTGATGATTTTGGTTTTAATGATAACCACCAATAATAAACGAAAGTAGTCTGTTTTCTGTTTTTTTTTTTAAGGAAGCAGAATAGTCAGGTCCTTAGCATAATCAACTTATAATATTCGTACTGCTAGGCCACAGGTTCTTCTCTATGAGAGGTACGGCCGAGTGTGGGTGCCACATACCTCTGAATTTTCGGTTATCGGATATCCTGGTTTCCTTACGATGTTTTCCTTCGCCATTTTGAGAGCATTAAGGTCTTTAGTCTGAGTTTTCAGTTAATCATTAGTCACCCGATTCGCACTTAGCTGGTAACTTTTGGGACTGCTTCATCAACATTCCGAATGATAGGATTCTAAAACATGTATTTATGCTTTCCGCAATTGCAAGTGTCACTGGGTTAGTCACTGTTTTATGCCTGACTCGACAGACAGTGGGTATCTGTTCCTGTTGACAAACTGGGCCGACCGTATTCTGCACATGTTTAGAATGCATTACCTACATTTCTCCGATATCTAGTTTGCTTTAGTGTATGCTGCGATAGTATCCTGAACTATTTTAACCAATAATCCTTATTTATACGGTTCGTGGGCGTAGATCGTATTTAACAGTTTATTTACACAAATATACACTAACAAAAAAAAGGAGCAGTAAAATAAGTACACAGGTGATACGTATTACTACAGAAATCTCTTTCGATATACCTGCGATAGAAGGATAGATAGAAAAAGAGAAAAGGGAAACGTGATTGAAAAAAGAGATGCTTCGCGTAGTTTTTAATTCAATTACTAGGAGAATTAATAAATGGCTTCGCACGCGACGATGGCAAGAGACCGAGCGGCATGTCTTTATTCCCATGGAAGGTGGGTAGACCTTTAGTGTATGATGCAACATGAGTCGATACTCTTGCGCCATCCTATCTTCCTGGCTCGGTGTGCTGTGCTGGCGCTGCCACTGCGGCTGCGGAAAACCTCAAGTGGCGAAAGTATAACAAACTTACTGGTAATTATATTTTTGAGCCGTTTGGGGTTAAAACCATCGGGCCGTGGGGTCCGAGTGCTCATGGTCTCTTCAAGGAAATCTCAAAACGGCTGGTTGACACTCCCCATGACCTAAGGGCTGGTTTCTACCTTGGCCAGTGGCTAAGCATTGCCATACAACGTGATAATGCCGCCAGTCTCTTGGGAACATTACTTGTCTACAGCTATGCGGATGAATTTTTTCGACGCCATTTTTTTATTTGTGAATAGGTTTAGTTATGTTAGGATTATATTTGTTTTTTTTTTCTTGTACATACTATAAGGCAGCTTACAGATATTTTTTTCCAATAAATTAAGTCTCTTCTCTATTAATGTGACCTAATACAAAATATGTTTTATGAATATCATGAACTATTACTTAACTAAGTGGTAATTTAATTAGCGTCCTCAATGAAAGCAATTTTAAATACATCCCGGGTACCGGTTTTGAAAGATAGAACTCCACGGAATAAACAATCTTTTTGGTATATCCCTAACAGAAAACAAGCTTAAAACTTCAACTTAAACCAAGAGATAATGCCTTAAAATCTAAGTTCTAAACCGTTAATCGACTTTCCGTGTTCCAAGTAATCCTCTTGAGAGTTCATAAAGTCAACGGGGAATCAATAAGTCCGCATATTCTGAGGTAGTGAGATCAGCCTTTTTCCTTCACAAAGAAACTGGCAGCGTTTGCAATTTCTCCCACAAGCTATCTAACGGTCGACTCATCACGATTTAAATCCGTGTCTACGTAGAACCTTTTAGGTACAAACTAAGCTAGTGTTTACTATGTACTTTTTAGTTTGAGTTTGAAGTTCATTTTGGGAAGCATTTTTATTGTGATTGTGTTCGAAGCTTGAGACTAAGATGCTGTTCAACCAATGGTTTTGTAAGCATTGATGCTATTTTGAATTCAAATCTGTCTTTAGGCTTTAAAATAGTTTGGGAAGTAGGTATACTTACCAAACTTGTTTACAAAAATCGCGGCACGTAAGTTGAACCAAACTGGCAGATTTTGGTTCAACTTACGTGCCGTGATTTGTAATTTATTTCAGAACTTCAGTACACGTTACATCTATAACTATGCTAGAAGATGACCTCGTTATTTTTCTGTGAGAGGGAACGAGTACACGCGCTCCTACCTTCGGTTGTTTGTTATGATTTTGGTTCAACTTACGTGCCGCGATGTATTGTTTATTTATCGCCATGATACAATATTATGAAACAAAGATGGTTGACGCTATAACTCTTCTGGTTTTTAAGAAAAGTGGGAAAAAATGTGTAACATTTTTTGAGGCTTACCATACCAGAACCTCGTCTATATATCTACTTATGTAACTACTCAACTCTCACAAAGAATGGCCTGCCTTCTCATAACGAACGAAACGGAGAGTTTTTTCATTTTTCTTTCGTTCTCTGGTAACAACAAACAGCAAAGCATAGAGGTACTTGTTAACTTTATGTAAATGGCGAAGTAACAGAAAAGAGCTGAAGCAACACAGACATATGATTTATGTGTTTACGTATCCATTTCAAGCTTGCTTGAAGTAAATAACTTACTTCAGGTAAATAATAAATAGACATGTACCTACTTGATTTCCATATTTAAATCAAGTTTTTTCAATGAAAACATAAACGTAATATATTGTAGACAGGTAGGTACTTAATTGTACCTACTGATCAATAAATTATGTTTCCGCAAATTACGAATGATTTCTCGAGTCTTCAATCTGGAAACCCAGACTCCGGGCTGTTACTGAGAATTTCATAATGTAAAAGCCTCTGGAAGGGGTCTGGATTTATGCCCGATTGATGATAATAGGCTCGCCCTTTCTATTATATGGGAGAACCGCCAGGGTAGCACGCGAAATTCTATGTTTTTCGCAATTTTGCGGTTTTTTGCAATTTTCAGGTCAGTGTCAGTTTGTATTTTGATGAAAATGTTATTTGCGGCTCATCAATAGTTCATATAATCCCAATGAATGACAAAAATCGTAAAAACATCTGAATTTCTGGCACTTTTCTTTTTTCTGACTCTTAAATTAATTTAATTTTTATTAGATTTAGATTCAATTTTGACTTGATTTTAATTTCATTTTGACTTAATTCTGATTTTAATTTTAATTTAATTTTGATTTAATTGTAATTTGATTCAATTGTAATTGTAATTTAATTTTTAATTTAGTTTAATCTGATTTTATATGTTACGTGTACCGTCTAACATAGTGTAAAATACCTACTGTACCTGCTAACAAATTATGAATTGTTGTTGTCCGAAATAAACGTTTTGAATTTGAACAACTAGCGAAATGTGGGTGTAACTACTTTAAGGTCATCGTTGCCTATACCTTCGGGAAAAAAGGCGTGAAGTTATGTGTTGTGTTTCTTCATTCTGCAAAGTAAAACCTCCACTAATTAAATAAAGCGAAAACGAATCGGCCTGTAATAGCGTCTTGTCACAACTTTGAAAAACATCATTTATCTTAGTAAGTTGAACGCGGCAGAATTTGGTTGTGGCACTTCGTTTCGGTTTGTTTGGCAGGGGTTCCCAGTTCTAACCGAATCTAACCAATAAAGTATTTTTAAACATGGTTGGGTTCTTTACAACATGGAACGTAGTGAAATTAAAATACATATACAAATCTATTACTAAAAAAAAAAAAAAGTTGAAGTGTTTTTTAGTCATGTCAAAATAACAGCTTCTTACTAAATGCATATGAAAGAATAGACTATCGGGTATCGCGTTTAGCGAGTAATTCAGCGAGTTATTAAATTTAAATTAAGCTTAGTAATACAGCAATATTGTGGCAGCGACTATTGTTTTATTTTCTCTTTTTTAATCACTTGTCTTCAGCACTTCTTTTAACCTATAGTTAAATCGTGGACAATAGTGCGGGTTACATGTTTGTTAAATCTTAGTTTTATGAATATCTCTGTATTTTGTAGCCTGTTGCTGTTTTTTTGTCCCTAATAAATAAATAAATCGACTGGACTGATTTTGACGGCACTTTCACTTGCAGTTAGATGATGTTATAAGGATTAACATAGTCTACTTTTTACCCCGGTGGCACGTTCCCGTGGGATAATTTCCGACATCCACATGGGTGAATCCGCGGGCAGAAGCTAATAGATATGATAATGCCAGCCTTTTTGGTTAGCTTTTAAATTATGTAAATATTATGTTGGAAATAAAAATAAAAAAGCATTTTGTGGAAAGGATTAACTAAAAGTTGTGAAGTGAAATTAACGTAACATTGTTTGTTTTGTAAATAAATATTTTCGATTCTTTTGTAACACAAACATAGGGCTATACCAACAGTCGTTAATTAAGGTGCTAGTATGTACACGATAAAAAGGGAAATATTTAACTGACCCTCTGAAAACCTATTGACCTGGTTCTAATTAAGGATTCTATTGTAAATTAAATGATGAATGAACCTATAAAAATTCTTTGTTCTTCTAATTTATCTGGCCTTTTCTCCATAGTTGCCCACCGAACCTAATCTAGGGTACCCCGACCAAACGGGTTAAGTAAGGTTAGAACTGTGGGCAAACGTGCGAGCCGAGCGAGCGAAGCGAGCAGAGTAGCGGCAGCAGCCAGCGAACGATAAATCCAAGTTAATAATAAGAATAGGAAAAGAGGAATTATTTGAGGTTCACAAAAAGAGGTGCATTTAGATTCAATAATATTTTAAAGAAACCAAATTGGGATTTATTTCAATTAGGTACGATTAAAAATATGCCCTACACGAGCAGCGCATAATCAGCGGCTAACTTTCCTAATGGCCACCGGGAACAGCACATGTATAGCTTCATTTGATATGCTGATCATTCTCATATATTATTATATTATGTACTAGGTATACTGTCTCGACAATACCCTTGAATGCTGACACCTGGTAATTAATTATAAGTAATTAGTAGAACAATGTGTGCCGCAAACTATTCATTAGTCGACTATTGTCGATACGAACAATATAACTATTAACAAACTATAATTATTGGTGTATATAGAACTTGATGATTTTTAAGATAGTACAATTATAGTAACAATAAGGTGATTATGATGAATGTTATTTATTTATTTCGTTTTGATGAGAAATTAATAGACTGCTCCTTTGATTTGTATTTGAATTTTAGATAATTAACGATTTCTAATCGATTTGCATGAAGGTGCTCTTACACGGGCAATTTTTTGAGCAATTATAATAATGGCTCAATCTGAATAAATTATGTGGAGTAATCTGGAGCAACAACAATAAATTGCGGATATATTTCAGGAATATAGCTTCTCATTGCTCCATATTTTTCATAAGTTGCCGAATATTCAATCGGTTTGGAAATTTTTGGTCAATTTTCTTTCTATCTAGTTTGTACGTATATCTACGACTCGTTTTTGCGAAAAGAACCGGCTTTGTATTGCCTAGTTTTTTAAGTTGCTCCATTTTGCACGATATTGTCTGGCCGTATCTCTGGCAACAGGTTGCTACATGTTGCCATTGTCCTAAATAGCTGGATGTAGTCGTGACGTCATAGTTGACGAGAATTTACCAGAATGGAGCCATTTTAGTTGCTCGTGTATGCGCACCTTTAGGGAGACCGAGGAGCTCATGCTACATAATAATAGCCACTCGGGTTAGTCTTCAAGGTTAAGCAACGCTTGACAAAGTCGATCCGTGGTGGGTGACCATCAATTACATACCAAGACTCTTCTGTCCCTCGGATAGGAGGATCTTTGACAGTCGTTACGGGTCGTCAGAACCCCGAAAGTCTGGCAGTTCCAACCAGAGGCGTTACTAGGGTAGCGCAAGCAAGGCACGAGGCCCGAGCGCCTATCGAAGGGGGGCGCAAAAAATCGACAATTATTAAATTTAAAAATAAAAAATGCTTCAATTTCACACCTATATTTGAGAAATTTTAAGAGCTACTTGAACATATTACGCAGTATGAAGATAAAAGCGTATTTACAAATCTGCCTCTTTGTATTCAAATTCTGCTCAAAATTTCGGCATTGCGAGTAGTGAGCGATTTTTTAGGAAGTCGAAATTAATACCTTCGTTATTGAAGCTCATGCGACCTAGCTTTGCTCAGTATAGACGGAGACGATAATTTACGAAGGAGCGCAAATGTGATGCGTGCCCTAGGCGCCATTTTCTGTTAGTACGCCCCTGGTTTCAACTACCAAGGGGTATCGTATTACCCTGTAACTGGGTTATGGAGGTCAGATAGGCAGTCGCTCTGTGTAAAATACTGGCATTTAGCTGCATCCGGTTAGACTGAAAATCGACCCCGATCTAGTTGAAAATAGGCTAGGCAGATTGCAGATAAATTGGAATAAAATAAACCATAGCATTCTAAAATAATTTAACATATAACGTTCAAGAAAAGGTGGCGTCACGACCTAGACGCGAACTGCAAGGGCTGGATCGAGGAGGCCCTGGAAAAGAATGCCTGGAAGGATTTTGGGGAGGCCTTTGCTCAGCAGTGTAGGCAGAGAAAAAAGAACGTTCGCACTGGATCTTCAACGCACTGCACAGATAGTTAAATATCGAACAGTTTGTTTTTTTGATGCGCTGAGATGCTCTCTGTTGGATTTTCAATGCTGGGATCAACACCGAGAGTTGCAAATCCAGTGCGCGATAAAATCCTGCCACGATATTTTTTAGTCCGTGCGTGGTCTATTTCTTTTACTGTAACAGACATGAAGATCGACGGAGAAAAAAAGACAGTACATTTATTAAACCGGGCTCGTTAGCCATTCTCGGTATGGAACCCTAAAAAGTATAATGTTAGGTATTTCATGAATAGCGAAGAATTTACATTTAAAACTTTTCGATATTATAAATAGCTGTATCGGAAACTTCCTTCGGGAGGAAATAGTTCCAAAACTTAATTTGGGAGTTCTTTACTTAAGATATTGAGCACTAATAGCTGTGGCTTCTTCAGCATTGTAACAATATTATCTGAAAGTTAAAATTACTTTTGAGCGGGAACAGGATTTCTAGAAATTTTTGTTCGGAGCGTATTTGAAGAATATAGTGGTTATATGATGGCGAATCTTCACTTACGCTACGCCGCCATATGACGGCTGTCATGAAAATTAACTTGATTTGTTGAAAATTAACTTGTTTAACTTGATCGTGATAAAAAATGTTTCTTAGGAAAACACACCAACTTACTTTCCTAAATAATGTTCTAGTGACGTCATTTGCCGACAAATTGCGACGAAACCGTAGCTTAAAATTAAGAAAAAGGTAATAAAAACGTTCCAATAAATTGACTTAAAATTAAGCAAATAAAATCTAATCTATACATATAATAAAATCGTAACGAAGTCAAAACTATACATTGATTTTTTTTTTGTAATTCTCACTAGGTCTGGGAACAATTCTATGCCGAAAATATTTCTGTTTGTCTGAATGTATGTTCCAGCATCACGCGAAAACTACAAAATAGATTTTGTTCAAATTTTGCACAGATATTTCCTATATATCTGCGCAGACCGTAGGGTATCACTCAATCTGTGTGGTTCTTTCTTCAAAAGACCATTTCAGACACCGATCCACATGGTCTTCACATGATCTGACCAAGATTATGTCTAGACTTTAAAAGAGACTGTGACCTCTGAGTTTGTTTCGGCCTTTCTTCTCAGAGTAGTCAGATAGGAAAGGCCGACCTCATCTAGTTTAAAAAAATATGATTGACGTGTAAAAGTGTTTGTACAAACCTACTTACATAAATAAAATCATTTATCATTTATCATTTATCATTTATAAATTATCACGCTTTATGCCATAGAGGATGAGCAGTATTGCAATTTATTTGTATTCTTCTATAGTTTACCGCATATTATAAAAAGACGGGCCAAAAGGTTAGAAAATTGCAGAGAGTTACAGATTTTACCTTTTGAGTGACTATCATCACGCTTTTCATTATGCCCCTAAGCAGCAGTTATGGACATCACAACATAATACAGCTTAGTTGGGGTGGGGCAACAAGGGTAGGTAAACCAACCGTTGTCGCTACATGAAAACGGTCTTGGGAGACTGTTCTTATTTGAATTCACAAACTAAAAAAAATGTGTAAGTCAGCAAGAAAATGGGAAAAAAAATGTGATGCCTATCGATCCTGTTTCTTATCAAAAACCTCTATGGGACCACAGAAGTTTGAGTATTACAAAAGTCGGAAATCGCAGGACAACAGAGATCAACAGTCGATTAAATTACTTCATTGAGTTAATAGGGAATAAAGCAGAAAGTTACAAGTAAGATTAACATCCCGCTATACCTTTCAAGAGCTAAGCAGTCAATCATGACAGAGTGAAAGAACGGCTATTTAGCTAACTCTCGATAAAGTAAAATAACTAAACGGTTGGACGGTTCTTTTGCGAACATGTAGTTGTCAGTTCGATTCCCAAGTATTGGTATTTTTTTTGAAGTAGCGGAAGGTTCCTTATGAATATCGAGTAGTGAGTCAGAATAGTTTTCTAAGAGACCAATTATAATTTAAACAAGATTTTGCTTAATTGGATATTTTCGCTTCTAAATTAGTCTATCTAGCATGAAATGAAAACGAATTGCTTATCTAAATAAGCAATTCGTTTTCATTTCAAAATCTAATAAGAGTGATAAAAGTAAGTTTATAACGTATTTGTTTTATTATTATGATAGTCATAATTACGTAACTTGAAAATTATTTTTTTTGTTCATGTATACATTTTTATAATTTTAGTTTCAAATAATAGAATTTTGTATAAAACGGATATTTCAGTCAGAACCATGTAAATCGGACCACTGGTTTCGAAGTTATTAAAAGATTCGTTTAAGGCTAAATGTACAAACTACAATTTTTGGAGTTTATTTTTTACGATTTTTTATAACGTGTAGATACGTTAAATGTTGGTATTTTTTACTATTAAGGAAGGTTATTATTTACCAAAAAAAAATCTCAGATAAAGTAGGCCCGTATTAAAGGCGAGCAATTTGTCGGCACTTGGTAGACTCTGCTATAAACCACCCCAATCCCCTGATTGCGGAAGCCGACCGCGTGACGCGAATCCTACTAATGCAGGACCTAGGATCCTACTAATGCTTTGCTGACCATGGCTTATTCTAACCATGGCCGATGGCCCTACAACCCTTCTCCAGGAGAGTGGCCAGTCCACCAGTACGCTCAAAATACACAAACACATAACGCCATCCTTCCATCCACCCCGCCGAGGCCCGCTGCGACGTCCCAAGCCCCGACCCTTGCTCGAACCAGACCGCGCCGCTGAGCCTGTAGCCTTAAATTCTTCCATAGTTATATTAATTATTTCATTCCAAAGTAACCCGACGCATGCTGGCAAGCAAAACATAAGCCAAGGTCCATACTACACAGGGGATCCCCTTAACATGAAGTAGCTTTGTTTTACGTTTTTAAGCCGTGGCTCGAGGCTTTAATATATAGTGACAGCCACGGGCAAGTCCGGCTATGCAGTTAACAACCTCCTAGGTTAACTTTCAATACGAATCCATAAAAAAACCCAAAAAAAAAGCCACTTGTTCAGTCGCAACACTGCCACCGAAGAGGCAACAACTAAAAAGAAGTAAAAATCTGAATTTTATTTCAACGTAGCCTCGTCATCGCTACCCGTCTCTCCCCAAGGTCCTTATGGATTGTACTACAACACAGGTACTACATTCAACTACAGCATTCAGGGCTGCGTGGTGACGCGTGGCACCAATGGATTCACTCGACTCAGATAGTAGGGAACGCACGTGTATAATAGTGGGAGTAGTGTTGGATACACCCGTGTCGTCTGTTACACTGGTGCTTTACTTTATATACATTATTTAATCACAACTGCTCTAAATACGATGAAGGAAAACATCGTGAGGAAACCAGCATGTTCTTGAACCAAAACGTAACACGTAAACGTAAAACCGTACCAAGAGAATTCTTGGGTGTGCAAACGGGTTATTTTAACGCCCAAAAATGATCAAACTGCTGCGAACAACCAGAGTAGTCTATAAAAAATTGGCCATAAGACCAATGAGCGGGTGTCAACCTCAGGCACACTGCTTCTCACATGGAAAACTGCACTGTAACCAAAACTACAAACGTAATATACAGGAAAGTTTCATAAAATGTAGCTGTCATGTTAGTAAGTTGTGGTGACTTAAGACTTCCACGCGAACGAAGTCGCAGGTAGAAGCTAGTAAAATATAATTGTTAAAACAATATTGTGAAATGTGAATAATCCTTCCAAAATAGCGAAATACTCAAAAATCTATGCAAAACAAATGCCGACATGTGCTGGCTTAGCTAATAAAAATAACAAATGCCTATGTATAGGAAATGATAAATCACATAGCGAAAAAAAGGGCCCGCGAGATTATGCGAATTTACGTATTGAATATTCAGCCGAAGGCACTTTCACAATCATGATGGAATTGCGAAAATACAGGGTACATTTTCCGAATCGCGGCATTGGGGGGCATATCCATAAAAAAAATATGACAAATAGATTTAAATGAAAATCGACTTTCTAGATTTTGTTTCAAAACTTAAAATCCATGAAACCCCGGCCTCAAACGAACAGCCCCCAATTAGCGAACTCATTAACACCGTGTGAAGAACAAGAAGCAAGCTACTCACACCGTTATCAGTCGTAATCGCAAACGACACTGGATACACAACACCCAGAAACAGACCTTTACCGCAATTAAGCGCACTTGACCAGACCTGTGCATCGGCGCCTCAACACCAGCCAAAGAAAGAAAATCAAATAGACGCTGAACCTTCACGTAGCGGCATTCATATAGCCAACCTACAGGAAACAGGGTTGAACTCAGGAACATACATCTCCACACTGAGATTGGCACCCCTCAAGAAAAGCGAGTAACACACACCGGGGTCATATCAAGCACAAACAATGCAACTACGCAGCTCTCAACAGAAATTCTGTATAAATAAAATACGAAGACTGGATAACAAAAAACTAGCAAATAAAGACATCATCCCAACGAGTAAAGACATCGAAATACCCTGGAACACAATAACGGAGGTTATTAAAACCGACCGCTGCTCAGGAAACTGATTCTTCAGTCAATTTAATCAAGAGACCATCGCTTAGCTCTTGCTAACCTACAAAGCGGGAAACCGGATAATCCAAATAGGCATAAAAATAATGGCAGACAACACTCCAAAAGGTTAAATATCAAGAAGAACAAAAACACGCAGAGCCCGCTTCACCGGACTGGGGACATTTCACACCGAAAAATGCAGGCAAATGCTCGACACGTTTTACAGGAACAACAAACAAAACGCCGAAGGAGATCCGCGTACATAAAGGTGTCCCCCAGGAAAACAACAAAAAAGGAGCGAGGGCCTTTTCAGATACCAAATGTTAAAATAACAAAGCCGAAGAAGTAATGGTAATCATCAATAAAGCCAAACGAGACAACTCCCGGAACGGACCAAGTAGTAACCGTGGTAACCGAACTTAACAAAACGATGCCCCAAATATAACAGGAAACCGCAACTATACACAAGAATAAAGCCTGGACACAGAATACAGTGCCGGACAAGTGGCTTGAAACCGCGCAGGTACTAATCCCAAAAATAAAAAACTAGAAGACGCGAACGAATATCGCTGCATAATGGTACTACAGAATTTACGCCAGATGCGTAGTAAAAACAAAAAAATAAAAAAATAGACGATGCAATAACAGGACTAGGCAACTACCAAGCGTCCCTTTTAAACAATGGATCAACAGATTACCACATTTTATGCACGAAAGGGTCCTAGACGAAGAAGGATTTGCAAGTAAACGAATTTACGCTCGCCCTATCGCCTTTGTCATAGAAAACACCAATGTCGACTTAAAGACATTAAGGCATTAGGATAATTATTGCAATGAACTAACAAATCGATGACCAACAGGATAATCAAGGTATACATGAATGTAAGAACATGCATCAAATGGAGTGGCCAGCAAAGCAATTGGATTATAATTATCAAAGGAAAGGGAGTTAAACGGGGTTGCCCTCACTCCTCTCGCCTTTTTACATTAGTCTTCGACGAAGTCCTTAGAACCCTTAAAGATGCAACCCATTTAATCAAACTAGATCAGGACCGCGTTTCACTCCCCCTGGTATTATCAATTGCGGACGATCTTATACTCATTGCAGATGATCTAGAAGGACTAGAGCGCATCTTATACCACACAAAATCTTTACTAAATACCGCAGGCCTCCAAATAAACGAAACAAAAACAAACATTCTAATTAGGGACCCCATAACATCACAGCAAACAATCAACGTGACCCTCAACGGAATAAGTATACCAACAATGGACGAAATAAAATAGCTAGGCACATACACAAGCAGAAAAAGCACAATTAGAAAACGATGCGCACAGGCCACGAGAAACGCAAATCATTACTACCATTCATACTAAAGGCAAAGATGGACTGGAAGTTAACTAGACTTATGTATCGAAGAGTTATCGTACCTTGTATGATATATGACTTAAAAGTATCGACCCAAGGTGAACAGATTAAGACTCAGAAGATATGAACGAGTTATCATGAGAGACTTGATTAACCACATCAGGAATAAACTAATAATTAAGAAAATGCACCAAATCTTAGACGAAAAATACGTAACAAAACGCATCAAGAATCACAGGATGTGCTACTTAGCACACGTCTTCAGACGGGATAAACCACACCTATTGCAGGTAGCAATGCAGTACAAGGCCAAATCTAAGAACCTCGGACGACCTATTTACCCAAGGAATGACAATCTAAAACAAGCAATGAAATACTTCGACATGGGAATCATGTTTTGAAAGGACATGGCTGGAGACAAAAATAAGATAAGGAAAGCGGCTAGCGATATCTACAAAAAACCAGAAACTGTTAGCTGCGAGAACTCAGAATATTACTACGAAAACAACAAAACAGAACACAGCGAAGCAACGACATAGAAAAGAGCTAAGAAAACAATTGAACGTACCCAAGAAGCTCGACCTGAATCAACATGCCGGCGACGTCGTGAAAAGATGCCCTCCTATAATAAATAAATACCACCCGTCTCTCCACTAGTCCAATGCTTACTCAAGGATGCATATCCGGTAGGCTCGCAATCCTTTCCTATCCTATGGGCACGTCTACCTGACCATTACCGCGCCCCCCGGTCTACTTCTTGATATGCAATGGCCTCTGTAACACCATGAAGCATGAGGCTCCAGGGGCTAGTGCAAATCTTGGGGTTCATTCGATTTATCGAGTCTGGTCAAGCCACGCTGGGATCGGTGCATTTCATATTCATATTCATATTCATAAAACTTAGGAATACAAATCATCCGCGGTTAGTCGTGGATGCGTAACCATCTTTACATACCAAGACCCCTCGGAAAAAATTTAAGCCGTTGGTGTCGGCTGTCATTCTTTGATTTTTGACAGTCGTTACGGGTTATCAAACGTCCGTAAGTCTAACAACCAGTCTCATCAAGGGGTATCGTAGTACCCAGTAACTGGATTGTCGAGACTGGATAGGCAGTCGCTCCATTTATAATAACGGTATTCAGCTGCATCTGGTTAGTCTGGAAGCCGACCCCAACATAGTTGGGATAACCTTAGGCAGATGATTACAGGTCATCTTAAGAGGTCAGGTCATGAGAATGTTGGAAGAAAGAGTGAACCTGTTTCTGCGCACACACTTGTGCACTATAATATCTCCCGCGCCGAAGGCCAGTTTCCGTTGAGATTGGCCGCCATAGCCGAAATACGGTCCGGAGAACTACACAGGTCATCTTAGTAAAAGTAAAATATAACGCATACTACAGACATATAAGGTGACCGATTATGAGACGTTTTCTTTTGCTGGAAGTAAGAAGTAGATACCTATATATAACAGTAAACAAATCTAAGCGAATAAAAATAGAAAACTTTTTAAATTCGTTGTTTACCCACAGAATAGTAGATAAAACATTATCGCCTAAGCAAAGTCTGAGATCTTTATAATAATTTGAATCCCCAAATTCAATCACAATAAGTAAATCCAAAGTTATTTATGGCTTTTCAAACTCCAAGAGGATTGAGTTCCATTAAGATTAGATATTATTATAATGATGCCTTTTCCAGATTTATTAAAATAAGCTTCCCTGTACAGGGCTGTCAAAACATTAATGGTAATTTTAATAGATGTGACAGAAAGTTGCCGCTGTGGGAAATTATTTGTTTGCATAAAAGGTACCTGGAATTTTATTTATATAAATCGAAATACATAGTGTAATGCCAGGTTCTGGTGCTAATTCCTTGGCATCATATTTTTTATTATTAATCATTTTAATCCCACATCTAATATTATAAATGTGAAAGTTTGGATGTTTAGATGTTTGGATTTTTGTTACTCAATCACTCAAAAACGGCTGCACGGATTTGTAAGAAATTTGGCACACAGATTATAACCTGGATTAACACATAGAATATTCTTATCCCGGTTATACGTTCCCGTGGGATAATTTTCGAGCTCCACACGGGCGAAGCAGCTGGCAAAAGCTAGTTTAGAATACACTTACATTCCATACATTGTTAGTAAATCATGATTAAAAATATGTTGTTAAAATTATGAATACATTAATATTGTTGATAATTGCGCTATTTAACATAATAAAGGGCACCTCCAGAGCCATGAGCTTCTTCCAGTGCCTCACAACCGGGCAAGAAACCCTTCTGAATATGGTTTTCAGATTCATTATAGCAAATAGGTTTTTAATCATTGATATTCATATTCATTTAACTAAGAAAAAAGGGTTTTTCAATAAAATTGCCAGTGCAAGTAGCATTTATTTATCCAATCAAAAATTTACCTCAGAAACCGTAGAAACGTGATCTCAGCAACGCAAACACATCACACACAAAATAAGTTCTCAATTTCTAAGGAAATTTCTATCACGAAAATCTTTTCCTGCTTCTGGTCGACCGACATAACTTTGCCTTCTTCAAATCAGATAATATTGGATTAAAATGTGCCGAACGAATACAAAGTGCGGCAGTAAAATGATTTCCCTTTTCGTGCCTCTTCCCTTTGTACCCTAGGTTTGTGTTAAACGTAATGTAATTCGTAATTTCACTTGATTTCTAACCTTTTTTTAAAAGAATTTCAGTTCATTTTCATCTTGTACCACTCCGGAGTACACGTTTTCTTTTGATCGCGGGCTTAGCGCCCCTGGCAAAGGCTATTGTTCCAGAATAACATTGTGTGTTTAATTATACTCCCATTTGCTTAATATTTATGTTAGGGTCTTGTCTTACAGAACACACACAATGTAAGGGCCTATTTATATAACGTACACATTGTATAACGATGTTGTGTTTTCAGGCTCTTTGAGAATTGAACGTACATGTTTTTAGATATTGTTGGCAAGTACGAGTGTTTATTTAATTTAATAATTTTGTTGTAGATACCGTACCTATGTATGACGTTTCATTGAGTAAGGTGGTCATGTTTTATTCACGAATTATATGTTAAAACGTAGAATTTACACGTGTACATGAATTCTCATATTTCCCGAGCGACGTTTGAACCGTTGACTTCGCTCGTCACGGGTGAAGAGAGTTGGTTTCAGTTCAGTAAAGATGTGATTCGGGCAAATATTATAAATCAGTTGGAGAAACCCTTGAAGGTCAAGGGTGGATGTCAACTAGGTATCCTTATCCATAATAGTTTCGATATTTTACCCTGTAGCCTGAAACTCACTAAGAAACAGTCACCAATAGAGATAAGTATGGGTCGTCGTATATAGTTGAAGTTTAGTAAGAGACCTATGGATGTTTTCAAACGAAATTTAAAATTTAGTTTTTCGGTTCTTACAAAACATCAACTACATATATCTGACGACCCTGGTCACGTATCTGTTTTTGTAACCGTACAAGACTGGTTGATAAAACGCATAGTCAGGCTTACAGTTCATCCGATGACACTTCATGGAACCCCATCCTTACCATGTCAATCTATTTATTTAAAACATAAAAGATTAATTATATTGATATGGTCAATAGAAGATGTCGTTTGGTTAGCTAAATAGAATAGAATACAATATTTCTTTATTTTGAAAAAAATATATAATTAGCTAATAACTTAAGACAGAAGGACTCTTAAGTAGGGGGACTGAATAAATTAACCGACTTGGTATTACGTGGATCTCGCAACTTTTTACGGTAGAAGGACTGAGTTGCGAGACTTGTTTTTTTTTACAAGTTATGTTTTTGATTTTACTTATACTCGCCACTATTACTCACGCTAAGTACATACCATTATGCTTATCACTATATTTAGTTCCGTAGTTGGGTAAAAATAATGGCAATTAAATGGGAATCTTTCGTTGTGCTTTGGGAAGAATGTGCTCCACAACGCCGCGAATTAAAAAAATAATAGTTTAAAAAACTAAAAAGTAGAAAATAATTTAATTCTATTAAAAAGCGTGGGGTGCTTGATATTAATTGATTATAAAAATACCTCAAAAAGCACCCCACGCTTTTTAATAGAATTAAATTATTTTCTACTTTTTAGTTTGGTTTTTAAAGCGTGTTTTTTTTAAACTATTGTTTATTTTCAATTTTTTAGTTTTGCTAACTACAAAAGCATGTTTTTTTAAATTATTGAATTGTCATAGGTCCTCGATAAGTCTACAAAGTTTAAATGAAATCTGACCGTTTAAAGTGGGTCAAAATAGCATCCAAAGGAGTCGGTTACATACAAACATACAAACAAACAAACATACAAGTGAAGCTAATATAAAGCGTGTAAAAATGGTGGAGGCACCAAAACATATATACATTGCTAACTACTTAGTGAAAACCTTCATTCATTCACTGATAGACAATGCACATCCTATACTGCTGCATTAAATAAATACTTAAAACGTATCCGCTAAGGTGAATAAGGGATGATATTTTGTATGAAAGTTGGTAGTTCTTGGATATTACATCGGACATGTGGCTTGCCAGTCGAAAATGTATCCACTTTGGAATTCAGGTCTTCTCTCTCTCAATCTCTCCTGTATACCTTGACTCTTTAAACATAAGAAAACCTCAATCTCAATACACTATTTTTCTCACCCAGGTGGCGTGGATCCGAGCAGATGATCAGACAATCTTAACCCTCCACACTCGACTGGTGACGCACAGTTCCCGGTATGCTGTCACCAACGACTCCCCAAGGTCGTGGCAGCTCCACATACGACCGCTGAAGGTTGAAGACCGAGGGTGCTACATGTGTCAGATCAACACCAGTACTATGAAGAAGCAGATTGGATGTGTTGATGTGTTAGGTAAGTGGAGATACATATAATGTCCAGGGTCAAATGAAATCAGCCGATATCGAAAACTAATGAAACAAAAAATAAAAACTAATTTCATCATTCGATGGGCGAAGTTCAAAACCCGTAATCGGTCAGCGAACCGCTTTGGCTGGGTACGTGTAGATCACTCAGCTGTTTTTGTAATTTTTCGTGAAAGTTAGGTATTTTTACGAATTTCCGAAAACCGTAATATAACAGTCGTTTCGTTTCCAAAATGTACATGTCATAGTGTCATTTCAAGTTATGAACAAAGTACGAATCATGAAAACATTTTGTTTTATTGTTTTTTCTTGTTTCATTAGTTTTCGATACTTTACCAATACTTGGGTAAAGTATTGCCTGCTAATTCAATTTGACCCTGCATATATGTGTATATGGATATCTTTTGACTAAAAGCTTTTGATACGCAATATTGTGACTCAAAGTTTTAGAAATATCTTATTGCAAAGATGTATTCCCATGTGCGGTGAAAGAAATGTTTGCAGTATTGGAAGTAGAATGTTCAAGAGCTTTTTTTTTCTGCTATCTTAGAAGTTTTTCGAATTGCATCAGTAAAAGAACCGAGTGTCTAAAACTTCAACCGTGCCAGCGTCATTATTAGGAGAACAGACAAAAACAAGTAATTGAAGAAAAACTTCTACGATATAAAACGAGTGTTATTTTAGCAAACAGCTTCAAAAATTAGAACTAGCACTAAACCAACCCAATTTCTTAAACTGCACTAAAACGGGAACTTTCCAAATAAACCGGCCACAATTATATGACATACTGTTCGTTCGACCACTTGTTTTTTATATATTTTCCCTCTAGTGGAAAAATTTCGAGTATTTTTCTGAAGGAAAACAACATCGGAGTGGAATGGGAGCTTGGAATGGCGTCTGGTCAGCCATTAGGGGCCCGTCTGTTATACCATAACATCAATACGTTTCTCTGAAATGTTTCTTCCCAAATGAAGCTCCTACACAAGCGTTAAATGTGACGGATAATGCTGTCTTACTGTAACAAATGAGATTAGGTCGAAATTCTTCGAAGCGTAATTCAAGCAGAAATATCACCTTTTGTTGTTTGGTTTTTATCAAAATGACAATAAGCACAATAGTTAATGTTTTGTGATAAGACAGATTACGAAAATGTTTGCACGAGTATATTGCCTAGTTCCAAGATGGGAGTTATTACACAGTCTGTGCACAGAGGGGATGGGCATGCATAAGCATAAACTGTTCTCACTGTTGCGATTTTGATACAGGTCTCCTGTTTTAGAAGAAAAAATAGGATGTGCGTGATATTTTGTGAAAGTGTTCTACGATCGCTAATCCGGTTATAAGCATGTCAATGTTTCTCCTCTTTGGTACTTTAGACACAAGAAGAAACCTACATCCATATGTAACTTATTCAAAAACTTTTGAGTTTTTGAATAAGTTACATAACATTCAGTACCTGCACAAAACTTTATATATCAACACGATGGAAACTTTGTTTATCCACACCGCTTAAATTTTATAACACAGAACTTCAATTTGTCATGAAAATAACAAGCACACACTTGGGAGTAAATTTAATTACACACGAGAGACAAAAACATGATGATATTTTAACTTTTCACATCAGCAGAACACAAAAGCAACCGTGGAAATTGTACCGAAATTAAAGTTACTACATCTATTGCACAAAGTGTGCAGAACAAATTATGCGCCATCGCTGCGCTTTCTTAAATTGTTTTTGTTTTGTTTCGTTCCTCCTCGGCTGCTCGTTTTTGTTCTCTATCCTTTATTTCTAAACTTGTTTTGTGGCCTCCACCTAAAAAAAAAAAATCCCACAAAAAGGCTTTCTCTGAAGCAATAATAATTATCGTAACTGTCGTATGTCTTCAACTTTTGTTGATGTATCGGTCTGTTTTGGGGCCAATGGCTGCTAAAAGCTGTCTTTTCATTCTGACTTCCTCGTTTTGTACGAAAAGTTTCAAAGTGCTCGATTCGGGACATCGTCAGTCGAATACATGGTCGAGATATTTTGTAAAATAAGGTCTCAGTGGAAAGTATGTTTGGAGTTTGAATTTCCGTCAACGTTATGGATATTGTTATTTTCTATAGCAAGTATGTGTAGCAAGAACTTGCAAGATTCCAAGTATGGGTTAAGATTGTGGCTCCGGGCTCGAAAACTATTGTGATCCATCTTGAATGGTTGGCTGGCACAATAAAAAGAAAACTTGAGGTTTGTTACCCACGATTTACAATTAGCATTCTTTTCTGAGTGCAATGGTGGCATAGTGGTAACGCCCGCGACTTCCGAGTTGTAGGTCAAGCAGGCACTTTACTTTGTTTAAATAATTTCTCTCAAAACGGTGAAGAAAAACATCGTGAGGAAACCGGAATGTCCTAGAACCGAAAATTTTAAGACATGTGACATCTATCAACCCGCGTTGGGCCCGCGTGGTGGATTATGACCCACTCCCTCTCACGGAGAGAAGGCCTGTGTCCCAGCAGTGGGAACACTATAAACAGATTATGCTATTCTTTTCTTATTACTAAGTACGTAGATTGAGTATTGCCCTCATAATATTATTGTTTCAATGCTTAACATTTGAAACAAAATATATCGTAATTATTCACAATAGTCGCTTCCAAGTTTTTTCGTTTATGGTAAGTGAACTTTGTAAAGCGAAGTGAATCAAGTAAATATAAGTCTTTTAATTAAACCAACTTTAGAAACAGAATTAAAAATAAGATACTCTCTTAATCACTTACCCCTTAATTGATAAACGTTACTTACAGTAAAAAATTTATAAGCGTCTGTTTAACCATATATTTTTGAGGTTTAAAGGCGTCTTAATTTAAAGCAACGTTTTTAATTAACTGTCAGACTTGTCGATAGATCTATATTCTAGGTAAAAATTAACACTTTTTTAATAATAAATAAGGTTTATTTACATTATTTTTTGGCTATAGAGACAAAAGTCCAAATATTGATGTAATAGGAAATAGCCGACCTAAAACATAAAACCTCTCCAAGTGAATGGCATACGATGCAACAAAATTTTCCTCGCCGACACTCACATTGTTCTTTTAACTTGCCAAGCCAATTCCGTGAAAAAATACCCCGCAAGATTGGAAAAACGCAATTCTTTAGATTTGTGGCAGAAGACAAGTGGAAGTCGATGGAAGTCGGTGGAACTTTGGAGACACCGCAAAACTTTCGGTGCTTTGACGTAGTTTCCATACGTGATAACAAATCACTTCATCGCTTTTGTTTTAGAATTTCGAATATAGCCTTTGTTCGGGTGAATATTTATGCAGAGGGTTATGTGGGTGCTCTGAATAAAAGCTGAAGGTAGCCTGGGTTCTGTTGGGTAAAGCTTGTATAATCGGGTAATAATGCTGTCTCTTACGTACGTTTTCATTATAATTTATTTAAGTAAGTAACTAAATCTCATTCAGCAACTAACCGACTTCAAAAAGGAGGAGGTTCTCAATTCGATTGTTATTTTTTTTAAATGTATGTAGGTACACCGATTATTCGAAGATGACTGGACTGATTTGGATTTTTTTTTTGTTTGAAAGGGTAAACTTCCCAGGTGGTCCCATGATCATGAAGTCAGGATTTGATGATGGGATCCTGGATAAATAGAGAGAACTCTTCAAATTTTATTGGCACAGTTGAAGCGATTTGGGTAGTTATTAGAGGAGTATTTTCTCGGAGTGGTCCCATTTCAATTTGGTGAAGATCTGATGAAGAACTTCAGGGATAGGCAACGGAAAATCTCATGTCTGTCTATAGTTTACACCAGTTCATAACATAACATCACGCCTGTACGATGTGAAGGGGTAAGCACATGTGAACCACTAAAAAGAAAAACACTTTTTTTTAAGTTTTTACTTTACACTTTTTTATAACGATTTTTAAAATAAATTGGTGCGACTGTTGAATTTAGTTTTGAGCTATATTTAACTTTGCAGAAAGCCCTGTAGGCTTGTAACTTTAAATTTCATATAGATGGGCTCAAGCCCCAAGCTCCGCCACTTCGACCGATTTTTTTAAAATAAATTAAGTTATTAGGATAAAGCCTTCCTCAGTTTTACACATACTGCAATATTTACAGCTTTTAAAGGTAGAAGTTTATTTTTACCACCAAAAATATGTATTTGAATACAAAATTCTCAACAACGAATAGTTAAAATAAAAACGAATAGTAGTCGTTACAAACGCTTCAATGGTCCCCGAGGGTTGTCAGCGGGTAGCACGTAGGCTAATAGCGCCGTGCCGCCACGTCGCCTGCATCGACAGCGTCGACTATTTTGCTCAGTTGTTCCAGGATCCGGTGATTTACAGTCCGTACATTTTGTTCGTGGGGCTATCGGGGTCAATGGCACGAGATTCTGGGAGGTTGATCGATGGTTTGCGTTTTATTTACGGATTTTGGGGATAGATGTACTAGAGTGACGTGTTTATACTTATGTTTAATGTTTCTGTTATTCTGTGTCTTACGCTAAACTATGATTCTTTTGTTTTTTTCGGTATTTATCGTTGCTGCTTTGATCGTAGTGTGATTTTTTTTTTGTAGAAATTACTGTGGTTTGCATTGACAAAATTCAAATTCACTGTTCATCATTAATGATGAGCAAGCTCTATTATTATTTGCCAGGGGTGCGGGTTGTTCGAAAGAGATACCGCGGCCCCTGGCATACAGGCAACTGAGGGAACACGGGTGGGTTTTAGTCAGTAAAAGTCTGACACGCCCTCCCTCTCCGCCCAGAGCGGGAGAAGTTATTTGATGATTTTCCAACCAAAAAAAAAGCTCTATTATTATTATTATAAGATCTGTTATATGTACAACAAGGTTAAATTATTACAAACGTTCCGTTCCAAGTAACTCTACCACTGCTTTGAAGCATATAAAAACATGTTTTTCTTCAACTTTGTTATCGAACGATGTTCTCAAAATATTTTCCGTTCACTGCAGACCGGGAGCAAAGCGGGATATTATCAAAACTTGTTTATAACGGTCGCCTTAATACACGAACGTCACCCAAAGTTTGCCCGTTTGCACAGTGACTTAACACGCAAAATTATGCTCAATAATCCTCTATCAAAGTCACATAGCTACTATGTAAGTGCTATAGTATAATGTTAAGTTTATAAAGACGATAGTGCCGTACGTGGTTTGGAGAAGTTTGGTGAGACGTGACTATATTATTATACGTTCCATACACGGTCGCTGTGTGCTCCGAAAAGTATTATATTTGTTTTGTTTATAACTTTTATTATACGAGCAGGTTTTGTTATTCGTCGCTAGCGAATATTTTCGATCCATAAAATTTTTCGTCGAACCGCCCTGGATTTTTCCAGAAGCGAGTTTGCAAAATTCTACTGTAGGTAAAAAAATACGCGTTGCTACAAAGTTGTAGCAACGCGTATTTTTTTACCAAAACATTTTTCTAACTGATATACCTATTTAATACGAAAGTAAGTTTGTTTGTTCCGCTTACACGATAAAACGATGCAACGGATTAGGATGAAATTTGGCACACAAATGGACCATGATCTTTGTAAAGACATGGACTTCTTTTTATCCTGGACCGCAGACGAAGTCGCGGGCAACAGCTAGTTAATGTTAACATTCAACAATTTTAATTTGGGAGAAGGTATGTTGCGCAGACCCCAAAAAAATGGAATAAGGGCAGGAACATGACGAGGAAATGTACCAGTATAAACGAATACTGTATAATACCAGTTACCTAACACAAATGCTAATATTTATATGCAAAAGTAATCCTAAAATATGATAACAAGAAGACCCTTGCATATATCATAAAGGATATTACATGCCAAGAGTATTCTGAGCCTATACTACTTTTCTCAATTTACGAGATATTCAGGGAGTTTGCGAATAAGTAAATAAGCATCCCTTTCGTATAAACGTTCTCTTTATTGTATTGTACTGTAGTCGGGTTCAGCTTAATTTATTGACAACGTATTCTGTAGGCATATTATTCACAATATCATAACTTTCATCTACATTTTGTGAACTGTTTTTACAATAAATTCAAAGTCAAGTCGTTAATTTCAAAGAAGCTAACGTGTATGTCACTTTTGAGCGTCAAAAAAAAAAAAATTGATTATAGTTCATTAATATCAGCCAACACAGGAACATTACAGTTCCTACCGCTGGGACACAGGCCTCCTCTCTTCAAGAGGGATCAGTTGGTGCTGACATTTCTTTGAGGCGCGCGTGGAACACAACGCGCCGTCGACCCGGGCTTGGTCCTTACCGGACAGCGAGCTACCCATTACTCACCGTCCGCTAGCCCGCGCCTACGGTAGTCGGGAATCAGCCTGGGATTCCCGACGCCCATGGTGTCTCCTGCGGAGACTACGGCCGTGATCCCACAAAAACTGTCGATTAAAACGAGCGTTTTACAAGTAACCGGACTTGTCCTGGAATTTTAAAGTTCTCCACTAATACTGGCTGTTTACATAAGATTTTCTACGAAAACATCGAATCCGTTTCTCTTCAAGCTTCAAGCTCATGGGAATCACAACATGATGGGACCTACTTCCCTTCCGTTTAACTTTTTATATATTTTCTGGCAAAAATAAAGTTATAAGACATTATTTCACATTAAATTAATTACATTTACTAAAATAACAAACCTTTGTATATATATACCTACGATTATTTTTCTGAAAAGATTCTACTAAGCACGAGTATCTCCCTTTTCATTTTTTATGTGCCTAATGTTTAATTAAAATCTACTCTAAGACGCGTTCATTAATTGTTTAAAACAATGTAATTTTCGTGGTTTTACTAGCGAAGCGTGCCTGCTAATTACAAAGAACCTTGTAGGAAAATGTTTTGGAAATGTTGTTTAATAATTAAGTACGGAACAATTTTCACGTCTTATTTAATCAATTTCTTAACATTATCATTAGTCGTAAGTAATATTACTGTAAAGACTAGCACGTAAATTATAAGGCAACATATAACTCTCTCTCTCTCTCTCTCGTCGCTTTGTAAGTCTATGTATTTATTATACTGTCATTGTCCAATGGGACGGCAATCCAACACGACTGGAATGATATCAGGTGATGGACCGATGCCTTAACGTGCTTTCCGTGAAGAAACGAGAGAGTACACCTGTATTTGCGCACACATTTCTGAACTATCATATCTCTTGCGTCGATGGTAGGTCCACGTTCGCACGAACGTAAAAATTTCGCGGTAGGATTTTTTCGCGCACGGGATGTTCAACACTTCTTAGCGCCTAGAGTTGAAAATCCAACTTTGTTTTTTATCAATACGCTGGGATGCATTCTATTGGAATCTAAATGCTCGGTACAACACCGAGGGTTTAAAATCTAGTGCGCGATAAAATCTCACTAGGCACTGTAGGTATATTTATTAAATTATTGCAATACATTCTAAATATTTAACTAACATTTAAACCATGTCGCATTTTTATAAACAAAATGTGTAGATAATATTAATTGGTCCTTTTCTTCTCCAGTTCCTCCAAACATAGTGGACGAAGGCACAAGCGGGGACCTGGTGTCTCGAGAAGGTCAAGACGTGAGTCTATGCTGCAGAGCTGAAGGTAGACCTCTTCCGAGGATCCTCTGGCGGAGAGAAGATGGTGCCAATATACAGTTGAGGAATGAAGCTGGTGAGCTTCGAAAAGGTAAGCCAAAGAGAGATTCTATTATTTTGGCCTTCTGTGATGTATCGTTACTAGTGAGAAATCTATTTCTACTCTACTGTTCTCCCTTCTCCTCCTTCTATTTTTCCTTCTTCTTCGTTTTCTTGTCTTCTTATTCTATTTTTCATTTCTTCTCTTTTCTTTCTTCGTATACTCTAAATAGTATACAAATAAAGTAAAATAAATAAACTCTTTCCATATTTTCTGGTTTCTAAAATTAATCTATAATAATATGCAATACTCATCGATCCTATTTAAAAAGTCCGCCTGTCTGTCTTTCTCTGACTCGGCTCAGTTCAGAGCGTTGTTGCAAGAATATCTGTGGAACTACTTGGCGATTTTAGTAGATAAATTCCCAAGTGAGACCGATATATTGGCTATAAAAATATCTCATCACTCGTGGAAATCCCATTTATACATTATTTACCTAACTTATTGATTCAAAGTTCAAATTAACAATCTTACGATAAAAGTGATTTGTTATGATTAGAGATCGGATATTCGGATGCATATTCGCCTAAAGTTGAGATGTTGGCTAAAATGGAATGCGCTTTTGTAGCGATTTTTTTTTAAATTTAATATAAAAAAATGTTTTTACTAACACACGCCACCCCTACTCTTACAGACTTACACCCTAGATACTTAGGTATGGGTACCAAATTTCCGTCGGGGTTAATTTTTTAATAAATATGCGTCTGAATAGTTACGCAATCCTAATCATTTAGAAGTCGCTTCATACTATACAACTGACTAGTTAAGCATTCCCGGTGTTGCTGGCATCCCAGATTTTTTTTACAAAAACATATTTTAATAAGCCGCTTCCATATTTTCATAACTAAAAATTAACTTTAGGTAAATATGCATCCGATTATCCGATCCCTAGTTATGATGATACGTTAAAGAAGTATCGGTAACTTAACTATTAGATGTTCTATTATTATCCGTGACCTTTATATGTTTATGTTTACCGTCTAATTTTCGGAGTAAATATTAGGAAGAGCAGGATATTAGTCTTATTAGTCGGTTCGTCTTATAACTCGCTTGAATCGGGCGAATCGATACTAAAAAAAAATATGTTCTCTTCTTTATGCGACTGCATTTAATGACTGCACGCCAATGGAAAATAATATATTTTTAAATTAAATAATATGTATAATATATTTAATTTAAAAGTGTCAGATTCGGGTGATTTAATTCGTGCTCATCTCATCTCATCTCGCGCGCTCATCCTATTTCACACAGGTGAGATAGGATGAGCGCGTCAGATGAGCACTTGATGATTTTAAAACTGTGTCAGTGAGCCGAGTTTGCGCAGCTGAATTCTGGGCTAAAGATGTTTGACCTTTTTACCATCGATACGCTTCAAAGAAGAAGAATTCGTGCGAATCGACTAATAAGGCGGATATTCAATTTAATGGGAAACAAAATTAATTGAAGAATTTACTGGATATACTGATGTTTGAAGGGCAAAATGAGAGTGTACAATAGAAACGCCTCTGGGCTTACCCTACAGGGAAAGCAGGCTTGATGTTCTATTATCCTTTAGCTTTAATAAATAAATAATATCAAGGATATCGGGCTATGCTCGGAGTTTGTTTGAAGGATAAAATCAGGAATGAAATGATCCGGAAAAGAACCGGAGTCACCGACATAGCTTGTAGAGTAAGCCAGCTGAAGTGGCAGTGGGCTGGGTACGCCACAATTGCGGCGGTAAGTCCCTTCTTTGAGGAGTGGCTTGAGAGGCGGCATGGCGTCCTTACCTTCCGCCTGACACAGGTCCTCACCGGACATGGCTGTTTCGGGAGGATCCTGTTTCGCATAAGGCGGGAAGGAAACGCCTGGGTGTTTCCATTGCGAAGATCGCCCTGAGGACACGGTGGAGCATACGGTGGAGGTCTGCCCGGCTTGGACGGAGCACCGCCGTGTTTTGGTGGAGGCGATCGGTGGCGGCGATCTCTCGCGTCCGGCCCTGGTCCAGGCCATGGTACGGAGCGAGAGTGCATGGTTAGCCGTCACCTCCTTCAGCGAAGCAGTGATGCTCGCAAAGAGGGAGGCGGCGCACGTGAGGAAGAGGCAGTACATGCGCCCTCACGGCCGCAGCCTTCGCAGGAGACGCCCTGGGCATCGGGAATCCCAGGCTGATTCCCGGTCACCGTAGGCGCGGGCTTGCGGACGGCGAGTAATGGGTAGCTCGCTGTCCGGTAAGGAACGAAGCCCGGGTCGACGGCGCGTTGTGTTCCACGCGCGCCTTAAAGAGATGTCAGCAGCAACTGATGGGGCCCGCAAGGACCGATGCCTGCCAGGGGTGCGGGTTGTTCGAAAGAGATACCGCGGCCCCTGGCACACAGGCAACTGAGGGAAAACGGTTGCGTTTTAGTCAGTAAAAGTCTGACACGCCCTGAAGAAGTAATTTGATGATTTCCAACACAAAAAAAAAATGTGGCATGTTTGTCGAAGGATCGATGAACGGCGGAGCAGATTAGTCCTGGATTGGAGACCGCCTATGGCCAAGCGTAGAGTGGGACGCCCCCCAGCTTGATGGACTGACGACCTTAAAAAGGTGGCTAGGACAGACTGGATGCAGAGGGCGGAGGATAGAGTGTTGTGGCGCAGCCTGGGAGAGGCCTATGTCCAGTAGTGGACTGCGAAAGACTGAGTTGATTGATTGATACAGGAAACATTTACGTTATTTCAATTTTTTGGATTTTTTAATTAAATAATGCTATGAAAATAAATTCATGAAAACTTTAGCTGGTTACTAGGGAAAGTGGTGAAAAACATTTGTTTAACATCAATAATATAATTATTTATTCCCAACTATGCTGGGTTTAGCTTCCAGTCTAACCGGATGCATCAGTATTTTATATGTAGCGACTGCTTATCTGACCTCCACAACCCTACAACTGAGTAGAATAATACCCCTTGGTAAGACTGGTTGTCAGACTTTCGGGCTTCTAACTACCCGTAACGACTGTCAAAGATATACAAAAAACAGCCGGGATCAACGGCTAAATATGCCTTCCGAAGTACCGAGTAGTTTTAGTATATTAGGGATAGTCACCCATCCACTATGAGACCCCGGCAAGCATAGTTAAACCTTCAATAAACCTGTGCAGTTGCTATTATTTAGCTAAGAGCTCACGAACTTTAGTAAAACATATTAGTTGATATTTAAAAAGCGAAGTGCAAATTAATAACAAATCAAGCGATAGTTATCAAACGAAAAGTTTGAATCCACTTTACTTTAACCTTTTTAGGTTTTAAAAAAAAAAGTCTCCAGCCACTATGCTCAACGTGCTGTATGACAAAGCACCCAACACATTGCACTCTATACTGCAATAAATAATAACGTGTCCTCCACTTAATTCCTCTTTCAAGCTACGGGCTATATTGCCCGTTGCTTCCTTTTTGCAGTTCATTTGAACCGGATTAGTTTCCACCTAACGCTGGGTTTTCTTTGTGCAAAGGAGAGGGTTTAAGATGACTGATTGCAGCTAGACGTCACCTGAAATTTTTATCTTTTTGCTTTTGGTGAGATTTATTACGATCCTTGGACGCCTGTGTCTAATTACGAGTGGTGTAAAAAGGGGTGCTTTTATCGGAAGGTAATTTAGGTGGTGGGCAGATTTATGTTTTACCAACGCTGACAATAGATGCAGATTATGATTTTACAGATGAAGAATTATTCTTTCTTCTTAGAACAAAGTTCTTTAACGCAGCTTGCAGTAGGAGTAAAATTGTAGAAATAGTTAAGTAACAAATAAATGGTAGACTAAAAATCTAAAATACACGGTTTAGAAACCAAACTAAAAAGCAGAAAGTATTTTCAGAAAAGCGTGGGTGCTTTTTGCGGTATTTTTAAAATCAATTAATATTAAGCACCCCACGCTTTTTTGAAATTATTTTCTGCTTATTTAGTTTGGATTTTTAGGCGTGTTTTTTTAGATTTTATGACCTATTATTTATTTAAAATTTTTTCGTTCTGCTAATCACAAAAGCGGGTTTTTATTGTCATCGTTCGTTGATAAGTCTACAAAGTTTAAATTAAATCTGAACGTTTGAAGTGGGTCAAAATCAAGTCCAAGTTACAAACATGCTTACAAACAAACATACAGGTGAAGCTAATATAAGCCTGTTAATAAAAAGCGTTATGCCTCCTCCATGATGAGGCTTTTTATTATAATAAAACATAAAAACACAAAGAGAGAGGTAGATACTTTTTACAGTTTTCGAGCGGCTGTATCTACCGATAGTGATGTCAAAATTAATATCCAAGATGTCGGCTGCGAACATTTTAAAATTTTTCATCATGAGAGTAGTTTTCATGGTTTTTGAGGATGCTGAAGTCGAAACTAAGGCAAAACAAAGTTTGAGTGTATTAAAAATAGATTTAACTGCGTTCGTTGAAGAAAATCTGTAAGGAACTTCGTTCCTGACGGGGGTCAACCGATACCACATGGTTTTTTTTGCGTCAGTTAAAAACTTTGTGTTCACAGTTAGACGATATTAATTTTTACACTAAATCTTTACATGTTACAAAAAACAACTCCCTTAACATTCGCTTTGCGATTAATAACTTAATTTAATGCCTTTTTTGGTACCAAAAGAATAATATAGACAATTTAAAGCGGATATTATTAAACCATTTCGAAGATGCAAGTTGTCTGTAGTAAAAACACCATCAGACTAAGTTAGGCTGGTGAAGCCAGTAAACTGCAGCTCTTCCAAACAAGTAACACGATTGAAGCAATTAACTTGTTCCTTCAAAAACTTAGTTCAAGTTAAAATTGTTTTCTTTTTTAAGCAAAGAGTCTTAACTTGCTTCGACGAGGTAGAATAGATACGAGCACTAAAGAATTCGAATTAAACTCCTTTTCTATCTTTGAAAGTAGTAAAGGATCTTTATCAACAATTGAGACGTAGGTATATACCCATAAATATAAGAATATTTATATGTGTATACTGATTACGTACTGTTAGTTCCAAAAGCGCTAACAAATTCTGTTTAGTTTAATTCTCAGGCAAGCAATCGCTAAACACGTTCATAGTAGTAACTTATACATTTTCAGGGAGGCAGGGACTTCGACGCGCAACCTGCTACCAAGAATTCTGGACATGATTCTGAAACCCTGTGTTGAAATTTTTCGTCGATTATTTAAAAAAAATGCTGTTCCATATTTTTTGACCTAGTAGGTATTGCACTTTTCTATGAAATAGCAGATTTCATTTTTGATAACGGACGAAAAGTTTCTACGCTAAAAATGGCTAGAAACATTTGTGGTGAATTCATGGTTTCAGTTTTCGCGTCAATGTGCCTGCCAACATGTACATTTAAAAGGTTTTGACTTTGTATACCATAACTTTTTCCAGGAACTATTGTTTGAATAACATTATTGAATAATTGTATTTAAAAAACCATCGCTGAAAATTGAGGTCCATATAACCTCAATTTTCTATTATTATTTTGAATTGTCAAATGTAAAACATCTTTGAGCAGACTGAGAATTAGAATTCGGGTTTATAAGTATTCAAATAACCAAATCAAAGCACTCAATTTGTAGTGGCTCTACAAATTGACATCAACTGGTACGTTTTCTGATCCATTTGTTTACATTTTCGTCAGATAGTTTTGGAGCAGACAATCAATTTACCTAGCCTGTTTTTCAACTACGTTGGGGTCGGCTTCCAGTCTAACCAGATGCAGCTCAATACTAGTATTTTACATGGATCAACTGCCTATCTAACCTCCACAACTCATTTACTGAGTAACACGATACCCTTTGAGTAAGACTGGTTGTTAGACTTTCGGGCTCCTGAAGACCCGTTATGACTGTCAAACATCATCGAATGAGAGCCGAAACCAACGGCTTAACGTGCTTTTCAAGGCACAGTGGGGTCCAGGCACAGAATATATAAAAAAGACCTCTTTTGGTGAGGCGTGGGTCTAGGCGTGTTACGGTGGTCACCCATCCACGGACCCACCGCAGGAAGCATGGTTGCAGGTTGCCTGTTTGTGGTTTTGATTTCCCGTTTTCATATGTTCAATTTTGTAGGTATGTACAGAGCAGTCCAAACAAAAGAAAAAGAAATAAGCCCAGGTTTTGAAGCTCTAAAAACCTGAAAAATTCAAAAGTAAATCCGTCAGGAATCTCGATTTAAAACTATAATATTTGAGCTGAAATGATGACGAAAGTTCCATATTAATTTCATCATTCAGAATACAAAGCCTAACTGCTTAGAACAAGGAGCCATAACACCTACTCCTTAAGTGTAAGTACTATCATTACCATAAATCAAATCCCAGTTTGACTGAGATGGCGAGAATTTATGACCCTTGTCTTAAAGCCACGCCGGCTATCTTTGATGATTAAATGGAAATTATGACCATCAGAATATACCTTTTAGCACCTGTGGTATACTCTATCTATGAATACGCTCATTCTGCAGGGTGTAACGGAAACCCTATTCTTATCCTTAAGGACTAAAGACAACAGCTGGAATAGAATCACTATACATAGTTTCAGCTCAAAATAAAATACTCTAAGAATTGACAAAAAAAAATCGGTTTCATATGTTTCTTAAATTCAAATCATAACAAACGTGTCACCGCACTACGTAAGGCAATAACTTTCCACGTTACTTGCCAATATCACGATAAATGTCTTCCGAGTGATGTTTTTATTTCAATTTGTAAAGTTCGGTTTCTGATGTCAAGGTGTATTAAAAATTCTCATAATTTCTGAACATGTAGAGATAGGATTAAAAAACCCTTCCAATATCTTTGATGTGCCCTTTCCGTCACACGTTATATAGGTACAGCGGCTGATGTCTAACATCAGTTCGCAAACTGCAACCATGATGTCCAGCAACGGATGCAAGGCCCCCTAGCAGTTACATACAAAAGTGCAATACCTACGCCGTCCGCGATCAAATTGTAAGAAACAGCAAACTTTACAAACAATCGACGGAAATTTTTAACGTAGGGTGTCCAAAATCAAGTACCGAATCCATGGTAACCGGTCGCTCGTAGATGTTCTTGATACCCTGTGTAGGTTAATGGTGCAGTAGCAAGGAAGATTGTAGAGACCAATGGTGATGAAAGAAACGTTGATATCTTATTCTGGCAAATCCATCTGGAGGTCTCCACGAAAAAAGGATATAAAAGTGATACAACAACAGACAACCAGTCCATAATATTTCCACTGCTGGAGCACAGGCCACCTCTCAGTAAGAGGGGATTGGGCCGTAATCCACCACACGGGACCAGTGAGGGCTGGTTGATTGCACATGTCTTCGAATGTTTAGTTATAGGACATGCCAGTTTCATCACGATGGTTTCCGTCACTGTTTTGAGAGCATTATTGATGAAATAATTTACTCACAGTTAAGCACCTGTCTGAGTTCGAACTCCCGACCTACAACTCGTTACGTTGTAAAAGTGATTGATAAGTATCCTATATTCCATTGATAGTGATCGAACTTATTTCTGAGATAATATAGCCGTAGTGATTTTAAATAAGTAGTATACTTCGTTCTATTATAAAATTATAATAAAAATACCTCTCTTTTAATGCCTACAGACACAGAACATGAAGTGGCCACGTTTAGAAAATTAGGCAAAGATGTTCAGAAAAAAAAAACATCTTGATTTAAGTGGATAAACTTTATCTTCAAGATAAAAATGTTTTAGGTATTCACTCCCATTACATGCTTCGTATACATTATAATATTTATAATGTTTTATACGATAAGATATTATTATCCTCTCCATTTCTTTACTGACTCAAGAATTATACAAAGCCACCCACACTACACTCCCACTTCTTAATTATTTTTGTACGTTCCCGTTTATTTAAGTATGTAACAAATATGTCAAGGACTTAATACATAAACGTACCCTATATTCGATTCATCTCAAATCTTTCGATGTGTAGTTATCAGATAATCTGGCAATCGGATGGTCAGCTTTTATTACATGGTTTATTTTCGCACGGGCATAAAAATATCAGGCAGGGATTTTTGCACACTGGATCTTCAATGCAATGCTGACCACCGAAAGTTCAAAATCAAACAGTGTGTCTTTTCGATGCACTAAGATGCACTCTGTTGGATTCCCAATGCTTGGTTCAACACCGAGAGTTCAAAATCGAATGCGATAAAAGAGATTTGACACATTCTCGTGGATTTTATCGCATTGGATTTATCCTACTATCCTACTAATCTTATAAATGTGAAAGTTTGTGAGGATGTTTGGATGTTTGTTACTCAATCAAGCAAAACTGGTAGAACGGATTTGGATAAAATTTGGCTCACCGATAGTTTATAACCTGGATTTGGCTTATAGAATATTTTTTATTCCAGTTGTATGTTCCCGTGGGATAACTTTCGACCTCCACGCAGGCGAAACCGCTGGCAACAGCTAGTGTAAAAAATGTATGTCTTAAGTATTTTGAAAAGTCACTCTACTTGTGAAGATTTTAGGTTGCGATACTCAAAGCTTAGCGCACTTTGTACAGGCAGTGAACCCCGCTACCACCTTGCTGACTGGTATTTTTAGGATTCCGTACCCAAAGTGTGCCAACGGAATCCTGTTACTAAGCCACCGCTGTCTGTCCGTCTGTCTGTCAGGTGACAGTGTCGCATGAACCGTAATAGGTAGACAGTTGAAATTTACACAGCGGCAGTTTAGCATAGGCATTTTAGCGGCAGTAGAAGAAAGGTGCGTGAAGAAACGGCCAAGAAACGTGTTTTTGGGCGTTTTTGCCTTGTAGTATTTTAACCGATTATCAAATGTATAGTTTGCGCCCATAGCCATGAATATCTGAATAAAACTAGATTTTCTTACAACCGAAATATGATTTGCACAAATAGGTAAACATAACACTGCGACTATTTATGTAATATTTAACGAACATTTAACTTCCTACTCTCAAAGAATTTCCAAACATACTTCAGTGTTCATAGTTACTAGTGAGCAGAAGTTTAAGTTCCTAAAGTGACCGATTTAAAGTTTTGGCGGACCAACTTTTCATTTTTATGAATGTTTGTCTTCTTCATAAGTTTCTGAGCATCTTCTTGTTTTACAAAAGGAAGTGCCTAAAAAGGAAATAGCTTTTCCATTTCTTTAATCCTTTTTCCTCAATTATCAAGTCTATAAAATTTCGAACATGTGTCGAGTAAAATGCCCATAAAATATGACTATCAGAAAAACATAAGGTGACGACCAAATGTATTCAGCTTTGTCCGTGGATGGGTGACCAACTTAACATACCAAGACCCTTCCGTTCCTCGGAAAGCATGTTAAGCCGATGGTACCGGCTGTCATTCGTAGATCTTTAACAGTCGTTACGGGTTGCCAGAAGCCCGAAAGTCTAACAACCAGTCTTACCAAGGGGTATCGTATTACCCAGAAACTGGGTTGTGTACCACTCACGTGACACGTCACTCCATGTAAAATACTGGTACTCAGCTGGATCCGTTTAGACCGGAAACTGACCCCAATATAGTTGGGAAAAGGCTAGGCAGATGATGATGATATCTTCAAAGATGGCTATTTATTTCTTATTATTTGAACCTAGTACAACATTAAATGCAAAAGAAGTATTTGTAAACTTTCAAGGATACTCTTTACAATCCCGGCCATGCATTAGTCAAAGAAAGAATCGCGAGAAAAAAAAAGCGTGGCAGTTGAGAGTATGTCATATGCTCACTTAAATGTCTCACTGATCATTCGGTTCCCTACAAAATGATTGAGCTGGATGGTGCTGATCCACGCGTCAAGTTCGCGAACGGGCGCCGTCGGTTGAGACTGGTCATCTCTTAACTTCCAGAGCTTATTTTTAATCTTATATATAGAATTGTTTATTATTTCTTTTAGATTGTTCTCACATATAGAAGCAACAAGAATAATGTTTCTAAGATTTTGTAATCCCTAACTTGATTTAAAAGAGTGTCCTTGGAGTTTCTTGCTCGTTCTTCTCCATAGAGATCTACGTTTTGGAATGGGCAACTAGCTTCAACTTTCCAACTGATCAACTTTTTGACAGTTCAAAAGTGCCTGTAAATGATTTAATTGAAATAAATGCTTTGAGTTTGAGTTTGAAGGCGACTAATAGAGTAGTATAGAAGAAAATATATGTTTTGCTGACACCAAATAAATTGGGATAAGGTCAGAAGAATACTGATGACTCTTCAACATACCACTATGCATACCTTAATACCAGATTGTATACCTAATATAAAAAATTGTTAAGCCAGAATTTATATATCTAATTTCTAATCTTCCTCCACAAAGAGCCATGAAAGATATAGCTCGGTCACAGAATAAGACAAACAGAAAGTTAGCACCATACACCAAGTGAAAACGGGTGCACACACATATACGACGTAAGTACGTGCGGAATCTCAAGATATTTTAAGTAGGGTTTAGACGAAACGACCATAGTACTAGAACACTAAGATAAAAGCATAATTTTCTTGATGTCTACAACCTATTATCCTTACTTAATATTATAAAGCCGAAGCGTTTGTTTGGTTGAACGCGCTCATCTCAGGAAGAACTGGTTCGAATAGAAAAAATATTTTAGTTTTGGATAGCTCACTAATTGAGGAAGGCTATAAGCTATATAAAATTACGCTAAGACCCTTAGAAGCCGACCAATTTCACGCAGACGAAGTCCCGGGCAGAAGCTAGTCTACAATAATACTGAAGAGTTTGTTTGTTTCTTTGTTTGAACGCGATAGACTCTGGAACTACCAGTCAAAGGTGAAAATAAAATTGCATTTGATAGCACAATTATTGAGAAACGTTAAAAGCTATTTAATATCACGCTACGACCCTTAGGAGCTGAGCAAAAGGGAAAGGTCAGAAAGAACGCTATGCGATAACGAAATTATAGCGCTGGCGGGCGGGGTTTTAGCATATTGTGGTGATGTCTTACGACTTCCATGCGAATGAAATCGCGGGCAGAAGCTAGGTATTGATATTTTAATATGGATAGATCAACGAAGGAATGCTCAATCCCTGTTTATACAAAAATAATTTGGTAAATTGCGTATAAAATGTGCATTTGTTTAGTCTAAACTAACCTTCAAAAGAATGCCAGTCACAAGCGCACTTGCATTCGCTGAAAGTGTACGCGAAGCTAGTCAATGTATGTTGTATACCTTCTGTCCTACTCAGTGCCCCGGTTTCGATTTGCGGCGTCAACGAAGCGCATCTCTTTGTGTTCGCCGCTATTACTTTAATTTCTCTTTGTCAGCACAGTCGGTGTCTCATTTCCGAGTGTGTTTTGTTGGCTTCTCTTATTGCCATTTATTTTTGTCAGACAGAATGCAGTTCAGTATTTTTTGTAATTTTTATGAAGGCCTATGGTGAAATGGACATAATAATAGATATTTAGATTAAATCTACTTAAGTTGAGTTTAATATCATTTGTATAAAAGTGAATGATTGAAAGCTGCAATTTGCTACTATAAGGCTTCTTCGGATAGGCGCGACGCGACTCTTATAGAACAATTTCCATGAAATTTACTAAGATGCATACCGGATTTAACAGTAAACCTGTTTTAACGTTACGCCGACTTTCCTCGAAATGGTGGGCCCTTTAGCCATTTTCTGGCAGTTTTTGCTGCAATTGCCTTTATTCAAACATTCTTAATTATTGATGCTTGAAAATATCTATCTTGTACTTAACAAAAACTGACTTACAGATAACGCACAACCTGCTGGGTCTAGAATCATGAATTGTTACGTCTTAGCTCCATAACAAAGATGAGTACTGTAGGATCCGAGAGTCCTAGGTAACCGGGAATATACATAAAATGATAAATATCCGTATAAATATAAACTTTACGTTTATTCCATGTGTACTAGACCGTTACAGCTCCACGCCTGATAATCAAAATTTCTCCCGAAACAAAACCTTTACAAAATTACTTGACGGATTCCTTCTAGAACTTCCTGACAGTTCGAATAAGACAAAGCCCTTTCGTTGGCTGCCAGTATGTACATAAAAGTTGCATTCGATAAGCGACCAACCTTTACAGTACCTACCTACTTCCCCAAACACGTCCCACATCACATGGAAGATTTTTTGAGAATTCCTCTCTAATACAGAGCAGTGGTGACCCAGTGGAAACGGCCGTCACCGACGAGTGGTCATAGATTCGAACCCTGACAGACACTGTCATCATATCATCATATCAGCCGAAAGACGTCCACTGCTGGACATAAGCCTCCCACAAAAGGGGGGATTTGCCATAATCGCCACGCTTGGCAGGCGGGTTGGCGATCGCAGTATGGTGGTCAAGTGCATAGAGAACGCTGCTGCCCATTCTCTAGTAAGTCCCTTAGTCGCCTCCTACGACACCCACGGGAAGAAATGGGCTGGTGCTATTCTTTTACGTCCGGCACCACACGGAACAGACACTGTACTTTGTGTAAATTATTTCATCACCAATAAGTACTCTCGAAATGACGAAAGAAAACATTTTGAGGAAACTGTCATGTCCTAGAACCAAAACTTCGAAGACATGTGACATGACATTTACACAACCGCACTTAGCCCGCGTGGTGAATTACGGCCCACTCTCTGACACAGACAGGAGGCCTGTGTCCTAGCAGTAAGATTATTATACTACCGATTATTATACGAACACGGCTTATTGCATTATAATAGTGAGATTCCTCCTTTTTACACGATTTTTATTAGCTTCACCTGTATGTTTGTATGTTTGTAAAAAACTCCTTTGGACTTGATTTTGACTTAATTTAAACTTTTTAGACTTATGGAGGACTTAGGAAGACAAAAGCGTGTTTTTTCAGATTTTTTTTTCTTATTTTTTTTTAAATTATTGAATTAATTTAAAATAATAACCTGAAAAATCACGCTTTTGTAGATAGCTGAACTAAAAATAGAAAATAAATAATAGTTAAAAAAAAACAAAAAGGGTGGGGTTGATATTAATTGATTATAAAAATACCCCACACAGCAACCCCCATGCTTTTTTGAAATAATTTTCTGCTTTTTTTGAACTAGTATTTATTTTTCTTAAGGATTTCGGTTACAGCAATGGTATTAACGTTTTTATTTTTGTTCTCAGTGGACATGTTCATGGGCCCAAGCCTGAACCTGTCGAAGGTGGAACGGCGGCAGATGGGCGCGTACCTCTGCATCGCGTCCAATGACGTCCCGCCTTCCGTCAGCAAGAGGATAATGCTTAGCGTTACTTGTAAGTATATGGCATGTTTAGTGTAACATAATATAGCTTCCTATTGGAAATTGCCTATTCATATTGAAGACCAGGATCTTCAAGACAGCCATTGAAGCCAGTTTATTATACAGGTATAATAAACTGGCTTCTATTGCCAGGCTAAAAAAAATGTATTTGGCAGAACGGATTTACCAATATTTGAGTTTTTGAAACTCAAATCGAGGACAATTTATAGTTTGGTATATAAACAAAAGTTTAAGAAATGAAACAAAAAATCAGCACGCGTAGCATTACCACCGTAGAAAAGGCAGAAAGGAAAAATAAAATGACAGATTGTAGAAAAATTTCTGCGGCACGATGTCAAACGTGAACAAAAAGAAAAATTTCTTCGTCGAATAGAGAGCTTTGTAAGGGTGGTCATGCGACGCGTGCAGCAGTTAAAAAAAATCACCTAATTAAATCTGATGTTCGAACCAAACGTCTGTTAAATTCCAGTTAGCTTGTCAGTGATCACAGTTTTTTTTTTTTTTTTTTTGATTTTGGCTTCACACGGTTTGTGCATGTAGCCAGTGTCAAGTAATTTTTCTTTTAGATCAAGTAAATGGCCCGATATCGGGCACGAAGTTACAAAACAGTCATAGTCGTCTTTAGTCAGTCAAGTCAAATCAAAGTTATTGTAAAGCGGTAGTAACTTTACAACAACCTAACAGGAGTTTTTGGGGGGAACACGAAAAGTCCACGTTAGTCACTTATTTTCACCTTCACTACACTTGTGCACACACACGTAACTAAATTGAATAATTCACTATCAAAATTATACAATTTAATTCGCTATTTCACTAAATTCCATGAAAATGAAAATTCGTGTGACATGTTCCAACGCGATCCTGCCAAAAACTCCGATCACTGTTTTATTTAGCATCCTGTATAGACTGGCTGTTATGCGCATTATTCCATAGTTTTAACGATGTAAAAAGTTTTTAACTGCGTTCATACTGCATCAGCCCAATTATTCCGCCAATTAGGTCATCTAAATCCTCTGTACGTGATCGTGTTTACTCCAAACCTTTTTTAGAAGAGAAAAATAAATTAGATTCTGCCGCTCTATTGATTTTTACCAACCGTTTTACGCTAGCACCCCTGAACGGCCCTAGGAACATGAAGAAAGCTCCTTTGAACTTATACATAAATGTAATGCAGTGTAACTAGTTACTGCTATCACGATTCTAAAATATAACAGTGCGCTAATATAGCTCGCAATCAGTGTCAGGTTGTATGTTGGTTAAAATATGATATGCGTGCGTAACAAATTGTATAATTGTTGTATTGTATATTTGTGTGTTGTGTGTGTTGTAAAAAAGTCATTCAATGGGATTATATTAACGAAGAGGGTTGTATTGAGGATTTTAATGATGACCTATTATTCTGTGAAAATATACGTGTTACGGTCTCAAATCATATTAACACGTTTTTATTAGCTTGGTATCTATGCAACGGAATAATTGCACGTGATTCACCCCCTTCAAAACGTCGGATTGATTTCAAACTTTGCACACTTATCAATGACCGATGACAGTTCAATAATTTCAACTAAAAATAGAAAAAATAAATAGATTAAAAAACTAAAAAAACACGCTTTAAAAAACAAACTAAAAAAGTAGATAATAACATCAAAAAAGCGTGGGGTTTTTGTTATTAATTGACCTCGAAAAGCACACCTCGCTGAATACCAGTATTTTATACGGAGCGACTGCCTATCTGACCACCACAACCCAGTTACTGGGTAATGCGATACCCCTTCGTAAGACTGGTTGACAAAATCGAAATTGAACAATCTCCATCCAGCTGTAAGTTCAAGTTCCTTCTATTGACTAAGGAGGTATCTTTTACAACTCAAAAATATTTTTGCGTCTTAATCGTTATGCCTTTTAATATTTACAGACTGCCTGGTTGGTCTAGTGGTCGCAAGCGTTAAGCACTGCTGATGGCGTCCTGTGTTCAATTCCCAGGTCCACAGTGTTATTGGGTTATATATCTGGAATTTCTCAGTAGCAGACCGGAGTCTGGATTTGTGCCCGATTGATGGCAATAGGCTCGCCCCCTATTACATGGGTCTAAAGCATAACTGGCGAAATGTGGATGTACTATAGGTAGACTTCTGGCCAACCCTTCGGGGAAACATGGCGTCATATTATGTATTATTTATTGCAATTATTGACCACAGACTTTGTCCACAGTTCCTCCTTCAACATTAGTGGCGACCAAGGTGATTGGCGTGCCAACAGGGTCGCAAGCGAGACTGGAGTGCTTCGTGGAAGCCTACCCTCAAGCCATACACTACTGGCTGAAGGGTGGAGAGGAAATGATATTATCTGGGTAAGAACACGCTTACATTGTGTTAATGCATTTATGGAAGACTAGCTTTTGCCAGCGGCTTGGCCCGCGTGGAAGTCGAAAATTACCCTACGGGAACCGGGATGAAAAGTATCCTATATGTTAATCCAAGGTTACAAACTATGTGTGCCAAATTTCATCCAAATCTGTTCAACCGTTTTTGTGTGATTGAGTAACAAACATCCAAACTTTCACATTTATAATATTATTATTAAGTAGGATTGTAGGGTTAGTATTGAACTAGACCGAAGCCCAAAATATTTTTTATCATTATTTTGGGCAGTCTGTAATTGCCCGACTGCAGGGCAACGGCCTCTTCATGTTCAACATATTCAATTCAGGCAACAAGAAAAGACAAACGCATTGATCACCACGCTTGCGCAAGGCGGATACGCTATTTCAGACTAATAGTAACTATCCATCCCCCTTATTTATAAGCGTTTTTTAAAATTATTTATTTTTTATTTATTTTATTTATTTCAAATTCGAGTAACACAGTACAATATAAATAACAAATCTTAAATGTGCATATCGCAAAAAGAATCCGACAAGACATCTGTATCTGAACTAGATAAATAAATATCTGTATCTCAGACAACAGCACTCTTCCTTAGAATGTAAAGCTTACATGCTCAAATTTGCTTTGATTACCTATATACATTTTTCGTTATTTTTAGATCAACTAATACAATAAAAATACAAATAAAGTGAAATGAAGTAAAGTGGAGTGGACACTTCCTTTTGTGTCGAATGTAGATGAGTGAGTGTGTATAGGAGGGTGAGTATGTAAAACTTAGTGTGGTACAATTAAGAGGTTCTCAGTTTCGTCATAGGTCAGCTTCTGAATGTACTCAAACACTTCATTCTTACAACTTCTGCTTTTTAAGGCAAGTATGTTGACAATTCTATCAATTTAAAAGTTATGTAATGATTAGCGACTGTTTAACCACACATTTTTGACGTTTAAATTTCTCTTAACTTTAAACAACGTTAATAAATAAGAGCGTAAGTCCAGGTCTCCTCACCATGTTTTCCTACACCTTAAGGCAGTGATGCCCAATATAAACTTAGCGTTCAGCAGGCTTAGCACGAGCACCGATTTTTCTACGGAAGAATAGACATGTCTATTAACTAAATGATGTACAATAGGAGAAGATAGCTATGTTTTTCTATTAAGTAAACTAATCATGATTTTGTAGATAATCGTAAATACTTTGTGGCCGTCGAGTAGAAAGTTTATTGTCAGTGTGATTTTGACAGTTTGGCAAGAAATATTCATCTGAAATTACATTTATAAGGACCTAGACAAAGATCGTTACAAACGCAAGACAAAATGACAAATTGTAGAAGGATATCTACGGTTTCTTATTTTTTTCCTGGGTGGGAAATCATCAAATGACTTCTCCCGCTCTGGATGGAGCAGGAGGGCTTGTCAGACTTTTACTGACTAAAACCCACCCGTATTCCCTCAGTTGCCTGTGTGCCAGGGGCTGCGGTATCTCTTTCGTACAATCCGCACCCCTGGCAGGAAGGATATCTACGGTCCGATGTCAAAAATGAAGAAACAAAATGTCACTTTCTATTGAAAAAGCACTGGCTGTTCTTCGTAGAAATAGAAAACGTCATGCTAAGCCTGCAGATGACTTGAGTTCATCATTGGCAGGATTTACGTACATCATTTTTGTTTTCCACTGCCTTTTCAACCCATGTTTACAATCTAGTGAAGGTAGGAAGTGCTACTGCTAAAAGTACAAATATGAAATTGAACTGGATATGCCGCAGCTGGCGTCAGTTCTGTTCGGTTTGCGAAGCACATGTACCTAATAGCCTATTCTGTTTAAAAAATCACACGAAAGTCCTTTTACCATACCAAATAAAATAAGGTTTAACACCTAAAAGGGCCAACATTTGCCAATATCAATCGTAACAGTAAAACTGCCGTTAGAAGTATTAACGAATCCGACTAACTTCCCGAACATTCTGCCATTATCTTGTGCCCCCGTCGCACATCTGTTCCTGGCTTTGCTCCGAAATGCCGTAAAATTGCCAATATTGTTGTCTTTTATTAGTCATTATTGTATGTTACGATAATTATTTATTATTGTTCATATGTTGCACTCATGCAAATATCAAACACAATATCCTGCGTTTGAAAACAAGCTATTATTTATTTATTGATATTTTGTTTGCGTATCCTGAAAGTTTCGTTTTCTTATAGTTGACCTCTGCGTCATTAAGTCAGTAATTATAGGTAAGCCCATTCTTTTGTTCACATTATTTGATTTCTTTAGAGGATCTTCTATCAGTCAGTCATGGTTCTATTTAATTAAACTGATAATCTGATCTTCTATAATCCTATCTGAAATTACAATTCAGGTACCATGGAATCTGCAACATTAATTCCAGTATGAAATACTAATTAAATAAACGAATTTGAGAATGAAATGAATATTATTATAATCTTTATCTTTCTCAGCATTCGCGAGATCCTTATTAAATTAGTTGAAACATCTAACGTAAAGTAATTAGACAAATTAGTTCATTATTTTGTGTAATAATCACTGAGTTGGTCTCACTTTTACGAGGTCGTTAATCCTCGAAGTCTGCAGACTATCTTTCCATTAACTTTATAGCTGAAGTGTTTTCTTATTGTTGTTTAGTTGCCATTATTTTTAACTAGCTGACCTGACAGACCTTGTCTTCCTTTCAATAATTCATACCAAAGTCCTATAGAGATAGAGACGTTACGTTACATGACACTGAGCGTTTGTTCCGCCACTTCTTCTTCCTAACTAAAACACTAGGAAGTGGTGAAGGGTGGGCGTTTTGGGGGACTGTCTTATGTAATTTTGACGTTCAAAAAGTACTGACTCTCAGCCCAGTTTGAATAAATGACTTTTGATTTTGATTTTGAGGTCTGCGGGAACGGAACTTACAACTATAGGAGAGCGCTAACTACACTAACGTCCCTAGCATAGTGTATTCAAAACCGGGGCAAGTATCCCACTGAGACAACTGTCCGGCTTTTACTCTTAGGAAGGAGAAGAAACCGATTGCCAATTAATTGCCGAGCCTTGACCTAGGAAATTAATTTCACAAGGACCAACAAGATAGTTGTGTAAATCGAGTAGGTAAGTATCTGTTGCTCAAATTATTCCATTTGATGCCTTCCAATTATCTACAACTAGCAGCGCTTCGCAGTTTCACCCGCGTAGTACCCGTTCCCGTAGGAATATGGGGATCAAATATAGCTTATGTTACTCAGTGATAATGTAGCTTTCTAACGGCAAAAGAACTTTTGAAATCGGTCCAGTAGTTTTTAAGCTTATTCGTTACATACAAAAATACAAATCTTTCCTCTTTATAATATTAGTGTAGATGTAGATAGTGTAGATTACTACGAAGTTTCGTTATAGACCGGTTATTATATTGTTTATGATCATTTCTACCGATAACTGTATTCAATCATATTAATGATTCTAGGAATACAGAGAGAGAGAGATTTCATTAGAGTTACGTTCAAATGGTCGGGCTAATTAAATAATTATTATGATATCAAACACTGACGAGTGGCGAAGTAAAATGTTACTGTATATTCAAATTAGGTAGGTACGGATTTATGAAAATACCTATTTTTATAAATACTCAATCAACAAATTTCGTTGCCGTAAGGCTTCTTCAGACAGGTGCGACGCGATAGCGCGACGTGACACTTGCAGAACAATTTCCATGACGTTTTCATAGAAATTGTTCTAAGAGAGTCGCGTCGCGCCTGTTTGAAGAAGCCTTTATAGATTTCTTGTCAGATTGGAAGGTAAACTCTTCTGAAAAAAAGTAAGGATAATTGAAATGGGATTAATTTGACAAAACCAATATACCTAGTTGAATTGAGAATTTTTCTTTCAGAACGGTTCAGGTATTTTATAACTTTTTTTTACATAGTTGATTTGCTGAAAAACCTTTGAAATCATTTGTTTAAGTCCTACGGGAACAGTTCAAGATAGAATTTCGACTCTAGAGAGAAGGATCTCTGCACTATGTGTGCTTTAATCAGTAGAACTCAGCGGTATTATCCGATTTAGGTTCCAAAAAGTTCCTTCTAACTAAAACGTTTTGTTGCAGTACTAAGCACGAAATATCTGAAGAACGCCTCTCCTCATACCAACTGCGAACAATACTCGTTGTGTCGCAGTTCGAGCCAGAAGATGTTGGTACTTATACCTGCGTCGCTACCAACACTATGGGGAAAGCCGAGGGCACTTTACGACTTTATGGTAAGTAGCTTTTTATTACTTACCCCGTGGCTACGACCAACACGCTCAAGCGAAACGCGTCTTTTGTTAGTGACTGCGGAGATATAGGTAATAGATAATATGGACCGGTTTCCGCAACTTCACGTGAAAGTGCGTATTTTGCGTACACCAGCTCCTCGCCAAATACGCCTCGGTGTTACTGATAATCTCACTTAGGATACCTGGGTTCTGGAGTATTTTGCCCCGTTTGTGGTGACCACCAGTCAGTTTAGCAACACATGAGCTGTTGTCTCGTCGTCCTACATGCAGGCCCTACACAGCAGACTCCTATGACAAAGAGGTGTTTATTAAATGACCTATGGCCATTTACAGCTGCTGTAACTTTACGCTGCTGTTGTTTAGTAAGACAGAGAACCTATTTCGTGAGGCAGCCATCGAATATAGGAAGTGCTTCCTTAGACGGCCTGCGGGCCTAAAACGCCATATTAAGCGATTCCTCTAAAAGCAATTTACTTCTTGAATTCCCCTATGATCTGCTTGCTGATTCATAATTTGGTGAACATTTTACGAATTTCCATACAAAAACTGTCAAACAGATGAATTGCCTGCTGTCTACGCAGATAATATTATGGATTGTCAGTTCGTGACCAATTTACGATTTTAAATATGATTCATAATATTTTCCTATTATGATTCTGCCAAAGCAGCCTTTTTAGACGCCCTGCACTCACTTTGGTTCAAACATAGTGTCAACAGCGCAAAAAACAAATGAAAGAAGCTTAGAACGTGCCACGAGTCACCGTGACTCGCCTTGCGGAGCGATGTACGGAAACAAGTGACTCGCGCGGATCTCGCTTGACGCAAGTCGCATCGGACTAGACTATGGAAGGGGGAAAGTGAAAGTTAAATCATTTGTTTCAAATAAGCACCTAATAGGCACTTCTAACCGTCAAAATTTATACAAACATTAAATTGATTTTAGTGGCCGCTTCCAAAAGGTTGTTTCATATGACGAAGAATGGGCCAGGAACTCCCCCATTACTTTTTTATACCTCATTACGTGGGGGGGGGGGGGGGGGTAAAAGGGTCCAAATTTAAAAGTGTTACACCTTAATGTCAAATACTGGTGAAAATGATCGATTTTCCTTAAAAATATCGTTATAAAGTGACGGAACCGCCTTTCCTAGGAAACCAAAACTTTAAGGAAAGTGAGTATATGACTCACAACCGCTGGAATAAATTCTAGAAAAGTAAAGATTAAGTTAAGCTGATGGAAGGCAGAAATGTATATGTTGTGTGTGTACTAGGTTATTTAGATAGTCTTCGTGTGTGGATTTGTAAACCAAGAAAAGTAATGGCCTGTATCAGGACAAGTAGCGGATAAATACTTGTATGGCAGCCATCGATACAAATCCTTCTCTTTTCTATTTTTCGTGGATATAGGCATATCTGGACAATAAACATTGCTCTTTATTGATACTTAGATTTATAATATCATCCTTAAAGGTCTTGCAAGTCTCATCTCACAAAGATTTACAAGACGATTGTAAAGATTATATTTGTGAATTGAACCTCACAACACTACCGAGACATTTTAATCTACGTCAGTTAAGTTAACAGCAGTCAATGAAACGTTAAACCGTCGACCGCAGGACTTTACCGTGTGGTTAACTTTTTAAAACGGAATTGTATCGGTAAAAACTTCCGTGCACGATGCAAACTAGCAAAGACTTTGTTCGCGAAGATTATAAAATGAATGGAGTCCTTTTATCCACACCTTTATTCCTTGTGCTATTGGCTGACGATGCACTAGCGTACACGATCCCACAAATAAGTTATATTGTGAAATTGGAACTGAACACACTTAAGAGCGTTCTCCCCACGCGTGCTGGCAACGGCGCATTTATAGCGGTTTTTCGTGATTATTTCATTAAATACAAACAAAAGTAAACATTTTTTTTCAGCCATGCACTAGATCGTTGGTATTTTCAAGTTTTTGTGTAATTTTTTTACAGTTATTTTGTTATTTATTTATAAAAATCGACATGCCGTCAATTCTTTTCTATTTGAATTACTAAGTCTAAATGTTTTTATTAAAGAGTAAATGTTAAAAATCGTTATAAATATCAACGATCTAGTGCTTGGCTGAAAAAAAATGTAATTTTGTTTATATTTAATTAAATAATCATATAAACTTTTATAAATGCGTTGTTGCTAGCCCGCGTCGAATAAACGCTCTTAAGTGTGTTCAGTTCAAATTTGAATGAAAGTTCAAATGAGAATTCTCATTTATTATTGTTTATTAGATTGCACATCAAAATCGTTCCTGTCGACTATCTCCACACAAATAGTAACAATATTTTTATTTAATGTGCACTGATATATGTAATAGCTTCCCATTTACCACCATCCACTCAATACTACTGCGAATTTCTCAAGTTGATTGCTTTTACCAAAAAATCTTAACTATAACTAACTTTTTTATTTAACAGAAATAAAAATAACAACAACAACGACTACAACAACTACAACGACTACAACTACCACGACAACTACGACTACACCGGCCCCGACTACAACGGAGCCGCCACCACGTAAGTTTCCGAGCATAAATAACTTCATCGAGCATCATCAACAACATTCTCTTGCCTTTATTCCAACTTATTTGGGGTCTATACTTCTCCATTAGTCATTATTAGTATGAGGGGCTTGTGGCTAAGTAACAATAGCTGCACGGGTCGATCGATCAGGTTAAGCTACGCTTGCCGCGGTTGGTCTGTGGATGGGTGACCATCTTTACATACCAAGACCCCTCCATGCCTCGGAAAGCACGTTAAGCCGTTGGTCCCCGCTGTCATTTGTGGATCTTTGACAGTCGTTACGGGTCGTCAGAAGCCCGAAAGTCTGACAACCAGTCTTACCAAGGAGTATCGTGTTACCCAGTAACTGGGTTGTGGAGGTCAGATAGGCTGTCGTTCCATGTAAAATACTGGTATTCAGCTGCATCCGGTTAGACTGGAAGCCGACCCCAACATAGTTGGGAAAAGGCTAGGCAGATGATGACTTCTCCATTAGTCGTCATATCAATAGTTACCTCCTTTTCAGTCATATCATCTTCCAGATTGTCCAACTATAGTTTCTTTGGTCTTCCTCTACTCTTATTGTCGTCCAAATTCATACTGAAAATTTTCCTTACATTTTCATCAATCTTCATATCTTCATCAAGCAATTTAATACAAATAAGGTTTTGACCGGTCATTCAGCAATTCAATTACCAAAACACCATTTTTTTTAACTTGATTATCATGCCACTATCTTTCACGAAAACAATCGCATATTATATTAAGTTGCTAATGAAATATCATACCCAAAGAGAATGCCACTCACAGAAACGTCATGAAGAAAGATAAATTATGATAATTCCACTCCAACGTGCATTTATTTCTGTCACCGCATTCAAATTGACGATTTTTCATAATCTCGCTGACGTCATCGAGATGAATCGTGAAAAAAATTCATTTGTCATAATCCATTCAGTAATTTATGAGTCCGATAAAAAAAAACCGAGCGCGGCATGTAGGTACCTAAAAGGCGACGCAGCAAAACTGTTTTTTTGTTCGGCTTGTGTGCCCGCTTCGGTTATCGGCGACTTCCGGTTATTTTTCGGAGCAACCAGAATTTTTAAGCCTCCAAAAGAACTTGATCTGCTATAATATTTCCTAAGTTGTCTGTTGCAGAATTTAAAAAGGAAAATTTACCTGCTGAGAAACAACGTATTAACAGAATATTTACAAGCCAAGGATACCGAAAAGCCTTACATTGGCTAAGCTAGTTTTCCAAAAGAAAATAATATATTAGGGCAACTAATGGAAATGCTGGCATAATTATTATTAATCCGTAGAACATAGGCTGTAGTTGATTCACCAAAACTAATATAAGAATAATTCCCAGGGTTTGTCGTACCGCTCCAACCAGCTGAGCAAAAGTTCTACACACCAGATGTCACAACATATGGTAAGTAGCAATAACACTCTCAAAGGGCTCAATAATTTCCAAGTCAATGGACAACGTAACGAATCAAAGGAATCGTCTTCGAATAAAAGTCGTTCATAATATTTTTCTTGAAATTGAAAACGACGTTAATGTTCTTGAGTTGTTTGCTGAGAAGAATTATGTTGATTTATATATTAATGAAGCGTAAATTATAATTTAAAATGTTTGTAGGTAATTTTGGTAAAGAAAGCATACATCACATCAGAAACTATGTTTGTTTTATTTTAGACACAATGCAGAATGTGATCGAGCAGTCAGTCCTCGACAACAACTGGCTACCGACTGCGGAATCCGCAGCAACAAGCCGCTACCAAGCCTCACTCCCCACTCTCGCGCTGTTCTCAGTGCTGCCATATCTAAAATATTTTTTTTTTTGTAGTTTTAATGCGTTCGTACTACTTAGCCGGAATTTTCAAATTGTAACACAGGGTACAAGATGATAAGTTATCTTGATTACACGGAGAATCAGTGTCAATTTAGTACAATAGGAACGCGTTGGCTACATTATGCAGTTAGTTACATAGTTTTGCTTGGATTTTGGAAATGCGAATCGCTAAACTATACAATCGTTATGCATTTCACTGAACTGTGTGAAGGCAGTCAGAATTTCGTGTGTAAATAATTATATTATTATTTATATATACATAGAATAGATCTAATTTCGCCTCATTACTTGAAAGAACTTATGTGAATTTCTTGCGTTAAATTATTAATTCTTCTGAGACAGTTCATTGGTATGTACATCGATTTAAACGGAATAAAACGTCTTGCACAGGTTTAAAAATAACCTAAAGATTCTACGAGTACCTGCCAAAAACGATGGCAATGTACTATAGACTAATCTAGCTGAAAACTATGAAAATATTCCGAAGACATTAATTTGAATAAGTTAGATTGTAAAATGTAAGGATATGTAAAAACGTTACAATTGTAAATAGTTACCAGGTTATTAGTGTTTCGAAATTATTGTGATGCAATTATAAGTATATTTAAGTATGAAGAGCCTACCCAAGAATTACAGCTTACAACTGAACCTAACTTGAATCTTGAATTTGGAACCAGAACATTTCTAATCTATACTCTGCTTGCAATAAGATCAGACATTTAATATACCTTTTTTACAGTCCGCTCAACTCATTTTGACTTCTATTGCGTTGGTAGCATGATAAATGGCATCTGCAGTAAACAGTTGGTATTGTAACCACTTTTTTGCTTTTAATGCCATTGTATGCACACGGAATAGAAGTCAAAATCAGTTGAACGGACTGTTAAAAAGGTTTGTTTAAATATTTAATCTTATTTCAAATGGAGTATAGATGTTTTATTATCTTGTTTTGTTTTATTATATTTTGTTACCTGAACTGAAAGTATTGGTATTGTACACCAATTTTTCTGATCAATTGTAAACCTTTATTCTCCAACCCCAGAAAGTTTTGTTAATTCATAAAGTTACTAATAACGGTAACTCTAACAACGGGAATGGTTTATTACTGTTTTCACAAGTACATTTTCGGGTAGGCTTGCGGTTAGCATAATGTACAAATACAATAAATTAGTATGAATTTAACGGTGTTTTGAACACAAGAACTGATGGGGAAAGTTTTTTATTAATGTTTTGTGTTATTAAGTTAGCTTTTACACAAATAAATTGTTATTTTTGTGCCGTTGATATATTTAGTTTAGTATTTTCCAGTTGACTTTTGGTCAATGTCAAATTGATAAGGTAAAAACCTAATCCTGTTTTTAAGAGTGTGATGCATCAGTGCAAAAGTTGATATGCAATGATACTTTAATTTCATTACTACGACGCATAGTTACGTGACGCACGAATTTGTAGCGTACCGTTTGCATTGCCAGCTTTTGATGCGTTGCAACCTCACTTATTTGAACTTTTTATTTACGTTAAGTACCTAATTCATTTACTAAAACGGTACCGAAAGGACTTCACATTCATTTAAGGATGGCAGACTGATGAATTTTGTATGTAATTATGTAGAAAGAAGTCGAGCGTGTTATAAAATAGAAGGCCTAAGATAATTATAATTGTTTACCGACATCTTCCACGTATTACAGAAGTATAAATAATCATACTAAAGCATATCAAATAAATGTATAAATAAATTGTACATAGTAATATTATAACAATTAGTATGTGGACGAAGTTACGTAGAGTTTACAAAACAGGACAGTTGTCCCTGAATTTGTTTTTAAACCCTTTAAATTCTTAGTGACGAGTTCTGTTATGTCTGCTTTCATTTGTTTACTTATTTATTTATGTGACGCCAATACACTTACACATAACAAACTGAAAAAATATTTTTGACCACTTAACATGTGAATAGCATAATATCCTATGATGTTCCCACTGCTGGGACACAGGCATTCTCTCTTCGAAAGAGAGTGGGTTATAATCTAAGACGCGAGCCCCGTGCGGGTTGGTAGTCGTCACATGTCTTTGAATTTTTGGTGTTAAGACATTCCGGTTACCTCAAGATGTTTTCATTCACTGTTTTGAGAACAGTAGTGATGTAATGATTTACACAAAGTAAAGAACCTGTATGTTTTCTGGGCCACCACGGCTCTCCGCTGACTGCTGATCGCTTATTGACCTCAAATAACATAAGCACAGTGTTCACATTGACAAAAACGAATCGTCCGTCAAAGACTGGACAGAAAACTGTTCAACTGTTTGTATAAGTTATTGTATCGAGTTTGAGATTGTATTTGGCATTAATTCGTTCTGCACACGTGGCTTCCCTGGTGCCTCATTAACAGCATAACTATGTGAAACTCTATTAACTGCTCCCAAATTTCAAGGTAAATTTTTATTATTTTTATTTTTTACATTGTCTGACATATTCTCGTCATAATTTGACATTAAACATCAATTCTATTTATTTGTCCTTTTGGCAATTGAGCCGATGTCGACACCGATTCTAATATCGACTATTTATTAGTGATTGTCACGGAAATCATGTCACATAAATAGAATGAACCTATTAAAACCAAGGTTTTACTAGGTTCATTCTATTTATGTAGATTATTTTACATATTGTGAACGAGAGAACGTTGTAGGCTCTTCCCATACCTATTATACTTCGGGTCTCAACCGAAGACGATTACTTATATTACATGCAGCATTACATGAGATGGTGCTATCTTCATCACACGTTTAGATCTTAAACACTAAAAAAATAGGATAAAGGGACATATTTTTTATTACAATTTCCTGTTTCACTACCACTGGCAACACCGTACGCCCTTGAATCATTACGTGTTTTTGTGTTAACGGATTCACACGAAGTTTCACTGCGCGTATTTAAAATGGGAAAAAGAAAGCGTTCAAGGTCAAAAGATAGTGATTATGATAGTATTTTGCGAAAGGTGAAGAAATTAGAGTCTAAATTAAGAAAACGACGGCGTTTGTCTTCGTCACCGTCGGAGTCAGGGGAAAGTGATACGTTGTACAACCGATATTATGATACCCACGGATATGAACAGGATGCGAACTTACCAGGTAATTTCATATTCTTTTACATATCATCGGAATTGAAAATACATAATTATGTTTAAGTACAAGAAAAATATGGATTAAAATTTTAACGACCTACCCTCATTCACTCCGCCGGCGGTCTTTAAAATCATTAGAATTTCTAAGAAGTGTTGGCTATTTGGAATGTTTCATAGCGTAATAATGCAAAATGTACCTACATAAACTATACAACATGAAACTTGTGTCGACGAGATTGTTATCTTGTTTTGATCTTTTATTCCGTGATAATACTGGTGTTGTACTTATTCTCCACTATTAAAAATTCCTAATAGTGTTGAGGTATCTTACTCCACGAAAAATCGTGTCGAGATTAGACTCCACTGTAAGTGTTGAGGAAAACCTTATAACACGAATGTCGTGTTGAGAATACTTACTCCACGTAAACCGTGTTGAGGATATAAGTACTTACTGCACTGTAAGTTGGCTCCACGTGAATCGTGTTGAGGATCTAAGCACCATACTCCACTATGTGTGTTGAGGATAACTTTGCTCCACGTAAATCGTGTTGAGGATATAGATACCTACTCCGCTATAAGTGTTGAGGCAATATACTCCATATAGATATCTATTGTCTACAGAACAAGAGGTTCTTGATGACGTCGTCTATGTCTACGATGACCCTCAACCTGGCGCAAGCGCTGGTGGCGACGACGAGCCGGTCGCGGGACCATCCACGTCATCAGCAGCGCCGGCGTCAGCTCCCGTAACCGTACCGGCGTCGGCATCGCCGGATGTCAGCGCCGAAAATGTGGACACACCACATCCAAATGACGCTATTGAATTAGACCCTGAGATTTTACAACTACTCGGAACAGACCTAGCCAATCAGAAAAATTATGGAGATATGTTACATAAGGACATTGCCTCAAGATGGGCCTATATTTTGGCTAACGGTTTGTCCAAAGATACACAGGTGGAGTTAATGAAATTTTATTTACCACCAGAAAACTGTCCAATTATGAGAGCTCCAAAACTTAATTTAGAAATCAAGGCAGCCCTTTTGGATATAAACATTAAAAAAGACTTTTTCAGTCAAAATAAACAAAATCAGCTTGGTTGTGGTCTCGCCGCAATAGGACGTGTTTTAAATTGGGCCCTATCACCAGAAAGCTTGGTGCCACAGGATATAATAAAATCGTTGAGTGATGCCGGTAGACTCATATGCGATAGTCACTATAAAGAGTCTCAATCACGACGATATGCGGCTTTAAGCACTTTAAATAAAGATATCAAAGATACTGTCAAAAGCACAAACATAGATGAACAGCTATTTGGTTCCGACTTATCTGAGTATATTAAGTCGTCAAAAGCTATAAGTAAGACTGGTTCAGAAATAAAATTAAAAACTCAACGGCCTATGTATAGGACATCGGCCGTTACACAACCTCGGGGTGCTTTAAACTCGAGGGGGGCGCCGCCACGCATAGTACCAGCGGTCGAGCCGCGGTCGACTTCCGCACCACGCAGACCGCCGAGAGACCGACGTCTAGAAGCAACCCGGGGACGCCGCCACGTCAACAGCGCGCGGTACCAGGCGAGGAGGCGATATTAGGAACACAGGTACCTATTGCCGGCCGCTTATCAAACTTTTGTGATAAATGGCGCGAGCTCACTGATGATCATACTATTTTACAATGGGTTCAGGGATATAAAATTCCTTTCAGTGAAGAACCTATACAAATACCTGAGCCCCTTAACAATGCATGTAATTCGCAGTCACAAAGTCAAATCATTGACAAATGTATATCAGACTTGATACGTTCGCGATTTATATCAACATGTACACCTTGCCAAGGACAATTTATTTCACCAATATTTACAGTGCCCAAGTCGAACGGAACCCATAGGTTTATTTTAAATTTAAAAGAATTAAATAAATTTGTTAAGATTGAACATTTTAAAATGGAAGACTATCGTACTGCACTAAAATTGTTAAATCATAACTACTTCATGGCAACAATAGACATTAAGGATGCTTATTTTTTAGTTTCCATAAATGATGATGACCGGAAGAAGTTACGATTCAGATGGAAGTCTCAGCTATACGAATTCAATGTTCTTCCGTTCGGCCTGTGCACTGCACCATTTGTTTTCACAAAATTACTCAAACCCGTTCTAAAATACTTACGCATTTTAGGATTAATATCAGTAAACTACCTCGATGATTTCTTATGTATAAGTAGCTCGTATGACGAGTGCTTGTTAAATGTTAAAACTACAGCCGCAGTGTTAGAATCGTTAGGTTTTGTAATTAACATGATTAAAAGTGTTATGTCACCTAGTAGGGTTTGTAAGTTTTTAGGCTTTGTATTTAATACCTCAAGCATGATTATTACCTTACCGGACGAAAAGAAACACCGAATAAAAAATAAAGTTACTGAGTTGATGTCCAAAAATCAATGCACTATAAGGTATTTTGCTGAAATAATAGGACTATTGACCTCCGCATGCCCAGCAGTCAGTTACGGTTGGATGTACACAAAATTGCTTGAGCGCGAGAAACTCATAGCTTTAAATCATTCTGAAAATTACAACAAACAAATGAAAATAGAAACTTATCTTAATAAAGATCTTTCATGGTGGATCAATAACATATTATCGTCATTTTCACCTATTAGAAAAAATAATTATTATTGTCGAGAGATTTTTAGTGATGCTTCGAACACCGGCTGGGGCGCAACATGCAGTGGTCAAAGTGCGAGTGGAAATTGGTCAGAGATAGAATTGTCCTTACATATAAACACACTTGAGCTTACGGCCGCATTTTATGGCTTAAAGATTTTTACTAAAGGCTTAAAAAATCTCAATGTTTTGTTAAGGATTGATAACACCACTGCCATATGTTATATAAACCGCATGGGTGGTGTTCAGCACCCACATTTAAATGACATTGCTCGAAAGATCTGGCAGTGGTGTGAAGCAAGAAATGTATTTGTATTCGCATCATATATCAAATCTAGCGACAACGTAATAGCAGATCGAGAATCTCGGCGAATTAATATAGATACAGAGTGGGAAATCTCGGATTGTGTTTTTTTACGTATAAGTCAATTTTTTGGAAAACCGGAGTTTGACCTTTTCGCAAGCGCTCAAAACTACAAATGTAGTAGATATGCATCATGGAAGCTAGATCCGTATTCCGAAGTTATTGATGCATTTACTATTTCTTGGCGTAACATTTTCTTTTATGCTTTTCCTCCTTTCTGTTTAATTACTAAAGTCCTAGAAAAAATTATCGTAGATAAAGCAATAGGTATTTTAGTAGTGCCTTACTGGCCATCTCAACCATGGTACCCACTATGGTCCAGTCTTGTTTCATCAGAAAAGATATTCTTTGGTCCTCACGAATCACTTTTAAAATCTCCTTTCAGAGTCCGCCACCCACTTCACGCGACGCTTATCCTGGTGGCAGCAAAATTATCCGGGAGGCGCTGATCAAGCGTGGAGTACCACGAACGTCATTACATATAATGATGGCCTCATTTGCAAATACAACCTTAAGACAGTACAATAGTTCGATAAAATCTTGGTGGCTTTATTGTAAAGATAATAACTTGGACCTTTACGAGACGGATAGTGCCCAAATTATTTCATTTTTAACAAAAAAAATTGAGGAGGGTACTAGCTACAGTAGTTTAAATACACATAGGTCTGCCCTCTCAGTTATCTTAGGCTATAACGTTACCATAGATGACTGTATCAGCCGCTTCCTTAAAGGTGTCTACAGACTTACTCCCCCAAAACCAAAATACAATTCAACATGGGATACAAACGTAGTACTGAAATACCTTTCCGATTCATGCCCTTACGATAATATATCGTTAGTTGATTTGTCACATAAAACTTGTACATTATTGGCTATCGCTTCTGCCCAAAGAATGCAGACTATCAGTGTTATAAAGTTAAAAAATATATCGGTACAAGAAAATGAGATTGTAATTAAAATTAGTGATTTAATCAAAACATCGAGGCCCGGGACATACCAACCACTTATCAAACTACCGTACATTCGCGAAAACCCCAGTATTTGTCCAGCGTTTGCTATTGAAACCTACATAGACAAAACTAGATCTTTGCGAAATGACTACTCTGAAGGAAATCTTTTTATCGGTGTACGCAAACCTCATAAAAAAGTAGGCGCTCAGACATTAGCACATTGGGTTAAAAAGGTTTTGCAAGACAGCGGAATAGACATTTCCATATTCGGTGCTCATAGTACTCGCTCGGCATCTACATCCGCCGCGCACAGGTCTGGGGTCAGTCTGGAGGTGGTTCGCAAGGCCGCGGGCTGGAGCAATAGCTCAAACATTTTCCTTAAGTATTATTTTAGAGATGTGGTAGGCTCGAATGACACCACTTTTGTCAATTCTATATTCGGTTCATAATGTGGAAGATTAATTGCATTTATACAATTAACAAGCTTGTTAAGGGAACGATAGATGTATATTGAACATTGTATGATTTCTCAAAAAATAATTTAATTAAACCTTTCTCTATAGTTCATACACTAAACTGTTTTTTAATTTTTCTTTTTCCTCTGAAATATTGCAGTGCTCTAAACATCTGCATGTAATATAAGTAATCGTCTTCGGTTGAGACCCGAAGTATAATTAAGAATCAAACGAACTTACCTGGTGAAGTTTGATTCCAATTATGCGAGGGTCTCAACCGAAGACGATTACTGCCCTATCCCCCCCAACCCAATGGCCAAAAGGCAATGTTATAACACAAAAACCTACTCTGAAATAATGATTCAAGGGCGTACGGTGTTGCCAGTGGTAGTGAAACAGGAAATTGTAATAAAAAATATGTCCCTTTATCCTATTTTTTTAGTGTTTAAGATCTAAACGTGTGATGAAGATAGCACCATCTCATGTAATGCTGCATGTAATATAAGTAATCGTCTTCGGTTGAGACCCTCGCATAATTGGAATCAAACTTCACCAGGCAAGTTCGTTTGATTCTTAATTATCACTGTAATTTGAAAACATTGTAAATGCCAATTATTTTTTTAAGAGTAATCGTGGAGTTTCTTGCCAGCTCTTCTTTATAGGAAGCGACAAATTGAAACTGTGCACCTAGCTTCTGACGTTTCATAAGTGCCCATGCAGATTTATGTGATATAAAATATTTTTATTTTGTTGCGAGTATGTTTGCCATCGTTTCCTTTGAATCCTCTTGACTTAGTACATAACTACTCATGAAATGCATAAGCGCAGTTCAAAAAGACTCCAAATAGACCAGGACATGTCTTAAGTATAACTTAAGTCACCTTAGTACGAATGTAAGTGTAAACTTACTACATAAATACTGAGTTTATGTCGCTCTCTGTTCGCTTAGCTTATGAGCTCTGAAGAGAGATGATTACCATAATGTACTTGTGTAATTCTAGTCAACATATAAAACTAGTTAGAATTAAATCCAAATGATTTATTACAATGCATAACCTCACGCCTATAATCCCCGAAGGGATAGGCAGAGGTATGCGCTATAGTACACCCACATTTCGCCAGAATTAACTCAAAATGAAGAATTAAATCTAAATTATTTATTATTGTACTATTATTGAGATCATTTCATAACTGTAAATAGCACATGTTGAAATATTTTTTAATAAAAAATGATTACCTATTACAATTTCGGTCTTAACATAAACAATTAGACATTATGTACAAGTATAAAAAGCCAAAAAAGGGAAGAGCTCACTGGGCATCAAAGAATGCGTCCGCATCGCTGTCAGTGGGAAAATTGCCCAAAAGACTGGCAGCGTTGCCACGTTGGATGGCAATACTGATTCTTTGACCTAAGGATAGGCCAGCACTTTGGTCACGTGAAGAATCGACCAACTTTCTTGCTTCCATGCTTGGCATCTTTTTTTAAGTCATTGACTGGCCTGTATGTTTTTGCCCTTAAATATTTATTTTTATATTAAACTTCCTAGGGATGTACGTAATATTATTTGAAATAACATTAGCTAACAAAATCTAAGGTAACGAAGTCCCGATGGGTTACTAGCCCCAAATATAATTTGGGTCAATAGCAGCGGCCAAAAAAGGGACAGCACCCTTTGTGCATATAAATATTTATTACACTTTCGTGTCTCATAATATTGGAATATAATCTGTATTGTGTGAGAGCAGCGGTGACCACTTGGCCCGACTAAAAAGTTGTAGGTCGTGGGTTCTAAGCCAGTCACGCTCGTCACTTTGTGTAAGTTATAATATAATCACCACAGCTCTGAAAACAGTGACGGAATAGATACGGAGGAAATCGGTATGTCCTAGAACCAAAAGTTCGAAGACATGTGACATCGACCAACCTGCACTAGGCACGCGTGGTGGATTACGGTCCACATCTTCTCAAAGAGGTAAGAGGCCTGTGTCCCAGCAGTGGGAACACGATAGGCTCATTAGGCTGTAGACAAAGTGACACTGTTACCATCAGAGTAGTATTCCTTTAAAATGAAGGGATTTTGATGGAAATGCCGGAAGGCACACCCTTTTTTTTTGGTGGGAAATTATCAAATAACTTCTCCCGCTCTGGGTGAAGCAGGAGGGCGTGTCAGACTTTTACTGACTAAAACCCACCCGTGTTCCCTCAGTTGCCTGTGTGCCAGGGGTCGCGGTATCTTTTTCGAAGAACCCGCACCCCTGGCAGGCATCGGCCGTTGCGGACCCTACCAGTTGGTGTTGACATCTCTTTGAGGCGCGCGTGGAACACAACGCGCCGTCGAGCCGGGTTTGGTCTTTACCGGACAGAGAGCTACCCATTACTCGCCGTCCGCAAGCCCGCGCCTACGGTGGCCGGGAATCAGCCTCGCCATCGCTTCTTGCGACGACTAAGGCCGTGAGGGCGCATGTACTGCCTCTCCCTCACTTGCGCCGCCTCCCTCTTCGCGAGCAGTAATGCTTCGCAGAAAGAAGGTACGCTCTCTGGAGAGAACTACGCTTAGAGTTTCCCTACGTGATCGAATCAGGAATAAAGAGATCCCCAGGAGAACCAAGGTAACCGACCTAGCCCGAAGAAACGCCAAACTTAAGTGACAGTGGGCAGGGCACATTGCTCGCAAAACAGATGACCGATGGAGCCGAAAGGTTCTGGAGTGGCGACCGCGTACCGGAAGACGTAGAGTTGGAAGGCCTCCCACAAGGAGGACCGATGACCTTGTGAAGGCCGCAGGAATCCGCTGGATGTGGGAAGCATAAAACCGGTCGAAGTAGCGGAGCTTGGGGGAGGCCTTTGTCCAGCAGTGGACGTCTTCCGGCTGAAATCATGAGGATACCCTTTTGGCATTTCCATTTACATCCCTTTATATCCCAATATTCCAAACTATAGCGAACTGCTAATCATAACAACATTAGGTGTTCTGGTTAAACTGCACAATTTCCAGTCATAAAAATGACAATTTCAGTTTAAGAAAAAAGTTTCACTTAGTGTAAGTAGCGTTGTCTCTGTCGCTCATACCTGTGTCTCCTTCTAAAGTTCAATGTGTCACATTTACGTTTATCTTTTTTTTTTGTTTTTGAATTTTGGAAAATTGCTAAATTATGTTAATATAAGCGTTATTTAGTTCTAGGAAGAATGTTATGTACATATTGCTGATAAATTAGTCTTAATCGCTAACATGTATTTAGGTAGGTATTGTTTTAAAGATAGGCACCTGCCGCGAAATAATGTAAATAAATAAGTATTAAGGAATATCATTAAACGAACAATTTATAATTATTTTTGTGGTTTTATTTCGAACAAAATTACGTTTCAGAATCCTAAAGTATCGTTTTCACTGCATTGTGGGTCACGCATGTAGGATGCATCAAGACTGTAGTTGTATAACCCGTTTAATATCAAAATCCGTGATTTCAAACCGGTTTTAAATTTGTTTCAAACGAGTGATTATCACGTGGGCCGTATGTGTGTATGGTGGTGGTATTTTAACTTAATTTTCGGATTAGACAGACTGAACACAATCTTGATATGCGTATTTATTAAAATAAATACAGTTTCAAAATGTGTTGTAGGTAACTACTAAATAAATAAATAATCTGATTAGGTTTTTAATCAGCCAGTTCATATTTTTAGTATGTATATATACTTTGACGGTACGGTTGGCGGAGTGGTTAAGCGATTGACTGCTGCGCTGCGTGTTGCGGGTTCGGCACGGAACAAATATTGGTATGACCTACAAATAGTTGTTCCGGATCTGGCTGTTTGTGTATGAGAGTTTAAATGTTTGTAAACGCACCCACAATACAGGAGTAATTCCTAGTGTGGGGTAACGCTTAAAAAAAAAAAAAAAAAATATTGTATTATAATTGCCACTGAAATATTATCCTGAATCAGAGATCGTTGTGGTCTAAACCATTTCGTGTGAATTCTTTGTGCATACTAAAACAAAAACGCACTTTAAACCAATATTAAACCAGTATAGTTTATTCGCGTTAAGAGAACAGTGACTCCTCGTTGTCACTCAGCTTGAGTCGCTATTTTCTTAACGCGAATAGAGTCTAGGTAAGTGTGGTTTTAAAAATCAAAATCAAAATCAAAAAGTCATTTATTCAAACTAGGCTGAGAGTCAGCACTTTCTTTTTGAACGTCAAAATTACATAAGACAGTCCCCCAAAACGCCCGCCCTTCACCACTTCCTAGTACTTTAGCTGGGAAGAAGAAGTGGCGCAACAAACTCCCCAGCAGCAAAGCTGTCTGTTATAATAGAACTTAAATCTATACAATAATAGAACATTCAACAATAAATGAAAATTTAACTGATTAAAATTAAAAAAAAAATGACTTATGCAGTCAAGTTAAATAAACAATGATATGAAGTCATTCATATGACCTGTCAGTAGTTAAGCTAATTCTGGTGAAAGAACACAAACGTTGTCTTGAGTTAATCACAGCGACCAAACGTTTAAGCGCCCGCTTTGTATATCTAAACAAGACAGGTGGGCCAGGATAGTCACACAACGGGTACCTGAAGACAAGCGTCGTCACCGAGGCAGACTTAAAAACACTGGTGTGAAGATTTAGACTCATTCCTAACTGAATGACCGGAGTAAGCACAGCTTAAAAAAGTTGAAATATATGGGCTAGGTTTGTGCCTACCCGTAAGTATGGATTAAATAAAACGTACTCATTCCCTATCGGAAGGTACCTACAAAGAATTTTCCTTTTAAGGACTATGAACATGCTTGAGAAGGCAATGTAATTGGTTATTATTTTTGGTTCCACACCAATTACCTTCATAAACCAAGTTGTTCCTTGTTACAGAAGGTAAAGGATTTTCATTTAAATGCTTCATAATATTAAGCCTCGTTTACTTCAATAATATAACCATTAAATAAACTAGATTTTAGCTCAATACTTGCAAATTAAACAGTTTGGAATATGCAAAGGGTTCTACGCCGTAGCCTTTCGTAGACACCTGCTACGAGTAATATCGCTACGAAAACTACGCCACTGGGATTCTAGTTAATTCCGTTTTATTTTTAGTTTTATCTCTGTCTTGAAAACGGGTTACTTGAATAAAATAAATATTAATACCAAACAACCTTCATTTTACGTTCAAAATCGCTTGAACACTAAGTAAAATCACAAAAAGATTAATGTCAGCAGCATGTTTGTTAATATTTGAAATATGAACGGAACAGGCGTTTAACCGTGCATCGTTTTAAAAGCATACACATATTTTCTAGAATACTGTGCCAAAAGTTTTGAAATAATACCGAAAGAATCAGCCTGTTATAAATCTGTACGTCATAAGCTTTTTATAAAAGGCTAGTCGGAACTGACTGAGTTTTGGCATCGCTACAATGTATAAAATATAAAAACATAAAATTTGTATTTGGATTGATGGTGACAACATACTTGTGTTTTGTGTTATCATTGGAAACTGAACACGAAAAATTTTAATAGCTTTTATCCGCGGCTTCACCTGCGTAGATGTCGGAAAATATCCCATGGGAACCCGGGGCTTAAAAGTACCCCAGACGAATTATAATTTACATAAAACTTTAAATCTTCGTCATGAATCACTTCGTCGATTAGTCAAAACCGTATGAAAATCGTTTGTTCGTTAAATCGTTTCGAATTTATCATGTGCAGACAGATAAGTGCGGCGGCGGGATTTTGTTTTATAATAATGTAGTGATATCGATATTCTTTCAACCAGTCGGTATAAAAAGGCTCCGCTGGCTTCACCGGTATAGGCACCAAGGACATCAAGCTATCCCAAACTGTCAAAATTTCTCAATGGAATATGAACCTTATGCTTTTGTATTAAAGTTGAAAACCTTTCAAAGAAATTTTACAGATTGAAGTACCTTGATTATCTAGCCTCTGTACAATGGTTATCTGGTGCCTACGCGTATGTATGGAAGTGAATGGCTAAAATGGCATGGAAGTAGAATAAATGCTGTGGAAATGCGTTTCTTGCGAAGCATGTGTGGTGTGGTTACAACACACATGCTTCGCATGCTATCACTCTGTTCCTCAGCCTATCATTCATAGTTATGAATGATAAGCTGAGGAATAGAGTGATACTCGTAAGACAAGGTTGCGTATTAAAAGTTGCAGCGAAAAAAATTTTAAAGAGTATGCTTGGATGTTTTGGTCATTTTCAGAGATAAAGGCGAGAGAAAGGCGATTAACAAAACGTATTTACAAAGCAGAGTACAACATCGGTTAAATTGACGGTACTTGGGGGACGCCTATGTCCAGCAGTGGACGTCTTTCGGCTGAAATGATGATGATGACCAGAATAAAGTCAATCACCAAAAAAGGGCTCCTAGCAGATCCCCATTTATTATACGCACACCCAAAGTGTGAAACTCTCTGCCTGCGTCTGTGTCCTTCCACATTAAACCCGTCTGCCTTCAAAACAAGATTGAACAAGCATCTGATGGGCACGATCGATCCATTATAAACCTTATCAATCGCTTTTCATTAGGCGTGATCGAGGTCAAGAGCATCCAAAAAAAATCCAAATCACAATTTCTTTCTCTGGCAGTTATATGAAATATCTGTAACACGGAAAATAGACTAAGGGTGTCTATTTGCTTACCAACTAATAACCAAATCACTACGAAGTTTGGGAGATGAGAGAGAGCCTTTGGGCCAAAGAAGTCAAATACAAAAGAGAAGCTGGCCATGTTGGACCACATGAAATGAAGGTATCCGTAGATGGGATTAATTTAATCCCAAGAACAAACTTAACATTATAGTTGAAAATCATGTTCTTCTGTGCACTTTGTAATTTTTTTTTTTTTTTTTTCATAAATGCCTTCCAAAAGTTAACCATATACCTATTCAAAATGCATTTTTATACGTTAGGTACACGTCCGGATCTGGGTCACAGAAATTCACGTGTATCAAAATTTCAAATTAATCGGTCCATGACATTCGGAGCAAATTGGCTGTGACAAACGTACTGCATGGGTTCCGTTTTTCATTCTGCGTACGGAAACCTAGCATAATTAGCCTTTATTTTTCCACTGTTGAGACACAGGCCACCTCTCTTCAAGCGGGACTGGGCTTTAAACTACCATGCGGGCCACGTGCGAGTTGTTAAATGTCTGTTATCTTCGAATTCTTGTTTCAAACTCAAACTCAAAGCATTTATTTCAATTAAACCATTTACAGGCACTTTTGAACTGTCAAAAAGTCGATCATTTGGAAAGTTAAAGCTAGTTGCCCATTCCAAAACGTAGATCTCTATGGAGAAGAACGGGCAAGATACTCCACGGACACTCTTTTAAAATCAAGTTGAATATTACAAAATCTTGGGAAAATCATTCTTGTTGCTTCTGTAAGTGAGAACAATAAAAAAAAAATATAAACAATTCTAAATACAAGATAAAAATAAGCTGGAAGTTAGGAGATGACCAGTCTCAACCGACAGCGCCCGTTCATGAACTTGACGCGTGGATCAGCACCATCCAGCTCAACCATTTTATAGGGAACCGAATGATCCAACACACGCGCCACCGTCAGTGAGACATATATGTGATCATGAAGTACTCTCAACTGCCATTCAAGTCAACGTACATCATAACAACACAATAAACGGATGCAATGTATACTCACATTTACAAAATTTAAACAAAATGCTTCTAAATTATACAAAGCTATAGTTTGTAATCTATTTGAGATATTAATAAAATTTAATTTCCTAAAAGAAAGAAAAAACATTTAATATATATTGAATTATATAGTAACTAACACTTGGTTCAGCAAAAATACAATTTTATAAGAGACATGCCGGTTTCCGCGCGATGTTATCCTTCACCGTGGGGATGAAATTATTTACAAAAAGTAAAGGTTTGGTACCAACGACCGGACTCATAAGTTGAACCACTGCCCTCCAGAACCCTAATTCACACAATCATAATTCTATAAAAAAATACTTAATAACGCTCAAAGTAATTACTAACCGCGTTTATTTTAACCGCACTCTCGTTCCACGTACTATACCAGCCATTTCGCATTCTTCAACTCCAAATTTAGGTAAACAATGCGTCCCATTAACATAACTTTCCGTGTGAAATGTAAGCATGGGAAGATAACCCATGTCTCGTTATTTATTATGACGTCACAGCCATAGCATCAACAATCTTTGTAATGCTAATGATAGGACAAAAACAATTTAAATGTTAATTTCTTTGAAAAGGGGGAAAATTACGAATTATTCTACGACGTTAGAAGTTATTATGAAAACTAACAGACGGTTAATTTTTTTTTTGTGTGTGTTTAAAGGAGGCTTTATTCCAGCTGTGGGAATACAAAAAGTTGATTTAGATTAGGTTTCAAAGAAAGAAAAATAAACTACTTTTAAAGGGAAAATATTCGTATCATATTCCACGTGTAAGATATTAAATAACTGGAATTTTAGAAGTATAATTTTGATTCAAAAAGTTGGCAATGACGGAAATGTCGGAAAAAAGTGCAAATAAAAAAAAACCCTAAGGTGCGTAACATTTTGAATCCTTGATACAGTCAAGGATCAAAAATGCTCGGAGGAGCTTGTAACTTAGTAACAGCAGGCAAACGGGTCGATCGATCAGGTTAAACTACGCTTGCCGTGGTTGAACTGTGGATGGGTAACCGTGTATGGGTAATCTTTACATACCAAGCCCCTTCCGTGCCTCGGAAAGTAATTTAACCCAATAGTCTGAGGACCCATCCACGAAAGTTAGCCGGGAGGCTGTCTTTCGTGGATGGGTCTTCAGACCAGGTATCGTATTATCCAGTAACTGGGTTATGGAGGTCAGATAGGCAGTCGCTCCATGTAAAATACTAGCATTCCGCTGCATCTGGTTAGACTGGAAACCACCAACATAGTTGGGAATAGGTTAGGCAGATGATGACTGTACCTAATCGCACCCATAACGAAGACAGAAATCTTATAAGACCGGTATCGATTTCCAAATGAAAAGGAAAATGAAACAGTCGTGGGTACTAAGGAGCAACTAAATCCACGGTCTGAAGCCGCAACAGTACTTGATAACTAAGCCAGGATAAAATATAAAAGAACTAATGTCTATACAACCGTCACACATTTTCAAAGTCTTTGATATGATATTATACTTGTCTGAATGGGATACCAAACAATGGTTACAGTAAAAAAAAATAGACATTGTATTACGACATCATGTGAATTGGAAACTAAAGTCACCAGGCTAGGAAAAGGTTTTATGAAAATCTTTTCAAGGTTCCGTACCCTTTTATTTTTTGGTCGGGTAATCATCAAATAACTTCTCCCGCTCTGGGTGGAGCGCGGGCGTGTCAAATTTCACTGACTAAAACCTACCCGTGTTCCCACAGTCGCCTGTGTGCCAGGGGCCACGGTATCTCTTTCGAACAACCCGCACCTCTGGAAGGCATTGGCCTTAGCGAACCCCACCAGTTGATGCTGACATCTCTTTGAGGCGCGCGTGGAACACAACGCGCCGTCAACCTGGGCTTGGTCCTTACCGGACAGCGAGCTACCCATAACTCGCCATCCGCAAGCCCGCGCCTACGGTGGCCGGGAATCAACCTGGGAAGGTTCCGTACCCTTAGGGTGTCAACGGGACTTTATTACTAAGCTTGCGCTGTCCGTCCATTCGTGTGTCCACCTGTCTGTCAGCGCGCTGTATCTCATGAACCGTAATAGGTAGGTATTAGAAATTATCTCAGCTATAAAAACTAATAATAAAATCAAATACAAAATTAAAATAAATAACTGCAGCGCATTTGAGACACTTGAGTACTGATCACAGAGTACGTTACTGATAGTTCTGATGTACACAACGATTTCGAAGCGCGTCGTTTCGGCCGTTTTGTATGAAGTCGTAATACTGCTCAGTTTTTCAGACTCAGACTCAGACTGTGAAAAATATATTATATTTATATATTATATAATATATATAAAAAACTAAATAATAGCACAGGATGGGAACCTAAATGATGTTTTTTTTGTTTAAACAAGGAATTTAACGAAGTCGCGCCCAGACGCAAGTTTAGTATGGAAATTATTTGATAAAGTAGTTATCGGGTTTGTTTCCTAGGTAAAACAGAGAGTGTACGACATTGTAAACAAGTCAGTAAGTGCTACATCTATCTACGTCAGCATTACATACCTACTATGCAAATCGTCGGAGAGCATTATTACCTCGCTAATATGATTAACTGAGTAATCTAACACGCGCTATATCTGACTAATTATGTAAACAGTTTGTACAGTGCTTGAGGAATGACGAATATGTATGTGTTTGTAAGCTATGTCTGTGATTTACGGAATGTAAGTGTGTTTGCTTATCATGAGAAGGTAAGTAGACAGGTCCCTAAACCAACAGAGTGGACAAGATATTTTTGATCGTTTACTCTAGAAACAAAACAATTTCCATCGTAAACTAAACAGACGTGTCTTCTATCAAAAAACTTGTGATCAGCAAAAATATTAACTGATTTTACATTTTTTGTTAGAAATAAAACAATAATTAGTAGTTTGAGTCAATTTTGGCAATTATTTTGCCAAATAGGTAAAATCTTTCATTACATGTCATATAATTTATACTGATCAAGCTCAACTAAAACTATCTTTGATACAGAGGTGTCGGTTAAGGTGTTGCGAGTTCAATTGCTTTTTCCCATCTCAAAAAATGCCCAACGCACATAAAGAAGTTTTTACTTCAATAAATTACCAATCAATTATCCACCTACATTTTCACGCGTATTAGCGATAAAAGATGATTTAATCACAAATGGGTCGGAATGTTTTCCTGCACTATAAGTCATCGGTTTTTTTTTTTTTTGGGTGGGAAATCATCAAATAACTTCTCCCGCTCTGGGCGGAGCGGGAGGGCGTGTCAGACTTTTACTGACTAAAACCCACCCGTGTTCCCTCAGTTGCCTGTGTGCCAGGGGCGGCGGTATCTCTTTCGAACAACCCGCACCCCTGGCAGATAAGTCATCGGTAAACATCACAAATTAAAGAGGTACATAGTTTTTGGACTACTTTTTCTTTTTATTTCAATAAATAATTGCGTAGCACACTTTCAAGCATCATCATTTCAGTCGAAAGACGTCCGCTGTTGGACATAGGCCTCCCCCATTTTGGGGGGTTTGCCATAATTGGCACACTTGACAGGCGGGTTGGCGATCGTAGTATGGTGGTAAAATGCATAGAGAACGCTGCTGCCCGTTCTCTAGTAAGTCCCTTAGTCGCCTCTTACGACACCCATGGGAAGAGATGGGATGGTGCTATTCTTTACGTCCGGCACCACACGGAGCACGTACGGAGCATGTACTTGTCCACCCATATTTTGTGATTTTGGTCCCTGGTTTGTTTCCTTACCAGAGTTGCGTAGATGCACGTGGGTGCAAACAGGAGTGGCGCGATGAGTTCTGGTCCCACTGGTGCCATATTCGACCCCCTCCTGACAAGTTCATCAGCTGAATCTTTATCTAGCGAACCGCTGTGCCCTTTGATCTCTTGAATGGTAAAGTTTTTGAGGCTACCTACCTGGTTGAGGCACTGGATTTTTTTAAAAATAAATCTTAATCATAAGGAACGGTATTGCTAAGTAATTCATTATTAAATTGCTTTATAATACCTATGTTCCATAAATTTGTCTGCTCAGCAACGTTAATTACATAAGTTCGTTCGTTCTAAAGGAAAGCCATTGCTACTGTTATAGTATGTTACGCGAATACCCCCAATTTTAAGGTTACATTGGTACGTAGGTATGCATATACTTCATCATTTCACCCGATAGACGTCCACTGCTGGAAATAAGCCTACCCCAAAAAAATGGGGGTTTCGCCATAATCGCCACGCTTGGCAGGCGGGTTGACGGTCGCAGTATGGTGGTAACATGCTTAGAGAACGCTGCTGCCCATTCTCTAGTAAGTCCCTTAGTCACCTTCTACGGCATCCACGGGAAGAAACGGGATGGCGCTATTCTTTACGTCCGGCACCATACGGAGCACGTACGGAGCATGTACTTGTCAGGTTTTAAACCTGAAAACTATTTTTGAAATAGCGGTATTATAGGCAACTGCCTACTTATAGCTCTGACACACAACATTCGTTATATGTGAAATAATTTACGTAATACATCAACATCAATTCTATCTAATCTTAAACTTCTCAAGAGCGAATACGGCTTCCAAATCTACTTTAGAACAAACTTAGATTACCCCTATACAACCCTAAATAGAGTTTATATTGATTGATCGTGGCTTTGAGGGTTATTTAAACTTTTATCTAAAGATACCACATGAGTTAGTGCAGTTAACTTAAATACTTTCTATTTAAACTTGGACAAAACGAAATATTTTTAAATGGAGCTGAGTTTTAAGTATGGTGTAACGTTTTAACCGTCATGAAAATCCAATTTATCATCATCATAATTTCAGCCTACGTCCACTGCTGGACATAGGCCTCCCCCAAGCTCCTCCACTTCGACCGATTCTCTGCTTCTCACATCGAGCGGATTTCTGTGGCCAATTAACGTTTTGTGTTACAGTCGTACCCATGATAAATACTTCAATAATTGAATGATATCATACCTACTAGCTTTTGCCAGCGTCTACGTCCACGTGGATGTCGAAAATTGTCTCAAGAGACCACACTATCGTGATTAAAAGTATTCTATCCAGGTTGCAAACTATCTGCTTGTCAAATTTCATCCAAATTCATTCAACTGTTTTTACGTGATTGAGTAATAAACATCCAAATATCTAGACATAGAAACGTTCACATTTATAAAATTATAAAGTGGCCAAAAAATGTATTAAGCCCTACTTGGTTTAACACATTTTTTGGCCACTTTTTTGGCTTAAGGCGGAGATTTCTGGAAAACGCTCAAAAAGGTGGTTATTTAAAGCTGTGTATCTCTTTAACCGTAAATAATTTTGAAAGCAAAAAAATACAAGATTTAATCAAGTATTTTTTGCATACAATGATGGAACTCAAAATATAATTAAATATACTTTAATGCATCAACAAAATCATCGAAGTCACCTCTTAATTATCTTTAAAATCGGTTTATCCTGTTACCTTCAATAACAGTTATAAACATAATTAAAAATATACCATAAAATTCCAAATGCCAAACTGCATACAGTGATGAATTACTTATTATTAAATAGTTAATATCTAATTTTATACGATTTTAATTGCATTTTTACGACATACGCTTGGTCATTTGTTTTTCGAATTTATGACAACAGATTTGAACCCGTAACATATTGAAATAAGAACTATTATCGCTCATAACGACAATATTTAAAGTAACCAGGGCTTTAACACCGAGAGTTGAAAATCTAGTGCGCGAAAAAAACTGCAACGATTTTATTACGTTCGTGTGAACGTCGACTTACATGGAGCGACTGCCTATCTGATATTCACAATCCAGGCTTAAGAAAGGCTTATAATGTATCTTTTTAAGCCACAAAAGTTTGCAAACACTGTCAAATTCATACGAAGTAATTAGATTAGCTGTTGTTATTTCAGTCCACACAGCACAAAGATTTTTTCCATTCAATTCAACGACCTTGATCTACATTACATCTACCCTTAATAAAACGAACACAAAATTAAGTCACACATAACTTCAAAAATTCAAATCACGATCTCCATACATTTATCCGTAGTCCCAAACATCACAGAGCTTGACAAGAACAAAGCTGTGATATTATCTCACACATACCAATCTGACGTCACGTAAGTTAAGCTCAATTTACATTGGTTTAGTAAGCAGTTTAGTCCAGATGGATAAACTTCTTGGCCCCTCTTAACTTGGCAATGACTGAAAGTTAAGCTGGTCGATAACACAGTAGAACGAACTTCTTGAAAGATTATCGTGTCGATATGGACTGTTTTTGATAATTATGGACAGTGACAGCATTATGTGGTTGTATCTACAGTAGAAGGAAGATTAGTCATATCGTGAAGTCTTCTCCTGTATTCTGTTACACTTTGTTTGCATAAAACCACGTAGATATACTGGGTGTCTTCTAGAGGGTCTTATGCAATCTAAGTGTACTCTAGAAAACAGGAGAAAACTTCACGAAATGCACACATGATTCTAGACGAGGGTAGAATTTTTTTATCGGTTATACAATGTGTTTTTTATATCCCATAACTCTGAGGTATATAAGTAAAAATTATACAAATAGTCTTAGAATATGTGGTCCAAAAATGCATAGTTTCGAAGATATCATCAATCATAATTAATTTAGGCCAACAATTGTCACCCGTATGACGAATCTTTACTTTTGAGACGTTGCCAAATTACCGTACAGAATACTAACACTCGACCCTCGATGTGTGTAGATAACTAAGTTTCATTGGTAAATACGAGTATTTTCATTCAAATCTATATTTCATATTTAAAGCTGAAAAAATGCGACGCTGACATTTTTCACGCAATGGTGTACATTAATAATCGTGACTTTGTCAGATTATTTTGTACGAAAAATTAAAAAAAAAATTATAATAGATAAATAATTCATATGCCAGTTAGTACTTTGATATGGCCTCATTTATATCCTAGAGTTATGGGATATCGAAAAAAACACCTTGTATAAAAAAATCGGCTATTTCATAGAAAACTGCAACACTTACGCGGTCAAAATGTATGGAACACCAATTTTATTTTTAAAACCGACAGAAAATTTCAACCCTGGGAGTTCAGAATTATGTACAGTCAGCGTCAATAATAACGAGACGAACAGACTGTTCAAAATGATCTCAACAACTAAGAAAATTAAACTTTCGTCCCGATCTTTTTGACGCTAACTGTTGTAAGTCCATGGTAAAGGGTTGCGCATCAACTTCCCTGCCACTCTATACGTCCTTCATACAAGAAATAAATAAACTGACACATACTATATCACGGAATGTAAAAATTCTCAACTCAATGTTCTGGTATTGACTACTCATAAAGATCAATGTAAACTTGTAGAGGATACGATACTACTAAATATTATACAGACTAGTAGTTATTAATACATATCATGCCTAATACATATTGATTATGTAAGTACTTTGGTTGAGCACCTGAGTTGATTGAGTAACTGTTATGGCATTGAATTATTATTTGACAATTTGAATTTACTTCACATTCCAAAACCATTTAGAAGTAACAGTCGAGTTAAATTAACTCTGCGACAGTGGAAACTTATGTAAATGAGTAAATACCAACTTAAGGCTTAAAAGTAGAAACAGTTCCAGGTATATAATCCGTATTACCGCGGTAAGCCAATTTTCAAAATCTCAACAAAATTAAATAAAAGCTTAGCAAAACCAAACAACTTTTGTTCAGCGAACTTTTGTAAAGTCACGCAAAGAATTAATCTTGTGACTTTGAATGAAACAAGGTCCAATTTTTCATTGGGCCAAATTATATTTTTAAAGGCTTTAGAATTTAACCTTCCAATCCCAAGTCATAAATTACCCTAGCCAGACCATTTTTTATGGTATTTAAATTTATATAATGTCGTCCGCGGCTTTAGTGTCTCGATATATTTTACAAGGATCGAGTTAAACTGGCTTTCAAGTTTCAAGTTTGTTCTATTGAAAATTAATTCTCATTGCCTTACATTTTCCTTTTGTGGTACCTCTGAAACGTAATAAAGAACATCTCATTCGATGGTCTCAATGGCAACTTTTCTCGGTAATGTGGCGAAATAACCGAGTTATTAACCTAGTTAAATTCCCTGAAATTGGATACATAACGCATATCATCACCCCAATGTTCCCACTGCTGGCACACAAGCCTTCTTTCAGTAAGAGGGAGTGGACCGTAATCCACTACACGAGCCCTGGCTGGGCTGGTAAATGTCACATGTCTTGGAATTTTTGGTGCTAAGAAATGCCGGTTTCCTCCTTCACCGTTTTGAGAGTAACGGTGATGAAATAATTTACGCAAAGTAAAACACCTATCTGAGTTCGTACCCACGACAAACAACTAGTAAGTCGCGGCCGTTACCACTGAGCCACCACATCTCTCTGAAATTGGATACAGTGTCATAAAGCTGGATTAACTTACGAGTGTTTTTGCCGGTTTAGACGGAGGTTATACGTAATTCATTGGATTTGGGTAGCGGGTTGAATGACAGGGTTGATGGACAGTGAGGCTTCAAGCCCAGGATTATAGCGCAATACAAACGAGCGACAGAGTAGTCCAGGCTGATAATGTTGTCGGAATCCGGACCTCCTTTGCTTTGCGACAGCTATTTCCGTATGATTTATTAAATGAGTAGTTTATTTAGTTATTTATTAGGGACAAAAAACAGTTACAAGCTACAAGATACAGAGAAATACTTAAAACTAAGATTTAACAAACATGTAACCCACACCATTGTCCACGGTGCTGCGAAGATCGCCCTGAGGACACGGTGGAGCATTCGGTGGCGGTCTGCCCGGCTCGGGCGGAGCACCGCCGTGTCCTCGTGGAGGCGATTGGTGGCAGCGATTTTTCGCGTCCAGCCCTGGTCCAGGCCATGGTACGGAGCGAGAGTGCATGGGTTGCCGTCACCTCCTTCTGCGAAGCAGTAATGCTCGCGAAAAGTCACTGCAGGAGACGCCCTGGGCGTCGGGAATCCTAGGCTGATTCCCGGCCACCGTAGGCGCGGGCTTGCAGACGGCGAATAATGGGTAGCTCGCTGTCCGGTAAGGACCAAGCCCGGGTCAACGGCGCGTTGTGTTCCACTCGCGCCTCAAAGAGATGTCAGCTCCAAGTGGTGGGGTCTGCAAAAGACGATGCCTACCAGGGGTGCGGCTTGTTCGAAAGAGATGCCACAGTCCCCTGGCACACAGGTAACTGAGGAAACACGGGTGGGTTTTAGTCAGTAAAAGTCTGACACGCCCTCCTGCTCCACCCAGAGCGGGAGACGTTATTTGATGATTTCCCACTCAAAAAAAAACCATTGTCCACGATTGAACTAGTGGCTATGACTGCCTCGTTGGTCTAGTAGTCGCAAGCGCTATTGCAGAACATGAAGTCCTGGGTTCGATTGTCAGGTCGGGTAAAGTGTTATTGGGTTTTTCAATCTAGAATTTATCAGTGGCAGCCCGGAGTCTGGATTTGTGCCCGATTGATGGCAATAGGCTTGCCCCATACTACATGGGACTTACGTGGAAACTTGTCCATAAGCTAGTTTTTAAGCACTACTATGAAGAGAAAATAAATATACTTTGATTAACTGGCGAAATGTGGTTACACTGTAGGTACATCTCTGCCTAACCATTCGGGGACACAAAGCGTGATGTAATCTAATGAGATTAATAAAGACAATTGCTGATTTACTACGTATAGTTTTCTCTTCAAAAACGTATTATATTTGGTTATACCAACGACAGATTTTAGTAATATTTTAAACATGTGGTATTAATACCTCATCATCTGCCTAGCCTTTTCCCAACTATATTGGTCTCGGCTTCCATTCAAACCGGTTACATCTGAATACCAGTATTTTACATGGAGCCACTGCCTATCTGACCGCCACAACCCAATTACTGGGTAATGCTATACCCATTGGTAAGACTGGTTGTCAGACTTTTAGGCTTCTGACGACTCGTAACGTCTGTCAAAGATCCACGAATGATAGCCGGGACCCACGGCTTAACGTGATTTTCGAGGCACGAGGGGGTTTTGTATATAAATATGTTGTTTTTTTTCTTTTTTTTCTTTGTGGGAAATCATCAAATGACTTCTCCCGCTTTGGGTGGAGCAGGAAGGCGTGTCAGAATTTTACTGACTAAAACCCACCCATGTTCCCTCAGTTGCCTGTGTGCCAGGGGCCGCAGTGTCTCTTTCGAACAACCCGCACCCCTGGCAGCCATCGGCCCTTGCAGACCCCACCACTTTGTGCTGACATCTTTTTGAGGCGCTAGTGGAACACAACGCGCCATCGACCCGGGCTTGGTCCTCACCGCGAGCTACCCATTACTCGCCATCCTCAAGCCCGTGATATAAATATGGTCAAACATCCACAAACTAACCGTGGCAAGCGTAGCTTAACCTGATTGATGGACTAGTGCGGCTGTCAATAATTATCTACAACCTCCTATTGTATGTGTTATTAATACCTGCAGGTTTTTATTAACTTCTAATGGAAGTGAAGGGAAAACACGAATGATAACGCTTTTCGAGCTTATAGGTATCATCTAGGTAGGTATTAAGTTCAGTTTCGAGAATAAACCGAACTACGATGTCGACATTCTTATCGAAAGACATCCGATATTACTTAATCCAATTATCAAAAACCTTACTCGTGCCACAGATCATAGATCCACCTACCCCCTCTTCTACCTACTTTAATCATGGTTCTTATTTCCCAATTAAGACAAATTGTACTTCTGTAATTCCATCACGACCTGCACACACCACGTCCCCCGCGGGGCACAATAAAGTCACCTTTTCACGAATTCATCGTCAATAATATCACGAATGTGCCACAAAGGGGCTGTTAATTGTTATATTTGTTTGGACTCGGGTTGAAGAGGGTTGGCCACTCGCTATCGTAATTATTTATTTGGAGGCCGCTGTGAGGGCACTGTGTGATGGACTGTCAACGTGTCTGATTGTTAACTGGAATAGTAAAGGTCATGAAAGGGTGACTAAAGGCGTGCTGTCTATTGACATTGAAGGGAATGGTTGGTAAAACCAGAGAGTTGAGTGGCTTCTGTGTTACGGGCAATTTCCACCCGGAAAAAAACATATTTGTTTAGCTTACAGATTATTCCTCTTTCGGGTGTTTTTGTGTCTGGGATTTGTATTTATACGCACACCCACGATAAAAGATTTCCTAGAAGGAAATTTTTGTTTGATATTAAGGAAAACTTATATATAATTTGGTCCTATTATGAAAACCAATGTCTCTCCATCTGGTTTTCATCATCATTATCATCGACAGTTCGAGTTCACCTACTGCTAAGCATATGATCTCCACGCTCCTAGGCCAGCCTCTTCCAGATTCTACCCACGATAGCAACAATATCATCTGCCCATCTCACCGCCAGACGACCAACACTTTGTCTTCAAGTCCTTAGACGCCTCTTGGCCTATGCCTCGCCCCACCTACCGTCACTTCGCCTTGCCAGGTGTTCTGCCCAATTCCTTTCGAGTTCCATAATTCGTTTTCCGATTTAAAAAACCTTCGTACGTCTTCGGATCATCTTCGGCTGTCAATGCAACTTTCAACCTGTACACAGCCTCCTGCGTGAACGTTCCCATTTATAATTACAGAACTACGTTTCCGATTACTTAGTAAAACGTTACTCATACACTTTGTCCGTTGCTATGGGAGCCTGAAGGCTTCCATCAAGGTTAAAGACTACATTTTCACGATCGACCACGAGACCAATGGCGCTGGCATATCTAGAATGTCAACAAATATAAGAGACGGCATCAGCGCAGTGGTTTATTCGGTGACGATCGGATAACAGCGGGGAGGATAACACACCATGTTTTATCAATAGCATGGATCCACATTCCCGAGCGATATGGTGCGGTGCGGTGCGATGTGCTGCGGCTTATATATAGTCTGTTCTAGAAATATATGATGATATGTTAACAAATGGGTCAGAAAACGAACCCGTCAGCGCCATTTTGTAGCACTGTGAAATTGAATGCTAGATTTAATTATTTGAAGATATAAAACATAATTCTAATTTATTTTTTGTTGATTAAGCTGTCCAGTTTGCTCAAAAATGAGCACACCTTTCTGAAACATGCTGTATAAGTGTTTTTGTTTTCCTTGAAGGTAGAAAATCATCAAATAACTTCACCCGCTCGGGGTGGATCAGAAGGGCGTGTCAGACTTTTACTGACTAAAACCCACCCGTGTTCCCTCAGTTGCCTGTGTGCCAGGGGCCACGGTATCTCTTTCGAACAAGCCGCACCCCTGGCAGAAAGTTGGAATAGAACAAAATTACTGATGGTACTTACTGTATTAAGAAACCGAAGCGCAGGTGGGCCGGACATATGGTGTGCAGTTTAAAGGAAAAATGGTCTTAGAACGTTATAGCGTGGTGCCCAAGACAAAAAAAAGGAAGAAAGGGAGACAGCGTCGTAGATGGGAGGATGACGTCATGAAAACAACGGGTACTGATTTAATGAGACGAGAGCAGAACCACATACAGTGGAAAGTTCTAGGGGAGGCCTGAGGTTCCAAGCAAGATAATCTTCTGTTACCGGTATCAAATGTTTAAATAGAAACAAATTCTAAAAGATTAAGTAAAATTATTGTGAAGATTGTTAAATAAACTCTATAAATAAATAAATAGTCTTTCAAGTCTATAATTTATAATAATCCAGTTTTATTAGGTCATAGCTAAATTTTCCAATGCCTACGTCAAAAGACAAGGACGTGGGATGATAAGGCAATTAATTAGAGAATTACGAACCTATTAGAACTTTGTCTTAAAAAAGTAGCTCATCAAAAAGAGCGAGTCAGACTCGCATTGATAGGGTTCCGTACCACTGTACAGTATTTAACACTACACATTTCTTATATTAAGGCTCGTGCAGACTAGCGCGACGCGACGGTCACGTCGCGACACTCTTAGAACAGTTTATATGAAAACTTCATGGAAATTGTACTACAAGTGTCGCGTCACGCTTTTTGAAGAAACCTCTATGATATTAGCGGCCATAGATTACAGACTCTGTGAAAATGTCAAGTTTCTACCTATTACGGTTCGAAACACAGAGCCTTTCTGAAGAAAGATCAGGTGCGTAGTTCTCGCAACCGGCGTGCGTGTATGACCAAATGTATGATCGTAAACGAGGCAAAAGGAGTATGTAGGGATATTAGCGGTGGCGTTCTGTAGTTTCTGCCTACCCACATGGGAAGAAGGCGTAATTATATGTATGTATGTAGATGCATCCCTGTAACAGACGGTCGGACAACTAGCAAAGCCATAGTAATTGGGTCCAGTTGTCACCTTTTGTGAACGGAACCCTAAAAATTAATTCCTACTTATAATTACATTTTCAGACGGTGGCTTATATTTCATTAGCAGTGCGCAAATCTGAGCTGCCAACAAACACAATTTTGACGTTTGAAATAAGTAAACCTGAAGTAATTTAGTCGTAGAAAAGATTAATCCTAATAACCTTTCAAAAAAATTGCTTAAAGATTTTTGTTCTACAAAAGATAAGAAAAGAAACACAAGAAAATTACAATAGTTTCTGCACACGTAGATCGTTTCGAGCAATATGGAGAAAAAGGGAAAACTCGAAGAAAGGCAAAATTGTACTAATGAGGACGCTAAAGTTGCGTGTTGAGGTACCCGACACAAAGATGGCCGGCAGAGATGCTTGGATATACCTAATGTTACAAAAAGATGTGTCATGTTATCATGTTGTTACTGTCCAAATCGTTAATGGATTCTTCATAAGAGCATTATAAAACAAATGCAAGACTCAGATCTATCGGGGTAAAAACTTACGTTCTTAAAAATTGCCCGTGGTAAATTTAACACACAATTTTTTACCGAATCGACTTTTATTTATTTATTATTTAAAAAAACTATAAACAAAATACACTCCACACGAGAAGAAAATCCCTGCGTTGAATACAGATCAAATTCGAACATTACAAATGAAAATAGAGAACAAGTTTCTTTAAAAAATTTCAACATGCAAAACGCACTACAGTAAAAACTACAACAATGACACAAATAAAAGAAATTCCTACTCGTTAAATATTATGAGGAGCAATAAAGCTAGATAAGCTTTTAATATAAACCAACTTGCCTGTGAACATCGCAATTTACAAGTGTCTGGAGTGCACAAAACGCATATAAGTAAACTAAACCGAGTTGGCAGCCAGCCTTAAGAGATTTACCTCCAACGTTATTAGAAAAGGCATTCCTTTTAAAGTGAGTACTTAATAGTTTTTTATAAAAGACTCAGCAACTAGGTTGTAAAGTTTGTCTTAAACTCTAGCAGACGTCTCTGTTCGTGACAGTGCAAATTTCCAGACTGATAGATTTCAGACGTTACTTTGTTGTTGCTGGTTTGTGGTTAAGTAAACATAGCTGCACGGGTCGATCAATCAGGTTAAGCTACGCTTGCCGCGGTTGGTCCGTGGATGGGTGACCATATTTACATACCAAGACCACTCCGTGCCTCGGAAAGTACGTTAAGTCATTGGTCCCAGCTGTCATTCGTGGATCTTTGACAGTCGATACGGGTCGTCAGAAACCAGAAAGTCAGACAACCAGTCTTTCCAAGGGGTATCGTGTTACCCAGTAACTGGGTTGTGGAGGTCAGATAAGCAGTCGCTCCATATAAAATACTGGTATTCAGCCGAATTCGGTTAGACTGGAAGCCGACCCCAACATAGATGGGAAAAGGTTAGGCAGATGATGGTTTTTGGTAATGTTTTTTTTTGCATGGAGCTGGTTAAGTAATGGTAAAGGTTCAATGACTTCTCTGGGTTTCAAAAGATGTTTTCGCTTGTGTTTTTTGTTTGTGAAAAGTTTGTTGTACTAAAGTACAGTTGTAGACATATAGATGGCGGATTATCTTTCTATTATTTCTATTTTATTTTTTCTCGTATATTTCCAATTTAATCTAGAGTTCAAAGAAACGATTGTGTTCGTCTATAAGAACATTTGTTCTTCTTGCGGTTTTACATTTATATTCCTACTCACTTTCCACTGTTCGTTTTCCATACTAACATAACTATTCACAACCATTCAATTCGCTTTCGTGTCGAATCAAACTTCAATAAACGTTTTCGTAGACTCCTACGATACGCTTTTGGGTTTATACTAATTTATCAGGTTTGGATTCGTAAACAGCGTTTATAAGGACTCCCGTATAACGGCTGTTCAAAAATCCACAACCCAAAAATTTTGTCATTTTAAAATTAAAATAGACGGCCGCCATTCTTCCGACAGATTTCTTTTCGAAAGCACATCAGGTTATCGAAATGTGTCATTTTCGATACTATAGCTTGTCGAATGGTTGTGAATAGCTATGCAGTTCGTAATTTTTTATTATTATTAACCAATATTTAAAGTTAACTTCGCCTCCATAACGCTGTCTGAGACACAAAATTAAAATTCAAGAATTAGGTAAAAACTTGACGTCACTCGCAGGAATATATTTTGGTCGTGGCCATTAAAATTTCCATAAGCAGAGCCTCCAATCAACGATCTTTTATTCCTATTACAATGTACTTTTCTACGTTACCAGGAAACCCGATTTCGTGTGGTGTTTTTCCCGGCTTCATCTTCCTACCTAAATTAAACGATATACCTAGCACCTATGTGGTATGAAATGCTTTTTTTTTTGTTAAATGTAGTATTTTAATGTGATGTTTAATAATTCACAAGTCGTGTGTCACCATCATCATTTCAGCCGATAGACGTCCAGTGCTGGACATAGGCCTACCCAAAAAAATAATGGGGGGTTTGCCATAATCGCCACGCTTGGCAGGCGGGTTGGCGATCGCAGTATGGTAGTAAAATGCATAGAGAACGCTGCTGGCCATTCTCTAGTAAGTCGTTTAGTCGCCTTCTACGACACCCACGGGAAGAAATGGGATGGTGCTATTATTTTTGTCCGGCACCACACGGAACTAAGATCACGTGTTAAAAATGAATTTTCGATAGAATTTTGGGAATCTTTAGAAATCCGTAATACCAGAACATGCTTTCTCTCTATCCAGAGAAACAGAAATTGAACTTCCGAAAACGGTTCTTTTGATACAACGATGAAATAATTAAATTTATTCGTTCCAACTTAGTGCTACCTCCTTGGAGGCGTCTGTTGGAAATATTTTATAATAATATCTCTCAGTGGTCTAGACTAAGACCTGTCTTCAGTAACTTAAGTGGATTTAATGCCTTCACAATGTGAGACAACTTTAAATTAAATACTTACTTACATAATCATTTTAAAACAAAATGCAAAGCAATTTTCTTAACATTTTTCGCTCCATTAATTTTTTTATTAAAGTCTATAGTTCTGCTGAAAGAATAATGGCTGTCAAGCTAAAATTATTTTTTTAAGAATACGATCAGGTTACAAACTTCAAAATAATTGGAAAGACTTTTCTTTCGATTAATTTTGTACTTTTTATTTGATATCTTCTGTTGAACTTTATCAACAAGAGATAGCAAATAGGTAAAAAGTAATTAAAAACCTCTAACGAAGTGTATATACCTAAATTCTTTATGTACGATACGTAGTCGAAAAATATATAGGTAAATGTAACTCGAAATCATTAATATTGCTTGCAATTTTAATGCTTTGAACTCTAAAACAACGTTAATATAATCGGGCGAAGCATCGTTTTTGGGGTTTGAATAAGTTACGATGAAAAATTTAATTAAAAGATTTCTTGTCTACACAAAAACAGTGAAAATACTTATGGGAATTAATAATGTTTGGGAACCGGAGTCTTCGTGTTTTTTTTTTCATTACAAGCGTACACAAGTACGCTTTGGACTCACGTGGAGAGGGTTCCGTATGATGAATATGTTACCTACAAAAAGATTTCAGGTAAAGTAGGATGCCAAAAGTTATCAGATCTAATGTCGAACCAAGCCTCTGACTCCAAAAGTTTTGTAGAGTTTATTTACTACAAACCTTACACCTTGGTCAAAATGTACGGGAATGGTAAATTTTCAGATATTTTCTTAAATAACACTGTTATTTTAAAAATTAAGCAAGAAATATATTTAAAAACCCTTACAACAAGCCCTTTAATTTGATATGTTACTCGGTGAAGCTTGCAAAACTTTTGTTAAATTTTTTTTAGTTTTCCCCTCAAAAGTGACCCACATATTCAGAATGTATTTATTGACGTCCGTGTTTGGACTGATTTGATTGATTCAACTTAGTCCGTCCAATAGATTTGGAGTACATTGGCTGTGATAGATGCACAGATAGACAGACACAAGAGTAATACTATAGTGGTTGCAGGACGGCTAAGTTCAGCAGCATATGCTGTAAGAAAAATCCGCCAATTCACTAATGTAGAAACCGCGAGGTTAGTCTATTTCAGTTACTTTCATAGTATCATGTCTTACGGTATTTTACTATGGGGACGGGCTGCAGATATTGAGTCTATTTTTATTCTGCAGAAAAGAGCCATCAGAGCAATATATGGCCTCCGTAGGCGAGATTCTCTAAGGGAACTTTTCAAAAATATTAATATCATGACGGTACCTTGTCAATATATCTATGAGAACATTATGTACGTCAGGAAAAATTTAAATCTTTTCAGTAAAAGAGGTGAAAGACACACCGTTGGGACTAGAAATAGGGACCAATTAGTTCAACCAGGCTTCAGACTGGCTAAAGTAGACTCATCCTTCATGGGGTACTGTTTAAAATGTTACAATAAAATACCTCCCCACATTCTCCAACTGAATGAAATGAAATTTAAATCTTGTATAAAACGCACACTATGCAGCCATGCTTATTATAAGTTGGGACATTACATCGCTGATAAAAATGCTTGGCTAAACGCTGCTTGTCCAGCTCCACAAGGTAGCTTAAACCAAATTGATTAGCATTTGAAAACGTTGGAGCTGCTGAAGACTGTAAAAGACTAGATATCTTTGCATTGTATAAATTCAAACTTTTAGTATTGTATAATTGCATAGCATATGTGTGAGCACTATGTTCCTACTATAAAGCTACCATTTACAGGGTACGTCTTTCATTGACTTGAATGTGCCCTGGCAGCTGAGAGTATGTCATGCTCAACCAAATGTCTCGCTGGTGGTGGCGTGTGTGTTGGATCATTAAGTTCCCTTCAAAATGGTTGAGCTGAATGGTGCTGATCCACACGTCATGTTCGTGAACGGGCGCCGCCAGTAGGGACTGGTCATCTCCTAGCTCCCACGGCTTATTTTAATTTCTGAATTGTTATTTTATTTTTGTTTTAATTACGGACGCTTTAATGTGCACGTCTTTTTACATCGTTCTCACATTGATAAGTTCAACATAATGATGTAACCAACTTTTTGTAACAATACCATGATTTTAAAAGAGTGTCCATGGAGTTTCTTGCCCGTTCTTCTCCATAGGTACCTACGCTTTGGAATGGGCAATTAGCTTCATCTTTCTAACTCACCGACCTTGACAATTCAAAAGTGCCTGTAATTGGTTTATTTGAAATAAATGCTTTGAGTTTGAGTTTGAGTTTGAGTGGTTTCGATTTTTCAAAAGGACGTACGGAACCCTAAAAAAGACAAAGTGATTTTTTTCTATTAGTAAAACTAGCTTTTACTACATAGATAGGTGTAGAAACTGGTATTGTAAATCTATATTAATATTATAAAGATGTAAAAGTTTGTAAGTTTGTACGTCGGACTAATCTCCGGAACTAATGCTGTTTTTTCATTGGTTGAAAGTTGCGTTATTTGTGAGTATTATATATATAAACTATATTTATATCTTGCATATTAGCCAAGCTATCACAATGTTTGTCTAACCAGGTGGATTAAAGCAGGAGTTATTTACATACGCTGCCTAAACAATTGTATATAATTAAAAATAATGTAAGGCAACTTGGTCCGCCTTAAATAGTTCTACAAAAAAATCCGCAATAGAATCTTTCTATCTTTTTTATTTTAGCAGATATAGTACCTTTTATGTATTAAAAAAGTATTTTTCAAGTAACTTACCTTTTGGATGATTTATTAAACAACCAAATATTAATCAAAAAACAAAAATGTATGATCACAAGGATATCATAGAGATAAGATTTGCCCTTCCAAGTATGTCAATTGGTTAAATATCTTCGAAGATAACACACGGTAGGGAATCTAGCTCCGAGCGTTTGCAGCAACTCACTAGCCAAGTATGAGAACATCTTAGGACCATGCCCGGGAATCTAGCGCTGAACGAACGCAGCATCTCCCTGATTTAGGGCAGCATGTGTCTGCAACAAGGGATAGAGAGACTAGCACCGAGCGTTAGCAACGACTTGCTGGCCAAAGTGTGAGAACATCTCAGGGCCGTGCTCGGGAGTCTTGCGCTGAACGTGCACAGCATCTCCCTGAATTAAGGTAGTATGTAACTGCAAATGTTGGTAAATCCGTACAACAACAGTAAATTGGCTACTTTTGAAAAACAAATTTGCTGAAGTTACACACAGATCAAAACAGGTTTTTGATGTATTATCGACAGCGTAACGAACAATAAAGGAAAAGTATTTTTTTTGGACACCCCAGGTGGCACAGGGAAAATATTCCTAGCTAATTTAATGTTAGCACATGTTAGGCATTTCGGAAAAATAGCACTGGCAGTGGCTTCTTCAGGGATTGTGGCTACTTTATTGAGCGACGGTAAATCTACACACTCTGCGTCAAACTCCCACTGATAATTTCATTGGAGCAACAGTCGATATGTTCGGTCCAAACATGGGCCCTTGGACACGGTGGAGCATACGGTGGAGGTCTGCCCAGCTTGGGCGGAGCAACGCCGTGTCCTCGTGGAGGTGATCGGCGGCGGCGATCTCTCGCGTCCGACCCTGGTCCAGGCCATGGTACGGAGCGAGAGGGCATGGCTGGCAGTCGCCTCCTTCAGCGAAGCAGTTATGCTCGCAAAGAGGGAGGCGGCGCACGTGAGGGAGATGCAGTACATGCGCCCTCACAGCCGTGGCCTTCGCAGGAGACGCCCTGGGCGTCGGGAATCCCAGGCTGATTCCCGGCCACCGTAGGCACGGGCTTGCGGACGGCGAGTAATGGGTAGCTCGCTGTCCGGTAAGGACCAAGCCCGGGTCGACGGCGCGTTGTGTTCCACGCGCGCCTCAAAGAGTTGTCAGCAGCAACAGAGGGGCCCGCAAGGGCCGGTGCCTGCCGGGGGTGCGGGTTGTTCGAAAGAGATACCGCCGCCCCTGGCACACAGGCAAGTGAGGGAACACGGGTGGGTTTTAGTCAGTAAAAGTCTGACACGCCCTCCCGCTCCACCCAGAGCGGGAGAAGTTATTTGATGATTTCCCACCCAGAAAAAAAAAAAAAAAAAAAACATGGGCCCTTTAGTCAGTTGTTACAAAATACGTCGCAAATCATATGGGACAAATTTACCACGACTCACAGAGCTCGTGTTGAAGCCGTGGATCGAACAGTTATCTAAGGACTTGAGAAACTCAGTCGCTGCAACTTATAGATGCAGTTCATATATAAGTTGCTATAGACTGTAAACTATACGATACAGAATCTCATTTATAACGATTTCCGCAGCGTTAGCGCCCAAGGTTGGAAAAGAAAAACCTTTCACCAACTTTAAGCAGTTGTTGTGGAAAATCGTTATCCGTATTTAAGGTGGGCTCCATGTTAGTGCGTAAATTTAGGGTTTGAATTATACTCCATAGGGGCGATGATTTTAGCGGAAATGTCTCTTTTGTGGCGACGGGAAGTGCTTGCCGAAAGTCATCTGCAAACACAAATGTGACACCACCCACGACAACGACTGAGTTGCTCAATTCCATAAGTGTTCGATCCACTTCTTCAACATGAGCTCTATGAGTCATGGTACAGTGGTCCCACATTATCATTAATTATTAAGTGCCAAGGCATTGTGAGATACGGGGTCTACTTAAATAAAGGTGGTTTCAGTACCTGCGAGTTTCGGTCAAAGTAGACCACGAGCCAGCTTTAAGATGTCTGCGAAGAAAAGTTAAATAATGTACTTGTTTCAACGAAGCAAAGACATAACGCTATCATAGGTAACATTGGGTTCGCCACGATTGCGGCGGTAAGTCCCTTCTTTAAGGAATGGCTTGAGAGGTGGCATGGCGTCGTCACCTTCCGCCTAACACAGGTCCTCACCGGACACGGCTGTTTCGGGAGATTCCTGTTTCGCATAAGGCGGGGGAAAGCGCCCGGGTGTTTTCATTGCAAAGATCGCCGGGAGGATACGGTGGAGGTCTGCCCAGCTTGGGCGGAGCACCGCCGTGCCCTCGTGAAGATGATCAGCGGCGGCGATCTCTCGCGGCCGGCCCTGTTCCAGGCCATGGTACGGAGCGAGAGTACATGGCTAGCACTCCCTTCCTTCAGCGAAGCAGTGATGCTCGCAAAGAGGGAAGCGGCACACGTGAGGGAGAGGCAGTATATGCGCCCTCACCACCTTAGTCATCGCAGGAGACGCCCTGGGCATCGGGAATCCCAAACTGATACCCGGGCAACGTAGGCGTGGGCTTGTGGACGGCGAGTAATGGGTAGCTCGCAATTATAAGGGGTCTCGTATTACCCTGTAACTGGGCTGTGGAGGTTACATAGGCAGACGCTTCATGTCAGTTGCCCGTACGTATCATAATATCGACTAAATAGAGACATTCATTGGCTTTGAAATCAATAATTTAATTTTACAAAAAGTCTCCAGCCAACTCAAAATTTACAAGTCCATTGATACAGTGTGTAATATCGAAGATGCAGTCCACTTTCCGCAAGAATTTTTGAAACTCCCTTAATCCATCTGGACTGCCACCTTACGAACTGCTATTGAAAATCGTAAAGGCTATCACGATTTTAAGAAATTTAAGCCCACCTAACCTGTGCAATGGCACAAGGCTACTAATAAATGATTTAAAAGATAACTTAATTACAGCTCATTATCATCAGACCAGGAGCTGGCCAGCTAGCGCAGCTCCCGAGGCTTCCAATCATTCCTACACAGCTGCCTATATCGTTCAAACGACTTCAGATTCCCGTTTAAACATCATTTGCCCTGACTATTAGCAAGTCCCAGGGACAAACATTCTCTTTGGTTGGCATTGACATACGAAAAAAATGTACCCATGGGCAGTTATATACTGTTATCACGAGTTAGATTAACCGAAAACCAGATTATTTAGTTACCGAAAAATAAAACAACCTCAAACATTGTATACAGGGAAGGTTTAAATGAAATACCTTTTTAACTTAGAAACCTACCCAAATTAAATTTTATAAAATTCTGTTACCTATAGAAGAAACCTGCAATATCAGCGAGCAATACTTATTGGCTGTATCTTCGACATCCACGCAGACGAAGTCGCGGGCGAACTGCTAGTAGAATATTTTTTTTTACGAAGTTATGGTTTTGAGAGGTATCCATTTTTGCTGGCGTTGTTTATTATTAATTTATTTAAAACTCCTTAAATCTATCTTCACAGGTTGTATTATTGCGATAGTTAAGTATTTATTGAAGCTAATAATCAATACAATTATAATACAAACTATAGATGAGTCATCTAATGGCCCGGTCCTAAGTGCTAAAGCTACGAATAATTAAGTAGATGTCAGTTTACATCATTATATAATTACTATTAGAATATTTAATACATGCTTACGTATGTAGCGCACGTATATGACATAATATATGGCGTCTTAAGCCAATATCACTCAAGTTAATCATTATTCAACCACGCTGTGACGCCATCGTGCTTACGTACATAGGTACTTAACTTAGGTAAGTTACGAAACAAGTCATACACAAAATAACCATTTCACTCTACGAAAATGTTTTCCAGGAAAACACAAGTTGAAATCTATTTAGACAAATAAATTAAATTGAAGTGTCTGTTTGTAATGTCAAATGAACAGCTTCTTACTGAATGTATGTATGTAAAAGTATATACGGTATTTTTAATCAAATATCAATATTATTTTGTATTTTTTTTGTCTGTCTGGCTGTTTGTCCGTTTATTTAAGCTTACCTTAGAAACGGCTAGACCGACTTTCACAGGACTTTCACTAGCAGTTAGCTAATATTATATGGAGTAACAAAGGTTTTTGTCCTGGTAGCTTGTTTCGGTGGGATAATTACCGATATCTTATATTAGTATACTTATACTAATGTAACAAAGATGAAGACTATTATTTTATTTGTTTGAATACTCTAATCTCTGGTACCTACTGCCATTAGTATTTGGAAAAGCAAAAACCAATGTTTTACATTTCTCGACGAAGGTTATATACTTCACTACATAGTATAAAACAAAGTCGCTTTCTCTGTCCCTATATCCCTATGTATGCTTAAATCTTTAAAACTACTTAACGGATTTTGATGCGGGTTTTTTTAATAGATAGAGTGATTCAAGAGGAAGGTTTATATGTATAATACACCAACCTCCACGCGGGATAAGCCGCTGGCAAAAGCTAGTAGGCTATAAAAGATCCTTAAGAGCCGAGCAAGAGGCAGAAAGAAGGTTAGTCAAAAACGTAGTATGAGCGCGGGTGGGTGATGCAATGGAACGCCACATATTGCATCGTGTCACCCGCCCCACACTGACCCATCCGTTTCGAGCTAGGGCGACCGTCCGCTGAGAACCGAGCATTACCGAGAAGAGCCGAAGTTTAAGTATACCTATGTCAACAAGGTACCTCATCTCACCGGAGCATAGGCTCCGAGGTTTCACACATCGTCAGCTAACTAGCTATCTACTCGTTTATAAAAGTGGTAAAAAACCACAATGGAAACAATAATTGTCTTTTAGTTACTTAAATCCTTCAACTAATGTTGCAAGGAACATCCACCAGCAATCTATTAAAATGATTTCAGCACCTGATTCTATAACCTCTAGTGTATTATAGTTCTTTTGCTGAATAAAATAAAAAAATCATCGGTTTTAAAAAAAGAAAAGTTTTTGCATTATAAATAAAAGTACATAGGTACTTGCACGGTTTTTTATTTTTTGGGTGGAAAATCATCAAATAACTTCTCCCACTCTGGGTGAAGTGGGAGGGCGTGTCAGACTTTTACTGACTAAAACCCACCCGTGATCCTTCAGTTGCCTATGTGCCAGGGGCCATGGTATCTCTTTCTAACAACCCGCACCCGTAGCAGCCATCGGCCCATGCAGATCCCATCAGTTGATGCTGACATCTCTTTAAGGCGCGCGTGGGACACAACGCGCCGTCGACCCGCCCTTGGTCCTTACCGGACAGCGTGCTACCCATTACTCGCCATCCGCAGGTCCGCGCCTGCGGTGGTCGGGAATTAGCCTAGGATTCCCGATGCCCAGGGCGTCCTCTGCGGCGACTAGGGCCGTGAGGGCGCATATACTCTATCGCTCATGAGCGCCGCCTCCCTCTTCGCGAGCATTACTGCTTCGCAGAAGGAGGTGACGGCTGCCCATGCACTGTCGTTCCGTACCATGGCCTGGACCAGGGCCGGACGCGAGAGATCACTGCCGCCAATCGCCTCCATGAGGACGCGGTGGCGCTCCGCCTAAGCCGGGCAGACCTCCACCGTATGCTCCAACGTGTCGTCAGGGCAATCTACGCAGTGAAAACGCTGGGCATTTCCTCCCACCTTATCTGAAACAGGAACCTCCCGAAACAACCGTGATACCTACACGGTCAAAATGTATAAGCTGTTAAAAAAATAACTGACGAACAATTTCAACACTGTGGATCATGTACTGAATTCATCCTAACAATTTACTTGCGATGTCTCTTTAACCCTGTACGAACTATCACAAGGTATTTCACAGTATTCAAGTGGCTTCAATAAATATACCTAACACTAAGCAGGAGTAAAATACTACAACGCAAAGATATTCAGAATAAAAAGGGCTTATTATATAAGAACGAGTAAATAAACCCTTACTTTCAACTATACAGAATTCTCCACAGCCGTAATATCCAAGGGAATGATAGACCCAAAGAGATAGAAAAGCAAAAAGTGATGTGACACGAATGTGAGAAAAATCGCAATATCATTTAGTCACCACAGCGTAGGAAAGTTTTTCCTCCGTCACAGATGCATGTGATAAACGACCGACCTCTCAAGATTTGCGCGGGTGTCACTTCAATACGCTTACTTCCATTATGATACTGTGACTTCGCTTATGATATTCGCGAGTCTTAGATTCCCTTTTTAGATTCCGTATTAAGGGCTCCTATTTTCTTTCGCTGAATAATAAAAGGAAATACTTATTCCAAAATCTTCCTAGTATAAGACCAAGATTTAAGCAACAAATGTCTATGCAAGTTAACAAGCCTTCTTTAATTTCAACTAGGTTTTGCCAGCGGCTGCACCTACGTGGAGTTCGGAAATTATCCCTCGGGAACGTACTAGCAGATGAAAAGTATTTGTTAATCCAGCACCCTAATTGCTTTACACACTATTAATCAAAATCTGAATCATTTTGAGTGTTCTTGCAAATTCATTCTTTCATACGTTCGAAAAAATTGTCTGCTTAGCAACGCCATGAATGTTGTGGAAACTGTAAAAATGAAAGCGATTCCTTCTGATAGTGTATTAATTACTATCTCTGTGCCAAATTTTATTCAAATCCGTTCTGTCATTTCCTAAGTTTCACATTTATAATATTAGTTAGATTTCAGTAACTGGGTCATTATCAGTTCTTCAATCACTGCCTAGTGATTAGCAGCAGCTCCATCTATACTAAGAAACTAATTCTGCCGTCAAGTACACGCTTGCGTACACAATGACAAGCCATTATCCTTATTTTGATATGTTTCAAAGATATGTTTGTAAGTAAACTACAAAAGCATGATAATTCCTAGAAAAACAGATTTCTTAAAAATCAATTCTAAAGGAACTATGTTCATAACTAAAAATAACAATTTACTTTCCTAGGTTTTCCTCTCACAATACAACTCGTTTAATTTAATTCAATCTTAGACTGTTACCAACCTGAAAATATCAACGGGCGTCGGTCTTCATAATATTTTGTCTACGGAAAATATATTTTATTTATTACAAAGAAAGGAAAATCAAAGAAAATGAATACAGACGTTACTACAAATAGAAATGGACGTAATTGTGCTTCAAATCAAATTAAAAGGAAAAATTCTTAATAAATGAAAATGGAGTAATAAATCAAAATTATTAACTAAAAGGAAATACCGTTGACAATATGATCAGAATATTTCATTGAATTTGGAACTGAATAGAGCTCTTTTATCAAAAGTAGCTCCATTATCCAATAAATCTACTATCCATTTAATTAGTTAAAATGGAGACTACATTTGGACATGATTTTAGAAATGCGCAGTCGAAATGATTATGACTCGCACAGGAAGATCACATACTAAACTAAACACACAATCGTACAAAAATTATTTAAAAATACACATTTCTTGGAATTAAAAATTAAAATAAAACAGAAAGTCCTGCAGGAGGCGAAATGGCTCCTACCTCAGCATGATTCTGCAAAAGCTTACCAAATCGTAGGGGAATTTAAATTTATATGGATGTTTTACGGTTACGACATCGCCGCTCACCGCAGGTCAGGTAGACCCTCGGGTCGTGAGTTAGTATGGAAATTCTAACAAATCACAACGTTTTTCGCAGCAACAGAGAATTTGTCGCGAACCCACGCGTTAAGGTGAGGTCTGATGGACGCGACTAAACGGATTTGGGTGCGTGAAATTTGTCGCTTTTACGTCACTTTAGCTTAGTGAAATTGAAACTTTTTTTCGGTTGTACGGTCTAGCCTTACTGGGTATCCGTAGTAAAAGTTTGGAAGAAAAAAATCGTATAACATTTTTCCATAGCAGTCAAGTTATTCCTGACAATGTACGTGAAATATTTATTTATTGCTTGGTTAAATAAGAATAATAACTATAAGTAATACAATAGATCAGAAATTGATAAGTTTTAAAAGACCCATTTGGCCCTTATTGGTATCATCGCGCCAAAAAAACCTATACTTTATCGATTCCGTTTTAAATGAAACCCGAGCTTCGTGTGGTTAATTTATTTGTGTGATACATGAAACGAACGTTTCATTGGGCCCGCGTTCATTTATCTTATTCACTTTACACAAGGGCATGACTCGGCCGAGTTTTACATTTTAATTTGGCTCGCGATTTAATATGTTCCTACAATCATGCCGACTGCGTGCTTACATGACGATTTTTCACGAGAATTTAATATAAGCAGACGACGGCGGTACATAAATAGACTAAAAATAAATGTTCAGAACTAATTTTATTTTCCTTTAAATCTCTTACTTTGTGGCTGGAAGAAGTAACACATTAATGTGTGGCTAAATGTTTACACCATATAATATAAAGTCTCATAGAGAAATCTAGGACATGTATCAAGAAATAAAAGCTCCTTAACGGTTAAGCTTAACGCCTCATTTACCCATCATCGATCTACGTAAATAATATTATTTGGAACGAAAACGGACGGAGTTGGTCTAGTGGCCACAAGTGCTACAGCTGGGCGTGATATCCTGGGATCAAATACCAGGTCGCACAAGGTGTGATTGGGTTCTTCGATTAGGAAATTCTCAATACCAGCCCCGAGATTTGTGCCCAGTTGATGGCAATACGCTCGCCCCCTATTACATGGGGCCCAAACATAACTGGCGAAATGTGGATGTACTTTAAGTACACCTCTGCCTAACTTTTTAGGTATGACAAGCGTGACATTATGTTATATCAAAACGGACCTTATCGTAGCTTTAATTAGAATTCAAACTACATTTCCAATATCCACGTTTACCTATACCGAGGCAAAGTAATTAGGTACCCCCAAGAAAATACCTTATTCACAAATGCGATATTTATTTCTTCGGCAGTCGAACTTTCCAGAAGGTATCCGTGTTGTGGCAGCAGTTTCGGGTTAATTTCACGTTAGTCTTAAGCGGTTTACTTTGAGGATACGGTGCGCAAGCTGGTATTTATATCCCAACTCTACTAATGATCTTTGTATTACCTAGAGCGGTACTGAACGTCTTGAAACTAGGTATGCTTTTTTTTTTGAGAAAACTTGTTTTGAATATGGAAGTCTGTGCTATTGTAACGGTTTTGTTGTGGGTTTAGTTTAATGTGAGCTATCATTTTGCGAATATACCGGCAAAAACATCGACGCACAACATGATATCATGGATTTAGTCAAAGATTCTGGACCCCTGTCATCATCATCATCATCATTTCAGCCGAAAGACGTACACTGTTGGATTTAGGCCTCCCTTAATAAGGGAAGGTTTGTCATTATCGCCACGATTGGCAGGCAGGTTGGCGATCGCAGTATGGTGGTGAAATGCATAGAGAACGCTGCTGGCCATTTTCTAGTAAGTCCCATTGTTGCCTCCTACGACACCCACGGGAAGAGCTGTGATGGTGCTATACTTTACCCCCCATATTCCGTTCGTTGAATTATTCCATCTGTTATTAAAAAAGAATAGCTTTTCCATACATTTTGACTGGGTAGGTATTGCAGTCAAAAATCAAAATCAAAAGTCATTTATTCAAACTAGGCTGAGAGTCAGCACCTATTGAACGTCAAAATTATATAAGATAGTCCCCCAAAACGCCCGCCCTTCACCACTTCCTAGTGCTTTAGCCGGGAAGAAGAAGTGGCGCAACAAACTCCCCAGCAGTACAGCTGTCTCTTAAGTTAGAAGAACTTGATTATTATTGAAGAAAACTTCAGATTTCTTATTTAAAACCGACGAAAAATTTTACGTAGGTGGTCTAGAATCATGTACCTACTGAATCGATGTTTTGTATATTGTATATCAAGGCATAAGTTTATCCAGAAAAAACCAACACCAACATTTTCCAAAAAAAAAACAACAATTAGAATTCAAAAACCTCAACAATTAGACTTTCGAAAAAACACTACAAAGTGAAAAATAACTTTAATTTCGGAAGGCGGTGACTTTGGATATGTATTTTAATTTTTTTGTCACCGCCTTCCGAAATTAAAGTTATTTTTCACTTTGTAGTGTTTTTTCGGAAGTTGGTTTTTTGTTTTTTAGAAAATGCTTTTATTTTTCACTTTTTAGTTATAATACCTACCCCACTAATTCGAAATTTCATCATCTTTGGGGTCAAAACAATGCATATTTATGCGATAGCAGCAATCGCGGTTTATTTACTGTTATTTTTTGAAGAGTTCCGTTGTCTATCTCCGAAACGCATCATCAGATCTATATGATTGAATTGAAATGGAACCACATGAAAAGCACCAGCCTTCAAATGAAAAAAGAATCATCAAAATCGGTTCACCCAGTTGAAAGTTATGAGGTAACAAACATAAAAAAAAAACATACAGTCGAATTGAGAACCTCCTCCTTTTTTTGAAGTCAGTTAAATACAATGTCATCTACCTGCTGCTACATAATCAACCTAGAAAATCTCTCTACCACCTTATGAAACTTAATTTTAGGTTGTTGTTGGACCGGGAGCTATTTACAAATTCTTCTTCTTTGCAACTAAATGAAAACATTTCCAAGTGTCAAAATGCCAATTGAACTCTTAAAGAAAACCCTCAACTCAACACATTCACACTCAAACAATGGTTGAGTGAAACCAAAAATAGCTAAAGTTTTTGCTCCAGCGCACCACACGGGCCCATTAGGGTCGTTCATTAACGAAGCAGAGAACATCAAAGTCCCCACAGGAAAGCAAAGCAAATAATTTTGTGAAGACTTCATTGTGTAAATTACATATTACTTGCTTTTGCCCGCGGCTTCGTTTGCAGGACGGAAAAAATATCCATAAAAACGTTATACATGGTGAAATACGGCACAGCAAGTGGCGCCATCTGGTTTTGTTACAAAATTACTGGCATCACTGGCTGGTGACAGTCAGTCTAGCAGAGCATCGCGTTGATGGTTGCGTGTCTTCTGATGACAGATGATGTCAGGGGGGCCGAACTGCTCTTTCTTTCTCAACTCACTTACATAGTTCATAGCACGACAATCCTGATGATATTCAAGCTGCTAAAACACTTACACGATTACCACTTCTGGTTAGGTTTATGCAAATAACATTTTTAGAATTATAGACAATATAAATAAGTACTTATAGGGGAAGTATTTCAAAGGCTCGTCTTCGGGTTCCCTCTAGATATGTTATGTTGATAAAACTCAGATTCTTTCGAATTACTTTGCATTTATACGACTTTTAATGAATGAAAGTAAGTAAAATTGTGTTACATTAAAATATTTTTCTGCCTTTGAAACCTTGTATCTCTTTATTACGTTAATTTTCTCGGAACAAATCTTTTTGGAAAGAAAGATGGTGAACTAAAAGGTAAGTAAATACTTGTTATTTAAATTCAGTTGCCATGAACTTGAGTGTGCGGTACCCACTTTTATTTTTCAAAGATGTAAAAATCGTGAGTGCTTTTCAATGATCAAACATTACGAGTGATTTGGCTGTAGGGACATTTATTTTTTCTTTGATGTACATTTCTTTACTCGTATGTACTCATGATAAGTTTAAAATACCTGGGAGGCACGTGTTCAAGAGATGTACTAACATGATTTATTTATTCATTTAACCATTTATGCACACACATAAATATAAACAAACAAACCTGAAGAAAGGAACAGAAAAATACGTTCAAAGGTAATGCTTATTTCTAAAGAAATCTCTTCAATCATACCTGAAATGGGGCAGTAGATAAAAAGATGAAGAAAACAGGTGTACAGAGTACAAGAGAAAACAAAATATACAATGTATTTATATATTTTGTAATAAAATACTAAAATTTAAACATAAACATACAATTTGAGAATATGATTCTAAAATAAATAAATTAGTCTTTAATATGAACACCATACAAATTACGTGTTTGAATATAGACATTTGACATTTAATCTGAGTTTGACATATTATGGTGACACAATGGCCGGCCTTGTCGCTAAAAGCGATCCTTTAAAGAAAACCTTCGTTTATTATACAAATGTTTATAATAACCCAAATTCCTGACGCCAAAACAAACCTTTTTTTGTTAGCTAAATAAAACCATATTAAACCTAATTCCAGAAAATCCAAGTGTGATATTATCAACACAAAAAATATACAAATTAAAACCTATTTTAATCCCATTCTTTGTGCTGTCCGTTTGTGATTAAGGGCTTACAGTAATCCCTATAATTGATGGTTATAATCGGCATGCCCAGGCACCGGATTGATTATAAAATTATACAAAAATATGCATATTAAATAACGGGAAAAATCTTTCCCGACCAACCTTTACAGTCAGGGACAAAAATATATATTCAGTGAATTTTGGAGACCATTTTATTTGGCATTTATTTGATTGAACCTTTTACTTTCCTTAAAAATATTATTCAACACTACTATATACTAAAAAAATCCCATTTTAGGATCCGAAAAATACTAAATAGCCGAGTAAATTGATGATGTAGCTCTCACCTGTGTTTACTTAATAGAGGTTCTGTAATTTTTCTTAAACGCCCATCATTAGAAGATAGATTTTAGAGGACCAGTCAAATAATTCCCATAAAATTATGACACACCGGACCTTCACAAAAAACACATTTGAATTCACCTAAATGCACCCATACTTTTGCCCCCGACTGTACTTCTGAGTACTGAAAGCGCCTCGTCAAATAAATCATTTCTGTTTTTTACCAAAGAGTTTGTACCTTGGTTGGTTTGTACCTTACCTTTTTCCGACCCCTGTTGTTTTTCGCCCTCCATTTTCGAGTGTTTTACCTCTTTAATCAAAAGTTGCGTGGTGATTACGCCAGAGTCATTGTTTTACGAAGGTACCAGAGTGCGTGTATATGTTAATTATTGTGTTTTTCATGTCGGGCAAAGTTAACTTTGTGTGGTCGACCTTTAATATGTTGCTAAGGATACTTTTATGTTTATTTTGATGATAGCTAACTGAAAGAATACAATGAGTCTTATTATATTTGCAGCGTCTGTTGTATATGTATGTAGATCTCTATAACTGCTGATTTTATATAGATTTAAACTATTCCAGACTATTAAGGTCACAACTGATAGACCTAATATCACGACACAATTATGGTTTGCCTACACTTAATCCGCCATCGACTGGAAAAAGTTTTTTTTTAACCCCCCGCAACTAGTACTCTAACCTTTGTGTGTGGTAGAAAGGGTTTGATTTGGTCAAGTTGCCAGCTTGCTTTTCGCCCATTCGCAAAGCAATCCCATTGGTTAACGATGAGCGACAGTGGCGCCACACGTCCGCATGTTTTTTCACTTGAGCTGATTGTACACGAACTAAACAATGTACTCCACGTGTTAAAATCTTTTTTCTCATAAGATGGTCCTTCTGTGATTTTGTGCCACACCCCCTTCAAGGCACGAACAAGAACATTAACCAGCACCTGTGGAAATAAATGTGCAGTGAAGTTGTAGCTGGGTTTAGGACGACTGGCCGTGACGCTGATCAGTGCATGAAACAATGGCAGGAGTTCGCAGGTAAGTTGATACAAATACTAATCTACGAAACAGGTTTAAGTAAAATAATGTCTACATATAACGAGACATCGCACGTCGGCTACCAATCTTACAGCCCACGGTGTATGCAATCTCTTTCAAAAGCCGACTTCAGCTGACGACATACGAGCATAGTTCGGCCGATGACGGATTAGTGTACTTCTCACGGTATCGTCATCTCACCGACTACCAGTATTTTACATAGAACGACTACCTATCTGACCTCCACAACCCAGTAACTAGGTAATATGATACCCCTTGGTAAGACTGGTTGTCAGACTTTTGGGCTTTTGACTACCTGTAAAGACTGTCAAGGATCTACAAAAGATAGCCGATACCAACGGTTAAACATGTTTTCCGAGGTACAGAGAGGTCTCAAAGTGTAATGAACGGTCACCCTTCCACGGATTGACTTCAGCAAGCGTAGCTTAACCGCCAATTGATTCGTGTAGGCGCATCGAGCCATGAGTCCCTTGGGTCTACTCCACACGGTAGCTAGGTAGTTAATGAGGAACTTTTCGCTGTAACAACCTTAATAGCAATACCAAAGGTTTCAAACAGGTCAGCACTAAAATACGATTGTATAGTAAATATCCTTGTCCAAAGCATACTGAAGTATTGTAGTCCCGTATGGAGGCCACATTACGCCACTCATAAACTTCTCTTAGAAAGGGTCCAGAAACGATTTCTATGGCACCTTGCTTTTTCCATAAAGAAAAGCAAGCAGCTGCCCTGCTATGTGTCTCGTCTGCAAACTTTCAAGATGCTCTCGTCATCGACTCGAAGAGAAGTTATGGGTGCCCTGTTTCTTTACAAACTCCTCAGAAAGCAAATAGACTGTCCACAGTTACTGAGCCTCCTCAACTTTCGTGCCGCAACCCGCTATCCTCGAAATCCCATCACCCCGCTTTACCCAGCTATGCGTAGAACTGTCCTAGGTGCTAACTCACCCATACCGCAAATGTGTACTATCCTAAACAGCTGCAGTGACTTGACGTTCACCACGATAGCATTTTTTTTTTTGTAACTTAATTATATTATTGAAAATTAGTCTCACAACTAAGACATCATAATATTAATGACCAATTTGTTAATTTTTATACTTTTATATTAACATTTAATTTTTAATTATTTTCTAATGTAAACCAAATATTTGATCCTACTTTAATTTTATTTATTTATCTGTTATTTGATTGCACATCAATATAATAATATGGTAATGTATGTTCCGTATGGTGCTGGACGTAAAAGAATAGCACCATCTCATTTCTTCTCGTGGGTGTCGTAGAAGGCGACTAAGGGACTTACTAGAGAATGGGAAGCAGCGTTCTTTATGCATTTTGCTACCATACTGCGATCGCCAACCCGCTTGCCAAGCGTGGCGATAATGGCAAAACCCCCCTTTTGGGGGAGGTCTACGTCCAGCAATGGACGTCTTTTGGCTGATATGACGATGATGATGATAATAATAATATTTAATTCGATTTTCTTAATATGTTTGTTAAATTGATAGATTTATGGTTTGTTTCACACTATTTTAACGAAAATGTATAGTAAAAATAAATTACTGCATGTAGTGTCAGCTTGTAAGTAAATGTTGCAATTATAAATGTATATCGTGCACTTTTAACTGAAATGTAACGTGTAAACAATTGTAGGATAACATTTAAAAAAAAAATGTAGTAAGATATTAAGCAGTGACCATTTACGGGCCGCTAACGATGAAAAGAGAGCGAATGAATGATCTGGTCAGACCAAAGTTCCGGCTACTGAATGGATTTCAATGGAAATTTATATTTTATCAGAAATTCTGTGGCTTCATTTAACCTTTTCGTTTTGTATCCTTGACATTTAGGAGTTTTTCATTCTACGTTCAGACCCTTTCCATGAATAGAAAAACTATTATTTCCAAAGATTATTTTTATATCCATAGTCGCGGAATGAAAAAGTTAGGCACCTTTAGGTAGACTTTTACTAGGAACTATGTTAAATATAAAAACATTTTTCTTTCCAACTGCGCAGTTGGAAAGAAAAATGTTTTTGAATTGACAAAGAGAACCTACCTTAAAGCCGAAGAGATTTTTGGCTGTTTGTTTGCTTGTTTGAACACCGAATAGTCGGTCCGATTTTGAAAAAATATTTATTATTTGATAGCCCAATGAGGGGCTTGTGGCTAAGTAATAACAGCCGCATGGGTCGATCGATCAGGTAAAGCTACGCTTACCGCGGTTGATCCGTGCATCAACCGCGGCAAGCGTCGTCAAGGCACGGAGGGCTCTTGAATGTAAAGATGGTCACCCGACCATCTTTACATTCAAGACCCTTCCGTGCCTCTGAAAGCACTGTCATTCATGGATCTTTGACAATCGTTACGGGTCGCCAGAAGCCCGAAAGTCTGACAACTAGTCTTAACAAAGGGGTATGGTGTCACCCAGTAACTAGGTTGCGGAGGTCAGATAGGCAGTTGCTCCTTGGAAAATACTGGTATTCAGCTGCATCCGGTTAGACTGGAAGCTGATTCCGACTTAGTTGGGGAAAGGCTAGGCAGGTGATGATGATGATGATAATGCCCCAATTATTAAGCAACGCTATAGGTTATTTAGCATCACACTATGACTCTTAAGAGCCGAGCAAAAAGAAAAAAGTCAAAAAGAACGCTAAGTGAAAACGAACTATTAACGTGGGTAGGCGATGCGATGCGACGCGATGGGTGAGTCGGGTGAACAAGATATTTCACTTGGACGAAGACGCAGGTAGAAGATGCTTGTGTAATAAAGAAATCGGCTGTCGGTTGAGACTGGTCATCTCCTAACATCCAGGGCTTATTTTTAATCTTGTATTTAGAATTGTTTGTAATTTTTTTTACACTGTTCTCGCATACAGAAGCAACAAAAATAATGTTCCCAAGATTTTGTAATATTCAACTTGATTTTAAAAGAGTGTCCATGGAGTTTCTTGCCCATTCTTCTCCATGATGATCTACGTTTTGGAATTGGCAACTAGCTTCAACTTTCCAACTGATCGACTTTTTGACAGTTCAATAGTGCCTGTAAATGGTTTAATTGAAATAAATGCTTGAGTTTGAGTTTGAAATATCAGGACATATCGGTTTCCGCACCATGTTTTCCTTCACCGTTTTGAGAGCAGTGGTAACGAAATAATTTACACTTAGTATACCGTCTGTCTGGGTTCAAATCTACGACGTTCGAATCTACAACTCTTAAGTCGCGGCCCTTTCCAGTAGAACAACACTGCTGCACCTATAATATCTACACCCCATATATCGCCAGTAGTGTTTTGACATTTTTTAAGAACTTTATCACACTACACACCTATTAATAAAACACCAAAACGAAAGTACCCCCCAAATGTACCAGATTGTGATCTAAAACTGCCCTTTAAAGCACAAACTGGAATCATTCTAAGCCCTCTGAGCCGATTAAGATGCCAAGAAGTGGACAGACAGTCTTCAGTTGGGCGACCCTTAAGCCCTCTTCCCATTAGGACACCCTCCTGCATTGCTTCAAGGACTCTCGATTCCTCACAAACCCGGATTTTTACGGGCTAGTGAATTTCAACCGAGTGGACACTTGAACATCAGTGTTCTGCTTGTTACCTTGCGACTTTTTTTTATCATTTTTATGTTGATGTTGCTGTCGTCCTGTCGGATTAAATTGGTGCCGTTATTAGATGAGATTATTGGTAGCTCCAGATTTGTAATTATCTCTTGAACAATAATGCTTATTGCTTTATTGTTGCGAAAAATTTGAAGGTATTACGAAAATTACGCGGATGGCGGAGAATGAAACTTGGCTCATTTAAATTTTATATGAAGAAGAAGTGCAGAAACCTAATATTTTTATATAATAATGCGTTAGAACATTAAGTTTAAACATTAAGTTTTAAATTAATTAAGGTCGAATTTCGACTACTTGGCGACCACTAGTATTATTTATTTCTCGTTCATGAATCTTCTTACTGTAGGTATATTCAATCCATTTTCAAATATTTTTACATAAAACGTACAAAAACATTATTTTAAAAAAGTGTGGTCCATCAGCATTGGGATCAGGGTCCAAGCTGCCGGTGGTCAGGGCTCTAGAGAAAGAAACCTCCTGACTATGCGTGCCGTGTTCAGGAGTACTATTTTCTGAATTAAGCCCTTGACCCAGGTGCACAATGGGAGTCTCCTGATGTGCTGGTCGAGATTCTTCGCTATTAACTCATTTATATTATTTAATGAATAGTGATGATATATTGTGTTGATGTTATGTGTATGTTACAACTATTATACCAATCCAATATTAATTACTATAACAGCGTAGTTGGTAACTATACGATACCATGTGTCTTTTACTTTAAAAACGCAGACGTTGTTTTATAAGCACTATATTTATCCTCCCAGTGGAATTATGTTATATCGCGTTCCAGTTCCAGAAGAAGTAATTATTTGCTCTGTAGGTGTAGGTAATCGCAAACAGAGCAAATAATTATTTCATCCGCTGCTACAAGTCTATTAATAGTAGAACAGCGGAATGAAAAAGATAAATAGATCAAGTATATTCACCTGGTTCGCGAGATTGGTGACATGTACGATGTGGATACAGCAGTCATTGTCCAGATAGTAGTGACAGCTAATAGCGTAATAGCCAAGAGCCTTGACCAACACCTCATGAGGTAGTCGGTAAGCAGGTAGACCAATGGCTTGATCCAGAAAGTGGTACTTCTGGACGCGACTCATATCGTTCCTCTCTCAGGAGCCATGACCACCAGTAGCTTGGACCCTGTTTTTATATTTTTTATGCTCTGATATTTCAAAAAAAGTTATATGTTTGTTTAATGCAATAAAAGCAATAACAAACAGCATAAACTCCATTTTCTTTTCATCTTATCTAGCGATTGCTCTTTTTTATATAGTTAGTCTAGCTTACTCACTTAACACCAACAGACCAATCCAAACTTCAAAACTATTATTACTTTCCTTTAATCCTAAATCCGGAATCCGTAAGTTTAGAACTAGTCCTTAAGTCAACTCAAAACAGTAGACACTTTGTATTAACGATGATCATCTCAATCTAACTTCCCGATAGACTTGCCACAAACTAATCATAGTTAGAATATTGTTAAGAAGTTCCGTCACTACTGGCTTAGTGGTTCTATTAAAATGACTAATGGTTTCAATTTAGGGTTTTGTACTATGGAATTTTATAATTCACTAAGATAAGAGAGGGCGCTATTACTCAGCATCCTGCATTCGATTTCTGCGTTGCGAGAAGTGTTATTTATTGGTTCTTTTAATATGACATTTCTCAGTAGCAGCCTGGAGTTGTGTACGATTGATGGAAATAGGCCCACCCCCTATTACACAGGACTAAAACATAACTGGTAAAATGTGCGTGTACTATGTGTGTTTGTATGTTTGGCCGAAGAGAGAGGAAAGCCGTGAGTTGTATGTATTTCCATTGTATTTTTTTTGTATCAACTATTTTTTGCTGTTTTTTTATGGATCATGTATTCTACAATAAAGATTTTAATTTATTTACTATAAGTACACCTCTGTCTAACTTTTCGGGGAATAGAGCGCGTAATGTTATGTTAAAATAAAAGGGCAAGAAGAGAATATTTGCGTCATTGTATGTTGTTTTGGAATGTGCTAATTAATCCCTTTCATTTGATACCCAACATGGACTCAATAAAAAAAAATATTCATGAATTGATGTCCTCTTGAGGGCGCCATATTCAATTTCATTTAATTCCACATAGCCTTTAAAAAGCGAACCTATCAAGACGATTCCAACGATACCTCGTTAATGAAATTATGATAAGTAGTTTAGAAGTTATGAGGTAACAAATAAACATCCATACCATACATACATACCCACATACATACTGACCTGCTCAAAATTTGAGACAAGTCAAAATCATAACCCAAGTCAGGTTTGCTTCGCCGTAGTCGGCTAAAAAGGAACCCTGTTTGCATGTAATTAAAAACGAAAAGAAGAATATGGTGATTTCTATTTCCTCACTACTTTTGCCTCATTATCGATCATTTATAAAAAGGTCTCGTTAAACTTTGTATAGTGCAGCTACTTAACTAAAATAATTACAATCACAAGTGTACAGATTGTACCCATGCCTTAATAGGCTTAGGTACAATCTACCTAATGGTAGATTGTACCTATTTATAATGCTATCTGTGTCTCGCAACTATGCCCATCGGATAGTGGCAGGAGTTCCCTTTATTGACAACTATCGCAGCTCGATGGGTATGTGATACAATCGTTTCTATCTTTCATTCCTGGAATAGCCCGATAGCTCGAGACGAGATACGGTATGTTTTCTTTAACAAAAGCATTATAGGGCAATTCTACACTAGAGGACCTGCCTGATGTTTATTTAGACGTTTGTTTATTTTTTTAATAATGGCTACTGGCTGTTGTTCAAGCACAAAGTTTATTTTTTATTTTACACTTTAAGCACACAAAAACTTAATGCCACAGGCATTTTCTACCAGTCAACGTTTGGGTGATGCAGAGACAAAGAGTGGTAGATGCAGTAATCTTGAAATATTTATAATATTTTAAAATTAAAACGCACAATCCTATTTAAACTATAACTATAAGCACAATTATATAATAAATACTATAAAAATACTTACCTAAATGAACGTTCCAAAGTTTCCATTTACAAAGCTTTTTTCTTTAAAAAAAAACATTTAAACGTAGAACAACATCATTTACTTTGACAGCTATGAATTTTAATGATTAAGCAGAAAATTGCACAGAAAATGATTAATATAGCCATACTGAATCCTGCTGGCCGAAAATATATTTATTTTGGGGGTAGAAGGAAAAAATGGTAATTGAATTAAGTCGTATGGCCTTCGTGTTTGAATATCATTTGAATTGAAATAAGCGGACAACGAGGGCGTTTGCGGAGATCGTTACAAAAAAGGCTGTGTGAGTTATAGGTTTAAAGTTATTATAGAGAGACTCACTCCGAAGTAATTTAGGTCCACGGGTCACAAAGATACTGTTATGTAAATATATTATATATATTGTGCATATTATAATATGTGTTTGGTCTATCAATTGTTTAAATCAAAGTCAGTTTCTGTATCTGTTTAAATGACCGATTAGTTTTCAACCACTCTGTGATATTTTTTTCATATTTGATACAATTTGTTCCTGAATGTTTATGTGCAAAATTCATTCAAATTAAACTTAAATATAATAGAAATCTCGATGTGTTATTCAGTCGTAAAAACTGTGCGAAACTGAGGCGGGTCGGTAGTAGGTATCTTTAGAATAAATCATAATTAAGTAGGTATAAGCTCATTGTCAATTACGTATTTTTAAAAGGAAAAATAGGTATAGCCGAGCCTGTCATAGGCTTTTTCACAAACATGCACGAAATTATTTATTCTAGGCTTAAACAACGGAAAACCCTTTTTTAAAACGCAACCCCAAAATTTAAGTGCTCCATCCCACTTTGTGATGTAGCAACTGACCCCAAATTCAACACAGAGCGATCACAAATACCGTTAGCTTAAAAAGTGAACCACACACAGTTTGAAAGCCCTAAATTGTGCCTAACAAAAATAGCGAACCCTTAGCCGTAATAAATAAAAGGGGAACGCGGGCTTGTCCGTTTTTCATCATCCCATAACGTTCTGTCACTGAGATGCGAGGTTGTGATCCTACCCTTATCGATGCCCCCTTTTTTGTCAGGGATTCACCCTGCTACCGAATTAAACTTAAATTGCCTACCTAATTTGAGCATACATTTAGCGGCATGAAGGAGACTTTTGGCTTAGTAAAAACAGCCGTATGGTTGATCGATTAGGTTGCCGCTTGCCAGAATTCGTTTTTTTTTTTTTGGAAATTGAACCAGGCTTTCCTGTGGGAACCATTAGCTTTTAGACTAATATCCTCCAGCCAGGGCTTACAAAACTACTTATAAACTATAGCGACTGCGCACTGAGGGCACCCCCTGCGGGGTACGAGCCTCGGCTCCGGGAGTCACTGTCGGCGACTGTCGAGTCGGCGGGGCAGCAAGTGGGGACAGGCTGGATCAAATCAGTTTCATTATTATTAAATCTTGCTAAGCTTCGGCGCCGGCTGGCACTTCTACGGGCAAGGGAAGGTTGGGGGGGATTTCGTTAACTCGGGGTCTTCGTGGAGTGCGAGGGCCTCGGCGGCGAGGTCGGAAAGACGGTCTGTTTTTTTGTGCTGTATTGGTGGTCCTACTGCTTTCTTGAAGGAGAGTGATGGGGTCATTAGGGTCGGAAAGAACATGTCTCGGCCGGCGGATTCTACTGATTCTACTGGGGACATAACTAGCGGCCTTCGCAATCAATGGATTGCGATGTTGCGCGGCGGAATCAAAGAAACGCTTTGAAATGCGTTTAAGAAACTGAGCTATAGTGGGGATTTTTAGGTCGAGATGGAGGATCTCGTTAACTTAACCTAACGTACCATGGGGAGCCTGTGGCTTGAGGAATCAGTTTTGTAACGTCTGCATCCTATTGATGAATCGGGGCTTTGTGTGTGCAAAGACTGACTGATTTTTCCTAGAGTAGTAGATGGCTGTGTCGTCTGCGAACAGTGCCAACTGTGCCTTTCTTCTCTTTGGGATATCGCTTGTGAAAAGCGTAAATATGAGAGGGGACAGCACGGCGCCCTGAGGGACGCCGGCGCGAATGGGATGGGGAGACGAGATCGCTCCCTCGATGCGATAGCGAAAGGTGCGGTTCGACAAAAACTCTCGTAAGATGAGCACGAGACGGTCGGGCACACCGAATTTGTACAGCTTATACACCGTGCCATTTTAGTCATCTTACAAAGGTGGTCCACTCAATGTAACTCTCATAAAATACCTCGAGGCGCGATTAAAACATTGTTACCATTAATTTAGATAATAGGTACAAAGAAAAATAAATAATGCTTTAGAATTATGAAACACCCTCCCTGTTAATAATGTTTACGTATCAAACGGTAGAAGATATCTAGCTACCTACCATTACATTCTATTATTAATTCCATCTCCATCCAGGGTGTTTCAAACTACGTCATGCGTCTTAGTGAAGGATATTCTAATTTTTTTACTATACAAATGTTCAACAATATTTTTTTTTTTTAAATGATAAGCAGTCATTGGATACATGAAGTGGGCTGCCGTTGTAAGACGACTAAAATGTCACGGTGTATAATAAGCCTTGTCGTGACTTTGTCGAACGCTTTCGCTATGTCGAAGAATATTGCACCGGTCATCTTACCACGCTGAAAACCAGCGTTTATATCCTCTACGATGGACCTGTTGCACGCATGAGTGTTGAGTTCTGAAACCGAACTGCTCATCGGGTATGAGGCCTTTCGTCTCGGCAAAATCTTTAAGGCGCTTATAAATAAGCCTCTCAAAGATTTTACCGAGAGTATTCAGTATACTGATGGGGCGGTAGCTCGTGGGCTCGGACTTAGGCTTGCCAAGTTTTGGGATGCCGATGACCGCGGCTTGCTTCCATGCCTGCGAGAAGATATTATTGCTCAAGGCACCATTGAAAATGGTTGTCAAGAGCATGATCAGGTGGGCGGGCTGCATCTGGAGCACCTTGTTGGTGACACCGTCAGCGCCGGGGGCCTTGCCTTTTCAGACCTTTGATAATGTCGTGAACTTCGTCCGGGGTGAGGGGTGGTAATGGATTATCAGGGTCTTCAACGGGCGGGAGAGAGGTTCTGCGTTCGACTTCAGCGTCCACCTCAGCGAGGTGTGCCTGCTCTACTGGTAGAGAACTGGGCGTACACTGGGCTTCGAGGCTCTCGGCAAGGCATTCGGCCTTGTCGATGTCGTCAAAGGCGACTGTGTCGTCGGGCCGGGTCAGGGGAGGTATGGAGGCGACTTCTAGGGATTTGAGTTTCCTCTGAAGTTGCCAGAAAGCCAGGGGTAGGCTCTAGTTCGCTCAGGAACTTGTCCCAGCCAGCGTCACGAAGCTCTTTCATGCGTGTCTTTACAGATCTCTGTAAATAGCGCATGTGAACTTTGTTCGCGTCGCAGGGAAAGTTGCTGTAGGCACGAACAGCCGCGTTCTTCTCATTTAGCAGTTCAGGTACTACCGATTGATGCCTAGCCCTGAAGGGGTTCGGAGAGTGAGTCGGGTCAACACCCCCTCGGATTCATTGACACCGTGAGGTTTCAACCGAGGACCACGAAACTGTGGATTTTAGCCGGAAAGGGCCAAATGAATTTACACAAGGTTTCTCCGGTAATAAAATAGGAATGTCTTGAAAAAGACAGTTTTTGATTTTAATTAATTAGTGAAATAAATTCACTAATTAATTGCCGGGGTGGCTACCGATGATCACTGCGGGGCGCAGCGAGTCTTGACTAGCGGCGGGAGGGTGAGTCACGCAGCAAGCAGGAGAGGTCCACGTCCGTTCGGGGCGAGCATCGCGCGCTGAATGCCGCCAGGATTCGTCCTTGGATTCATGTTTAAATATGAAAGATCCCACCGTGCCTCGGAAGGCACATTAAGCCTTTGGTCCAGGCTGTTATTTGTGCTACTTTGACAGCCGTTACGAGTCGCCAGAAGCCCGAAAGTCTGTCAGCCAGTTTTACTAAGGGTATCGCATTACCCAGTAACTGGGTTGTGGAGGCCAGACAGGCGGTCGTTCCACATAAAATACTAGTACCGAGCTGTATCCGGTTACAAAACGCTGGGCAGATTGTTTGATTCATCATTTCAGCCGAAAGACGTCCACTGCTGGACATAGACCTCCCCCAAAAGGGGGGTTTTGCCATAATCTCCACGCTTAGCAGGCGGGTTGCGATCGCAGTATGGTGGTAAAATGCATAGAGAACGCTGCTGTCCATTCTCTAGTACGTTCCTTAGTCGCCTTCTACGACACCCATGGGAAGAAATGGGATGGTGCTATTCTTTTACGTCCGGCACCACACGGAACATTTGATTGTTCGATTGATTTAGCGGTATCAGAGCTTGAACTTACTTTTCACGACGAGATATTTACAGAACACCACTGCAGATACCCAATAAACATTTCTTTCTCATATAGAAGCCAACATTGAGTTGAATTACTCTACTTTTACATCAGAAACCGTTAGTAATTCTTGTATTTTACACTATGAACTGTAGCCAGATCACTCAATGTCTGATGATGTTGTTGCCAGTATTATTCATAGTCATTCTTCATAAGCAAATGAGCCAAGAAGTTCAGCACTGGTTTTGAAATAAAAAACTTTGTAATAGCGACAAACTTAAGATAAATGAATGAAGCATAACTGCCATAACGTGGGTTTACTATATGCACACCTCATCAACATCCGCCTAGCTTTCTTAACTATATTAGAGGTCGGCTTTCAGTCTAACTGGATGCAGCTGAATACCAGTATTTTACATGGAGCGACTAACTATCTGACCTCCAACCGAGCTACAGAGTAATCGATGAATCTTGGTGTCAAATTCGGGCATTTAGGGCTTCTGACTAGCCGTAACGACTGTCAAAGATCCCCGAATGACAACATGGACCAAGAGCTTAACGTATCGTTCTGAAGCACGGACACACCTCTGCGCAACCAACGCAACAGTCTCACAAAGGAATACGTATTTCCCGTGCATTATACGACATGTTACATGTTTTTTTTTTTTTCAATACTCAGTTCAAACTAGGTTACAGGTAATGTATGTATGTATATATTCTTTATTTTCGGACAACAATGATCCAGCGTGTTAGTAAACAATATTATAACTTATCACTAGTGTTAATAGTTAAATACAATAGAGAAGTCTGATTACATAGCATTGAGAAAAGGACATCCCCAAATTAACGATTAGGGATTGTCCTTCTCACAAAACCTTTAATAATCGGAGAGTCGATACTCCCCGTCATAGTTTTCAGAATGCTGTTGCCACTCGCCCATAACCTTGACAACAGCGACGCGGTTTTCTTGCGAATGACGGCGTGGAAGCCGTCAGTTCGGTTTTGCGCAAACATAGTAGACGCGCTGCACCATCGTGGCAGTCCCAACAGCATCCTAAAAATATTATTATACTGTACGCGTAGGTCATCCAGCGTTCTTTTGGTATAGTTGACCCAAAGATTCCCCGTGTAAAAGCACTGGCAATATGCCTTAAATAGTGTTATTTTGACTAAATGGCTACACCGGGCGAATCTTTGGGCCAACATGTTACCTCGGACCGCCAGTGCCCTACGCTCCCTTTCAATATCCACATTGTCCTTAAGGTCGTCAGCGAGAAAATGCCCCAGATATTTGACTTTTGTCACTCTTTTGATGTTCAAGTCATTTAGAATAATTTTAGGTACATTATCTGGGGATTCACCGCCGGCCCAAAAGACAATGTATTCACACTTTTTAACGTTGTAAACAAGTCCGTGTGAGGTAGTATACGCCTGACAGACCTTCAGCATTTCGTTCACGGCACCTGCCGTTGGTGCTAGCAACGCCATGTCATCAGCGTAGCTGATACTATTTATTTTTACGCCATGACCGCTACATCCGACCCGCATATTGCTGAGGTCCACGATTAAGCCATCTACATACGTGCTGAATAGCCTAGGAGATGTCAGCCCACCCTGTCTCACACCACATTCTAACCTATATGTCTCAGAGAGAGCATTGGATCACCTTACAACATTTTCCTGGTTCCCGTACCAATACTGTAGGATCCTGAGGACCCCTGCCGGTACACCCCTGTCCTCAAGCTCTCTCCAGAGTACATCATAATGTACCAGATCGAAGGCTTAGGAATAAGTATCCAGGAAAGTATCTTATTCTGTAAAAATCTTATTCTTTTCATCTAAAGCATATAATATGGGGCTTACCAGGCGCTGATCCAGACTTTGTACAGCGTTAGATCAGCTTACACACTGCTCGCGAGTGTAGACATCATAAACTTACGTACGTGAAATGCTCAGAAGATTAAGGTCTTGAATTTTCCAGACAATAGAGTACAGAATACCCACGCGAGGTAGTGTACACCTGCGGACATTATTAGGAACACACTGGAGGTAGGTTTATTTTTAATGCTGAAATTGTTGCTGGAACGGTCATGACGCTACAGAATAGGTACCTAATTGTTGTTTTATTTTTATATTGATCTATACATGCGTTGTATTATAAAACAAAGTCGCTTTTCATGTCTGTTTCTGTGACCTCTTAGATCTTCTGAACTACGGATGATTTATTTGTCTAAAATATATATATTTATACATATGTTTAACTTGGAAATCTCTGTTATACATGTCACTACTGTACCTATGCAAAGCATGGGCGGGAAGTTACTAATAATTAAATAAGACAACGTTTTCATATTTTCACCATGTAATGAAATTGTGTACAAGTAATAAGGCCTAGTGAGTTAAATATACTTTAAGACATAATAAGACCTTATCACATTAAAATTATGAAATACATAAAATACTTTCTGATCAATTTGCTGAAATAACTATTTTAAAATTAAAATAAACTGCACTCGGTCCACTTAATAAATCAGTCAGAAAAATAAGAAAACTTTTACGAATTGCCATAAGCGTTTCACTTAATATGTCCGGCTGTGTAAAATATATGAGACAGTTGTTCGAAAATTGTCACAATGGCGGAGGACGGCGCGAATTTGCGAATGCAAATAATAAAGTAGTAGGCTTGGCATTTTGCCCGACCGCCGCCGCAGTTGCACTTCTAATCATCTTAATATTGTTTCCGACACTAATGTAATATACCTGATGTACGATTATGCATTCGTGGGCCGCAGGAACTTTGAATTGGAACTTGTAATGGGGAAATTGAATTACAAAAGGCAATTCGCTGTTATTGGGCTATGCATGTGTTGATTGTTTGTAATGGGAACGAAAAGGCATGTATGTTGTTCTGACGTAACTAGCCTTTGTCATTATTATTTTTGGTTTGCACTTAGTATCGCTCTGCTGGGCAAAGGTGGGAGACCTTCCTCAGTCCTTCCAGGAACTGTTTTCCCCCGTCCCCTCAAACCACCTGTCGTTTGTCATAGGAATATTATTATTTTTCTAACATTAACGATATCGCACACCTATATCTGAACAGAGTTAACTCAAAAATGCACTTATTTCAGAAAAGGTCAAAAACTGTTTACCGCGTTTCTGTGCACTGGAGAAGTTATCTATATACATATTTGCTTTGTAAGTTCTAATAGAAAAATATTTTTAAGTCTGTTTTATTGGTCGATAGGTAGTGAGAGAAGAAATTGAATGGTAAGCATAAGTCAAAACTCCCAATTTTTGACTGAGCTCCCTTTAGATCTAGGTGTGCGATTTTCAAATTTGATCTCTCTGAGCAGTGGTGGCCCAGTGGTATTGGCCCCGAGTTGTTGACTTACGGATCGTGAGTAAGAAACCAGACAGGCACTTTACTTTGTTTATTTAATTTCTTTACCACTGCTCTCAAAACGGTGAAGTAAAACGTCGTGATGAAGCGGGAAGTCCTAGAACCAAAAATTCGAACACAGTTGACATTCACCAACCCGCACTGAGTCCATGTGGTGGATTACAGCCCAGTTCTTCTCACAGAGAGGAGGCCTGTGTCCCACCGGTGGGAGCATTAAAGAGTGATTATGCTTAAGTTATCTCATACGATCTTCTAAGTAATTAAAACAGTAACAGGTTGACAGTGCTAATAAAATCACAACATGACCGAGGCGAGAAACTAGGGAATGTTGCTGTGACTACTGAACTAGGTAAAAAGATAATGTTTTCTTCTGCAAAAAAAAAACGCACATTGCAAAAGAAAGATACATAAAATGCACACATACAAAGTAGCCAAAAGCCCCGTATTCAAGTAGAAAAAGTTTTACAATTTTGTCCATTGCTTGTTGATGTCAGGGCTATGGACTAGTAGGGACCAAAGACAATACAAATGGATAAGGTAAATGCAATTTTTCACTAAAAAAATATTTAATAAAAAGAAATAATAAAATAATATGAAAATCACTCAGCAACTTTTCGCTACACGCGCACGCTTTACACTACATATATAGATACTTTATTTTAGAGATGTGAGCAACAAATCTCAGATTATAAAACAAATTCTTTAATCTGAGAAGCAAATATTCTCACTCAACTAATCAAATGTCAGCCAGAACTATGGAGATAAGAAGCCCTTCTCACTAACCACTCATTTCTTTGATTGAACAAGTCGTTAAAACTACTTTTTAGATTACAGAATACAATACGAATCCGGTGTAGTTGTTCAAGTAACACAAAAGAGAACTAAAGTGGCGCAAGAGTTTGGGAGTACTTCCGCTAACTCGATGTAGGTACCTATTAGGATTATTATTTTCTTTTATTAAGGAAAATTAATGATGAATAAGTGGGAAACAGAAACCTCTGTATACTTTCACTTTCTTTAGCTTGGCTTTGCCCGCGTTGGTTTTTGGAAAATATCCCGAAGGAACCTACTCATTATCTGCCTAGCCTTTCCCAAATATTTTTAGGGTCAGCTTCCAGTCTAACCGAATGCAGTTATATTAGTATTTTATGTGGACCGACAGCCTATGTGACCTCCACAACCCTTTCTGGCTGGAATTTGGTTCTTACTGGTTTTGACTCATACGTCTCAACTGAAGCATTCATTGGTTTTTACGTCCTATTTAATTTTAAACCTTACATACTTAAATTCACTCTTCTTCAACTTCAAAGTTGCAAAAGACAGGTTCAGTTAAACTGAAGTGAAGATTCAAATCAAACTCCTTAGCAAGTCCCTTTTGTCAAGTCCTTGTATTATTTACCTTTAAGGTTGTCAATCTTTTTGATGGACCATTTCCATGAACGCAGATAACATCATACCCTAATCGTCAATTTGCCTGTCAAGGCTGGTAATTGAGGACTCCCCTCAAATTCATTTCTTGGAGTGGTTTATCGGGTAGATCCATTTAATGGACACTTTCGGCCGGAGATGTGAATGCATAAAGTGAATTTACACGCGCATTATGTTAGTGGGAATTGTCTTACTATAGCTGGAAGTACGTAGATTTAATGTGACGTGTGTATAGGGACATTCGGCACACAAAATGTAGCTATGACCGACCAATGACCGGTCAAGCAGTTTAGTTTAAAAAATTCTTGTGTTGCACACTTATTCAAAGACTAATGGAATGATACATATTTTATTTTCTTAACGAAATGACATGGCTCTGAATAGGGTATTTTATTTTATATAACAGAAACAGAAAATCTAAAAATATATTATTGAGATAGCTTAGGCAAAAAGCAGTTGGAAAATGTTAGTTTCAGTTAATAAAATAACAAAATAAATGTTAAAATTCAATTCAAAGATTTCGGTTTTTTTTAATCTGTTTGTGAACACCATGATATAGTAGCCACCGTGTTTTTACGTCATATGGCGTATCAACTGAACAAATTTGTACTATTGTTATTTTCGTAACCAGAGTAATTTTTATTTCATTAATATTTGCAAGCAAATATTATGCATTCAGGAACAGCAAACCAACGCGATTAAATCAAAATCAAAAGTCATTTATTCAAATTAGGCTGAGAATCAGCACTTTTTAATCAGAACGTCAAAATACATAAGACAGTCCCCCAAAACGCACACCCTTCACCACTAAGATAAGTAAGATAAGTAGAATAATAATTCATTTTTTTTATTTATAACCAATTCTTAGAAAATATATCAGCACATTTGTTTACACAGCAAACTGACATCATACCCACAGAGCAATGTGGCGTCCCCTGCGTCCAGCGTTATCGTCTAATTACGCCCGAAATTTAAAATTGTAAAATTTAAATGCATTTTTATGGTACTAATCGATTCAATAAAAATGTTGTGTTTTTTGTAGTTTATTAGCACTTTAGAATCGAATTAAGATACTTTTCTAAAATGGGTGTAATACCCAATTGTAAAATTCACTTTACTAAAATGGGTGTAACACCCAATTATAAAATTAAATAAAAGACGTCTTTCTAGCTTCCATAGTGGACAACCAAAATGATATCACGAGTGCATATTTCAACTGAGTGAGTTCCCAGTAATTATAGTTTTTAACCGACTACAAAAACAAGAAGGTTCTCAATTCGGTATGTATTTTTTTTATGTATGTTCGTGCATAACTCCGTCTTAAATATGACGGATTTATGCACGAACATACATAAAAACGGATTTGCAAAATTAATGTTTCGTTCGAAGGGGGTTTACTCCGAAATCGTCCCATTTAAATTTCATATAGATCTGATGACGAGTTTCGGAGACAGACAACGGTACTCTTAAAAAAATTACAGCAACTCTACCGCGATTGCTGCTATCGCATAAATATACATTGTTTTGATTTGATTGACTTTGAAAATACCCCAAGGATGACGAAATTTAGAATTGGCGTGGGGTAGGTATGTACTATAATAACTAAAAAGCAAAAAAAAAAACAACCGACTTCCGAAAAACACTACAAAGTGAAAAATTACTGCAATTTCGGAAGGCGGTAACTAAAAATTAAAATACATATCTAAAGACACTGACTTCCGAAATTAAAGTTATTTTTCACTTTGTAGTGTTTTTTCAGAAGTTGGTTATTTTTTTTTTAAGTTCTTTTTAACTCATTAGCATCTGCCTTAGCCTTTTCCCAACCATGTCGGGGTCGGCTTACATGGAGCAACTGCTTATCAGACCTTCACAACCTGGTTACTGGGTAACAGGTTCCCTTTGGTAAGAGTGGTTGTCAGACTTCGGGGCTTCTGACGACCCTTCTGTAGTTTGTAAAACTAAAAGTGACAATTTAAATAAATGTGGATGAAAAGAGAGAAAACAACATTGCCTACATCATTAGGTACATAATCCATTGACTTTATAGCTATACCAAATGTATGCACTGTAAGAAGTGCTGGATACACGTCCTTAGATGTTTCATTTTATCTTACAAACACCAAAATAGTGAGACCTTATTACTGAAACAGCTCACTGTTTTCCTTTTGACGCATTTCCGTGGTATACACTGCTACAGAGTTTTGCATAAAAGCAAGTGATTTCACAAAGCTAGTAAAATTCATTGCTATAGTGCGTGCGTAATAACTTTTAAAACTAAAGACTCTTAACCTCGAACGAGTTTTTCATCGAAGATACCTAGATGGCTAATCTTATAGAATTTAGGTTAAATATTTTGCAATAACCACAATTAGTATCACCCGTACATATGAATAAAGTCTTAAAAGTAAGTAAATATCATGTTATAATTATTATTATCTCCGTACAGACAAAGGCTCAAACGCCTTCTATCCTGTGCATGTGCATTTGGCAATCTTATGACTGCGTCAGTAAGCGGAGTCCGCGCAGCTGAATTTTGGGCCAAAGATGTTTTTAAAAAAAATCCATCGAAACGCTAAGAATGTGTGAAACAAGTATTTTCAATTTTGAAATGTTTCTGTTTTACGTACATTATTTTATACATCACCTTTGAACAGAATTCTAGACAAAATTTAATTGAGATTCAAGTTATTAGCTATTCCTTACTACGAACATTACGAGACATACTTAAAGCTGCAGATACATACCACTTTAGAAAGTTGCCGTATAACAGTTCGCACGAACTACTCTATATAATGGTAGCTACATACCTCACTTTTCCAACAACTTTGGTAAAAGGCTTGCGGTACCCTTTAATCGAATATCTAGAAACTTCTTTGTGGGATCTTTTAAAACTGGTGTGTTGTAGTTTTGTGTCGTTGTCTCTGAAACATTGACATGATATTGTCTGAGCAATTAAATGAAATAAAACTCAATTGCCATGCAATTAGGTTAACATTTATATTTGTTGGATTTTTTCCTTTATTAAATTTGAAGTTTCTAATTTTTTTATAAGACATTTTAACTTTTATGGTAATCACATTTGAATCATTTGTGTGGCCCTCGTTTTTACTTTATTTCTCTAACATTCCTGAGTAGGCATTGGGGAAGAAATCATCATCATCTGCCGAGCCTTTTCCTAACTATGTTGGGGTCGGCTTCCAGTCTAACCGGATGCAGCTGAATACCAGTATTTTACATGCAGCAACTGCCTATCTGACCTCCACAATCCAGTAACTGGGGTAATACGATACCCTTTGGTAAGACTGGTTGTCAGACTTTCGGGGAATTGGGGGAGAAATATTTTTACTAAATTCTATTATTGATTCAGAATTTGAAACTCTGTACCTTATTATCTGGCATTCACAATAACAGAGCACAGATTTCTCACACCGAGAAACGAGAACCGTAGTCATCATACCAGCCGAAAGACGTCCACTGCTGGACATAAGCCTCCCCCAAAAGGGGGAATTTGCCATAATTGCCACGCTTGGCCGGTGGGTTGGTGATCGCAGTATAGAAAGAAAGAAAAGAAAAGAAAAAAAAAGAAAAATACATTTATTTGTCACAGAAACACGTGCATATAAAAGATGATATACTTAACATTAAAAAAAACATGATAACAACACAGATATTTATACAAAGGCATAAAGAGCATAAATAATCGGCAGCTGCACGCCGTGACTGTGACAAGAAGGCTTTCACTCAGCATGATGCTGTGCTATGGGATGGGACCCACAGCACAGCGCTGATTTTCAGTGGTCCCCCTAAAACAACGTACGAAAATCAAGCCAGGATTTTTACAATTAGACAAAACAAGGAACAAAGCAAAATAATCATAATAGGCAGTACATACAATTTAATAGTACCCTACAACCAATTATATAAAAAATGCTATAAAGTATTGAAATGCGTAGCTACCCAAAAACATAATAGGTACCTACACAAAGATATACCGCGTTTTGTCTCGCTCCCACTCACACCTAAAAGTCATCGCCTGCGCGTGCGCTCACAATAAAATACTTTGTTGTATTAATTAGATGCATTTCCTTACTGCGCCTATAATGTGACGACGTACTATGAGTGGTGGTGGTGGAGTGGTGGTCAAATGCATAGAGAACGCTGCTGCCCATTCACTAGTAAGTCCCTTAGTTGCCTTCTACGACACCCACGGGAATAAATTGGGCTGGTGCTATTCTTTTACGTGCGGCACCACACGGAACACAGAACCGTACTAAATATAAAATATTACAGAGAGCATTGCATACTCACATAACATAACAGCCTGTGACACTAAACTGCAGTTCCATTAAATTAAATCATTACAAATTCTCTAAATGTATTCTCACCATTTTATATTATCTATTCGTAACTAAAATGTGGTATACAGCAATGCGGTAACGAAATCCATTAAAACACATTAAAAGACTTACTACCAACTATAGTTTCAAACTAAAATAGGAAAGGAAGCCTTTTAAACGAGAACACAATTTTCTTCAGATTTCATTTATTTAATGCAAAGTTCGTAAAGATCCAATTTGAACTTGACCGATCCCACTAATTGCATTTCTGCTAGCGAATTCAAGACTGCTTTTTTTGAAATTTACTTTGTATAGTCATGGCCGTCCCGTTGTTGGAAGACCGCGAAGTTTAAATACCGCGTTCTTTGTACACTGTAGAGCCAAAGAAGTAGGAAACTCTTTGGTACAAGAAATTATTCATTAGCTTTTGCGGCGCGAGGCCAGACGAGCCTGCCACGATACGTCCATATTCTCTCTAATTACACTCGTTGTAGCTGCTATGTTTTGCGGAAAACGATTTTTAATTTAATGATTATTTGGAACATAAAATGAAACGTTATTTTCCTCGTTTTTCAGTTAAAAACTTTTGAATCTTTTGACTTTTTCGTTTGTCTATGACGTTTAAATTAAACTTTTTTATGAGTTAGTTATCTTACAATCTATTCGAGTTGTTTCAGCCTTAAGCACATGAATAATTATAATTATCTAATGAACCTAGCTGAATTTTATTCTAACTTTAAAAAGTAACTTCACCAAATCCTAATCACTGTCATAATCTATTTAATATTTATTTACCTAATAGGATTATTTTCGATTACGTATATTTACATAGCTTCCAAAGCTGTTATCAAAAACTCGGAACACGCGCAAAATATATTACCAATATCCATGGTGTATCCATGATTCATCGACATGCCTTGATATACGGCATCATATTTTATAGTAGAAAAATAATGAGATCGATAAGTTTTCATTGTTGAATTCGTAGCATGGACCGTATACACATAACGCGATGCCATAACGGAAATTGGATAATAAATCTCTCTGTTTTACTTTGTAATTTAAATATAATTATTTCACAATCTTGCAATTCAAACAACGGTTCGTTCGGCAACAATTTCCCAAACATTTCATCTTCTTGAAAATTTATATATTTTTTTACTTGTACTGAATTTATTTTAGGTACTTCACTGGATTTGCCAGATAACTGGCCTTGTCAATGGAGCTCCGGAGAAATACCGTTCGTCTTTAATTTTTATTCAATAGGTGAGTATAACATCTTTTATGTTATCAAGGGAGGCGGCGCACGTGAGGGAGGCAGTATATGCGCCCTCACGGCCCTAGCCTCTGCAGGAGACGCCCTGGGTGTCGGAATCCCAGGCTGATTTCTGGCCACCGTAGGCGCGGGCATGCGGATGGCCAGTAATGGGTAGCTCGCTGTCCGGTAAGGACCAAGCCCGGGTCGACGGCGCGTTGTGTTCCACGCGCGCCTCTAAGAGATGTCGGCACCAACAACTGGTGGGATCCGTAAAGGCCGATGCCTGCCAGGGGTGCAGGTTGTTCGAAAGAGATACCGTTGCCTTTAGCACACAGGCAACTGAGGGAACACAGGTAGGTTTTAGTCAGTAATGGTCTGACACGCCCTCTTGCTCCACCCAGAGCGGGAGAAGTTATTTGATGATTTCCCAACCTCAAAAAAAAAGGGTTATTCTGCTACTGGGAACAGCATGTCGATTTTGTAACCATCTCACCGCGTGAAGTGAGCGTGGAGTGAGCTGTCAGTGTCATTCCACCAAACGCTACATGTTAGTGGTCATAACACTGCACTATTAAGAAAAAGTTTTTTTATGTATGTGCCCGATTATCGTTAACAAAATACCCGATGGAATAAAAAACGAGTCTGTCCACTATTTGAAAAGAAATCGTCAGTATAATTAATTGATAAACTTTATAGTCACCTAATTAATCCTGAGATCTTTAATTCTTTATTTTATTTTATTGACCATATTTAAAAGAATTTCATAATGACATTATTAGCACTTGTGCTAAATGTTTTGCATGCCTAATTTAAGGTAGAATGTATAAAGATCTCTTAATAACAAAACCATCTGCATTTTTGCTGTACCTACTTTCTATGCAAATAAATAATTATTCTTTTCTATTCTAATCCCCAGCATCAGTGGGATGACACTGACAGCTCACTCCACGCTCACTTCACGCGATGAGATGGTTACAGAATCGACACGCTGGTTTGTCGAAATCAGAGAGGTAGTAATTCCAAGTAAAATATCCAGTATTTAACTTGGAATAACAACCTCTCTTTTCTCTGCATTCGAATAGACTGGGAGCCGATCTCAATAAAGTCGAAAAAAAGGCTAATGACGATAATCACCTGAGTATGATAGAACAATTTGTTTAATAATATTATTGTGCTTCCTTGATCTAGTCGTAAGCACTACTGCTAAACATGAGGTCCAGGGTTCGATACCCAGGTCGGCCAAAGTGTTATTGGGGTTTTTCCATCAGATTTTTTTCAGTACCAGCTTGGATTCCGGATTTGTGCCCGATTGATGGCAATAGGCTCGTCCCCCATGCGACTTAAACATAACTGGCCAAATGTGGGTGTATCAGGTTCTTATACGTGCAGCTCTGCCTAAACATTCGGGGCATACAGGCGTTATATTATGTTATATTTATGTTATATTGCATCCTATTTTCTTAGTAGGGACCTATTAATTTTCGTTGTGGGTGTAGTTTGAGCTAAAGATAAATAATATCAGCTTAATTGCTTTTCGATAATCTCCTTTAGGTTTATTAATAGTTTCTTTGGAAAGTTTTTTTTATATTTTTTACTAGCTTATGCCAGCGGCTTCGCCCTCCTGAAGTTCGGTGTATTTTATATTTAAACCTTTCTCTTGATGGTTCATTCATTCTATTGATGAATACCGCATTAAAATCCGTAGCGTACTTTAAAAGATCTAAGCGCCATCATCATCATCATCATTTCAGCCGAAAGACGTCCACTGCTGGACATAGGCCTCCCCCAAGCTCCTCCACTTCGACCGGTCTTGTGCTTCCCACATCCAGCGGATTCCCGCTGACTTCACAAGGTTATCGGTCCACCTTGTGGGAGGCCTTCCCGCTCTACGTCTTCCGGTACGCGGTCGTCACTCCAGAAACTTTCGGCCCCATCGGCCATCTGTTCTGCAAGCAATGTGCCCTGCCCACTGCCACTTAAGTTTGGCAATTCTTCGGGCTATGTCGGTTACCTTGGTTCTTCTGCGGATCTCTTCATTCCTGATTCGGTTGCGTAGGGAAACTCCGAGCATAGCCCTTTAAGCGTACTGACACGAAAAGCGACTTTGTTTTATACTATGTAAGGAAGTTGGATGAGAATATTTAGTAGAAAATTCTCGATAACCTATTCAATTAAAAATGTACGTCGAAGCTTTTACGAACGAAAGGAATTACGAACTAAAAATGTAACATAAGTAAGTACTCGTACATATAACATATCCTCACATGGTACATTCCTACAAGTATTTTACATACTTACAAACAGAGTCTATTCCCAGTAGATTTGCGGTAAGACCTAAATCCAGTAAACTAGAAACGGGTAGGTTAGATGTAACAATTACTCGATTGTTTGATTCCTTTTGCCTGAACCTACATGAATATTTAAAGCAGCCTCTGGGAATAGTGTACTATTCACACGCAGTGAGAGAATTCCTTTGTAAATGTTTAGACAGTTTCTAGGAAAGCTGACATAGTTCGTAAGATAAATTGATTGTACCAACCTATTTTTGGTGAGATAATAATATACTAAGAACTACTAAACAACAACGAAACCTCGTTTGTCAAAATATGATAAGCAGTTTAGGAGTTTTGAGGGGAAAGACGAACATAAAGCGTTTTCTAGCTGAAAAGACAAGCTATGTTAGGTGAGCTCCTACCAAGTTATGACAACCTGGTACTTCGTGCAGGAAACCAATTTACAAAAAAAAATTACTTATGGAAGTAAACATTTCTTATTTGTTTGCATATCAATATCAATTAAAATCAAAAGTCATTTATTCAAACTAGGCTGAGTCAGCCCTTTTTGATCGTCAAAATTACATAAGACAGTCGCCCAAAACGCCCGCACTTCAACACTTCCTAGTGTTTTACACAGGGAAGAAGAAGTGGCGCAACAAACTCCCCAGCAGCACAGCTGTCTGTTAAGTTAAAAGAACTTGATTCTATACAATAGTAGGTAAGTAATTAACATTACAAAACACAAAACATAAAATTAAATTGTTTTCCATATGTCAGCAGCACATGCCAATATACCAACAAAATATTGAAAAGGTTACTCAAGCAGAAATAAGTAACTGCCAAAAACATTTTAATGTAAAATGTTGCCAAGACGAGACCATATGACTCGCACTGTCAAAAAGTTATCAGATCTCATGTAGAACCAAGCTTCTAACTCTACAAGGCCTAAGTCTACCGGGCCTAACTTCACAAACTCTACACCTTAGACAAAATATGTGGCTTGGCCATTTCGCTACATTCACATGGGCGTAACGTGAAAAATGTATCCACTGTTCATTACTTTTCTGATATACAATAGTTCTTGTAGTATTCTTATACAGAGAAAAAATTACCGTTCGCTACAGATTTTGATGGCGAAGTAAGTAACGCACTTTTACAGTCTTTGTCTTTCAGGCCTGAAACGTCTAATAAGCATTGTGAAAAAAGGACACAGCTACTTAGAGAGAAGGTCGTGTTTGAAGTTCGTAGAACACAATCCGGTGGAAGTAGCCAGAAAGAACAACTTCACATTCCTCTACTATAACTTTTCTGGGGTCCTTGAGAGTTGCTGCTTGCGATTTTTTCACAAACCTCAAGGACGACGGGTATGTTTGCAATAAAAATTTTCATAATCTTATGTACTGTTATGTATCTATGTTTAGTCGTGTATTCCCGTAGTCCCCGTAGGCCATGTCCCCTTAAAGGGGACATAGGACATTTAATAAAATAATTAAAATTACTTCCCGTTGTCACCGTTAATTTATATACTTTTCGAATTATGCCCGATGCCCCCGTTGCGTTAAAATTATAAGTGAGAGTGTCATATTAGAGAGAATATTATACCTATACAAAAACGCATTAAAAAGTACATATTATCTAAGCTCCTACCAAGTTATGGCAACTTGGTACTTCATGCAGGATACCAATTTACAAAAAAATGTGCTTATAAAAGTAAATACTTTTCATTTTAGTTCTAGGATTGCCGCTATCCACGTTTAAAAAAGATTTTTTTTTAAGGGGTGATACGTGATACGTGAAATCTTTACTGTCCGTTGTCCCTGTTTCCTGTATGTATATAACGGGGACAATGGTAAGGAAATTTTTGACGACCTGTTGTCCCCGTGACGGGGCCAGACATTACGGGGACAACGGGAATACACGTGTTTAGTCAACCCCGTTATTGACTGACTTAATGGGCAAGCAATACGGTAGGCCGCGAAATTCAAATATGATTGCTAAATATTATTATTAACTTTACAGAATTATTATCATTAAAATGACAGTTTTATATTGTAATTTCAATATACGGTTAATTTAAGTTGGTTGATATTTCGCTTAGTTATTAATTTATCTGATATTACATTTAATTACTATCACGTGTACTTAAGTGTCACTGTCTATTTTAACGTAACCCAACTATTAAAAGAGAATTAATAGAATATATCCAATATTATTTAATTACTCAATTTCATATTAAACAGTTTCTTGTAATGCTAGGATACAACACTTTACCAGCAAGAACACTTGAACACTATAATATTGATGTTACCTACTTTTATTTTCCAGCTGGTCCTAATAACTCCAGTATGTTCTCTGCCAGCGGAAGTTGCGCACGCGTCGCTGCACGGTATGGGCATGACACATAGGAAACACGAGCCGTTCCGCGAAATAGTCGCAAGAGCAACACTGTTTCCCATAAAATGTCACAATGCGCAGGAGAAGATGATGCTATTCGATAAAAAATCCTAGTAACGTTCATTGCACATCATCATCATCATCTGCCCAGCCTCTTTCAACTATATTGGGGTCGGCTTCCGATATTACCAGACCACCAGCCGATACCGTCGTCCATTCCACTTCATCATCTGCCTAGCGTTTCTCTAACTGTTTTTGGGGTTGGCTTCCAGTCTCACCGGATGCAGCTGACTATCAGTATTTTACGTGGAGAGACTGCGTATCTGACCTACACAGTTCTATTCCACATATCATTCATAATTGGCTTTATGTTTCAAATACAATTGTTATCCATCTATTGTAGCTGTTGGTTCTCCTATGAATAAATAAATAAATAAATTGTAACAAGGAAATACCGTTTGAAGCACACTAGCTACCAACTTAAATCGGCCGTGTATCCAAATCACAACTGTCTTTCTTTGACAGTTGCACGATATGACTATAATACGACAAATTAACGGAGGGTGCCAATTTGATAAATAATTAATTTTTGTAACTGCACTTGGATAAGTAATTAAATGTTAATGCCTCAATAGAGTTATTTTTTAGCAAAAATAAATCAAACAGTATTATCATTTTATCCCTCATAAATATATTTTACTACACTTCGGGATTCGTGTCTTTTCCCGTTAGTATCCAGAAAACATTTTATTTTTATAAATAAACAAATGGAAGAGCCCATACCACCATCAAAACGAGGACAAAGTGAATGTTAAGCCTCCCATTACTCTATAAAACATTTATTTACATTTCAACCCACTGAAATAAATTCAGGTTTCGAACAAACGAATGGTTTATGTCCCTCTTAAAATCTCGAAAAACAATGTTATTTTTAAAAGTGTTTTTCACTGGAATTGGATGAGCTGATACACTAGGAAAGTGCTTTGGCAACAGAAATATGAAATTTGGAGAAATTTTCATCTAGCCTGAAATGTGGATTTGGAATGGGTTTATCACTTGTATGAACACTTAGCAAGCTCTTGTTTTTTCTGCTACTTGATGTGGTTACAATGTACACGATCTTATAGAATCGATTCTGCCACCGTAGAAACCAACCATAGTGCCAGAATTCCTTCTACTAGCGAGCGCATTTAGACACTTGTAACCGCAGCTTTTTTTTTTCAATCGTGTGGAAACCTGGACTTCTAATTAATACAAGTAGGACACCAGCAGTTGACGTAATTTTTTGAAACATATATTCGCTAAGCGCACGGCTGAGAGGTCAAAAGACGGGTCTCCGCGCAGGCTATCTCACTATGATGCTACTGTAATTTACACTGTAGATTTATTTAATGTTGGTCAAAAATCTTGAAATTCAACTGAAAATTTTGTTAAAACCTGGAATTACAACTACCAAACAGAACTCTGACTCGCGAAACGTGCACCAGAATGCAGGATTTATAGACTCGTAGCTTCTCTGTACGAGAAGAGGCCTTCACCCTGCTGTGGGCCAATAATAGTTTGGTATTATTTGACGGCTCAGTTCCACTGAGCCGTGAAAATGAACGGACATGTTAGCGCAAACGTACTGTTAGTCTAGATTGTGTAATTAATAATACGCAAATTATTGCAATGGCGCTGGCTAAAATCTGTGATACCATTGTGGTTCACGAACTGCTCACCTTTCTGCAAAATAAGTTGGATGTGATGGATGAGCTCTCTTTGGAGCAAATCTGCATGTCCAGCTACAAGGAAGGCGAGATCCTGGAGGCTAAGAAGCTGTTTAGCGAGACCGCCAAGACTAACATCAGGCCTAGCACGAGAATACGAGACGGACGTGGTAAAAGGGACCTGCAGGATATTTTCTGAGTGTTCAAAGAAACGAATCTGGATGATGTTCCAACATACGTGGCGAGGGACCTCTGCAAGCTGCCGCCAGTGACGTTTGCGCATGTGGACGTCACAAGACTTCTAAAGGATATAACGTCACTCAGGACTGAAGTCGGATTCATAAACAAGAAGCTCGAGGCTTCAGAACAGACCATTGCTGAACTAAGGCAAGAATTATCGGTGTTACGTAGTACTAACGCTCCGCCAGCAACAGCGTCCCCTTCGCGGAATGTGAACGCGCGTCGAGGCGCTGCGGCTCATTTTTTTGCTATCAGCGAAACTAAAGCTGTGACAGACGGCGCATCGCAAACGTGAAGCAATGGCCACGATGTGCAAGCAGCTAGTGACACAATTACGTCTCAGGCTCAATATACAACCCTAAAGACTCAGCCACGTAAGGAAACTTACGCGAAAAAGGCTTCACGTTTTCGCCGAAGTTCTCAGCCGACCCTTGCTGGCATCGGTTGTTGAGACACAGAAGCGAAAAGCGCCGGCTGCTAAAACTAGTACAGTAGATGAGGACGGCTTTACTGTGGTTGAGGGCAAGAGGGGTCGTTCGCGACGCAGCCGCACCAAACGCGGTACCGCTCCCGCAAGTCAGAATGTCCGCGTTGCAGTGCCCACCATGCTTCTGTACATTTCCTGGTAGGACCCACAGATGTCCGGAGATAAGCTCCTCTAATACATCATCAGGAGGAGCCAATATCAAATCGGTGCCGAGGAACGGAATTTACTGAAGCTGTCGCGGTAGGAGTCAATCATGACTATAAATAAGTCCTACATCCACCAAGTTCCCGCAATGCAGAAGGCTGTCTTATGAGTCTTTATTGCCTGAATTAAATGATTTAATAAATAAATGAAAAATTAAATTAATATAATACCTCGTAACACAAACAAACATACATAAGATAACAGAACAACACACACAAATCCTACTCATCAACGACTTGAATATGTAATTTGAGACACGTCCGAAGTCTCTTGTGCACTTGCAGTGACTTCGTTCATTAGCCAGTCGGGAATAAGTCGCGAAGTTTTGCTAACTTGATTACTCCGAGCCGGGAATTAACACGCTTGCCGAAACAACGCGCCTAGTAATGCGAATATTTCGCAGTCCTCGAGATGAGCGCTTTCGAGTTACGAGATACGGAATAGTAGGGATTTGGAGTACGTACAAAGCAAGTTTTGTTTGATGAGTTTTTGAGAGTGCAAAAATCACGTTGGTAAATTATTCATAAATACAGTTCAGCTTATTAGTAACTTTGTATGGAAAGATTAGACTATAACAGTGAGATAGCACTAATCTTAGTGAACAAGACAAGTGCGTGCGCAGACACAGCACTAATTGTCTTGTACACTAAGATATCTCCTACGTCGATGACTAATCTCCGCTGAGATTGGCCGCCATGGCCGATATTTACACCGACATGGGTGATCGTTCTAAAAGACCTACAGTAAAAGTTATTCTTGTAAATTGCCCTTAAAAGTTTTCCAACCTTAGTCCGCCAGTTAGTACTGAATACTCTAAAACCTCAGACGACAGTCAACTACTAACGTATTCTGGCTAACCATTGTCGCGGCAACAAACGAAGTCTCTCCACAAATTTGTTTAACACATTTATTTTTACAAGTTGCCTATAATGTTCCCCACTGCTGGGACACAGACCTCTTCTCAATGAGAGGGTGTGGACCCTAATCCACCACACAGGCCCAGTGTGATATTTTGGTTCTAAGACATGCCTTGCCTAGTTTCCTCACGATGTTTTCCTTCACCGTTTTGACAGCAGTGGCGATGAAATAATTTACACGAAGTAAAGCACCTGCCTGTTTGCGATCCCACGACCTATGACTCGTAAGTCGCGATCGTTACTACTGGGCCAACACCTTATGTTTTGAAGTTATTACTCGTTTTGTTACCTATTCTGTGGTTCAAGGTGAATACTGCGAGCCGAGATGTTTTACATCGCAATTAAGGAGTATTGATTCGGTAGCAATTTGCGCCTTGTTAGAAACACTGAATGGTAATTTTAGTCTCTTGGTTAGACTAAAAGCTTACCGCGCTATATTAAGGAAATGGGTATAGCAATAACTCTTGGCTTAATTTACAAGATTTTTTTGAAGGAGACAACAAATCCGGAATAAAATCTCAAATTCCTAAGTCTGTTTTTTATTTTTTCATTCACTTTTTAGTTGTTGTGGCATGTTTACCCAACACAAATTCGTCTACCTTCAGTTGGTAAGTAAATAATAATGAGAGGAATTCACTATAACATCACTATAAACTAAGTGAGACTTGTGGCTAAGTAATCACAGCCACACGAGTCGATCGATCAGGTTAAGCTACGCTTGCTGCGCTTGGTGCCAGCTGTCATTTGTAGATCTTACGGTCTTACAGTCGTTACGGGTCGTCAGAAGCCCGAGTCTGACAACCAGTCTTACCAAGGGTTATCGTATTACCCAGTAACTGGGTCGTGGAAGTCAGATAGGCAGTCACTCCACGTAAAATACTGGTATTCAGCTGCATCCGGTTAGGCTGGAAGCCGACCCCAACATAGTTGGGAAAAGGCTAGACAGATGATGATGATCAACATAAACTAAGTGGAAAAAACGTATTATTGAAGCTAACTCAAAAACAACTAATCATAACTTGACGAAATTTATATCGGGCTACTGTTTATGTATTGTCTTTCAAACAAAGGAAGAAATTTTCAAATCTGCTTATAAATGACGGAGTTATGTGGTAGCAAATATTAAAAAAAAATCATCCAGCTTTTGTGAAGTCGTTTAAAAATCAAACATGAAAAAGGGCTATTGAAGACACAGAATAAAGTGGTTTATTTTCAGAAAACCATAGACACGCACTCTTCCAAATCCTGAAGAAGTATTCAAGAGTCTTTAAATTCAATAACAATATACTTAGCAGTTACTAGACACGTCGTATAGAAACAATGATTATTATACAACACGTACTTATACTCAAATCTAACTTAAAATAGACTACGATAAGTGCGTAACTTAATTTCAATAATAATATAATATTTTGTGTGCAGTGTCTTATCTAATTAATTTATTATTCTGCAATCGTGTAATTTATCAACACATTATTTTCTAGATATTTTATTTACATTGTATCATTATTAAAAGAAACTATTATGACCTAAGCAAACTTGATATCTGTGATTTGATTGGGTCGGCCAACATGGTAGACACTTCATGCAAACTGGCATAAAATAATTACCTATTGTAGTTCAATAAAGCAGCAATTTAAGCGATAATCACCCAGTTGCACAAAGACAAACATTAATGCCACATACAAAATGAATCATTAACGCTAATGATTTCATTAATTTAATGACGTTGCACATCACAACTATAAGGCGCAAATGGTGCTTGCTTTGTGCAACAAAAACTGTGACAGATTGCCTCGTTCGATACTTAAATTATAGAACCATTAAAATCGAATCTAATGTTGCTTTCTGCTGAAACAAATTAATGGAAGATTGGTATTTAATAAAGGCTTTGAAAGTTAAAGTTCTTTTCTGCAACTGGCTAAAAGACGTTAAATCATTTGCTTTGTTCACATATCATTTAGGCAAATAACGTAAAAATATAACAAAGTAATAAATAATAATATAATTGAGGTCAACACGGTTTCGAAGCCAAATAATTTTGATAACAAAACTACGTACAAGTGAGCCTAATATAAATCGTCGTCAACTTGCAGACTAACCAATATGAACACAGTACAAAACATTGAAATAAAATGACAGCTGTCCAATAAAATAGGTTACATCTACCTTACCAATAACTTTCGGAACTTGATAGTACACCAACCTAAATTTAATATACGTACCTATATCCGTACATAAGTACCCCGGTATGCCCGTCCGACAGAATGTGAAACACCACACTGCGTTCCAAAAAGGGGATCCTAAATGTAGGCAAAAAGGCTCCCAGGTTGAAATGAGACTGGGCGGGTCACGTCAGTCACATGCACAGTGACCTCTGGGCAATAGTCTACACACGGTGGGTGTCTGAGGACGGACGGCGTCAGTAAGAGATGACGAGACGACCTAGACGCGTAGGGCTGGATCGAGGTGGTCTTAAAAAAGGATGCCTGGAAGGATTTCGGCGAGCCCTTTGCTCATTAATGGAACTGTGTAGACTAATTTAAAAAAATAGGCACTCCAAGAGCGCCGACAGAAGTGAAAACTTGAACAATAACGTGTGTGTATTTTTTTAATCGTTAGGAAATGTAACATACACAATACATGTAAATATGTACTTATATACAGAAGAGTCGGTACCGATACCGGTAAGAGTGTCGCGAGTTCAATTGTTTTTTCCATCTCAAAAAATGCACAACGCGCTAAAAGAAGTTTTCACTTCAAAAAATCGGTACAACTTGCATATTAAATATCAAACAGATTATACATAACTTTTGAATCGGCATCGGAATTACGCAGTACAATTTACAATTTACCCCACTCAGGGCGCAGTTCCCCTCATACGGCTTATTAGATATTTTTCTATTGCTCTTTATATAATAACGCAAAATCGCTCAGCAGCAATCCACTGAGTTACTGCGTGAAAGAAATATAATTTTCTCAACGTTGCTGTTCACTGATTTTCCAATTTAACGCAATTTTTTGTTGTGAATAGACTCGTTATGCGAGAAAACTAATGTGAGTATGGTTCTTGAGTAAATGTTGAGTGCTTAGTTAGTAACTAACTATAGTGGTAAAGTGTGTGAGTAAATTGAATAGTTAATTATAAATTATGATAACTAGTCTTACCAAGTGGTATCGTATTACCCTGTAACTGGGCTGTGGAGATCAGATAGGCAGTCCCTTCAAATAAAATACTGGTATTCGGCTGCATCCGGTAAGACTTGAAACCGATTTCTACATAGTTGGGGAAAAGCTAGTGATGTGAAGACTGGTTGTCAGACTTTCGGGCTTCTGATGACTGTCAAAGATCTACGAATGACAGTCGGAACCAACGGGTTGCACCAACTTGCTTTCTGAGGCACGGAGCGGCTTGATTTGAAAAAATATTCACCCATCCACGAACCAACCACGGCAACCGTAGCTTAACTTGTCGATCGACCCGTGCGGCTGTTATTACATACCAAACACCCAGAATCTGACCCCAACACAGTTGGGGAAATGCTAGGCATTTTTTTTATACGAGGGATGATATAAAATTCATGAAAATTAATTACTTAGGCGTACAATTTTTGAGGCCGAACTTTATTTTGTAAGGATGATAGAAAAACTTTGAATTTGTGAAAAATAAAATACGTTTTTCAACATTTTGGTTGAATGATCAACGATGTGATGTGTGGTCCAACCACAACTATAGTGGGTTTTGTATTGTGTATCCTATCTACACATATTTCTGTCAATTGTTGCTTTCCCTAGTAGTGTTATACTATATTTGGTGCACGAAGCACAAGACATGAAAGGCGCAATTTGAACGTACTGCCAATTTAATCAAGATTTGGTCGACATTCGGAAAAGCGTGCCGTTCCAAAATTATCAAACAAATTCTTCCGTTGGAAGTTACTTCCATTCTTCTTCCAAACTAATACCTATCAAGATATGAGATGCATTCAAATATTCACATATCTCTCGCAAACGGCAAAAATTTCCATTAAAAATAGGTATTTTATAAAACGAAAGAATGTGAGCAACGACTGTGCATGGTTACATATTTAAAAGACGAACGATACATCATCTTTCGAAACATAGTGAAGATAGAAGTGCAAACAAAGCGATCTTATCGACCCAGCAGACGCAATGCGATCAGACAACAACCAAACCAAGATGATAGACCTCTATTCTTACCCCTTTTAGCCCCCGAACTCATACGAGGAACTTCTTAGCAGGGCGCGCGGGAGATCATGTTACATTAGCCGCTTGCACTTAGTATTGCCAGAGGCATTCTAATAGTACCTCTTAAAAAGAAAACTAAGAAACAATAAGCCATACACCATATTGTTTACTCCAGTTATACAATACCGATACCAATACTATCTCAGTCTACGAAATTGAATTTCAGTTTCAATTTAATTTACGGAACTGTTGAGAGAATACTTTAAAATAAATACAAGTTCTTTTATTTCTGTGCTATGAGTAATCCCGAGGAAATTGATGAAACATTTTTGTTTTTGTACAATATTGGTGAAGAATACTGATTTAGGTACGTTTCTGTTGTTTGATGTTAGGAAAGAATTAATTAATAAGGTTAACCGTGTGTTTTCTTTTTATTGCAGTCAATTCTTTTCTTCCAACTCATTTGATTATAAGTTTCATTTTTCGAGTCATCACATTTTTTGTTGACATCATTACAATTCTCACCACGACGGCGATGCTTACAAGCGTAGTTATTTTGATACACTACAGCTTTACACGACCCCAAATATAATTTCAAAAACATTGCCCCTATCTCACAACAACAAGTCTTCCCTTAGGTATTGTCAACGACACTCAATTACCGACTCAAATCACATATCACAAAAAGATTACGAAAAACTATCACGTATGCAGACTTCTATTAAGCCGAAAACAGCCCAGAGGTCCTCTGTGATTTTGGCAACCGTGCATCCTTAGAGGCACACAATAGATAAGAACAGAAGGCTAACTCCAAATAACCAGCAAAAACTGGCGCACGCATAAATAGATGCTTAGGTGCATATGGAGATCTCAATCGAATCCCAGTCGTAGATACTCGTAAGTGCGCTTACACTACATGTAAGTTGGATTTAGATCAAACGAAAATAGTATGCACGGCAACATACATATATCATGCTGTCCTCATCATTTCAGCCAAAAGACGTCCACTGCTGGACATAGGCCTTCCCCAAAAGGGGGGTTTTCCGTAATCGCCACGCTCGGCAGGCGGGTTGGCGATCGCAATATGGTGGTAAAATGCATAGAGAACGCTGCTGGTCATTCTCTAGTAAGTCCCTCAGTCGCCTTCTACGACACCCATGGGAAGAAATGGGATGATCTTTTACGTCCGGCACCACACGGAACCAGCTGTATGTTTTCAATATAACCTGACTTCTCTTTATACAAAACGCCCATACAATGTGAGGTAAGCATAACTAGAAAAGCATTATATATCGCCATGTATACCAGCACCCTAATTGCGCAACACATTTTCAATCACAATCTAAGGCGCCGTCCTATTGCCATCACTCGTGCGACGATGCGATGCGATTTTATCATGCGATGAAACCGCTCGCGCGATGAGAAAACGTTTGGCCTATTTTAGAGCGATGCGATCACTCTCGAAATGTCTCTTAACAGAGATGCACAGTTTCTGCTGATGCACACAAAGCTGACGTCACGATATATCACCTGATAAAAAAATCACCGTAAGGAGCGTTTAAAATAACTTTGATTATAATTGTTTTTAATTGTTCTGTTGTGTGTTCTGTTAACTATATCGTTCCAATCTTCAAATTAGAATAGTTTTTAATAAATTGGAAAATACTCTATTAAAAAAGAAAACGTAGACCACATAATATACTGTATAAAAACAAAAATCAGCGCAGTTAATTTCACAATCAATATTTCGACGTACGGAAAAAGAAGATATTTATTTACACAAAATGCGCCGTCGAGTGGCGTCGAGCCGAGCGCACACGTGGTACCTACCCCTCCTTTGCCTCCTCTCCGCTTGGGCGTGCGAGCGCCATTAGGACATTCAGTACTGATCAGTATGTTTGTCGGATGATCGTACAATCAGTACGATACGTCCGATGGTCAGGCGATGAAAACTAAACAATTAGGTCGCATCGCATGAACGCACGACCTTCAATAGGACATTCAGTAGATATCAGTATGTTTGAACGCACGTGCGCACGATCATTTTCGTTGGACCGACGCATCATCGCGCGAGCGATGGTAATACGACGGCGCATAAAGACTTTGAAATAAATTCCTAATCTCATGCTTCAAAGGCTTGTCTGAAATAACGCAACATATGGCTGAATTGTATAAATGAAAAACCATTGCAATCGATTGCGATTGGTAGTCTAACGAAAGAACTTTAATTTATCTATCCCTGTGTAAACAAGAATATTTTTTTACAAGGAGATACATGTGCATTCGCTCAATACGCGGTGAGAAGTTCGGACCAAACGAGCGGATAAAAAGCGTGGTTTAGACTCTAAAACAAATATTAAAAACGTAGACGCGTTCTATCCTATTCTATTTTAAATGTTAAAGTCCGGATGCTTAGATGTTTAGGTGTTTGTTACACAATCACGCAAAAACGACGGTATAGATTTGAATGAAATTTTGTATACAGGTAGTTTGTAACCTGGACTAACACAGGAATTTTTATCTTGGTAGTACGTTCCCGTGGGATAATTTTTGACCTCCATGCGAGCGAACCCGCTGGCAAAAGCTTTGGTTTTAATTTTAATTTCTTTATTTTCGCTGCAAGGCACCAAAGTTCCTGTATCACAAGATGCAATCGTGTGTGTTTTAACTCGTTAAATAAAACCTTCTTTTGCTATCTATTCTGTGGCATAGGTAAGTATGTTTTGTAGGTAGGTACACACTATATGTATGTTAGTGATCACATTAACATCTACCCTCTCATAAAAGTCAATGGACTCGGTTGCGCAATATGAGAACTGTTTCGTTGTATTTTACTGTTATTTCACTTTCTATATCGTCTCTGGTTAATCTGGTTGGTGTTTAAAATATTGTTGGTTAACTAGGGATTTAAAAATATATCTAGGCATATAGATGGTTGTCGCCCTTGGTTTTTCTAAATTTCAAAGAATTTAAAACTGCACTCTCCTTAGCACACTATTAATCAGAATCTGAATCATTTTGAAGGTTATTGCTATTCCATTGCTTCATATGTTCGAAAAAATTGTCCGCTTAGCAACGTAAACAACGCCATGAATGTTGTGGAACTGTCAAAATGGAAGCAATTCCGACTGATAGTGTATTACGTAAATACACCTCTGATAAACGAGGTGCATTAACGTTTTTTTTCTCACTAGTTCGATTCATTAGTTCGACCGACGAACTAGTGAGATTGTTTTTCCCTCATTTGTTCGACCGTTGAATTTATTTTAATCGGAAAACAAAAAAACAAATATTTTTTTTAAAACGCTTGTTTCGTTAGAAAAGGTTTATATTTGTGTATAAATCACTGAAAAACAAATCTGTGTTGCTTGTCTCAACCAGTTTAACCAGAAACAAAAAAAAAAACTTTTAGGTGTAATAAATGATCATTAGTCAAAGATCAAATTCGAAATGTCAAAATTACGACGATCGAACTAGTGAGAACAAACTCTGTAGAATAAATGCATTAACGAATTCAATTGCTTAGGCGTAAAAACTATACTTCATAACATCCCGCCTGTATTCCCTGAAGGGTTTCACAGGGGTGCACCTATTGTACACCCATGTTTTGGAAGTTATGTTTCAGTCCGGTGTAATAGGAGGCAAGCCTATTGACATCAACCGGCCAGAAATCCAGACTCTTGAAAAAAATATTCTTGTCACGCGGACAAAGTCGCAGGTTGTGGCTAGTTCATTATAAAACACATGTAGGTACATTTTGTGTGTGTGTGTCGTTTATTTATTATAATTTATACCTCCCTAATGTATCTCAAGTGAGAAATTGGAGGTTTTGCATACAGGAAGATTATCTTCCGGAAAAGAGACTTAAGTCAAGTCTCTAATATAGGGTTTTCCTCACAAAAATAATAACACATTCATAAATATGTAAATATTATTTCCCGTCCTCATTTTTCACTACTACTGAAATAATTTTATTCGTAACTGTGCAATGATTAAAATAACGGATGAACATTTTTCTGCGACTGGTCGGAATTACTAGGTGTTTTCTCAGCAAAGATAACTTCAACAAAAATGTAGGTACGCATCTCTCAATTATTATGAGATTAACTCAGAATATTTTTGTAGGTATGAAATTTTTCAAACCTGTCTGAATGTTGGAGCTTAATCTACAAAATTCAAAATAAGACCGCTCTTATCGCTCGCCATTTTTATTTTAAAACGTCGGTTACATTTTATGCCCCAACATATAACCCTAACCGTGCCACACGGCTGCCATTTGCGGACATCCGTACCAACCTAAATTTAGCATACTGCGCTGACCCCACAATCAGATCCCGTATTGAATAAAAACTCGTATTTGCACGTAAACGGCGCGATCCACAAATACACGGGTTGGGTATCGGTGGGTTGACCTCTTTGAATCAATGATGAATCCAATTTCACCCTACCTTTACGAACGCCAGTCTCATTTGGTCACAGGTAAAAACATTTACGTGAAACACGAACCAACGGACCACTTTGTCACAGAGATTTACAGCTCGAAAATAGATTTATTATTCTTTTTTGTGAACAACTATTGTGCCTCCCCCTCGGGTATAAAAAGTACTCGAGTGAGGAAAATGACCCAACTTTTGTCTTTAAATTATATCAGACTGTTCCCTTCAGAGGGGCAGTGCGAGACATTCCCTTTCTGTACAAGAAGAAACAGAAATTCTTGCAACGATTTTATAATAGGTATATTACCGACAATAAAAAAAGTTTGAATGTCTTGTGAAACACTGGAATATCTTTATTTTAATCTATGGCAAAGCAATTACCTCGGGCGACACATAAAATCTGAAGTGGTCGTAAAAATTCTGGAATCATTCGTAAAAGTGCTATCTAAAATCTTTTGAATCGAATTTTCAGCTAATTTTGCAAATAGTAATTTATTCATTCGCATTTTGATCTTGTTTAGAGAATAGAAATGCAAGGTTTCTGAAGATTAAATTTTGTTAGATGATTTTCTAAGCAGGGGACTAAATGTCTTGGCATATTTTAATCGATTACTTAGCTGTAACACTCATCGTTTAATCGATATGATTAATTGTAGTACCTTCTTTGTATTTCAGGGGCTTGTGGCTAAGTAAGCTTGTTGTTAATAGCCGCACAGCAGGCTTAGCATGACGCTTTCTATTTCTACTGTACCGTAGAATATAAATCGCTTGTCTACATTTTTCGGTACAAAACTGTCAATTGTCTACACGGAAACATCATTTTTGTCTACTCTTCCGTCAACAAAACGCTTCTCTACGGTTCGCATGCTAAGCCTGCAGGTTGCTCGATCAAGTTAACCTACGTTTGCCGCAGTTGTTCCGTGGATGAGAGACCATCTTTATATACGAAGACCCCCCTTGCCCCCGCCCCGTGCCTCGAAAAGCACTTTAAACCGTTGGTCCTGGCTGATATTCGTGGATCTTTGACAGTCGTTACGGGTCGTCAAAAACCCTAAAGTCTGACAACTAGTCTTACCAGGAGCTATCGTATCACCCAGTGTAGAGGTCAGATAGGCACTCGATGTATGTAAAATACTGGTATTCAGCTGCATCTGATCAGATTGGAAGTCGACACCATCATAGTTGGGACAAGGTTAGGCAGATGATGACGTTCTTAGTACTAAAACAGGTCTTTGCCCTAGATTAGGGCAATACAAGCCAGTATTAAACATAATCTAACACAGTTATTATGACCAAGTAATTGCCAGTTCAAGCACCTAATCCCCACAGCCCACTTAACATATCAAAACAGTACAGTTATAATAATCGCCTTACTAGAAACTTACGCTATACGCTCTTGAATCCCTACAAAATATACCAAGTGCCGTAGTTAGGCAGTTCTGCAAACAAAGGCAGTTTACATTACAACACTAGGATGCATGCATATGTATGTGTGTGTCTATGTGTCCGACATTCTCCGTCTCGCTCATTAATTCAAGTATGAATAGCGCAGAAATTAGTGTCAGTGTAAACTCTTGGGTAGCTGTTTGTTTTGCCTGTGGACGGGAGCTTAAGACGGATTTACTGGGCAGACGGAATTCAGACACCTTGTCGTAACTTCTTAGTGTGTTGGAAGTTGGAAGCTTGTATTATCATTACAAATACAATTATTCCGAACAAACCCAGGAGTTTGAACCCAGGCAGGCGATTTACTCTGTGCAAATTATTTCATCACTCTTAAAACGGTGATGACAACATCGTGAGGAAACCGGCATGACCTAGAACCAAAAATTTGAAGACAAGTAACATCTATCAACCCGCACTGGGCTCGCGAGGTGGATTACGGCCCACTCCCTCTTACCGAGAGGAGGCATGTATCCCAGCAGTGGGAAATGTATAGGATTATGTAATTATTTACAAAGAGAATTACTTTTTGCGACTTTTTAGGGAGACAAATAAAGGCTTCAATATCACACATACTGCCAAAATTACATACAGTTTCTGGTAATTAATGCATAACCTTGAAAAGGTTCATGGTAGAACTAATTGGCCAGTCAGAAAAAACATTTTTTATTTGTAAAAAATTCAAAAAAAAATAACAACCGCCTTCAAAAAAACATTACAAAGTTAAAAACTATTTTAATTTCAGATGGCGGTGACAAAAAAAATTATACATGGAAAGTCTGTTGTTTTTTTTTGGAATATTTTTTTACATAAAAAATATAAATTAAAATATGTTTTTTTCTGAATGGCCATTAGTTCTACCATGAACCATTCCAAGGTTATCCATTAATTACCGGACACCTGTATATAAGTACCTACATTTCAGACATAAAATATGATTTTACTTTAGTGCAAGGAATACAGTGAATTAGTTCTGTACTAACAACAACAATAAGTACCTACCTACCGATATACAACGTGTAACGGAAAGGGTATATACATACCAAGGGCACGGCTTCTTTGGATGATATCAAACAATATTGGAAGGGATTTTTAATCCTATCTCTACATGTTCGGAAGTTATGAGAATTTTTAATACCAGTATCAGTATACCAGAAACCAAATCATCAAATTGAAATAAACACGACACTTGGAAGAGATTTATCGTGATATTGTCAAGTAACGTGGAAAGTTATTGAGCTACGTAGTGCGGTGACACGCTTGTAATGATTTGAATTTAAGAAACATATGAAACCGAAAATTTGGTATAAATTCTTAGAGTATGTTATTTTGAGCTCAAACTATGTATAGTGATTATATACCAGCTGTTATCTTTAGTGCTTAAGGATAGCAATAAGGTTTTTATTACACCCTGTATACCAAACAAAAATGTTACCTACCATTATTGCTTATTTAGTACTAACTGTCATTGTGAAAGGTAGTTTTATATTGATTTGGCAGATAAATATGTTTATTTTTTTATTTATATTTCAAGAACAACGACCCAGCATCGTAAAACATTTATCTAAAGAAACAATTTCTGATATCCATGTAAACTTAATAAAAAATACAACAAAAACGATGTCAAAGAATGGCTTTCCTATCCATTGGAAGGGCAAATGGCCGCGAACCGTGATAAACAACTGGTTTATGAAGGTATTATATAAAACGGTTGTATTAAAAATCAGTTGCAAACATGCTTTGTATTCAGTGTTCGCCCGCAACCGTATCGGGGAACACTAAAATTTATTTTGCACTCAAAAGGGAAATGAGATTATGTTTCAATAACAAACATATCCGGGACTACACGTTGCAGGAATAAAAAGTCACACCCGGGGAATTTATTTACCGCTTTCGAACGAACTATTCAGTTCGGGGAGTTTTATACCGGGCCGACGTCACTGGCTGAATATCTTATTTTTACAAAAAACGTGACACGCCGGAAAGTTTTCAATTTCCTCGTGCTACTGAAAATAATTCGGTAGTTATCTTTTTTGTACGGGAGGTTGATAATAAGTTAGCGCTTTTGAATATTTTGAATTCAAGGAAAAAACGTTGTTAGACAACATAATGATTCGATATTAAAAAGCTACGAACTCCGTAAGTCTAAGTAAAATGGCTATCGTTTCTAATAGCAAATTATTTCTTTCTTTTCGCATCGAAATCGACTGAAACTTTGTGTTACACAGGTACCCGGAAAAGGACAAAAAACTCATAAAAACTTTTGCAAACTAACCCGAAACTCCCATTAAACTATACTAATCTGGGAATTAAACTTGTAATAGTCACATAATATAACATAAACGGTGTACCTAGCTCCCTTCGAAGGGATACGCAACTGTAATTTGTCATTTACTTGATTGCTACAAGCTACACAAGCTACAGCGTAGGCTTCGTAGCGGCAAATGTGCTACGCGGTCGTAGCATTTGACTAACCTGCAAACGGCAGTTAAATTTTAATCTATTTGTAATAATAATCTGTGCGTGATTACTATTTACAGGTTAATGTACGATTCAACTGTTACATACATTATTAATGCAATTATTAGTTAACATTAATTTATTTATGGAGTCATTTCAAAATGATTACTTGTAAAAAATACAGGAGCTTTTAAGATTTTACCTTTATTTTATTATCAAGTACTCAATTATTCACTAAAAGTTGATGTAACAATAACTCAATTTTCTTCCAGACATTGAACAGAATTAGAACAATCGTTTGTTCAGCGAGTCCTTCCTAAAAGTTAACGAGTCGTTTATTAATATTAATTAATGGGTAACAAGTTCTTAGAAAACGAATTAGTTCTGTTTTCGATTTTGGTATGATTTATCAAACAACAAATTAATTGGGAAGAAAGGGAACGGGAAGATTGCCAGTTTACCTTTCCTTAATTTTCTTCCCTATATTGCAGTCTTGCTTCTTGAATCAATGTTGCAATAATTTGTCTATAGGTCACAGTTTCTTGGTGTTAAACCTAAATAATAATGCATTTAATTGCCTATTGTTCTAAGGTTAAAGTCCAGCTAATTATTAATTCATCATCTGAATTACAATAAGTACATTACAAATGAATAAGCAACTAGCTATTACAAATTCATAACAGAATAATCTCAGTGGTCTTGAGCAGAAATCAGACGTTTTACTTTTTTTCATTTTCGTTTTTAATTTGGCATCTTTCACTCGAAGTGAAAGGTCTGAACACAAATTGAAACAAACGCGAAAATTATTTTATTTGTGAACCGATTGAATGTTATCGCATTTCGGCACTCGATACTGTAGGAGCCGTATAGGCTCTCTATACTGGATCGAATTATAAAACACATTTGTTGTGCAACTTTGAAAATATTCCTATTTTCTTTTGGACGGGAAATCATCAAATGACTTCTCCCGTTCTGGGTGGAGTGGGAGGGCGTGTCATACTTTTACTGACTAAAACCCACCAGTGTTCCTTCAGTGCCAGGGCCACGGTAACTCTTTCGAACAAATCCGCGACCCTGGCAGTGATCAATATTCCTGGAAAATTATTCTATGAGTCTATTTTAATCTTCTCCCTTCGCTTGTCAACCAAATCTCACACCTACAATTTTATCTGTTGGTCTATTTCTAAATATTTTTGATTGTTCGAATGCAGCTAGAATCATTTTATCGCCAACCCGTACAACATAAGGTCGACTTTTGCAGACAACCTTTCACTAACCTACAGAATGATCGAAACATGAAATGAAAGGGACAGATGAACGTTCTTTCTTGCGTAGTTTTGTCGATGTCGTGTGAATGTAGACTGAAACAAAAATGAACATGCACTCGAGTGAACACATATGTACAAAAAAAAAACTTAAAAAAAGGTAAAAGCACAAATACCTAACTACCATCAAAGCCTTTTTGCAGGTTATCGAAGTTTAAAACGATATCGGTACACACGGAATACTTAAAAGTTTAAAGACTGCAAGACTAACATTTTCTGTGCCCGCTTTTACAACTGGCGCGAGCGATAAAAAGTTGACGAACTCCTTTTAAATTCACTAGTGGAAATGCTGAGTTTTCTCGTGTATCCTGGGTACTTTATTTCGTTTTCTAGTGGAAAGTTTAAGGCTTAGTTGAACTGAAGTCTACTTGGTTGTGACCATACCTACTCTTTGCCAAATGCATCGTCAAGTGACAAAAAAGGAAGGACAGAAAAGTATGAAAAACTGCAAAAAAACACGCACATTGCAAACAAACACAATACATACTTAAACCAACCAATTAAAGTTGGTCACTTTGTCCATTGCTTGATATCAGGGCCAGGGACCAAAGATAAGACACAATGCGTAAAGGTTATGACACTAGCGAATGACAGCAAACAATCAAAACAAAAACAAGATGCCAAACTCAGAGTGAAAAAGAACTACTTTTGGAACAATAACAAGGACAATATTATGACGTGCGTCGACAGAAATGTTAACTGGAAACTCAGATCGAGATTACTTACTTACGACATACACATGTTTCGGTCTCTATCTGGCGCTTGTAATTTGATAGTTGTGCGACAGTAACAGGTACATCATTTAGCCAAAAAAGGTGCTAAGTAAGGTAACTTTAAAGATTTCAGCCCCAGGAGTGGAGACAGTAAGTCTAAGTTATTTTATTGAATGAGGGGAAGTTAAATTATGCAGGCGTCTCCATTTGGGTTAATCAACTACAAATTGCCGTACAATGCCTAGTTACGAAACCACAGCCCTTACAGATTTTGCTTGTAAAAGCACCCAACATGATTTATATACGTCAAAAAAGTAAATACATTAATTGAATACGAACCAATCCAACACACAAACGGGAAAACGATACAGCAACCGTCCTGACCCGAGTATCGAAATCATTTTTTTTTTAAGTCCTTTAAGGCGCTCCCAATGCTGACTACCTGGGGTATTACAAGTGACAAGACGTCGTTCCCCACGGCGGAACTTTTCCTTAACTCGTTGTGTCATAGTTCCGGCCGCATCCTGTAAAAACATTCTACTATTCTTTATACTAATAATATAAATGTGAAAGGTTGTGTGTTTAGATGTTCTTTACTCAATTGCGCAAAAACAGCAAAACGGATTTTGATGAAATTTGGCACACAGATATATTGTAACCTGGATTAATATATAAGATGATATTTATCCCAGTTGTACGTTCCTGAGGAATAATTTTCGACACCCACGAGGGAGAAGCCGCTGGCAAACGCTAGTATTTTTTCATAATCGTCATGTAATGTGTCCAAGTGTCATGAAATTTGGCTGAGATATAGCCTAGAATATGGAGAGAGACATAGGCTACTTTCATATAGAAACATACGCTATAACCGACTTCCACGCGGCCGGAGCCGCGATCAGGGGCTAGTTTAATATTACATTTTGTGGTGGCGAAGATATCATCATCGCCTTGTCCGAATACTATCTCGTAAATGTGCACAGAAACAACAGAAACGCACAAGGGTATTCACCTATTGGCGAACTAGTACCCGCCAACAGCGACATCCTAAGTACAACGCTAAAACACCGCAACATGCCAATCCTTATAACCGGTAAAACACACGAGAAGAGCAAGAAAAATCCACGAAACCCCGGCCTCAAACGGACAGTCCCCAATTAGCGAACTCATTAACACCGTGTGAAGAACAAGAAGCAAGCTACTCACACCGTTATCAGTCGTAATCGCAAACGACACTGGATACACAACACCCAAAAACAGACCTTTACCGCAATTAAGCGCACTTGACCAGACCTGTGCATCGGCGCCTCAACACCAGCCAAAGAAAGAAAATCAAATAGACGCTGAACCTTCACGTAGCGGCATTCATATAGCCAACCTACAGGAAACAGGGTTGAACTCAGGAACATACATTTCCACACTGTGATTGGCACCCCTCAAGAAAAGCGAGTAACACACACCGGGGTCATATCAAGCACAAACAATGCAACTACGCAGCTCTCAACAGAAATTCTGTATAAATAAAATACGAAGACTGGATAACAAAAAAACTAGCAAATAAAGACATCATCCCAACGAGTAAAGACATCGAAATACCCTGGAACACAATAACGGAGGTTATTAAAACCGACCGCTGCTCAGGAAACAGATTCTTCAGCCAATTTAATAAAGAGACCATCGCTTAGCTCTTGCTAACCTACAAAGCGGGAAACCGGATAATCCAAATAGGCATAAAAATAATGGCAGACAACACTACAAAAGGTTAAATATCAAGAAGAACAAAAACACGCAGAGCCCGCTTCACCGGACTGGGGACATTTCACACCGGAAAATGCAGGCAAATGCTCGACACGTTTTACAGGAACAACAAACAAAACGCCGAAGGAGATCCGCGTATATAAAGGTGTCCCCCAGGAAAACAAAAAAAAAAGGAGCGAGGGCCTTTCAGATACCAAATGTTAAAATAACAAAGCCGAAGAAGTAATGGTAATCATCAATAAAAGCCAAACGAGACAACTCCCGGAACGGACCAAGTGGTAACCGTGGTAACCGAACTTAACAAAACGATGCCCCAAATATAACAGGAAACCGTAACTATACACAAGAATAAAGCCTGGACACAGAATACAGTGCCGGACAAGTGGCTTGAAACCGCGCAGGTACTAATCCCAAAAATAAAAAACTAGAAGACGCGAACGAATATCGCTGCATAATGGTACTACAGAATTTACGCCAGATGCGTAGTAAAAACAAAAAAATAAAAAAATAGACGATGCAATAACAGGACTAGGTAACTACCAAGCGTCCCTTTTAAACAATGGATCAACAGATTACCACATTTTATGCACGAAAGGGTCCTAGACGAGGAAGGATTTGCAAGTAAACGAATTTACGCTCGCCCTATCGCCCTTGTCATAGAAAACACCAATGTCGACTTAAAGACATTATGGCATTAGGATAATTATTGCAATGAACTAACAAATCGATGACCAACAGGATAATCAAGGTATGCATGAATGTAAGAACATGCATCAAATGGAGTGGCCAGCAAAGCAATTGGATTATAATTATCAAAGGAAAGGGAGTTAAACGGGGTTGCCCTCAGTCCTCTCGCCTTTTTACATCAGTCTTCGATGAAGTCCTTAGAACCCTTAAAGATGCAACCCATTTAATCAAACTAGATCAGGATCGCGTTTCACTCCCCCTGGTATTATCATTTGCGGACGATCTTATACTCATTGCAGATGATCTAGAAGGACTAGAGCGCATCTTATACCACACAAAACCTTTACTAAATACCGCAGGCCTCCAAATAAACGAAACAAAAACAAACATTCTAATTAGGGACCCCATAACATCACAGCAAACAATCAACGTGACCCTCAACGGAATAAGTATACCAACAATGGACGAAATAAAATAGCTAGGCACATACACAAGCAGAAAAAGCACAATTAGAAAACGATGCCAACAGGCCACGAGAAACGCAAATCATTACTACCATTCATACTAAAGGCAAAGATGGACTGGACTAGACTTATGTATCGAAGAGTTATCGTACCTTGTATGATATATGACTTAAAAGTATCGACCCAAGGTGAATAGATTAAGACTCAGAAGATATGAACGAGTTATCATGAGAGACTTGATTAACCACATCAGGAATAAACTAATAATTAAGAAAATGCACCAAATCTTAGACGAAAAAACCGTAACAAAACGCATCAAGAATCACAGGATGTGCTACTTAGCACACGTCTTCAGACGGGATTAACCACACCTATTGCAGGTAGCAATGTAGTACAAGGCCAAATCTAAGAACCTCGGACGACCTATTTACCCAAGGAATGACAATCTAAAACAAGCAATGAAATACTTCGACATGGGAATCAAGTTTTGAAAGGACATGGCTGGAGACAAAACTAAGATCAAGAAAGCGGCTAGCAATATCTACAAAAAATCAGAAACTGTTAGCTGCGAGAACTCAGAATATTACTACGAAAACAACAAAACAGAACATAGCGAAGCAACGGCATAGAAAAGAGCTAAGAAAACAATTGAACGTACCCAAGAAGCCCGACCTGAATCAACATGCCGGCGACGTCGTGAAAAGATGCCCTCCTATAAATAAATACCACCCGTCTCTCCACTAGTCCAATGCTTACTCAAGGATGCATATCCGGTAGGCTCGCAATCCTTTCCTATCCTATGGGCACGTCTACCTGACCATACCGCGCCCCCCGGTCTACTTCTTGATATGCAATGGCCTCTGTAACACCATGAAGCATGAGGCTCCAGGGGCTAGTGCAAATCTTGGGGTTCATTCGATTTATCGAGTCTGGTCAAGCCACGCTGGGATCGGTGCATTTCATATTCATATTCATATTCAATCGTCATGTAATGTAACCACCTGTCTTCAGTCAGCACTTAAAAATATTTGTACGCCGTTGATGGCAACGCATAGTGATATTTTCTTTTTATAACATCTGTATTTTTGTTTACCTACCAACGATTTAGGATATAAAAAAATAATTTGATTACCTAATTCAGAATTTCCCAACATACTCTGCAACAACTCCCTCGACTGGTCGCATGGTCTACTGGTCGCAAGCGCTACTGCTGAACTTAGCATAGATTCCCAGGTCGGGCAAAGTGTTATTGAGTTATTCAATCTGGAATTTCTTAGTAGCAGCCCGGAGTCTAGATTGGGGCCCGGTTGATGGCAATAGGCTCGCCCCCTGTTACATGGGACTTAAAATGGCGAAATATGGGTGTACTATAGTTCCAACTCAGCCCAACCCTTCCGGGAAATGAGGTGTGATGGTTATGTTTTACTCTGACATAAAACCAAAAAACATTATAATTATTAGATATCCACATAGTTTCAAGCCCTCATACCACTTAGTTAACCAACATTAACAAATGCGTAACACTCGCCACCAAAACTGGACGTTCGCGTTCGTTAGATCGATGTCTATTAGTGACGTCATAAATTAGCACATATTATGCTAATGCTGGCTACACGCGTCGCGATCGTCCTGCAAAGTGAAGTCTCATTTGTTATGATAATGCGCAGGAAGTTTGTAGCGGGCCTAATTATCGGATGCGCTGACAGTACTAATTTATTCATTTAATAGTTAGTACGGTTTTGACGGAATTGTAAAAGGGATTTGCTCTTTTAAATGAAGTGTTAATGTTGGTTCTGTTAACTAACTAATTCTAATAAAACCGCATTGAAATTAAACTACTATTGGGTTTACCCATATCCCAGGGTGATTCCCGGCAACCGTAGGCGCGGGCTTACGGACGGCAAGTAATGGGTAGCTCGCTGCCCGGTAAAGACCAAGCCCGGGGTGACGGCGCGTTGTGTTCCACGCGCGCCTCAAAGAGATGTCAGCATGAACTGATAGGGCCCGCATGGGCCGATGCCTGCCAGGGGTGCGGGTTGTTTGAAAGAGATACCGTGGCCCCTGGCATACAGGCTACTGAAGGAACACGGGTGGTCAGTATAAGTCTGACACGCCCTCCTGCTCCACCCAGAGCGGGAGAAGTTATTTAATGATTTCTCACCCTCAAAAAAAAAACCATCATGAAATTCTTAGTATCAGCCAGGAGTCTGGAATTGTGCCCGATTTATAACAAAAGGCTCGTCCCCTATTACATAGGACTTAAACATATCTGGCGAAATGTAGTTGTAGGTACTAGAAGTACACCGTTATGTTTTATACATAGTATAGTATATGTTATGTTTTATAAAAAAACTAAATTGATTGTTTAAAATAAAACAAACGTAACCTAATATGCAGTATATTGCAAACGTAATAATAGGACAAAAGAGCCTGCTGTGCCTAAGGCCTCATTTAAAAAAAAAAAAAAATTTTTTTCGTCATTCGATGGGCGAAGATCAGCTGTTTTAAAAATTTTCCGTGCAACATAAGTATTTTTTACGAAATTCTATAAAATCAAGTATTCTGATTGCCTTAATGTAATGTGTCATTTAAAGTTTTGAACAATTTTTTTTTTTCATTGGTTTTTTATCGATACCCAACACGTGGATAAAGTATTACCAACTAATTCAATTTGACCTTGTATAGAACATATTCCCTATGTGTGTCATTTAAAAACATCCAACCAGTACAGAAATTCAAACATCCCATTACACATACATAATTTCCTACATTTTTACAACGAAAGCGTGTGTATTTCCATACATACATTCACATGATTTACTACAGCGAGTGCTAGCAATCTTGCATTGTTTTATTGTTTACCGCGTTATTGTGTAAACGAACACAATAGGGTTGTTGGCAATATTTTTACATTTAAAATCTGCACACAATTTGTTGAACGTTGAGTGACAGGCGATGCTGAAAGACGAATGAAACTTGTAGTGTTGTAATAACTTACGCCGTAAGATGAATGGCGGGTACTAATATGCTGTCACGTCCTGCAATACCGACGACGCTGCTATACGTGTCCCGTTTGCACCACTCTACGAAGACTGAGGACATCGTAGAGTACATACGGGTGAAGACCAACTGGACCTTGAGGGTGGAGAAGTTGGAGGCGCGTCATAACACCAACTTCAAGTCGTTTCGTTGTCCGCGTTCCGACTCACCATTTGGTGACCTTCTTCAAGGAAGAGTTTTGGCCGAAAGGTGTGCTGTATCGGCGTTTCCGCGGCCAGCTACGCGACACCTGGCAGCGTAACGCGACGCCGTCACTTCGTGCGCAGTAGTTTTAAAATTTGTTTAATAAAATATGTATTGGTTTATAGTTATTATTTTTATACTTATATAGGTATTGTATTTTATGGGCCTTAGTTGCCGGAAATTAAGGGCAAATAAATAAATAAATAGGCTACTTTTCTACGCGATATCCGACATCCACGCAGGCAGAGCCGTGGGCAAACGCTAGTATTTTTTATAATTTTTGTCTGTTTGTCTGAATGTATGTTCCAGCATCACGCGAAAACTACTGAATAGATTTAGTTCAAATTCTACATAGACATTCCCTATATGTCTGCACAGGCCATAGGGTATAAATTATTACGCTTTTTGCCATGGGGGATGAGAAGTATTGCAATTTATCTGTATTCTTCTATAGTTTACCGCAAATTGTAAAAAGACGGGTCAAAAGATTAGAAAATTGCGGAGAATTACAGATTTTACCTTTTCAATGATCACCCTTTTCCATTATGCACCTAAGCAGTAGTGATGGAAATCACAATATATGCAGGTTGGATGCGATGGGTAACTCAACCGTTATTAGCAGTTGACTACCCTATCTGTTCTTGCTTATAATGGAAAATGAATTGAACACTCATAATATCGCACTTGTATCATAAATATGATTTGCAATACAATTTACGTAATCCCGGAAAACATGGCAGAGGTTTTTATTTTACGATCGTAAAAATATGAATAATTTGAAGGAAAATTTATATTTTGTGGTAAAGTGTTTGTCATCAATATCTAAAATTAGAATTTAAAAATTACCAACCTTTAGACTCATCAAGCTTTATTTACTTACTGAGTAGCTTTCACCAGCGGCTTCGCCCGCGTGGAGTTGGAAAATTATTCCACGGGAACGTACTTCCAGGATAAAAAGTATCGTACCTATATCCTATCCAGGTTATTAACTATCAGTGTGCCAAATTTAATCCTAATCTGTTCGTTTTCGCGTGATTGAATAACAAACATCCAAACATCTAAACGTACAAACTTTCATTCATACAAACAAGGGCACTGAAGCTAGGCGAAAAAAGGTCAAAATCACTTAAAACTTAAATAAAACTTTTCATACCTCATACTTTAATTTTCTGAATTCAAAAGGACGTTCACTCCTCCACGTAGGGCTCCCCCAAAGAATCGCCACAACGACCGTCGAGATTCCACCAATACAAAGTGAAAACATTGGAAGAACCCCGTTCCTTAATTGATTTTTAATCCTCCCATTTCTAACAAATCGTTTTGAAACATTTTAGTATAAAAACGGGGGAAAACATCAAATAAAGGTAAAAAAAAAATCTCTTTCATTTAAATAATTATAAGAACTGTAATAGCTTTTGTTAAATAATATCTTGTAAGAAAACTAAATGGGAATGGAATATCTTAGTGAGAGAACTGTTACAATCTATTTTGATAGCGGCCTTCCCTTATTACTATAGAGAACAAATGCACTACGCGGAAATGTCACCGGACTGACATAACGTGGATCTGTCATTAATAGGCTTCAGTTTTGTTTCTTTTTTTTAATAACATAAGTACTTCCCTAGCTTGTATGACAAAACGAGCCATTTTAGTGTCTAAAACGGGAATATATAGATTGAGCAGCCAGTATAAGTAACAAAGTTTTTGTTCAGGTGGTTTATTTGTAATTCAAAATATGAAACATTTTAAAAGTTAGTAACGTAATAATTGTGTTACTCAGCAACTAGGCTGTGGAGATCAGATAGGCATCACTCCATGTAAACGATTGGTATTTCAGGTAGGTAGGAGTTTAGTTTCAGTAAGCAATCGATTGCAACTCAGTAAGTCTACACTATCTCAACATAAAACCCCTCTGTACTGTTAAATTTAAGGGTTTTATATTTTCTAGCGTCGTTTATTTCTGAACAGCGTTACTCCTAATATTAGGGTATCTCCCGACGTATAATTTGTCACATAAAAAGAGAGGGCTTAAAAAAAACAAGGGTCTCGTCTGGAATGCCTAAGGCAGTTTCTGTCATAGCAACCCCTTAAAATGCCGGTGTTGTTAAGGTCGTTTTATCCTTAAGTTAGAAGGGGCCAATAACCCTTTTAAAACCCGCAGTTGACGTTGAAAACCTCTAAAAGTTTAGCTTTTTTAATAAAAAGACTAGCTTGCCTGCAGATTCGCCCGCGTGGACGTACTATCGGGATACAAAGTATCCTATGTTTACAGGCTATAAACTATATATGTGCCAAATTTCATTCAAATCCGTTTATCCGTTTTTGCATGATTGAGTAACAAATATCTAAAGATAATTTAACTTTTACGATAATAATATTAGTAAAATTCATCAAATGCCCATCGATTTAATATGTGTTAATGAATAAATCGTAGTAGGCTAGTTTCTTTTTTTTTTTCTGGGTGGGAAATCATCAAATAACTTCTCCCGCTCTGGGTGGAGCGGGAGGGCGTGTCAGACTTTTACTGACTAAAACCCACCCGTGTTCCCTCAGTTGCCTGTGTGCCAGGGGCGGCGGTATCTCTTTCGAACAACCCGAACCCCCGGCAGGCATCGGCCCTTGCGGGCCCCTCTGTTGCTGCTGACATCTCTATAAGGCGCGCGTGGAACACAACGCGCCGTCGACCCGGGCTTGGTCCTTACCGGACAGCGAGCTACCCATTACTCGCCGTCCGCAAGCCCGTGCCTACGGTGGCCGGGAATCAGCCTGGGATTCTCGACGCCCAGGGCGTCTCCTGCGAAGGCCACGGCTGTGAGGGCGCATGTACTGCATCTCCCTCACGTGCGCCGCCTCCCTCTTTGCGAGCATAACTGCTTCGCTGAAGGAGGCGACTGCCAGCCATGCCCTCTCGCTCCGTACCATGGCCTGGACCAGGATCGGACGCGAGAGATCGCCGCCGCCGATCACCTCCACGAGGACGATCTTCGCAATGGAAACACCCGGGCGTTACCTCCCGCCCTATCCGAAACAGGAACCTCCCGAAACAGCCATGTCCGGTGAGGACCTGTGTCAGGCGGAAGGTGAGGACGCCATGCCGCCTCTCAAGCCACTCCTCAAAGAGGGGACTTACCGCCGCAATCGCGGCGTGCCCAGTAGTAGGCTAGTTACGTAACTTACTACAAATTATTTGGCGTCAAGTATCAAGAAACCGAAAGCCGACCGTTGATCGAAATAAAATTATTTCTGATAGTCATCTTGTGTCTGAGCTAAAAGCCAGTAAGCAAAATGAATGCGTCTTTTGCAAAATAGGTATTATGATTTACTATTTTCTTCTATAACAAAAATAGAAGACGTACGTCTGTAAAGGCGCAACTCACACAATATTTCACCCTGGGTGTCGAAGTTAATATTCTATATGCTTTGCATCAACTTACGCAGTTTGTCCTAACTATTTCTTCGTAAGCGAGTATAGTTATAATAAATCTAGTAAACGAGAAACCTTTTTTTTCTAATCTATACTTCTATACTCATTATAAATATATTATATTAACTACTAGCTTTTGCCAGCGGCTTCGCCCGCGTAGAGGTCGGTGTATTATACATATAAACCTTCCTCTTGAATCACTCTATCTATTAAAAAAACCCGCATCAAAATCCGTAGTTTTATAGATTTAAGCATACATAGGGATATAGGGACAGAGAAAGCGACTTTGTTTTATACTATGTAGTGATATAATATTATATTATAAAGCTGAAGAGTTTGTTTCTTTGTTTGCTTGAACGCACTAATCTCAGGAACCACTAGTCCGATTAGAAAAATTATTTTAGTGTGGATAGCCCATTTATCGAGGAAGGCTATAAATTATATAATATTACGCTAAAACCCTTAGGAGCCGAACAAAGAGAAAAAGGTCACGAATACGAAGTACTCACACGGGCACGCGAGGCGAGCGACGAGGTGGGTCGGGGAGCAAGAAATTTGACGCGAACGAAGTCGCAGGCAGAAGTTAGTGCTAAAATAAAATATGATAAATTAAAAATCCTTCTAATACCTATTACTTAATTACTTACCTTGTATGTTTAGATGTTTGGATGTTTGTTACTCAATCATGCAAAAACGGCTAAACGGATTTAGGTGAAATTTGGCACACAGATAGTTTATAGACTGAATTAACATATAAGATACTTTTTATCCGGGTAGTACGTTCCCGTGGGATAATTTCTGACATTCACGCGGGTGAAGCCGCTGGCAAAGGCTAGTATAAAATAAATATTTCAACTGTGTCTCGTTAGTTCGGCAGCCGACCCTTACATAGTTACGAAAAGGCCAGGCCGAATCATTGATTTGGTACTTATTTAAAAAAATACGCAATGAAGCTGTATTTTCTATCCCTCTTAAAAGCCTTTACGTCTTGCAATGAACAGAAACAAAAAAAGTGTGCAAATGAGAAATAACAGAAATACAAAAAAAAAATATTTCAAATGAAAAGATCCACATTAACATATACGAATGAATCGTAACTTATGGTGAGAAAAATACGGCTGTCTTCGCGCGGCAGGATTATTAATCAAAAGTATTTGATACGAGAAAAATATGAATTTCCTCCTCGGTCGTCTGGCTGCTTAAGTAATACTCCGCGGATATCAAAGAAATAATTTATTTTTCCCCGCTAACAACGTTTCCTACAAACATTAATAGATTTTTACCAACTTAAGAGAGTTATTAAAATATCTGCTTTTGACAAGTTTGAAAAAAAATAAAGGATTTTCTTGTCAGTAATTGGGTGATGGCGGACAGTATAAAAAGAAATTCCAAACATAAATCTTGGTTGAGTTCGTGTCCTTCTTCAATATTGAGGACGAAGCTAAAAATGTGATGAATCCGTACAATGTAGTTTTTTAGGCCATTTGTAACACGTCCTATGAAACTGGGAAAAATCTTCTCAACTACTTCATCTTTTGCTTTTTCTTGATAAAACGCTGACAGTGAATTATTGTTTCATCCCTATTGCCTTTAACTACACAGAAATCTCTGCAATTTCATCCTGTAAACGTATAAATACAATATAGGTAATTCTACTAATGTATAAAAGTGAAAGTTTCTATGTTTGTATGTTTGTTTCTCAAACACGCATAAATGGCCGGACGGATTTAGATGAAAGGCACAGATAGTTTATAACCTGGATTAACACATAGGATACTTTTGATCCCGTAAGTATGTTCCCGTGGGATTATTTCCAACTCCTACGCAAAGCGGTGAAGCCTCTAGAAAAAGCTAGTTGTGTCATAAAATAAATGTTTGGTTAAAACAATTTTGTTTTTCGATTTTCAATAACCAAACACTTCAATCGCCGCTGTTGGTAAATCATTTTCCTGTTTCCAGATAAATTCAGCACGTAATAAATGAACAAACTTATCAGTTTTTGAAATTCAGTCAAACATTATTGTAATATTCAAGCCTCTTTTTGTAAAAACAACAATAATATTGTGGTTCATCATCATCGACGTTTCAGCTAAAAGACGTCCACTGCTGGACATAGGCCTCCCCCACCTAAACTTTGACCGGTTCTGTGGCCTTCACAAAGTCATTGGTCCACCTTGTGAGAAGCCTTCCTACTCTACGTCTTTCGGTAAGCGGTCGCTACTCCAGAACCTCTCGACTCCATCTGTTCTGCAAGCAATGTGCCCGCCCACCGCCACTTAAGTTCAGCAATTCTTCGGGCTATGTCGGTAGCCTAGGTTCTCCTGCTGATCTCTTAATTCCCGATTCGATCACATAAGGAAACTCCGAGCATGGCCCCTTGGGTGACTTTAAGCCTTCTGTTACGGTCTATTGTGAGCGACCACGTTTCAGTGCCATAGGTCGTCACTGGCCACACGCACTGGTCAAACACTTTTGTCTTTAGATACTAGTGGACACATATCGTGGTTGATAGGTCAGCTGGACCTATTGATGGGTCTGCTGGCTGTCTACCGTAAATCCTATACTTCTTACTATAATCATACTAGCTGACCCGCAGACGGACGTTGTCCTGTCCTAACTATGAATATTGAATTCGCATTGGTATAATTAATATAGTCGTTTTCTTAAATTTTCCAATGTTATGCGCGATTTTCTTATTTTTTTCTTTCATAGCAACCTTCTCCTGACATATAACAAACACAACAAAATAAAAACTTTTCAAAAAAAAAAACAACCGGCTTCCGAAAAGAACACTACAAAATGAAAAAGTTGGTGCCTTTGGATATGTATTTAAATTTTTTGTCACCGACTTCCGAAATTAAAGTTATTTTTCACTTTGTAGTGTTTTTTCGGAAGTCGGTTGTTGTTTTTTTTTTTGGAAAGGGTTTTTATTTTTTACTTTCTAGTTACAGTCCCTACCCCACATCAATTCGAAATTTCATCAACCTTGGGGTCAAAACAATGCATAGCAGCAATCGCGGTTGATTTGCTGTCACTTTTTGAGGAGTTCCGTTGTCTGTCTCCGAAAGGCACCATCAGATCTATATGAAATTTAAATGGGACCATTTCGGAATAAATCCCTTTCGAACAAAAAAATATTTTTTCAAATCCGTCTGTCTATGTATGACGGATTTATGCCCGAGCATACATAAAAAAAATATATGATCATGTCGGATTGATAAACTTCTTCTTTTTGAAGTCGGTTAAAAAGAATGAGAGAAAATTTGTCCAGCCGTTCACGTGTATTGCCGTGACCTAGGGAAATAGGGATTCATTTTTATATATGTCCCTACTAATATTATAAATGAGAAAGTAACTCTGTCCATCTGTGTATTACGCTTTCACGCCTAAACCGATGAAGCGATCGTAATGAAATTTATCAGAGATATGGCCTGAGATATGGAGAAGGACATAGGCTACTTTTTTAAGCGATAACCGACATTCACGGGGGCGGAGCCGTGGGCACAAGGTGATGAGGATTATAAATGTGAAAGTTTGTATGGTTAGACGTTTACATGTTCGAATGTTTGTTACTCCATCATGAAGAAACGGCCGACCGGATTTGAATGAAATTTAGCGCACAGATATATTATAACCTGGGTTAAGGTATAGGATACTTTTTATCCCGGTATCACATTCCTGTGGGGTATTTTCGACCTCCATGCGGGCGAAGCCACTGGCAAAAGTTAGTTTTATATAATTAAAAGTCAAATTCGGACTGACCTAAAATAGCGAAATATCGTATGTGTGCATTTCCATCTACCTAGCCTTTTCCCAGCTATTCTGGGGTTGGCTTCCAGTCTAACCGGATGCAGCTGAATACCAGTATTTTACATGGAGCGACTGCCTATCTGACTTCCACAACTCAGTAACTGGGTAATATGATACCCCTTTGTAAGACTTGTTGTCAGACTTCCGGGCTTCTGGAGAACCGTAACGACTGTCAAAGATCCAGAAATGACAACCGGGTTCAACGGATTAACGTGCTTTCCGAGGCACGGAGGGGTCTTGGTATGTAAAGACGGTCACCCATCCACGAACCAACCACGTCAAGTGTAGCTTAACCTGATCGATCGACCCGTGCGGCTGTTTATTACTCAGCCACAAGCCCCTACATACTTCTGTGTGCAATTTTATATAATGAAAATGTTTGCATGCCGAATGGTGAAATTTGGCAGAACTCTGTATTGTGATACTTACATCTACTTTAGTATTACCCATATTTGCAAATAAATTCTATTCTATTCTATTCTATTCTATTCTATAATTTATCCTGTGGAATGGTAGAGGCAGATCTATACAGACAAATTCTACTCTTTCACTCAATGATAACTGACACCCTAGGGGAAAATGAAGTCCTTCGCAACCAAAGGCCACACGGCACAATATTTTGCCAAAATATTATCAGATAATTAACTCACAAAATATTCCCTATATATTTTGGCAATAAATTATAATATTTGTAATTAGTTTGCAAGCACGTAGCAAGCGGTCCCTTCCGTATCCTTCTATTCGTGCCACAATTATACTCAATTTTAATTATGTTCAATGAAACATAGCTATGGCAGAATAAATGGGTTCTGAAATAAATTACCGCCAAATGTTCCTAGAAGAGTTTTGAAAACTGATTGAGGAAGTTTGTTCGTAAACAAATTCTATCTTGCACAGGTATTGTGATTGATAAGGAAATCCTTTTACTTAGTTTGAGGTACTAATCATTAGATTGAATCTTATGGTTATGGTAATTTTATCTATTTGCACGTTTGTAACGAAATCTACCCCTTATTACAAAACAAGGCTCAAAACCAACCAAGCATGTATGCAAATGCAGTTTTTTTTACAAAACTGACAATTTAGAAACATACTAAATAAAGGTCGCTGCATACGTAACGTGTGAGGGACGGCATTAGAACGTGGACGGGACGGGGATGGAACTTGGTTAGTAAACACTGACGGGGGTTTTTAATGCACACGCACCGTGAAAGTAACTCGGAACTAACGTGCTAGTGTTGTGAACAAGGAAAGATGGATTTTTCATTTGAAGAATTGGCTTTAATTGCTATTGCTTATTCAAATTATTTGACGGTCATTTTCTAGAACTTCCTGATCGTTCGAACATAGACAAAGCCTGCCTTTTGCCTTCGGTAAGCGACCAACCTTTACAGAATTCATTCTATTGACAGGCGCGGATCTGTAAACTGCTAATTCTTTAAATAAACGTGAAGTCTCATATTAATATAACGCTCATAAACGTTTTATTATAATGACCTTCAATCCTCTAGCACACGGGCTCTTCGGAGCCCTTACAGTACATAAATACACGTGCATCATTACTAAGCTCTCTGGAGCGAACGGAGTGACTGTGCATACGCAGCGGAATCACGGACGGGACAGGACACGCGCGGGACGGGACGTGCTAAACATCGTCGCCGACGATATTTTTCCCTACCTGCACGTGCCATGTTCTCATCCCGTCTGTGCATCCGTGATGTTTGATATTACTGTATTTAGCAAATTTTTATTTTTTGATAAAATTTATTATTTTTATCATGCTAAGTTGTCAGTTTTAAGAACTTTAATCAAATCGAAATAAAGTTCGAAAAGCAAAAACTGGCTCAAGCTTTGGGCTAGAACTAAAGTCAGATCACGTTTAAAAATATATGACGGAGAACGTCTTGTCCGCACAACAACACACATGCTTCGCGAGTATCCGTCAATACATCGAATTATTTAACTCATCGAATTTGCTGTTATTATCTTGTGCCTATACAAACACAGTGTGGATAAGCCTTAAAGTCTTAATTATCCCTATCTTGTCAAGTTGATTTTTAACCGACTTCCAAAAGGAGGAGGTTCTCAATTCGTCGGAACCTTTTTTTTATTTATTTTTTATGTATGTTCCCCGATTACTCGAAGATGGCTGGACCAATTTGGAGATTTTTTTTTTGTTTGAAAGGGTATACTTCCCAGGTGGTCCCATGATCATCAAGTCAGGATCTAATGATGGGATTCTGGAGAAATAGAGAGAACTCTTCAATTTTTATAGGCACACTTGAAGCAATTTGTGTAGTTTTTGGAAGAGTACTTTCTCGAAGTGATTCCATTTAAATTTGGTGAAGATCTGATGAAGAACTTCGGAGATAGGCAACGGAACTCCTCAATAAATGATAGCAAATGGACTGGGATTGCTGAAATCTCATGTCTGCAAATGTTAACCAGTTAATAACGTAACATCACGCCGGAACGCTGTGAAGGGGTAAGCACATGTGAACCACTAAAAAGTGAAAAATAAAAAACTTTTTTCAAAAAAATAAACAACCGACTTCCAAACAAACACTAAAAAGTGAAAAATAACTTTAATTTCGGAAGGCGGTGACAAAAAATTAAAATACATATCCAAAGTCACCGACTTCCGAAATTAAAGTTATTTTTCCGTTTTTAGTGTTTTTTTATGGTTAACAACCTGATTTGTTTTCCTTTGTTCGTATAGTTACTTAAACGGCCTCCACCAGCTATTATCTCATTCTGACACGCATATACAAATGCAAATATCATTAATCGTTCTGAATAAATTTCCCTGGTTACATGCACTCAGCGATGTTCAGGAACCTAAGATGCGATCTCCACGGGTGAGAGAATCACGGTGTTAGGCTCGCCATGCCAGTGGAGATTGCTCCATACAGTTTCTATAGAATTTGATGTCACACCATGACTACTACCGCAATACTCTCTTCCGTATAGATAGATGGCTAGGTGCTAGGTTTGTAGCAACATAACCAGCTGATTTTGTCAGTTTTGCTGCTCGTCTGTTGCAGTACATAATTATAAAAGAAACTTACAGTCAACTTCAGATGCTAGAATCAACATCCCGCTTCGTATTTTTAACCGACGAAAAAACGGAGGAGATTCTCAAGTCAACCAGTATATTTTTTTTTATGTATGACCACACATAACTTTTTACAGAGTAGTCCGATTTTGATAATTCTCTTTTTATTGAAAAGAGTATACTCCGAAGCTGATCCCATTAAAATGTGAAAAAAAATACCCAACCCTAAGGGTAGGAAAACAGGGAATGATTGATTGTTCACTCACAGATTTTTTTAATGCTGTGTTGTGTATTACAAAAAGTAATCAAAAATTAAGCATGAAGTAATTAGTAGATTAGAGCCACAAAAAATGATAAAATGAAAACTTTTTAACAAAAAATTTAACTGCCGAAACAACTGAAAAGCAAAAAATAAACCGTTTTGTTTATCCTTAATTTATTTTTTTGTTATTAACATAGAATACAATGACTCCACTCAGTTTGAAACAGCTGAACCGTAACCCCACCAACCCTACGTTTCGATCAACTTAGGAGTTTCCCGCTAAGCACGAATCAAAACAGTTATGGTAGGTATTTTTATGTTACGGAGCGACGCGCGCTTGGGCGGCGCTTGGGTGTGTAAGCGCAGAAGCTTTTAGTACGGTCCGAGACAATAGCTAAGTTGGAAGTGCATATGTTTGTGTGCGTGTGTTAAATGCATTAGCTACTCGTCTCCACGCACAAATTCGCACCGTGTTTGTAGACTTGGTTAACACAGGTAAAGTACGCAATTCGTGAGATAAAACACTGTCCGCCACTATAATTGCCAAGTGTGTAAGCTGAGCTTGGGATGACGCGTTGTCATCCCTTCGTTTGCACAGACGCTGAAACCCGCATCCCTTGTAAGACCCCTTATAAGATAACTGTGTTTGCTTTTTATGGGGGAAACTTTGTTTACTTTTATTTGTAGATATATTTCTGTATATAATAATATAGGGATGTATGTAAAATGTTGAGACGATGATACGACAGTAATTTTTCGTACTTTGTCTTATATCTAATGACGTTCCTAGTCTACGCACAAAACTTCAATCAAACAGGTATATCCAATAGTTTAGTCACTAAAACCCATCAATATTATTCAATTTATTTTTATATTCAATTGATAGTTTGAAAATACTTCTAAGCACTTGGTCTAGACAGTATTTTCATTTATTGTAGTACTAGCTTTTGTATGCGGCTTCACCCGCGTGGTGGTCGAAAATTATCCCAATTAACATACAACAACAACAAAACGACGACGTCTGAGCATACAAACTTTCACATCCTACTATCCTACTTCCTACTATCCTACTATCCTACTTCCTATTATTCTACTTCCTACTATCCTATTTCCCACTATCCTACTTCCTTGTATCCTAATTCCTACTATCCTACTTCCTACTATCCTATTTCCTACAATCCTACTTCCTACTATCCTACTATCCTACTTCCTATTATTCTACTTCCTACTATCCTATTTTCCACTATACTACTTCCTTGTATCCTAATTCCTACTATCCTACTTCCTACTATCCTATTTCCTACAATCCTACTTCCTACTATCCTACTATCCTACTTCCTATTATTCTACTTCCTACTATCCTATTTCCCACTATCCTACTTCCTTGTATCCTAACTCCTACTATCCTACTTCCTACTATCCTATTTCCTACAATCCTACTTCCTACTATCCTACTATCCTACTTCCTATTATTCTACTTCCTACTATCCTATTTCCCACTATCCTACTTCCTACTATCCTACTTCCTACTATCCTACTTCCTACTATCCTACTAATATTATAAATTTGTTTGTATGTTTAGATTTCGATGTTTGTTACTCAATCACGCAAAAACGACTGAACGGATTTGGATGAAATGTGGCTTTTGTAATCTGGATTTAAAGGATACTTTTTATCCCGATAGTACGTTCCCATGGGATAATTATCGACCTCCACGCGGACGAAACCACTCGCAAAAGCTAGTTTATAATATTACTAGGATTATTGCCTCCAGATTTTTTTTTACATCCAGATAGCATAGGAGACTTACATTAATTTACAATATCCTCTAATTCCATCTCTTAAATTTTGACAACTCGTTTTTCCCATTTAGGCCCAAGGTTTCGCAAGCTTATCAAATCCCTTAGTCAGGTACCTACTAAGATTTACTAAATTTCTAGACCCTTTCTGAGCCTCTAGTCATTATCCTCGCATTTTGGCCCGAGAGCTGTTTAATATAATCCTTTACTTTAGTTCGTAGACTTTGACATGCATATTCATATAAGGTTTGCTCTCTAAAAATTCAGGCCGAAAGCAGAAATGAAAGTAAGTCTTTCAAGGAGTGTTTTGTTAAGTTTATGCTTTACTTTATCAGTAAATGCAATTAGTTATGCCTCAACAAGTGCGTCATTACAAACGCCTCCCAATTATTCCAATTTCAATCAAACTTAATTAACTAATGATAACGAAGGTCACTCATTGTAATTAAAAGTTCCGTCGAGAATTTAACGTCTTCCGGGCCCCTTTAATTTACACCTACCCCTTTAGATATCTGCGTTACATTTCTCATTAAGGTCTTCCAAATGAACTCCAGCGATAATCTTTAAAAGTATGGAACAAAAACTCTCAGATTCAATGAGCAAAAAACGCGAAAAGATCTGTTTAACTTGGAAATGGATTTTTGCGGTAAGAAAGAAAGTTTTTTATCTTATTTTCGCGTTGATACTCGTGCATTAATCTGATGAGAATAATAACATTGTTCCAGACAATGCTTGAGTTTGTACGTAAGTCGTAACGACAAACATTAGTAACCCGGCGCACGTGTAAACACTCCACGGCCTTCTGATTACATGACGTCACGATTTCAAACAAGCAAAATTGAAGCACTCACGGCAATACGATGGTAATTTACTTTCTAATAAATTGAATAAAAGACCTCATTTCGTCTAATACATCGTACAGAGAAACCGCAAAATAATTGAAAACGAACGAAATTGTAATTCAAATAAAGTACGAAACAATTGCCCTTTGTATTGATGACGTATCGGGTACACTCAGTTTATATTAAACAAAGGCTGTGAACAATAAAAACGTACAACAATAGCTTACGCGTAGCTTGAATATTTTTATCATTTTCATTAAACTCGACCCAAATTAAACATAACAGATGAGTAGAAATAAGTTGGTGAACATTGCGGGATTTCCAGTCCAAGTTTCAGTGGAGCGGCCCCGAGGGAGCATTTGTCATCGGCGTCCTTCGCCGCTACGAAACACCACTTGTTAAATTCTTTTGATTTTTTACTTATTATTAGTACGCTGGGGAGATTCAGTGTCTTCTTACTGAACCTCGTTTTAAGGATCTTGTTTCGGGAAACACGGCGTTTGTACTTACGCTAAATTATATGCCTAGCGTATTTAATTCCATTTTGAAGTTCTGAAGTGGAAAGTCGGTTCTTTAAGCACAGCTTAATGAAGATCATTAAATAAAAGTATTACAATCCTTTTGAGCACTGATTACGGTCTTTTTTAACCCTCCAATGAAAATTAGAGTTGTTTTCAGTTTTTGGCTTTGTTAATATATCTGTGGTATCCTAGTACGCAAACGAATTTACATTATGTTCTAGATTTTTTTGTAGCTACTGTTACTAAGCGGTCTCTGATGCTTTTAAGCAATTAAAAAGGTCAAACTTCAATAAACTGACAACTATTATTATGTTTTACAGGTTTAATTGAAAATTTCTAATCATTAATACTGGACGAAGACTTATTTCAACACTAGCCAACTTGGTTTGTATATTAAATTTCATGGGTTTAATCATGCCTTAGTTACGCTTTATAATATCAGCTAACTGCCAGTAATAGTAAGCATCGTCAAATTTGGTCTGCCCATTTTGGAGATCAGATGGAACAGACAGACAGACAAATTCATAAAAGATGATTTTTTAGACATATATTTTTTTAAGTTTTCTTTTTAAAAGTGCCGAGTATAGTTTAATGTGAATTTAGTAAAAACCGGTTATTGTGACATTGCAGACAGACACTTAAATTTTATTTATTTGTATATCGTATATAGATTATTTTGTAGTCAAACAGTGCTCATTAGCCAGACTACATAACCAACATATTTATACATAATTATATATATACTTATTTTTTACATCGTCAAAATCAAAATCAAAATCAAAAGTCATTTATTCAAACTATGCTGGTGTCAACACTTTTTGACCGTCAAAGTTACATAAGACAGTCCCCCTAAACGCCCGCCCTTCACCACTTCTTAGTGCTTTAGCTGGGAAGAAGAAGTGGCGCAACAAACTCTCCAGCAGCACAGCATTCTGATATGTTAGAAGAACTTGATTCTATACAATGATAGGTACGAAATTAACGTTAAGAAACATAAAATTAATATATTTGCCATATGTCAATATACCAAAAAAATCGTTAAAAAATTTACTTACGTAGAATAAATAATAAAAACATAAACAGAACTTAAAACCTCTAAATTATATCCTCCAGGCATAAAGGGCGTGCCCGCTTACGTATGCAATGCGGCATTATGTTCACAAAGTTGTAAACTAGGACCTTCGGAGTAAAATAAATAAACAGTTAAAACTATTAACAATAACAAAACCATGGTCTACAAGACGACCAGCTACCACAAGCAGCACCCGTTCACGAATCACGAGAATAACGCAAAGATCAGCCATAACCCCCCCCTGCCATATTTGAGGGAAGGAGGCAACCCGACCCCCAAACACAGATATACCGGAGCGATTCAACTACAGGCCATTAAGGTAAATCTTTGATACACGATATATCTTAATTGAACCACTGATGTATACCTATGACTATATTCGCCATGGCAACACTACACCAATTAAATAATTGAGGACGTAGGTACTGATTTAATGGCTTCTTGTTTGTAATTTTCATAGGCTTTATGTGGAATTGAGAAATGTTGTATAATAGTACTCACGGATACATATATGAAGAGCTACAGAGATACATATATGATGGCTAAGTACAGACAGCCACATGAGTCGAGCGATCAGGTTAAAGTACGCTTGCCGTGGTTGGTCCGTGGATGGGTGACCGTCATTACATGCCAAGATCCCGCTGTGCCATGCTGTGTTTAAGCCGTTGGTCCCGGCAGTCATTCTTTAACAGTGGTTACGGGTCGTCAAACCCGAAAGACTGACAACCAGTCTTAACAAGAGGTATCGTGTTACCAGTTACAGAGGGTTGTAAAAGTCAGATAGGTAGTCGCTTCATGTAAAATATTGGTATTCCACTGCAACCGGATAGACTGGAAGCTGACCCTAACATAGGTGGAAAAGTTTAGCCAGATGATTACTCACGAATATTCTCAAACGACACTTAATTTTTAAAAATCGCTTATGTCACTTCATAAAAACTTTAAAAAAAAAACAACCGGCTTCCGGAAAAGCATTACTAAATGCTTTTTTTTTATTTTTCACATTTTAGTTACTGTACCTTCCCAATTCGGAATTTCATCATCCTTGGGGTCAAAACAATGAACATTTATGCGATAGCAGCGGTTGACTTGCTGACATTTTTTAAGAGTTCCGTTGTCTGACTCCGAAACGTATCATCAGATCTATATGAAATTTAAATGGGACCATTTTGAAATAAACCCATTTCGAACAAAAAAATATTTTGCAAATCCGTCTATATATGACGGAGTTATGCTCGAACATACATAAAAAAGATTAAAAAAACATGTCGAATTGATAACCTCCTTCTTTTTGAAGCCAGTTAAAAACATATTTAAGTGATAGTGTCAGAATGAATTTGATAATTCCGTCATTATTTTTGATAATTTAACAGTAACAAGCATGGATTAAACACAAAGATTCCTTTTTTTTGGGTTTTGGCTTTTGTAGAACCTTAATAAGAGTAAGTATAAATTTTTCCTTGTCACTTGTATGTAACAAACACAGAAAATTAAAAATACTATGGCTAAAGTACTGCAGTGGAACCCACGCTTCCGGAATAGCTAGCAATAACGTTAATAAAACCCACATACATTGTAAGAACACTAAAACGTGTACACACAATACGTTTCCTAATAAATCCTAGTTCAAAGAACTAAAATAAACTTCTTAATTCTTGGGCCAGCGGCCACATTGTAAATCACTTTAATCGCCTGGGTGACACTGGAGACACGGCTTCAGCGGGCATACAGCCCGACGCCCGGGATTACACGCCCATGCCATAATATAAATAGGTACAGAAGCTAGGTTCAGAACAGCTAGCGAAAACTCACGCACACATTGACATGCTTCACGTACAGCGGGTGCAACCGTACTCGCTACTGGAGTTTGATAAAGATCCTCGTCTATGTGTGTGTGCGCCTGTTTTTACTCTTTGTATATAGCCGACCTTCTGTGCTATTTTTTTTTGCACTCATGCTGTAGGAAACCGTAAAATCCAGCCTTGTGTCACGACAAAATGTGAAATCTGACAGTTTTTCTCAAATAAACAGCGGTAAAACGGTTTTAATGGTGGAAAATAGAGCTTCTAACTTTATGGTTTGTAACTGTCTGTTGTGTTCCGTTTGTGAATTTTAAAGTGTTTTTTGTTAATGTTGTGTTGAACTGGGCGTTTAAACACTCTTAAAATAAGACATTTGTCTTTTAAAGTTCAAACTTTTTTCCGTACGTAGAAATTGCAAATCGTGTAATATATATAGAAAGATAGATATATATGAGATCAAGAGCAGTGATGGACCAGTTAGTATCGACCCTGACTTACGAGTATAGGTAGTGAACATCGAAACCAGGCAGGCACTTAACTTTGTGTAATTAATTTCAAAACCACTGCTCCCAAAACGGTGAAGGAAAACATCGTGGGGAAACCGGCATCTCCTTAAACCAACAATTGACAACGTGTGACATCCAACAAACCGCACTAGGCCCGCGAGGTCAATTCCGGCCTCCTCCCTCTCATAGACCGGAGGTCTATGTCCCAGCAGTGGGAAAGTTATTTTCTGATTATGGATGATATTATCATAGCTAGAAAGTTGAAAGATTATTCTAACACCAGAGTAAAATTCTCACTCACAATGAGTCTAAATAAAATTAAGGTGAATCTAGTCCACATTTTTCCCATACAAACTTCGGGAGTGTATTACTCCACTGTTTGACAATGTACATCAAAAATTAAACATGGTATGGTTTTGTCTTATTATTAATATTGTCTGTACGGAAACAGAATACTAAAATAAAAAGCCACTAAAAAGTTAGGAGCCCACAAAGATTCGTATTTCTTGCTAATTTAAACTAACTTTGGGCGTGTTTAAGTAATAAAAGAAGTGTAAAATCTGAAAAACCAAGTCGGTACCGACAAAGCTCAAATATCGAAAAGTACAATTAACTTTATTAGTCATTGATTTATGCAGCAGTTTTTCCATAAAATCCGATCTTCCGAAGGACTGTTCTTAATTTTTTACGCGCCTGTTGTACTATAAATGATCCTGCATCTCGCTCAAAAACGTAGTGCGTGTAGACTAGCTTCTAACTGCTCATCACTGATACTACCTCTGTCAGACACGATGCCTGGTGAGACAGCGTGCTTTTTAGCCAAGCCCACCAGTGAGTTCGAGCACGCGACTAGGTTCCCCTTAAGTCTGACTTAGTAGACTCAATAAACTCAGTCTAGTGGTTGTTCTGTTAGATTTTGCTCGACTCTTTAGTGTACAAAATTACAAGGGGACTGACACAAAATGCCTCTGAGAATTGAAACTTTATTAAGGATAGCAATTTTATTCGCCCCATCAACCGTAACATAACTCCGAAATTGCTGAAACAATTGAAGTAAATTTTTCCGTCGTTTCTTATAAAATCGGTAACTGTTCTCAGAACTTTCTATTTTAAGTAGAACATATTTAGGTTTATTCGTCATCTATTATTATTCCCTCGGAGTTTTAACAAATGAATATGACATTAGCTTATAGCTTAACATTAGCAATAGATACATGGAGAATATTTTCATCCTATCCTACTAATTTTATGAATGTGAAAATTTGTATGTATGGATGTTTTTTTACTCAATCACGAAAAACGGCTGAATGGATTCGATTGAAATTTTGCATACAGATAGTTTCTAACCTGAATTAACACATAGGATACACACACACACGCAAGGGATGCTAGAGGCAGAAGCTAGTTTGACGAAAGTAACAAAACATTTTTGTTCTTCACACAATTTAAATATGGCTCACGGATATTTAAGTTTTAACTCGTATTTTGTAAGCTGAATAATGAAGCCAGTGCCTACCCACAAGTAAAATAAATAATTGACATAAGATATAAAAGCCGCAATCGTTCCAAGGAACCAACAGCAAAATTTATATTAATGCTTCATTAACATTTTATCTGTGACGCTGATGAACTGATGCAAAATATTAAATATTATACTGATCCCATTATGTTATATATATAATATGCATTTTTTATGGTATTTTCTGTGTGCATGTAATTTCCCGCATCCGCCATTTTGTATAACTAGCATTATAAACGCTGCAAACTTAATAATTACGTCACAGCTTCATAACAAAGTTATCTTACTATTATAACTAAATGAAAAGTTAGCAAAATACAAATTGCCTGCTTAACTTGACTCCTACTCAAGTTATATTGTATTTCCACAAGTATTTCATTATGCAAACTTGAGAGTAAAGACGAGTGTCTCCAGCAATTTTCCCGCGAGATTTTATGTCATCACTTTGCCTTCCAACTCATTATTATTTAATCTTCGCCTTAAGTAGAGTGATGACATTCGCCTTAGAATAATTCAATTGACGCACTTTGAATGTTCACTTTTACTCTGATTGTTCAAGTGTTTTTGTAAGACAATGAAGATGAGATGTAATGAGAATCTGTTTGAGTTCTCGGTCACTTCCTGAGTGGGTTTTAATTTTGTTGATTAACATTGTTATTACTTATTAAAACTTTATGCACAAGTACATAAAATACTGTACCAAAGCGGACATAATGGCTGAGGAATTTTCTACCAGTCAACTTCAGGGTGATGCAGAGACAAAACATGGTAGGTGCAGTAGGAAGTAGAATACAAGAATAAACACATAGATACAGACGTACAGATAAACAAAATAAACTTTTTCAGGAGAAATAACGATTGGTAAAGGAGAAAACGAATCCACCAAATCAGCGCTGGAATGTATCAGCAAATTTTAAATGGAATCACGTGCCTTCACTTTTAATGTCACTGTTTGGTTGACAATTATTATCGTCAAGTAACTAAATGTTCACTAGGTAAGTATGATTTTCTCATAGATCCTTTAACCTACTGAGCACCTGTGTAGTGTTTCTAATTAGAAGAAATCAAAATCAAAAGTCATTTATTCAAATTAGGCTGAGAATCAGCACTTTTCGAATGCCAAAATTACATAAGACAGTCCCCCAAAACGCCCGCCCTTCATGAAGAAAAATGCAATCACTAATTATCGTAGCCAGGGAACAAGGGCCCGCTTAACTTATCGTAATCCACTGCTAGACATAGGCCTCACTCAGGCTGCGCCACAACATCCGTCTTCCGCCTTCCGCATCCAGTCTGTCCTAGCCACCTTTTAAGGTCGTCGATGCATCTAGCTGGGGAGCATCCCACACTCCGCTTGCCGACCCGCGGTCTCCAGTCGAGGACTCGTCTGCCCCACCGGCCAACCCTTCGACGGACATGCCCAGCCCAATGCCACTTCAGCTTGTTTTTCTGCAAGCTATGTCGGCTACTCCGGTTCTTTTCTAGACAATCTCATTCCTGATATACCCTTCAAAGAAACTCCGAATGAATTAAGTAATTATTGAGAATAAAATAAATAACAAACAATAAGCAATTCCTTTCAAGCAAAAATTCCAATTCATATTTATAATTTCATCGAAGAATATCGCACAGGTTTTTCAAGAGTCATTAAAATGCACCATTAAGGCTTTAAGAAGCCACGAACATAGGATTTATGTACTTTAAATTCCTAGGAATACTTACTTCAATAATGTAGCCAAAAGTGTGTTCTAGGGAAAATGTTTTTCAGTAACAAAATAAAATGAAATGAGCCTTGGAAATCACGTACAAAAACACGCAGGGCTAGAAGGGTCTGAACATTTTATCTCCGGAAGATAAAATTCAGACGTCTTACATGACTATATTTCACTAGGTTTTTGGTAAATAAATACTAATATGATAGCTGTCGAGCCTTGCCAATGACGTTTTTTCGTTATAACATAGTATCTCAATATTTTTATTTAAGTTTTCTGGTATTTTTTCAATGTTTTTATTAAGGCGGAAAACGCATTTGCTATCCCTCTGAAAAATAGAAAGAAAAATGCGTTTATTGGCACTACAGCAAAATAAAAATTACACATTTACACTATAAAAACAATTATTACCATGCCAAAAGGGCCTCAACTCAGTATTATGTTCACCTGACGCTGATTTTCAAATGTAATGCAGATGTTAACGTTGACTACTTAAATATTATCAGACGGCCTAGGCAAGCGGCAAATTCTTCTCATTTTTACATCTTTCAACAAGATTGACTTACGTCAAAATATTGCGTATTCCAATACATTTTTTTATGTTCTATCATCGATCTCTAAACTATTAATATAAAGAGAAAAGATTTAATTTATTGTATGTTTGTATGGCAGGACTGATTTTGATGAAATTTTACACATGGGTAGACCATGACTTGGATTAGAACACAGGGTACTTTAATCTCAATATTTCCATGGGATCGAGACTTACGCGGTTAAAAGAGCATGGCGTAGCTAGTCGCTTATAAAATGTTATTTTGTCTAGGCACTGACTTGGGCCATCTGCTTATTTGCTACTCAATACCATATACGGTAATCTAAAGAAAACACAGATATTAAAGAAGCCAATAAAAAGCTATGTCGTTTCATGAATTTATTCCGTGTCCGTGTAAAACTAGGTTGTACCCACCCAGCAATGCGTTCATGAAGCTTTTATATTAATAATTCAACATCTGGTACGGCGTCTGGCATCATATTGAATTCAGTTAACATAACGTTGTCGGAGACACTGATAAACATGTGTTTTAAAATAATAATCTTTTGAAAATGTAGGTTGAATCGTCACTATTGAGAATCGGGAATTATGTTTGTGATATTTCAATCATCACCAATAGAATCATCCCAGTATTTTGAACCTTAATGTCTTTGGTCCCTAGCCCTGACATTAACAATCGATGGATAAAATTTTTAAACTCTTTCTACCTGAATACGCAGCTTTTGGCTACTTTTTATGTGTGCATTTTATGTTTTTTTTTTTTTGCAATGTGCGTTTTGTTTGTGCAGAATAAACAATTTTCCTTTCTTTTTTTCTTTCTTTCTAATGAGATCGTAATCGGAGATTGTTAGCAAAGGCAGGTGAATTGGTGTCCGAGCATCTTGTTAATCTCAGACGGAACACAGCAGCTTTGTCATAGTTTCATTGTTCAGTTTTTCGACATCCACTGAAGGAGGCAAGGCAGACTTTTCCTTGCCAGGTACAATACCTACTTTTGCGGCTTCGTACGCTTCATTCGTTCTTCTTTAGAAATTGCAACGTTTCTTTATAACATTTTGTAGGCATCAACTGTGAAGCGTCATAGTAATTCTTTTAAAAATAATTCCTTGAGGGCTTGGACAGAGTTGTACCTTTTAGTACACCCACATTCCGCCAGTTAAATTCAAGTCTCATGTAACAAGAGGTGAGCCTTTCGACTTTAACTAGGCATATATCGAGACTACGCACTCCTAAAAAAACTATGCCCAACCTGGGAGTTGAACCCATGACCTCATGATTAGCATTAGCGCTTGAGACCACTAAACCGACAAGGCGGTCACTAAATATGTATGCATTTATCCCATTGATATTCAAAAACCCCAAGATGCACAGTCTCGAACAAAAGTAACACTTTGAGTGTGCCTAATTATATGTCAGTGGTCATAGTTATGATAAAACACATTTTTTTGCAAATTTAATCTTACACGCATGACTTAAAGTAGTTTTTACAAAGCAATGTCCAAAAAGACTGACTGATGATACTATTTGACACTTGCGCACATTGCGCCCTATTTATGCGGATGTTTTTGAGACGCTGATTGTATATCTTGGCTTTTTATATTTATCCGCAAAAATATTTGCATTTTCAGATGAATTAATTATGTTCCCGGTTAATTAATACTTTATAACATGCTGCAAATGTTTCCCCCCATAAAACTAATTCTTCCACAAAGTTAACGTTCATAATATTATTACCACAGTAATGTTGTACGCGCGTTTTTATTGGACCGTAAGTGGCAAAGTATCGTCCTTGGTAACCGGCAGGGTTACCGGGTACCCGGTAATGTGTGTGGGAGCCTTTAGTTTTACGTTCAACTTGAAATGGGTCAATTTGTGAGGTTTATGTGTGACTGAGATACAGACGAATAACGCTACACATTTTTATTCCGTACTTTACTCTTTATACGGTACTTTAGAAATCGCGGGGCACATTTTAACAAGCTATTCGGCGTGTCGCCACAAAGACTATCTGATGGCGACATTTATTTTAGATTACCGGCGAAAGTGTGTTTTGTTTTGGGATTTTAATTGCTTGTTTTGGTCTAGATTTCGTTTTAGATAGAGGGCGTTTGGTTGCGGTTAATTTTTAACTGTTTCCGTATTCAGAAATAACATGTATTTTAAGAGAGAGCACTGGTGGCCCAGTGGTAGCGACTGTGACTTACAAGTTGTAGGTCGTAGGTTCGAACCCAAGCAGGCACTTTACTTTGTGCAAATTATTTCATCATCTCTGCTCTGAAAACGGTGAAGGAAAACATCGTGAGTAAACCGGCATGTCCTAGAACTCTTTTATCTGTTCTGTGCTAAGTCGCACCGAGCCCACTCTCTCTCACAGAAAGGAGGTATATGTCCCAGCAGTGGGAACATTATTGGCTGATGCATGGGGGAGGGTGCATGAAAGTAGCCTCCCCGAGTGACATATAAACTGAGCCATAATACGTCCGGCGCACCCTGGGCAGTCAGCGAGTTTCCACGCTGTCTGGCTAATCCTTTCACCACGATAGCAATCCAAACTCCACCTATAAAGCCGGCTTTGTGCGTAGTCTCGATTAACATCGAAGGGTTCTCACAAAATAATTTGGAAATTCTTTCCGATGTCTACCGCAAAACTCAGTGCGACATTCTTTGTGTCCAAGAGACCCATCGAGATAAAACGCAGAGTCAGCCACACATCCCTGGACTAACGCTTATCGCCGAGATCTGTCACCCGAAGCACGGTAACGCAGTCTTTGCTGTTCCCGGCGTAAAAATACTATCCACCAAGTGCTCAAACGAGAATGGCATAGAAATTTTAACCAGAGATGTTGGTAACTGTACCATCACTTACATCTATAAACCACCTGGCACCACATTTAATTTCGCACCTCCAGAGAACTTTAGCAGCCAACCTATTAAAGTTGTAACTGGTGACTTCAACAGCCGCAGCACCAACTGGGGCTACAATGACACGGATTTAAGCAGAGAAGCAGTTGAGGAATGGGCTGAGACGAACGATTTAACGCTCATCCATGATTCTTCTATTGGCTGATTATACTTATGCTGTACATTTAAAAAATCTGAGTTTAATTCCAATTACAAATCGAACAAAAATTCAACTGGCTGGAAAACAATATTAAGATTTTGTGGTACACACGGCTACACATCAAACTATAACTACACAGCGTAAACTGGAAATGGTACTACATAGGATTTTTCTGACTTTTCTACTATCCGTTTGCTGAAAATTAATTACTGATAGAAAATACTTTTTACTAATTCATTCCACTTTTGTGCTTCAAGGGAACTATTTCTTACCTTGAAGTGAAATGACATTTCACGAATTTCTCAACAATTTGCTGAAAAGTGGCTGACATACGAAAGAACAACTGACCATTTTGAGAAAATATCGGTGGGTACCTACTGGATGGTGGATGAATGACCAAAAACAAAAAAAAACCTGCAGCCGTCTATCTCAACATATCAATACAGGAAGGGATTGTCGGCTCACTTCACTTAAATTTTACGGTAAGAATTTTACAGAATCCATCGGCTGTTAACTTAACTTTCTAAGTGAATTATTCCAGCAATTTCAGATCAACACCAAAACTCCTCCTAAAACTTGTTAAATTAATTTCAAAAATAATTATGGCAAGTAAAATGTTGATCTATAAAATTAAATCACCATGGAAATAACAACAAAATATTACTGAACAAAGTTCTCAAATGACAGCTTTGAAATGATTAATTATCTCCGTAACTTAAACTCACAACAAATACAAAATAAATCAAAAACAGATGCGAAATTAAAATTGAAAAAAATAATGCAAAAGATTTTCTATGATAACATTACTACCAGTTAATGTGGTTGAGTGTACACAACGCCTCGAGGGAGAAATAAATTAGCTATCAGAAGCAAATTCAATCTTGCATTTTACCAGATTGCTGCCTTCAGCTTCGGGACGAAATTATGACTGAAAATGTGCGTAGATAGCAACGAGCCTTCTTTAAACATCATTATTAATATAAGCACCCTATTTAGACGAATTTTGATGATGGAAATAGCCAGTGGTGGTTAATCATTATCCTAACATATTATAATAAATGTAAAAGGTTAAACAGGTCGCGTAACTTGAACCAAATGGCGAATTTTGGTTCAACTTACGTACCGCGAACTTTTATTTCTTTCCAAATTTCAGTACACCTTACATGAATGACTATGCCAGACGATGATGTCATTCTTTTCCGTGCAAGGAAACGAGTGTATGCGCTCCTACCTTCGGTTGTTTTGTTCTGATTTTGGTTCAACTTACGTGCCATAGATCATGGATTCAGTACGTGATTCTGTACCCCTGCGATGAAAGTTGAAGCCAATTATTAAAAATTTATATGTCGATGTCCGTGCCATCCTGTATATTATTGAAACCATTCCAATTAGCTCCAATAACTTGAAATAAAGATACTTCTTTCACGTTCTTTTATGAATTAAATAAAACAAATACCTACTAATTCAAAGGCAGCTGTTTAAGCTCCCGTGAGCCTCTCAGCTCTGTTAATTGAGTTAATACGGTTTACGAAGCGAAGAGCAATCAATGTATCAATATTCAATGCACTTAATATGCAGTTTTAAAAACGTTTCTATTTACAGTTACAAGTGGACTTTTACCGAGATAAAAAGTATGCTTTGCATTAATCCAGGATGTGCCAAATTTTTGCGTGATTAATTACAAACATAAAAACCTCGAAACATATTAAGTTTCATCCCCTAATTAAACCCTTTAGACTATGAATTTCAGAAAAATGTTTCTTAGTGCTCACTTTCGTTATACGTTCTAAACACAGCGGTTCGGGCTGTGTCTTGTTAGTGAATCTCTATATTTATAATGTTAAACACGTCATATTTCTCCTCTCAATCTCAGAAAATAACTAAGCTACCTGCAAAATATCAACACCTTACTCCATTATGTCCTCTTCATAAAACACCAGAACTAGAAAAAAAGCCTTGGATTTACAACATTTCGAATCTCCATAGTATGACAGTTGGGCGTTACATTCTGGAATGTCATATCCTGTCCTAACACGCCGGTGACACTGAGCCAATTAAGGACGCGTTTTGAAACTGTGTGCATTAAATTAATTTTAGCTTGCCAACTTTGTTTAAGTCAGGTTTAGAAATTAAATTAAATGACATTTACTGGGGTTTGAGGTTAGTTATATACTATGTTGACGGATAAGCTACACTTTTTACTATTGTTCAGATATTATTGTATAGGTCGACAAATAAGCCGCAGTTTTTGCACCAAGGTGTGTCCTAAGAATGACAGATAAAGGTTCACGTCAACAGCTTCTGTAGCTACACATTTGCTACTATACATTTTATTTATTTTTCTCTTCATGACCAAAGTAAAAACATGATTCATATTTAACCGAACCCTCCACATTCACATTTCTCTCAACTCTATCGTAAAACTATGCCAACTCATTTGTTAACACGTGTCCGGAGCGACCAGCGCAACTTTAAATTGAGATCTTAATTACAAAAGTAATTTAAAAAGTGAGAATTAAGGTAATAAATTACCTTAAAACTAATTTCAGCTGAAACTTATTCGCTACAACTTGTGTAATTAAAGTAGCGTACAGTAATTGGTTGGGGAGTATACAGCCGCAAGGCAGACGAAAAAACGCACTTGATCCCAACTCTCACCATGCAACGGCGTCAGGAATTGTTCCGTGCTCCGAATTAAGTTAGCAAGTTCGGGATGGCCAAGCCGAACGGCCGATGTTTTAGATTTAATTACAATTTGTAATTACGCAGCTTGTTTGGCTCTGGCCGTGGGGTAATTGACATTGAATAAGGATTAAGTAAGCGTTAATAGTTGCTTTTGAATTAAAGGCCATTTCGGCTATTTGAAATGTTCAATTAAGAAGTAACCAATTACAAAATGTTGTTTGAAGATCTTTAGATATTTTGTAGGTACCAATTATTAAAAAATACAGATAAAAGAGCCCGACGCAACAATTCCCCCAAATAAATCCAATGATTTCTTTAAAAAATATATAAAAAACCACTTAAACAAGAACATTTCACGTCTTCCTCCATTTACAAAACCTTTCAAACGAGAGCCGAAAGACCAATAAAAACAGCGCATAGGTAAACAAATTTTAGTAAGGAGAACGAGTTCTAAACCTATTTATGTATCTTCGAGCCTTTAACGAAAAAAGTTTCATAATACTTTCCATTCTAAGTAAAAAAGTAAACAAACGGAGTAAAGAAGGCAATCAAAAGTTAGGTAAACAACTTTTCGACAGTTAGTGAGGAGGGTGGCGTTGTGCTGAAATATCTTATGATATTATGTTAAATCTTATAGGGCTCGAGGTGAACGCCTAAATGCGTTACGACATTCGGAAGGATGTAATGCGACGAGCAAGATATCTTTTATTTAAGGAGAATATTCTCGTTTCTTAAGTGAACGTTTCGTATCGGGAATGGAAAACAATGAGCTTATTGGTTAAGATGTTTGTTGTAATGCCGATTCTTAAAACGTAGGTACGAATTGTAGGCAATTGTTCGAAGAAAGAAGATATGATTTATTTAAATACAATCGAGACAACGTCATTTATGTCGGTGTACTACAGGTACAGTCACGAGCACTAATATGTATACGCTTACCAACTTTTAAAAGTGATTTTCTCCACTTATACTGATTGTAATTTTATGTTATTATGAAAATAATCTTTTGGAACCCACACTGTAATGAATACCTAAGTTATCTCAAGGTTGCAATCATTAGTTAAGAGAAAATCGCTTTTAAATTTGGCTACGTATACAAAGTTACTTGTACTTCGACGTATATCCATCAGGAGCTGATAGGGGGGGGGGGCAGAATGCAACAAATTAAAACCCCCATATGTATGGCCGAAATTCAATAGTTTTCGAGATATTTTAATTTTAAGGGTTTTTCGATATTTACCCAAAATTTGACATTTAATTCCAAATATAAAAATACTGCATCTTGAATGGGTACCATTAAAAATGATATCGTAGCTGGCACTTCAATTAAGCAATGGACATAATTAAAAGTACTTCTTTCAACAAAATAATTAAAGTGATGAGCGATTTAAGAATATATATATATATAGAGGCGTACAGACACGAGAATGAATATGTATTCATTCTCGTGTCTGTACACCTCTGCATAACCCTTTGGTGAAAACAGGCGTGACGTTATGGTATATAGACAAAAAATATCTGGATGACCGAGATTTGCTTTTTTTTGTTTTGACGTTTTCTATAAATGAAACCTAGGTAGATCGATTTATTGCCCCCGAAACCCCTGCATACTAAATTTCATGAAAATCGTTGGAGCCGTTTCCGAGATTCAGATTATACATATATACAGGATAAGTTTTTATTCAGTGCGCAAACTGTAACCATGAATTCAGCATATCATTCTAGACCCCCAGCACAGAAATTTTTCGTCGGTCATACAAAAAAAAATGAACTGTTTCGTACATTTTGACCGCGTAGGTATTGCACTTTTCTGTGAAACAGCAGATTTTTTTTCTGTAAAACTGACGTAAAATTTCTGCGCTAGGGGGTTTAGAATGATATACTGAATTCATGGTTACTGCGAGTGCGAGTTGGTGGATGTCACATATTGTCTTCAAATTTTTGGTTGTAAGCCATGCCGGTTTCCTCACGATGTTTTCATTTTTCCTTCACCGTTTTGAAAGCATTGGTGATGAAATAATTTCCACGAAGTAAATTGGAGGAAACTGGATTTGGACCTCCTAAGTCGCGGCTGTTACCACTAGGCAACCACTGCTCACTACCTTAAGCATAACAAACATAAACTACGCTGCTGTCTCTACTTATCACATAATCCTTTAGTCGACCATTACGACGAGCAATTCTTTGTTTTTCAAAGCCACACTGCAAACTTTTTCTACAGGCAAATTAAATAAAAACCAAGCTGTAACAAAGTTGGTTCTCACTACTCATCTCTCAAAATCGGGTGCCTACCCCCTTAATTACAAAGGAAGGTATTTTCAATTTATTTCGTTATTTTCCTTTGAAGAGAACATAAATAAAGTGTTTTGATTGAAAGTAGCGGAAAGCTTAGCATTCAACAAATTAATTTAATTTGTACCTCGTTCATTCGAAATGCTTGGTTTTAGATCAAACATGATGCTCTGTTTTGATCTGAATGCGTGACTAATTAATCCATTTTCGTTTATTACGTATATTTGTAATTTAGTTCCGACTCATTTGCTTTCATGGCATCGTTATAAATCCGTGGCAAATCACCGGATTAAATTAAAAGGTAATTAATGAACGAATTTGCAAACACTCTTTATAAATACTAAAGAAAATATGTTGATCAGGATAAAGTTACAGTTTGATTAGTATATAATTATTCCGTAAATTTGGTTTATTAAAAGAAAAATATTCAATTACCTAGTATGTTTTGCCAAGCAAGGATTTTATACACATGATATTTAGCTACAAAAACTGAGATAACACAAACTCCTAGAATGACATAACACCGTCATATAAATTAATAACATCTTTGAAATACGACCAAGCAAATCCTCCATCACTGAAACAAATTATTATGATAAGTGATGCCATATTTACTATCCAGGCCACGTGTTTACAATTGCGTCATCAATCGCGCCACGCCTGGCGATTCTACCATTCCTATAAGAGTCCGTATCTTAATAGTTCTGCATAGGAAACTGTGATATATCGCTTATGAAATTTCCACATTGACCCTTCTTTCATATAAATCATAGATGGATAGGATTACCTCGACTGTATTTTATGTCGCATCCACAGAAGGGCCCGATATGAAATATGATGTACTTAGTCTAAGTAAGGCTCGAATGATGAATTATTTATCATTTCCATCTGCAAAATGACAAAGAAAATTTTAGTCGAAGATATTCTCACAGAGTTATGGCGGTAATAGTGTTTATGATAACACTAACCGTTCAAGACATTATCGTAAAACAGTGGATTTTGGGACCTCGTTTTGTACCTGATATACGGTTATTCATCATACATACTATATAGGCATGTACTGACCGCGTATATTATGTAAGAACCTTCAAGGGTTTACGTGACCTCTATAAACCCTAAGTCAAACATTTGAAGGCAGGGTCAAAACCCTGAAAACCTTGCCGGAAACTTTTCGAGGTAACCTAAGCAAGTCCTAAGTACACAAAATTCTGCTAATTTCAAAAACTTGAAGCCAAAAAGTATACACTATAGTATGTTCATAAAATATACCGTCCAAGTAAAATTACACAATATAAATTATCAAAGGAAGTTTCTTTGTCGGCGATACTTAAGCTTGTGGTTTGCCAAGTAAAATCCGAACTTCAACAAAATGTGAAGGTATATTTGAGTTTAATAACTCAAGTTTACGCGGCTACGTTAATTCTCGCGGTGCCGTAAAAAGAGTCGCAGTTTATGTGCTGGTACCGCGTTATGTTAGTTAATAATACACTATGCAAGTAAGTGTCAGAAAACTTATTCATCCCTATCCCTACTAATAATAATATAAATGCGTAAGTGACTGACTGCCTGTCTGTTACGCTTTCACGCCTAAACTGCTGAATCGATCATCATGAAATTTGGCAAAAATGTAGCCTGGTATATGGAGAAGAACATCGGCTACTTTTTACGCAATAACCGACATCCACGCGGGTGGGGCCGCGGGAAAAAGCTAGTTTTTAATAAAGCCATCTGAGTTTACGTTTTCATACAGCCTCCACCGTAATATGAAAAGGTTTCTCTGTCTGTCACTCACACACACAATGTTTTCCGTAATCTATCTCACACTCCCAGTGACCTTTGAAATATCAAACAGATGTACCATGCTGAAACTAGACGAAACTTAGACATATAAAATTATCATTATAATATTATATATGTTAGTTGATCATATATTAATGTAGTTTATTTTCTCTTTTACCCTTTCACACGCTGTCTACATCTCTTTATCTTCTCTCCTATGGCAGGTATGCTGGAAGAGATTTCTTTAGAAACAAGCATCACCTCTGTACCTATATTTTTGTTCTAATCTTCTTGTCTGTTTATATATGTGTGTACATAAATGGTTAAATAAATAAATAAATAAATAAATATCAAGTGAAATGTAATTATACTAACCATGCTGGACCGTTAGGGCAATAGAGGCGTGATGTAACGTTTCAAAACTGTATATCAATCTGCCTAGCCTTTCTGAAACTATGTTGACGTCGGCATCCAGTCTAACCAGATGCACTTGAATACTATTGCAAGGAGTGACTCCTATCTGACCTCCACAATCTAATTACTGGGTAATAAGCTATCCTTTGGTAAGGCTAGTTTGTGAAACTTTCGGACTTCGGACGACCCGTAATGACTGTCATAGATCCATGAAGGACAACCGGGACCAATGACATAACATGTTTTTCGAGGCACTGAAGAGTATGTAAAGATGGTCAACCATCCTCGGACGAACCAAGCCATGCCACAAGCCTTTTAAAAACGGTAAATGAAGTAGTAAAAACTTTTACCCAGCCGGTAAGCAAGATTGGAAGGGAAGTTGGTTTGGCTATTTTAGTTCCCCCACAAAGTAGAAAAACATTTTGTTTATTATTTTCATATAACCAAACGCATTGAGGTGAAATTCAACTAAAGATAAACCCTGGGAAGGACAAAAAGGGTGGAAGGACGTTTCAGAATCACTCAAACTACCGACAAGTTATTCGTGAAATAATAAACACAGTCTTGACGTGTTTGCAACATACAATAGTGCGATTTCTCACAAACCAAAACAATACAAGGCTTTGACCAACCGATATTCGATAGCCTTCAATTTCAAAACCTCATGTTATGCGGGGTTTCTTGTGTCGATTTCAAATGACTGGACATCATTGCTCTGCCTACAGGCACAATACTGGTGCGGGTTGTTCGAACGAGATACCGTGGCCCCTGGCACACAGATAACTGAAGGAACACGGGTGGGTTTTATTCAGTAAAACCCTGACACGCCCTCCTGCTCCACCCAGAGCGGCTGAAGTTATTTGATGATTTCACACCCAAAACAAAAGAAAAAGGCACAATACTGCAAAATAAATAATACAATCAAATATACAAAAAATTCATTCCTGAACAACTGCCTTAGATGAACCCACAGTTATTGATGGTTGCAGTCTATTCGATGACAAAATGTTGCGATCTGTACACCTATATCCTAAACCAAAAAGTAGGACTTTATAGGGCAAATCATCACAAAACAAAATATTCGTAGTGTTATTTATAAGATCTCTTTGTTTCTTCTTCTCTAGTACATATTGGCACAAACTCAAAACAAATAGCTCCATGCCGTATTAACGCAAGTCAGCTGCCCAATATGAGCCTGAAGCACGTTTAAATATCACCAATCGTAGATGTTCCGTGTGATGCCGGACGTAAAGAATAGCACCATCCCATTTCTTCCCGTGAGTGTCGTAGAAGACGACTAAGGTACTTACTAGAGAATGGCAACAGCGTCCTCTATGCTGTTACCACCTTACTGCAATCGCCAACTCGTCGGCCAAGCGTGGCGATTTTGGCACCCCCCCCCTAGAAAGGCCTATTTCCAATAGTAGATGTTTTTGGCTGTAATTATGATGATGAATCATAGATACAATTTCAAGTACACTAAGTCTCGGCTAACTGTTCTCCACCAAGTTTTGGTCCAAGAAAACAGCTGTTCCAATACTGCGCTTTACACAAAGTGAACTTACTGTTCCCTGTTTGTGTACGCGATATAAAGCTAATAAAACCAGTTTAGTACTCATTGCCGTGCACCGAATCTGGCGAGGAGTTCAACAACTTGCTAGCAACTTGCCCTGCCGGAACTAATAAGTAAATGCTATGCGTCCAAGTTACCAGAACTATGCCTGAGATGCGGACATTTGAAACAACGTTCACTTACGAACTATATCGATTTTCTGTCTAAAACTGTTATGGTAAATCATTAGTTACGTTAGTACTTCGTATAGTTTAACCCTTCTAAATACATGTATCGTATTCTGTAACTTTAATGACAGGTATTGGAGGTTTTAAGACCTCTCTTAGACTCAGAATTCGTCTGTTAAAAGTACATTAAAGCAGTAGTGGCCTAGTGTGGTAACGGCCGCGGCTAAAGAGTTGCAGATCGTAGGTTCGAGCCCAGCCAAATGCTTAGTTTGAGCAAATTATTTCAGCATCACTGCTATCAAAATCGCGAAGGAAAACATCGTGATGAACCCGGTATGCCTTAGAACCAAAAAAAATCGAAAGCATTGTGATATCTACTAAACCACACTGGGGCAGGAAAGTGGATTACGGTTCACTCCCTCTACCCGAGAGGACGCCTCCCAGCAGTGAGAAAATGATAGGCTGATAATGAAAAATTTGAGGTTTCAAGACAGTATTAACCCTAATTCGAGTCCAATAGGGCTGATTTCATAAAGTCATTTTGTGACACACAAGAATGTTACTATAAAAAATACAAATTCTAACAAAAAAAGAACAGCGATACGCGCCGAGCGGTCGTGTGTCTCATATACTAAAACTCCTCGGGTGTTCAAAGCTTTCCCATGCCAAATATTCGCCTCGCTTTTCAATATTGGCAATGTGGAACGTAGTTTGGCTAAAAATCGCGAAAATGGAACGGAAATGGGGAGTGGTGTCACCAGCGCAATATAAGCTGCAAAGCTGTAAACAGTTCAGTACCAGAACTTAGAGTGCATCTTGTGGCGTTTTTTCATCGCTTTAAAGCGCTGCTGGTTTGTGTTGTAATTTTTCAATGCCTTCAGCCTTTGCGTCTAGCTTAAGGATAGTATATATCCGACCACAAGGGTTTACTAGACTCTTTTACTAAATTACTTAGCAAATTGTTATTAGTATTAACTAACACCATTTCTGCATTATACATTAAAGTCGCTTTTCGTTTCTGTCTATGTGAACGCGTTGTTCTTTTAAACTACGCAAGGGATTTTGATGCGGATAATTTATTTTTGAAAACTTTAATAAAATTTCTACATCGCTTATGTAGATGTAACTTCAAAAAAAATCAACAAAACAAAAATGATCTGCAACATTGGCCGAACGATTGACAAAATGAAGTCATTCAGATTCAACCACACATCTAATGAGAGCCTCCATACAGATGACGTCATTACTAACCGCTCTACAACCGCTTTGTGACCGCATAGTTAACACGCGGTACCGTTCGAATAAATGCGCATAGCTCTTAACCCGTGGCGTGCAGATTGGCCAATTCATTTTCAAGTAAATAGTGCCTTAATTCAGTGCCCTTGTTGATGCTGAAAAACTTGAAATGAAAAGACTTGGTGAATGGTTTCGTCTCTTTGCGTTTGAGGTTATGTAGATGTTTCTGAGGTGAATGAAGTATGTTAAGAAGTAAAGATTTTTTTAATGGTGGAATTTATATTTTTATTAGAGCTTGGATTTTTTGGCTGTTTGCTTAAGTATGAATTATTTGGACATCAATGTCGCATTAAACTTGATAGGCTAAATATACTTGGCCCTGAGACAAAATACATTTCTGTTAGCGTTCACGCCAAACGCTACGCCAAAATGTGCACGAATTACATTACCTGCGGAAAGGACACGACGTAATCATTCCGCAGGTAATGTCATTCCTGTAAATTTTGGCGTAGCGTTTGGCGTGAACGCTAACAGAAATGTGTTTTGCCTAGGCCTGCTTGTAATCTAAGGCCTGCATTACAGAACCTCACTCGAGACTCAAATATTACTTAAAACTTAAGCCATTTGATTGGTTAAAACTAGTTGCAAGTATTGTTTGAGTCTTGATTGAATGTAATACGGTTCTTGTTTCTGTGACAAATAAATTTATTTGTCTTTTTTTCTAATAGGGGAAGCACATAGGTACCACGTGAAACTCAAATTTTCTTAGGTTTTTATGCAATTTTCAGATCAGTTGTATAATATTTTAAATATGATTTTCGATCGTAACAAATGTAGCTTTACAGAATTATAATAATTAAACTTAGAGGGTTGGGCTGATGCGGTGATGCTTTTAAATACATTAATTCTGTAAATAAGCCTTTAAGTATTATTTTATTTATATTAAATAAATTAATCAATAAATAGAAGTACCTCCTAAAGTAAAACTTCAAAGGCCCATAATTAATTCGCCAACGCAATCTATGTTTACAGAAACAAAAGAAAATCTATTTATTTCACACTTTACCGTAATTACGAACCGCTTTTCGCACATTAATATGCTAAAGTAACAGGGACAGTAGCCCACATTCGGGTTGCCATAAAATCTTAACATTTTCGGACACAAAGGACTCCAACAAAAGCGTGGTCACTCAATAAGAGATAATCCCTCTGAATTTTTTTTGGCCTCCCAAATCCTATTTTTTTTGTAAAAACATTTATGTGTATGAAACTTTTTTTGTAATTGCATGTTTTGTAGGTGATAAACAAATCTATTTCCATAAAATGTTAATGAATATATTCATATTTGTCTACTTATATGTGTACAAGTTTTATTACCTGCTTCATGAGATATATAGCGCGATTCCTCGTATTTAAACTTCATTATATTTGGTAGCAATGTGTGATTCTCAGAAAGTTTTTAGATAAAAATACGAGTAACCGAAATAAACTTCTTTTCATAAACTGGTTGTAATAAAGGTAAGGGCAGTATATACTCTTAAATGTATTTTTGGACGTAAGAAATTAACAGTAAAACCTGCGGAAAAACTGAAGACTACTTATTAACAAAGTGAGAAAAAAATTAACAGAAAAATGTTTTAACAGATTGGTAAACGAACAAATCAGAAAAAACAACAAAACAAGAACTTACCAACTCATCTTACCAAACTTAATCCACCGAAAACCCATTTTGCAACCAATGAGGCAAAATCTCTAAAACTTAAAGGAGTCCGACCAAAAAAAGGTTAATAAAACTCAACCTAACTCCCGTTTATACCGCTATAAACAGTTTACTTCAATACCATCGTAAAAATGAAGAACCGAGGTTCAGTAATAAAAGTCTTTGTTAATATTTTTAATACGTAATACGTTCAGGGTCGACCAGTGACTTACCGCATAAATTCTCTTATTAAATTCCGTGTATTTTATTTTATCACCATATGCAGAGTGGGGACATAAATAAGCTGTTTTACCAAAGATATAAAAGTAAAAGATATTTTGGTCGAGTTGCGGTCAACGCGGGCTGCCATAAAAATGTTGCATATGAACAAAGAAACTTCATTTCAGTCATTTTACTACATATTTCTGTATTGCAAGCCATTTGCCTGATGGAATTTCTCATCTGGAACTTCCATACAAACTTTTATCTCCTACTTAACCCGATTAGGGGATGAATTCTCAAAAATTTCTCCTTAGTGCTCATTTTCTTCACACATAATAAGGAACTCTTGAGGAAAATTCCATGATTCTAAACACACAGGCTGTGGGTGGTTTTCAGTGAATAATTGAATGAATTTAATATTTTTATGAAGTAGAAATTGTACCTACTTACACCACAGTACAACAGTGTAAATTATGTATGTGGCGAAACTGAAACTAACGCTCAACATTTGGCGTAGCATGATGAAATACCACTTTGCTACGCCGCAGCAAAAGTAGACTACGCCGTCGAAAACAAGAAAATCCGATATTACACTGCTATTCATCTATTAAAATAACCAGGTATTAATAATTTTCTTACTAAAATAACCACGTACATAAATCAACTTCATAAAATCCTATTACAACAAAACCCAAAGGCTTTCAAAACTAACCCTACGCCTTTAATAGGATCTAGTGGAGCAATAAATTAGTAGAACGAACATTAATACCAGTTTGAAATAGTGTTTCCCTACTAACCACACGATGAAAGTTATTAGTTTGCACTTCTGTTTGCGGAATGCACTTCAAATAGTATGTTAGAGAGACTATCAATTAAACAAACTTAATTGATTCATGTGGATTTATAGATAGCCAGAAACGGAATCCCCGTTTCTTGTTATGTACTCGTATGTACATAACGAGAAACGGGGAATATCTATATGGATATCTATCCATATTAAGAGAGTTACATATTTATTTTTGAAACGCTACTGCTGACATAAGCTGCTGATTTCGATTCCTAATCTGAGCAGTAGTGTTATTGGGTTTGTCTAGCAGGGAAGCAGTCTGGAAACTGAATTTGTGCCCGGTTGACGGCAACAGTCTCGCCTCTTTCATGGGATTTACAAAACATAACGAAATGTGGGTGAACACTGGCAGCCGTGTATGTGTACACCTCGGTCTAACTCTTCTAAAACCACAGTCGTGATGCCAGTGATGACCTATGGTACAGAAACGTGGTCGCTCACAATGGGCCTTATCAGAAGGCTTATAGTCACCCAAAGAGCAATGGAGAGGGCTATGCTCGGAGATTCCCTACGCGATCGAATCGAGAATGAAGAGATCCGCAGGAGAACCAAGGTAACCGACATAGCCCGAAGAATTGCCAAACTTAAGTGGCAGTGGGCAGGGCACATTGCTCGCAGAACAGATGGCCGATGGAGCCGAAAGGTTCTGGAGCGGCTACCGCGTACCGGAAGACGTAGAGTGGGAAAGGCCGCGGGAATCCGCTGGATGTGGGAAGCACAAGACCGGTCGAAGTGGAGGAGCACGGCGAAGGCCTTTGTCCAGCAGTGGACGTCTTTCGGTTGAAATGATGATGATGATGATGATGATGATGAATGATGATGTTGTGTATGTACAATATAGCATTTTTGCACCATTTGCATTGCTTGGTCCTATTCTAAAGGCCAGTCATTTAATTGTCACCTCTGACATGGGGTTCCATTTTGTGGTCATACGCAGTGATCTTGATTATTTCTTTATTAAAATTCTTGTTATGCTAGTTTTAACTTAACAGTACGTCCGTATTACACAAAAAAGGTCGTCTGAGGAGATTGGTATGGTGCTCTAATGTTTGTCCAGTTCTGTTAGTTAAAATCCCCTGTAATGGGGGACATACTGCTTTTATGCTAATATTATGCTTTTTTGGAACAAATTTCTTTAACGCGACTTGATGTAGGAGTAAGCTGGTAGAAATTGTTACGTAACGAAAAAGAGTAATGTCCCTTCTATGCGACTTTCTCTGTCTGCGTGTCTCTCTCTCTATCTCCTATTATAAATGATAACAAGAGACAGAGAGCAATAGTTTTCATTGTTTTCGAGGGTGCTTCAGCCAATAGTGAGGTCAAAACGACAATCCAAAACGGCGGCTGCAAGCTTTCACATTTTCATCATGAGTGTGGTGGATAGTGAATGTTTAATTTCTACTCTCTCTCTCTTTATCCTCGTCTGTCTTTCTATTACATACGAGTGTGTGTCCGGGCAAGTATCGTGTATAAAATTTCGTTCCTGACGGAGGTCACTCGGACCCACACATTTTTTTGTACCGTAAATCATCAGTAAAGTAAACTAAAATAATAAGCCCTAATTTATTCCATTATTCAAATTAAATATTATTTTTACCGATTCTACTAATTATGACAAATTATACAAGTTTGTGTCGGGTTATTTATCTAAATTTATAACTCAATTGTTTGGAAGGAGTCCAAACTTATTTAATTTCACAAGTTCATTTATCAACGACGAATGAAATTGAACGTTAATATTCGTCGAACGCCATTTTATCTGTTGATTTGGTAAAACTCGTATTATTTGTTTTGTATACTTTAACAAATCTCATCGTTACAAATTAAGTAATAAATAAAGATATTTTGTGTAGTCTGGATTTGAATGAAACCTGGAACTTCCAAAACAATACACCTACAATATTTAAGTAGGTGTAGGTTATATGCCGAAACCTTCAGGGAATATAAGCGTGATATTTTGTTAGCCCTTATAAAATGGAATAATCAGAATACTTTCTCAGAAACAACTTTTCTGTTTCTGAGAAATTCTGCTTACAATAATTATTCGCCAAACAACATTAGCGTAGCGTAATCACCTAAAAGCTAACCGTAGCTGATGAAGTCAAATACTGTTTACAAGCCCACACAAACAACATAGGTACATACCTAATCACAATGGACCAACATAAGTGCCCCGTACCACGAAACCGCCAAACTTTAGCGCATACTAAAGTGCCCCTTACCACATCACTATACTCATTCCTCTTTTTAACTTGAACGCCAATGTTTGCCAAATGGCCTGGCCAAATCGTCCATAACACGAACTTTTCCTTTTTCGGGTCTTTTATGGTGAACAGAAATTCAATTTCCATGGTATGGAAAAATTGTGAGTTTACCCCGTCCTTTGTATGCCAAAAAGTTTTGGGATTTCGGTAGTGGCACGATGTTTGACTTCCTTAGTTAAGTTTTAGAAACTATTATTTGTTAAGCGAGGAAGTATTCCTTTGCTCAACAAAATATAAATCCTAAAATCATTATCAGCCATTTTGCGATAATATCGTGTCAAAACTGGACCTCGTAAATAAAAAAATATACAAGAGTTTCGATTTCTATAACTTTCAGATGATTATCTCTTTACTTTTTATGAAGATTAGATGCAACCCGCCCTTGCATCACACAGTTTTTACGACTTGAAAAAGCATCGAGATTTCTTTAAAGTAAGTTTATAAGTTTACTATTAATGTGTTATCTATAAACAAACGAAGGTTTACATGTAAATGTCTTCCAGCATAAATTGTCTAAATGATGGTGACGACTGCATATAAATCCATTGCGTAGATTGCAAAATCAGTGATGACATAGACATATGAAAACTGACTTGGCGAGCCAGTCGCTTGTATGTCTGTGAGCATGTGTGATGCTCCTTTAAGCACCTAATTTTCATCTAATAAACACATAAGCACTGTGGACCAGAGAAACTCCCTAGATTAATTATTATTTCAAGAACTATTGCAGCCACAGCTTCAATTTTTTTTTATGATTTGTACTTAACGGTATTTACGTGCACTCGTGATCACGAAATATTCCACGAAATCGGATTTTAAAGCACAACGAAAGCTTACATTATTTATTATCAATTTTAATAATTCATTACGTCCAGCAATTGGTCTTTAACGCGGTTTAATACGATTAACACGAACATACATGTTTGAGCGTCATGTATATTCCAAGAGTATTTTTTGGGCGTTAAAACGCCCAAAAATTCTAGAGTTTCTGCGTTTCTGGAGAACACGGTGCCACCACATCGCTATTTAAAAGGATCCTGGTTGCTCCGCTAATGTCACCTTCCGCTAACTTAGGTTCATCCAGATGGGATATAACTCTTGAAGATGTATCCCCTGTGTCAGTCATTTTGAATCCAAATTATGAGCCGAAATGTTTCGGATCTTAAACTGCAATGTTACAGTTTTCTTTAATTTGTGCAATTAATGTCTTTTTGTTGTCAAATTCTTTTTTACATTTAGAATTCTGTAAGGGAAAAAATAATTGATGGAAACTTGGAGACTTGGTGAGAACTTGGTGAGATGGAAACTTGGTGATATGAATTTTTTGGATTTCCCCTGTATCGTATTCGTAACAAAAATGTTTTGTGACATTATTTTCTTAGAGAAAACGTGAAATATTATGTCAATATAGGTATACCCGTTTTGAATTTAATAATTCAAACTTTATTTTAAGAGAGTAGATAAACTTAATTATACGCCATTTAATTCCCATTCAACGTAAACTAACTCTTTCCACGAAACAGGTTTCTTCGAAACGAGACGAGCAATATTATTCAAAAAGTCTGTGTTTTTTTCCAACAGTTTTTGTGTGGGTTTTAATAAGTATACGGGCTGTGCTTGTTGGGTACAACCCACACAAAAATTGTTTCGAAACACAAAAATTGTTTTGTAGATATTTCTGACAAAATTATTAACTAGCCAATAATTATATTTGTGAAGTACCTACAACTTAGGGTTGATTTTTCAATAGTCAGAAAACTCTGAAGAATAAATATGTGTATTGTATGTGTTGTATGTTGTGTGTATGTGAGCTTTTGTGTAGAAAATATGCCAAACTGTCACATTTATTCTTGAGATAAAAGTTATCTTAATCAATAAAACAATCACGAATTGAGTCACTACATACATGAAACCCCTGTGAATCGTGACTACCACAACGGTCTTTATGGCAAGATTTATTCGGGGTTCACCTAAATCCTTCTTGGAGCACGGAGCAGCAGATCCATAAGGTCCATTACCTAATTTACTCTGTCAATAAGACTTAGCTGGCTATTGTTTAACAGTACACCTGCTCTCATGCTGGACGTGAAATTTTAACATTTTAGGGTCAAGAAAAGCACACAGATGAAGCACTACATCCTTGCTTCGGCCTTCATTGGGTTCTCACGTGAAATTATAATCTCACAAAGTTTAGAAAGAATAAGGGCCTCACCATAATGACCATAAGCAGGCGTTGTTTCCGCGAAGCGTAGCGAGCACGCCACTTGTACACAATGTGTACGTTGTGTTTACATAACGACAGCGATTGACGTGAGTGTGCAAAAGAGAGGGAGTCAAGCGAGTATCCAATATTGTGGCCTCCACAACCTAGTTACTGGGTAATACGATACGCCTTGGTAAGACTGGTCGTTAGACTTTCGGGCTCCTGACAACCTGTAACGACTGCCAAAAATCCACGAATGACAGCCAAAGGCTTAACGTGCTTTCCGAGGCATGGAGGGTTCTTGATATGTAAAGATGGTCTCAAGCGTAGTTTAACCTCATCGATCAACCCGTACGGCTGTTATTACTCAGCCAGAAGCCCCTCAAAATCAAATCATCGTATTACCATAAAATTAAAGATTCAAAACCACATTCAAACTATGTAACAGCAAACCAATCTCAAACCGCTATCACCTACAGATAGAACAAATAAGCTCCTTGGGTGCATTTGCTACCGATGCGTTCTGTTTTACTTCTCACAGTTTAAGCTAAAGATATGTGTTTGCCAAGAAACCGGCGAACTCATTAGTAAAACCAGACCGGGCGTCGTAATTCGCCACAATTAACAACTTGTTTGTAATCCAGCTTGATAGTTGTAGTTCTAAGTTATACGGACGACGACACGTGAGGGGATTTTGTAGGGTGTGTGTGTATGAGAGATAGGGTGTTTGTGTGTGTGTGTGTGTCAATAAGGTCGTTAGGTGAAATGTTTGACAGTTTTTTTTAAGACCGCTGCGTGGTCTGTCTTAATAGAGAACTGGCAGCATTTTTTTTTACATTTTGGGATAAATAAAGATAATTTAACTTATAAGTATGCTAATTAAAACGTACATGACTCAATTTGTCGAAATGTTCAAAATAAAAAACAAAGACTTCCAGACTGGAGCGGGCTGGGGCTGCTTTGAAGCGGCTCCTGCCCAATCTAGGGGGGCCCAAACGCTTCTTGCCGGCTCTACGCGGGGTCATGCTGTCCATGGCCCTTTAAGGGGCACCGGTGTGGGCGCCTTCTTCGAGGCGCAGACCAACTCGCCGGCTGAACGCGCCTCATAGGGTCATGGCCATCCAGATGGTCCGGGGATACCGCACGATCTCCGGTGAAGCGGCGAGCCTCCTTGCCGAATTGCCGCCATGGAATCTGGAGGCAAAGCTCCTCGCGCACACTTGGGAGTGGCGAAAGGAGGTCAAACGCCGGGGCGTAACTCCGCTGCCGCAAGAAATCGCGGCACAGCGGACAGAGCTCCGGCGGGATCTCATGGCGACATGGTGTGATTGTCGCAACCCAGTGCTGGGCACGCCACGATTGCGATGGTAAGTCCCCTCTTTAAGGACTGGATTGAGAGGCAACACAGCGTCCTCACCGTCCGCCTAATGCAAGTCCTCACCGGACACGGCTGTTTCGGGAGGTTCCTGTTTCGCATTAGGCTGAGAGGAAACGCTCGGGTGTTTCCACTACGAAAATCGCCCTGAAGACACGGTAGAGCATACGGTGGAGGTCTGCCCAGCTTGGGTGGAGCACCACCGTGTCGACGTGGAGGCGATTGGCGGCAGCGATCTCTCGCGTCCGTCCCTGGTCCAGGCCATGGTACTGAGCGAGAGTGCATGGGTAGCCGTCACCTCCTTCTGCGAAGCAGTAATACTCGCGAAGAGGGAACTGGCGCACGTGAGGGAGAGGCAGTATATGCACCCTCACGGCCTTAGTTGCCGCAGGAAACGCCATGGGCGTCGGGAATCCCAGGCTGATTCCCGGCCACCGTAGGCGCGGGCTTGCGAACGGTTAGTAATGGGTAGGTCACTGTCCAGTAAGAATCAAGCCCGGGTCGACGGCGCGTTGAGTTCCATGCGCGCCTTAAAGAGATGACAGTACCAACTGGTGTGGTCCGCAAGGGCCGATGCCTGCCAAGGGTGCGGGTTGTTTGAAAGAGATACCGTCGCCCCTAGCACGCAAGCAACTGAGGGAACACAGAAGGGTCTTGGTCAGTAAAAATCTGACTCGCCCTCATGCTCCACCCAGAGCAGCAGTTATTTGATGATTTCCCGCCTTAAAAAAAGTAATGAAGCTTGATTTGTCGTTTTTGAAGAGGTTATTGCGGTTTTCATGACAACACTTAAGCATTTTTTTATAAGAATGAGACTTAAATGACAACCTTTATTGCTGCACGATGATTCTGAGAAGTAAGAGCTGGCTTATTACCTATTTGTTGGAAACGAAGAAACTATGTAACTTGTAACTAAATATTTACCCAGCATAAACAGTTGCCAATAAGCAGTCGCTCCATGTAAAATACTAGTATTAATTTGCATCCGGTTAGGCAGAAAGCCGACCCCAACATGGTTGGGAAAAGACTAGGCAGATGATGATGATGGAATGATGAATGGATGATGAAATATTTGGTACTAGCTTTTGCCAGCGGCTCCACCCGCGTGGAGTCGTAAATTATTCTACGGGAACATACTACCGGGACAAAAAGTATTCTATATGTTAATACAGATTATAAACTATCTGTGTGCCAAATTTCATCCAAATCCGTTCAGCCGTTTTTGCGTAAAAGAGTAACAAACAAACATCCATCCATCCATCCATCCATCCGTCCATACTTACAAACTTTTGCGTTTATAATATTAGTAGGATAATGAGCCTTCCTTAACCATAGGATCAGTAACACGCGCCCAAAATTTTATCTTATTTTTCTGGAACAAAATTCCAAAAAAAAAAACACTTTATACTTTTGCCATACAATGGAATTTCGATATTCAAACATCAAGCAAATGTCACGTTTGAATTTTAAACAGTCCAAATAGCATATCGGTTCGTTACAAGGGTCCCGTATCCAATTATATGTGATTAGCGTTTCACAAATACAAGTTGATGGCAATTAATGTGAAAACCCTTTGACGAAGGCATGATGATATTTATCCTTTATGTGTTTAGGGTGATTACACACTTTGCTGAGTAAACTTAACACGAGTTATGTTATATTACGTTGGATATAAAATCTCGTTGACGTATTAATTGAGATATTTCTAGAACGTCATTTGCTGACAGCCCCATTTTATTCGTATGGGGTTATATTGTTTTATTATTTTTGTTAACCATTAAAGAATAACAGAGCAAATAGTGAGTAGTAATAAGAACTCTGTTTTCAAGTGCTGGTTGTAATTAAACAAATTATATAATATTATACAAATTTGAGATTCAACTGAAACAAACTAGTTACATTTAAAATAATATAAAAAAACAACAAAAATAATAAAAAACAAAACAATAAAACCACATTAAATATTTAAGTAATAAACTCTATTTGTCTATTTTTTTTCTGAGATTTGAATGATTCATTCAATTTAAACAGCTAGACACGACTTCCACTATCACAAAAAGGTTTAGAATCGACTAATGGACCATCTCATACTTCCACAAAAAATAAGAGCCATAAAATGATGATTTACGATAATATAACTGTATAAATCCTCCTTCACCTTTGCTAATTTTACTGGCCGTATATTATAGAGTTTATGGCCCAAAGACATAATTATAAAATAGTTAGGACTGTCGTAATTCCACTTGGAGCGTACTCAGTGGGTGGAGGGCACAAGTTCATGCTAATTTAGCAAATAAATGGACAATTTGGTCGGGAAGTTGTCGGAAGTTATCCCAGGACTTGTCCCGGGTCAGATGTGATGTCATTCTATCCTAATGCTTTGTGGCGATGTATTATTGTTGTTAGCTATGGTTATTGTAGTGAACTGCTAAATGGAAACGGAGGTGAGGTCTCGACAAATTAGTTGGTAAAATGAATTGTGGGAATGACTTGTACATTTTAGTGTAACTTTAGTAACTAAACTAATATCATCTGCCTAGCCTTTGTCCAACATTTTTTTTGGTTCGGTTGCCAGTCTAACTGTATTTAACCGTGGACCCACTGCCCATCTGGCATCCACAACCCAGTAACTGGATAACACGATCCCCTTGGTTAGACTGATTGTCAAATTTTCGGGTCTCTGACAACTCGTAACGACTGTCAAAGATCCACGAATGACAGCCAAGACCAACAGCTTAGCGTATTTTTCGAGGCATGGAAACAAAATTAACTGAACTAATTAATGTTACAATATTTTGCACAAAAGTTGTACATAAAACATTAACAAGACCACGAGCAATAGAAACCAAGTCCCTTTTTTCTTTAACAAATTCTATATTTACATTTTCAAAAGAAAACTTAAAAAGAAAACTATTGTGTCTAGTTTGTCGACCCTACTCGTTGGCAAGACAAGCTGTAATTCTTTTGTCGTTTCAGACACCTACGAACTATAAAATTTGTTTTTTTCTTTACTCTTTCACTGCTGGATGAAGACCACAAGAAGGGACTATAAAGGTTGTCTACTAAAACTAACCTCACGTTGTGCAGGCTGGCTATAGAATAACTTTAATCACATTCGAACAGTCAAGCTTATTTAGAAAAAGAACAACATTTAAAAAAATCAGTAGGCACGAGATTGGGCTAACAACCGCAAGGAAGAAGTTAAAAATAGATTCGTAGAATGATCTTGGAATAGTTATCGTTTATCCCTCAATAAAGGGTTTTTTATTCGATCCTGGTTCGGAGAACCTCAGATTCTCACTGTACTAGCTTCGACAATCTTTAGTTTTTCTTTTACATCAAATTAATCTAAGTAGATCGTAAAACCAATGTTTTATTTCTCTTCTTCACTTAGGCATGTTTACCTAATGTCTAACCTTTTCCACCAAACAATTAACTGTAAATCTTCCCACCAATACATTTATATCAATAAAAGGGCATTAAGAGAACCGCAAGCCGAGGTTCATTTACTTCATTCAAACCCAAATTGATTCCTTTCGAAGTCGAATATCGAAAGAGATCCAAGACCAATTGAAATTGAGGCATATCGAATCTATAAAAACAATTTTCTCCGAATGTTGATATAGGGGGAGGGTATAAAGATATTTTTCGACACCATTTCGTTCAGAAATGTGTACGAATGTAATACGTGACTATGTGTGACGGGATTAGATCGATGTAGGCAGTGGCTTTGAAGACAGCGGTGGTAGTAGTGTTTATAGGCCAGTGGACTAGCGGGATGAAATTAAAAGGAACAGCGGTGACGTGGACACTGGCGTTAATTCCATACACACCTACGCCTCTGTTTTCTCCCTGGATAATGATTAAACCCATTTTCTCTTCTTCCATAATTCTCTATTAGTCATCTTTTCTATCCATCATCAATAAATGATGGATAGAAAAGGAAATACAGTCCATCCATCGTTTCTTTGGTCTTCCAAGAGTAGGCTCTTATAGCCATCGACATTCATACTCAAAACTTTGCTGACGACATTTTCGTCATGCCTCCGTATCACATGCTCATACCATGACAACCGATTGCTACACCACTTTTCAGTTACCGGTGCCATTTGTGAAACTTCTTCTTATGTACTTATTTTTTTTATCAATCCAATGAATATACTATGGTTACTGAATATTAATACTCCCCTACAACAAAAGCTATAATCCCAAAACAAAAATCCTAAAAGTGGATGAGTTTCACCAACAATTTTTAACGTAAAGTATAAACTACGTCATCAAGTACGCACCTACTAAAAACTCTCATCACAGCTCCGCTTTCTTTGTAGCCCCTGTTTACTTGCTGAGTTAGACGTCGATCTAGCGCTGACTATGCGGAACTTGGGTGCAATGGCTCCTTCTCGATTATACCTAGCAATAGGTACCTATGCACTGCGCGTAGAAGCACTGGAGTGTGTGCAATGCGTCCAAATGTTTGTGTAACTATTTGAACCAGAGTTGGTGATCTGCAAATCAGTGAATTGGCAAGTAGGAAATTGATTTCTCGAAGGCCTTGTAGAAATTAGTTTTGCCAATACGCAATGAGAAAGTGAATAGTAAGTTCTCGTGACTTTTCTATAGACACTAAAAGGCTTTCGCAATGCAGTTTGATAAACAAAGTCTTTAATAATATTTTTATTTTATTTTTGACTACCTTATTGTTCCAATAGTCGGATGAGCAAAGCATTATTGGGTTTTGCTATCTGGAATTTTTCGGTAGCAACTTGAGTCTGAATTTCTGCCCAGTTGATAATAATAGGGTCTTCCCTTAGTAAATGGGGTTTAAACATAACTAGCAAAATGTGGGTGTACTATAGCTTCACCTCTTCGCAACTCTTAGGGCAAACAAGTCGTGCTGATATGATATTTTTGACAACATTACTAGAATCTGTATAACACTCCTTGTCCTCTAGAAGTTGTTTAAAGAAAACTCTGTCATGAAAATGTATCTCAGTACCTAACAGAAAACGATCATGAAAAATCCCTGTCCTTCTTCTAAGGCAGTCGAGATAAACATAGTCCAACTCCAAACGACAATGCAACCCGACAAAAACATTATTAAAACGGAATTCGACTCAAAACTAAAAAAAGTTGCTTATCAAAACTCCCGTGAGCTTATTTATAAAGTCGTGTTGTTAGTAAACTTTCAACAAACTAACATTGTATCTCGTCTATGATGCAGTCACTAAGTTACTTCAGAAACCCTTTCGTTCTGAGAGTTCTTTAGAAATAAACGAGTACGACTTAAAAGTTCTTTTTGGTACGCGCACATACGTTTCACTTAATAGAGCGTGTACACTGTGAGACAACATTTTATTTTATTAAGAAAAACTAACTTTTTTCCGCAGTTTTCCTCATTTTCTCAAGAAATTTCTTAATGTTCCTGGATAAAAGTATCCTGTATTTTAAGCAAAGACATGTTCTAACTACGTCCCAAATATAACACAAATTCTTTCAATCGTTTGAACGTGATGGAGTAACAAACATCAACAAAATCGGGAAAAAGATTTTTTTTGATCTCGCTTTACGCTTTTTACGCATTCGAAAAGGTGTTGTTTTTATAAGGCAAATCAATCATCATCATCGATAAATGGACGGAGAAAAAATGTATTAAATTGTTCCACTGGATTTATGTTTATCAAATAAATGTTAACGAAATAAATCACTAAAGAGAGCAGTGTACGGTATCCACAAGAGTATATCCCAACTTTGTAGAAGTTGGGCTTACAACATGAAAAATGCATTTAGTTTTAGCTACCAACTCGCTACAGACCGCCTATTCGATGACACAATTGGTTCGTGTTTCGACGTATACCGTACATGTCACTTGTCTTATATATTAGTGACGATATGAGTCTGTACGTTACATTATTTATTGGTACCCGAATAGTTACGATTATGTCATAAATTGTGGGAAAATAACCATAGCTGCGAATGCGATTATAATGTTTAGGTACTCTCTAATTGAATCGTATACACCATGGCATAATCAGCCTATATCGATGCACCTGCCAGGACACAGGTCTCCTCCTAGTGAGAGGGAGTGGGCTATAATCCACCACGCAGGCCCAGTGTGGGTTGGTAGATGACATCATCGGGCCCCATCAGTTGCTGCTGACATCTCTTTGAGGCGCGCGTGGAATACAACGCGCCGTCGACCTGGGCTTAGTCCTTACCGGACAGCGAGCTACCCATTACTCGCCGTCCGCAAGCCCGTACCTACGGTGGCCGGGAATCAGCCTGGGATTCCCGACGCCCAGGACGTGTCCTGCGAAGGCCACGGCTGTGAGGGCGCATGTACTGCATCTCCCTTACGCGCGCCGCCTCCCTCTTTGCGAGCATAACTGTTTCGCTGAAGGAGGCGACTGCCAGCCATGCACTCTCGCTCCGTACCATGGCCTGGACCAGGGTCGGACGCGAGAGATCGCCGATATGATAACCTATTTTCTGCTACCCTTCCATGCAGTAACGGCTAAACAGATATGGATGAAAGGCATAGGAACCTGGGTTAGGACATAGGATAGATACTTTTTGTCCCTGTAACACGTTCCCGTGGGAAAATTTCCGAAATCCACGCGGAAAATCGATGCTTTCTCAAGTCGCAACACCGTTGCGAAGCAGGGGTGGCTCGAAATCAGGTGATAATTAACGTTAGTTATATGAACTAGTAAACTTCAATTCAAGCTGAACGAATGTTTGCATAAAACTATTTGTATATCAGAATTAGGCCCTAATGGTACTGTCCTAAACTAACATTGTGGGATTTCAGGGCCCTTATCAATGACTTACAAAGTGGATAAACCCACCCAGAAATGTCTGGTTTTAGGCTAAGTTAACTTTGGCTGTGAGTGGAGGGTGCACTCCAGTTGAAATATGGTAGAGAAAAATATGGTTTTGTAAGTATCTGGGTCACAATAACATCGTCTAAGAAGTGTTTGTACAATAATAATGTCGTCACTTTATATTCCTTCTTATGTTTAAAAAATAGCTGTTGCCCGCAACTTTGTCTGCGATCCAGGATAAAAAGTAGCCTTGTCGTGCTGCAGATCACAAGCTACATATTTTTCAAATTAATTTTTTCAGCGGTTTTGGCATGTAAAGGAACAGATAGATAGACTTACTTTCGCTTTTTAATAATGCAGGTGCCATGAAAAGATGTGCAAAGAAAAATTTCAAAAGACTCTCACCAAGGGTTCCCCAAAATACTCCCATGGATGTTTATCGATTGTTTATAGTTTAGGAGATGGTTTTGGGAAAATCTCTCTTGAGTTCGGACTTTTTAATTTTTCTCTTTCAGTAATTTATCTTCTATCTATCCATCCATATAAACGAGTATAAAAATGAATCCCTATTTCCCTTGGTCACGGCATCACACGTGAACGGCTGGACCAATTTTGCTAATTCTTTTTTTGTTGTGTTTGTTATAGTCAGGAGAAGGTTCTTATGAAAGAAAAAAAATTAAAAACTTGCGCGTAACATTAGAAAATTTAAGAAAATTTTACGACCATAGTAACATTTCTAATATTATACCGATGCGAATTCAATATTCATAGTTAAGACAAGAAATCTGTCGGGTCAGCTAGTACTTAGTAAAAAACCCAGTCAAGTGCGAGTCGAACTCGTGCGCCGAGGGTTCCGTACCTAACCATTATACCACCATAATAAAAAAGATATGAGCAAATTTAGATTTTCGCGAAAACTTCCGAAATTTACCTTAATTTTCAACTATTTAAATTTTTTGGAAGTTTTCCTTCCTGTAAGACCTTGCTTTTTGCCAAATTTTTTGATGCTAGGTCAACAGGAACTACCATACAGGTTTTCGACCCAAAACCTATAGGGTACTTCCGGTTGACCTAGAATTGTTTTCGCGAAAATCTAAATTTGCCCATATCCTTTTATCGTGTTGATTCAGGGCCTTGATTTTTATACACCTAATAGAAATTATAGACTTGAGTATCTGGTATAAATTTCAACTTACTAGGTCTATCCGTTCCTGAGAAAATCGGTGGTGACACACGGACAGACAGACGGACAAGAGAGTGATCTAATAAGGTTTTCTTTTTTTACCTTTTGAGGTACGGAACCCTAAAACAGTAATAAGGTGGAGATTTGGAGATTTTATTTTTCCTACAAAATTGGTAAGCCGATATTATAACTATGGGATAATATCTTAAAATTTCTTTTTTCATTCCAAATAAAAAGTCTTATTTTAAAGTTCCTTCGAATTGGCCATCCTGTATACAAAGTATGATAGTTTACTGCGAGAAAGCACATCAATATTACACTCAGATACTTTAAAAACACATTTCAGCATTTCGTAAATATAATCATACTACCTACAACCAATTTCCTAAAATGCCAGACCGCGTTCACTTCCCCAAAAAAACACACGATCGTTGATTTGTTCTCTTTGACATCAGCAATATATCCGTTATATAGAATCACAGTGACTAGATATTTATGACGTGCACTACACATTTTGCGACGGTGAAAACAAAGACCGATACGCAGGTATTGGGTCGAAGTTCATCGGAGTGCCAACCGACGATAAAGATATTTATTATTATATTTTATTATATTTTTATTTTATTTTTTTTGGGATAATATCTTGTGAATTTTTTTTTTTTAATGTTAATATGATTGTATTGAATTTTATTGTATTATTTTATTGATGTAATGAATTTTGATGTATTTTATTTTAGAGATCTAATGATTTTTTAATGTTTTGATTTTAATGTTGTAATGAGTTGTATGAATTTTGTGTTTGTGATTTGTTATTGGGACTTGGTGCCTTGGTAAATAAATAAATAAATAAAAATAATAAAAAATTCGTTTGTACCACGCATTTGTTGACGCTAAAATAATGAGATTGGGTGAAAAACAAAATTGTGTCAGTCGAGTACAAATGGGAGTGGAATCGAATCATAACAATTACGTGGAAAATGGGAGATAGCCTGTACACAATGGTCCATCGTTGAGACTTGTACAATGCCCATTTGTTGTAACCTCAGTACTCTGATGGATATCTTGTGTCCAAAAGCAGTGGTGGACCAAATTCGTTCACCGATCCGAATTTACCTAAAGAAAGAGAGCAACACAGTTTTTAGGTTACCTTTCTTAGTTTTACTAATAAAAATCACCATTCCTGTACTAAAAACTGTCTTGTTTGAACTGACTTTCATATCTTTAGGATTCCGTATGTCCTTGTAAAAAATCATTTACCAAAAAAAAAACACTACAAAGTGAAAAATAACTATCATTTCGGAAGGCGGTGACCCCCACACCAATTTGAAATGTCATCATCCTTGGGGTATTCTCAAACTCAATGAAATCAAAATAATGCATATATGTGCGGTAGTAGCAATCGCACTTGATTTGCTGTCATTTTTGGAGAGTTTTCTGTCTCCAAAACTCATCATCATTTGAAAATTTTACAAATCGTCCCATATATGACGGAATAATACCCGAACATACATAAAAAAAACATACCGTATTGATAATCTCCTTCTTTTTGAAGTCGGTTAAAAAAAAACAAAACCTTTATAGAATTATTTTTTTTAGGCAGGGGAAATCATTAAATAACTTATCCCGCTCTGGGTGGAGCAGAAGGGTGTGTCAGACTTTTACTGACTAAGACCCACCCTTATTCCAACAGTTGCCTGTGTGCCAGGGGTGACGGTAGGTATATCTTTCGAACAACCCGCATCAATGGCAGGCATCGGCCCTTGCGGACCCCACCAGTTGATACTGACATCTCTTTAAGGCGCGCGTGGAACACAATGGGCCGTCGACCCGGGCTTGGTCCTTACCGTACCGCGTGCTACCCATTACTCGCCGTCCGCAGGCCCGCGCCTACGGCGGCCGGGAATCAGCCTAGGATTCCCGACGCCCAGGACGTCTCCTGTGGAGGCTAGGACCGTGAGGGTGCATATACTGCCTCTCCCTCACGTGCGCCGCCTCAATCTTCGCGAGCATTACTGCTTCGCAGAAGGAGGTGACGGCTACCCATGCACTCTCGCTCCGTACCATGGCCTGGACCAGGGCCGGACGCGAGAGATTGCCGCCGCAGATAGCCTCTACTAGGACACTGTGGTGCTCTGCCCAAGCCGGGAAGACCTCCATCGTATACTCCACCGTGTCCTCAGGGCAATCTTTGCAGTGGAATCACCCGGGCGTTTCCCCCACGCCTTAGGCGAAACAGGAACCTCCCGAAACAGCCATGTCCGGTGAGGACCTGAATCAGGCGGAAGGTGAGGACGCCGTGGCGCCTCTCAATCCACCACACGGGGTTTTACCACCGCAAGCGTGGGCTGCCCAAAGCTTTATAGGATCAAAGCTTCTTCAAACAGGCGCACGGCGACGGGGCGTGACGCGACTCTCGTAGAATAATTTCTATGAACACTTCATAGAAATTGTTCTACAAGTTTCGCGTATCGCCTGTTTGAAAAAGCCTTCACTCATACATATTTCTGTCTGTCTGTCCGTCTGTTTACAAACTCATTTCAAACATTATACACACATACATTTTAACAGTTGACACCAACACAACTTGCTTCCTTTAAAACAACACTTGACTATCAGTGGTCTGTCAATTTGAGTATATTACGCAGCCGACAAAAATTTACTTGCTGCATGATCACTGAAAAATGCGTGGACAGTCAAGAGTCACAGATTGAGTGGACCTGTCTCTGTGTGGTTATTTCCTCAAAATACCATTTCAGATACCAAATCTACATCGTCTTCACATGATCTGACCAAGAATATGTCTGGACTTCCAAATAGACTGACCTCTGAGTTTGTATCGACCTTGCTTTTCAAAGTAGTCAGGGAGGAAACGACAACCAGATCTATTTTTTTAAATATTATTGACGTGTTAAAGTGTTTATACAAACCTACTTACAGAAATAAACCATTTATCATTTAATAACAGCTGTTATAAAAAGTCTGAATATCAGTAGCTACAGTATCTATAAAATATCAGTTACTTAATCACAGTCGCGCCGCATCGATGCACGCACGTCGCAGTTGTTTATTTTTTGTTGTGCACTACAACACATTAGCACGCTGTTCTGTGTACAGAGGCGGTAAAAAATGACGATGAATTCAATTCGGCGCACCATACTATTGCCATCTCATTCTGTTCTAGCCTCATCTTCTATACTATATAATACCATATGTTATATATAACGGCGCGTGGCATTATTAAATAATGAAAATCAGTTAATTTCGAGAGTTGTAATTTATTTTGTTATTTTAACGATTCATCGATTTGAATTCAACTAAATGGTAATTTTAATTAAGAGCGGGTAACACCGAATAGAATTGCGTCTGTCATGGCGGGTGACGTCGTGTCGATTCATTCAGTTGTTGACAGCTGTTGGACGTGATGGTCACTCGCAAACCCATTGGCTCTAAATCGTTAATTATTACTGCAATCCTTAATTGTTTAAGTCATTTAAGTGTCGTGAACAGTCAACGCTACAGTGTATTTATTTCAACGTTTCCTGAATTTTAACGCCCACTATGGATTCCCGTGCTGACGAAGTCACGAATCAGCAATCAGATCCAACAGCCCGGCCTTCCCGATATCCCGTTATATATAATATAATATTAATATTATAAAGAGGTAAAGTGTGTGAGTTTGTGAGGTTGTAGGGGTAATCTCTGGATCTATTGGACCGATTTTGAAAAATTTTTGACCAATAGAAAGCTACGTTATTTGTGAGTGCCATAGGTTTTACAATGATCCGAAAATGAAAAGACTTTTTCGTGGTAGTCTGATTTGCAAAGCAAGTCGGACAAAAAACGGTCGAACGAAAACGCTTTTTACGAACTCTGCCTTAACGAGGAGAGATATATGATGTTTAAGAAAAAAGTTGCAAAACTTGATAATGCCTACATAAAAGTCAGCATCAGCATGTATCTAACTTTTATATTTAAGTCGCAAAAAGTAGTTTTCTTTTAGTAAAAAAATAATTTAAATCGTTAGGTCATGTTTATTGGTCATATTATCAACAATTATGATTTCTTATCGAAATGAGTAAATTTATCGTCTCAAGTGTTTAAAACAAAATACTTTTCCCGTTTAGTGCCTGTAATTTAGACGAATGGTTAGAGATAATACGACATACGTATGGAACCGCGACCGTGTGGTAATCTATTGAATAGCACTCAACTGGCTTAGCATAACGCTTTCTATTTCTACGAAGAATAGACAGTGCTTTTTCTATACAAAGTCACATTTCGTTTCTCCATTTTTGACATAGCATCGTAAATATCCTTCTACAATCTGTCGTTTTGTCTTTCGTTTCTAACGATCCTTGTCTACATAGGTCCTTTAATATGTAGACTATTTCAGAAGAACATTTCTTGCTAAACTGTCAAAATCACAACAAACTTTCTACTCGACGGCCACAAACTATGCACGATTATCTACAAAATCATGATTCGTTTAGAACGCATAAATGTGATAATTAATAGATGAACATAGCTATATTTTCCTATTGAACATCATTTAGTTAACAGTCATCTTTATTCTTCCGTCGACAAATCGGTGCTCGTGCTAAGCCTGCATTACTAACCGAACCACACTCATAATTTCTTCACATGTAAAATAGTTTACCGCCCAACGCTAGTAGTGTTATACTTTTGAATGACGACGTTTTTTTTTTAACGCCGTGAGGTGACGACCTAGGACATATCGTTACATTCTTGGTGATGTTTTTCCGAAAGGTCAAGTGCGTTGTACCCACAACCGGCATGCGTGTGTTATCAAAAGGCCAATTATCGTAACTAAAAACGTTCAAAATCTAGTCGCAGTCACATCTCGGCGAAAATAAATTGTCAAAAACGTGTCAAAAACTTATGGAAACTCGATGTATTTTTGACAGATTGAGACTAAGAACATTCTTAAAATTACGAGAATTGCCCCTCTGATGTAGGAACGTAAATGAGGCTAAAGGAGTATGTAAGGATTGTAGAGGGTGGCGTGTGGTGGCGTTCTGTAGTTTCTGCTTGCCCTCATAGGAAGAAGGCGTGAGTTTATGTATGGATTATTGTTAAAAAATAATAGATTACACATTCTAAAAAACACGGTTTAAAAACCAAACTAAAAAAGCAGAAAATAATTTCAAAAAAGCGTGGGGTGCTTTTTGAGGTATTTTTATAATCAATGAATATCAAGCACCTCACGGTTTCATTTTCTTTTTTTTTTTTTTTATTAAAAAAAAATCAAAATCAAAATATTTTATTTCACATAAACCAGCAAGGGCACTTATGAAACGTCAGAAGCTAGGTGCACGGTTCCAATTTGTCGCTTCCGCTTCCGCTTCGCTATTAATATTGAATTCTACAAAGTTTAAATTACCTGAATCTGACCGTTTGAAGTGGGTCAAAATCAAGTCCAAAGAAGTCGGTTACAAACAATCAAACATACAGGTGACCCTAATAAAAGCGTGTTAAAAAGATAAATAGCGTTAAAAAAGGGTGTTTAGAAAGGTAGCTCCCATTTTTAATTCAAAGAGTTTTCGGTTGGATCGATGGCTGTGATAAAAAATCGTATTACATTACACAAAGGTATGGATGACTTTGAAATATAATTTTTAAGGGGACGGGAAGACAAAAATATTTCTTCAAGAACATAGTAAAAACAAATAGAAAATTGCAATGAAACAACCGAGGTAGTTGCCAATTCAAACGAGCGAACACAAAATGTAACATTGATAAACGGAGCCAATCATGAGTTTTGCATAATCAAATGCTTTCACCACAGTAGCGCACTATTACTCTGTTCAAGTCCGTTGGTACTGAAAATTAGTATTTTGTTCGAACAACTCATTGTGGTTTCCTCCGAATGTTTAATACTCCGAAATAAGCACTTCGAACGCCCATTAGACGATTTATGTACGAAAAGACTGCCAAAAGTATCACCACGAATACTCGATGTTCACTAATACCGCGCAGTTTTTTTACTTTTTTCTCAAATCACCGCAGATTTTACTTTGCACTCGCGACTACTGAACCCTGAAAACGGAAAAGTGAACCCGATATTGGGTTCACTGGTTACTTTGTCTGTTCCAAACTCCGCTATTGAATAGCAGACTCTAGTACTTTTGTTAAAATTTCTAAGTACATAGTCTTGTTTCAAAGGGTATCAAGTTTCTATTTAAGTTTCTTTCTAAAGCGCTCTTTTTTTAGTTTCGATTTTTTCAACACAAATAACGTCTGTATTTAAATAAGAAAAAAGTGGATTCATTTTATTGTTAAACTAAAAATATTTGCTGAAAATGTTTGTGTTGCTGCTAGGCCCTGGGTTCAATTCCCAGGTCGGGCAAAGTGTTATTGAGTTTTTGCCTCTGTGATGTGTCAGTAGCAGGTCGTTCGATAAATTCGTTCCTGGTTGATAGAAATGGGCCCTTTTATATGGGACTAGAACATAACTGGAGCAAAGTCGGTGTACTCAGTGACGTGCACAGAGTTTTTAGACACGGTAGGCAGAAATTTTAAAAAGGCAAAACCACCACATCAAGCTACCCCAAAGTGTCTAATTTTCCCAATTGAACATGAACTTTATGCATATGTAATAAAGATAGAAATCTATCAAATAAATTTGACAGATTGGGGTAACCTGATGTCCTGGCGTCTGTACCTACCTACACAGCATGCAACCTGTGACGCAATTAAATTAATCATATTGTTTTGTATTGAATTCACGATCGACTTTACCTTTTGTTTGTACCTATTAATTGTAAATCCGATGTACCACTTCTTTTCACGATTACTTGTTTTTTTTCACCGATAGATAGTTTTGAAAATATATACATTTTTGCTTTGTCTATACACACACCACCTGAACTTTCAAAGTGACTATTATCTATTTTTCATACTATTTATCAACGTTAATATCTTATCAAAACAAACAATGGCGTCGGAATTAGTCGAAATATGAAAATAATGCGATAAAGAAGTAATAGTTGTTTATGTCGCGACAATTCAATAAAACAATGCTACTTTTGAAAATAGTCGCAGAACCAACTTTGTTCGGAAAACTTCGGCAAGTTTCGTAATTCGCCTTGTTGTAAAAAATCATAAAAAGCCAGTAGGTACTTACTGGCTTTTTATGAATTTTTGACCGTATAGGGTAGTCACCTTGTACGGTTGAGTGCGTTATTTGTTTCATTGTGTGACACGTATGTGTATGAACGCACACCCAATAAATCTGCACGACCACGAGAGCACACATACAAACATTGATACACGAATAGTTCGTGTCTCTCCCAAGGCACTAAGCGGCGCTAGTGCATCACAATGCGAAGTTGCGTCATATTGTATGAACGAACGGGATATTGTATCGATGATACGAATGATACGACCGACGCTCGACAGGTGGCGCTGATTTATGAATAAAGTTTTTTTGTTCTAGATAAAATAATATTAGTTTTACATATATATCTGATTTAGGTAGGGTAGGCAGTGTCTGTCTGTCTATATGGACTGCACGCCACTGCTATACAGGGTAGCAAACTGTAACCATGAATTCAGCACATAATGATTTCTTGACCAAGAAACTGTTCCTGAATCCATACAAACAGGTTGTTCGTCGATGACGATTATACAGAGGTGATTATTTTATTTGTAAAAATGTTAGTAAATATCAACGTGAATTTTGGTTTCATCTTAACATTTTTATTCTAGTTCTTTTGATCATTGCCTCCAACTTATTTTCACTTGAATCCGATGGAAATAATTTCCTTCGACGATGCAAAGTAAGCCCCCAACTGCATCAAGCCGTCCTGCAGAACTTTATCGGTTTCTTTAACAAACTTATCCCTACTTAAAACCGTTGTTCAGCACAAAAACCACTATTTTGTCAAAAAGTCTGTAGTGACTGACCTATTTCACGGAGTACTTACGACAAACTCTGTGGCGCTTAAGAAATCAATACAAAGAACTTTTTTTGTTCATTCGCATCCCGTACCCGCCATTAACGAAGCAAAATGGATTGTTTAAACTCAATTAGCATTTTAGGAGCGCCCAACTCGTATTAATTTTATTCTGATCGGTCAGTTGCTTTGTTTGTGGTGATGCCAAACGTTATGAATTTTATTGGACGTTCTTTTTGGGTGGTCCGATTAGGTACACAGTTTGGCGGGCAGACACAGGTTAATTTTAGAGGTAGATTACCTTACCGGACAGCGAGCTACCCATTACTCGCCATCCGCAAGCCCGCCCCTACGGTGGCCGAGAATCAACCTGGGATTCCCGATGCTCAGGGCGTCTCCTGCGAAGGCTACGGCCGTGAGAGCCCATGTACTGCCTCTCCCTCACGTGCATCGCCTCCCTCTTTGCGAGCATCACCGTTTCGCTGAAGTAAGCGACTGCTAGTCATGCACTCTGGCTCCGTACCATGGCCTGGACCAGGGCCGGACGCGAGAGATCGCCGCCACCGATCGCCTCCATGAGGACACGGCGGCGCTCCGCCCAAGCTGGGCAGACCTCCACCGTATGCTCCACTGTGTCCTCAGAGTGATCTTTGCAATGGAAACACCCGGGCGTTCCTCCCGCCTTATGCGAAACAGGAATCTCCCGAAATAGCTGTGTCCGATGAGGACCTCTGTTTGGCGGAAGGTGACGACGTCATGCCACCTCTCAAGCCACTGCTCAAAGAGAGGACTTACCGCCGCAATCGTGGCGTGCCCAGCACCCGGTCGCCATGAGATCCCGCCGGAACTTTATCCGTTGTGCCGCGATTTCCCGCGGCAGTGGAGTTACGCCCCGGCGTTTGACCTCCTCGCGCCACTCCCAAGTGTGTGCGAGGACCTTTGCCTCCAGATCCCATGGCGACGAGATTGACTGGTTAGGGCCATATTCTAACCGAAAGCAGCGCGATCAACGTAATCGATTCTATGAATTATTTTATCCCTCGACTGTTAGGCAGACTCATTGAGTTTGATAACAATAAAAAGTAATTGCGTTAATTACTTGACACTTGAAAGTTTAACGTTTGGGCAAGCCACGATTGCGGTGGTAAGTTCCCTCATTGAGGAGTAGATTGAGAGGCACCACGGCGTCCTCAGCTTCTGCCTGACGCATGTCCTCACCGGACACGAGTGTTTCGGGAGGTTCCTGTTTCGTATAAGGCAGGAGGAAACGCTCGGGTATTTCCGCTACGTAAATCGCCTGAGGACACGGTGGAGCATACGGTGGACATCTGCTCGGCTTGGGCGGAGCACCGCCGTGTCCTCTTGGAGGTAATCGGCGACGGTGATTTCTCGCGTCCGGCCCTGGTCCATCCATGGTACAGAGCGAGAGTGCATGGGTAGCCGTCACCTCCTTCTGGGAAGCAGTAATGCTCGCGAAGAGGGAGGTGGCGTACGTGAGGGAGAGGCAGTATATGCGCCCTCACGGCTCTAGCCTCCGCAGGAGCCGCCCTGGACGTCGGGAATCCCAGGCTGATTCCCGGCCACCGTAAGCGCGGGCTTGCGGACGGCGAGTAATGGGTAGCTCGCTGTTTGGCAAGGACCAAGCCCGGGTCGACGGCGCGTTGTGTTCCACCGGCGCCTCAAAGAGATGTCAGCACCAACTGGTGGGGTCCGCAAGGACCGATGTCTGCCAGAGGTGCGGGTTGTTCGAAAGAGATACCGTGGCCCCTAGCACACAGGCAACTGATGGAACACGGGTGGGTCTTAGTCAGTAAAAGTCTGACACGCCCTCCTGCTCCACCCAGAGCGGGAGAAGTTATTTGATTATTTACCGCCCTCAAAAAACAAAAAGGTTTAACGTTATCGTTTCTATGAATTTTTGGTTTTAGATAGGAAGGATCTAGGTTCCCTACAATGTTTTTCTTCACCGTTTTCTTCAGCAATGGTGATGAAATAAATTACACAAATTGGGTTCAAACCCACGATCTAGAACTAGTCGAGTCTACTACCACTGGGCTACCACTGCTCTCGATTGACTGTAATTGTCATCACCTTAACTTTCATAAACTTAAACATCAATAATGCACATTGAATATCATGAAGTGTTTTAAGTCTCTCTAATATGACCTTTTTTTATTTAGTATATGTTATTTTCATATTCATGTCATCATAATTCCGGAATAAATGCTCTAAATATTGATGAAAACCTCACCGTAATCTATTGCAAAGTAAGTGACTTTTATTTATAATAATGTATAAAAATGGATAAATAGATATAGACATATAAGACACTCAATTAACAACAAAATTCTTCCGCCACCCCTAAAAATTCGAATCCATAAAACAATTACCCACGAACGGTCTCCGTCATAACATTTCACAATAAGCCGCAGGGAACAAATCCTGGTCGCCTGCATTTGGCAACTCCACCGGCATCGGGACGTGACGTACTTTTAATTGGAGGTTTGTCGCTATATGTGGCCAAGCACTTGGTTTCCTCTGCCCGCCTAGTCTTGGCAGAGTTCTGTGCACGGAATACTGTAAATTCATTATCTGAAATCGGATCAGAATGAAAAAAGGAGTAGGTACATAGGCGTGAGTGGATTGTGGGAGTCGGTTTTATTTTTGTGGTAGTGAGCTGTTTGAATTTAATTGTTCTCGAGGACGCACAGAAAAGAAAGAAAGAAAAACTGTTTGAAGGAACACAAACACTAAAAAGAACAAATTAGGGGAAATATGCGTCACATATCCACGTAAATTGGTCATCGCTCAGCATAATGCTGTGACCCTATACGAAACTAAGCCCCAGCGTTAGTTTTTAGCGACAACATACCTACAATAATATACGATAAAAAAAAGCAAGATAAGAAACATTTTAAATATACAATTCGTTCCAAATGTTAAAAATAATTGTTTATTTATTTGTACAACATGATACATTTTGTTACCACACATAAACGTTTATACATATTAAGATTAATATTTATTTAAAAAATTCCAACTGTACTTAGTGTTTTCCATCGTTGCAAAGCCTGCAATATTTAAAAAAAACAAGCTATTAACAAAACAATTGCCAAAAAACAAAGCCAGGGTTTGTATTGAGTGCTTACAGCAACGTCATGTCGGGGCAACGTCGCCGTCGTTTTCGGAGTCAGACATATTGGTTTGCACCAAAACATTACACACATACAGCAATAGGAAATGTTTAAGAGAGTACAAAGAAAATACCTTACTTCAACCCAGGGTGTTTATTCAACAAGCGGCTAACAATTAACTTCTTTTCATTCGCATTACAATAGTTTTTATACACAAAATTACCGCAAAACATTACCGCCAAACATTACGCGAAACTTTACCGCCAAGAAGAATTTGTATAAATTATGCGGATGTGTCAAAATAATTCCGTAACATCCTACTTTTCATAATTGTGAAAGTTTGTATGTTTGGATGTTTGTTACTCAATCACGCAAAAACGGCCGGACGGATTGGGATGAAATTTTGACACATATAGTTTATAAGTAGCATTAAAATATAGGATTCTTGTCATACCGGCAGTAAGTTCCCGTGGGATAATTTCCGACCTCCACGCGGGTGAAGCCGCTGGCATAAGCTAGTTTTTAATCATTCAAGCGGATTTGTAAAGATAATACCAACATCAAATCTTAAAATAAAGTCAACCGGAAACGCACAATATTATAAGTAAATCAAAGTATCAGAACAGAAACTTTATATTAATTCGAACGGAAACAATCCAAGGCTGATTCCCGGCCACCGTAGGCGCGGGCTTGCGGACGGCGAGTAATGGGTAGCTCGCTGTCCGGTAAGGACCAAGCCCGGGTCGATGGCGCGTTGTGTTCCACGCGCGCCTCAAAGAGATGTCAGCAGCAACTGATGGGGCCCGCAAGGGCCAATGCCTGCCAGGGGTGCGGGTTGTTCGAAAGAGATACCGCCGCCCCTGGCACACAGGCAACTGAGGGAACACGGGTGGGTTTTAGTCAGTAAAAGTCTGACACGCCCTCCCGCTCCACCCAGAGCGGGAGAAGTTATTTGATGATTTCCCACCCAAAAAAATAAAAAAATAGACTAAACCAGAAATGCAAGTATTCATTTAGTAAACAACATGAAAGTCACATGAAGTACAAAATCATAAGCTTAAAATCAAATAATAATTTGGCGCCCATATACACCGTGTTATTTGATCATATGTAGAATCATATTCGTTACTAAAAAGTTGCTATGCTATTCTAATCTAAATTAATTCCCGTGAACCAAGGGCAAGGCATTGCCATACAACGTGATAATGCCGCCCAGTCTCTTGGGTACCGACATTACCACGTTTTTTCGACGCCATATTTTATTAGTTTGACAATAGTTTCATTAAGTTGGGATTTCATATTGTTATATTTAATAATGAATTAGTTGTTTTAATTAACTAGGCTGTTATTTATGTACATTTCATATTAATTCTGAAGAAAACTAGTTTCAGCTAAATTCAGCTTTAACCTGCGGGCCACACTAAAGAAGAAATAGCTTTAATTTTGACTGTTCTACAACATTCATTGCGTTTTAAGTTGTTGAACAGAAAAGTTTTTCGAACATATGAAGCAATGGAGTAGCAATATCCTTCAAAATTATTCGACTTATGGTGTACTAATGGTCGAAATTCGACCATAATTCATTTAAATTTTAATCACCAATAGTAAAAAAATATTAGCTTTCTGCACTACTTCTCCACATAAACTTTAACTTTGCCAAATGTCATACTCCTCCATCCGCTTAATTTTCATAAAAAGGGGTACAAAGATTTTGCTTCAAATATTAATATGAAGATGACGCAATTAGGGTGCTGAAATGCTTTCTCAGCATTATCATGTTATGTATTTTCAATAGATATGGGACACAGATATGGTATTTTCGATTCCCACGTCTTAAGGCGCAGGTAATCATACGCTCAGTTACGTTTTCATTTTCAAACTAAATTACGTACTGACATCGTCGATATCATTGTTGTTGATTGATTTCGAAGCCGAGCTGGCGCCTACTTATCTACAAATTGTTAGGCAATTTGACATCTTACGTCAATTGCCGTGTCATTGCCATTTTATCATTTTATTCACTTGTCAGAATGACAGTTTTGATAAGAATAAATAGTCAGTTGGTAGTTAATTTTCCTAACAATTGCATGCATTATCCTAACTACGTTGAGTTTGGCTTCCAGTATAAGCGGATGCAGCTGAATACCAGTACTTTACACGGAGCGACTGCCCATCTAACCTCCACAACCCAATTACTGGGTAACACAATATCCCTTGATAAGACTGCTTGTCAGACTCTCGGGCTTCTGGCGACCCGTAACGACTGTTAACGATCCGCGAATAACAGCTGGAACCAATGGCTTAACGTGCTTTCCGAGGCACGGAGGGGTCTTGGTATGTAAAGATGGTCAAAAAATATTTATGGAAGTTATTGTCACACAGTAATATATAAAACTAGCTTTTGCCAGCGGCTTCGCCCGCGCGGAATTTTCATCCCCTATTTAACTCCCTTAAGGGTTAAATTTCGAAAAATCCTTCCTTGTTCCTTGTCTACATTATAAAGGGAACCTCTGTGCAAAATTTCAGCGCTCTAGGTCCAAGGGTTTGGGGTTGGGCGTTGATGAGTCAGTCAGGACTTTTTTCTTTAGTTATTTTAAGATAGATAGATATTGTCTGGTGCTGTAGACAATGTTTTCGTCAAAAAAGCATTTCATCATGCAAATATTCGTAGCAAAATAAAATACAAAACATGGCCACGGATCGAGTTCTTTTCAAATCTTTTAAGTGTATTTACTTTAGCCAAAGACATATTTCAGTAGATATATCTAAAAGCTCTTGAGATAATACAATGAAAAAGCTATGAATAGATACATTTTGTTTTATTGTCCGTCCGGAGAATCGCATAAATTCTTTGTGTCAGGATTTAACCGATCATATTTTACGCGGCGACCCGTTCTAGGGTGCGACATAAAAATACGCGTTCTACTTTGATTTATAAACAACATATAGATCAAACGGACTTGTTTTTATACAATTTACTTTGATAAATCATAGGGTTTCGTCAACCATTGAGGCGGTAGCACGATTGTGGATATGCGTTTATCTAATTTAAAATCGTTTGTCTTAGTCCGGAAATACACGTGCAAGTGGGAATATTAATTTGGGTCTTGCTTTAAAGGTTAGGACTATCTCCTTTATTTAATTAAATATATAAATTATGTTTTAAAATAAATATAAAATAAAATATGCAATACCTGTAAAATAAAATAAAAACATTAAAACATAAAAAATAGTAGGTGGCGGTCAGGGGTCTAGAGAGAAGAACCACCTAACAATGCGAGCAATGTCCAGAAATACCGCTTTCCGAATCAAGCCCTTGATCCAGGTGCCCAATGAGAGCCTTGTCAGGTATTGGTTGAGGCTCTTGGCTATTAAACAATCGGCTGTTACGACTATCGGCACAATGATCTCTGTCTACAGTTATTATAACGGCTATAGGTAAATATTCTGTGAAAATTTCAAGTGTCTGCCCAGTACGGTTCAATAGATACAGCCCTGTGAGGCTGCGGCAGACAAACAGATCTATGGACGGACAGCGGAGCCTTGGTAATGAGGTCCCGCTTAAAACGGAACCCTAAAAACGTAATTCTTTACTACACAATGAAAAATTGTTAAAATAAATTGAACAGGCACACAACAATATCTAAAAGCCTATTCCATTTAACTGTACATCTATAACTACCATTGCTACGCAGGTACAGAGTCTGAAGGCCGACTCAGTAATAAGAACGCAATGTAATACATTTTATTAGCATCAATTTAAATAAATACCCCGACAAATGGCGGAGGGTGCCGAGACACTTTCGGCTCCAAATCAAATTGTCTGAGCCCTCTACTTTAAATTGGTGCAGTTCAAAACTATCAGTTTAAATTGGGGGTAGTTTAGGTAAGATAATAATTGAAAATGGGGCATAATAACTAGTACTTAGCTACCATTAAAATAGTAGTAAAAGCCTTTTAAGGCTACGTACGTACCGATATGTGCCTGGCGAGTCGCTGACTGTGTGAGTAGCGAAGTGAAATGAACGTTTTAGAATTTCAACCGGCCGCACTGCGCGCTTGGCGCCTTTAGTAGTTGCTTAGCGTGTATTGAAGTAACCAAACATGATGTTAAATCACTAACTTTAGGCGCTTAGCAAGCCACCTGTCGGTGCAAACGTAGCCTTATAGTTTTACATAGAAATATTGCAATAAAACTTTATGGATATAAATTTTATGCACACAGATGAGAATATGAAAAAAGAACCACTGGTTAACAAAGCAAGCGCCACTTATTTTCTCTACTTAAACAAAGAGTAACACTAATTAATTTTTCATTATAACTACAATTCTAAAGCCATTAACCAATCATAAACCCGTATCTCCTAACCCTTAAGCAACCCAGTCAAAACACACTAACGAAATTGCCAGACTTGGGTCCACCAGACCTACCTACGAGCAGACCTGTCTATATGTAACCAGATGTCTGTTTCGTCTCACGCATCCATCAAAGGCACAAAATAGATAGATACAGAAGGCCGGCTTCATGCATCAAGCAAGAACAGCGCGTAGGCACACATAGACGCGTATAGTCTGTTCTAAAACTAGGTATCTAGTGGCAATGTAAGCAAATGGATCTGAAAACGTACTTGTAGATGCCAATTTGTAGAAGCACTTACAAATATTGTGCTTTGGTTTGATGGTTTTAATTCTTAATTAAACCCGAAATTCTAAATTTAAATGTTTGTTTCCGTTTCTCATTTGAGAATTGCGGTTACTTTTATAACCTCAATTTTAGTGAATAATTTTTCAGTCATAAAGTGAATCATGTTATTCAAACAATAAATTGTCGAACAAACTTATGAGATGTAAACTTGAAACCTTCTCAATACAGATGAACGGTATCCCGTATTATGTTTCGAAAGTGATTGCGTAAGAATATAACCTGAACAAGGTTTATATTCACTTTCATTTGATAGTTTTGTAAAGACCATACGACGGTGCGGCCGATCTCAAACAAATGACAGTCGCGAGTGCGCTAGCACTCATTGTTCGTGAGCCGTGTCTGCGTGCGGACGATTTCACTCCTTGCATGGAGCTGGCCTTCTGTACATATCTATTCTGTGTCGGAGGGGTGCGGAATTAGGTATAGCCTTTAAATTGAAATACTGGCAGTGCTAACGTCATTTCTGGGGGACGTACCGGGGCGGGACGCAATGTGACGACCGGTGTTGACTTGTTGAGTCATACTATAGATGTATGTTTAGTTAGGGATCTAGCAGTTTATTTGGCTATTTAAGACCAATTTTACACGTTAATAAGTATGTTGACTAAGTAGGATCCCGAAAACAAGACTTCCGTTTGTGATGTTTGAGAAATCAATAGACCTGTTATAATTTTTTTTTTCAGAGTTATTAGTAAGTCATAGTATTTTTCGATTTAAATAAAGTGCCGACAAAGGTATTTTGTTTTCTCTCGTAGCTATAAGTGGATATTTTAGAGGATTATTTACCCTAGTAACTTGGCTCTCGAAACACGTTTAAGTCAGTGTAGGGTAGTTAGAAACACATTTTCCAAGAAAATTATATTTGTTACTTTCAAAAGACCAGCAACTGTTTACTTTTAAAATAGGTGAGAAAAAAAAACCTTTAATACTTTTTGACAAACAAAATATTTTGAAGAAGACTGTAAAAGTAAAACCTTTTCGTTCAGTTTCGTAAATTTCGCGGAAACTCACCCTTTAGACTTTGAGTTTTTTATCACATCTTACAATTTACTGAGCAAATGCCTTCCACAGGGTGTACAAAAAATAATAAAAGATTTTTCTCAGTCTTACTTATTTCATGAATCGGATTTCAGATTCCTTGGAATCAGATTAAACATATTTTTTTTTATTTTAATCAATGAAATCTTTTAAGCCACACTGTAACTACCACATCCTTACACTATAACTAACAAAACCAAAAAAAAAATTAAATCGTCATCATCATCATCATTTCAGCCGAAAAACCTCCACTGCTGACCATAGGTCTCCCCCAAGCACCGCCACTTCGACCTGTTCTATGCTTCTCGTATCCAGCGGATTCCTGCGACCTTTACCAGGGCATTTGCATTTAGAATACCTAATAACTATGTCAGTATTCCTACAAGTACGATTGAAAAGAGTATGCTTACATGGTTTAGTCATGTTGAGAAGATGAAAGAAAGGCGACTAACAAAATGTATTTACAAGGCAGATGTAAGTGGAAACGCCGGGAGGACATTTAATGACCTTATTGGTGATGTTTTTTTAGAAAGTTCAGGTGCGCAGTACTCGAACCGGGTGGCGTGACCAGAGGCCTTAGTGTGAGTTTCATTTTAGCATCTCGATAAAACGCATCGAGCGTGTTTGGCGCTCCGATTGGCCCTGAATTGGTGACGGACCAAGCAGAACGTCGAACGCGCTCGATGCGTTTGATCGAGATAGTTAAATGAAACTGACAATAGGGCCACAGATGTATGAACGTAAACGAGGCAAAAGGAGTATGTAAGGAGGTATGCAAGTGGCTTTCTGTGCAGTATCTTCCTACTGCTATGCAATGAAGGCGTGAGCTTATGTATGTATCCCTATAAGTTAAAACAAATGGCATTTACCCGACTTTTTCCATAAGAAATAATGAAAATACTCTACCTTAAGAGGCCGTTTACAAAATCTTGCCAATTACGCTTTTTTACTTGATTTTAATTTTAAAGACGTACTTTTACAGTTAAAAATGCAGTAGCATTTCCAGATGATTTGATGTACGACATGAAAGATCGTTTCAGTTATTTTCTAATTAATCAGCTCTCTTTTTATTTCTGGCGGGAATTATAATGCAAGATTTAGATTGTTTTGAAATATTATTTACTGCCGATTCTTTATAATTTTCTTTTTGGGAAATAGGTCTGATCTTGAAATGAAGTTTCTGTTGTGTTCATTTTGTTGAATGAGAGTTCTGAGTGGCCGAAATCAAAACCATTAATTGCTCATTTTCTCTAAAATTTCACACTAAGTTTAATATTTTTTACCATGTTTTAATATGAAAATGGTAAAAAGTAATTCATAATTGTATAGATGACTTCTAAAAAATACATTGTAATTTATTATAAAAAAAAATAACATCCCTTAATTGCAATCACAGCTGCTTTTATTCTCAAAGCTGAAGCCCAGACGTACAAAAACAAAACACGCTTGCTTTGCGAAATGCAACGTTATTAAGAGCGACAATCAATACCAATCCAATCTCGATAAAGTTAGGAGGAGAGTGGCTTCGACGTTACGTGTCATACGTGATCTAACTTTGCGAAAATTCCAACAATTTTGCGAAAATTCCCCCATTTTGCGAATCGAACTCCATTTCGAATCGTTTAAATATTAAATCAAACTTACGACGTAAGTCAAACGTGCGTGTGAATGTACGATAAAGGCACTCGGCGCCCGAATAGACAATAACTGTTCCCGGAGCTAATAAATTTTGTGGGACAAATATTTTTATGGCACCCAGTATTCGTTTGCTGCTATTGGTATTGTATGCAGATTTTGATGTGCATTTTTGAAATATCGTTTGCATTTGACGACTAAATCTGTGGTTTTTTTTATTTCTAACGTGTCGATTATCGTGGACGTCCGCGTACATTCACCAATACAGATAACTAACCAGGGTCGTTGGATATAGTTGAAGTTTTGCAAGAAACTGCTGGATGTTTTTGCAATGGTTTAGCAATATCCTTCAAATTGTTTCAGATTTTGATTAATATTGTGTCACGCATTATGGGTGCCGATCTAAAATAATAGCTCCATTGTTTAGAATGCACAAGCGAATATTGCCTAAAACAGGTATGTAATCTGTGGAAAACGTTTTCATTTAGCGAGTACCAGTTGATCATCAAACATTATATAAAACCAAATAATTTAATGTAACAAGCCTTAATTCCAACCATTAGTTATTGTTTAAATTTAATTAATTTCATTCTAACGAGTTTAGGATCAAGCGGAACCACACTTTGAATTAATTATTTCGTTGGTTTATAATTTCGGGAAATTTGTAATTAGCACATAATAGAGCACTGGGCGTTGTTATGCTGCGGCTGTTCATGACATTAATAATACCTATTACGAATAGTTTACGTCAAAATTATTTCCGGGTGGGAAGCCATTACTAAAATTACATCATTATCACAGTGGAAAAACGCCCTAAGTCATGATGGAGTATATATTCATAAGGTTCAATTTCGCTCTTCGCTCGAAATCACTACGAATGTCCTAATATGTATGAGCGTAATCAAAGTAGCTTAGGACTTGCCTCCCTAGGGGCTGAAATCTGTGGTATTAGAGTAAGTACTCCGAATAAACTGGCAAGAATATACAATAAGCCTATTCATTTATGCCGTTTGCGCTTTATACAGAATTTTTGGTTGAATTGTGGAATCTTTTAATACTGAAATTGTTGTATATGAGACGCATTTTCTTGCTCAACTGTACGACGTCTGATGCATTTAACTATTTAACTTTTAAGTAGAATAGTTTAACACCTGAATTTAGAAAGTTAATGAATAAATTAGGTTTTGGTTTACAGAGAATAAAATTTCTCATAAGAACTCAAATAAAAGTTGACTTAAAATTCTCATTTTAAGTCAACTGTTATTTAGTTCTTATGAGAAATTTTCCTTAAACTCTATGACAGTATTGTTTTTTGCCGTAATTAGTCCGTGCACATGCACTAATTAATTTAAACTTTTTCACTGCTCGTTTTGTTTGTTATTGTTTTTTTTATGTAGTTGCATGTTTGAATGAACGGAATTATTGGTGATTTTTACACGCTTTATATTAGCTTCACTTGTATGTTTGTTTGTATGTATGTATGTTTGTATGTTTGTTTGTAACCGACTCCTTAGGGCGCGATTTTGACCCACTACAAACGGTCAGATTCATTTAAACTTTGTAGACTTATATCGAGGACCGATGACAATTCAAAAATTAAAAAAAAAATACAAAAAAAAATACAAAAAGAAATACAAAAAAATAGTAAATAAATAATAGTTTAAAACACTAAAAAACACGCTTTAAAAACCAAACTAAAAAAGTAGAAAATAATTTAATTCTATTAAAAAGCGTGGGGTGCTTTTTCAGGTATTTTGATAACCAATAAATATCAAGCACTCCACGCCTTTTCTTCAACTATTATTTATTTCTAAAGTTGTTTGACATTTGTTAATTCGTATAATTTTGTTTTGTATTCTTTGTAATGACTTCAGATTAGATTTAGCGACTGATCCCCACAGTTTATGTATGTATTCAAGGTTAAACAGTCATGTAAATTCAACTATAAATATTTTTATTGAATTTCAATCTAATTATCTGAAATTGAACAAGACAACTTTCAAATTACACCTTAGCACAAAAATAATGGCCGAAAATTCCCAATTGACGCAAACTTTAACGAAACTCACAAACAGCGATGCAATGCGACAACCAAAACAAAAATAGAAACAGGAAATTAAAGAGACATCATTAAGATAATGTTAAGGAGAAAAATCTCGAATGGCTGTGAACAGGCTGGCCACTTGACACATACAGAGCACTCTCCAATTTGTTGCAAACTCGCTTCGTAAGTCCCGTACCTATTGGATATCTGTGTTCACTCCTCAAGTAAATGAGAATGTCTGTACCATTTAATTATCTATACCTAAATAACACTATGTTATTTGGTTATTTAGTAGCAGGGCACATGGTAAGAGGACAGGACAAATGGTGCAAGATTGTGACGCGATGGTATCCTAGAGAAGGAAAAAGGAGGAGAGGCAGACCACCGAAAAGGTGGGATGACGACATTAGACTAGTGGCAGGAGTGTCGTGGAACAGAGTGGCTCATGAGAGACACGAATGGAAAAGGTTGGAGGAGGCCTTTGCCGACTGGCAAACAGATTTACAGAAATTAAGGAAGATTTAATTATTAGACTAAGTTTTCTAAGTTAATTGTTACGTATAAGTGGTATAAGTTAATCTGAATAAAAGGCTATTTTGTTTATTTATTTTATTATTTATTATTTGGTTATTTATCATCTGCCTAGCTTTTTCCCAACTATGCTGGGGTCAGCTTCCAGTGAAGCCGGATACATATGATGATGATGATGATGATGATGGGACTCCCTTTTCCGCACTTTTTTTTTTTTTTTTTTTTTTTTTTTTTTTTTTTTTTTTTTTTTTTTTTTTTAAAAAAACGTTGCTCCACACTAGGAATGACTCCTGTATTGTGGGTGCGTTTACAAACATCTAAACTCACATACACAAACAGCCAGACCCGGAACAACTATTTGTAGGTCATACCAATATTTGTTCCGTGCGGGAATCGAACCCGCGACACGCAGCGCAGCAGTCAATCGGTTAACCGTTGCGCCAACCGTGCTGTCAAACTTAGACTCCCATTCGGTCCGTTGTGCGTGGGGATTCTGGCTAACAGAGCCAGCCTAGCTCCGCCCAGAAGCACAGAAGCTTCCTGGGAGATTCGCAGGCTTCGCGGAGCGACCTCACTGTTCCGAGGATTTCTTCACGTTGAGAAGCCACGGCCTCGCATTCCAGGATGACGTGGGCGGCTGATTCCTCGGCGTCAAGGCAGCCCCTGCAAAGTGGGCTATCCGTGGCGCCTATGTTAAAAAGATGTTTGTTAAGGGGGTTATGGCCCGTAATTGTTCCTATTATTATTCTAAGGTTATTTCTACTCAGGCTGAGAAGTTTTTTGGTTAATCGCGGGTGTACAATTGGTAAAGTCAATTTTGACTGTCTACAGTCTGTTGCCCGTGACCATCTGTTGTTATGGAGTTCGGTCGACCTTTGGCGAATCCACGCACGAAATTGTGAGAAAGGCAGGGGGAGAAGCGGGTACGGGTCTAGCACTTTCATATCAGAGCCTCTCTTCGCAAGTTCATCTGCGGCATCATTGCCTAAGGATCCACTATGCCCTTTGATCCACAGGAGGGTAATACGATTGGACGTCGATAAACTCTCCAGGGCTAGATGGCACTCAAAAATTAGTTTGTTGTTGGTTTGCTTGTTCTCCAAAGCTTTGAGCACAGATAGGCTGCTAGCCGGATACATATAAGAATCAGTATTTTATACGGATCGACTGCCTATGTGACCTCCACAATCCCGTAAAACGATACCCCTTGGCAAGACTGGTTATCGTTCTTTTTGACGACCCGTAACGCGTTCCATAGACCCCCCCAGTAGGTTTCCGAATTGGCGTTGCGGGGGGGCTCAGTAACCGTGGTCATCCCCACGGTGAAGCGAAGAGGAATCCCGAGGTGGGGCCGCTCGTCAGGGCTTTTGCCTCCAAGCCGACGACGTAGCGGCCAAAAAGTAGGTTGCGGTGAGGTGCATCGCAACTGAGGCGGGCCGCGATGTCGAATGGGAGGCATCGCGGCTGAGGAGGAGTGCCGGTACTTGTGAGTAGCGCTCTTCCCTTCCGTGGCCAGGACGGGGCCGCCACCGTTTGATGGCGGACGCGGTGGGGCCGCAGGGGAGGAGGAGTGACGGTATAGCGTTGGCCACTCTCACTATCCCCTGCGGCCGAAAAGTGTTAGGCGGCGGGGCCACTGTGCTGACTCATTGCAGCGGGACCAAGGGTGCCAGACACGGGGTCGTCTGGGGCCCTTATGCTATTTGTTTCCTGGGGAAGTCACAGCGTGCCATGTGTCCTCGTGCGCCAGTGATAGGGGTTATTCCCCTCCGGGGAGGGTTCGCGGATGGCTTGCGCGTTTCCGGGTTCCCGCCTCAAGAGACACTGGAAGACACCGTGGAGTTTTAGTGGGTTACAGTTCCACATAACTGCGCTATCTCCCCGTGGCAGCGCAGTAGGCATTTCTCCACGTTCAACAAAAAAAAAAAATGCCCGGGTCGACGTCGCGTTGTGTTCCACGCGGGCCATCAGAGATGTCAGCAACAACTGGTGGGGTCCGCAAGGGCTGATGCCTGCCAAGGGTGCGGGTTATTTGAAAGAGATACCGTGGCCCCTGGTACACAGGCAGCTTAAGGAACATGGGTGAGTTTTAGTCAGTAAAAGTCTGACACGCCCTCCTGCTCCACCCAGAGCGGGAGAAGTCATTTGGTGATTTCCCAACCTCAAAAAAAAAAAGAGATTCACGAATGACAGAGGAGACCAACGTGTTTTCCAAAGCACGGAATGGTCTTGCTATGTAAGGATAATCACCCATCCACAGACCAGCTGCTCTAAGCTTAGCTTTACCTGATCGATCGAACCGTGTGGCTGTTATTAAGTACTTAGCCATAAGCCCCGTGGCTTTGGTTATTGTAATTATAAATATTTATTTGTTAAACTTCGTCAAAGTTACGTGAGCGTAGAACGATCGTGGAAGGTAGTTAGTTTTCTATTCGATAATCTAAGATTACCAAATAAGTAAAATAAAAGACAGAAACCCAACGTTCGGCTTAGAAAATATTTATACAGTCAGCATAGTAACTAAAGTCATTGACTCCGTCGTCAAATTTTCTCGCCGACCTCAAAAACATTTCGTTACACAAATTAATAAACTTCTGAATAAAATACTCCTTAGTCCTAAACCACTTAACGCCATCATAAAGCAATTTTAACCTCACAAAATCTGATAATAATTTTGATTCCCCAGGATATTTATTTAGGCTGCCTTGGGACATTTATTTATTGACTCGTCTCCTCGTTAGTCTTATTTTGATGGCACGAGACTAAGTAATTACGTTAAGTTACGCTTACCAATGTCGGCCCGTGGATGGGTGACCATCCACCTACATACCGAGACCTCTCCAGGACTTGCAAAGCACGTTAAGGCGTTCGTCTCGGCTGTTGTTTGTAGATGTTTCACAGTTGGTACGGGTAGTCAGAAACCTGGAAGTCTGACAACAAATATTACCGAGGGGCATCGTATTACCCAGTAACTGGGTTGCAAAGGTCAGATAAGCGGTCGCTCCATGTGAAATACTGGCGATTAGTTGCATTCAGTAAGACTGGAACCTGACCCAAACATTGTAGGAAAAAGGCTAGGCAGTTGATAATGTCTGCTCGTTACAGCAGGCTTAGCATAACGCTTTCTATTTCTACGAAGAATAGACAGGGCTTTTTCAATACAAAGTGACATTTCGTTTTCTTCATTTTTGACATCGCACCGTAGATATCCTTCTACAATCTGTCGTTTTGTCTTTCGTTTTTAACGATCTTTGTCTAGTTCCTTACACATGTAGACTATTTCAGAAGAATATTTCTTTCCAAACTGTCAAAATCACTCTGACAACAAAGTTTCTACTCGACGGCCACAAAGTATATACGATTATCTACAAAATTATGATTCGTTTAGAACGCATAACTGTGATAATTAATAGAAAAACATAGCTATCTTCCTATTGTACATCGTTTAGTTAATAGTCATGTCTATTCTTCCGTCGACAAATCGGTGCTCATGCTAAGCCTGCTGAAGTAGTCGAAAGCGTGATTGCTGAGCTTGTGGTACTGGAACCGATCCTCAGGCGTTTTATTTTTGTACATTAGGATTTTTGTCAGTACCAGCCCGGAGTCTGGATTGTTAGCAATGACGAATGAATCGCCTCTTTTTACTTCTGCCAAGCACAATCAAAATTTTAATGATCCCACTGCAGGGATACAGGCCTCGGCTGTAAGAGTGAGAGGGCCATAATCTACCACACGGGCCCAGTGTGGATTGGTAGATGTCGTACGTCTTCGATTTTTTTTTTCTAAAACATACCGGTTTTCTCGCGATGGTAATGTTCACCGTTTTGAATGCAGCCGTGACGAAATTGTTTACACAAAGTTAAGCACCTTGTTTCAAACCCACGACTCTTAAGTCGGGGCCTTTAAGACTAGGGCATCACTGCTCTTTCTCACTCTGCCTATACCTTTCAGGAATCAGAATAATCACACATGATATTATGTTATTTATTTAATCTACACTATGTGAAAATAGTACCCCCCACATTCCTTCGTAGATAATAATTAATTAATAGTGCGCGTGATATATTACTGTCATGGCGCTGTCAGTCTGTGGTGTTAATTGTGGCAGTGGTGTGAAGCAGCCGAAAGATATGTGAATTAATTAGTGGAGCAGCGAGTTATGGCACCTATTTGTGTCGCGGGAGGTATTGTGTGTCGGCGTGAGATATGGTTGCAGTTTATTGGTCGACATCATATATGTTTAATATTGAAGCGAACTGCATTTGTCTTACCAAGGGGTATCATGTTACCCAGTGTCTGGATAGTGGAGGTCAGATAGGCAGTCGCTCCATGCGAAGTACTGGTATTCAGCTGCACCCGGTTAGACTGGAAGCCGACCTTAATATTGTTTGGAAAAAGCTAGGCAGATGGTGATAACGATTACTGTAGTAAAATTAGAGAGAGAGCCCAGAGCGTCAAAAAACACACTGGATTTTTAACTTTCGGCGTTAAGCACAGTGTTTAAAATCCCGTGCACAGTGAAAAACACGCCCGTATGAAGCTGGGCTAATCTTCGTATTTTTAATAACGGTGCATTCTAATCTCAGTCGTAATACATCAAAAAAACTTCTATTTTATTTACATTTTTGACAAGTTTTAACTACTGAATGTCACTGAAATGAGATTGCGACTAGATTTTGAACGTTTTTAATAACTTAATTGGCCTTCTAGTTACAAGCCAAGTAAGAAGCGACTTTTTAACCTCCCAACAAAAACTAACAAACAAAATGCTAACTTCAGTCCATAAGTCAAAGATTAAGTCATTTGGGACCAATAATACGCCACAACAAATCACGCTATATCGAAAATGTTCCCCAGAAGACGAAAGTATATTTACAAGAAAAATAAAAAAAATATTTTTAGGAAAACTTCAGGATTTTCCTCGGAGCGTTCAGATAGTAGTAACATAACTATGTATCTTCGGACGGCCGCGCCCGGACACAATCGTAAACATAAAATGTAATACAGGTACAACAATACTGTAGGGTCTAAGTTGCAAGATATTTAGTACTTGGATATTATCATCATCGACTGCCTAGCCTCTTTCTAACTGTATTGGGGTCGGCTTCCGGTCTAACCGGATGCATCTGAATACCAGTATTCTACATGAAGCGACTGCCTATCTGATCTCCACAACCTAGTAACTGGGTAACACGATATCCCTTGGTAAGACTTTCGGGCTTCTGACGATCCGTCACAAATGTCAAAAACGTATGACAGCCAGGACTAACGGGTTAACGGCACGGAGGGGTCTTGGTATGTAAAGATGGTCCCCCATCCAAGGCCCAACCGCAGCAAGTGTAGCTTAACCTAATCTATCGACCCGTGCGGCTGTTGTGACGTAGCCACAAGCCCTACGTACTTGAATATTATCTATACTATACTATATAATAGGTTGGGGAAAAAGTTTCTTCGCATTTTTTAAGAAAATTCAAAACATTTTTTAATAAAGTTTATTTACATTTAACTAAAGTATGTAGGTACCATTTTGTTCGATAACTTTTTGCCATCTTGTAGGTAGGGACATGATCCCATTGCTATAGAAATTTTGGGACTTCTGGTCAAAATACCGCGACAAGTGGTTTTGGCAGTCCTCTCGTGATGTTAACCTGACACTGCCTAAAGAATTCTGAAGAGACCGAAACAGGTGGAAATCTGAAGGTGCAAGGTCAGGACTATACGGCGGATGCATTAACACCTCCCAGCCAAACTCTCTTAATTTTTGTTGGGTGGCTAAAGATGTGTGAGGTCTAGCGTTATCATGATGGAAAACCACACCCCTTCTGTTGATTAATTCCGGCCGCTTTCTCTCAACTTCTTGCTTTAATCTCATCAGTTGTTCGCAGTAGAGTTCAGAATCGATGGTCCTGCCTGGTGGTAACAGCTCATAATGAATAATGCCCTTCCAATCCCACCACACACACAGCATCACCTTGTTGCGAGTTAACCCGGGTTTCGCCACAGTCTGTGAACCCTGACCGGCCTTTGACCACGACCTTTTTCGCACGTTCTTGTCATACGTGATCCACTTTTCATCACGAGTTATCAGCTTCTTCAAAAATGGTTCGGTTTCATTACGTCGTAATAAAGAATCACAAATGAGTACACGGTTCATTAGGTTTCTTTTAGTGAGCTCGTGAGGTACCCAAATGTCGAGCTTTTTTGTGTACCCAGTTTTTTTCAAATGCGCCAAAACTGTTTTGTGGTCAAGTTCCAGTTCTTCAGCTACGTCGTAACTACTGGTATGCCGATCTTGCTCCACTTTTTCAAAAATGGCATCCATTTTATCCGTAATAGGGCGACCAGAGCGACGTGCATCTTTGACATCAAAATTTCCGGATTGAAAACGCTTAAACCAAATTTGTGCTACTCTCACAGACACTACACTAGGTCCATAAACATCGCAAATTTTTTTCGCGGCTTGCGTTGCATTTTTACCTTTTTTGTAGTAAAATTTTAAAATGTATCGAATTTCTTCATTAGATTCACTCATCTTGATGGTACGAAAAACAAATGAAAATCACACATTTTCTTAATTTGAATTTGGAATTATGTTCTTTAAAATTTAAACTTTCAATGATACCAAAACCAGCCAGATACAAATAGTATAGCTAAAGAGATTTTATTACAAGTTCATACATACTATAATGCGAAAAGACTTTTTCCCCAACCTAATATAATATTATGAAGAAGCTGAAGAGTTCGTTTGTTTGGTTGCACACTCTAATCTCAGGAACTACTGGTTCAAATTGAAATATTATTTTAGTGTTGGATAACCCATTTATCGAAGAAGGCTATAGGCTATATAATATCACGCTAAAATCCTTAGAAACCGAGCAAAAAGAAAAAAAGTCAAAAAACGAAGTACTGGCACGAACAGGCGTTTCGAAGTGACGAGGTGGTTCGGGGAGCAAGCAATTTGACGCGAACGAAGTCGCGAGCAGAAGCTAGTCTGTAGTTTTTATCTTAAAAGTAATGGACTATGAAAACATAGTTTCAAATTACTTCAAATGCGGTCCAATTAATTTAATGATGAGGTTTTAATGAAAGAATCAATACGTTACAATTGGAAGTTATTTCCTAATACGTGAAATATGACTGTCTTATCGAATAACAGCTCAATCATTGTTATTCTTCCAGCAAAACTAATCGATTGAAATATTTTATACCTGAACAGACTACAACAATTTTGTTATTATGTATGTATGTTATCCTAGAACGTAAGCTATTTCTTTTCTTTTGTAATTATGTCTCGATATTGTAGCTAGTAACCTAAGGGAAGTTGCAAAGTAAACCCCATTACAAGAATCTTTATAACTTACCGGGGCCTCGAGTTTATGCTGTAGAACAATTGTATGAAAAACAATAATTAATAATTATATTTTTTTTTTTTTTATATACTTAAAAAAGAGTGTTCTAAGTATCCATCTATTTTAAAACTCAAGTTAGAAAGAGACATGTTTACCTAATTATATTAGCATTAAATTTGATGATTACTGATAAAGGCGTGCACTGATTGAACAGGTACACTCTATCTGTGTGGTTCTTTTCTCAAAAGACATACTATTATTGTTTAAATTATTATTATTGTTTTAATAATTGTGAATGTGAGGACTATGTGGGTAATTTTTTTAATTTCTTTTTTGTTTTTTTTTTTGTTTTGTTTCATCTCTTTCTCAGTTAGTTTTAATGTTAATCTGGCAGTTTGAGTACTTTATGCGGCCCACCCAAATGTCCTTTCTTTGGTATTGTTCGTCAAATCGTTGAGCTCCTCAAGTTCTGAGTTGAGCTGCATGATTACTGATAAATGCGTGCACAGAATGGACAGGCCCACTCAATCTGTGCGGTTCTTTTCTCAAAAGACCGTTTCAGACACCAATCCACATGGCCTTCACATTAACTGACCAAAATTATGTCTGAACTTTAAAAGAGACTGTGATCTCTGAGTTTGTTTCGGCCTTTCTTCTCAGAGTAGTCAGATAGGAAACGCCAACCTCATCTAGTTTCAAAAATATTGACGTGTAAAAGTGTTTGTACAAACCTACTTACAGAAATAAAATCATTGATCATTTATCATTGAAAACATCTTCCGTCTATTTTACTTTTCAGGATTTCAATTATAATAAACGCTTATTGTTTTATATGTTGTCATGCTAACTACAGAAGGCTCTTTTATATTTTTTTAGAAATGCTATTCAACCTGTCACCGCTCCTACCTTGCACCAAAACCTCTGTGTGCAGGTGCTGGGCAGAGTTTTACGTGAGTAGTTTACTGAAGAAATCACGCTGGCCACGGTCGGTGGCGCATTTAAACACGACACTTGTCGACCAGCTCGCTAGCCAGTACCACATACTAAATACGTTTGGAATTTGTTCGGTAGTTAGTAATTTTGTAAGAAAGTTTGTGGCAATAATTGGAAAGTAATAAACTGGTGTATTTTGACGTGGATCAGACAAAATAGTTCCACCCACAAACTTTCATGGTGTACAGTCACCAAAACAAATAAATAACCAGGGTCCTCGGATATACATATGTAGTTGAAGTACCATACCTGTGTTTAACAAATAAATATATTTTCATTCATTCACACCAAAGGAATATCATGGAAAAGAGTTTTCATTATCTCTTCGATGTTGACTTATTTGAGGGGTTCGTAACTTTATCTACGCGTCCAGATATATTAGATCTATGTTGCGGCAATGAAACCTTGGATTGAATAAACACACGTTTCATCAAACATTGTAATGTTTTCACTTTAAATTGTATATGAGTAATTTCCAACTGTCTAACGGCTGATTTTTCAATAGTCAGATAACGTATACTATAGTATCTGTTTATTACTGATATATACTTACCATTGAGATACTTACACTTCTTTTTCATTCATCCACATCGTGTTTGTTTTATTATCCTTTTACAATTTTTTTACATTATTATATTTCGCTCTTTGTTTTCTGTGTTAACACTCTGCGAATCGGTCTTAAACGATTCGTCTATATAGAATTACCTGATTTTACATTAGAATTTTCCATTTTTTTTTACTTATTAATATTCTTGTTATGACATTTAAGTCAAACGTGTCAATCTGATGTCTACTTATTCTTTTAATTATCTATGCAGTCTATTCAAGGAAGGTTGCATTAGTATTGTATTTACTAAAAATCATTTTATATCGTTTTGGATAGCCTAAATTCGGGTTTTCTCTCTAACTACTATCTGTCTACTAAATAATGAAATTCTAAATTATAATTATAAGATTCTTAAACGCACTCTCGGTTTGTATGACGGAGGTTTTATACGTCTTGGCCGACTACACTGGCATATGAGAGTATGATCTATGGCTGAAAAAAAAAACAGGAAGGAATTTGGAATGCAAAAAAAAATAACAAGGGTCAGAGACAGTATATAATAATGTACTCTGTGGTCAGAGAGAGATGAGGAGTCATTGAAAGAGGAAGCGATGGATTTGGGAAGCCAACTGACTGATGGTTCGCTTTGTAACTGAAGACAGGAGACCTATTCTTGTTAGTTTCTTCTGCTGCACAAAACTAAAAGCAGTGCTACCAATTACTGAGACAATGTCTGGAGCAACGGAGTTGCCTTAGACGCCTACTCGTCTCCACATTCCTGGACTCCAATACGTTGCCACTTCCCTGGACGCCTACACGTCGCTGCATCCCTGGACACCTACACGTCGTCGCTTCCCTGGACGCCTACACGTCACCGCATCCCTGGACACCTACACGTCACCGCATCCCTGAACGCCAACACGTCGCCGCACCCCTGACACTATATCAAGTGATCTCCGCTGTCCTCCTTATCTCTCATTTGAGTGCGTTTCTCTTTAGGCAGGTACCCTTTTTATAGCTTATCTTTTTGTATTCCCTATATTAAATTTAATTGTCTGGTCTATTTCTACCCTTTCATTTGTTAGGGATAGGTAAACACAACATTACCAAAGGAATATTTATTTCGGTTTGACATCTCTTGTTTAGTAAATATATCAAATTGAACATCATTATTTTTCAGACATAAGTTATCTGACTATTGAAAAATCAACCCTTAGCCGATCAGTAAGAAATAAAAACAAATAAAAAACAAAGAAAAACTCAAAAGAAACCTTTTTTTTGTCATAACAGTTTCCAAGCTTATTTTATAAAGTCCTCAGAATTCTCCTGTTGTTTGCGTGAAACAATCCAACAAAATTAAGTAACTACAATCAAATTCTTTGTTTTACTTGAGAAAAACAAAGAATGCTCCGCATCTAGCCCACGCAAATTCTTCTCACTTTTGTCTCAAAGGCGAAAGAAATCGGCTAGACTAAAAATTTTCAAGTCTTTGAAATACCTACATCTTAGTTTTTTTTTCAAAGAACCTTCAATTACGCTGGTGTGGAAACTTGGTTCCAAACTCCAGCGTATTTCTCGTCATAATAATTATAAAACATTCCAAAAAACTTTGGTTCAACAAAAAGTACCTACTGGAAGATCATTGGAAAACAAATTCAACGAACCATTTTTTTCTTCTCAGTAAAGTTGAAAAGGAAGTTTTTGAATAAAAAAACCTACTTTACCATGAACTTGCCATTGCTTTCCATTTGAATGTAGTCAAACAAAATGAGCTTGTATTTTAAGAGATCAACCAGTAAGATGGAGACGGAACAGGAAAATCTGTATGATAAAAAACAAATTGAAATTGTGACCTTTATTCAGATTAGATTTTCCATTAGGGGAGCCTTGTAAGTGCGGATTTATCATCGTCTTACACATTTAAAGAGTTCATCAAGCTAAGCGATCTATACATTTCAATTGCATATTTTGACTTACATCACGATGATTTTTTGATAAGTGAGTAAGAGTGGGAAATATCGACCCTTAATGTTCCATAATGATTTTTATTACGTGTACAGTTTTGTAAGGAAATTAATGGACAGGAGAACTCTACAATAATTTCATCATTTAACACAAACATGTGATACAACATTGAAAAGTGCTGTGCTACGAAAGCGTAGCAAATTACCTACGTCGTAGCAAATTACCTACGCCGTAGCTGATAGCACAACTTTTAATACTAGTCTCTAAACCAGACAAAAGAGCATGACTACAAGTCAATTCAAGTTATTCATAGTGAGCGATTTCGAAAGCATTATGTCTACACCCATCTACACTACTCTAACACAAACATTACCCTGTAATTTACCCCAACACGAACTACGGCCAAAACCACAGCCTACAAACGTAAGCTCTTCACAAAAACAATACAGCGGGTAAGGAGGTGACATTACGCATGATACACGCTTGTATTTACCACAGCGTAAGCGAGTGCCGTGATTTTCATAATAAAAACGGTACGCCAATGCAGGACAAAGGGCGGTGACTGGCGACGCGCGAAAGCCTCTCGCAGAATACGTAACCAGAAAATCCTTTATACGTCCGAAATGATATTTTGTTTGGATATATGTAGGTATGGCGGATAGGGCCGGATGACGCTTTGTGCGTTAAACTTGGGCTAAGCTTGCGGTTTTGTTATATTTATGTGAGAAAGACTTTTTCAAGAAGTCGGCTGGAGAAATATTTTATCTATTCTCATATCGTAAAATTAGAATTATAAACTTCAAAAAGAGTTTATATTGGCATAGTTTATAAACACAATACCGAAATAAAAAAATAGTTCATATTATACCTAACACTTTTTCTCTAACAAAATAATGTTATATTACAATACCAGTACGATACAGGAGAAATCCAAGAAGGTTATATCACCAAGGATTTTCCATTAAAAAAATTCTAATGGAAAACAATAGCAATACAAAACGAATCCTTACTCTTCAAATTTTGACCTATTATTTCGTAGATTCATCCTAATGTATGAGAGTACCTGGGAGTGGTGCGAGGGGGCCAAACGGGGCGTAACTCCACTGCCGCGGGAAATTGCGGCACAGCGGACAGAGCTCCGGCGGGATCTCATGGCGACGTGGTGAGTGCGATTGTCGAAACCCTGTGCTAGGTATGCCACGATTGCGGCGGTAAGTCCCCTCTTTGAGGAGTGGCTTGAGAGGCAACATGGCGTCCTCACCTTCTGCCTGACAGGTCGTCACCGGACACGGTTGTTTCGGGAGGTTCCTGTTTCGGATAAGGCGGGGCGTCCGGGTATTTTCACTGCGAAGATTGCCCTGAGGACACGGTGGAGCATACAGTGGAGGTCTGCTCGGCTTGGGCGGAGCACCGCCGTGTCCTTGTGGAGGCGATTGGTGGCGGCGATTTCTCGCGTCCGGGCCTGGTCCAGGCTATGGTATGGAGCAAGAGTGCATGGTTAGCCGTAACCTCCTTCAGCGAAGCAGTGATGCTCGCAAAGAGGGAGGCGGCGCACGTGAGGGAGAAGCAGTACATGCACCCTCACGGTCGCAGCCTTCGCAGGAGACGCCCTAGGCATCGGGAAGCCCAGGCTGATTCCCGGCCACCATACGCGCGAGCTTGCGGACGGCGAGTAATGGGTAGCTCGCTGTCCAGTAAAGATCAAGCCCGTGTCGACGGCGCGTTGTGTTCCACGCGCGCCTCAAAGAGATGTCACCACCAACTGGTGGGGTCCGCAAGGGCCGATGCCTGCCAGGGGTGCGGGTTGTTCGTAAGAGATACCGCAGCCCCTGGCACACAGGCAACTGAGGGAACACGGGTGGGTTTTAGTCAGTAAAAGTCTGACGCGCCCTACCGCTCCGCCCAGAGCGGGAGAAGTTATTTGGTGATTTCCCACCCTACGATGTTTTTCTTTAAGGTTTTGACAGAAGTGATAATCCTGCTATACTACTAATCCTACTGTCTACTATATATAATATTCTATTAATTCATTTTAGATGTTTGGATTTATGTAACTCAATCACGGTACAACGGCTACAGGGATTTGGACGTAATTTGGCACACAAATAGATTATAACCTGGAAAACCCACAAGATCCTTTTTGGATAATTTTTAGAACTCCAGTTAGGCGAAGCCGCCGGAAAAAGCTAGTGATAAATAAATTCTACAAAGTAAAGTACCCATCACAATGTTGTACAAAAATAATTTATCCTTAACTTTAGCTTAAAATTCGTCCCTCAATCTTTTTACAGCAATCAGTTACCGCAGAATTTCCAGTAAACTATGGAGTTTTCCAATTTCCGTCGCAGTTTACAAAGGCTTTTAGTATCGGCTAAAGACTTTGCTAGATTGTTTTACTGATAGTCGCACTTAAAAAGAATATCAAGCAGATGGGTAGGGATATTTTCTTCGTCTTGTGAAATTCGCTGAAATAATTTTATAAAGAAATGTTTTTCATGTCGTTACGTGTCGTCAGAAGCTCGAAAGTCTGACAAGCAGTCTTACCAAGGGGCATCGTGTTACCCAGTGACTGGGTTGTGGAGGTCAGATAGACAGTCGTTCCATGTAAAATAGTGGTATACAGCTGCATCCGGTTAGACTAGAAGCCGACCCCCAATATGGGTCGTAGTTGGGCATAGTTGGGAAAAGGCTAGGCAGATGATGATGTTCTTCAGGTCGTTGATTTTTTTTTTTATATTTATGTGTATCCACCAACTCGCACTGGGCCCGCGTGCTGGACTACGGCCCACTACCTCTTACAAAGTGGAGGCCTGTGCCCCAGCAGTGGGAAAAATATAGACCGATTATATTATGACTATTTTATTTATTTGTATGTTTCCATTGATTCTTGAAGCCTTTAACCCTTTGGCCGTCACAGTCATGTATACAGGGTGTAACAAAAACCCTATTGCTATCGGACTAAAGATAACAACTGGTATATAATCACTATTCACAGTTTCAGCTCAAAATAAAATACTCATTCAAATTCAAATCATAACAAACGTATCACCGCACTACATAGGTCAATAACATTCCACGTTACTTGCCAATATCACGATAAATCTCTTCTGAGTGATGTTTTATTCCAATTTGCAAAGTTCGATTTCTGGTATCAATGTATTAAAAATTCTCATAACTTCCGAACATGTGGAGATAGGATTAAAAAACCCATCCAATATGATTTGATATCATCCAAAGAAGCCGTGCCCTTGGTATGTATATACCTTTCCGTTACACGTTGTAGATGTCAAACCAAAATGTGCCCAGCATGTCATGGTCACAACTACATGACAGATTTATACGTAAATAAAATCGCTTGCCGCGGAGGGTACGTTTTTGCTTTTTTGACGTGAAGGTCAAAAGGTTAAACATGTAATTTAATTTACTAAAGAAACTTAGAATCCGTATTAAAACACTGTTGACTTTCAAAGAATGCCTTGCCTTGCGAAAACTTTAGAGGTTAAATAAATAAAAATTGATTTCAGACGGGCCAATTTCGCCCATGGCTTCTTGAACTATTTATTTAAATACAGATGGGTAGAGACATCAACGCGCAACTATAACCATGAATTTACATCAAATTATTCTGAACCCCCAGCGTAGAAATTTCTGGTCGTTTATAAAAATTCTCAGCTCTTTCATAGAAAAGTGCAATACCTACGCGTCCTAAATGTATTGAACAGCATTTTTTTAAATACACGACCAAATATTTCAACGCACGGTTCAGAATCATGTACCGACTGAATCTTCTGTAACATGTTGCGCGTTGCGTGCCTGCCTTTGGTCAGACTTATACGTAGTAGTTTTTGTTATGTATTTTCTGGTACAATAAAGTATGTAAATTCTTAATTTTAGAAAATACATACCAAAAACAAATTCATCATTATCATCATAATTCCAGCCGAAAGACGTCCACTGCTGGACATAGGCCTCCCCCAAGAGGGTGGTTTGGCTTAATCGCTACGCTTGGCAGGCGGGTTGGCGATCGCAGTATGGTGGTAAAATTCATAGAGAACGCTGCTGCCCATTCTCTAGTAAGTCCTTTAGTCGCCTTCTACGACACCAACGGGAAGAAATGGGATAGTGCTATTCTTTACGTGCGCCACCACATGGAACAAATGAACAAATTATTAGTATTAAACTAAATATGTAAACTAAAATATGTATACTACATAGTAGTAAACTGAAGTATATAGACTTAATTGTACAAGAAAATACATAACGAAAACCAACTAAAACCTGACTTTTAATTGGCTGGAATTAAATTACAGCTGTGGTCGACCGTTTTTTGTCAACATGATAATTATGCTATAGTAACGGCAGTAATTTTGCTCCAGCAAATTAAAAATCAGAGTATATTTATAAGTCCGACCAACAATAATTTCCTTTTCATTCCGACCGTACATTGCGTATGCGGTCGTAAGAGGGCGGGTGCACATGCATCTCATCGGCACGGTCGCTTTTTGCATACCAAAGGCCAGTATACGTCCAGCCAAGTTAAATATGCCAGTGTTTGGAGTGGTTAACCACGGCAGTTTAGCGGCATTGAACCAACGTTTACCTGTCCACAGCTTAACCAATGGCTTTATTTTGGTCATTTGGTGTAACGTTACATTAGGTATGTGACTGGTTTTAACAAGGTGACCCAGAGGTTTAAGCACGTGCAAGAGGAATGAAACCTGGTCGAAATAGGTGTGACTTTATTAATAGGTACTATACTTTCTTAGGATTTTAGTCAACACTAAGTTCATCATGCGATAATATCTTTAAGTTAGTCAATAATGTATTGTTAGCACGATCAGCTTTACATACCAAATCCCCTCCGTGCCTCGGAAAGCACGTTCAGCTGTTGGTCTCGGCTGCTATTTGTGGATCTTTGACAGTCGTTACGGGTTGTCAGAAACCCGAAAGTCTGACAACCAGTCTTACGAAGGGGTATCGTATTACCCGGTAACTGGGCTGTGGGGATCAGATAGGCAGTCACTCTGTGTAATATACTGGTATTCACCTGAATCTGTTTTTATTTTTAGTGTGGAAAATCACCAAATAACTTCTCGAAGCGGCAGGGCGTGTCAGACTTTTACTGACTAAAACCTACCCGTATTCCTGCAGTTTCCTGTGTGCCAGGGGCCACGGTATCTCTTTCGATAAACCCGTACCCCTGGCAGGCATCGCGCGGTCAACCCGGGCTTGGTCTTTACCGAACGACGAGCTATCCATTACACGCCGTCTGCAAGCCCGCGCCTAAGCTACGGTTGCCAGGAATCGGCTTGGGATTCCCGACGCCCAGGGCATCTCCTGCGGTGACTAGAACCGTGAGGGCACAGATTGCCTCTCCCTCACGTGCGCCACACGCCCTTTTCGCGAACATTACTACTTCGCATAAGCAGGTGACGGCTTCCCATGCGCTCTCGCTCCGTACCATGGCCTGAACCAGAGCCGGACGCAAGAGATCGCCGCTGCCGATCGCCTCCACGAGGACAAGGTGGTGCTCTGCCTAAACCAAGCAGGCCTCCACCGTATGCTCTACCGTGTCCTCCGGGCGATTTACGCAGTAGTAATACCCGGGCAGCTGAATCTGGTTAGATTAGAAGCCGACCTCAACATAGTTGGGAATAAGCTAGGCGGATGATGATATGAATGAATGGTTATAATTATAATGTTTGAAATATAATCATTTACCGATTGCTCAGGTCTGTCTGAATCCTGTGCCAAAAAATAATACGAAGAAAAACTTCGTCCAGGACTGCGATCGTTACTTATATTCGTATAATTAAAGACACGGTGCTTCCCACAGCCAACTAAAACTGTTTGAGAAAAAACTTGCAGAAATCAAATTGCACAAAACCATCTTGCATTACAAGAACAGTTTTCTAACTTTACCTATAGAATTTTTCCTACCTACTTACCTAGGAAGGTAACATGCATGGAAATTGAATTCCAAATGGTTTTACCGTCATGAATGCAAAGTGAATTGTCATAACAGTGAGGTGTTGACTTTTTGATTGCGTAGAAAGAATATTAGCCCGTCTAAACTCGTTCCCTTTCCGATTAGTATTCTCTCTGCGAGTTCAACAGGAAGGCAATAACTATACCTTTTTATTATAGACAATTCTATTCAGTTTATATAACTACTAGGAACACGACCCTGCTTCGCATGGTTTTTACTTCTTGAAGTGTAGTAGTTTCAAATGTGTATTTTTTAATATTCATGTATTATATGCGTATAAATAATTCAGTATATAGGGTGTAAGAGAAACCCTATTGCTATCCTTAAGCACTAAAGATTACAGCTGGTACAGAATCACTTCCAGCTCAAAATAAAATACTGTTACTTGCCAATATCACGATAAATCTCTTCCGAGTGATGTTTTTGTTTCAATTTGTTCTGGTATAAATGTATTCAAAATTCTCATAACTACCGAACATGTGGGGGGGATAGGATTAAAAAACCCTTCCAATACCGTTTGATATCATCCAAAGAAGCCGTGCTCTTGGTATGTATTTACCCTTACCGTTACACGTTGTATATGGTAACTATAACAAAAAACTATTACTTTTTGTATATCCGTTTGTCTGTTTGTTCCGATTACCGTGGGATAAGTTATTATTCCCGGCGGGCATAACGGGCACAACAATATAAAGAAAGATACTTTTTAGGAAGGTTTATATATATCTTCTTAAATTAATTCTCAAAGTTATTATAAAAGGCTAATCAATCAAAATCCGTAGCGTAGTTTAGAAGAACAACGCGGTCAAACAGACAGACGGTAAAAAGCGACTTTGTTTTACGTATAGTTTCTGTGAGTTCCTTGATCTCTGTCCGAAGGTGTGTTCTGTTCTCATAAGCGGCAATAATGCGGGCGTAATGATCAATTACTAGCGTTATTGTACCTTCATTATTGCCGCTATACGAAAGAGATAAGGGAAGTTTGAGAAATGTGGGTTCTGGTCACGTGTAGTAAGGTGAATGTGCGAACGTAGGTGCTTGTTATTACCCGACTACGGCGAAGCAAAAAGGAAGGTATGTTCATCTGTTCCCTCATAACTTCTAATTCTTATTATATAATCTCTTATTATAATTTGACAAATGAGGTATCGTTCGAAGCTTCTCGATCGTCCATTGCTCATAGGTTGTGACGTCTCATTAAATTGAATATGGCGCCCTTAAGAGGATATAAAGTGATAAACTGAAAAGAAAAATTGAAAGGGGCACTTCAAAAATGTATATATTGGGAGTTAAACCCAAAATAATTTAAATCAAAAGTAAGTTTAAAAACTAAAACCGGACCGCTGAAAAATCACGCTCTAAGAAGTGCAAAACAACAAAATATTTCAAACCGAAATAAAGACAGGTTCAAAAATTGTCAGCGTATAGCCGTGCCCAGGGCATGCCATTATAATAATGTAAGTCTTCCTGGTACAGGCGTTACTCTGACCATTTTTGTACCTTTGTCTTCATTTCTGTCTTAAAGTTTCGTACTTTTTAACCGACAAAATTTCAGTAGTCGGGTTTTAGTTTTTGAACTTACTTTTGCCTTATATGTATGTATGATTAAATAATTATAAATGACTGTAAGGAGTTTAATTGAAATGAATGCTTTGAGTCCGATTTTGAAGAAGTGCTAAATCATTCATCGGGTCCTTCCTGCTGACTACTTATCACCGAGCAACCAAACAATTTTGGTCGCTTGGTGATAAGTAGTCAACAGGTTTTCTTTGTTTGGTACCTATAACCTTTTAACCAAAGGCATTCGACCATTGCTCGTGGTTCAAGCTTATCATGTGCAACGCCCATCAACAAAATTAGTACCTGGAACAACCAAAACAAACATCAATTTAAAACATAACACATATTGCACCTAAGTAACAACACTAAACAGTAATTACTTCATTCGAAATACGACTAATTAACTTTGTATCACTGTATTATCAAATTACATCAAAATTAACTAAATGGCCAGTTAGCAATGGATAATACTCGCACTTACACCATACTATTCGGTTTACAGTAATTAAAACAATGCATGGGGGCTCGTTTTAACTTACTGACATAAAGGGGCGATTCCATTGCGCGTAGAATGTGCACGTAAAGGCTACACACGTTAGACGTTCAGACGCACGTAAAAATATCACGGTGGGATTTTATGGCGTACTCTATTTTGAACTCTTGGTGTTGAACAGAGCATTCAGAATCCAATAGGGTGCATCGGCCAATCGGCCCAGCGTGTCGAAAAAATACAGTGCTCGATCTTCAACATCCGTGCGTATATGGACTTTAAGTCGCTTGGGTACATTTCATAAGCCGCGTGAATCAACAGCACATGCAGCAGATTAGTTAACAATTCGAAAAATGAAAACGCCTTGACAGTTAACCCTCACATCTGAAAAAAATGATACGCAAGTGGCAATGGCTTGCAAAGAGATTCGTATGTCAACAACGACTAGCTACCAGATTGGCATAAATTTTTCAATAGCTTATCAAATACATTTTTGACATTCCATCATCGTCATCGCTTATAGATGTCATTTTGACTTGGCCCTCAGGCCACGCGTGTGTTAATGAGATCATTAAGACGCTGCCCAAACGTAGGAAACCGTAAAACGCTCTGATTTCGTCGCACAGTTAGCGCATTGGTACATATTACAAGCCAGAAATAAAATTAGCATATTGTGAAACTGATTAAAAAAATATTTCATAGAAATAAAATAGTATCATGATAAAAAAATCGTAAAACAGCGCTCAAAAATACTTGTCACCGCATAATTCTCAAAATGATGAGCGCAAACAATCATATTTCATGTAATGATAATTAAGGGAATTAAATTAACAAAAGAAATACCGAACAATAATTCCACTGAGCCGTGCACTATTTTATTCATATAACATCAAATGCATAGCTGTATTAGAGCTTATTCGTTGCCACGATACGCGTCAAATAGCTTACAAATTTGCATCATACCGTGGTATTATACACACCGGGACATAGCGTTGGTCACAGTGAATGGTACCTAGATACCGTGTACATTTTAATCCAAACCGAAGCTGAGTACCTACACGTGCGTAGCGTGTCCGTGGACGGTGATAGAACAACACCTTTACCTCGTTGAAGTAAAAGCAAATACAAACTAAACATTAATTAGTGTTTGCAACAATTATTGAATCATGATGTTATTTAAATAGTTTACCTTTGAACGTATGGCGGTAATTGGTAACTGACATCCAATTACTGCATTAGTGCATTCAGAGATGCAATTAAAACCACTAGTCGATATTAATTGTATTTTATTGTTAATTAAATCTATGATCAACTGATGACGGAAATGCTATCATTTTGAGCCCATCAATATGGACAAACTGAATTAGGTAACAGAAAATTTGTAAATATCAAAGTATTTCTTTAAACCATTTGCAAGAGTTTTGGACTGCCAAGAAGTATTGCCGGAAAATCTGTAAGAAAGTAAGCACAGCATAATCAACCACAATGTTAACCAAGACAACAGCACAATTATTACTTATTTTACCCACTGTTGAAACATACAGGCCTGTATGAGGGCTGTATTTACCACGCGAGCCCATTACGGATTGGTAGTCATATGTTCGAATTTTTGGTTCTTGGACGTGCCGGTTGCCTCACGATGTTTAAAAAGTTATTGCCATATCTTAATGTATAGGAATTACTCTTCTGCATCCCTCTTCTTCAAATGATTATTCAACTTCTCTTTATGCATTACGTCACGATTTTCTTCTTTATTTTAACTGACCATTTCTTCAGTTCTCTGAATTACATTTACCAATTAATTCTGCTAATTCTGACTCGTTAATAGAACACGGTTATTTACTTCGACCATCGCCAAAATGTCCTAAAAATCAACGACCCTAGAACCATTACCTCTGATTTCTAGTTAAGTGATTTCAGTCGACCATAGCAGCAAATAGTGGTTAATTTTCATAATAGCATTAAATAAAAGCTACGTTCTAAATGTAATTTTACTAAAAGCAGATTTGCAGGGTTCATTAAACACTACATTTTCATTACGCTGTAGAAATTCTTGATAATACAATAATTTAATTATATTATCTTTGTCAGGCAATAATAATGTTTATTTATGAAAGTTTATTGGTGTGTTTTCCTAGACAGCCTTCTTTAACACCCTAAAGTCGAACCCAGCCACCGCGGCGTCAACTTTTGTGTGGCGCCCACCGCTCATACCTTTACGGTTGAAGCATTGATATACCTACAAAAACGCAAGATACACAATCAGCGTCTCAAAAACGTCCGCATAAATAGAAGGCGCAAAGCGCGCAGGTATCAATGGTATCGTCTGTCATCTTTCAGTCTTCAGACTTTTTGAACATTGCTTTGTAAAAACCACTTTAAGTGATGCGTGTAAGGTTGAATTTGCATAAAATTAACATAACTATAACCACTGACGTATAATTGGGGACAGTTTTGAGTGTTATTTTGTTCGAAACTGTGATCTTGGGTTTTTGTATAATAATGGGTTGAAGCATACAAATACAAAAGACAATAAGCGATTTCTTTTTTTTTACTAAAATGGCAACTTTCATTGTTATTTTTGCCTAAGAAGGAATTTTAAAATAAGTATCTATCGTTCTTCTTATGTACACTATACGAAAGGAGTGTCCGAATGGAATGAGGAGCCAGCCTCATATTTAAACGCGGGTACTACCAATTTTTTGTAGTAAATTACCCGATTTTGTAGGCCTGATCCTGGAATTTGTAGTAAAACCCTTTAACGTTACAGGTAGTTTAAGGCGGGTCCTCAAACCAGACGGCTGGATTGAGGAGCTACCTTAGAACTCAAAAACTAGCCGATGGATATTTCTGAAAATATGGTAGGATTTAGTAGTGTTTATGCGCAATCTGTACAAAACCCAATTTTTAAATTTATGCGCTGTTTCTCGAAAACTTTTGAAAATTAAAAACGATTTTTAGTATAGGTAATTTAGTTGTAAGTTTTTTTTTTAATTTGCAGCTTAAAAATAAAATGCAAAGCTCCATAACTTAGGTAATACAACACATTTGATGTGGCTCCTCAATCCTCAATCCGGTCTATAGGAAATAAATGTACGTAGCTACTACAGTAGTTGATCAAATAGAAGTTTAATTACGCCAATATTTAGTAGAAATATCTACTACATATTGCTGTAATTAAAATTCCTCTACACTCAGTATTTCAAAAGATATTAATAATTTTCACATTCCTTAACAATTTTGTGTATGAGGCATCATTTTTCACCAATCACTACTTATATAAAGGACACATTATATATTAAAGTACTGATTGGTGAAGAAAGATTCATGTGTAAATAAAGTTCCGCTTATGAACACAGTTTGAATTATTTATGGTCACCCCATTCGCAAATTTTTTAAGGAATGTTAAAATTATTCATATCTTGTGAAATACTGAGGGCGCATGTACTGCATCTCCCTCACGTGCGCCGCCTCCCTCTTGAGGAATTTTTATTACGCCAATATTTAGTCGAAATTTCTACTAAATATTGGCGTACCTAAACTTCGATTTGATTAACTACAGCAGCTACGTACATTTGTTTTTTTATAGACCGTCAGGATTGAGAAGCCACATAAAATGTATTGTATTACCGAAATTATGAAGCTTGTGCATTTTATTTTCATATTACAAATTAAAACAAACTTTCTACTAAATTATACTAAAAATATGTTTTAATTGCTTCTTTGGTTTCCAAGACACAGCGCGGGGAAATTTATGGATTTTTCAGATAAATTAAAGCATTGTAGCTAATTCAAATTCAGCAAAAGCAGCGTTTTTTTTTTGTACAGATTACGCATTACGTACAGTTTTCGAGACAAAACTCGAAAACTAGCCTAGACTAACTAGAGGTTTCTCCTCAATTCGGACCATCGGAATTGAGGAGCCACCTAAAACGCCAACTTTTAAAGGGTTTTACTACAAATTCCAGGATCGGGCCTACAAAATCGGGTAATTTGCTACTAAATATTGGTAGTACCCGCGTTTAAATATGAGATATGGCTCCTCAATCCATACAGCCGCCGAAAGGAAAGGGCAACCAGCTTGACTCCTTAACATTTTAAATGTGTCATGATTTCTTTTGAACTCAAATGTTTGAGTTTATTAAAACCATCATCATCATCTGCTTAGCCTTTTCCCAACTATGTTGGGGTTGGCTTCCAGTCTAACCGGATGCAGCTGAAAACCAGTATTTTACATGGAGTGACTGCCTATCTTACCTCCACAACCCAGTAACTGGGTAATACGATACCCCTTGGTAAGACTGGTTGTCAGACTTTCGGGCTTCTGACGACCCATAACGACTATCAAAGATTATTAGATATTAATATTTCCTTTATTTCACTAAATCGACATAAATTACATTTTTAAATATTAGTATAAAAAATGTAAAACATTTAAAAATATAAAAAATAGTAGCCCACCGGTATCGGGAACAGGGTCCAAGCTACCGGCGGTTAGGGCTCCAGAGAGAGGAACCTCCTAACAATGCGAGTCGTGTCAAGAAGTACCGCTTTCTGAATCAGGCCCTTGACCCAGCTGCCAAACAAGAGCCTCCTTAGGTGTGGGTCGAGGCTCTTGGCTATCAAGCCATTGGCTGTAACGACTATCGGCACAATGGTCGCTGAGTCCACATCACACTTGTCGACAACCTCGCTAACCAAGTCAAGATACTTGATTTGTTTATCTTCTCGGCTTTCACGAGGTTCTCGTCATGCGGGGCCGTTATGTCAACGATCACTGCGCGCCGCTCTAGGCAATCCACCACCACTATATCAGGCTTATTGGCTGCAACAGTCCTGTCAGTGATGATGGATCGATCCCAGTACAGTGTGACATGTCCATTTTCGAGACTGGGTCGGGCACATACCTATAGCACGGCACTTCCGATTCCACAAGGCTGTATTTCAGAGCGAGTTGCTGTTGGATAATCCTGGCTACAAGGTTGTGCCTATGCAAATATTCTTCGTTAGCTAGACGTAAACACCCAGAGATAATGACTGTATCTGATGAATTCTCCCGGACGGTGGCATGCCCGACAGATGTTAACCGTGCCGTCTTTGACAATAAATCTCCGGTAATTGTTCTTCGTTTCTTCCATACTTCGTTCCATAACTTCCATAACTTAGTCCATAATTGCACAGGCAATTTCTCTAATGAGGTCACAGAAACGCAGCCAGGCTACGGACGCTAATATATCTACATCGGGTCCATGTAGGGCCCGGAAAAAGCGTCCGTGAAGCTCCTTACCCTGCCATACCTCCATGCAATCATTAGTGTCAAGCACTATAGGCTTGCGCCAGTTCTCTTTAGCCAAGGAGAGCGAGGTGAGGCCTTTGTCCACCTCAACCACATCTCGATGCATCCCCACGTCGGTTTGTTGGAAATATTCCCTGAGACTGCGTATCTCGCGATTGTAGAGAGTCTTAGCGTTAAGAAACCTCGACCTCCACACTTTCGCGGGATATACAGTCTCATTACCGATGACTGTGGGTGATCCATTCGATATGCAGTCAGCAGCGTAGGGACCCTCATATCCAAGGCTCGCCATTCCTCTTATATTATATATATCTGATATTTCGACATCCTGGATATCGAAGAACCATCCTCCATTGCCCCATACATGATATCAGGAAGGTGCGTAGTGTTTTATCTACTTTATACAACTCCAGCACCCTCATGAGTCATGTATGTGGCACCAAGTCATAGGCCTTCTTGTAATCTATCCAACATGTCGAAAGATCCTTTCGGGAACGACGAACCTATCGGTCTACTCGGCGCTTATACCTACGAATACGGTTTGCCCATGCATACACTTTCTGCTTCAGGAAGTCTATGCGCTCTGTGATACGGGACAAATAATCCTGAGGGCTGATATCAGTCCCTGAGAATTACCGCCCTACAAAGCGCATCACTCTAGGGCGAGTGTGGGCAACATTTCCTGAAACAGATTAGTTACCGATGAGGGCTCTGGCCCCACCAATACGACGATGTTCAATTCTGCACTGCCAAGCTGGTACGGCTGGTTTTGGTCGTCTAGCTCTTGCGTCATTAGGAAATTTGAAGTGAGCTACACGACACGCCGCTACAGCCGCAAAGTACAGAATCGAATGAGTATCGGTGAGGTCTTCGCAGTCATCAAAATAGTTTGACAATTGCGAATCCAGAGCCGCCACCAGCACCCTATTTTTGTTATACATGGGCAAACGAGGTAAGCGTGGCCTAAGTTCAGGCGACATGAAATACTCGTCGCTCGAGCTCGACGCAGCTACCGCGGCCGGTGTCATCACAGCGCCTGCAGTGAGGCTGGGTACCGGCGGCGGCGAGGCGGAGCTGAGTGACGAGACCGGAGGTGGTGGGCGTGCATTTCGTGCGGCAGATCTTGTCAACATTTTATCATATTTTCTTAATCTTGTTAAAAAAAAAAATCCCTTTTGGCATCTTGTTCATTGTTCTTCGGAGTGGCGGTATTTTTGATTAGGTTCCTTACATTTTCTTAATTTACGGTCTTGTTTTTGGTTTTCGGGTTAAATATATCTTTATTTCCCATAAGAAAGAAATTTCACTTACATGAGAAATATTTTACATAATAAAAAAGTACATTGTTGACGTTACGTACAGTTTTAGTAAGGAGACAATAAGATTAAAAACTCTTGTGAAATTAGGTAAAAATTATTTTAACTGTTATTATATGTATTATTATCATCTTTATTTCGTTAATTAATACATACAAATTATATTTTTAAATATTCGAATATAAAAAAATATATATAAAAACATTTAAAAATATAAAAAATAGTAACCCACCGGTATCGGGAACAGGGTCCAAGCTACCGGTGGTCAGGGCTGCTGAGAGAGGAACCTCCTTACTATACGCGCCGTGTCCAGTAATACTGCTTTCTGGATCAAACCCTTGATCCAGCTGCCTAACGAGAGCCTCTTGAGGTGTTGGTCGAGACTCTTGGCTATAATGCCATTGGCTGTCACGACTATCGGCACAATGACTGCTGTATCTACTCGTACATCCCACATGTCGACAACCTCGCGTGACAGATCAAGATACTTGATCTGTTTATCTTTTTCAGCTTTCACGAGGTTCTCGTCATGTGGGACTGCTATATCAATAATCATTGTGCGACGCTCTAATCGATCTATCACCACGATGTCCGGCTTATTGGCAACAATAGTCCGGTCAGTGATGATAGATCGATCCCAATACAATGTGATAGTACCATTTTCAAGAACTGGGTCGGGCACATACCTATAGTACGGTACTTCCGAGTCCACAAGACTGTATTTCAGAGCAAGTTGCTGGTGGATAATCCTGGCTACAAGGTTGTGCCTATGCAAGTAGTCTCCGTTAGCCAGACTAGAACAGCCAGAAATAATGTGTCGGATTGATTCCCCCGGACGGTGGCATGCCCGACAGATGTCAACCGTTCCATCCTTCACAATATATTTCCGGTAGTTGTTCGTCAGCATAACTTCGTCCATAATTGCAAAGACAAAACCTTCGGTTTCTCCAAAGAGATCACCGAATCGTAACCAGGATACGGACGCTAAGAGGTCTACATCAGGTCCATGTAGGACCCGGTAAAAGCGCCCGTGAAGCTCTTTGCTCTGCCATACCTCCCTGCGGTCATTAGTATCTAATACTTTAGGTTTGCGCCAGTTCTCGTTACCCAAGGAGAGCGGGGTGAGGCCCTTGTCCACTGAGACCACATCTCGGTGCATCCCCACGTCGGCTTCTAGAAAATATTCCCTGAGACTGCATATCTCGCGATTGTGGAGGCTCTTAACGTTTAAGAAACCTCGGCCTCCACACTTTCGCGGGATATACAGTCTCATCACCGATGACCGCGGATGATGCATCCGATTTGCGGTGAGCAGTGTGCGGACCCTCCTATCCAGGGCGTCAAGTTCCGTCTGAGTCCATTTGAGTATGCCGAAAGAGTACATCAAAACCGGCATGACCCAACCGTTGAAGGCGCGCACCTTGTTTCCGCCCGATAAAAGACTATTTAAAACTTTATTCAGGCGGCAAAAGAAGCGCTCCCTCAACGATTGTTTCATGTCAGCAGTGTTGATGCCTAACGCTTCCGACATACCCAAATACTTGTATGTTTCGTTTGAGGAGAGGGATCTTAGGTGTATGGAATCCGAGAGCTGGGTTCCCACGGATTCCACAATCTCCCCTCGCTTTACATGCATGACCGCACATTTGTCCACACCAAATTCCATTCTGATGGCGTTACTGAAAGTTTCAGTTACTTTCAGTAGCTCCATCAGTTGCAAATTGTTGGGGGCAAAGAGCTTTAGGTCATCCATGTATAGGAGGTGAGATATAACCTGACCACCTCTTCTCAATCGATAGCCTATACCTGAATCCTCCAGCAAAGTGCTAAGAGGATTCAGGGCTAGGCAGAACCAAAGCGGACTCAAACTATCGCCCTGAAATATGCCTCGCTCGATCCTTATCGGTTCGCTATTCCTCTGGATATTTCGACATCCTGGATAGCGGAGGACCGTCCTCCATTGCCCCATACATGACATCAGGAAGGTGCGCAGAGTTGCATCTACTTTATATAATTCCAGCACCCTCCTGAGCCATGTATGTGGCACCGAGTCATAAGCCTTCTTATAGTCTATCCAACATGTCGAAAGATCCTTTCGGGAACGACGAACCTGGTGGCTAATGGCCATATCAATGAGGAGCAGCTCCTTAGTACCGCGGGACCAGTTCCGACATCCATTTTGAGAGGCAGACATGATAGAGTTGGTGTCTACATGGTTGTAAATTTTTGCTCTCAAAATGGATGTCAGAACTTTATAGACCGTCGGTAGACAAGTGATCGGTCTATAATTTTTGGGTTCCGCGGTACTACCTGATTTATGGAGCAGGTGGGTTATCCCTGTTGTTAAGAACTGCGGTAGCGACCCTGACTCTAAGGGTGATTGAAACTGGGATGCCAAGCGAGCGTGTGACCTTTGGAGCCATTTGATCCAAAAGTTGTGCAGTCCGTCCGGCCCTGGAGATTTCCAGTTAGGCAACGGACGGACTGCACGAGCTACATCTTGGGGGCTGATGGTAAGTGCCCCCATTTCCGGTATTTGACCGCACGCTCGCTCGATCTCCCTAGTCCAAATACCTTCGGTGTGACTGACAGGCACCGACCAGATGTTTCGCCAGAAAGAACACATGGCGTTATCATCCGGTAGGCGCGTGTCAGCCACACCTTGGTCCGGTCGCTCCCAAGCTCTGTAAACCCACCTTTCATCGCTTCGAAATGTGCGATTCTGAGAGTACCGCTCCACTCTCCGCCTGTAGTAGGATACGGTTTGCCCATGCACAGATCTTCCGCTTCAGGAAGTCGATACGCTCTATGACGCGGGTCATATAATCTCGAGAACTAATATCAGTCCCGGCGAACGCCCGCATCACAAAGCGCATCACTCTAGGGCGAGTATTGCCCTCCCTGAAGCAGATTAGCTTACCGATGAGTGCTCTAGCCTCACCGATACGACGCTCAATCCTGCACTGCCAAGCTGGCACGGCTGGTTTTGGTCGTGGAGCTCTGTCGCTATTGGGAAATTGAACATGAGCTACACGACATGCCGCTACAGCTGCACAGTACAAGATCGAGTGGGTATCGGCGAGATCTTTGCTACCGTCAAAATATGTTGATAGCTGTGAGTCCAGAGCACACACCAGCGCCTTGTTTTTCTTATGCATGGGCAAACGAGGTAAACGTGGTCTAAGTTCAGGGGGAGTGGAACGATACTCCCGGAAAGCATCCTCCAAAGCGCTCCTCAATCTTGCATTGGATTGGGAACTCACGGATATAGCCTCGTCATCATCCTCTTCACCAACGCGGTTGGGTCGCGGTGAAACACTGGAAATATTTTGCAGTTGCATCGCTACCCGTGGCGAAGCAGGTGTAACATGGCTATTCCGTGATTCGAGGCGAAGTCGATCAAGTACGGCAGCATCCAGCATATGGTTACGCTGGATGACCCGCACCTGATCCGACAGTCGTTGCGCCGACACGTTGACTGCTGGTTCAAGCACCTGAAACAGAGAGAGCATCCGAACACGGTACGCAGTCAAGTTACTTCCCCCCTCTGTAGCCCCATAGTATGCGCGCATGACATTTTCGTTGACAGTTTGAGTCCACTTCATGCGCTGCACACTCCCACCGGGAGCGGGGACCCTATCAGAGGCCGGTGGGCCTCGGAGTCCTAAGCTGGCCGATGGTCGGCCTCTTCCGCGTCGACGTACTGGTGATGGTGTCGTCGGCGGCGAGAAATATTCGTCGCTCGAGCTCGACGCAACTGCAGCGGCCGGTATCACTGAACTCACGTCTGGAGCAGGTTCCGGCAACTGCGAGGCGGAGCTGAGCGACGAACCCGAAGGTGTTGGGTGTGTGTCTCGTAGTAATCGTGCCCGACTTCGCGTCAGCATCGTATTATTCTCCGCGTCCAATATTTTTTTCCTTGTTGCATTTTGTTGTAATGTTTTGGTTATGAATATGATGGTTGATTTTTAGGCTCTTCAGTGGTGTTGTAGAAGCTTATCAAAATATATAATTATTATTATTATATATGTATTATTATTATTACCCAGTTTAAAAGCCCAGAACTTCAATTGCGTAAAATATTCATAATCGCAACACAATTATGACAGTTTAACAATATCTATTGTGTTAATCTAACTAGATAAACAAGTACTGTCACACAGGGATAGGTTTCAAATATAATAATGTTATACTATAATTAAAGCTAAGTGATGCTATTGTATCGCAATTAGGGGCACACTGATACACTTATCATTTGTTTTTATAATTAAAAAACCGGCCAAGTGCGAGTCGGACTCGCGCACCGAGGGTTCCGTACAAATCTGTAGGTATATAAGTAAAAGTTATGAATTTCGATTTAATACCTCTACGCGTTCATGAGGAAAGGGGTAGTAAGTTCATAATTATTAAAAATATTTTTATTATATGATATAATTAAAAATGTATGTTTTTCGCAATTTTTTCTTTATTCAAAAATTTTTGCTTCGTACCAAATTTCAAGATTCTGAGTTCACGGGAAGTACCCTGTAGGTTTTTATTCCCTTGCGAGTGTCAAAAATTTGCGGCATAAACGGCTGTATCTTTTGATTGAGTTGGCTTAGAACTTTGATTTTTGCTCAAAGGGACAGTAGACTTGAGTATTTGACATGAATTTCAGCTTGATACCTCCACGCGTTCCTGAGAAAAAGGGTCTTGACAGACAGACCGACGGACAATAAAGTGATCCTATAAGGGTTCCGTTTTTCCTTTTGAGGTACGGAACCCTAAAAAATATTGATCTTATAAATCGAAGTTATTTACTTTACAAACTTCGTTGAAAAATAATTTGCATATCACTAAAGAATAATATTCAATCATAAAAGTTAATTATATTAGAATTTATTGAAAGTTTATGTAAAATATATTATTGAAAAATATACATTGAATTAAGACAATTTAATTCAAAAGTAGATCGTTTTGCGCATTTTTTTGCGCATAAAAATGACGCTTCTGTCACCTGTCACCAATTTAAGGAGATTAATGTAATGACTGTGCCTTCACAGTATATTTTTGAAAATCTTTTATATGCCCATAAAAATATTAAATTGTTTAAAAAATACAGTGATATCCATAGTATAAATACTAGGAACAAACACAAATTTGTTGTACCATCAACAAGGCTCAAGAAAATAGGTGGGTCATTCAGATGTCAATGTATACGCTTTTATAATAAACTTCCAAGCCATGTTCAAGATCTAAGTATCAATAAATTTAAATCATTCATTAAACGTAAGTTGTGCCTGAAAGCCTTTTATACTGTTAAAAATTATGTTGAGGACACAAAAGCTTGGGATTGACTTGCTCCAATTTTTACATACTAAATGTTGTTTTTTTTTTTTTTTGCAAACTTATACTCTGACATTTGATAATTATTTTATACACTTTGACATGAATATTTACTTTAGAAGTATAATATTATTTTTGTTTTAATTATTGTGAATGTAAGGACTATTTGGGTCATTTTTTGTTTGTTTTTGTGTTTTCTGTTTTGTGTTTCATCTCTTTCTCAGCTAGTTTTAATATTAATCTGGCAGTTTGAGTATTTTATGCGGCCTACCCAAATGTCCTGTCTTTGGTATTGTTCGTCAAATCGTTGAGCTCCTCAAGTTCTGAGTTGAGCTGTATGATTACTGACAAATGCGTGCACTGAATGGACAGGTCCACTCAATCTGTGTGGTTCTTTCTTCAAAAGACCATTTCAGACACCGATCCAAATGGTCTTCACATGATCTGACCGAGATTATGTCTGGACTTTAAAAGAGACTGTGACCTCTGAGTTTGTTTCGGCCTTTCTTCTCAGAGTAGTCAGATAGGAAACGCCGACCTCATCTAGTTTAAAAAAATATGATTGACGTGTAAAAGTGTTTGTACAAACCTACTTACAGAAATAAAATCATTTATCATTTATCATTTACCTCAAGGAACTACCTACCGGACACAGTACAATTAAACTAAAACGAAAAGCTAACAGAATAAACAAGAGAGTCGTATAACAAAATAAACACACAGCCACTCTGACCCTCGAGAAATAACCGTCGACAAAAGAAGAACACTCCACAGATTGTTTTACCACAAAGTACAGAGAAAAATTAAAAATACTTCCAGTTCCCAGTTTACAGTTTACATAACAGAATAAAGCTCCAAAGAGCCACATTTAAGACGACCAGCTTATAAAGGGAATTAAGAGTTTTAAAGTTTTTTCATTACACTTGTGAAGTATTTCTTTGTACCTGAGCACGAATTACAATAAACGTACATTGCCGTTTCTGAGTAATCCGTTCATTGCCTCACTTGAACTACGCTGGTAATGGAATTGGTTGCTCGGCAACCAAACATTTGTTTAACGTAACGAGTTTATAGCAAAAAGGACGGAGTGGTTCTTTCTCGGAAGTATTAATACAGTTTCTACAAGATAGATGAGGATTCGAGGACAGCAGTGCCTGAAGTGATATTGGTTGTTTATTTTCGAAATATTTGTGGCATCAATGATAGTAAACAAAGAATTCCTTATTAGGACTTTTGCTGTAAAAGACAACATCGTTCAGCTCCTTAAGTTCTGAGTTGAGCTACACGATAACTGACAAATGGGTGCACTGACTGGACAGGTCCACTCAATCTGTGTGGTTCTTTCCTCAAAAGATATTTCAGACACCAATCTACGTGGTCTTCATATCATGTGAATACCAAGTAAATTGGTGTCTATATTCATGTCAGCCAAGATTATATCTGGACGTTAAAAGAGACTGTTACCGCTAAGTTTATTTCGGCCTTTAAAACAAAAAAAAAGAAACATTTACCATTTGATATGTACACTTTTTCAAATTAAATCAAATCAAAAATAGGAAAATGTAATACGAAAATCCTGCCTTCTTAAGATCGATCATCTGACTGTAATTTTAGAACCTATCACAAAAAATTAAGAAACTAAAAAGAGCGAAACAAATATCGGTATTTAACATATTCCGATTCCCTCGCAAAAGTAGCCATTTTGTATATTTATGTCTACATTTTCCACTATAAAATATTAGCAATGGTAACCCAATTTAATGAGATTATGGAAAGGGAAAGGTTAACTCCCGCGATATGTGAGTAGAATTATAATTAATATTAATGGGAATTTATATCATTTTCATTCTACCTTTTGTTTTCGCTACAAAAACAACAATAAATACTCATTCATTACGTACTTCGAGATTTCTAAAAAGTAAAGAAATTTTGACAGCACGGTTGGCGCAGTGGTTAAGCGATTGACTGCTGTGCTGCGTGTAGCGGGTTCGATTCCCGCACGGAACAAATATTTGTATGACCTACAAGTAGTTGTTCCGGGTCTGGCTGTTTGTGTATGTGAATTTAAATGTTTGTAAACGCACCCACAATACAAGAGTAAATCCTAGTGTGGGGCAACGTTTTTAATAAAAAAAAAAAAATAAAAAAAAATAGAAATTGTCTGTAACTAACATGCTAAAACTGAAGTGTTTGTTTATTTTAGTGCGCAAACTCTGAAAACTCTTAAACTACTAATCGGATTTTAAGTTTTTTGCATTTGACGACTCAATTCTTGTGGCTAAGTAATAACAGCCGCACGGGCCTATCGATCAGGTTAAGCTACCCTTGCCGCGATTGGGCCGTGGATGAGTGGCCACCTTTACATACCAAGACCGTGCCTCGGAAAGCACGTTAAGCCGTTGTTTCCAGCTTTCATTCGTGGATCTTTGACATTCGTGACGAATTGTCAGAAGCCCGAAAGTCTGACAACCTCGTGTTACCTAGTTACTGGGTTGTGGAGGTCAGATAGGCAGTCGCTCCATGTAAAATACTGGTATTCAGCTGCATCCGGTTGGACTGGAAACCGACCCCGACATTGGGCACGCCACGATTGCGGCGGTAAGTCCTCTCTTTGAGGAGTGGCTTGAGAGGTGGCATGGCGTCCTCACCTTCCGCCTGACATAGGTCCTCACCGGACACGGTTGTTTCGGGAGGTTCCTGGGATAAGGCGGGAGGAAATGCCCGGGTGTTTCCACTGTGAAGTTCGCCCTGAGAACACGGTGGAGCATACGGTGGAGGTCTGCCCAGCTTGGGCGGAGCACCGCCGTGTCCTCGTGGAGGCGATCGGCAGCGGCGATCTCTCGCGTCCAGCCCTAGTCCAGGCCATGGTATGGAGCGAGAGTGCATGGTTAGCCGTCACCTCGCGTCGTCGCGCCCTCACGGCCGTAGCCTTCGCAGGAGACGCCCTGGGCGTCGAGAATCCCAGGCTGATTCCCGGCCACCGCAGGCGCGGGCTTGTGGACGGCGAGTAATGGGTAGCTCGCTATCCGGTAAGGACCAAGCCCGGGTCCACGACGCGTTGTGTTCCACGCGCGCCTTAAAGAGATGTCAGCACCAACTGATGGGGCCCGGAAGGGCTGATGCCTGCCAGGGGTGCGGGAAGTTCGAAAGAGATACCGCGGGCCCTGGCACACAGGCAACTCAGAGAACACGGGTGGGTTTTAGTCAGTAAAAGTCTGACACGCCCTCCCGCTCCACACAGAGCGGGAGAAGTTATTTGATGATTTCCCACCCAAAAAACAAAAAAAGCCGACCCCGACATAGTTGGGAAAAAGATAGGCAGATGATGGACTCAATTCTTGTGGTTAACATCACGCTACAACTCTTAGGAGCCGTGCAAAAAGAAAAAAAAAATACAGTGGCACTCCGGGATTGCCGATAGGAGTGAAAACTTCAACAATTACCTACTTGTGTATTGTTTGAATCGTCAGGAAATATTTTTTTTTTCGTCAGCGTCATGCTCAACTAAAAATAATTTATAAATCGAACATATATAAAGAGGTGTCGGTAACGGTGTCGCGAGTTCAATTTATTTTTCCTAAATGCCCAATGCGCCTAAAGAGTTTTCACTTCAAAAATCTAAAAGAACGCTAAGCGAATAAAGTAGCAAATGTGACGTGAATGGGCGATGCGATGCGACGGGGTGGGATCGGGGGAATCTTGTTCCTCCCGATCCCACCGCGTCGCATCGCGTGGCCAAAGTCGTGGTCAGAAGCTATAAAATATACTATCGTACTGGCAATAAAGGATTTATAAAAAAAGAAGTATCTTTTGTATTCAGATATTCTGAAATAGTAAAAATAAGAAATATTTCATCGAACAAAACTACCCACTCACAAAATTAGCGAGTAAACGCCATTAGTTGCCGTCGTCTAAAGAAAATCCAATATTTATTACATAAAGCCACACACAATAAATAAACACAGCTGCTGACACAATGAAAGAAAGACGCACAATGGCTATTCAAGTTGAGTGTTAGGCCTATACTACATAGAGTGCGGGTCCTGAGAAGAGGTATCGCGAGTCGAGAGCGGAGCGAACGCGGGTCATTGGGGCCGAAACTCAAAACGCGATGCGATGTGATGGAATTTTTTATCAAATAAAAGTACCTACTACAGGTTAATTAATTGTTAAGGCCTATTTTATTGTCCAAATAATCGCATAGCCATACAACGTGGCAATGCTGCCAGCCTTTCGGACACTTTTCCTGTTGACTACGATGCCCATGATTGATTAATTTTGATGGATTGATGTATATTATACATACATTATTATTTATTATTATTATTATATTTATACAGGGTGTAACAGACACCCTATTGCTATCCTTAAGCACTAAAGGTAACAGCTGGTATAGAATCATTATACATAGTTTCAGCTCTAAATAAAAATACTCTAAGAATTGATAACTTATTTTCGGTTTAATATGTTTCTTAAATTCAAATCATAACAAACGTGTCACCGCACTTTGTAGGTCAATAACTTTCCACGTTACTTGCCAATATCACGATAAACCTCTTCCGAGGGGTGTGTTTATAACTTTGGTTTCTGGTATCAATGTATTACAAATTCTCATAAGTTCCGAACATGTAGAGAAAGGATTAAAAAAACCCTTCCAATATCGTTTGATATCATCCAAAGAAGCCGTGCCCTTGGTATGTATGTACCCTTTCTGTTCCACGTTGTATATTATTATTATTATTTGATTGATTATGATTGTTTATTTTTCTGTACTACTTAGTACATTTAAAAGACTGTTAGTTTTTAAATAAGGTACCTACTTAAGTACCAACAAATGTGATTACTTTTAAGTAAATTATATCCGATTCAAAAACTGAAATAAAATCCGATAACGTCCTGGATCAATATCTACCTGGTTTAAAAATGTTTCAATAACGAAAAACCATACATTGACTATTGTAGGAACGGTGAGAAATTGGGGAAAACATTATATCCGTTAATACCGCGCTAAAGCGTTTCGGGTATACCAATTTAAATTGTCCGTATCCTCAAATCACAACTATCATTCTTTGATAGTTCTGTGATATAGCTTTAACCGGGCAAATCGACCTAGGGTTTAAGTTTACCATATAGTCTTATAAGTGTAGATCGAGCTTGCAGAGTATAGAAAAGCGAATGAATGGGAAAGTGCTTTCGATGTTTGGAGTTTCGACCCAAAAAATGGCAACGATCAAACCGCGAGATTAACTTCTCTCTCGCTTAGTTCATTCTGTGTAGCTTCGCCTTAACAACTAAATATCTTTTTATATTACCGCAAATATTACTTCTCGCAAAACTTGAACGTTTTGTTTTTGTCTTGTATTGCTTTAGTTTTAATAAATATTCTCTGTGGAGGCGACATTAGACGATTTTGGCGAACCACGAAGCATCGTAACCGCGAGTTTGTAAACTTTGTCGTGCAATAATCCCTTGTCGACTGTATTCGTTTTTGAATGGCCAAGTACTTACAAATATTTCTTTGTGCCCATTCTTGTTGTAGAGAGTAATAAAAGCTACTGCGCTTGTCGTGTCGAGTGAGCAAATCGCTTAATCGTATTTTGTCTTGGGGGTTCATATATTCGCGATAGTATGTGTGTTTTAGTTTCATGTATAAATAATATAATACTTTTGTAGGATACTGCTGAACTCCATTTGACGAACTTATATACTTTAGTAGTTTAGCCGGTAAAATTAATTGTATACATTGACACAGCACCTCACTGCATGACGTGTTAAAGCCATTTCGTACAATCGAATAACACGAACAATTTACGTTGGTGGGCAATTTGATATAAAATTATTTCTCTGACTTCACCTACTTTAAAGATAATGCTTGAACGTAAATATTTCATTGATTCCATTGTTTTACTAATGGTCCACCGTCAAATTAATCGAAAACCATCATCGATTTCATTTAATAAAATCCATAGAGATTTAGTTAATACTAGTATTGATTGGTCTGTTCATACTTCATATCATTTATTTAGTGCTCCGATATAGAAAATACCATATCTCTAAACACATTTGCGTGCAGCTCGTCCCGTCTTTGAGTCACCTATTTGAACAGATATTCAAGTAAATGTTAGTGCTTGTAAACAGATTTCCCGAATCTAGGTCACCCAATTTCGCTCCTTTTCAATTCGAAATTCCAATGTCCAACGAAAATATGTAAACTATTACCATAATTAAATTACACATATTACCAGAGCTGGGAACAAAGACATTATTGTCAATGTGGCCGTACAGTAAAATTATTGATACGTACTTCATTCATTTGTAATACAAAACGGGGTAATAGCTGAATATATTTCATCGATGATAAATTTTGTCTGACCACGGAACGTTACGGTACCGCATTGTCCAATTTCTGTTGACATGTCAATACATTAACAAACATAACGAACATTATGGTCACCGGTCTAAAAACAACAAGTTGTATTATTGTTTTTACTCCGCAAGTTGAGAACACCTTTTCTGAAACAACTTGTGACAAACACATATTATTCTAGAGGTTCGCGAAATATTATTTTGTTACGGAATAAAACATGGAACAAAGATTTGACCAGACGAGTTTCCATGTTTCTCAATGGCAACATTTTTGTACTCTTGTTATCTTTTAGTTAGTTGGTACTTATTTTCGCACTGACTTGAGTAAGAATAGTTACAAATTACAAACACAAATGAGGGGATTGTGGCTTAGTAATAACAGCCGCACGGCTCGATTGGCTAAAGCTACGCTTGCCGCGGTTGGTCCGTGGTTGGGTGGCCATCTTTACATACCAAGACCACTGATGTCAGCACCAACTGGTGGGGTCCGCAAGGGCCGATGCCTGCCAGGGGTGCAGGTTGTTGGAAAGAGATACCGCGGCCCCTGGCACACAGGCAACTGAAGGATCACGGGTGGGTTTTAGTCATTAAGGGGAACCTAGTCGCGGGCTCGAACTCACTGATAGGCCTGGCTAAAAAGCACGCTGTCTCAGCAGGCATCGTGTCCGACAGAGGTAGTATCAGTGATGAGCAGTTAGACGCTAGTCTACACGCACAACATTATTGAGTGAGATGCAGGATCATTTATAGTACAACAGGCGCGTAAATAGTAATAGTAATAGTATTTATTTGCACAAAACATGGTATATAAAGTTGTTTTAAGGTACATTATAGAGCATACATGTTTAGCTTATATCATAGCATGCAAATATTGATGGTTACATTAAAAATGTTTCCCGTCAGTGAATTCTTTAAGACTGTAAAAGTTATTAGTTTTTAACCATTCAAATAGTTTTTTTTTGAACAATCTAAATTCTAAAGTTTTTAAGTGACTTGGAATTTTATTGTACACCCGAACACACATGGCTAAACAGCTTTTATTATATTTAGCCAGTCTCGGTAAGTCACTTAATATAAGCCTGTGAGGATCTCGTCGATTTCGCGGATGTACATCCTCTGCCTTTTTAAATAGGTCTTTATGCTTCTCAACAAACATGCATACTTCATAAATATAGAGAGAGGGTAGCGGTAACAAACCAAGTTCTTTAAATATTGGCCTGCAAGATACATCAGGTTGAAGCCCATATATTGCACGAATACACTTTTTTTGCGCAACAAATACCCTATTTCTATCAGCACTATTACCCCACATGATGAACCCATATCGTATTAAAGATTCGACATAAGCATGGTAGGTAGTAATAGCAGTTTTAATGTTTGTTATATTTTTTACCTTTCTGAGTGCGTATACGAATTTATTTATTCTTTTAAATATGTCATCTACTTGTGCTTTCCAATTTATGTCCTGGTCTATTATTACTCCAAGAAATTTTGTTTGTGTAACTGCGTTAAGTTTTGGTATGTCAAGTTTTAAATTGTATTTATTATTATTCGATTTGTTAAATTGTATGTACACGGATTTATCTAAATTAATTTTTAAGTTATTCATGTCAAGCCATTCAATTAATTTGTCAATTGTATTGTTAATTTCTGCTTCATGGTCGTAAATTGTATTAGTCTTTTTATCGGACGTCACTATAATGGAAATATCATCAGCGAATAGAATGCATTTATGATTTGTTATGTCTGCGATTGAATTTATATAGAGTAGGAACAATATAGGGCCCAAAACACTTCCTTGTGGGACGCCATAGTTATTGCATTTATACTCGGATGAGAATGATGTCATGACGTTATTTCTACCTAATTTTGTAATAATAACACGTAGTTGTCGGTTATTTAGGTATGACGAAATCCATTGAAGTGCATGTCCCCTTATCCCAATTACCTCCAACTTTTGTAGCAACAGATCATGTGACACTAGGTCAAAAGCTTTAGACAAATCAAAGAATAATCCTGTCGTTAGATAGTTTTTATTAATATTGGATAGTATCGCTTTTATCAGAGAGAAGGTGGCTAATGTAGTAGATTTGCTTTTTTGAAAGCCATATTGATCTTTATTAATTATGTCAAAATTGTTACAGAAATTAACTAGTCTTTTGTACATGCATTTTTCTAATATTTTTGACAGAACCGGTATTAAGGTTATTGGTCGATAATTATTTATACAATCTTTTTCTCCCTTCTTAAAAAGTGGTTTAATAATAGAAAGTTTTAAGGTATCTGGGAAAGTTCCAGAAGAAAACGATAAATTAATTAAATGTGTAAGAATTCCAACTATTTCATTTATGCATAATTTAATAATTTTAGTATTAATTTCATCGTAGCCCTCTGAATTAGTGTTGGATAGCGATAATATTTCTGTTCTCACCTCATTTTCCGATACCGGTCTAAGAAACATCGAATCGTGAGTTGAATTTTTACTACAGCTAATTTGTGTCTTTGTTTGTGTTGATTTGTGTGCCAAATTGATGTAGTGATTATTAAAGGCAGATGCTATTTCGACGGGGTTTGTAAGTATTGTGTTATCAACTTTAATGTTCTCTATGTTATCTTTGAAGATAGTACCAAGCATTTCATTTTTTACAACTGTCCAAGTAGCTTTGCATTTGTTTTCACTCTTATTTATAAACTTAATGTTAGCATTTCTTTTCGAGTAACAAATACATTTCTTCAATAAATTTGAGTATGTTGTATAATTAATTTTGTTAGCCGAGTTTTTATTTTTATAGTATTTGTAACGTAATGTCCTTTTGATTTTGCAACTTCGTCTTAGCCCCTTGCTTATCCAATTTTGTTTATTTTTATTATTAATATTTACTTTTACCTTTATTTTTGGGAAGCAAAGTTTATAGAATAGGCATAATATCTCATGAAACTTATTGAATGCTATGTTTAAATCATTTTTTATAAGTATTTCGGACCATGATAAACTTTCAAGCATTCCCGAAATTTTTGAATGTTCTCTATATTATAGTCTCTCTTATATATATAATATGTGGCTGGTTTTTTTATTTTATGTTTTAAAGGAATACTTAGCATTTGAGCAGTTTCGTGGTCAGATAGATGTAGTGGTAATACTGTTGCTATCGCATCTGGGATATTACTTAAAATATGGTCTATACAAGACGACTTACGTGTGGGAACATTGATATGGATTTTCAAGTTATAATTATTCGATAGCTCCTGTAACTCGTTCGCAATATGGCCTTTTTTTAAAGTATTTATGTTAAAATCACCCGCTATAATTATATTTACTTTAGACTTATATTTTTTGTTTATATCGTGTAAGAGACCACTAAGTTTATTCAAGAATTGGGTCGGATCGGATGAGGGTGTTCTATAGAGACAAATAATAATACATTTATTAGATAATAGTTCTATGCCGCAGGCTTCAAACGAGTGCTGTGTTGCATATTTTTGAATAAATAGTAATTCCCTAAAGATTAAACCTCTTTTAACTAAGATGCATGTACCACCTCTTTGTTTCTCTCTGCAGTAATTAGCAGCCATTTCGTAATCGTAAATTTTTATATAATTCTCGTAGCCTTTTTTAATAAAGGTTTCGGAGAGACATATAACGTCCGGTTCATTTTGTGCTTCACGTAACTCTAGTAAAGTTAATTCTAGTATTTCTCGCTTTGACAAGACACTTGCTATATTTTGATGTAGAATTCTAAATTGATGTGGCATGGAAGAAGTTAGGCTAAGCTCGAAAAAAAGTACTGTTCTTATTTATAGTAGAAAAATAATAAGGGATAGTGCCTTTCTTTATTTTCCCCGCGGCTTTATTAGGGTTTTCTGTTTGATGAGCTTCAACACTGCTTTGGCGACTAAAATAATATGGAATTGTCCCTTTATTTCTTAGTAAGTCACTACAGTGAAAAACTTATATTTTTTGACACCAACAGTTTTGTTGATAAGTTAAAATCGACAAGGAATACAGTGTATCTGCCAATTAGGTTTAGACTTAAAATAGCAAGGCTATTAGCTTATATAAACCCAGACATAAGTAGTATGTCGAAGTCATATTTGACTACTGTTAGTAGTGGTACTAACACTACTTTTGATTCGCCTAGTAGTTTAAACTATTAGGTGCGACAACGGGTGAGCCGCATATGTTGAATGTTGTTCATCAAAATATGCAGGGTCTGTCCGGCAAAGAGCTTGAGTTAAGCTTATTTATGGAGAACTATGATGTTCAGGTGTTATGTTTGACTGAACACTGGTTGAAAGAACATGAAGTAGTGTTTATCAATGATGATAATTTTACTGTACAAAGTGCATTTGTAAGAAAAACTGCTATTCGCGGTGGATCTTTAGTTCTTGTTTCAAACAAGTTGAAATGTAAACAACGTTTAGATTTAGTTAATCTTTCTATTGAGCGCACTATTGAGTTGTCTTGTGTTGAACTCGAGCGATACGTTATAATTTGCGTTTATCGACCCCCCTCTGGGGATTTCATTCGTTTTGAATCGGTAATGGAGGATTTACTCAATAAGTTAAAATCAAGTAAAAAAAGTTTAATTTTATGTGGAGATTTTAATATAAATATTTTAGATGTTACTCCATTAAGTATTAGACTTCTCAATCTGTTCAGATCTTTTAATTTAATTAACTTGTTTTTTGAACCTACTCGGATCACGGCATCTTCGTCAACATGTCTTGATAATATATTTAGTGATTGTGATGCCAAACATAAATTAGTGTTAACGGACTTAACATCTGACCACTGTGGTTTATTAGCTAGCTTCCCAATGCCATTATATAAAAAGTCGCATACGTTTGAATGCAGGCCATATACAGCTAGTCGTTGCAACAAGTTTAAAAATAATATAGCTCGTAGAATTACACCCTCCATAGCACAACACGAGAATCCTAATGAAATTTATGGAGCCCTTTTTGATGCTGTGCAAAAGGAGTACCAATCTGCTTTCAAGACCAAAACCATTAACATTAATGGCACCTCTGTTGGCTTTAACCAATGGGCTACTCCAGGTATTTACAAAAGTAGATCGAGACTATACGAGTTATATGGTTTGAAAAAATACAGGTTTGATACTCCTTTCCTAGAGTATGTCAAAAACTATTCAAAATTATTTAAAAAGATTAGTGCTTTTGCAAAATCGAAATTTTTAATCAGTACAATAAAAAATTCTAATAACAAAGTAAAAACCACTTGGAAAATCATTAACAATGAAACGGGTAAATCAGTTAAACAAGAAAAACAACTTGAGATTATGGTCGACAGCCAATTAGTTCATAAGGAAGCTGACGTAGCACAGGCATTTAATGAGTTTTTTACCAACATACCTGTAACTACGACTTGCTCCCTAAATTCGTCCCCGTCTAAAGCTGAAAACCTTTTGCATAGTAGTGTGCCTAAATGTAGCGACCTATTCAGATTCGAACATGTAACGTCTCGTGATGTAGTTAATGTTTTTAACACACTTAAGTCTAAAAACACTGGTGATTTCTGGGGTATTTCCATTAAGCTTTTAAGTAATATAATAGACACCGTAGCCCCCTATCTAGCTGTCACTTTCAATAAATGTGTTGATTCAGGGACTTTTCCTGACCTCATGAAGTGTAGTAAAGTCATACCATTATTTAAATCAGGTAATAAAAATGACATTCGTAATTTCAGGCCTATTTCTATCTTACCTGCATTTAGCAAAATATTCGAAAAGTTGATACTCAAGCAGTTGCTAAGGCATTTTAATTTAAATAGCCTCCTTCATAATGAGCAATATGGTTTTACAAAAGGTCGTTCGACTACAGATGCGGGTGTTGCTCTGATGAAACACATATTTAATGCATGGGAGAAATCGCAGAATGCTATTGGAGTCTTCTGTGATCTCTCCAAAGCCTTTGATTGCGTGCACCATGAGACGCTCTTGCGCAAGCTGCTTTATTACGGTGTCCATAACGAAGCTTTAAACGTAATAAATTCTTATTTACATAATAGGTTGCAATGTGTAGAAGTTAATGGAGTAAAATCGTCCGGGCTACCAGTTCAATTAGGTGTGCCTCAAGGCTCAATACTCGGCCCATTCTTGTTTTTAGTGTATATCAATGACTTACCATTTTATTTAAAGGATATTTGTGATGTTGTACTGTTTGCAGATGATACTTCTCTTACTTTTAAAGTAGACAGGAATAGACAAGATTTTGACGACGTAAACAGTGCACTCTCAATGGTTACGGATTGGTTTACGGCAAATAACCTAGTTCTCAATGCCAAGAAAACTAAATGTGTAAAGTTTGCCTTACCGAATGTTAGAAATCTGGGTCCCAACATTGTCTTAACTAAAGAGGTGCTTGAGACTGTAGACTCGGCAGTTTTTCTGGGCATAACTGTAGATGCCAAACTTCAGTGGGGATTACACATATCAAGCCTAGCAGGAAGGCTCAGTTCAGCTGCCTACGCCGTCAGAAAAATAAGACAATACACTGACGTCGATACAGCTCGGTTAGTCTACTTTAGTTATTTCCACAGCGTTATGTCCTACGGTATTTTGCTATGGGGCAAAGCTGCTGATATTCAAAATATATTTGTGCTTCAAAAACGTGCTGTTCGAGCAATTTACCAGCTAGGTGCCAGAGTTTCGTTGAGGGACTTTTTTAAAGAAATTGGTATTCTCACGGTAGCATCACAATTCATTTTTGCCAATATCTTATATATTAGACAAAATATACACTTGTACACTAAAAACAGTGATATTCACACCGTAAACACTAGAAATAAGGACAAACTACGTGCTCCTTTTCACCGGCTTCATAAGGTTCATAATTCATTTGTTGGGCTTGGTATAAACTTTTATAACAAGCTTCCCTCTGCTTTGTTAGATTTGCCTTTTGATGCGTTTAAAGCTCAAATAAAGTCCAACCTGTGTTTAAAGGCTTACTATTCCATCAACGACTATTTAAATGACAAAAATAGTTGGTCGCTGTGATTAACTCAAGACAATGTTTATGTTCTTTCTCCAGAATTGTACCTAGAGACAGGTTATATGGGTTCATATAATTATTGATATATATATTTTTATTGACTAAGTAATAGTTATTGACATGTTCTACTCATAACAATTTTTTTTTTTTTATGAGGAGTTGTATGGCATTATGGTTAGCTAGCGACCTCGACAATTGATAATTCTATTCTTGCCTGAGTAACCGGCAGCAAGTTCGTCATGCTCCCGTAGATGTCACTGCTTGCGGTAGCGTTGGGGATCGGGTTACCTCTTTCCCTCAAATATGGCGAGGGGGGTAATGGCTGATCTTTGCGTTATGCTCGTGAACGGGTGCTGCTTGTGGTGACTGGTCGTCTTGCTGACCATGATTTTGTTATTGTTGCTAATAATTACCTACTTGTTTATTTATTTTACGTCGATGGTCCTAGGTTATCATTTGTAAACATAATCCAGCATTGCTTATGTAAGCTATCACGCCATTTATACCAGGAGACTTTTATTTTGGTATATGCTTTGTTTACTTTTTATTTTTTGTGCTTGAGTTAATTTTTCACTTTATTTGTTGGTATATTGGCATGGCTAGCTGACATAAATGACAATTTTTTAAGTTCTGTGTCTCGTAATGTTGATTACTTTGCCTGTGTATGTATAGAATCAAGTCTATCCGACTAAACAGACAGCTGTGCTGCTGGGGAGTTTGTTCCGCTACTTCTTCTTCCCAGCTAAAGCACTAGGAAGTGGTGAAGGGTGGGCGTTTTGGGGGACTGTCTCATGTACTTTGACGTTCGAAAAGTGCTGATTCTCAGCCTAATTTGAATAAATGACTTTTGATTTTGATTTTGATTTTGATTTGGTTTGTATAGGTTATCGTTCGTTAATGGCATAAGACTTGGTTTTTTACCTGCTGTTCGTCTTTTGAGTACCCGTAGGTTTAAATAATTCTTATCATAATCGTCACAGTCTATAAGGTAATTAATTGATTTACAAATGTCAGATAGTTTATAAGTAGTGTTGACAAAATTACATTTTTTATACTTTTTGCACAACATTTTTATATCGTTATTTAACTTTTTGACCTGAATATAATCATTTTTAAGAACGTTCAATACCAAAATCCACCTACGCAGATTACAAGTTTATCGTCTAATTTTAGCTTTGCTTCTCTACAGCTCTTTATTATTTGGTTGCTTAGTGCGTTTGGCTTCGTTTCCGCAATTACTTCATATTTTCCGTATTGGGTTCCCACTCTTGAGTGCCAGATAGCTGAGGCCAGTCCAACACATTGCTGAGCGCCGAAGATGTGTATTTTTCTTTCAGTTTGGTGTTTTTGGTGATCCGGGTATGTGTGTGTGTGATGTGTCTGTTCCGCAGGTATGCCAGATGTTGTGTTATTACAGTATCGATACTGTTTAAGACTTTATATTTGTTGGTTAATTAAGCCCTGCAATGTCTTGATTTGCATCTTTTAGTTTTTGTTGTAAGATTGTAATTTCTTTTTGTAAGACTAATATTTTAATGTCGTTATGACAATCGGTTTTTAACGAGTTTTGTAACGTAGCCGCTGAAGGTGTGGTAGTCAAGCTGCGATGTAATAGGAAATGTCTCTTCTTTTTCACACTACTGTTAGTATTACTCTCTATTGGTGATGAATAGCATAGAGATTTTAATAATGATATTTCTGCAGTAAACTTAGTAATTTGTTTGTGAAGGTCGTTATTTTCCAGTATAGTGTTTTCTAGTTCTTTTTGCGTACTATTAAGTTCATCTGTTAGCTGGTAAATTGTCTCTTTCATTTCGGATATTGTTATTATGTCTGATACTGTACCGTCTACGCTCTTTGACAGTTTATTTGGTGTTAAGTATGATTCATCTGACGTATCAAAATCTGTAAGTATATGTGAATCCAAGGCTTGAGATGTGTGTTGTGGAGTGAGCTGTACATCATCAACACGTTTATTATTATTTGTAATACGTATTTGTTCTGCTGATGGCGGGTTTAAAGCGATGTTCTGCTTTTTTCTCATGGTGACTTAGATGTATCACTACTTGCAATTTTTTTATTTTTAATGCACAACTTACACCTCCACCTTTTTTTTTGCTTCTTTATCCATTAAACGGTAAGTTTGTTCTGGATAGCCATCGCAATTCAACTCATATCTGTTATTACATGTTGAACACAATACTGTATCTTTTATGTTTACGTTCTTTTTGCATTTGTAGCAAGTAACTAGTGCTGCCATCTTAGAGGGCTCTTTGTGCCGCAGTCTCAGCTGATGCCTCTAAGTCACTTAGTAGATAGCGTAAGACGTTGAATTTTGTTAATGCTTTCTCAGATTTATTTATTTTTACGTTAGAGGTCGTGGGTGTTCAAATTTTTATGTTTATACCACAACCGCCACTGTTATTTTATAACTACAGTTTATGCACTTATCATGATTAAACACATCAAATAACAATTATTTCACATTTATTAAAACTCAAACTCAAACTCAAAGCATTTATTTCAAATAAACCAATTACAGGCACTTTTGAATTGTCAAGGTCGGTGAGTTAGAAAGATGAAGCTAATTGCCCATTCCAAAGCGTAGGTACCTATGGAGAAGAACGGGCAAGAAACTCCATGGACACTCTTTTAAAATCATGGTAATGTTACAAAAAGTTGGTTACATCATTATGTTGAAATTATCAATGTGAGAACGATGTAAAAAGACGTGCACATTAAAGCGTCCGTAATTAAAACAAAAATAAAATAACAATTCAGAAATTAAAATAAGCCGTGGGAGCTAGGAGATGACCAGTCCCTACTGGCGGCGCCCGTTCACGAACATGACGTGTGGATCAGCACCATTCAGCTCAACCATTTTGAAGGGAACTTAATGATCCAACACACACGCCACCACCAGCGAGACATTTGAGTGAGCATGACATACTCCTAGCTGCCAAGGCACATTCAGGTCAATGAAAGACGTACCCTGTAAATGGTAGCTTTATAGTAGGAACATAGTGCTCACACATATGCTATGCAATTATACAATACTAAAAGTTTGAATTTATACAATGCAAAGATCTATCTAATCTAGTCTTTTACAGTCTTCAGCAGCTCCAACGTTTTCAAATGCTAATCAATTTGGTTTAACCTACCTTGTGGAGCTGGACAAGCAGCGTTTAGCCAAGCATTTTTATCAGCGATGTAATCTCCCAACTTATAATAAGCATGGCTGCATAGTGTGCGTTTTATACAAGATTTAAATTTCATTTCATTCAGTTGGAGAATGTGGGGAGGTATTTTATTGTAACATTTTAAACAGTACCCCATGAAGGATGAGTCTACTTTAGCCAGTCTGAAGCCTGGTTGAACTAATTGGTCCCTATTTCTAGTCCCAACGGTGTGTCTTTCACCTCTTTTACTGAAAAGATTTAAATTTTTCCTGACGTACATGATGTTCTCATAGATATATTGACAAGGTACCGTCATGATATTAATATTTTTGAAAAGTTCCCTTAGAGAATCTCGCCTACGCAGGCCATATATTGCTCTGATGGCTCTTTTCTGCAGAATAAAAATAGACTCAATATCTGCAGCCCGTCCCCATAGTAAAATACCGTAGGACATGATACTATGAAAGTAACTGAAATAGACTAACCTCGCGGTTTCTACATTAGTGAATTGGCGGATTTTTCTTACAACATATGCTGCTGAACTTAGCCGTCCTGCAAGAACTGTTAAATGAGGACTCCACTGTAGCTTTGAGTCGAGCGTGATCCCTAGGAAAACAGTTTTAATTGTGCTGTGTTGTAAAACGGTCTATAATTGTTGGCGTCATTGCTATCCCCAGATTTGAATAGAGGTATAACCTTACTATATTTCATTAAATCTGGGAAGACTCCTTGATCTACACACAAATTAAATATCAAAGCTAAGTATGGTGCTATGGTCTCGATTATAGATGTACAAACTTTTATAGACATTCCCCATAGATCTTCGGTCAGTTTGATTTTGATTTGCCGAAAACATTTTAAAACTATCATAGGGTTTATGTGTTTAAATTGAAATTCAACAGGGCAGCCTGGAACGTTCGCTCTTAATAAATCAATTGAGACATCGGGGGACGAATTTAAAGCTTCTGTCGTTTTAAATGGTATATCAGTAAAGAAGTTTACAAATTCTTGAGCTACTTCTATGTTAGAGCTTATGGCACCACGCGAAGTCTCTAATGTATAATCCAATTTTTTTATTTTTTTCCTACTAGTTTCGTTATTTATAACTTTCCAAACTGTTTTTATTTTATTATCTGCTGATTTGATCTTGTTGCTAATGTACAAAGCTTTAGCTAACTTGCAGGTATTTCTAAAAATTTTGGAATATGTAGCAACATACTTGTTGAAAGTTTCGGTGTTAATGTAAGGCTTAAGGCCGTACAGCTCGAACAGTCTTTCCCTACTTATCCTAATACCTCTAGTAGCCCAGTCACTAAATACAAAATGAGGGCAAATATTTTTTGTTTTCTTTTCTAAAGTTTTACTGAATTCAGTGTGCACTACTGAAAAGAAATCCTCATACAATTTATTTGCATCGTCCATATTATGAACGCCCAGAATATTTAACTTACTGTTTAGGGTACTATTGAATTTATTTAATTTGGCCGTCGTTATTGGTCTAAATTGTATTTGCACTTTTTGCAAAGGTGCTCTAAACTTAAAATTTACCGTTTGTCCACTATGATCAGACGGCAGATAATTTACGATGGCTTTCTCTACATATTCACAATCGCAGAAAATATTATCGATACAAGTAGCAGAAGTTGGAGTTACTCTAGTCGGTTCTGTAAAAACATTCGTTAAATTGAACGATTTAAAAAGGCTTAGTAATCTACTGCTATTTGAATTATGTTCCAAAATATTGATATTAAAATCACCACAGATAATTGTGGCTTTATTACTGGATGCAAGTTTCGCTAGGGCATCTTCCATTATTGACTCAAATAAAGAAAAGTTCTGATAATTAGGGGGTCTGTACACGCACACTACAACATGCTTATCCAGCTCAACACAGGACAGTTCGATACAATGTTCCACTGATAATCCAACTATGTCATTACGTTGCTTGGATTTTAGACAATTTTTTATCAATATAATAGAACCTCCACGCTGGATAGATTTACGGTTAAAAAAACTGCCCACACTATAGTTTTCATAATTAATTAGCATTTGGTAATCCTTTAACCAATGTTCAGTAAAACAAACAATGTCAAACTTTGTTTTTTCTAAAAACAATTCTATTTCTAATAATTTGGAAGAAATACCTTGAATATTTTGATGAAATAATTTTAAGGCTTTCTGCTGATCTCCTTTTTTATAATTAATTGTTTTAGAGCAAGAAGATACCTTGTTGTTGTTTGGCATAAGAATATTCTTACTGGTACCTTCTGTTGTCTTACAAACTAGTTTAAAACATTATCCGGAGTTAACCCCAAGACTTCAATGACATCACCAGGCATTGAACTCACTGTGAGTGAGGGACATGGAACCTCCTTCGTACAATTTGTATACAAACTTATAGCATTTGAGCTACATTTATTCAGGTTCACCACCGGTGTGGTGTCAATAATACAAGACTTCGACATACTATTTATGTCTGAGTTTATATAAAAAGCTAATAGCCTTGCTATTATGTGTCTATAACTAACAGGCAGATACACAGTACCCCTAGTCGATTTTAAAGTTTCCACAAAACTGTTGGTGTCAAAAAACACAAGCTTGTCACTATAATGACTAACTAAGAAATGCATATGCTTATTAAGCATATGAATATAATTGTTTTGTCTATTTGTCAATTTTTTTAAATATGGGAAAGCACACAATGTTATTTTACTACAATTTAACTTTAACAACTCAGTTACATAGTCTGTAATTTCATCTTTTCTGACCTTAGAACTATTACCTACAAATACAGTAATGTTGGTTTTGGGATTATATTCATTTCTTGTTACTGATGCCATTATGCGTTTGTAAGTTGACCCTGGCATACAATAATTTTGAGTGGAGTAAGTCAGGTTATTACTAATTAATTTACCTAAACCTCTTCCTATACTATCTGAGAACATAACTGAAAGATAACAATCATTACTACTAAACAATGGACAACTACCACTCTCAAGCTGTACCACTTTAGATAGATCTTGTACTATATCAGATGCATCTTGGTTGAGAATACAGTCTTGAGACAAACTCTCAGTCTGGGACGGGTACTCCGTTACCTCAGGCTGGACAGCATCAGAGTTTGACATATTTTGACAAGTACACTGACACATTACTAACTCATTTGCTGCAAGAATATGTTCTTTAATTTGGTTCTGAGAACCCACATATTTAATGTAAAGGGAACTAAGTCTGCCCTCAAGTACCTGTATATCAGACTGTAGGCGTTTTGTATCAATTTCATATATATTTTTGCTGTCTTCTAATTTGATTTGATAATTGTTTAATTTACTGATTAGATCAACACGTTCTTTCCTCAGTGGAATATTTTTGGAAAAGTGTTTTTGTTGTTTCTTAAAACGGTTACATTTTTTAATTATTCTATTAAGTTTTGCATATTTTTTAATTTTCTTATGACTAACTTTATAACTATAATTCTGTTTCAGCATGGAATCTTCGGTAAGATCAATAGTTATCATAATTATTATATCATATTTGAATGTTCGTCGCACTTCAATAGTTTATATTGATCGGTAATAACAGTTAACATTGATTTAATTGACAGTTGAATTAAGACTGTTTAGCACTATATTGGTGAGGTTTTTGGGCACTTTTCTTGAGAATAACGTTTAGATAACACTTGCACTTGTTTATTTGTCAATTATCTCCGTATTTCTCTCTTTATAATCGGCGTTTCTTTGTTAATAGTATTTTTAAACAAATAAAATGCGTGGAGCTGATACAATGCGTGGCACTAGCGCCATCTCTAAAAAATTAAGAACAGTCCTTCAGATGATCGGGTTTTATGAAAAGACCACTATATTAATCAATGACCAATAACATTTATTGAACTTATCGATATTTGACATTTATCGGTACCGACTTGGTTTTGGAGATTTAACACTTCTTTTATTACTTAAACACGCCCAAAGTTTGGTTAAATTAGCAAGAAAAACGATTCTTTGTTGGCTCCTAACTTTTTGATGGCTTTTTATTTTAGTATTCTGTTTCCGTACCGACAATGTTAATAATGAGACAAAACCATACCGTGTTTAATTTTTGATATACATTGTCGAACAGTGGAGTAATACCCTCCCGAAGTTTGTATGGAAAAAATGTGGACTAGATTCACCTTAAAAGTCTGACACGCCCTCCTGCTCCACCCAAAGCGGGAGGAGTAATTTGATGATTTCTCACCATAAAAAAAACCACTCCGTGTGACAGTTGTTACGGGTCGTCAGAAGCCCGAACGTCTGACAACCAGTCCTACCAAGAGGTATCGTTATACCCAGTGACTGTATTGTGGAGGTCAGATAGGCAGTCGCTCCTTATAAAATACTCGTATTCAGCTACATTGGGTTTGACTGGACACTGACCCCAACATAATTGAGAAAGAGCTAGGCAGATAGTGATGAGTTAGAAACACGAATAAACTACCGTTAAGAATGATTTCTTTCAATGGAGAAACACTAAAAAATTTTGATAACCGGACAGCTGACAGAACGTGACAAGGCAAGCATTACCCCCACGCAAGTTTATTTATTGTGTTGTTCGCCTTTAAAGACATTATTGGGCCCGGGCAATTACAAAGTACTCCCAACTTTTTCTTTGATATCAATGTTGTTCCAAATAAAAAACAAGGAAGTTTAATCCCACCAGCATTCAGTGCTGTAAAAAACAGAAGATATGGACAGTTAGAGACAAAAAGAAGAATAATGTAATATGGAAATTAGTAATACGTTATAGACCACGTTCAGTGAGGAAAAAATATCGCGACGAGATTTTATCGCACTCTGGATTTTGAACTCTCGGTGTTGAACTAAACATTGAGAATACAACAGAGCGCGTCAAAGACTCACTGTTCGATTTTCATCTCTCGGCGTTCAGCAGAGCGTTGAAGATTCAGTGTACCAAAAAATTCCGCTGTGATATTTTGACGTAAAATCTTTGCCCAGATATTGAACAGCACCGAACATTTAAACATTACAAGTCACTGACCCAGTTCGTCAGCATCTCCGCCTCGAATAGCAGTACCTACCTATAATACCACTGAGCCATCCAAAGCTTTTGAGACAGTCCCGCTCATCTGTCAAACTTCAACTAAATAAACACTACTTAGACTAACGGAGAAAGTCATCTTTTTACACAAAGGCAACTTTCACAAGCAACTAAACTCGAAATTTTTAGTTTCGCGTAAAATTAATTAATTTGTAAGCAAGTTGGAAATTGAAGTGAATATGTAAACTTCGAAGTCTGTTTTATTAGTTAACGATACGAAACTTCGTGAAGTTTTAATCAGCGTAGTCGTAGTTAACTCGGATCAGATAACGAGGCATGTTTTTGTTTTACAAATATTGTTGAGTCTAATAAACAACCAATGGCTGTGTTTATTTTGACTGCGAACTGGAAAGTTTATTTAAAAAATTAAAGAAGGGTTTTACGGATAGATATTGGCTTTCGTAATTTGCTAATGATGATAAAACCATATTTATTTACATGAACTAAGTAATTATAAAAGAAGAAACTTTTCGGTGGTAACAGCCACAGATTATTTTGGGCTTGGCTACACCGAGTTCAAAAAGTTATTTTATACATTAAAACCTAAAACTGAGGTAATAAATTAGGGCTGTAAAATTAGTTACCATGTAGATACTGTGTTTTAACGGTATTTTATACGCCATATTTCACTAAAGAACGTGTAAAGAGCAATCGGCAGAATCTGTTTAAATCTGATATTTTGTTGAACTCACACATCTTCTGTCTGCGTACCCTTTTCTGAATTATGTTGGGGTTGGCTTCCAGTCAAACCGGATGCAACTGAATACCAGCAATTTACATGGATTGACTGTTATTTGACCACCACCTCCCTGGGCACGCCACGATTGCGGCGGGAAGTCCCTTCTTTAAGGAGTGGCTTGAGAGACGGCACGGCGTCCTCAACATCCGCCTGACTCAGCTTCTCACCGGACACGGTTGTGTTTTGAGGTTCTTGTTTCGGATAAGGCGGGAGGAAACGCTCGGGTGTTTTCACTGCGAAAATCGCCCTGAGGATACGGTGAAGCATACGGTGGAGGTTTGTCCAGCTTGGGCGGAGCACCGCCGTGCCCTCGTGGAGGTGATCGGCGGCGGCGATCTCTCGCGTCCGGCCATGGTACTGAGTGAGAGTGCATGGGTAGCCGTCACCTCCTTCTGCGAAGCAGTAGTGCTAGCGAAGAGGGAGGCGGCGCACGTGAGGGAGAGGTAGTACATGCACCCTCACGGCCTTAGTCGCCGCAGGAGACGCCCTGGGCGTCGCGAATCCCAGGCTGATTCCCGGCCACCGTAACCGCAGGCTTGCGGACGGCGAATAATGGGTAGTTCGCTGTCCGGTAAGGACCAAGCCCGGGTCGATAGCGCGTTGTATTCCACGCGCGCATCAAAGAGATTTCAGCACCAACTAATGGGGTCCGCAAGGGCCGATACCTGCCAGGGGTGCGGATTGTTCGAAAGAGATACCGTAGCCCCTGGCACACAGGCAACTGAGGGAACACGGATGGGTTATAGTCAGCAAAAGTCTGACATGCTCTCCTGCTTCACCCAGTGCGGGAGAAGAACTTATTTGATGATTTCCCAACCAAAAAAAACCACCACCTCCCCGTTACGGGGTAATACGATGCCTCTTGGTTAGACTGGTTGTCAGACTTTCGGGTTCCTGGCTTCCCTTAACTACTGTCGAAGATCCACGAATGACTGCCGGGACCAACAGCTTAACGTGCTTTCCGAGGCACGGAGGGGTCTTGGTATGTGAATATGGTCACCCATCCACGGACCAACCGCAGCACGTGCGGTTGTTATTGCTTAGCCACAAGGCTTCCATCATATATCATCACAGAAATGTTCTCCGACTATCCTGTAGAATTATTTTATTATGTATATCTTTCTCTTGTCCAATGACAGATTGCTGCCGATCACTCTTGAACAAAACAATTCTGTTGAACTGAAAAACCAACAAGATTATATTCAAAATAAAATGTTATACTTTACTTTACCAAGGATCTCCTGGATAGCTTTCAGACTTATCCTTTAAGCCCTGCAGCTTATACGTGTTCGCACTAGAAATGGATTCATCATATTACTTCGAGCTGACTGGCTTGAAACTCATGGCTTACTGATTCCAAGTTTGCATTCACCTGGATTACGCTTCAATAGCTTCAGACTAGGCAATAACTTTGTACGTTATTGGAATCAGTTTCTTTGGTTTCTTAAGGCACGTACCCTTCGGCGCTTCCCAAAAATAACCAAATAAACTTAAAACTCAAACCATTTACACGAACTTTTGAATTATCAAGGAGTCCGTCGGGAAAAAAATATTAAGCTAGTTGCCCATTCCAAAGTGTAGTATATTCCTATGGATAAGAATGGAAAAAAATCAAAATATTATTACAAATCATTTACGCTGATCTCGCACTGTACGGAAATCCTATACAATGCGAGATCAGTTTATACTAGAATTATATAGCTTGAAGTGTAGCCGTGTGTACATCATTTATGTTGAAATTATACATTCGAGAACGACGTAGAAAGACGTGCGCGTTACAAATTCAAATCACCAGAGAGGAGCTGGAATGTCGGGTCGTTTACGGACCACCATTGAAATACTAGATTACAATGCTGGTCCGTACAGGACGCGACTTACTAACGCGTTATCGTGTACGAGTTTGTGATTGGTTGATGTTAGATAATGGGCCATCACGGCGACCTACTAAGCGGACGATGTGAGAAGGTAGTGTTGTGGTACAGATCGCGGCACGTAAGTTGAACCACAATGGCGGCCGCAATTTTATTTCAACTTACCTGCCGCATTCTGTAGTTTATTTTCAAAATTCAGTACACATTACATCAATGAATATACTAGAAGTTGACCTAATTATTTTTCCGTGCGAGGCAACGAGTGCATGCGCTCCTACCCTCGGTTGTTTACTCTGATTTTGGTTCAACTTACGTGCCGCGAAATTATACAACTTTGGAGAGGCACATAATGGTCAAGCAGTGAAGTGCAACCTTGCTAATCCTAGACTGAATTGATTGATTGATGTGTATCTGTAAATATAGTAAGAATTATTATAGTCTGTCATTATTATATCAATCAATCTATACTAATATAAACTTAATATTAGTAAGAGGTAAAATTTGTATGTTTGCTGGAGTTGAAGTTGGAACTTCATATCTAATTCCGAAAATTATTTCACTAATGGGAATCTAATACCAAACTAGCTAATAAATTAATTTTACACAGATGAAGTCCCCAGGTAGGCTCGTAAATTTTTGTAAGTTTAAATACCTAACTCGTATTTTTGCTTAATATTATTTATTACCTATCTCATTTTTGTTTTTTTAAACCGGTGGATAATCAATGTCTCTTAGAAATGAAATTACGATGAAGGTTTTCTTGAATATAAACGATTTTAATTCTCGGGACCGTCCCAGAAAACTGTCCGTCAAAACTGTCCCCAATTATACGTCAGTGGTTATAGTTATGATAAAACCCCTTTTTTTTGCAAATTCAGCCTTACAAGCATGACTTAAAGTGGTTTTTACAAAGCAATGTCCAACAAGACTGACTGAAAAATGACTAACGATACTATTTGATACATTGCGCCCTACTTATGCGGACGTTTTTGAGACGCTGATTATGTATCTTGGGCTTTTTTGTACATCAATGTTCTACAATACATGAAATATTGTGAGGAAGATACGTAGCCCCGCAACCGATTGAAGACATGAAAATCACATACAGAGACTACAAAGATAGTCTTGCAAATTCGTGGAATCGGATACAAGAGCATAAACAGAGCAATCCGTCTCCCTACTTCATCGGAACGCAATAGTATTCACCTGCACTTATGTAAGCTCGTGCATATGTAATCGAGCTACAGCTCATGCCAAATACGTTCACTTATACGAGAGAAATTGAATCAGTGGTGAATGAAATTAGTGTTGATTTGTGACGGCTTTGCGTGTATCGTTTAGTTTTAAGGTGAATCTCAGGGAGTGTCTTACTCCAATGTTCGATAATGTACATAAAAAAATAAACATGGTATGGCTTTTCTCATTATCAATATTGTCTGTACTGAAACACAATACAAAAATAAAAAGCCATTAAAAAGTTAGGAGCTAACAAAGATTAGTTTTTCTTGCTAATTTAACCTAACTTTGGACGTGTTAGTAATAAAAGAATTGTTGTAAAAATTTTAAAACTAAGTCAGCACTGACAAACCTCAAATATCGAAAATTTCAATAAACTTTATTGGTCATTGATTTATGTTATTTTATGTAAAAACTTTATGAATGCATGTAGAAGAAAATATTTTGAAATTTAATTTTCATTTTCATTAATACTGATGGATTGTAACAGTCAAGAAGCACATGAAAATGTGTTATTATTTAAAAGCAATGAAAACATTGTCTAGTAATTTAAAACACTGAAATTAAAACAATAAAGTAGTCAGACACTATCGTGATTTTCAAAATTGTGTCTTCATTTTTTTTATTGCTGTTCACGCCTGTTGGAAATCGATGGATAAGATCCACAAGATGCCTGTTCACTCTGACTTTGAAGGCAGATAGTTTACAATTTGGAAGGGAACACAGACGCTGCTGATAGAGAGTTCGATAATGAATGTGGAAATATCATACTTATTGTTCAGGACGTACTGGGTCGTCTAACGAAAACATAACCTATCTCTGCTTGATTAAGGAATCAAAATAAATATAACATAGTGTTAATTGTAAAGTCGGTACCTATACTAAACATAACACAGAACATAACATCACGCCTGCAATCCTCGAAGGGTTGGGCAGCGGTGTATAGCGCACACTCATTTTACTATTTGCTGCAAAGTATTTGTCACATAAGAGACAATTAAGGTTGATGGGGTAAGGTAGCCCGCAAATTTCAAATTTGAACAAAATTTTATTCGCGACCGCAACACGTATGTATGTATTTACAGAATTATAATCATTAAAGACATCAATACAACACTCAAGTGATTTTAATCAACACTCAAGTTATTTTAATCAACACTCAAGTTATTTTAATCAACACTCAAGCTATTTTAATCAACACTCAAGTTATTTTAATCAACACTCAAGCTATTTTAATCAACACTCAAGTTATTTTAATCAACACTCAAGCTATTTTAATCAACACTCAAGTTATTTTAATCAACACTCAAGCTATTTTAATCAACACTCAAGTTATTTTAATCAACACTCAAGCTATTTTAATCAGCACTCAAGCTATTTTAATCAACACTCAAGCTATTTTAATCAACACTCAAGTTATTTTAATCAACACTCAAGCTATTTTAATCAACACTCAAGTTATTTTAATCAACACTCAAGTTATTTTAATCAACACTCAAGTTATTTTAATCAACACTCAAGCTATTTTAATCAACAATCAAGACTATTTTAATCAACACTCAAGACTATTTTATTAAAGAATCATTAGTAGTAAAACCATATTTTTTAAGGTCTCGAAACATATTTTAAGGTGATATATTGAAAAAAAGTGCTTTTTTCTTTTTACCCGACTATGTCAGCAGAAGAGTTATGGTTAGTGTACCTTTTTAACCATACGAAAACGGGACTTAACATTTAAGTGTATGTTATTTGACTACATGGACTAGTATCCTGTAAAAAGAATACACGATAAAATGAAATTTTCAATACAACCTGACACTGGCCTGCAAATTGCAGGAAACTGAAGAAAATTTAAATTTCGTATCTTGAACCTTAGCGCATCCACCTTAAATAAAGATTAATTTCCACACGTCAGTACGAAGCAATAAATAACAGAATTAACAACGTAACTTCTACGTACCCGCGTTCACTTCCCCTTCCAATTCCAAGCGACACAAGTATACAACTAACTTACCGCTCTGAGCACCTTCAGAATTCATAATTCCCCATAAAACTAAGTTTAAAGTTGAAATTAAAACAGAATTAAGCCGTCGTCGGCGAGTTAGTTGCATTTGTAGCGGCGCATCCCGCCGCCGCCGCCGTCGTGGGTACTCGGTACTCGCACATTTACATAAAGCGCTGGCACCACTCCCATCAGAATTACCATAAGCGCTTAATTATTTTGTTTATCTGACCACTAAACTGCTTTGACTTCTCTGAGAGACGTGGAACGGAGCCAGTGTGTTAATATTGCGCTGGATTCAGCGCTTTTTTCTCAATGTCCGATGTTGGCACCGAAGTGGTATTTACTCTTTAATGTAAATACAGATAAGTAAAAGCAATTTATTTTCGCAGTACGGCACCTGAGGGTTCATGTGTGTACACTAAGAGTTATCTACTGCGTTGTTTTATTTGTTCTTCAATAAGTACCAAGTCGTTTTTCATAGTGAACACACTAATTGAATCCAAGACTAATTTAAATTAAATAAAGTTACATTCTTCCGACGTTTGCCGTCAAGCTACAGTTTGTTAAACAGCAAGTTATATGGGTCTCCCATTGATTACCGCAACGAATGGCCCCGGTCGCAATATTGCCATATAACACATAGTTCACCGACAGTCACTAAGCAACTCCTGCTCCAAACAGTTCAACACTCGTATTTTAATTACCCTTTAATGTCACTAAACTACACGCGAAACTTCGTATTTAAATTAATAAAACCTAACAACAGTTCTAACTGGGAATTTCCGCTATGCATACTGATGTGGATTACATTAAACTACATTTCACGGCAGTTGCATTAGTAGGAGTAATTAAAACAGACAGATAAACACAAAGAGAGGGAAATAACTTGAAATGGGAGGTTTTTTTATATTTTTTGTGAATTCAGCATTTTCTGGAAGGGAAAATAAAGCATTAAATTCGACATTTCAAGGTAATTCGAAATAAGCGACTGGGTAATAATACTTGAAAAAATAAAAAGAATAGAGTGTGCACGAACGTAGAACGTGCGAGATGACATCACAGCGAAATGAAATTATCGCCCTCATATTGATACAGACGTTGAAAGTATCGTAGTTATTATTAATTGAAATGTTATCTGAAACATTGAACTTGCCATCAGTACCTACACGTACTCAAGAAACATGATATATTTGCTACTTTCTCAGCACCGAAAGCATTTTCAATGAATTCTTGATTGGTTACTACCTAGCTAAAGGTAAACGAAGTAGAGAAATTAAACACGTAATTCCAAAGAATTGATGTGGGTACAGTAATTAAGTTTGCTGAGTCCACGCTGGTCTTGGTCCGCCTCGGAGGAGATAGTAAATCTACATCTATATCTATACACAGCATGAAACTAAGTCGCTTTTTCGTGCTTGTCTATGTAGACAGATAGATAGATAAATTGCTTATTTGGTGCACACAAAAGATATAGCATAACTTACAAAAGCACGAGAAAATAAAAACTAGTTACATTAGGAAATAGTTAAGTACAAAGTGCTAATATACAAGAAAAAAATTACATGGAACCAACTTCGAGGTATATTCTACCGAATAAAAAAAGAATGATCAAATCGGATTACTCTGTAAAAATTTATGAGGGATTTTTTCAACCATTTAAAAAAAATACCTGCGCGTCGGCTTGAAAACCTCCTCTGTTTTTTCGTCCGTTATCAAGAAGACATATGACGTGATGAAACTTGGATAGGGTATGACACTTTAAAATTAAAATTAAAATAAATAATAGATAGGAGGTTTTCAAGTCGACGCGTCGGTATTTTCAATTTTTTAGTTCTGCTAACCCCTATTTCTTCCGCTGGGTGTGGTAGGAGGCGACTAAAGGACTTACTAGAGAATGGGCAGCAGCGTTCTCTATGCATTTTACCACCATACTGCGATCGCCAACCCGCCTGCCAAGCGTGGCGATTATGGCAAAACCCTTATGGAGGAGGCCTATGTCCAGCAGTGGACGTCTTTCGGCTGAAATGATGATGATGATGTTGAGTTCTGCTACCCACAAAAGCGTGATGTTTCACTTTTTTTTTTTAAATCATTGAATTGTCATCGGTCCTCGATAAGTCTACAAAGTTTAAATGAAATCTGACCGTTTGAAGTGGGTCAAAATCAAGTCCAAAAGTGTCGGTTCCAAACATACAGGTGAAGCTAATAAAAAGCGTGTAAAAAATGAACATGCAAAGTGCGGTGTGGTCAAGGTTGCATAAATGGGAGTCCAGCTTGACATGTGTCAAGAATATACGCGAGGTTTCAAATGTAGACCGATACCTTCTTCTTTCCGATTTTCGTTTTTAACTACACCACTATGGAGAAAAATCTTAGTAAAGGCGGTTCATACAACAAGGTGAATTTTGAGATGAGACTTTAGGTTAAAATCTGAAACTATTATTCATTGGTTGAGTAGAGCGTCCAGACTGTATGTATAGCTATCATTATTTTCTTTCTATTTGTTATTTTTATCTGGTAGTTACTGAACTGAAATAGTTCGGTAACTTACTGATAAAAATAAAAAATATGTATAGAAGATAAATCGTACGATACTACGTATGTAGTTGTGATTTTATCATTATTCGTTAAAAGAAAATCAGTAACGGATGTTAGTGAGGAAGTTAATATTGAATTCGGACGGCGTTCTTTTTTGCGGTTATAAATCACTTATTGTTTTTTGCCTTCATTGAGGAAAATGTCGCAACCTCAGGCTGAAAAAGACTTGACAAAAAACATAATTTTCTTTTCATTGTACGGTCTGTGACGGCGACGTAGAAAAATAAATAAAAATATTCTTTTGCGATTCCGCAAAGGAATATTTTTATTTATTTTGGCGATAATTTGAGCCAAGTATCGGCCGGGTATGTGACGTGGTTAATTTAACTGCCAAACCCCACCACGTTAACTGGCATAAAAGATAATGGGTAATTTTAAACGGTACCGGGATTTTAAACTGTCGTATTAACGACATTATTTTTCAGATGGTGTACTTACTTATTAATTATGAACATGAGAAAAGTTTCTCCGTCTTGTTCGTCTTATCGAGGATCTAAATTACATCGATAGTGTTAGGCTGTTTTTTTCACGAGAGATGTCCTATGCTACGTTGCTATGGAAGCGTTTGATATCCACCAATCATATTTATTGGTCCACATAGAATAAAAAAAGTGGAAAAGGTTTCAAATAAGCTATTTTTTATTATTATGGAAGGATGTGTGCTATGGATGGGTACTATGGATAGGAGCTATAGATGCCCGAGTGCTGTTTTGATATGTACACAGCAGAGTACCTACAGTAGGGGTGCGTGTGTCACCGAAAGTAGACATGCCATCGTGGAAACTAAAAGTTATATTAGTTCTCTGAAGAGTCCGAGTGGCCGGTAGGACGCGAGCTCCTGTTCCTTCACCGTACCGTATCAACTCAACTTGCTTTCCCTTACTCGCACAACTAAGACGCGGTGGCGCATCTTCATAGCACATCTGACTCGCTTCGCTATACAGCTTAGCATTGCTGGAAATGGTCAAATAGTTTCGTAGTATAGCTTTCACATCCTCGCAGCATTGCTCTGTAGCAAAGCTATAGTGGTAAAGCAGCCTTACTTATGGCCTCGGGAAGGTAAGGGACATGATCTTGTATGACCAACACAAAGTGTAGCTGTTATTGCACAGAGAGCACAACCAGAGGTGAGTCATCGTTTGAGGTGTAGCTTTACAATCGGTGTAGCTTCAAAAACGAGCTGTTCGAGCAATTTACCAACTAGGTGCTAGAGTGCCTCTGAGAGAATTTTTTAAAGATATTGGGATTCTCACGGTGGCATCGGAATTCATCTTCGCTAACATCTTATAAATTAGGCAAAATATACACTTGTACACTAATAACAGTGATATTCATAATATTAACACTAGAAATAAGGACAAACTACGTATTCACCGGCTTCATAAGGTTCATAACTCATTTGTTGGTCCTGGTATAACTTTTTATAACAAGCTTCCCTCTTCTTTGCTAGATTAGCATTTTAATGCGTTTAAAGCTAAAGTAAAATCCAACCTCTGTTCAAAGGCATACTATTCTATCAATGACTACTTAAACGATAAGAATTGTTGGTCGCTGTGATTAACCCAAGACAGTGTTTATGTTCTTTCACCAGAATTAGGTTGCCTACTGACAGTTACACAATCTACTCATTACAATGTTTTTTTTAATGACTTTTATTGCAATATGTAGTTAGCTAGTGATCTCGACAATTCATATTATTCTTGCCAGTGCAACCGGCAGCAAGTTCGTCATGCTCCCTTAGATGTCACTGCTTGCGGTAGCATCGGGGGTCGGGTTGCCTCCTTCCCTCAAATATGGCGATCTTTATCGTTTCTTATGGGGTAATGGCTGATCTTTGCGTTATGCTTGTGAACGGGTGCTGCTTGTGATGACTGGTCGTCTTGCTGACCATGGGCTTGTTTTTGTTAATTGTATTAACTTTTATTAATTTTATTCCAAAGGTCCTTTTTTTTTTTTTTTGATTCCGGGGGGAAATCCTCATGGATGTCCTCCGCCCCGGGGAGGGCAGAGGGGTCTGTCATACTCTTACTGACTAAAACCACCCCGGTGTTCCGTCTCTCACTTGCACCGGGGATCACGGGAACTAGTGTGACTTTCGCGATCCCCGGCTAGTGCCGGCCCGCCTCTGCGGGCCACCTCGCGATAGGGGGGGAGTGAGGTGTTAAACTCCCCCCTTACGTCATAGAGAGGCGCGCGTGGAACACTACGCGCCGCCATCTCGGGTCCTAACCAGTAGAGGGTGACAGATTTCCCCGGATCTGTCACCCCTGGACCCATTTAGGGGGGCTGGAAGAGGGCGTTATCCACCCTCCGCTGACGCCCGGTGCGTCTGTGGTGGATCGGGTTAGCGGAAGCAATCTCCCGCTCCCTCTCCGCAGCCTCCTTCTGCGACATGACTGTTTCGCAGAAGGATACCACCGCGTCCCAGGACTCCTCGCTGCCGACCATCGAGTCGACAACGGCCGGCAGCGACAGGTCACTGCCGACTCCTGAGATGAGGGCACGGCGTGGCTCCTCCCAAGCGGCACACTCTGCCAGCGTGTGCCACGCCGTGTCCTCCCGACAGTCGACGCAGTGGTGACACCGAGCGTCCGGCTCCCTGTTTATGCGACACAGGTACTTCCCGAAGCAACCATGCCCCGAGAGCAGCTGTGTCACCCGAAACGACAGGGAGCCGTGCCTCCTCCCGAGCCAGCGCTCGAGTACCGGCCGGACTGCCCCGATGGTGACGGGGCCGGCGGTAGGGCATGAGAGCCTGTCCCGCCATTCCGCCACCAGGGCTGCGCGAAGCTGTGACCGACGCAACTCCAAATGTCGCTGCGTCAGCCATTCGCCCCGCGCCCTCGAGTCCTCGCGCCACCGGTACAGTGACGCGAGTACCTTCGCCTCGAGGTCCCAGGGCGGGGATCCGGCCAGTACACAAGCCGCCTCGTAGGAGATCGTGCGATACCCCCTTATAACTCTGACGGCCATCGCTCGCTGTGGCTTTCGCAGCACAGCGATGCTGCCGGCCGTCAGGTCAGCCGCCCAGATCGGGGCTCCATACAGGGCCATCGATCGCACAATCCCCACGTAGAGCCGCCTACAGGCGGCGCTCTGGGGCCCCCAGATTGGGAAGCAGCGTTGATAGCGCCCCAGCCGCGCCCATCAACTTGGGCACCAGCCGCTGGAAGTGGGGGCCGAAATCCCACCGGCTGTCGAGCACCAATCCTAGGTATTTTATGGTGGACTCGACAGCGATTTGAGACCCCCCGACCACGATGTGTGATCCCAGTGGCGGCGCCCGCCGGGGGCCATGAAAGACCATGGCCTCCGACTTGTTGAGAGCCACCTCCAGGCCTAGGGGCCGTATGCGGGTCACGACCTGTGACACCGCAGCCGTCGCCAGCAACGCTGCCTCCCTGTACGAGCTCCCCCGGGCCGTGACCAGCGTGTCATCCGCATAGCACGTTAAGTCCACGCCCGGCTGGAGCTCGCCCCTCAGCACCCAGTCGTACCCGATGTTCCACAGGAGCGGTCCCACGACCGAACCCTGTGGAACACCGCACGACATGCGGCGCTAGTTTCCGCCATCACGTCCCGTGTAGGTGACACACCTTTCCGCCAAATAAGCCCCAACGATGCGGCGGAGGTAGGAAGGCACCCGATGATACTGCAGTGCCTCCCGAATGCAGCTCCAGGGCAGGGTGTTGAAGGCGTTGGAGATGTCCAAGGACACCGCCAACATCACCCCGCCCCGGGACACTGCTTCCTCCGCCAGGACTCTCACCCGCGATATCGCGTGGATGGTGGAGCGCCCGTGCCGAAAGCCGAACTGGCTCTCGGCTAGGTCAGGCCCTTCCCTGCATAAGGTGGCCGACGAGGCGGGCAGCGATTATCCGCTCAAACATCTTGCCCACCTCGTCCAGCAGCACTATGGCCCTGTATGCGGACGGCGAGTCCGCGGGGCGCCCCACCTTCTTGAGCAGGACCAGACGACCAGATTTCCACAAAGTGGGAAACTGGCCCCGCTCAAGGCACGCGGTGTAGAGTCCTCTCAGTTGGGGATTCCAAAGGTCCTAGCTTAACTTTTGTTACTTCAAGTTATAGCTATATATACATAATGCAGAATTGCTTAGGTAAGCGGGCACGCCCTTTATGACTGGAGGCTTTTGTTTAAATTGTAAGTTCTGTTTACGTTTATTTTTCTTTTTTATTAATTATTATTTATTTGTACTTGAGTTCCTTTAGTTTTCAATGTTTTGTTGGTATATTGGCGTGTGCTAGCTGACATATAGCAAATTTTATGTTTTTTGTGTTTCGTAATGTTAATTACCTACTATTGTATCGAATCAAGTTCTTCTAACTTAACAAACAGCTGTGCTGCTGGGGAGTTTGTTGCGCAAATTCTTCTTCCCAGCTAAAGCACTAGGAAGTGGTGAAGGGCGGGTGTTTTGGGGGGACTGTCTTATTTAATTTTGACGTTCAAAAAGAGCTGACTCTCAGCCTAGTTTCAATAAATGACTTTTGATTTTGATTTTTTTTATCTCATTGTTAGCTAGCTGCAAAGCTGATAACGATATTATTTTGTGAACAAGGAACGTATAACAAGAAGTTGGTATAAGAACAATGTTTCTGATATTTTGCATTGAAATTAATCGCGTTATGGCAGAAGATTTTGAAGACTAAGGTCGCTCAACGCGCCATGGAGCGGTCTATACTCGGAGTTTCTTTGAACTATAAAATCAGGAATGAAATTATCCGGAAAAGAACCGGTCTCACCGACATAGCTTGTAGAGTAAGCAAGCTGAAGTGAGCTAACCATGTTTGTCGAAGCACCAATGGACGGTGGAGCAGACGAGTCCTGGAGTGGAGACCGTATCGGCAAGCGTAGTGTGGGACGCCCCCCAGCTTGATGGATCGAGGACCTTAAGAAGGTGGCTGGGACAGACTGGATGCGGAAGGCGGAGGATAGTGTTGTGGCGCAGCCTGGGAGAGGCCTATGTCGATATTGATTGATTGATGGCAGAAGAATCTTTCAACAATGCACCTTACAAAGAAAAGTTAATGTTTTCTGTGGAAACGAATAACACGGGAGAAATACATTTCCCAAAGTAACCATCACATTAATTCTGAACAGCTGTTCCAGTGGCGTTTGTTACACAAAATTCATGTTCCTCCTAACTTATTCTAGTAGAATTTACAAAACACACATTCATCTGTTATTCATGAGACACGATAAAGACAGACTGCGCTTTAAATCATTTTTAGTGTGCCTTATCTCATAAACGGGAACCATTTTAGGATTGCTTATCTTGCTACCATTTTCCGTGTCGCGACACCTTTATTTTTGAAACTATGTCGTTGGGCCAATTCTGTTACCTAAATGTAGTAGGCAAAACGAGTTGCGCAATTATTTTAGTTAAAATCAAAATCAAAATCAAAATCAAGTTGGTTTAGAAGACTTAACATAACATCACGCTTGTATTCCCTGAAGCGTTAGGCAGGGGTGAACCAATAATGGCCCTCTCGCCCTTTAATTTTCTATGCCCTAAGACCCTCTAGGTCTAGAATCCTGTGCTGAATTCTTTCTCAAACTCTCTGCCACGCTGTATATCACCTACATTTTACCAGTTACGTATAAGTCCTATGTAATGGGAGGCGAGCCAATTGCCATCGACTAGGCACACATCCAGTGTCCACGCGACTGTTGAGAAATTCCAGATGGAGCCCAATAAGTCTTTCTCGACCCGGTAATTGAATCATAGACCTCATGCTCAGCGGTAGCGCTTGCAACCACTAGACCAATGAGGCAGTAAATGGTTTAGGGCCGATGTTTCAATCCTCTGATAAACAGACAGATAGGGTTTATTCGATAGACAGCAAAAAAATCTGTTATTCAATCGTCAAATAGGCTTTATTCGTCGAATAATTCAATTATCTGAGGAATAAATTTATTTGCCTCTTTGACGGCCAGATAACCGCTTATTCCATTAATAAATGACGTTAATATTACTAAATTTGATGTTAGTCTTCGTGTTTTACAAGTTTAAATAATTAATAATTTGTTCATGCAGATTATTGGTCTTTGTTTGTAACAGCGTGAGTTTTTTCTTTTCCATTATTTGCTTAGGTATACCTCTCGACTAAACTCACAAGTAATTGAACCTCAGCATTATTATAGTTTGCTGAACGCTCCCCCTCGTTTTGTTTTCCATTATTTAAATCAATTTAAAAATAACAAATAAGAACACCACACGTCCAAACTTACAACCTCGTAACGTATTGAAAGTAACATGACGCTGTCATCTGTATGAATGGCATTAACAATCATCAAATAAATAGTCTGTCCCGTTCTAACATTCGTTTATTCTGTACATTTGTTTCACCTCCCTGAAGTTAGCGTTTTCACAGATGAGATATTCGGTCGGATAGTTATTCCTAGGATAAATATTATTTGGAAAATTGACAACCTCTTATCCGACGAATAAAGAGTCTTATTCTTCAAGTAGCTATTGGGACTTTTATCTGAGGATTGTAAAATCGGCTCTTAGAAAATGAAGGTTTAATTTTACGTTACTGTAGTATTCATTGTAGTGCTTGTAGATAACAAATCTTACCTCTATTCGGTAGGATTTGTTATACAGGAGCACTTTTTGATGAGGCGTGGATGTCTACGTCATCGTCTGCCTAGCCTTCTTCCAAATATGTTTTGGTTGGCATTCAATCTTACCGAACGCAGCTGACTGTATACTTACCAGTATTTTTACACGCAGTGACTACCTACTTGACCTCCAGAACCCATAATGTATTCAGTTTAAGTGACTGCCCGTGACGTCTATCACTTCTTACGTACAATAGTAAAACAACTACAATACAATTTCATTTAAATAAAAACCAACTTGTTTTGAGGCCATTAAAGTTCATGCAAATTAAATGACAGTAAGAGGACCACGTTAATTATACCGCCCTCCACAGAAGTAGTCAAAACGAAAAATTCGAAAAAAAAAACACTCAGACGCGAATCGCATTCGCAGATATGAATTAAAACTTTTTAAATTAGGCTGTCAACATTTCCATCAACTTTACATTTACATGCTGTTTATTCGTGTCGTATCGTGCTGCAAGGTTTGTGGTTCGAGGTTAAGTTATAAGAACCACACGGGTCGATGGATCAGGTTATGCTACGCTTGCCGCGGTTGGTCCGTGGATGGTAGACCATCTTTACATACCAATAGGATTTCGATCCGTTGATCTCGGCTGTCATTTTGTGAATCTATGACAGTCGTTACGGGCCGTCAGAAGCCCGAAAGTCTGACAACCAATCTTACCAAGGGGTGTCGTATTACCCAGTAACAGTAATAATAATTATTGCAAATAGGTCGCACTATTATGTCCTGGAAGAAATACGTCAAGTTACAAGTCACTGTACACCGTGACATTTTAGTCGTCTTACAAAGGTGGTCCACTCAATGTGTCCGTCATAACATACCGCTAGGCGCTATTAAAACATTGTTACCATGAATTTCATCGCTTCACAACAAGTTCATCGCTTTACACGGCGCGAGACAAAGCGGACGTGTGTTTTGTGTTGATTATAATGAAATAAACAATTATTACAAATAAATATCACTTGCGACGTCAGTATAAAAGTAAAGTGTGTCACGTGTGACTTGTGGTTCTTACTGAGTTACATGTGCAAGATGAATTAAATATTTCTTATAGACAATAGTAAAAGTGGTTCTGGTAGTATGTCTAACCCAGGTTCAAGCCCGTTTGGTCGTAGCCAACTACTACGGCGAAGTCCTCCACCGACGCCTACTGAATCATTACCTCCGAGTGACCCAAATCCACCAGCACCCGCGGCGAATGAACTGCCGTGTGAAGTTATTAGTACGCCAGAGATCCAGAGATGGATGGGATCTATAGATGCCATTCTGAACGAAGTTTGCAGTATTGTCGGTGAAGGAAAAATGAACTCGGACCAGAAGCTTCGTGTCTCCACCCTTTGCAGGAAGGTCTCGAGTGGGACTTCTCAGATGGCCGTTTTATACCAATCGCTGAAACAGAAGACGATGCTAGCCCATACCACAATCCAACACCTACAGGATCATCAGAACGTTGTGCACTCTCTCCAGCAGTTCAAAGAGGTTGTAGAGACAAAGTTAAATCACTCGGATAATTCCTCATATGCATGCATGGTGAAGAAAGGTTCCGATAACTTTGTCCGTCCTGCAAATTTGAGTTCTGTCGCCATCTATCCCAGTGATAAGACCCAAACGAGTGACGACACCAAGTCACTTGTCCAAAAGATAATCTCCCCCGAACAATTGAAGCTCCATGTCCGTGGCCTGAGAAAAGTAAAAAATGGGGGCGTTTTGATTAGCACAGATAATAAAGGCGATATTGAGAAATTAAAGAATTCGGAGAAGTTAGTATCATCGGGCCTTACAATAGAAGAACCTTCTAAACGCCGCCCGAGGGTCACTATTATTGGTGTCCCCGTTACCCTTACCGAGCAGGAGGTATTTGAGTGTATCTACGAGCAAAACCTCTCAGAAAAGTTGCCGAATATAACTCGTGAGTCCTTCCTTGAGAGTATCAAATTGAGCCATAAGTCGGGTAAGAAAGACCTTCCTACGTGCAACTACATCCTTGAACTACCCGCTAGCATACGAAAAATATTGGTAAATCAAAGCCGAATTTTTATTAATTGGACATCATGCCCTGTGAGAGATTTCACGATAGTCACTAGGTGCTTCAATTGCCAGCAGTTCGGTCACGCAGCCAAGTTTTGCCGAGAAACTAGTCCTATTTGCAACCACTGTGGTGAGGCTGGACACTCGTTCAAGGAATGCAGCAGCAAATCCTCTACCCCTCAATGTGCGACGTGCAAACGGTTCAAGAGGAAATGTGACCATCCAACCGGTGACGTAAGTTGCCCGGCACGCATTTATTCTGAGAGGAACTATATTAACTCAATAGATTATGAAGGCGCCTAAGAGCGCCACCGTATTCTTGTATTTAGTAAGCACACAAACAGGTAGTTTATCCTCTATTTATATTTTCACTTAATTTGTATCGATCATGACAAATCAGCTAATATGTGATCTAGACAATTTTTCTGTATCTGAATCTAAATTGTGTAATGTTGAGGACTGTAAACACCTTCTTCCTTCTGGTGTCAAAACGTTAACCCTGCTCACACAGAATATTCGCAGCATTAATCGAAACATGAACGGCTTTGAAGTGTTATTACAGAATCTTGATATAAGCTGTGATGTTATCGTCCTAACAGAATGTTGGTTGTCAAAACAGACAGTCAACTTACCATCTCTTGACGGTTATTATTCATACAAAACTGAGAGAAACATAAACCAAAACGATGGATTAGTAGTATATATCAAAAATAATCTACGTGCAATCAAAGAAGAACCGGTATCACAAGTTAGTAATTGCTTAATCATTAAAATTAGTCCCGAATTAGTACTCATGGCTATTTATAGGCCTCCTTCACAAAATATAGACAGTTTTTTAGACTCACTCGACACAAACTTAAAATCCTTATCATCTTTTAAAAACATAGTACTTTTGGGTGATATTAACATTAACATTGCTTCTGAGAAAATAGATACCCATGTACATAATTATCTGACTATTTGTTCATTTCATGGACTCCTACCAGCTCACTATCTCCCCACGCATCAGAGCGGTTCATGCTTAGACCACATCATTCTAAAAACCAAAAATCCATCCAAAACATTGGTTACTAATTCCTCGCTTACCGATCATCAAGCTGTTTTACTAACATTACAAATAAGTTCACCTAGAAAAAACTGCACACGTAGCTATATTAAAGTCAACATGACAAACCTCGAAAATGATATCCGCAGTATTAATTTTGACCCAGTTTATAATTCAAACGATGCAAATGTTTCTTTAAAGTATTTCATAGATTCGCTACAATATTCAATAAGCAAAAACACATTCACTAAAACAATGCCTAGAAAGTACAGTTGTATCAAACCCTGGATCACGCCCGGTCTCGTTCGTTGTATAAGACATAGAGACAAACTTCACCTAAAACTGAAACTTGCACCTGATAACGAAATACTTTCTGTTACCTATAAAAGGTACCGGAACTTCTGCAATAATCTTTTGAAAAAACTAAAAAATCAGTATGATAAAAATGAATTACAGAAGGCGGGAAAAAATAGTAAACTTGTGTGGAAATTCATAAAAACGAATACATTTAGTACGAAAAATCCCGAGCCTCCGCTTAATTTACTATCTACAGAGATAAATCCATCCGAAGCAATGAATAAAGTTAACAATTTCTTTGCTAACGTTGGTAAAAAGTTGGCTGAAAAATCGTTAAATCTTAATACTTTATCCCCTCAAAACACGACTGCGACATCCTCTACAGTCAATTCTTTTGTTTTATTAGATACCGACGTTAACGAAGTTTTAAGGTTACTATCCGGGTTAAAAGATGTATGTGCCACTGGGTGGGATGACATACCCAATAATATACTTAAAAGATTTAGATATATACTTGCCCCTCCGCTAACCCACATTTTTCAGCTATGTTTATCTAAAGGAATATTCCCCAAACTCCTTAAAAAAGCTATGATCACTCCTGTATTCAAGACTGGAGACAAAAACTGTGTAAATAACTACAGACCCATTGCAGTGTTAACAGGACTCTCAAAAATTTTAGAAAAAATCATTAACTGTAGGTTGGTAAAATATCTGGAAGATAACAAACTACTTTCTGATAATCAATTTGGATTTAGGCCCAAAAGATCAACTGGCCAAGCAGTACACAAATTAACTAATTATATTGCTACCAACCTAGATAATGGTATGCAGACAATTGGTATCTTTCTAGACCTCGCCAAGGCCTTCGACACTATTTCTTCTTCTTTACTTTTGCACAAGCTTGAAACACTAGGAATAAGAGGAGCACAACTTCAACTACTTGCAGATTATCTCAGCGAGCGTCATCAATGTGTAAAAATAGGTCAGTATACGAGTTCTGAACTTAAAAATAGTGGTTTTGGAATTCCACAAGGCAGCATTTTGGGGCCCACATTATTTTTAATCTATATAAATGAACTGTGCAGCCTGCCACTTCAAAATGGTATCATAATGTCTTATGCTGATGACACCGCTCTGCTGTTCTCAGCTAAATCAAGAGTTGAGGTCTATGAATATGCTCAAAATGGTTTTAACATAGTGTCCGATTGGCTCCATAATAACATCCTAACATTAAATGCAGATAAAACAAAATACATTTTATTTGCAATGAGAAATACTAACATACCGCTTACTAATCTAGACATTTACGCACATAATTGCAGCACGTACGCTGACACTGCATGTTGTTGCACTACTTTAGCTAAAGCTGACCATTGGAAATATTTAGGTGTCACTATTGACTCCAATCTAAATTTCCGTAAACATATCGATTTACTATGTACTAGAGTGCGTAAATTAATATATGTTTTTAAGAATTTACGGAACATAGCCGATTATAAATTAATTAAACAAGTTTATTTAACTTTGTGTCAATCCATTCTTAGCTATTGCATAACTTCCTGGGGTGGTGCAGCAAAAACAATTTTACTCCCTCTAGAGCGTGCTCAAAGAGCAATTCTAAAAGTTGCTACCTTTCGCCCATATAGATTTCCTACGCAACAGCTCTACACTGCATGTAATGTACTAACAGTTCGGCAATTATTCATTCTAAGCACAGTACTACACCAGCACACTGCACTTCCTTTCGACCCAGTACCTTCCGAAAAGAGAAGGAAGGATTTCGTTTGCATAAAGCCTCAAACTAGACATGCTTTTGCTAATCGATTTTATGTGTTTTTAGGTCCTTTTCTGTATAATAGACTTAACAAATTAATGAGTATCTATAGGTTAAGCTATAAAAAATGTAGTACTATGTTATCAGAATACTTAACGTTACTCAATTACACAGACACAGAAAAACTTCTAGAAATTATGTCATGACGATAATTTATTCTCTCGTAAGTATTTACTTTTGTAGTATTTACATTAGCTTAGTTAAAGGTATTAATGTTTAATTACAGCTATGCTTTATCTCATAGTTGTTAATAGATTATTTTTAAATCAACTTAATTTTAAATGTTAATGTCCAAATTTAATTGAAATGTAAAGTGATGGCCCGAAACACAGGTTTAAATAAACCTAGATCGGGCGGGTCGCTATCTAATATTCAAATTCCAAAACATTATCACTTGCACTTGTAATTAAAAATATTTTAGAAATAGTTTATTTTTAGGAACTATAATTGTATCGAAAATTTACTACTGTTCGCTAAATGTACTCTTTTTGTATACGTTTTTATGAAATAAAATTATTATTAAATTAAATTAAATTAAATTATTATTAAATTAAGATAATAGGTACAAAGAAAAATAAATATTGCTTTAGAATTATGAAACACCCTCCCTGTTAATAATGTTTACGTATCAAACGGTAGAAGATATCTACCTACCTACAGTTACATTCTATCATTAATTCCACCTCCATAAATGGGTGTTTCCAACTACGCCATGCGTCTTAGTGAATGATATTTAAATTTTTTTAAGTATGCAAATGTTCAAAAATATCATTTTTTTTTTATAAATGAATAGTAGTCATTGGATACATGAAGTGGGCTGCCGTTGTAAGACGACTAAAATGTCATGGTGTATAGATCTTCTACTTTAAATTGGTGCACCTGTCACTTAATTTTCTATACAAACAATTGAAATGTATACGGAAAAGCAGTGTAGGAAGAGGTGCGCAATTTTAAATTACCTAGACGACATCTAGAACATGCATGACTATACTCCATTTGAAATAAGATTAAACATTTAAACAAACCTTTTTTACAGTCCATTCAACCGATTTAGACTTCTATTCCGTAAACATAAGGATGGCATTAAAAGTAAAAAAGTGGTTACAACACAAACTGATTACTACAGATGCCATTTATCATGCTACCAACGCAATAGATGTCAAAATCAGTTGAACGGACTGTAAAAAAGGTTTATATAAATGTCTAATCTTATTTCAAACGGAGTATAATTTACATAGAATATATTCGCCCACGACTTTGTTTGTTCTAGAACTCGTATAAAGAACCAGTCAACAATTTACGACAATTTTATAGTTCCATAGATCGCTGCGATTTGTTCCGTTGTTACATATTATTTTTAGATTTGTTTGTTTTCTACAGCATTAGCATACTCAGCCCATAATGTTCCCACTGCTGGGACATCATCTCGCTGCGAGAGGGGGGTGGGCCAAATTTCACCACGCGGGCTCAGTGCGGGTGTGCGGATGTCACATGTCTTCGAATTTTCGGTTCTAGTACATGCCGGTTTCCTCACGATGTTTTCCTTCACCGTTTTGAGAACAGTGGTGATGTAATTATTTACACAAAGTAAAGCGTCTACTTGGGTTAGAACTCACGACCTACAATTCTTAAGTCGCAGCCGTTATCACTAGCCACCAGTGCTCTGTATATTAACATGATATTGTGGCCTTAAGGTGCCCTTACACGAGCAACTAAAATTGCTCCATCCTGGTCAATTCTCATCAACTATGACGTCACGACTACATCCAGCAATTTAGGGCAATGGCAATATTTAGCAACCTGTTGGCAGAGATACGGCCACACAATATCATGCAATATGGAGCAACTGAAAAACTAGGCAATACGCGCGCCTCTCGCAAAAACGAGACGTAGTTATGCGTACAAACGAGAGAGAAAAAAAATTGACTAAAAATTTCCAAACCGATTGGATTCGGCAACTCATTAAATATATGGAGCAATCAGAAGCAATATTCCCGAAATATATTCGCAATTTACTGCTATTGCTCCAGATTGCTCCACTTAATTGATCCAGATTGATCCATTAGTGTTACCGAGCAATGCTCAAAAATTTGCCCGTGTAATTGAGAAAATGGATATAAATACATTTATTTTCATGTTTCTACGACATATTTTGTCCCAATCTTCAAATTAAATTAGTTTTTAATAAATTGGAAAATACTCTATTGAAATGAGCATGCTTAAATGTTTCGATCAGGTTGAGAGGATGAATGATAGGCGACTAACAAAAGGTATTGTAAGCACAGGGCAGATGTGATTGGAAACACCTGGCGGGGAAGCCTTAGGAGGACATAATCTCCTTATAGGTGATGTTCATCACAAAGTTCAGATGCGTACTACTTGCAACCGACGCACAGTGTGGAAAAACCGACCTATTTATGACAAAAATCGATTCGCAAGCGACTTTGTTTGAAATTTCCATTCTCGTGAGATTATCAGCTACAAAAATCCACTGCGGAAATTGAAAAATTAAGTAACATAACCTAGAAAAAAAATTAATTGTCACGAAATCGGTAGTTAATTCTATTTTCATAAAAACTTACAACACTATATAATGGATTGTTATAATGTGGTTTTTATATTCATTTACTGTCTCGTGGAATTCAGGAAGTTCAAGTACAACTTAACTTCAAAATTTCGAGAATCCCTATTTTTCGGTATAATAAGACTTTCAACGTCAGAAATATTTTTAAGCTTTGAAATAAATATACGCAACAATAATCATCTACAGAAATTTTAAAATTGGGATACATAACCTTAAAAAATTGTCAAAGTCCCCAAATTAGTAGGTACTAGAATGCATTAAATTTTAATGAAATCTTAAAAAAGCTATTCAATAGAGAATTCGCGAGTGGTTTTTATTATAATCTACAGTTTAATCTGTAAAATTCAGAAACCTTAAGTACCTATAAATTAACCTACAAATTTGGGTGATTTTAAATAAAAAACATTATAAAACATATTTATTCTATTCAAGCCTCCTAAAACGACACAATTCATTGACGGTCAACGACACTGCATTCGGCCATAAACTTATTTGTGGAATCAAAGTTACCATGTTTAACATTAACAATTTTGTTACGTTCAGCAGCCCAGAATTAGTGGCATAAACTGATTTTGTCACTTTACTGTTGTACTATTTTTGTGCCATAATTGATTTATCAATTCAGTGCTCTGTAAGAATAACTTTGAGAGCATTCCATAAATTATCGTACTCTATTTGGTAGGTTCAGTAATTTTGCTCGTTTCGCTTGGTTCTTCCGCTTTTATAGAACTAATTGAGATTTTGTGCAAAAAGGTAATTGAAAAAATGAGGTGAATGCATTTATTACAAATGGAACAAAAAAGCGGGAGGAGTAGATTGACTGAACCGATCGAATAAAGTGGTACTGCGATGTTAATTCAATGCTCCGATTCCTCAACTATCTAGCATAAAAAAGTTCATGTGATACACATTTGAGTGAACATTATGAAACGTACGACCACCCAGCAAATAATGTGTTTGCAGATATCCTCAAGCGAAACGAGTTCAAGATTATGTACACTATACTGCATAAACTATTACACACGTTGTCTACATTACTATCTTCTCTCCTATCGCAGATGTGCTGGAAGGGATTCCTGTAGAAATAAGCAATCACCATGACATTACCTTGTACGTATTTTTATGCTCCTTTCTTCTTGTCTGTTTATATGTGTGTGCATAAAATCAAAATCAAAAGTTATTTATTGAAACTAGGCTGAGAGTCAGCCCTTTTTAACCGTCAAAAAAAATCATTCGTAAATGGTTACATAAATACAATATTGTAAATGCAGACACATTAAGTAAACCGTGCTGCTCTTTGTACACCAAGCCACAATCGCGTTTGCTTTTGAGTTGCAAGCTCAGAAAAATGATCCAATTTACACAACGCTAGTTGTAAAGAGATCCTTAGGGTGTCCTTACATTGATCGGCACGGAGACGGTTTAAAATGTTCAGAACGTAAGAGCGTCAATTACATCGTCGCCACCACGACGCGATGGCTTAGCTTGCAAATGACACTATGTGAGCATATCAGACGTGGCAGCGTCTTAAGCTTCATAGCATCCGTTCGGTGTTTCGAATTTTCTGTTTTGACTTCAACCCTTTTTAACTTGTTTAAAAAACGCGTTTATATGGAGCAACTGCCTACCCCAACCTCCACAACTCTGTTACTGGGTAACACGATACCCCTTGGTAAGACTGGTTGTCAGACATTCGGGCTTCTGGCGACCCGTAACGACTTTCAAAGATCCAGGAAAGATTCGCGGGACCAACGGCTTAACGTGCTTTCCGAGGCACGGAGAGAGAGATCACCCATCCACGGACTTATTGTTGCAAGCATAGCTTTATTCGTGTAACAACTACATTTAAAGTAGTTACATACAGTTCTTTTGTCGAAACAGCCAATCAATTAGGCAGGAATAACAGTCGCTACTTCATAAGAGAGAGCCTGTATAAAATTAACGAGGTATGGTGGTAGCGACAGCTCAATGAGGACAGCCGGCATTTAGTCGGCTCAACATAGTCCGTTGTCGATCAATGTGTAGACACCCTAACAGTTAAGAAACCATAAGTCTTGTTTGCAACTTGCATTTTTTCATTGTTAAACAGCAAAAAGCTTGCAAAACATTTCTTACATTAGTTAATATTAAAGGAGGAAACTGGAAATTCATAAAATGAACTGAGATTTCTGGGAAAAATTGTGAACTAAAAACCTAACAAAGGTTGATGATATTTTTTGCATATTTAAATGAGAATAAAATGGAAATGTTGAAAGGTTATTAAAGTTACAAAGTACGTTGTAGAACCTGAAACTTATTATTTGAAAACCAGGTACGAACATAATTGAAAGGTCAGACCCGTTAGACCGTCAGACCGTCAGACTTGGGTATGAATGGGAGATTCAATTAAAAAAGCCTTAAAGCGTTGTTGAACTTATAACAATATAATTCTCTAAAATTGTGGGGCTAACGAGTCAACATTTGTTTCGAAGTTGAAATTAATTTGTTTTGTGGGTGCGTGGGCCCAGAGTTACACAGACACAAAGAAACGTGATATGGGTGTTTTAATGGGATATAAAGGGTAACCCTCACATGTGCAAATTACCGGCGTTTGCTAATTAGCCGGATACCTAGGCGGTGCTGATTCTGTTGTGCACCTACTAAACTTAATTTAGGCTATTGCTATTGTTAGGTTTTGTTATCTTATGTGGACTATTTGACGCAATTTATTATACTTCTTTCGAAATAAGATTATACATTTAATTAAACATTTTTTAAACTCTGTCCAACTGATTTTCACTTCTATTGCGTAGACATAAGAATGGCATTAAAAGCAAAAAAACTTTATCAAAAAAAAAAACGATTTCCGAAAAAACACTACAAAGTGAAAGATAACTTTATTTTAAACGGCGTATAGTTATTACTTTAATTTTTTTTTATTTTCAATTATTTTTAATCGACTAATATTGTGCTAGCAACACCGAAACGATTCAATTTGTGTAATTCGCTTTGGAAAAGCTGTCAGTGAAAGGAAATGGCGGGCGAGCGTATTTAATTTAAAAAAATCTTGTTTGATTGTTGCGTGGAGTTTGAGGCCACACAATTGGTTCTTTACGTTTTTGATCTCCATCTGCATTAACATAATAAGTTATCACTGTAAGTTACTGTATTTATATTTTAATCCTAATATAATAAATACTGAAGTGAAGCAGTTTTTTTACACTGTCTTTTTCCTTCTAATGATACAAGAAAGAGACAGAAATAAATAAGAGCTATTAAATTTTGTGAACTAATCTTTTCTAGTTGAATAGTTTTTATTTACTGTAAAATACTTATTTAATTAATAATCTTTTATTCGACGAAACTACGACGAACAAAATTCATCAATCACGTCAAATTCAAGGCAATGGTGACGTAATTTTGTTTCACAGTTCGAAAGCGTCACTTGTCTTTTTCTTTCGCGGGTTATCAATAAGAGATAGCAACACTCTTATTTTAGTTTAGGTGGTTAACAGAAGAATCGGTACAAATGTAACTTATTTTACTCTTTCATTAGACACTTTTTAAAACTTGTTATAAAACGAATTAGGTGTCTATTATTCTTTCCTGTCTTACGTTTGTCTGGCTGTTTTAATTGGAGACAGCATTTTAATCGTTCAAACAATGTTTTAGTAAAAAATTTCAAAGTTTACATTTCGTTAACCTTTATTTTCTAAGAATAATTAAAACAACGTCATCATCTTTCTTGCCTGCGTGTTTTCTTTTCCAATCAATCATTCCTACTAACTTCTTTCTTATTCTCTCCTGTCAACCGTCACTCTATCATTCACTCCCTTCTCTTTCATATAATTCCTCACAGAATCCATCCCTCTTTTTTTGGCCAACCTCTCCTCTCCTTCTCCATTAACATTTATATTCATCACCCTTTATTAATATGCGTTTCTCTCTCCAAACAATTTCCTTTCAGCTTTTTTGTCACTGACGCCACTTTTAAACTGTCCCTTACATACTCATTAGCTTTTGACCGCGGCTCTGCCCGCGTGGATATCGGTTATCGCGTAAAAAAGTAGACTATATCCTTCTCTATATGCCAGGCTACATCTCTGCCAAATTTCATGACGATCGGTTCAGCGGTTTAGGCGTGAAAGCAAAACAGACACACAGAGCTACTTTCGCGTTTATAATATTAGTAGGGATTACCAACTTTATCTATTTTTGTCACTCCCACACATACATCTCAACATTTTCATCTCCACTGCACGCAATCTCTTGTCATCTGACTTTTAAATGAGATGTTAAAAAAATGTAGCCCAATATGATAATTACACTAAACATGCCAGACTAAATCTCGTCTTTTTGAATCGATACCTACATACTTTTTTCTTTTAAATGCAATAATCACATAACCTACCTAGAAATGCTAATAAGCATATAATATTTCTTCAAATGAACAATCATTAAAAATCCATTCGGATCCCAGCTTTATATTTTACATGAATTGTATTAACAATAAAAGCAGAAAATTTTCAGTGAACCGAGTTTTTTTTTTTTTTGTAATGGCGAAATTTTCCGAGGGTGAAAAACGTCCCCAATCATATAATAATTAAGACTATGAACAAAAATAACGAAAAAGGGCCTTTAAACATGGAGAGGAAAAACCACAAAAAAAGCAAGATATTCTAACTGAAAAAAAATCTTCTGTATTAAATAAGCCAGTTCTAAAATAAGGCTAGTCAACAGTAATAGATTTAATTCTCGTAGAAGTGACAAGCTACATTATAAACATTATTAATGATTGAACATTAAACAGATAATAAGGATAAGTGCCTGAGCATCGCAATGATTTTAAGTGATTTGTGTGGGACGAGAAACAGTAAGTAAATCATATTTATTTTTACTTGCGAAGGCCGGCAATCCGACAGCCTCTTCCAGCCCACGCGATAAAAAATCACCTACGTATCTTAACTCAATCCATCTCAGAACAAAGATTTACATTTAGGTATAGTTCATTCTACAAAATAGCCAATCCTATACCCTACCCAATCCGTAAATAGTTGGGCGCCTCTGCACAGATGAAATCATTCCGCGTACCCTCATCAATCAACTCTAGCGAAACGTACGATCATAATTTATACAACAGTTCCTCTATTCATGGATCCATGTGTTTTCTTCATCGTATTTACCTGATGTAAATTTCCATTGTAAGCAGCAGAAATTTAATTAACTTTCACTTCAAAGCCCTGTTAACTCAAAGGTCAATGAACGCTCGAGGATTCACCGTTTTGTGTAAAAAGGGCCAACTCCAAAGTCATTTCCGACCCGACTTGAGCATTTTATAGCAACATTCTACTCTTTATTATGACGTTAAATTGCTTAATTGAAGGATATATTAATTTAACTGAAGGGGGATTCTATTATTTCTAGGTTAGACATGCAAATTGAAGTGTGCGTGTGTTTCCTGCCGCCGGCTAGGGACGGGTCCGTCTTTATTACTGCCAACTTAAAACTATGTTAATTTTATAAGGTTGAAGTTGAATAAACTTATCTTAAAATCTCGGTTGAAAAAATCTTTTTGGTTCAATTTCGCAAGGATTATAAGATATTAAAATATTCAAGCTTCAAGGAAGATTTTATTCATCAAGTATTATGAAAGCAGAAGGTTCCACACATCAAGTCATACGCTCCATATATTGCGGTTTTCACAAACATTTTATGTTAATCACGGCTGGTCGGGATCCACAAAAAATGTCCCCACGACACTCATGTCGGCCAAGAGAACTGTGTCCGCTATTCACATGCAAATTGAAGTGAAGGACCGATTTTTTGTCGAATAGACATTGTCCCAGTCAGGATTAAAGTGGATTACAGTACGGAGAGGTACAAAAAGACACGGACATAAATCGCGGAGTACTTTTACGGCATTTATAAAAGGGTAATAAAAGGCTTTAACACTTTTCAAGATAATCATAAAAATAACAATGATAAACCCTTTCGTGGCCTTACGAAGAATTAGGCGATTAAAAAATGATATAACTCATGAATATTGTGGGATGATTTTTCATAATAAATACGCTTTGAAGGCATGTTTTGGATCCGCTGTACAGCCTGATAGCATATACAAGACTGTATTTTAGAGATTAAGCACGAGTCAATGATTAATTTTATGTACGATAAAGCGTTCACAAAGCAATTATTTACTTATGTAATACAAGATGTGTGATAAGTGTACTTGATAACCGACGAAATAATCTTCGCGGTTCTAGAGTCATGTGGTGAGTGCATGGTTACAGTTTGCACGTCGAATTTTATACCACCTTGATTATTTTATCTTCGCAAAACATAACAAAAAGGAAAAGTTTACTTAAAACTACCTACACCCAAAAGTCGGTGTTACCGACAACCTGTCATCAGCTTGCGGTATCAGAACTGACAAGTGAGTTAATAATTTTGACACCTATCAGGCCCGTGTGAAACACAAACAACTAGATTTTACTTTTTTTATACACCTTTCAATATTTTACAATCCAATTTGCCAATTCTATATTATTCAATCTACCAATTCTATAATCACATTAGCTACTGAACCAAATCTAAAAGCAATATTTCAACATTTTTAATATCATAAAAAAGTAATTCACTTTGAATTTCATTAAAACTACTAGGTATTCGCCATCAAAGTTTGTATTACAAAAATGTCTAACTATTCTAGTTCGCTCTATGCAACGAGAACGTGCAACAAAAGGACGGACTCCACAATTTTTAATATAGTTTCCTAGGGAGTCGAGCAGAAAATATTCTGCAAACTTATAGAGAATCCTTCGTTGAAGAATATCTACATTTGTAGTCAAAGTTGAACCATTTCATATTAGAGCTACGTAACTTTAAGCGTTCCTCTGTACAAAGACATTCAGCTTAGGTATGTACAATACTTTCTAGATATTACATGACAAAAGAAATGGGAGAGCTAAAGAAATTCGCATAAAATTCCCTTCTCATATAAGTTTTTCATTTTGCATTTTTTTGTGAATCTTTTTCTCAAAATAGAATAATTTAAATAATTTCAGAGTACCTATTGTTTCGTTATTAATTCACAAAAAATATGTAGGTGCATATTTTTGGTTAATTAAAACGAATTACATCACCGTTTCGGCGAGGACGCCCTAGAAGGACATATAGTGACCTTAATGATGATGTTCTTCAAGGTCAGGTCCGTAGTACTCGCAACCGCTGTGCGTGTATAACTAGATGTATGAACGTAAACTAAGCAAAAAGAGTATTTAATTGTTAGGATCGTAGCAGGTAGCGTTCTGTAGTTACTGCCTGACTCCATGGGAAAAAACTGCGAGTTTATGTATGTAATTACAAATCAATCTTCTTCTAAACTGAGATTGGAATTTGCAACAAAACATGCTTATACATACAGAAATAAGCACCAAAATTGCTTGTTTTGTTGGCTTGCATTTTGCCGCTAAATATCATGAGGACACCGGCATGTCCTAAAACCAAACATTTGAAGACATGTGACATCTACCAACCCACACTGGCACGCGTGGTGGACTACGGCATACTTCCTCTCACACGGCTGTTTGTGTATGTGAGTTTAAATGTTTGTAAACGCACCCACAATAAAGGAGAAATTGCTATTGTGGCTATAATAAAGGCTGATTATACACCGTGACATTTTAGTCGTCTTACAAAGATGGTCCACTCAATGTATCCGTCATAACATACCTCTAGGCGCGATTAAAACATTGTAACCATTAATTAAGATAATAGATACAAAGAAAAATAATGAATGCTTCAGAATTATGAAACACGCTCCCTGTTAATAATGTTTACGTATCAAACGGTAGACGATATCTACCTACCTACCATTACATTCCATCATTAATTTCATCTCCATAAGAGGGTGTTTGAAACTACGTCATTCGTCTTAGTGATATTTTCATGTTTTTGATTAAGCAAATGTTCAAAAAAAAAATTTTTTTATGAATGGTAGTAGATAGCAGTCATGGGTACATGAAGTGGACTGCCGTTGTAAAACGACTAAAATGTCACGGTGTATATGTTGTCACTTTACAATAATCATTTAATCATAACTTGCAACAGTATTCTAAGACACCTACGACGTTCGCATAATTCTTACAAATATGCATCTAAGTTAGCACCTGAGGCCTAGCGTTAAGCCGAGTGTACACAAGCAGGCTCGGATCCGAGGGACGCCACTAGCGAGCTGTTTGTCCCGGACAAATACCTATGCATCCCTATCTTTACGCACATGGGACAGATTTTAGCAAATAGCTATCGGAAAAGGGACATTTGTGAAACAAAGCGTTTTTATAGGCAGGTACTAGTAATATGTTGTTTTTGACACGATGGCTTCATAGTTCAAAAATAAAATAAGGTATGTAGGTATATAATATTGTTTGGTAGTCATTCATGTGTTAGAAAAGAAACACGATTAGTAATACAGTTTTATTATTCAAAGAACCACACACACTTTCTTTTTCTTATGAGAATAGGTAAAGCATTTATAAAATCAACCATATAATAATTACAAGATATTAATGCAAAAACAATTATAGCACTAAGTAATTAATCAATTTGATAATTACATTTTACAAAATATTACTACTAAAAATAGCTTTATAAAGCGAGACTGGACAGCAATAGTATTATTTAAAGCGTGTGCACGCGATGAAGGTCCGAAGCGAAAAGAGACCGAGAGCGAGAGCTCGTCCACGATCTTGACGGCGGCCGTTGGGGAGGGGAACGAGGTCATACGCGCATCATCGGGAAGTGACGTCACTGACGCGCCGTTGGCCACTCGGCGATAACACATGTGGAATTTATATTATATCAGGCGGATACTGGTTATACCTAAGTATGTAAGATAACTCGCAAACAAAGGGTTCAATACCACAAGACAAAAAACGCAAAAAACACGTTTCTTGAACCCCGTTTATTTAATTTTTTTATTGTTTTAATTTTTGTAATAGTGGCAAAAGAAACACTGCGAAAAATTCAACTGTCTACCTAATACAGTTCATTGTATTTAGACCCCCTTAAATTTTTAAACTTATTTTATTTTTATTATTTGTTGTTATATGTAGTGGCAATAGAAATATACATTCTATAAGAATTGCAAGTGTCTACCTATTACATTTCTTGAGATACAACCCGCTGACAGGAAGACGAACAGACAGCGGATGCTTAGAAATAAGGTTCCGTCGGTCCCTTTTGGGTACAGAACACTAAAAACAGCTAATTCTAGCACCATAAATATGATTAATAAATCTGCGAAGGAAAACAGAATTAATTCAAACATAATTACCGTCTGTCCTTTGCCTAAACTCAGCTAAAAACAAAGCAAAAAAAAAAGAATGAATCAACTGGCCGTAGTATGTAAAAGTCAACGGAGAGAAACGAGCCGTTCTGGTCCTTAAGTCCAAAACATTTCTTTTGTTTTCACTCATCCTGTCAGCTAAAAAAAATGTTAAACAGACAACTGGGACAAAAATAAAATATGTACCAACCAATCCGAAACATACCTTCGGATCTTTAAAAACGGATTCGCGATTTTAAAATCCGTGTACAGTCACGAGCATAAAAATTATATTATTTTTTAAATTTAAGCAGTCCTTATCATCCTAGGCCTAGGATTTTCCAAACTATTCTGGGATCAGCTTCCAGTCTACCCGGATGCAACTGAATACCAGTATTTTATATGCCTATCTGATCTCCACAAACCAGTTACTGAGTAATACGGTATCCCTTGGTAAGACTGGTTGTCAGACTTTCGGGCTTCTGACGACCCGTAACAACTGTTAAAGATCCGAGAATGACAGCCGGGACCAACTGCTTAACGTGGCACGGACCCACGGACTAACCGCGGCAAGCGGAGCTTAACCTGAGCCCCAATTCTCTATCGTTATCATGATTCCCCGCTGAATCTTACTATGTTCAAACTACGTCAATATCGTTTTTTTTAGAAACCAATGTAACGCTAAGGAATCGAAATGTCATATTCTGTATCTTCCAAGACAAAATGTCGATATTATTAATACGATAATAACAGAATTCGTGTGTGATTGACGTGGTTACGAGTAAGAAATCGTTAAGTGGTCATAGTGAATTCGTGCGGTTGTTTTTTTTACTTAGCCATAAGCCCCTCACCACATTAGAGAAACCTTATGCAATATTAAATAATATACTAATAATGTTCCTGGCTTTCTCCGCGAGACGAAGAAGACCGTTATACTCGACGCAGGCTTAGTGCGGGTTGCTGAACGACACAATGCCGTCGATATTGGTTCCGGAAATAGCCAGTTTCCTTACTGTGATTTTCTTTATCATTGAGAGTATGCACTTTGTTTTGTGCCTGGGCTCAAACTCACGACTCTCAAGTTAATCCTGGCACTGCTAGAAACTTATAAGATTATGGTTTGTGTCACAAGATTCTGTCTGTGCAAGACCTTGTAATATAATTTCATTAAATAAATAATATATGAAAACTAGCTTTTGCCAGCGGTTTCGTCCGCGTGGAGGTTGGAAATTATGCCATGGGAACGTCCTACCGAGATAAAAATATCATGTGTGTTAATTCAGGTTATAAACTATCTGTGTGCAAAATTTCATTCAAATCCATTCAACCGTTTTTTTGATTGAGTAATAAACACCCAAAGATATAAACTTTCACATTCATGATATTAGGAGGATGGCATTTAAATTTCGCCAAGTACAGATACATTTTTTTCCAAGACTGTACGTACCTTTATAATTAAGTCATCCTCAGTCCACAATACAAGCCTATACACGTACCTAGTAATATAATTCACGAAATTAAATGCATGCGTTGACTTTTACGATCCCGCCGGGACCGGAAAGTCATTCCGCTTATCCGGTCCCGGCAACCACTTCATTTGGGAGGCTTCCGTTCCTCTAGGTGTTTTTTCGGTAAGCTGAATTTTGATAGAGGATTACACTCGACCGACCTTTTTTGTTTTTTTTTTATTTGCGGATAAAGAAACAATACAATCGTTGATGGTTTTCGTTTCTTTTAAGAGATTTGTGGGTGTGGGTGTTAGAATGTGTGGAATGTTGTTCATGGCAATGAAAGGTTAACTGTTGCATTATTTTATACCTAGAGACCCACCTGCCTAAACTTTTGCTATGTTGGGTCGATTTCTAGTATTACCGGATGCAGCTGAATCCTACTATTTTACATGAAGTGACTACCTATCTCATGGCCGATGGGGCCGAAAGGTTTTTGAGTAACAACCACGTACCGGAAGACGTATAGATGGAAGGCCGCCTACAAGGTGGACCGATGACCTTGTGAAGGCCGCAGGAATCCGCTAGATGTGTGAAACACAACACCGGTCGAAGTTAAGGAGCTTGGGGGAGGCCTATGTCCAGCAGTGGACGTCTTTCGGCTGAAATGATGATGATGATGATGTCTACCTATCTAACCTCCAACCGACCAACGAATTAAGGTGCTTTCCGAGGCACAGAGGGGTCTTGGTATGTAAAAATCGTTACCCATCCACGGACACACCGCCTCAAGCGTAGCTTATCCTGATCGATCGACTTGTGTGGCTGTTATTACCTAGCCACAAAGCCCTCAGTCCTTTTTCCAAGTCATTAGGGACTATTAATGAACATAAACATATTAAATACAGACCGCTGTCTGTGAATACTGACATGATTTAGATTTATAATTCGGTAAATAACTCAAACTGAAACTTCTTTTTTCAATTCCCTTATGATGCCTTTTTGCCACAAATGCTGTAAAACATTTTATGTAAAACATAGTAGCTATATTTTTACTCAATTTGTAAAGTTGAGATGACGTTTTGACAGCAAAGCTTACGGTGATGCTCTCAAGGGAACCATCTCAAAAGCCAAGCTTAACATAAAAATGCATTTAAGCTAAGATAAAAAAAGAAACTAAATTTTTACTGAATTTTCTTGTCAAAACGAGTAGCACAGATACCTAACCTAAAATCTTCCAGGAATCACCGTCAAACGACATCTTCTTTCGACAGCACAGTTCGCATCTTGCATAATTAAACGAAAACTTTAATTCGCCTCGCGTAGAATTTCGTTAAGCAAAGGAAAACTCAAACATGGACAAAACAAATTTAAATGAAAGTTAAATAGCCACTAATTAAACGAGCTGTCGTACTTCAGACGTTCCACAGGGATTTATCTGGGAGTGATGTACACACGGCGAAAGAGTCTAGTAAAATGTTTGCGTGCACACCCGTGCAGGCAAACATTTTACCTGTTAACAAAACGATGAACAAAATAATCGTAAGGAAACCGGGATGTTCTAGAACCAAACATTCGAAGACATGATGACATGTACCGACCCGCCCGCGTGGTAGATTATAGCCCGATCCCTCTCTAAGAGTCCTTTCTTGGCCTCTATCCCAGCAGTACGAATATTATAGGCTATGCAATAGGTGCCTACTAGCGGTTGCCGGCAAGTTTTTTCGCTTACAAACTTTAAATTACCGTTTGACCCTTCATGGGGTGAGATTTGAAATTTTTTTTTCTTAGTACATTTATACCTACAGACTGAAGGACTAAGGGCTTCTAGCTGTCATTCTGTTGAACACAGAAGTGTATTAAATATGCTTAAAGGCTGCACCTTCGAAGTCTATCATTACCCACGTTTGAGGTTGGAAAACTTTTTTGCACCAGACATTCACAGATAAAATAATACCCGCCTGTTATTGACCCACTTCACTGCGAGGGCCTCTGTTCTTATAGAAATGACATGAGTAATGATTGCCACTATTTTAAACTTATATTAATACACAAACAACCGATGAAAATTATTTGGCTCCTTAGCAATGTATATTTTTTACCTACGTAGCATGTAAGTAATGCTGGTTGCTTACAAAAAAAAATTTATCCGTATCTATCTCTTTTGCCCACTGTATCTGGAATCAAGTATACATGTTTTTCCGTCCTGTCATACGGATATTGGAGTGTTATTTTTCTCTATGGATTTAAGGTTGAAGCTACCTACTTGAAGACATGCCAGCTTTCTGATTCTAAGGATGACGATTACAAACCGAATCAATATGTGACAAATTAACAATCGAAACAAGGTTTGAATAAAAGTGTATCAATATGTTCAGGCAAACAACAATAGATGACGAGCCAAAAGAATTACGTTATTGAGGTAGTATTTTCTGTTAAAATATTTGATGAACATGTAAAGAAATTAATCAAAAACTTACCAGCGAATGCCAATTTGCTTGTGCTACACACAAAGTGATTGCTTTGCAGCGGCGAGGTGTCGATTTTTCTAAGAGGGAAACCGAAGCGAAGTCGGCTTTATCTTACTGAATTATCAATAAAGAATACTTACTATCATTCTAAAATTAATACAGGAATGTAAAGAACCAAATATAATAAAATTGAACAGCTGACAACGAAATAAAATGTGCAATATTCCTCCATCTCGTTCTCGCTGACGCATTTTTCTATATCTTTCTCTGTCATAACTCGTTGTACAGCGGCTTGCTCTAGTCCATATTAAGTGGTGCCACGTGAACTAAAGTGACATAATTACGGGATCGCTGTTGTATGAATTTTTAGTTCCCGATTATGACGTTTTGTCGCCGGGTTCATTTAAAACATTTTTATTTGTTGTAATACAAAGCTAAAAATAACCGTTTTTGTTGTTTGAATGATATGGTGAATTAAATACTCATAGTATAACTATATCTTTTGACAATAGTAGTCACTATTGACGTGCCATTTTTTAAAGAGTTGCCGATGCGAATCCCCGAACGGAAACCGGTAGGAATCGTGTTATATGATGCTTTCGCCACTGTTGCTTTGACTAGATTATAAGAATACTTTTACCCGAGGTTGTAATTTTAAATCACCTTTCATTTGACAATTCAGAATAATTTCATAACTTAAATTTTCGTCGACCGTGTAAAGTGAGGAATATGTTACCATAGTTACCTATAATATTTTTCTGTACGTGTGTATATCACTGAACTCCAAAACTGCTGGGCCAATTTGGATATTTTTTTATTAGTGTGAGTTTTATTAGTGAGTTGTATGGTTTAGATTCACCATTGAATCCGGTAGGTGTCGTTGTTTGAGCAAGACACCGTCTGTCAGGTCCGCTAGTAATATTTTTTTTTTTTTTTGGCATAATGATTGTGGACAGGCAAAGGGAAGCCCTGACACCCTGCGCTAGGTAAACACACCTGTGTAAAAAGAGCCAGTGTCTTCTCGCAATCATTAGGGTCTAGATTTTATGGAATATACATAATTTATATTTGATCAAATAACACTATTCCGTTTAGTGAGTGGCTGTGTATGAATTTAGCCTGACCACGGTACCTATGTTTAGACTTTCATTAAATGTTTATGAAACAGATATTAGTTACTGTTACTGGTGATATTCGTTCCTACAAATCCATTTAATTATGTTGCTTTCTTCAGTACGCCAAGATGAGAGATTGTCATCTTGGCAGTAAATATGTACATTTATATTATAGAATATAACTTAAATCAGCATGAAAGAAAAAGTAATTTAAACTTATTCCTGAAAATACACCGTATCGAACAGATAGACTAAACTCTACAGAAATAATTAAATTACTTTTCCAATTTTCTTTGAACTAATAATTACAATTAAATTGTCTAATAAATTGTAGTTTGCTTGTCACTTAAGCGGAACCCTTTTCTTTATTAACTAATGAAAATAATCTATTGTTTTAAAACTAATCTATAGAGACAAAGGTTGTCAAAAACTTTAGTGCCCTTTGATAATTTCGTTTCTTTGCCTGAAACAAAATAAGTAATTATTTAGTACCTATTCTCCTTCTTTGTTTTACGTTAGACGAACTGCTCGTATTTTTTTAACTAACGTGATTATAGCTCGTTACATTTCAATTTTGCACTACCGGTATTTTTTCACATTTTATCTTCAAACGAACAGATACAAATAGTGAAGCCCTACAAACCGTTAACTCCATTCCACAGTGACGCAAGTTTCACTCTGATGTATCGCCGTGAGTTATTGCGTTGTCTGTCGTACGCCGACACGCCAATAGAATCCAACATACGCCAATAAGCGCGTGTTGAAACGCCTTCCGCTATTCAAATAGCAAAAACATGTTTCAAGGATTCGCATCTCTATGTTGGAACGCAGGGGTGTCACCTGGAAGATATAAATGTACACTACTGTTACAAGGTTTGATTTGGGAGCCTTGGAATGCCATCGACTTACTTCACACGCTCATGAGTGAGGGTATGTTTATTTCAATATTTTGTCAAAACTCATGTTAGAAGCGTTTTGATTGGCTGTTGTTATTAGGTAAACCAATCACAGCGACTGCTTAATATTAGATTTGATAGCCGATTTACTTTCTGATCAAAAATAGCCAGGTTTTCTGAACTGGCTGGCTATAAATTAATTGTAATCACATTCGAACGGTCAATCTGATTTAGAATAAGCCTTCAAATATATTAGCAGAGGGCTTTTTGTTTCGGAAAGAAAAACTGGCACGGCAGGTTCGGTGCTGTAAACACGGAAATGTGGAATAAGTGAAATTTCCATTTTAAGCACACTACAAAGTTACGGAAAATCTCTGGTTCACACAGTGCCTTGTATTTTACATAATCAGCCTATAACGTTCCCACTGCTGGAACACAGGCCTCCTCTTCGTGAGAGTAAGTGGGCAGTACCGCCTGTACCTAATCCAACACGCGGGCCCAGTGCGGCCGGCAGTGTCTTCGAACTTTTGGTCCTAGGACATGCTGATTTCCTCACGATGTTTTCCTTCAACTTTTTATGAGCAGTGGTGATGAAAAATGTACATATAGTAAAGTGTCTGCATGGGTTCTAACCCACGACCTTGAATTTGTAAGTCGCTGCCGTTACCGCTGGGATATTACTGCTCTAGTTAATGGTGTCTAGTTTTTTACCAAGACGGTATAGTTCGGACCATTCCGAACCCAATGCACCTCTGGAGGACACCCCTGAGGTTGCCATGAGAACTTGGATGGCACCGCCAAGTCCTCAAATCCATACAACGGTGTATCAGTTGTATCACGGGTTTCTATTTCCTAGTTCCCATGAATCAACCAATCGAGAAGTGATGGGTCAGATGGACAACACTGACAAAATAATTTCAATTGTCAAATTTTGTTATTTCTCTGTTCATAAATTGCGACGTAACAATAGACAACGAAGTCAGAAAGCTAATACCTACCTTAAATCCGACCAGGCATAATGCGATTGGGGTTTTCAGTTATCGGTAAGTCTCCGTCCGAAATTGGAAGTTTCCAATGAATAGCGAAGCTCGCCTCGTTATCATTGCACTGCAGAACCCTTTCCGTTTCAAAAGTACCGTCTATTAAAGGTAGGTATGACAGAGGGATCTCTGTTCTGTAATAAATGCAGGTCTGAAGTTCAAAAAGTATTCTTTATCATGGAAGAGCATAAAGATAACTTGTACCCAAAAACAATGCCAGTAGTAATCTAGTTCTAGTGAACTTTTTAAAAGTATTAGCGTAAATTGGCGTAGATAAGTGTTAACTTCATCTACGCCAATTTACGCTAATATTATAAAGATTCAAGATTCCATTGATTGTAAAATTGTTTGTAATAGATAAACTCAAGAACTACTAAACCGATGTTAAAAATTATTTCACCAATGGAAAACTACATTAATCCGGAGTAAATTGAGTCTAAAATAATATTATTAAAAAAAGATTTTAATTTTGTGTTTGTGTGTTTGTTACGTTTTCACGCTAAAACGGCTACGCGGATTTGGATGAACTTTTCAAACGGGAAGACCATGACCTGAATTAGGACGTAGAATACTTTATATCGATACTAGCTTTTGCCCCCGGCTTCCCCCTCGTGGAGGTCGGAAATTTTCCCACGGGAACGTACTATTGGGATAAAAAGTATCCTATGCGTTAATCAATCATTCCATAATATATTGTTTTCACATAACTCTATTGGTTTACGCGGCGCACGCCAGTAAAGATTCCACCCGGCATGATTTTAACCGACATATTCAACAATTATCGTCGGATTTCAACCAATTTACACAAAACCTTAACAAATTATATACTTAATTAAACCTTTCTCGAGAACCACTCTATCCATTGGTAAAAACAGCATGAAAATCGGTGCTGTTGTTTTTGAGCTTATCGCGAACAGACAGACAGACGCGGCGAAGGACTTTGTTTTATAATATACTAGCTTTTGCCAGCGGCTTCGCCCGCGTGAAGGTCGGTGTATTATACATATAAACCTTCCTCTTGAATCACTCTATCTACTTATTAAAAAAACCCGCATCAAAATCCGTTGCGTAGTTTTAAAGATTTAAGCATACATAGGGATATAGGGACAGAGAAAGCGACTTTGTTTTATACTATGTAGTGATATGCAGTGATTCCCATGGGATTGAGACTTAAGGCTTCTTCAAACAGCCGCGACGCGACAGCGCGACGCGACACTTGTTGAACAATTTCCATAAAATTTTTCTTCTTCTAAAATTTTATAAGTTATTGTAATAGTTGTCTAGTTACTCCGTATAACATCAGCTTTGTGCCAGTAAAAGTCCCGTTAAAATCTGCTCAGCCGTTTCGGAGATTATTTAGAACAACAGACCGAGAGATTTTTTTTTTTTTTAATCGTTGCCCCACACTAGGAATTACTCCTGTATTGTGGGTGCGTTTACAAACATTTATACTCACATACACAAACAGCCAGACCCGGAACAACTATTTGTAGGTCATACCAATATTTGCTCCGTGCGGGAATCGAACCCGCGACACGCAGCGCAGCAGTCAATCGCTTAACCGCTGCGCCAATCGTGCCGTAAAAAAAAGTATTAATATAAAAAAGTACTTTCTTTTGCGCGTAGTAAAAAGCTGTCATTTTTCGATTTAATTTATTTGTATAGAGTACAGATGTATGTAGAACTGATTTAAATGTGAAACTGTAATATCACATGACAATACTATCACGACCACTGTGTATGCATGGCATGCCTACCACTAGTTGAAGGCGTACGGTGGCTGAGGAGGCGCGCGGACGGCGGCATCAGCATCGGGCGTCCGCGGCGGTTGAAGGGTGCACGGGCGGCGCGGGCGCTCGAGCGGGCTCCCGTGCCGAGCTAGCGCCACTTGAAATCTTAGGCCCTAGTGTGAGTTTCATTTAACCATCTACACCAAACGCAGTGAGCGCGTTTGGCGCTCCGATTGGTCCGTCACCAATCCAGGGCCAATCGGAACGCCGAACGCGCTCACTGCGTTCGGTGTAGATGGTTAAATGAAACTCACACTAGGGCCTCTTACCACGACCACGACACTGCGTTTTTCTTTAACTTGCATTAACGTAATACACCAGATTTTTATATACTCCACGCATTTTATTTAATCGCTCCTGTAACAGAACAGTCGACGTATTATCGTCAACAACCACTACCTAGCTCGTTATTATCAAACATATAATACATAATAGATACATTTATGCAATAATACTACATAATATGCAATGAACGCTGACGTTCCCAAGTGATTGCGAACATAATTAATTTCTTGTTGATAATAAATCAATTTAATGGGCTGAAGGTAATCGGGCTATTAAAGTGGCTTTCAGGCTATCCAATGAGCGTTCAACGTCCAGCATGGTGCAGTGAAGATAAATTACGTTATTCAGGCACATGGATCAGGAATGAAGAGATCCGCGTGAGAACTAAGGTAACCGACATAGCCCGCAGAATTTCCAAACTGATGGCCGATGGCGTCGAAAGGTTCTGGAATGGCAACGCGGAGTGAAAGACGTCGAGTTGGAGGTCCTCCCACTAGGTGGACCGATGGCCTTGTGAACGCTGCAGACGCATGCAGCATTGCAAGCAGGCAGCTGGCAAACTAAACTTTTATTAAATTCTTTAGGTAGATGACTACATCTACCTAAACAACAACAGCATCTAACAGCTTTGTATGTAGGTTAGTACCTACATACAAAGCTGTTAGGTATAGTATTTAATAGATCAAAGGCAATCTGCCACCGAAAGCGGCATCCAATATTTATTGCGATATTTACAATAGGTAAGTATTTACTTATAATTATAGGTACCTCATCACGTTCCAGCAATCATTTCTCAACGTTTCGTTCACTAGAAATTAATGCTAAGACTTACTCATTCTCTTAGCAAATAGTTGTTAAGCAAATTGAACCTACCTAATCAAAAATAAATTTATTTAGAAACTAAAAAGTACTCGAAACGAGGAGAGGACGGTTGGTAGGTAAACACAGTTATAGATTTTATGTTAACCTCAATTACAGGCTTTTGAAAGTTACACGTGCCATATTTTTTTAATTATACAGAGCCTTATTTAATTAACTAGATACTTCATAGCCGTATTTCTCAGTGGCAGCCCGGAGTCTTGGTTTTATGACCGGTTGGTAGCAATATGCTCGCCCTCTATTACATGCGACTTAATTATCAAAAGTGGGTGTACTATAGGTCCACCTCTGCCCATCCCTTCGGAGAAACAAGGTGTGCTGTTATATCATGTTCACAGTCGTTAAGAGAATAGGCATTTAATAGCAAACAAAAGTTTAAATACTCATATATATCATAATTTAGAGATTGATTTTCTTTGTTTTATTGTTATTAGATACTAGCTTCTGCCCGCGACTATGTCTGCGTAAAACTTCGGCTCCCAACCCACCCCGTCGCATCTCAGCACCAACTGGTGGGGTCCGCAAGGGCCGATGCCTGCCAGGGGTGCGGGTTGTTCGAAAGAGATACCGCGGCCCGTGGCACACAGGCAACTGAAGGAACACGGGTGGGTTTTAGTCAGTAAAAGTCTAACACGCCCTCCTGCTCCACCCAGAGCAGTCGCCTCCTTCAGCAAAGCAGTTATGCTCGCAAAGAGGGAGGCGGCGCACGTGAGGGAGATGCAGTACATGCGCCCTCACAGCCGTGGCCTTCGCAGGAGACGCCCTGGGCGTCGGGAATCCCAGGCTGATTCCCGGCCACCGTAGGCACGGGCTTGCGGACGGCGAGTAATGGGTAGCTCGCTGTCCGGTAAGGACCAAGCCCGGGTCGACCGCGCGTTGTGTTCCACGCGCGCCTCAAAGAGATGTCAGCAGCAACAGATGGGGCCCTCAAGGGCCGATGCCTGCCAGCGGTGCGGGTTGTTGGAAAGAGATACCGCGGCCCCTGGCACACAGGCAACTGAGGGAACACGGGTGGGTTTTATTCAGTAAAAGTCTGACACGCCCTCCTGCTCCACCCAGAGCGGGAAAAGTTATTTGATGATGTCCCACCATCAAAAAAAAAACCCCGTCACATCGCCTGCCCGTGCTATTATTTCGTTTTCGCTCAGTTTTCTTTCAATCTTTTTTTTTCTCAACTTAAGAGTTCTGGCGTATAGACTTCAAAAATAATGTTTCAAGTACGACTGATCGTTCCAGACATAGGCGCGTCCAAAAAAACAATAAAACGAACAAATACTTCAGCTAGTTATTCATAATATCAGCCAAAAGACGTCCACTGTTGGACATAAGCCTCCCCCAAAAGGGCGGGATTTGCCATAATCGCCACGTTTGTCAGGCGGGTTGGCGATCACAGTATGGTGGTCAAATGCATAGAGAACGCTGCTGCCCATTCTCTAGTAAGTCTCTTAGTCGCCTTCTACGACACCCACGGGAAGAAATGGGATGGTGCTATTCTTTTACGTCTGGTACCACACGGAACAGCTAGTTATAATTAGTAGGTATTTAGATCATATCAATTAATAACCATAACGTCTGTTAGGTTTGACCAGTATATTAAAAAAATCGTGTAGAATGCGTAGACAATCTGTCCACGCATTCTACCAGGGTTTTTTAGTATATAATTTAGTTTGGCTCTGAAAATAATTGGGAAACAGCTTGCTCTTGATTTATTTATAAATACTAGATTGTACACCACACAACACACAATGGGTGGTCTTTTCGGTTTCTGCTATGTCTTCCAGCCGACTTTTGAATGGACAGTGATTGCGTGAACACAAAAATGGTGTTGTCCTTGGTGCAAAGTGATGATAAGTGCGATGAAGAGGGAACAAACGCATGTGAATAAAAGAGTGATAAATATAAACGTTGATGGATGGAGAGGGAGAGGAAGGCCAAAAAAAAGATTAATGGATTGTATGAGGAATGATATGAAAGAGAAAGGAATGAATGATTGCGTGACGGCTGACAGGAGAGAATGGAGGAAGAACACGTGCTGCGCCGACCCCAGGTCTTCACTTGGATGGAACAAGGAAGGAAGTTGCTATATGATCAGAAATTGGATATTCGGATGCAGATTCATCTAAAGGTGATATGTTGGCTAATATGGAACGCGCTTTTGTATCGGAAAAATCTTAATTTAACCTAAAAAAGATTGTGTTAACTAACACACGCCACCCCTTCTCATACAAATTTACACCCTGCATAAACATATTTACACCAAGTTTAATTTTAAATAAATATGCATCTAAATAGTTATGCAATCGTAATCACTTTGAAGTTGCTTCCATACTATACACCTGACTAGTTATGCATTCCCGGCGTTTCTAGCAGCCCGGCATTGTTTACAAAAGGTATATTTTAAGAAGCTACTCGAAGAAAATTAAGTTTAGGTAAATATGCATCAGATTATGCGATGTTTATACAGGGTAATGTTATAACCAGTGCGAAAACTGTAACCATGAATTCAGCATATCATTCTAGACGCCCTAGCGTAAAAAAAATCATCGGTTATACAAAAGAAATCAGCTGTTTCATAGAAAAGTGCAATACCTACGCGGTCAAAATGTATAGAACAGAAGATTTTTTATTTGTATAACCAACAAAAATTTCTACGCATTCTAGACCTCCTTGGGTCTATAACGATATGCTGAATTCATGGTTACACTTTGGGCACTGGTTAAAAATGTATCCTGTATATGATTATTGTGTTATTTATCTCAGTTTGAGATTTCGTACAGCCCTAAAAAAGCTGAATATGATAACACCTACTATTTAGAATAACGCTAGGAGATGAGAACATAACAATGGCATCAAATAAATATAAAGACAAGCGACAAGTAGCAGACAATTTGCCAAAATGGAAATGTTCTCGTATACACTTACTTTACGTACATAAGTGCTCGACATATTGCCACCTACTAAAATATTGTTACATGTTTACTGTTGGCGGTTATGGCACATGTTCCACACCACTTTGGGAGAAAAATAAAGTAACTTTATTTGGAACGGATTTTATTATGCAGAAATCCACAATCGATTGGCGAGTGAGGGGTTCGTGGTGAAGTAATAATAGCTGCACTGGTGGATCGTTTTTTCTTTTCGTTTTTTTTTTGGCTGGGAAATAACTTCTCCCGCTCTGGATGGAGCAGGAGGGAGTGTCAGACTTTTACTGACTAAAACCCACCCATGTTCCCTCAGTTGCCTGTGTGCCAGAGGCGACGGTATCTCTTTCGAACAACCCGCACCCCTGGCAGGCATCGGCCCTTGCGGACCCCACCAGTTGGTGCTGACGTCTCTTTGAGGTGCGCGTGGATCACAACGCGCCGTCGCCGTCGACCCGGTCTTGGTCCTTACCGGACAGCGAGCTATCCAGCATTGGGTGGGTGACCAACTTTACGTTCTGAAACGCCCCCGTGCCTCGAAAAGCACGTTAAGCCGTTGGTGCTAGCTGTCAATTACAGATCTTTGACATTAATTACGGGTAGTCAGATGCCTGACAACCAGTTTTACATAATTGGTATCGTATTACCCAATAACTGGGCTGTGGAGGTCAGATAGGCAGCCTTTGTATGTAAAATGCTGTTATTCAGTTGCATCCAGTTAGACTCGAAGCCGACCCCAATATAGTTAGGAAAATGCTAGGCAGATTTATTTTTAACTTCTATCAAGCTCCAAAAATTTTAATTCTCATTTCCATCCAAGATGACATAATGACGACGAATAAAGCCTTAAAGATTTTTATATACTTTTAAGTTTACTTTAAGTGGTTAGTTACTAAACGTTTATAACAAGGCGATTTTATAAACTTTTGCTGAGCTTTTTTTTAAACTTAGTCTTAAATTCTCGGTTTCGAATCCCTAAGTTTCAACAGAAGACAGCGTGAACAACAAAGTTAGACACCTATTTAATTATTTACTAATTTTCAGTTCTCAGCACTACTTGTAGAACCTGCGGTATCTACAACCTGTTTGTTTCACGTACAGGTATACATCAAAGGAAACATTCTAAGAATCCGATCCGACATACACTTTAACATCGGTAAAGCATACTTCTACAACAAACATTTCAGCTCAGCTCTGCCTAAGTGCACGAAACCCTTTTAAGGGGAATCTAGTCGCGAGGTTGAACTAACTGATGGGCCTGGCTAAAAAGCAAGCTGTCTCACCAGGCATCGTGTCCGACAGAGGTAGTATCAGTGATGAGACGCTAGTCTACACGCACAACATTGTTGAGTGAGATGCAGGATCATTTATAGTAACACAGGTGGGTAAAAAATTAAGAAAAGTCCTTCGGAAGATCGGGTTTTATGAAAAAACCACTGTATAAATCAATGACCAATAAAGTTTATTGAACTTTTCGATAATTGATCTTTGTCGGAACCGACTTGGTGTTGAACATTTTACACATCTTTTATTTCTTAAACACGCCCAAACTTAGGTTAAATTAGCAAGAAAAACGAATCTCTGTTGGCTCCTAACTTTTTAATGGCTTTTTATTTTAGAATTCTGTTTCCATACAGACAATATTAATATTGAGACAAACATGTTTAATTTTTGATGTCATTGTCGAGCAGTGGAGTAATACACTCCCGAAGTTTGTATGGGAAAATATGGACTAGATTCGCCTTAACAAGACGTTAAACTAGATTTGCACACGGAATGAGACTGAAAGCCGAATCGCAGCTATGTTTGCCGCCATGCAGCTTCGTCTGCAGCCACGCAGTATGTTTGCCGCCGCCGAATGCATTTCGCGACTATATACCTCGTCTTAGTGTGTTAACAAAGTCTCTACTTCTATTAACGTGGGTTTAACTTCGATAGTGTGAACGAGGACTTAAGCTCGATTTACACGTCAGTGATTTTACGAGAAAATTATACAACCGGGTTGGGTAGCTTAGTTGTTCAGACAGATTTGAGTAGACTTAGACTTTTATTAAAGACGTCAAATCAACTTATCGAAAAGATTCTAACTTTAAATGATTAAATAGAACAAATCTGTCATTTTGGCATATGTTCTATACAAAAACTGTCAAACCAACAAATATTTATTCCTAAGTTATCTGACTATTGAAAAGTGAGTACGCGTGTGTGCATGCCGTGTGCATATTTTTTATCAATCTGCATAGCCTTTTCTCAACAATGTTGGGGTCGGCTTCCACTCTCACCAGATGTAGTGTAAGTACCAGTATTTTACATGGAGCTTCTGACCTCCACAACCTAGTCACTTAATAATAACTTTAATTGATGTAATAAATACTAATAACAATAACTTTATTTGCTGCGTGTATGTATGTAGGTACACATACGATCGAGGAAACTAACATCTATGTACCGTAAGGACTATTATCGCTTGCAGCGCTCAGCTGCTATAGTAACGCTTGCTAACAGACGTGATCATTAATGCACAGTGTGCACGGGATTTTGTTTTCAAATTGGTCAGATGTAAGTTTCCTCGATAGTTCGTATGAAATGCGCGAGTTTTATGTTTATTAAACTAACGCATTAACACATTTTTCCCACGGGGGTAGGACAAACTATAGACGCCACCTGCTACGATTCCCACGTACCTACTATTTTTGCTTAGTTTATGTTCATACAGCTGGCCATACACCGTACACGCAGGCCGGTTACTAGTACTACGCACCAGATAATTCAAGTTTAAGGACGCGTTTGCAAATTTGACAAAAATAAGCAGTTTTTCGGTGCTTTTTGCGGCAAAATGATACTAAACCAAATGTAACTAAAAATTGTGACAGATAGATTACTCCTTCATCTTCAAATGGTTACAATTTAATACTCGAAAATTTTGGTTTTTACCACTGTAAAAAATGGTTTCCGTTACCTCTTCACACAACATTGACGATAAAGCGTTGAGTTCAGGAAGAGTTTCTTCTATTTAATAACCTACATTTTTTTTTTTAAGCAGATGTCGTTTCGGGTGACACAGGTGCTCTTGGGGCAAGGTTGCTTCGGGAAGTACCTGTGTCGCATAAACAGGGAGCCGGACGCTCGGTGTCACCACTGCGTCGACTGTCGGGAGGACACGGCGTGGCACACGCTGGCAGAGTGTGCCGCTTGGGAGGAGCCGCGCCGTGCCCTCATCTCAGGAGTCGGCAGTGACCTGTCGCTGCCGGCCGTTGACGACTCGATGGTCGGCAGCGAGGAGTCCTGGGACGCGGTGGTATCCTTCTGCGATACAATCATGTCGCAGAAGGAGGCTGCGGAGAGGGAGCGGGAGATTACTTCCGCTAACCCGATCCGCAGCAGACGCACCGGGCGTCGGAAGAGGGCGGATAACGCCCTCTTCCAGCCCTCCTAAATGGGTCCAGGGGCAACGGATCTGGGGAAATCCGTCGCCCCCTACTTCTTAGGACCCGAGATGGCGGCGCGTAGTGTTCCACGCGCGCCTCTTTATGACGTAAGGGGGGAGTTTAACACCTCACGGGGAGTGAGGTGTTAAAGGATTTGAAGTCATTTAAGACCATTTCTACATCACCTCCCAAAGTTCCATCGTCAAGATATCAAACATTAAATTTGGAATTTAGCTATCGAATAATTGGATGAATGGCTAAGCTGAAAATTGCTGTCCCCTTTTTGGCAGCCAACAGCAGATTCCAAAAGGTTGTCCCGATACAGTAATTTAAATGGGTGTATGTAACATTGCCAAAGGAAACTATAGATTTGCGGTATTTCTTTTTTAGTTTCTGCCAGCAAGGTGTCCCTATTAACTGAATTAAAGGCATTCTTTATGTCAACCTTCAGGGTGACCTCACCTTTGCCGGAATTTAGGTAGGTCGACAAGGCGTGTACGGCAGCCTCACAGACCCCTTTGGAGCCGTAACCTAGCTGAAGGCTGAATTTTTTTCGAAACCACCTCACCATAAAATTTGCAACAAATTTTGGCTGCCATACGCCCGTAGGTAGTTCCCACGGCAATAGGACGAATGCCGCCATCCTTCTTACGCAGGGCGCATAGATTGGCCCCGTATAGAAGGTCGATGACGGCCTCATTCACCTTGCCGGAGAGCATTAGGTTAATCAAAGCCGTGAGCTCCTTCAACAACAACTCACCAGCTTTCCCGGCGCCTGAACAGATAAGATCCTTTAGGCGCTGAGGACTCAGACCGTCGAAGCCGCCAGCGGAGCCGCTCTGGAAGGAACAGACGGCTGCGACCAACTCTCGACCTGAAATGGTGAATGAGTGGTTATCCGGGTCAGGTGGGTTGGGAAAAGAAAGGCCATCCGCTGGGGCAGGGTGTTTGCTCTCCAAAGCTGCGAGGTTTTCCGGAGAATACGGTGCCACCACATCACTACTGAAAAGAAACGTGGCTGCTCCGCTAATGTCACCCTCCGCTAATTTAGACCCTACAAGATGGGATATACCGCTTGAAGAGGTAGGCTGTGTCGGTAATTTTAAATCCAAATTATGAGCCGAACAGCTTTTATTTAACTTACAATGGGTGGACTCGGTGCAACTCAATTTTAAAGCAGATATCTTTAACCAATTGAACTGAAATGTCGCATGCATATGTATATCGCGGGACAATGCAATATGGAGCTGATCTGATGGTGGAGCTGGAAGGTGACTATAGAAACTACGCAATAAAACGACACAACCCCATCGAGTTTGGGCTCGTTTGATTCGTATTGACGAGTACTTTGATCCTATATGGTAACCAAGTTTTGATGCTGGAGCTGGAAGGTTTCCATAGATACATAACACTATAAGTGCTGAAAACCACACATATGTGTGGGTTGTACGAATTATTGCGAGCTACATAACGGAAAAACCCTGCTACGAACTACGCTGTAGTAAATCACGCATCATAAATACTAAAAAGTCATAAATCAAATTTAAAAAACAAAACACGCTTTATTAATTGTTAATAAAACGAACTAAACAGTTAAAAATAATTTAATCTCAATTATTTAGATAAAAGCGTGTTACACATTGACGGTTAAAAATAAAGAAGGTGTAACATGCTAATAAATGTTCTTATTTCTCCTGCAATCAAAATGTAACACACACTTTTATTTTATTTTAATAATTGAGATTAAATTATTATACATTTTTTAGTTCCTTTTATTAACAAGTAATAATAAAAGCTTGTTTTTAAAAAGTTTTTTTTTCTTTTAATATTTGCCTCGTATTAATATGCTTCAAAATTTAAAAGACGGTGATTGAACTGAAATTGAAATCTGTATTGTAATTATTTTAATTATAGAATCAGTTTTACAGTTTACTTTCAGTGCAATTTAGACTAGGATAGTAAGAAACGCCGGCTCGCACTTAAACGATGATAGAATAAATGCAAAGCAAATAAAAACATGTCCTGGCAATTCCGCCTGGTCACCGCACGCCGCAAACGCACCTACGAGCCGAAAGCGTAGTCACGAACATTACCGATGTCACCCGAACTCAACCGAAAGCAATCATCGGCTTGGCTAGCTACTACTAGTCGGTCGATTAGTCGGTCCATCTCTTATTTAAATGTATGGTTAAACATATCACTAATCATAACTTAACTTTAATCAAAGTTCATTAATATATCCCGGAAAGACGCGTATCTAAAGGTCACCCACATTTCATCAGTTATGTTTAAGTCCCATTTAATAGGGGGCGACCCTATTGTCATCAACCGGGTATAAATTTGCACCCTGTTTACTGCTTAGAAATATCCACTAGCACATTGCCTCAAAAATAATACCACCAAATTCAGTATAACCTTTCATAGCAACAAATCAATCGCCATCATATTGCTTTCTTAAATAGTCTGCCTTAAAGTGCTAAAGAGCAGCTTTATAACTCATTTCAGAACATCTCAGTGAAAACTTCTATCAGTTTGAAAACACTGTGTAAAAACTTGCTAAAGGTGGTACTTTCACAACTAAGATTGCAATAAAATTACTGCCAAGGATTTTGTGACAGTTTCACAACTGATGTTTGATTCAAGAAACTCTACAGTTTTAGTATTTATCTCGCACATGATTTATGCAGATATCTCAATTCCTAGTCAATACTAAATTTTATATGGTGACGATCTTTTGACGGCGTCAGTGGGCAGAGTTCGCACAGCTGACTTTTGGGCCAAAGATCTTTGTATTTTTTTTTCCAGTCGATACGGTAAGAACAAGACTAATATTTTATATGTATTTCTTAGTTATTATAGTTGTAATACTTTTTAGTTTTATCTGTAGCAGAGTGCTTTTTAAAGACTGGAAAGTTAGCTGTAAAGTTGACTAGTTTAACCTGTCGATGTTAGAATTTAATTACAAAAAAAGGCTTCCAAAAATACTTCAAAATGAAAAATTACTTCAATTTCGGAAGTCGGTGGCAAAAACTGAAAATACAAAACGATAGTTTTCGTTTTCACTTTTCAGTTGTTAAAAAAAACTTCCCTGAAAGATATGCATTTCAATAACGAAACCCCCATCCAAATCGAATCAGTAGTTTTTGCGAAAATCAATAAAATGAAGTCATCCCCTAATTTTCAACCCTTAGAGGTGGAATATTATCGTGAAATTTATACGGGTCCAACTCCGAAACATACTCTATATCTATCATTTTTTTTTTAAATCGATGTACAATTGCTGGAGTAATCGCACACCATATAGGTATACAAAAAAATATAAACAGTCGAATTGAGAACCTCCTCCTTTTTAAACTCAGTTAAAAACAAGCAGAGCTCCGAAAGCGCGTACGTCAAAGTTAGAAAATATATGTATGTATTCCAAAAACTTCCAACATTGTCCATGTCTTATTCTAAGCCACAAAAACATACAAACATCACTTCATTTGGCTAATTAACAGATACTTATGAACTTTATTCAACTATTTCATAAACAGCAATATCACTACGCATAACATAACGCCTGTAATCCCTGAAGGGTTAGGCAGAAATGTGCTGATAGTACTGGGTGTAATATATATATATTTCAGCAGTTATGATTGATCCCATATAATAGTGGGCGAAACTATTGCAATTAACCGGGGACAAATCTAACACCGGGGTGTTACTGAGAAATTCTGGCTGGAGAAACCCAATACCACTTTGGGTTGGCCTGACCTGGAAATCTAACCCAGGTCTTCATGCTAGTCAGTTGCACTTGACACAACGAGGCTGTCGAGTCGGTCTCATATTTTTTGTAATAATTAATAGAGTAGTTAAGTAACACTTAGTAGATATTAATAAGAAAAGTACAAAAACAGCCTTTTTATTTTTTTTGTGGGCGGGAAATCATCAAATAACTTCTCCTGGGTGGAGCAGGAGGGCGTGTCAGACTTTTACTGACTAAAACCCAGCCGTGTTCATTCAGTTGCCTGTGTGCCAGAAGCCACAGTATTTCTTTCGAAAAATCCGCACCTCTGACAGGCATCGGCTCTTGCGGACCCCACCAGTTGATGCTGACGGAACACAACGTGCCGTCGACCCGGGCTTGGTCCTCACCGGACAGCGAGCTACCCATTACTCGCCATCCGCGAGCCCGCGTCTACGGTGGCAGGGAATCAGCCTGGGATTCCCGACGCCCAGGATGTAGAATAACAGCCCTAGTTAGCCTCAAATGTAATGCCACCAAATTCAACATATAAACTTCCATAGCAAAAAATCAATCACGTTAACAACAAGATTAACTACGACTAAATCTCAATGCACCTACAGCTACAAATACGCCAAAACACACAGTCCAAACCAAAATCAGTGTATTATTCAGTATTTGTATGAGACGATCACGTCGTAGTGCAGTACGCGGCGTATTTCCCGAGGGCACACTACGCATTGATTAGAAGGGACATTGTTGCCAATCTCACCTAAACAAGCCATGATTGCCTGTACTGGGCCACGAACGTGCCCCTGTATATGAAACATATATTGACTTTAAATGGAGTTCGCGTTGAATGGACGTAAACGCAGCATTCATATCGTGGTTTTATTTTTTGTTCGGATTTAGGGAGTGATGGTAATGTGTGGAATGAAAAACGTTTTGGATAACATACCTACATTTTATCTGACGGTTGATTTATGTAGGTGAGTAGAAGTATTTTTTGTTATTTATTTATTGTAACTGCATCCGGTTATTGTGGAAGCCGACGCCGATATAAAGGACCAGTGTCTTCGCCTGTTCAAGTCACAATATCAACAACAAATCAAAAATTAATGGAATATAAAAAAGAACAACTCAAGCAGGTAATAATTTATTTATATAACACTTTAAATGTATCTATTAGCGAAGTAACATTCATCTTCGTCTGTCATTTTCGGTATGAACTATGCAAGGGTATGAATTGAATATGCACATTCTGGAGTTTGAGGAGTCAGATTGTATATCTTTCAAACGCGACTATAGCGACTGCCTCGTTGGCTTCGTGGTCGCAAACGCTACTGCTGAGCTTTAAGGTCCTGGGTTCGATTCCCAGCAGGCTTAGCACGAACACCGATTTATCGACAACAGGAAAAGATAGCTATGTTCTTCTATTAATTATTATCACAGTTATGCGTTCTAAACGAATCATGATTTTGTAAATACTTAATCGTATGTACTTTGTGGGCGTCGAGTAGAAAGTTTGTTGGCAGTGTAATTTTGAGAGTTTGGCAAGAAATCTCCTGAAATAGTCTACATTTAAAAGGACTTACACAAAGATCGTTAGCAACGAAAGACAAAATTACAGGTTGTAGTAGGATACCTACGGTGCGATGTCAAAAGTGGAGAAACGAAATGTCACTTTGTATTGAAAAAGCACTGTCTATTCTTCGTAGAAATAGAAAGCGTCATGCTAAGCCTTCTGGTCGGGAAAAGTTTCATTAAAATAACAAAGGATTAAAACGTGGTAGGAAAATCAAAACCCACAAATTGCTATTTTAATATCCCTTTTGACTTCCATCGCGAAAAAATATATTTAAATATTCGATTCTCGTCGCGCTGGTTTCAACATTTTATTTTATATTGAACGTTACAAAAAACATGTTAAAAAAACAAGTGATAAAAAAAAACGAAACTCCTATGGGTTACTAGGAAATTTGGTTTTGATTGAGAGGAAAAACAACTCTTCTGTAGTAATTAAATCGGATTTAATAAATATGCTGTAGCAGGGTTGTGAGCAGTTATTGTTTTGAAACAATTTTTTATTTTTATTCCTTTTAATAAGGCAAATAACGACGCCGATTCCTTTATAATTAAGGCTGTTGTATCTTCACCAAAAATGGAGAAAACATCATTACCAAATTTGCATCGTAGAGCTTCCCATTTAAAAGTAGCTTTCACAAGTATAAATAGCTAGCGAATCTATTTACATGGCTTTCTGACATTTTAACACTGACAATGATGATGCTCAATTTAGGTAAGTAAGTAAACTGTCAGCAGTGACAATTGTGATTGGACAATCCTAAAGTCCTACTTCCTACTTTAATATTATAAATGTGTAAGTATATATGTTTCAATGCTTGTTACTCAATTACGCAAAAACGGCTTAACGGATTTGGATGAAATTTGCCACACAGATATGTATACCTTAACCTATTACCTTACATAGCGTACTTTTTATCCCTGTATTTCCGACCTGAACGCGAGCGAAACCGCGGATATAAGCTAGTTACAAAATAATTTAATCAGAAACTGCTATAAAGCCACATACACTCAAATAAAAACCGGGCCGGTATTCAAAACGCCGATTCCACATCCAACTCTCTTCCCGTACTCCACTAATCAAAACCAATCGAAGAAGTCTTCATCGCTGACAAATTCGTTAACTCGAGAACAATGCCCACTGGGTTCCGAATCGCCGGCGACTATACGATGCAGATCGGTATCCGGCCATGCGTAAGACGAAATCATTCCATCCGGCTTGATCCGGCTGGCGGCCGGCTCGTTGAAACTGTCTCACATGCGAGGCGTCCGACCGTGAAATCGTACGTCCGTAAATGTGTACACCGTAGGTACTAGATATGTTTACAGGATAAAATTTTAACCAGTGCGCAAACTGTAACCATGAATTCAGCATATCATTCTAGACCCGTTAACGTATAAATTTTTCGTCGGTTATACATAATAAATCAGCTGTTCCATAGATTTTGACGGCGTAGGTATTGCACTTTTCTATGAAACATTAGATTTAACCGACGAATAATTTCTACGCTAGAATGATAATGGTGAACTCATGGTTACAATTTGCGCACTGGTTTAAAATTGACCCTGTATCTATATAACAAAATAACGTTCTTGTCTGTATGTATGACCGCGTTGTTCTTGTAAACTGCACAACGGATTTTGATACCGAGTCCCTGAGTTGTGGAGATTAGATAGGCTGTCGGTTCATGTAAAATACTGGTACTCAGCGGCATCTGGTTAGATTACAAGCTGACCCGAACATAGTTGGGAAAATGGCTTGTTGGATTGATTCCGGAAAGTTTCTGTAAATAATAGATAAAAATTAACTACTACAATTAACTAACATAATTATAATAAAGATATCTCGTTTTTTTTTAAGTCTTGAAAACCGTACGAAGCAGGGCCGGGTCGCTTGTGTAGTATAAAACAAAGACGACGAGAACGAGGACGAGAACGTCTAGCTGGAGTGATGGTGAAAAATGCTGGCTGTAAACAATTCTGTACCATCACTTACTTGAATGCACTTACGAAGAGTTTTAATAGAATATCTTTGCCTTAGAACAGAGGAATATATAGCAGTATTTTTTTTTACATTAAAAATAAAATCTTTTGGAAGTCGGTGGCAAAAAACAAAAATGCAAAGCCACCAACCGAAATTAAAGTTATTTTTCACTTTGTACTAACTTAATTTTTTGGAACTCGATTTTTTCGGTTTTGTAAAAAGTTTTTATTTTTCCACTTTTTGTTGAAACAAAAATTAGCCCTCCGTGAAGCGTGTGAAGTTCTTCCGAAACTCGAATCAAAAGCAAAGTCTATCAATAGCTCCCTAACAACATATCCAGAATCCTGCGTATCAACTTGCCTTCGACCCATTCTGGCAAACAAAGAGAGCATGCATACGCCTCTCGTTATTTAGATTGAATCGAGTATGTAAATACATTTGGAAGGCGTGTAAAGCTCTTTATATCACTTCGGTTTGACACGAGGAGAGGAGAATTTCTCGAGCATCAGGCCATGTAAACGTACCTATGTGTAAAGGTATGTATATGCGGTATTCTGCGTCGAGCAGATGCTTGGTTTGAACAATTTAAACGGTACAATACATTGCAATTTCTAGTGACGAGAATCATCTTGGGTTCTGGCTTGAACTGTGTGTAATTTATTTGTTTACTAGCGTTTGCCTTTGCTTTTGGGGAGGTCGGATGTTATCGCAAGGGAACGTACCACTGGGATAAAAGGTATCCTATGTGTGAATCCAGATTATAAACTACAACAACCTACTTGTGCCAAATTGTATCCAAATCCATTCAATTATTTTTCTCCGATTGAGTAACAAACATCCAATAGCTAGTAAGTAAATAAATGAACTACTACGTTACTGCTACGCGTCGACATCGTTATAAAAATATGTCCTACTAGCTGCCATGTAGGTAACTGAAGCCAGACAACTATTCCAGCTAAATAAACGATTGGCACACTGCAACGCATCGCGCAGAGTAGCGCGGGAGTGCGTGTTCTTACGTTGTTTGCAAGTATCTGTGTTTGTATAGAAAACACGCGTAGTGCAACACACAGAAAACGCATTCACGCGCAGTGTTGCAGATCACGCGCCTACATGCGGAGAAAAACGCACCCCCGCGCGTGGGTGCGGGGCAAGACGCAAGGTATGGCACACCGAGTTCTGCAGTATCGTGCGTGATTTTGACAGAGCTAGACAAGATGCAGTTGACATACGCGTGTAATTGAAAAAATTATCATCAAATTTTCTTAAATCTAAGTAATTCTGAACAAATTACCCATTTATCGATCTTGATCGTAAAAAGGGATGTAAGTACCTAATGTCTTCTAATAAAGGGACGATTTCTTCTAATTTGATTATACAAAAACCAAACAGATAATATAACTGCAGCATCCTGAATGAGTTCTAAATGATTAACCATTTTTAGTATTAAAACAATGCTCTGCAATGTACTATCACCACCGCAAACTGCTGCGAAATGAGGCCTCTAGGCCACCGCATGACTCTACTGCAGCTCCGCGCGTTTGTGCGGAGAAATCTGCATGATGATGCAGATCTGCACTCCCGCACCAGCACGCGTGGCTCCATCCCCACGCACCCCGCAGCGTAGCGCGGAGCAGTGTGTGTTTCGCCTAAGTAGCTATGTCCACGCGTAGCATTCGGCCTACGAGTACTACGACAACATAGCCCGCGTAGCAGTAACGTACTAGTTAATTTATTTACTTGCCAGCTTTTGGATGTTTGTTTTTCAATCGTAGAAAAATCATTGAGCGGATTTGGATGAAATTTGGCACAAGTAGGTCGTTGTAGTTTATAATCTGGATTTACACATAGGATACCTTTTATCCCAGTGGTCAGTTCCCTTGCGATAACATCCGACCTCCCCAAAAGCAAAGGCAAAAGCTAGTAAGTGATTTTGATTTTGTTTTTGGTTGTATTGTATTGGTAACCACTAGCTGTTATTCCTGGTACTCATAGTGTTTAAAGGCCCAGAAAACGTTCCAATACATATTATCAATATCTCGAAGCTAGTTCGGTCGAAAATTAATACGATTCTGCCGGCGTTAACCCAGCGTGGCATAGTCGACGTATGGCCGCATTGCTGAGGCGGCCAACCGTGTAAGTACCCCTTAAGTGTTAACATCATGTGTAACAATGCCTTGATCGCTGGTTGATTAATTGGTGGCTAGGTCTGCAGCAGCATATAATAGTATTATCTGCTCTGTTTCTGTTTCTGATTAGGAGATATTGTTACCACAATGTGTAAATTAATATTATGATATTAACCATGGTCAACTTAGCGCAATCTAAATAGCAGGATGATGTATTTGATTTTGAGCAATTAGGTGTCTAGGCGAGATAAACTGGTGACAACCCACTATAGATTAAATTTTATGGAGGACTATCGCATTTTCAACATAATAACTTGTTATAAAATATTATAACTGGAACAAACAAAGAAAGTATGTCATAGAAATTTTGATTCACGAAGCCAACATAATATTTATTCAATAATATTATCACTGAACTAAACAAAAATGTATATCATAGAAATGATTCAAGAACCTAACATAATATTTATTTAAAATATTATCACAACATACGAGTACGTATATCATAGAAATTTTGATTCGCGAAGCCAACATAATATTTTATTAAAAATATTATTACAGGAGTAAACCAAACAAGCATATCATAGAAAGTTCCTACAACATTGTGTAGAATAGAAGCAACTCTCGCATATGCAAGGAACCTTGCTCAAACATAAAGTCGTAAACAGGAATCTGTAGTATATTACAGCTGACATCCTAGTAAGTACCCACTCAGTTCGAGTACAATACGATTCCATTCTGATCGATCGACTACGAGGGCGTTGACAAAGATCGACTCTCATTGGCGATACATTTGTAGGGAAACTGTATGTTTGATGTAGACTAGACAAAGGTACAGTCAAGAGCATAAAATAATACGAGAGATGCAAAAGCAATTTTCTCCTAAAGTATTTTTTTTATATTAAAAGATCTTACGAACATAGAATTATCCAATATGTAACCAGCGGCACGGGTCGATCGATAAAGTTAAACTACGCTTGCCGCGATTCGTCCGTGGATGGATGACCATCTTTACAGACCAAGACCCCGGCCTCGGAGAGCACGTTAACCCGCAGGACCCGGCTGTCATTCGTGGATCTTTGTGGGTCCTGAGAACCCCGAAAATGTGACAACCAGTTTTACCAAGGTATCATATTATATACGCAATGTTTGATTCATGTTACGAGGCGCCGCACGCAGCGACGTCAGCGATATTCGCCGAGCGGTTCGCGGCAGCTGCGCGCGGCGCGGGGCTCGGCTTGAACATAAACAAATTACGCCCGAGTTGATTGTTGAGGAGCACGACTTAGAGTTACTGGGGTTGTGGAGATCGGAGAGGCAGTCGCTCCATGTAAAGTACTGGTACTCAGCTCCATCCGGTTACACTGGAAGCCGACCCTACATAGTTTTGAAAGACTAGACATATGAGATGCTGATGATGACTAATATGAAACAGTACCCTAATTGCGTAACACACTATTTTTTACATCTGAATCATTTTGAAGGATTTTGCTAATCAATTGCTTCATATATTCGAAAAATTCGTCGACTTAACAACATAAATAACGCAATGAATGTTATGGAATTGTCAAAATGGAAGCCATTCCTACTCTGAGTGTGTCACGCAGTTACCCCGCTAGTCTTACCGCAAAGTTGGAATTTTTATTATTTAAAGAGAAAAACCCTTTTGATTTTTGCATATCAGGTATTTACGCTCATGAGTGTACGCTACAACTGGAGTTATATTCAAATAAACTTTTAAAAAATACAACTGACTTCTGAAATTAAATTTATTTTGCACTTTGTAGTTTTTTTTTCGGAAGTCAGTTGTTTTTATTTGGAAAAAGCTTTAAATTTTCACTTTTTAGTTATAGGTGGTTATAGTACCTACCCCACACCAATTCGAAATTTCACCATCCTTGGGGTATTCTCAAAGTCAATCAAATCAAAACAATGCATATTTATGAGATAGCATGCAATCGCGGTTGATTGGCTGTCATTTTTGGAAGAGTTCCGTTGTCTGTCTCCAAAACTCATCATCAGATCTATATGAAATTTTAATGGGACCATTTCGGGAGAAACCCCTTTCGAACAAAAAAAGAATTTTGCATTTTTGTCTATATATGACGGAGTTGTGCCCGAACATACATTTTAAAAAATATACCTACACCGTGACATTATAGTCGTTTTACAACGACAGCCCACTGCATGAATCCAATAACTACTAATCATTTATAAAAAATATATATGTCAGAGGATGTATTCGGAGTGTTGATTGTTGGTTTCATACATTTTGATATTGTGTAAAATTGTATTAATTTCTTTAAAAGTTAATATTCTGTAATAATTTTTACGTAGCAGAGGTACGCCTCGAGCCGACGCGCCATCTTGACAGATTGTGCGTATGCGCGGGAGACGTGAACGGAGCGGGAATTTTATGACGTTTGGAAAAATCGAGTTGGATTTCTCCATAATTTTGAAGGAGTAATGTTTATATGTGGCAAAGTAAGATTGGTGTCGCGAACCCGCTGCTTTATCATATTTTTTTTGAATAACGTTTAAATGCAAAGTTCAGTGGTTTTAAATATTGTAAAACTTTAAATTACATTTAATGCACAGTGAATAAGTACTTTGTTTTGTGCTAGCATTTACCCCAATGACGCCCACTAAACCTGTGACCACTAATGATGATGTCGAGATGAATACTGCCTCTCCGACATACATTTATTTTTGGACATATGAATACAATTTTTTTTTAATATCAGTCACTAAGACGCATGATGTATAGTTTTGAACACCCTGTTATGGAGAGGGAATGAATGATGAAATGTAATGGTATTATGGTAGGTAGGTAGAAGTCTTCTACCGTTTGATACGTAACAGTACGTTATGATATAAGTGCGGTAAGTTGAAAATTACAGCCGAGGCGATATTGCTAGCCCGACCCGTAGGCGAGGGCTACAAGAAAGCAGAGGCTGTAATTTTCAAAGCGCACGTATGTCATACGACGTTTTATAACATATTTGCGAGGAAATAAATAAAAGTCGGACTTTCTTAAACGAGTAAATCTTTAATCACTTGTTAAAGCAGTTAGAAAAATTTGAACAATTTGTAAAATTGATTATTACTTGTTCACAAATTAGCGATGCGCGCGCATCAGCGCTTTTTTTTAAGGCAAAGGCACAAAAACGGCCAGTATAACTAATAAAGTAAATTCACATTTTTTTTGTTTTTGTTACAGATAAATGGTTGTAATTTATTGTCAAAACAAATTAAATGAAAGAATTAAATGTTTATTTTTTTTTATTTTATCTCTCAAAGTTAATTTTATTCATAAAATGTTGACCACTTTTCTGACATAAAAACTCTTTGCTAAGATTTAAAAAAGTACCGTTCGTTTTAGACGGAGCATCTTGATAAACCGTGCGTTTTACTTTACAATAACGCACAAGTGCGTAATGACATACATTACGATATTGAAATTGGTGTAAAAAGAGACCCTTTTACGAGCAAATGTGTTATAAACATTATTAACAGGGAGGGTGTTACATAATTCTAAAGCATTATTAATTTTTCCTAGTACCTATTATCTTAATTAATGGTAACAATTTTTTAATCGCGCCTGTAGGTACTATATCTCGGGTACATTAAGTGGTCCAATTTGTAAGAGGACTAAAATGTCATGGTGTATAAACATACCGAATTGATAACCTCCTTCTTTTTGAAGTCAGTTAACAAAATGTCATCAACCGCCTAGCTTTTCCAAAACTATATTGGGGTCGGCGTCCAGTGTAACTGCGTTCTGCTAAATACCAGTCTGGTATGTTAGATGAAACGACTGCCTAATTGACCTCAACAACCTAGTTACCGGGTTAACGGGTGCCCAATAATAAGACTGGTAATGCACCGCATATGGCCATCTTTTAAGAATGTTGATGAGAGTCAAATTATTATACGGCTGGTTAAGTTAGCCAGCTAATTGGACGCCTAGGCCGTACATTACACGCCGGCATCCAATTGGATGCCTAGGCCGATAGTTAATTGGACTAGAATCATTCAACGTTTAACAACTTGGCGAATTGAACGTCAGCCCTTTAAAGATGACTGACCAAGACTCAACCAAGTGATTCAAATTTAGTTCTGTTTTGTCCACCACGGTGCTAGTAGTCACCAAAACAAATATGGCGTCAATAGCGCAACCGTGAATGTTATTTTTCGTTCTTATGTGCAATTTTAAGTGAAATTATTGATTTATTTATTCAAAAACATTTCACTATAACTAGTTACTTAGTGGTAGATATTATTAAAAAGTAGTCGTACATAACTTGTGAACTCATCCTCACCCAGACCAAACATCACAAATTCATCAATATTGAATTTAACTAAATGACTACACGACATTCAGCCATCTGGTTAAACGTTGCGCTCAATTACTTGACTAATTGGCCTTTAGCTATTTAATTGGATGCCGGCGTTTAATGAACGGCCTAGGCATCCAATTAACTAGCTAATTTAACCAGATGGCTGCGACATATACAAGGATTCATTTCATGATTCTGAAACCCACCCCTGTGTTGAAATTTTTTGTCGGTTATTAAAAAAGTCACTAGCTTTGTCATACATTTTGACCGCGTAGGCATTGCACTTTTCTATGAAACAGATTGTTTTTAGTTGATTTTGTGGGGCTATGTTAAATTCAAGGTTTCAGTTTGAACGTCGATGTCTGTATAGAATTTCGAGTCTAATAAATTACAAATATACAGTTGTCTCTTTATTAGAAATTCGACTATGCATACCTAAACCAACTGTCTCTCTAGACACAACAGTTTTGTCTATCTTTGACAATACACTGTTTTATTCTTGACTAGCTTTTGCCAGCGGCTTCGCCCGCGTGGAGGTCGGTGTATTATACATATAAACCTTCCTCTTGAATCACTCTATCTATTAAAATCCGTTGCGTAGCTTAAAGATTTAAGCATACATAGGGATATAGGGACAGAGAAAGCGACTTTGTTTTATACTATGTAGTTATTCTTGATACTGTTTTCATAAGGTTGTTTTAGTAAGGCATCTGGCACAGGACAGATTTTCTCTAGTCTACGCCACCAACTTTATGTTCCTTGCTTCTAAGTTTAATTAGTCACTGACAAGAAAGGTAAGCTACATTTAGATTGACAAGAAACCTTATCATCCATCGATGAATTCAAGAAAACCAGCAGCTCTGTCGCAATTTATACACGAACAAAATCAGACTAATATAAATGTGAATATGTTACATTGAATTACTTAATCAGCAAGCAGGAATCCACGACAAATATTTGACAGACAATAATTACGTGCTCAACTTATTTGTCGAATTTCCACAGAGAATGTAATCATTTAATTGATTGCTCGCGACAGATTGACGGTAATTTCATTGCCATTATACTCTCTACGCTTTGGTAACGGGATTTCAGTTTTTAATTGACGCTTTCATTTTGTTTCGAGTGTGCACTATATTGCAATTGGAATGATTATTTCAATTAGTTACATTGCATATCTACTTATCACTGAACTACTAATTATTATAAAAATATAAGGTATTTTCAGAATTAGCAAGCTGATGTACCAATGGGCCGGCCACATTAGCCGTAGGACCGATGACCGTTGGGGTAGACGTGTTCTTGAGTGGGGACCGCGAATCGGCAAACGTAAGGTAGGACGCCTTCAGGCTAGAGTGACGATTTTCGCAGGGTGACTGGTAGCAACTGGATGAGAGTTGCCGAGAATTGAGTTGAATGACGTGCAATTGGAGAGGCCTATGTCCAGCAGTGGACTGCTGTAGGCTGATGATAATGATGATGAGGCATTTTCTTGCGATTTAAAGTACTGACGCGACTGCTTTTTTGGTCTAGTAGTCCAAAGCACTATTGCCTAGATGAAGAAGCCCTGGTTTCGATTCCCAGGCAAAGTGTTGTTGGTTTCTCCAACAGGAATTTCTCAGTAGCAACCCTAAGACAGATTTTTGCCCAGTTGATGTCAATAGGCACGTCCCCTATTACATGGGACTTTAACATAACTGACGAAATGTAGGTGAACTATACATAGGTACACCTCTGCTTAACCTTTCGGTGATTACAGGCGTGATGATATGTTATGTTATTAATTATTAAAAAATAATGAGGCATTTTCTTGCGCAAAATAAAAAACATAATTAAATGTAAACGTAGTGTTGAATCGTCTTAAAACATTTCTCAATATTAATTAAAGATCACTGTAAAACTATACATAATTAAGAAACCAAAGTGTTGAGTCTTAACCGTAATGCATTCTAGAAATTCAAATAACTTAAATATTTTCCAAATTCGTCTTGATTAGATATGAATAATTCAAAATGAAATAAATATCTGCTAATTAGATTCATTAGATTTCAGATTATTCCTCGCAATTCTTTTGTTTGTTATTTTAACTAATTAAGTTTTGAGACAAGACGAGTCTGCTATATCCTAGTAATATTATAAATGTGAAAGGACGTTTATTACTCTTTCAAGCAAAAACGGCTGAATGAAATTTGGCACACAGGTAGTTTGTAACGTGGAATAACACATAGAACACTTTTTATCCTGGTATTACGTTCCCGTGGGATAGTTTTCGACCCCCACGTGGGCGAAGCCGCTGACATAAGCTAGTTTTATTTTATACGGCTACAGAACGTACAATATTAACCGTGATATACGGAGAACAGGGCCTTGTGGCTAAATAATAATAGCCACACGGGTCGATCGACCAGGTTAAGCTACGCCTGCCGCGGTTGGTCTGTAGATGGGTGATCATCTTTACATACCGAGACCCCTCCGTGTCTCTGAAAGCACGTTAAGCCGTTGGTCCCGGTCATCAGAAGCTCGAAAGTCTGACACCCAACCTTTTCATACTGAGCAAAACGTGTCCGTATGGATTGAGGAGCCATGTCTCAGATTTAAATGCGGGTACTACCAATATTTAGTACTAAATTAACCAAAATATAGCCCCGATCCTGGAATTTGTAGTAACACCGTTCAAAAGTTACAAGACGTTGAAGGTGGCTCCTCAATTCAGACGTCTGGATTGAGGAGCCACCTCAGAACTTGAAAACTGGTCAATGGATATTTCTGAAACTTTGGTAGGAATTAGTAGTGTTAATGCTTAATTTGTACAAAAAAAGGGTTTTGTACGGCGGAATTTGAGGTAGCTACAATGCTTTGATTTATCTGAAAAATCAATAAATTTCCCCGCGCTGTTTCTCGGAAACTAATGAAGCAATTAAAACAGATTTTTAGTATTATTTAGTAGTAAGTTTTTTTTAATTTTTAGTATATAAATAAAACGCAAAGGTTTCATAATTTCGGTAATACAATACATATTATGTGGCTTCTCAATCCTGACGGTCTATAAAAAACAAATGTACGTAGCTACTAAAGTAGTTGATCAAATCGAAGTATGAAAAAAAAATCCTCTACATTCAGTATTTCAAAAGATATTAATAATTTTAACATTCCTTAAGAGTTTTCTGTGTAGGGTGACCATAAATAATTCAACCTGTGTTCATAAATAGAACTTTATTTACACATGATTCATTCTTCACCAAATCAGTATTTAAATAAAGAAACAATATATTAAGCAGTCTAAACTGAGCAGGCGTGGTCGCATCGAAAGACTTTGGGGGGGTCACAGACAAAGACTGCAGATTTTATTATATTTTCGTAAAAATACTATTTTAAGAAGGTTTACGTTTACGGCTTTGGGGTGGGGGGTCATGACCCCTAGGACCACCCCCCTTGGACCGCGCCTGAAACTAAGCCTGGACCTGTATTTTAGAACTCCAGGTTTCCCTTATATCTTAGCTTAATGGTGCGTGCGTGTGTGTGTGTGTGTGAGAGAGGGTGCGTGTGTGAGTGCATGTGTGCATGTACGTATGTGTGTGTATAAACCTGCATTTATTGTTCATACAATATTATATAAATCTATAAAACGACTAGGTAGGTACATCTGGTTTAAAAAATAAATATAAAAATACCTGTACGTAGACTAAGCACTTATTCACCAGCTCCGATTATCAAAGGTTTACATATCTAACCTTTAAATAAATAAGTAAACAACCCATTCCGTAAACAAACAAATATATTTCCACTCTAAAAGACCTTTTAGAGTAACCATTAATTGTCTGCACTCTTTACAACTGGTGTACTGGAAAATATCCGAGCCGCATGTATAGTGAAGTAACATACGAGCCTCTAAGGGGTGCTGGTGGATCGAATTATAGCTATTTGTTCTCCTCTAACGTACTATTGCACAATAACCCATGTCTAATGGCAGTTGCACTGTCGGCCTGGCTTCTAATGGGAATATTTGAAACTGCATCCGTTATCGTCAAAGTGACAGATAACTTGTTATTTTGACGGCATGACCGAAACAAGTTGTGTGGTAGAGTCATTTGTTTTGGGCGTTCTGAACTGTTTGTTGCAGTGAACTATAGTATATTTCATTACAAGTGCGGAAAGGCTGTCATTGCAAAGAGTTCCGACAAATGTCTACCCGAGCCGAGGCGCAGCCGAAGGCGAGGGTTGACAGTCGGAACAAGTTGCAATGACGGTTCCGCAGGTGTACTGAACGACTATTTTTAATACAGTTGCGAAAAAATGAAACAATTTAATAAAATAATAAAAACACAATAAACTCAACTAACTAATCATTTATTTCTTATAAAAGTTATAGTACACATGTACATTGAAATTGGTACAGTTTTTTAAAGTAACTGGGGAAGTTTTAGGTTGCATATTTACTGTTTGAGACAAACTATTATTAATTTCGTATGATTGTTCATGTATATTTGTCATACAATGGCGTTTGCTAGTTGATGGAATTGGATCTGATGAATTATCATTATCAACGAAGGTAGATGGACGAACGTTCTCTTCAACATGTGAAGAAGACGGACTGGACCTTAAATTAATGGATTGTGTGATTTTTTTCCCAGTTTCTAGTTTGTTGTTTAATGAATCACCAATATAGCTTTCTGCAACTTTGTCTGATTTCCAACCTCCTAGTCGCTTTAAGGACGTCAAATTGGCTCCTGAATCTGCCAATAATGTAGCAGAGGTCCTCCTGAAGCTGTGCCCAGTATAATACTCAGCATCCGGCAGACCAAGAAACGTTGCTATTTCTTTTGGCATATTACCAAATTTGTTTATCCCGATTGCTTGAGCTGTACACTTCCCTTTTTGGTAATTTTGAAAAAAACGGTCGGTTTTTCCTTTTTGGGACCGCTGATTCATATATTTTTGCACTATTCTAAGAAAATCTCCTTCAACAACAAAGCTTCTCGGTATCTTATTTTTTGTGTTCGGAATCTTGATTAGTAGCATTTTTCCATGGGCTTCAATATCTTTTAAAGTAATATTGGCTAACTCCGCTCTGCGGCAAGCTCCAACAACGCCAAAAATCAGAGCAACCTACAAAAAAAGGGATTTGATTAATATTTTTTTAAATAATGTTTTGACTGTATTTTGCGATTTCGTAAACTGAATACTAAAGAAAAATATAAGTACTTATTAATAAATTACCTTTGTGGCTAAATAACGATCATCGGGAGCTTCGTTCAAAAACCTTTCCACTTCATTGGATGTTAATATTTTCGACTTTTTACTTGTAAAACCGTCTGATTGTCGTTTTAAGAAAGCATTTAATTTTGGGTATTCACTTATATCCACGTTGTTCCTTATTTTCAGCATACTTTTTATCATCGAAAATCTCGACCATAACGTAGACGGTTTTAATTTTGCTGAGAGTTCGGAGAAGTATGCCAACATAACATTTTCTGAAAAACTATTTGCTTTTTTCTCTTCTCTCCACGCAATAAATTCGTCGTATGTAGATATGTAACGACTTTTTGACTTTTCCGGTAAAATGTTCTCCGAAGCATTTTGTGCAATTATACTGAGTTCCGGTGGTGTTAATTCAAAAAAAATAGGGTCGAAATTACTCATTTTGTGCAACAAACAACTAAACTCGCAAAGAAAATTTCTGGAAAATGGCGCCAACCGTATAATATAAGCAGAGTTTTTTTTTTCACCCATTTTGGTAGGCAAAGGGAACTATCCATACAGCTTAGTCTTCAGTAGATTTTTTTTATTGATATGAAATGAAAATGAAATTTAATGAGATGAAATGAAATTAAACCTAACCTAACTCATTCAATTAAATCATTAAATCTGATATTGAAATAAATTAGTAGCTTCCTTTTAGAAATATACGTATTTGTATGAATCACAAAAACTCTTTAGTAAAAACTTCATGGTTGGTTTTTCTTTTTAATAGACATTATTTTGACAGTTGGGAAAGAGAGTTCGGGAAAGGTAAAAAAAAAGCACTAGTATGTAATAGCCCACATCCCGAACGCTATACGTCCCTGCAATACACCACTTTTTGAGCAACTGTATTAAAAAATAGTTTTTGCAATTGTTCAGGCTTGTTGGCGACGATTCGGGTCGTCCATACCGATTTCAACAAATTCTCCTGTGGGAATTATTGATGATCTGATTTAAATCAGGATTGAAAATGAAAAGAAATGTTTACTCCTTGTCGGAAATCTGCCGAAGACTGTTGTGTATTAAACAACAGTCTTCGGCCTAGCCTTAACTGTATCGGGGTTGGATTCCCGTCTAATCAGATGCAGCTGAATACCACTACGTTTACATGGAGCGACTGCCTTTATCTAACCTTTACAACTCAGTTAAAATTATTCAACGCAAAATTTATTAAAATGAACCAATTAAATCGGGATTATAGATTAAGTAAAACATTTGGATCGCATTAAAAAAAAAATATTATCTTAGATAAGAGACCATTTTGCATTTAATTTCGAATTTAAAGGAAACGTTGACTGTTACCTAACGTCTCCTTATTTAATACACATACCGGCACTACAGAAAAGATAATTTGCAACAAATATCTTGAAGCACAAAAAGTAAAGCAGCGCCATCTACAACGCCATATGTGAACTACTCAAGACGTGACGTCACACCGCAACTACATCAACTACATCGCGCAAGCAGAGTTTACCGCGCGATCTACATATATACCGACATCAATCGTCGGGCAGTTGCCCACCAGAGTAACACCCGTCTGGTCGGAGAATCCTCCTTTACCAATAGAGTGTTAGTGAACTTTACACCCTGTTCCTATACCTCTATATATCTATAAATGTCTATTTCTTGATCGTTTTAATCCTTTAAAAGGGTCATTGTACTCATCATTATGAACAGCTTCTACAATGGATCAACCCTGAAATCGTGAAATAAAAATGAGCTGATCCATACATTTATGTTCGCATATCTCGACGCAATGTATGGATCAGCTCATTTTTATTTCAAGATTTCAGGGTTGATCCCACTGTACAAGTTGTTCATGATGATGAGGAGGTACAATGACTCTTTTAAAGGATTAAAACGATCAAGAAATAGCTATATAAATATAACATAACTGAACATTACGCCTTGTATCCCCGTAGGGTTGAGCAGAGGTGTAACTATAGTACACCCAAATTTCGCCAGTTATGTATAGGTCCCATGTAATAGGGGGTGAGCCCATTGCCATCAACCGGGCGAAACCAAGACTCCGGGCTGCTACTGAAAAATTCCAGATAGAAAAAGCCACTACCTCTATGACTGACCTGAGAATCGAATACAGGACCTCATGTTCGACAGTAGCACTTGCGACCACTAAAGAAAGAAAGAAAGAAAGAAAAAGTATTTATTAGACTCGCACAGGAATAACACAAACTTAACTAAATAACGTACTTAATAAAATATAAATTAAAATTAGAGAAAAACAAAAAAATAAAAATAAAAACAAAGTCCCGTACGAGGCCAAAAGGCCCCTATCTCAGCATGATGCCGCGACATTTAAAAAAAATTGTCGCAGCGCTGGTATTCTGATGGGGCCCACTGTGAATGTCACGGACAGATACAGAAATAAAAAAAATAATTAAAAAATAGATAACATGTATAAAATAATGTACATAAATAGTAATTAAAGTAATCCGCGTGTCTGCACCCCACGTAACATCTATTACTTGTCTGTGCCTTTATCGTCTGTGACACTATGGCATCACTGTGACAAGTAATGAGACGCAGGCGCTGACATTACGGTAAAAACAATAGAAAATCACAATTTATATATAAAAGTATTACGGGTGTCTTGCAAGTTAGAAAATTTACGGCAATTAGTGAAATAAAGATAATAATAATAACTAAGGTTTTGGACAATAAGGAAAAGTAAGAATTCCGATGTACAAAAATGACAAACAACAAACAAAATAAAAACAAAAAACAAAGTGCGAAACCAATGTTGCTGTGCCTGTATAATCGCTGCCAAACGCTCGTCACCATTGCCAGCTGCGTGCAGATCAAGGGTAAGTTCAAAGTGTGGTATCTTTTTGGAGTTGTAGTAAGTGATGTTTAAATTTGGTTCTGAATGTGCCAACTGTCTTTATAGCACGAAAAGGAGGTGGCAAGTCGTTCCAGCACCGAGAGGCAGCAAATTTGAAACAACCACGGAATGCAGCAGTTCTGTGCGATAAGGCTAACAAGAGGTATGAAGATGCTCTAGTTTTAATCTTGTTAATATCGCGCGACCAAGACAATTTTTTGTATAAATAGTCTGGTCTCTTTGTGAGAATAGTGCCAAAGAGTAGGGTAGCCAGATGAAGCTTTCTGCGTGCTGACATTCTCATCAAATTACCCTTATTTAAAAATGGAGTGATGTGGGATCGGGGTGGGACATTGTAGCAGAATCTTGCACAAGCATTCTGCACCCGCTGGATCAGTTTTTCGCTTCTACCGAGAATGCACGCCCCATACACAGTGTCAGCGTAGTTCAGCTTGGATAGAACAAGTGACTCACACAGCATGACACGCATGTCCACACTTATGTAAGGACGGACACGATACAAGAGCTTGAGTCGGTAGAAGCAGTTGCGCACGGCTTCCAAGATGTGAGTTTCGAAGTGCAGCTGCCCATCAAATATCAGCCCAAGATTACGAGCCTCTAGAACCCTTTCCACATCACAATCATCAATCCTGAGGCCCAGGTTGCATGCAAGCATTTTGTTCAGGAAATCCCTAGATCCCATAACAATGTACTTGGATTTACTTGGGTTCAGGACCAAGGAGTTTCTTCTGGACCAACCAGAGATCCTCTCCAAATCCTCATTGATTTTTTTAACAGTTTCAGCAGTATCCTCGGGGCGAAAGGAGAGGTACAACTGCAGATCATCAGCGTACAGGTGGAACTTAGTGTTGATCAGACAGTTGATGATGTCAGCACTGTAAAGGATGAAGAGAAGCGGACCTAGGATCGATCCCTGCGGTACGCCCCTGTACACCCGCCTCGGACCAGAGGACATGGTATCTCCGTTACTGTCACATGTCACCTGGACGAATTGCGCTCGATCACTAAGGTAACTTCCAAACCATTTGACCGTTTCAACATCACATCCATAGTATGCCAGCTTGGAGAGAAGAAGCGACGTATTAATAGAGTCAAAAGCACGCGAGAAATCCAGTAAGACAAGAAGGGACCCCATGCCCTGGTCTCTGGCTTCGAGAATGTTACCAACTACATCCAGGAGTGCTGTAGCTGTGCTATGTCCCCGACGAAATCCGGATTGAGCCAGAGGCAAAATACTGTGGTGCTCAAGATATGCCCTAAACTGGTCCGAGACAACTCTTTCTAAAATCTTGGACAGACATGGCAGTAGGCTTATAGGACGGAGGTCTTTCATGCTAGTGGGGTTAGAAACTTTTGGGATTGGTCTAACTATTGCCATTTTCCACAGATCAGGGAAAGAAGAGGTGACTATCGACTTGTTGATGATCGCTGTGATAACTGCAAGTGTTCGAGGAAGTGTCAACATCAGCATCTCGAGTGAAATATGATCAGAACCCTGTGCATTGGACTTAAGACTGCGCAAAATCCTCAGCACCACATCCTGTTGGACGGGCTCAAGGTGGAAATGACTGTTACTATGTCTATGGTGCTCAAAATATGTTAATTCAGCAGTTGTGACCTTACCACTGCCAGGCACGTCTAGAAAGTGTTGGTTGATATGTTCTGGGTTGTTACAGAAATGTGGTAGACTATGCTCTGGTTTTTTTGAGGTGGCTATAGTTGATTTTATATGTGTCCATAACTTCTTTGGTTGTTTAATATTATTATTGATATACGTTTTAAAATATGCGCACTTCTCACTGTCAAAAGCAGCTCTGACAAGGTATTTTAATTCTTTGTAGGATTTAATGTGATGTTCGGATTTAGTAGTTTTTGACTTCAAATGGCACTTGTCACGCAGCCACATCATTTCCTTGACAGTGTCAGTTATCCAGGGATAAGATTTCTCTTTAATTAAGATTTTTTTAAGGGGAGCATGCAAATCAAATAGTGTTAAGATGTATTGATTAAACATTGCAACCATGCAGTTCACATCTTTCAGACTTATAATATGATCCCAGTCCATTTTATTTAAGTCTTCATTAAACAAATCAGGAAGGATGTCTTTAAGTGGCCTATAGGTAGTCCAATATGGAGCAGGCTTCTCTATTTTAAAATTAAATTCGACACAAATAATTGCGTGGTGCCCGAGCTCCGGTATGTGTGATACTGAAACCCTACACACACGGGCGTCAGTGCACACTATGTCAATGAGAGTTTCACTATGGTCTGTGAAATGGGTTGGCTCAGTAACAACTTGATTAAGCTTGCAGCAATGTATAAAATTGTTCAGCAGCTTAGATTTGCTGTCAGTGTGGCAAAGGACGTTAATATTGAAGTCGCCAAGCAAGATAACCTTGTCCGCATTAGCAAAAGAGGAGAGAGACTCGGTAATCGCATCCAAGAAAACATTAACATCAAGCCACGGCGGCCTGTATGCAGTACCGATTATGACCGAGTGCGAGTTAATGTTAAGCCTGAGCCACATCTGTTCGACCTGCGGCGCCGGCGGGTGCGGCGCGGCGCGCACGCGCACCCCGCGGCGCACGTAGAAGCCCACGCCGCCCCCGCGGCCGCCGCGCACGGTGCGCGCGCGCGGTACGTGCCGCAGCCGGTAGCCCGGCACTGTGGGCGCCCGGCCCTCCTCTCCCTGGTTGAGCCAGGTCTCATTTATCGCCATGATATCTACTGAGAGGCTATCCATAGCAACTAGGAACTCCTCATGGCGCGAACCTAGCGACCCTGCATTAAGTAATCCAACTGTTAGATTTCTCGTTTTATTCATTTTTGTAAATAATGGAGTATATAATAATAATATGTTTATTGTAGATAGTACCGAAAGTAGTATAATGTAGTATAGAGTTTTGCATAATAATGCGATGTGTAGATATACTGTAATAAATAGTGTCAGGTGTAGTTTGTGATTCAAGTAGTGAATATATTGCCAAAAAAAACCCAGTCAATAAAAATGTAATAATATTATAGAAAGTCCGTAAAAATAAAGATATCATAATACATACTGAAGACGTGACAGTGTTGAGCGGAAGTGTTATACGCATAAAATGCGCATAAATCTGTCGAGCAGCTGGGCCACTAAAAGAAACCAAAGTATACTGAGACAAGAGATCATCTGGCCTCGCACGAGAAAAACTTAAAAAACTAATTGTAAACACGACAGATAAAGAAAGTAGGTACTGGTTATCAATAACATTATGACACACAGTAGAGTCATTTTCAGGGGTCAAGAAATCAGACATCCTTTGTAGTAGACACCTCGCAGCCAAAAACCCGCGCAAGGTCCTCCTCTGAACGGATACAGTGGGTGGGCTTGCCATCACCCTGCTTAGCCAGAATGCGGCCAAATTTTGTCCAGGTGTACCTCCACCCAAGTCGGCTGCCAGCTTCACGTACCCGGTAAAACAAACGCTTGTTAATTTTGGTAAGCCTCTCATTTAGAAAGAAGCGACGCGGGGGCGCGGATAGGCCTAGATCCGCGGTGGTGGCTCCGCGCCGCACGCGCGCGCCCTGCAGCAGCTCGTCGCGCAGTGCGCGCCGCGCCAGGCGCACCACAATGCGCCGCCCGCGCGCTGTTGCCGCCGCTGCTCCCCCCGGGCTCGCTCCGCCGACCGGACTCGCGCCGCCCCCAGAGCTCGTGGGTGCCTCTCGGTCGGCTCGCAGGCCCACCCGATGCGCGAACACGATATCCCGTTCGTCGAGAGTCACCCCAAGCTTTGCCGCCACCAGTCCAACGGTGTGCAACACGTTCTCACCAGGAGCCTCCGGGATGTTGGCGATCTCAAGGTCGGAGCCAAGCAAATCCTGCTCGCGGTCATTGAGGTCAAGCTGCAACTGTAGCACCACGCGTTCAAGCTGGTTTACTTTGCCATCTGGCACTGCTGCACTTTGCCGACTCTCTAAAGCCTCGATCCTGGCTTCCAGGCTGTCAACCCGCTCGGTACAGACCCCCAACGAGGAGTGCAAGCCGGCCATCTCTCGACGAAATTCGCGCATTTCATCGCGAACCTCCCTCAGCTCGGAACGGAAGAGCCTAATCTCCTCACGCAGGGTCAGCTGCGTATCTGGCGAGGGCTCCCCATCAGCACCCTGCTCGCTACCAGCACGAGACAATACCTTAGCTTCGGCAACGGGCGGCTTGGTCATATTGCCCCGAACCTGAGTTACCGCTACTGGCGACCTGATCATGGCGCCTTTGGATGGCGCCGCAACCGTAGCTACTGCCGCTGCGGTGCTAGGACCTGCTGTGGGTCCAGACGATAACTCAAGAGGGGCTGCCGCCGCTGTAGACGCTGCCGCTGGAGTAACAGCGGGACCACTACCCAAGTCCTTCACGGGTGTGGCGCTGTTGTCTCCCCTGGGCAACTTTTTCCTGCACTCAGGGCACAGCCAGTCACTGCTAATCTGCGTCGGATCAGGTAACAGCAAGCAAGCGAGATGGTATCTGTTGTGGCACGCCGAGTTTCCACACGCAGCGCCCCCTTTTGCCGAAAGAAACCTACCGCAGGCTGCACACTTCACCATAGTACGGCTAGGAGCAACTAGATGTCGCACGCTTCCCTGGCGGCTCTTCTGCGACGATAGATGGCGCCTGCTACTCAGCAAATTACTGATTTGCATACACAATCTGTGGCAGAGCTGTCAAGTTGTAAAAAAGTTGCACTTTTTGGGGGTATCAGTGGCACAAAGTAACCAACAAGTGACTTCAGCGTCAAAATAGTTAGTAAAATTGAAAATTGATTTACGGTTTTACACCACCGCACTGCTTTTAAATTGCTATAGAAATAACCACACGCGTGAAGAACACTACAGTGCTAATGTAAACACGAGTTAAACTGTGAATTGATTAGTGTTATATTTTATATCAGTGCTGACACGAACAGCTGATGTGTACCGTAGTCCGTCCGTGACGTCACTAGACTATATTGATCTCGTTATTTTTATTTCTTTGGCCTATTTTATTTAACAACTAGCTGTTGCCCAGCGGCGTCGCCCGCGTGCAGTTCGGAAATTATCCCACGCGAACGTAGTACCGGGATAAAACGTATCCTATATATTAATCCAGGTTATCAGGTTAGTCCAGGTCCAGGTTGTCAGCCGTATTTGCGTGTTTGAGTAACAAACATCCACACATCTTCACAAACTTTCACATTTGTAATATTATTAGGATAGTAGGATACAACTAGAAGCGAGAATAAAATAATAAAACAATCAAAAACAAAACTGAAACGTAAAAAGTTTTAAAATAAACAAATGAGAACTCGACTCGTTGCGAGTAAATCTCTTTAAAGCTTTAAAGGAACCGCGAGGCTATACAGGTGAATCTTGTTAAGCTATTCAACTTTACTTATTAACAGGCTGCCTTAAAATGTACACTTTTTCATTAGCCATAAAGTTCTTTAACCAGCGTAGGTTGTACACAAAAGGTTTATCAACATCTTGGCGCTGCAATCGTAAAATTTGGAAGGTAAGTACGTTAATGAGATGCTTCAGGCTTTAATAACGTTATTCTAAAGTTATGTTTAGCGTTATTGTGTGCGTAGGAGACTGATAAATAAACTGTTATGTTGCGTATTATATACATACGAAGAGGTAAGAATAATGTGGGTTCACGGAACAAGTCAACCTGTACCCTTCGTCTCAATCAAAAGCGACTGTAGCGCAAATACGCAATAAAGCGATCATGTATCTAAACAATGACGTACATACACGACTTGATTGAAAGAAGAAAAATGAAAGAATGAAAATACGTTTATTTGCGGTAGGCATGACGCAGAAAAAAAACACAAAAAAGAACAAGCTGGGGGAAAATATGCGTCACATCCACCCAAAACGGCCATATCCCAGCATAATCCTACTAAACTGTACGAAACAGACCCCAACCAGCAGCGACAGCCGGCGTTGATGACATCAACCGGTACAGCATACGTTATGATTAAACAAAAAAAATGGATTACGCGTGTATGTCACATTCATAAAAACGAGCGCGACTATCGCGTACTCGTGCGACGATCCCTTTCGGTAAGGACGCGGCCTTCCGGGCGATTGAAACCAAACGAACAGGAAACCAGAACAAGAGTGAGAGAGAACATTCTTTATTCGAATTTCTGTTTTTCTTTTTGTACATGTTGAGAGTTTCTTTCGTAGTTCTTACTACGAACTAATTACGTTGTCACTTTTTACTTAAAAATTATTGGACAGAGTGGGAATAGTATGCGCATTCGGTGATTTGGTCCCATCTTTAAAAGGCAATGTAGGTACTGAAAATTACATAATCATAAATCTTGATCTATCTCATAATTTCAGCCGAAAGACGTCCACTGTTGGAATATTATATTATTACAGGCACTGTTTGGTAGAATGCACAATCTTAGATAGAGAAACGAGTATGAGATAAGAGGATCCTGACTTACAGTTCACCTGACCCCAAAATAGGACATGTTAATTTACAAAACGGTTAGAGTCAAGATAGTATAAAGGTAGGTAATAAACGTTTAAAATTTAAATTAAGTATTAAAGTAATAAAATACACATACAATCTATCTGTCGAGTGAACCTATCACACACGTAATGTCCTATACACTAAATACCTACCTTAAGACCTTACTGACCGCATTACTCCCAGTCCAACCCTAAAAAACTAATCCACTAAAAGAACTATCAAAATCCAATCTGCACTAAAACAAAAAGCGTTAATATAATAATTAGCACGTCGCTCAACTCGGGTATCGGAATTTGCTGCAGGTAATGTTGCTAACTCAGACGAACTTTCGCAAAAGTTGAGAATTCATTAAAAACAATAGCCGTTCGCGGATAACTCTCTTCTTCTTGCAACCGACGCTCCAAGCTGGCTGCGAAGTTCCTTGCTTCATTATAATTCAGCCGGGGGGTCCTGAATTCTGAATCTGGAAGAGTGCTGCAATGTCTGAGGTCGCATCCGTTAACTTTGGGTTCACTTCAATACTATACTATTGTTTTAATGGAGTCAGCTTTTAGTTAGTTATTGAGGAAACCAATTTAGAATACCAAGATGTGGAATTAATTTCGAAAAGTTACGTGGCTCAAATGGGATTAGGCGGATCACATCAGCCGAATGCTGGATGACCGCTAGGCAAAGGTCTCTACACAATTGGTACCTGAAAATGGACGACGCCGCTGTGGTCCCCCCAGAAAGCGATGGCGAGACGACCTGGACGTGTCCTGCGAGGGGTTTTTGTCCTTGTCGGGAGGACACGGCGTGGTACACGCTGGCAGAGTGTGCCACTTGGGAGGAGCTGCGCCGTGCCCTCATCTCAGGAGTAGGCAGCGACCTGTCACTGCCGACTGTCGTCGACTCGATGGTCGACAGCGAGGAGTCCTGGGACGCGGTGGTATCCTTCTGCAAAACAGTCATTTTGCAGATGGACGCTGCGGAGAGGGAGCGGGAAATTGCTTCCGCTAACCCGATTCGCAGCAGACGCTTCGGGCGTCGGCGGAGGGTGGATAACGCCCTTTTCCAGCCCCCCTAAATGGGTCCAGGGGCAACGGATCTAGGGAAATCTGTCACCCCTACTTCTTAGGACCCGAAATGGCGGCGCGTAGTATTCCACGCGCGCCTCTCTATGACGTAAGGGGGCAGTTTAACACCTCACTCCCCTTTTTACCGCGAGGAGCTTGCAGGGGCGGGCCGGCACCAGCCGGGGATTGCGGAAGTCACACTAGGTCCCGTGATTGCCGGTGCAGGTGTGAAACGGAACACCGGGGTGGTTTTAGTCAGTAAGAGTCCGGCAGACCCCTCCGCCGTCCCCGGGGTGGAGGACATCCATGAGGATTTTCCCCCGTAACAAAAAAGGCCTTTGTCCAGCAGTTTGGGCAAAACAAAAAAAAATCGTGAAGTTTCATATTAAGTTATCAATAGTAGATTGAAATGCATAACGTATCGGCCAAACACCACGTCTCAGTCGTCAATAATGTCTTACCAAGAAAGAATTCTGGAAAATAATAAAAAATACGTTATCCCAGCTTGCGGCTTCTGTTTTATTCAAAAATTTAAGGCTCAAGTCAAAAGGAACCGTTTTGTTCCGTAGCCAAAGTAATCTTGGTGAGTCGGAGAGCGATCTGAATTGCAAATAACTCCAATTTTATCAAGAAAATGCAACCAGAGCTGCATTTAATTCACTATAACGCATTCACGAATTATGCAGTCAAAACAACAGATAGACTGTTGCAGATATGCTAAAATATAACTTAATTGTGGTGCCAGTATATTACAGACCACGCTGGGATATTTACATAAATGTTTTGTAGAAATAGCTGTAATTGTAATAACATAAAGTATATTTTTACGATTTCCGTAATCTGGGACTTTTTGTTGGTATTACCATACTCATTGTTTTGGATTAGGCCCAATAAAGTGTCTACGCAACAGGATAGTGTGCCTGTTGCGTAGACATGCGTATAGGGTGATGACTAGTTGTGAGGAGTGCTTGTGGCTACGTTATAATAACCGCACGAGGGGATCGATCAAGTAAAGCTACGCTTGCCGCGGTTGGTCCGTGGATAGGTGACCATCTTTACATACCAAGACCCATCTGTACTTAGGAAAGCACACTGAACCGTTGGTACCGGCTGTCATTCGTGGATCTTTGACAGTAGTTAAGGGTCGGAACATCTGATAACCAGTGCTGCCAAGGGGTATCGTATTATACAGTAGGTAATTGGGTTTTGGAAGTCAGTTAGTCGCTCAATATAAAGTACTGGTATTCAGCTGCATCCGGTTAGACTGGAAGCCGACCCCAACATAAGGCAAAGGCTAGACAGATAGATAGACTTGAAAAAAAATCTTGTAAATCCAGTTTCGTCGCTGATAAAATTGCTTAACGATAAAAGACTCTCCTCGTTAGTTTAATTAAATTCACTTAGTCAGTTTAGCTGCAGAACAGTGGAATTAATCACGACAGGCAGACACATTTTCAAAGAAAATAAACGTAATGTCTTAAAATTCTTTTGATAAAAAACAAACATTCCATCGCTACAATGCGATGACGTAACCTAATCTGCTTTTAGCTTTTATTTGTCATATTGTGACATATTAAATTCCAAATATTATGTAAACACCTCTTATGGTATTTCATTTAAAATTTAAGAGACGCAGTAATGACTCCATTCTCTCCATTCCTTCCCGCGCCATACTCGTAATATTCCATGTTTCATTTGAGAATTTATATTAAAAATCCCAGACAAAGTCAGACAGGCCATTTTGATGAAAACTTTATATTATGACACAGGTGTATCAGCAAACGTATGTACAGCATATTGTGGCGACAATGCCACTTGGTGTGTCAAATAAATATTTGATTGAATCCAATTATATTAGGTATTGTTATTTTCACATCATCATCATCATCATCATATCAGCCGAAAGACGTCCACTGCTGGACATAAGCCTCCTCCAAAAGAGGGGGTTTGCCATAATCGCCACGCTTGGCAGACGGGTTGGCGATCGCAGTATGGTGATCAAATGCATAGAGAACGCTGCTGCCCATTCTCTAGTAAGTCCCTTAGTCGCCTTTTACGACACCCACGGGAAGAAATGAAATGGTGCTATTATTTTACGTCCGGCACCACACGGAACATAAATTTTCACATATAGTGAACAAACTTTTGTTTTTGTTAAAAAGTAAACTGCCATTTTGGTGAAAGTTTTTAATAAATCGCGCAAAGCAAGAAAAATTTTTTGTGAGTATTGCACAAATTATTTATTATTATGTGTATAAAAATAAATAATAATTTAAAAAAACTAAATAAAACACGCTTTAAAAACCAAACTAAAAAGTAGAAAATAATTTAATTCTATTAAAAAGCGTGGGGTGCTTGATATTAATTGATTATAAAAATACCTCAAAAAGCACCCCAGGCTTTTTAATAGAATTAAATTATTTTGTACTTTTAGTTTGGTTTTTAAAGCGTGTTTTTTTAGTTTTTTTTAAACTATTATTTATTTTCTATTTTTTAGTTTTGCTAACTACAAAAGCGTGTTTTTATATATTTTTTTTAAATTATTGAATTGTCATAGGTCCTCGATAAGTCTACAAAGTTTAAATGAAATCTGACCGTTTAAAGTGGGTCAAAATAGCGTCCAAAAGAGTCGGTTACATACAAACATACAAACAAACAAACAAACATACTAGTGAAGCTAATATAAAGCGTGTAATAAAAAGAAAACTTGCGCTCTTCATAAGCCCAGCTTGCAGCCCCTTGCGTAAGCCCAGTGGTAACAGCCCCGACTTACAAGTTCGAACACAGGCAGGCACTTTACTTTGTGTATTTAATATTATCACGATTGCTCTTACAACGGTGAAAGATCAAAGAAGCATCGTAAGAAAACCGGTAGGTCCTAGAATAAAAAAATCAAAGACATGTGACATCTACCAACCCGCACTGGGCCTGCGTGGTGGATTATTGCCCACTCCCTCTCAGAGAGTAGGCCTGTGTCCCAGCAGTGGGAATATTATACGCTGATTGTGAATGCTTAGAAAAAGAACTACTAAGTAAAAATATATATTTATGGAGCCGTGATTGGTTAGCAACGCAACTTAGCACATTAGCACTTCATAATGACTCCCGAACACCGATTTATCCAAAATTAGCGTAATCTATCTTCGGTTTAGTGAGGTGCATAATGTAGCGCTAGCAAGCCAGGTTTGGACCGTACTTAAAGTGTTAAGCCGCGATGTGATAGCCGCCATTAATAACTTACAACACTTAAACACACCTCCTTACTTATTCACGGCTTACCTGCGTTTAGTGTCATACATCTTCACACGATACTCTGAATAAAGCCTGGATTTGGAATTCCTTTACCACGGAGTATTTAACGACTTGGGAGCAAGTTTTGTAATAAACTTTAATGCAAAGGTTGGGTTTTTTATAGACGACACCACCCAAATTGCGTAACACGGTATTGCTTAACTATTCTTCTTAAGTTTGTAAAATTCGTGTGCTCAGCAACGTACCTAAATAACGCAACAAAAGTTGTGCAACTGTCAAAATGAAAGACATTGCCAGTTTCTTTGTAAATATTTACTAAGTTTATTTATGTTACTAAACAGTTATTTATTATATATAAAATAGCTTTATTTTTTAAACTAGGTATAGTAGGAAGTATAAATGGCTTATTAGTCGACTGGCATTCATTAACTCACCCGAATCGGGCGAATCGTCACTAAAAATATAATATTTTCTATAGGCCACTCGCACGAAATTAATAGGCTAATAAGCCTATTAACTTCGATACTTATGTACTTGTGTCTTAAGAATAAGGCTCTTTTTAATCCCATTCACTTCAATCTATTAATTTTCGCCTCAACGACGTCGTGGTCCTTTGTCAGCGATCTATACCGCTAAGTTCCTTAGGGGATAACGCTGGAATCACAGTGGAAGTCCCCAACTTGGCGGCGTACCACGTCAGATTAGCGAGCTGTTGGCTTGACGTAATTACTTTCAAAACGAACAAATCTATATCAAGACAAAGATTTTAACACATTCGATGCCAAGCAAGAAAAATAAAAATAATTCGTTTGTGTGCCCACAACTCGCATCCGAGTCGTGGGCACACAAACGATAAGTAGTCTCGCTAGTCGGGTCCTGGGCATGAACAGAATCATCAATAGCTACTTATTGCGACGACTCGGATGCAAGTTATGGGCACACGAATCAACTATTTTTCGACCCATATGCTGGGTGCTTGGCATGGAATGTGTTAAGCAAACATCTGGCAAATCTCATTTTCCCAACTATGTTAGGGGCCGGTTTCAGTCAAACCGGTAATCAAAGTCAAATACCAGTATTTTACATGGAGCGACTTCCTATCTGACATCCACAACCCGGTTACTGGGTAATACGATACCCCTTGGTAAGACTAACTGTCAGAATTTCGGGCTTCTAACAACCCGTAACAACTGTCGAAGATCTACAAATGACAGCCGGGACCAACAGCTTAAAGTGCTTTCCGAGGTAAATGTGTGTAAATATGGTTACATATCTACGGACCAACCGCGGCAAGCGTAGCTTAACCAGTTCGATTGTCCCGTGCAGCTATTATGACTTAGCCACAAGTCCCCCAAGGAAACAAACAAACAATTATCAGTTCAGCTGCAAAAATAAAACGCCGACAAAAAACAAGCATTATCTTGACGCATCCTAAAAACTCTATTACAAACACCATTTACAGGGAGATTAATGCCATCCCAAATATAATCCCAGTCAGCGGGCGGCCGAACAGCCGAGCAAAAACGGCAATGTTTGCGCGGGCCCACAAAGTGTGCCGAATAAAGGTCGTGACCGTCCAAATCGGGGAACCTTAAGTTTCCGCGGAACATCTATTTTTTGGCAACGTGGCAACACTCGTGACCAATATGAATGTGAAACAATTTGTCAGGTTTACGTGGTTATTTGTACGGCGCAGGTGTGGATCCGGTGAACTTGCGGCCCCTTCTCATGGAATAATAATGACGGATTCGACTTAGGGAATACTTAGCGGGGCTCCCTTTCTCACAAGACGTGAATCTCGCTTGACTCATTTGCGCAGCTTTAGATGCTTGCCGAAATGCCGATGGGATTAGCTGGTTTGGTCGTGTAGACTTTGCTGATAGTAACAACCTGTGTTCGCTAATTCTAGAGTTGCCGCGAATAATTGTTATAGCGAATAGTCGAATATCGATTAATCGATTAACTCGCCATTATTATTCACCATAACAAAAGGAATATAAAAAACGATTTATTTTATATCAAATAATAATTATTATCACGTAGTACTTGCACTTACCACTCATTTATTTGTTAAGTACTGTAATCTAAAAAAAATCTAATGTTATGAGAAAAGAAGACAACGAAGTTTAAGAAATCAGTCTCATAATTATTATAACGATTATACATTTTTTAAATGCTGGCAACCATTTTCTTGTACCTGTTTTACGCTGAATACCTCGTTTTGTATAACCCAACGTTGAATACTGTTTTTAGTTCATTAAATGTTTATTTTCAAAATTCGGCGAATACTTGTACAAAAAAATGTCGAGTAATGCCGTTTCTAGTTAATCTCAATTGCCACATTATCATTTAAACACTAACCTAACACTTTCAAAGCTCTCCTTTCGCAGTAACCTGCAGCATAGAATTGGAACGGAAACTAAACTGCGTTTTAACACCGCCAAGTGCATTCCGTTTTATTTTATGTCCTCATTATTTGACCGCAAAGTATGTTTCACCTAAAACATGCCAACCACACAATTGCTGGTAGTCTGGTGTTATTTTGCGAAATATAAACTTCGTCTTAATTCAAACATATATAATATAACTGTGGCCGTTAAAGACATTTTATTGAAATTCTAATTCTGTGACCCTTTGACATGTTATTTTTTATTACAATTTTGTGACTTTGTAATTATTTTAAAAAATGATGCTGATAATTTATTCTTCTCTGTGGCAGGCATTGTGAAATTTTATTTATTTTTTCTGTGTCATATGGGTTTTATCTGAAATAAATGATGAATTTTATTTTATAACATCATTGTTATAAAATTAATAAAATGAAATTTATTTTAAAAAATTACATTCATTAAAAGACATGAACCTTGTTTCCACGAAGGGATGATTAAGACCCATGTAACAGGAGGCAGTTTTTAGCGATGTGCCGAGTACGGCTTGACTCGAGTCAGACTCGATTCCTGCTTTGGACTGGCATACTCGAATACCTATTTATTTTGATTCGAGTACACCGGACTCGATTCCGGTGCTCGAGTCAGGAAGAATCGATTTTGTACTCGCCGATTCGATGCTATTATGCGAGTCCAACTCACTAGTATTCGAATTAGGTTGACTCGCTCGTACTCGATCTCTGTTTACTGAAGCAATGAAACATGCCTAATAACACAAGTGTGAACCTGCAACTTTTTTTTACTATTAGTGAAGTGATTTTATTGTAATTAAGTTTATTATAACATGGCACCGAAAAAAGCCCCAGGTGTATGGACTGGACTTGAATTTCCTGACTAGAGTTCTGGACTCGTATTTCTAGACTCGGGTCCTGGAATCGAGTCAACATTCGAATACCAAACATAGAACTAGAGTACTGTTCTCGAATCGCGGAATCGAGTCATGATTCGAATACCGTATAAACCGACCCGATTCGACTCGATCCACCAAAACAGCGACTCGGCACATCATTAGTTTTGTTTCCATCAAGCGGGCACATAATTCGAACATCCTTATTTATGTAGGAACTTTTTATGCTGAGAGTATCTACCCACGACCTACCCCACATTCTAATTTGACTTGACCTTTACTAAAAGGTACTGCAGCAATAACAAACAATACATTCTCTGTTTTACTTTCATTTCACGATCAAATACGAGTATTTGTCCATCCCACTCAAAGATATGAAATACCATTCCTTTCGACATTATTGGGGCGAACAAATTTTCTTATTTTCTATGTTCTACGCATGAGCTATATTGCATTGAGTATCATGAACAGTATTATTGGAATCAGATTTGCCTGGAGACTGCAATACGGCTGTTATATTCAAATCTGCATTCCCAAACGTCCTTCACATATCAGAGATTTAATAAAAATTCCCCGTATGTTGGATCTCAGCTGCGCCAATCTCGTAGCTTCTTTTGTTTCAAATATATGAGCGACATAACTACCGTTCTTATTAACTTAACAGTTCAAATTCGGCCATTTTAGACTTAAACGAAACGTTGAACGGTTAAATCAAAATTACAAGAATCCAATAGCATTTTGTTTTTTTTTTTTCGTGACCTAAATATGAATAAAACCTTAAACTAAGTATGTATCCTAATATCCTGCTAAATTTCGAAAATTATCGGTTATACGGAAAAAAATCAGCTGTTCCATACATTTTGACCGAGTAGGTATTGATTGTACTTTTCTATGAAACAGCTGATTTTTTATTTATATACCTAACCGACGAAAAATTTCTACGCTGGGGGGTCTAGAATGATATGCTGAATTCATGGTTACAGTTTGCGCACTAGTTATAATTTTTCCCTGTATATCAATAAGTTTCAATTTACGTTAAAACTCCATTACTGATAAACATAGATTCATTGCCCTTCCTTTGACGGTCAATTTGGTTTCATTTACATAGTCAGCAGACTATACCGAGCAACTTTGTAGTTGAATTCTTTTATGTTTATATACAATGGTTCCGTGATAAAACACAATTCAACTTATAGTCCACTATAAAAACAATATGACTTCTATCCTAAAAGAATTTCCTTATGGCGTTCATACAAAGTGTAGAAACAATGTGACGTCATCGATTCAACATGGTAGATAGCTCGTTTTAGTATATAAGCTTTTTATGGAAGTTTTATACATCTCGTCTTCTGTTGAACATGAGGTCTTGGGTTTGATTCACAGGTCGGGCATACTGTGTTTGTTTTGATGTGTAGTGTTTAGTGTGTGCGTGTGTTTTTCTATCTGGAAATTTTCAGAAGCAGCCCGGAATCTGGATTTATGCCCAATTGATGGCACGTACGTACGCACATACGTCGAACTAAAACATCACTGGCGAAATGTTGGAGTACTACAGGTATACCTCTGCCCAACCTTTGCGGAAACCAGGCGTGATGTTACGTAATTATGCACATACCTACGATGGGTAGTACGTAAGTGGGTAATTATTTATCTTGATACTTGAGCAAAGGTTTAATTAAACTGGGCAAGCAAATATGTATTTAAGACGGTTAGCTTAAATGTAAAATTACTTTTTACTTTTTTTTCTTTTTGATGGACTCTCTCCAAAGAGTCGTAGCGTGATGTTAAATAGTCTATAACTTGTCTCAAGAATTGGACTTTCCAATGCAAATAGAACTTTTAATTTTTACTGGTAGTTCCAAATATTAGCGCGTTCAAACAAAATACTCTTTAGCTTTATTATTAGGAGGATATAGATTTTTAATATTAGCTAATATTAGATAATTAAGCGCCAGGAGTATGACAAATGAAAATTGGTAAATTAACATACTGGGTGTAGCACGAACTCGTGAAGTAAACGAAAAATGATTTCGCACGAAAATACTTGTTTCACATACTTTACTAGCTTTCATTTCAACAGAGCAGATAATATACGAATCTTGTACAACAATACTAATTAATAATCTTAGATACTAAGGAATCTCTCTACACTGAAGGGCTTGTTGGTACGTTTGTTTGAACGCGCTAATCTCTGGAACTACCAGTTGGATTTCATTTTTTTTTGCATTTGTTAATCCAATTTTTGAGGAAAAAAGAAGAAGAAGAATACCCAATAAGATTATATGTTATGTAACATCACGCTAGGGTACTTAGGAGCCGAGCAGCAAGAAAAATACGCGGTCGAAGTCCCGGGCAGAGGATTATGAAAAATATAATGTGCTTACTACTAACCCGCACTGGGCCCGCATGGTGGATTATGGATGGCCCATTCCCTCTCACAGAGAGGAGCACTGTACCCCAGCAGTGGGAACATTTTAGGCCGATTATGCAATGTGCTTATTATATTTCAATAACAAACCAATACCCAAAAGCAACACAAATCTTTCAAAAAGAAGAAAGAACTTGTACAGTTTAGTTTAGTACGGAAACCGGCCTATTTCAAAGATTTCGTTTAAAAATAGAACGCTTATTTTAAATTCAAGGCGCGGCCGGCCCGACCACACAGGGATTGGACGACTGTGACATGTGCTTATTGTATTTCTTGAAAGTACCACCAGAGGCGCTGCTGTTTCAACAGGATTTATATGGAAATGGCTCAACGAAATTATTTTATTTAGATAAGGAGGCGGGTTAGTGCTCCGGGCTTTTGCTGTGATTTTATAAACGGTGTTGGTACGTCAATTGTCTTTATGTGTCCGAGTGTCGGTCGTTTTTCTTAAAATTCTCTTGTTTTCTATTAGGTTTAATACACGTTTCTTTTGTTTTATGTTATACAGGTTCCTTGCCCTTTGGTTCTTAGAAATAGACCATCGCGAATGTCTTAGTAGCTTGGGGCTTTCAAAAAGATGTTTGTATTTTCTAGTCTCAATACTCCTGTTGAGATAACAATCAATCTGCTTAGCCGTTTCCCAACTATATTGTAATCGGCTTGCAATAACACAAAGCAGCTGAATATCAGTGTTCTGCCTATCTGACCTATCTGCCTTTCATAGCCCAGTTACTACCTTAACTGTATAGAGGGATTTTATGCTGAGATAATGTATACTTACTGTGTTGCCATTGAATGCTAATTGACACTAAACCCTATCTTGTTTTTTTTATTTTTGAGTGCGGGAAATTATCAAATAACTTCTCCCGCTCTGGGTGGAGCAGTAGAGCGTGTCAGACTTTTACTGACTAAAACCCACCCGTGTTCCTTCAGTTGCCTGTGTGCCAGGGGCCACGGTGTCTTTTTCAAATAACCCGCACTCCTGGCAGTATTACCAACCCCTTAAGGCAACATTTTCGTGAAAAGCCCTTCTGTAACCTAATATTTTTATTTGCGCAATGCAGAAAATAATATCTTATACTTCCTCTACATTTACACAGGAATCAGGATACTCAAACTATTAATTCAGTTAAACTACAAATTAGCATTTGTGACGAAGATACTTGACACAAGTTTCTACTTGCACAAGTTAAACAGAATCCAGATATCTCCACTGAGTTCAGTTTTCCAAGAGCAATACTGCCGGTCCTTAGACGTCAGGCAGTGGAAGACAGAAGTACAACTTGAAATTTGAGTTGGAATCACCATTATCGTCATGTTTTGTCCTTAACCCAATTTTATTTGAGGTCGGCGCAGAATTGTCTTTTTCTTACATACTTCTTTATTAGTTGTCATCTTGATAGTCACCTCCTTTGAATTATTAGAAATAGAACATCGGTTTAGGATATTTGAATAAAGAATGCTTTTGTTTTTGTGAGTCTCACTCCTGGACAAAGGAGTTTACTTTTCGCCCTTCAATTCAAACTTGTGGGGTTTCTAGCCTTGCATATCTGACAATGTATGGTCAGGGAAATAATTTTAATATCAAACTATACACTACCACCCTTATTTATAAACAATGCTTAAGTTAAGTAATGATTGCCGACTGATTAACCATACATGTTTGAGCATCTCTTAACTTTAAGAAACGTTTATAAATAAGAGGGCTAGTGGCTGACAGTGAGCTGAGCTGTGGTGGGCCAGTGGTAACGGCCGGGACATACGTTATTTATATACATTGTTTCTGTACTCTGTTACCACTCGTATGTACAGACGCCAGCACACCAAGCTACCCCAATCTGTCAAAATTCTTTGATAGATTTTCAACTTTATTTTATAAGCTTAAGGTTCATGTTCTATTGCGAAAATTTGACAGTTTGATGTGCTGGCGTCTGTTGATACAAGCGGTAGGTAATTCGTAAGTTCGAACCCAGACATGTGGTTTACTTCGTTGAAATAATTTCATCACCACTGGGCCCGCGTGGTGGGTTACCCCTTCTTCTCACCGAGTGCACGCCTGTGTCCCAGCTATGGGATTATTATAGGCAGAATATAATGACGATGATGATAGTACGTCAATTTGTCGTGTTTTAACCATTTCATACAACTGTCAAAGATTGACGCTTGTAATATGAATATACAGCCAATTGAATTTGGCTGTATATTATTTAACTTCCGCGCCTCAAAGCGATGTCAGCACCAACTGTTGGGGTCCGCAAAGGCCGATGCTTGCCAGGGGTGCAGGTTGTTCGAAAGAGATACCGTAGCCCCTGGCACTCAGGAAACTGAAGGAACACGGGTGGGTTTTAGTCCGTAAATTTTGACACACCCGCGCTCCACCCAGAGCGGGAGAAGTTATTTGATGATTTCCCACCCTCAAAAACACAGCCAATTTAACTTTTTAGTCATTTTGCTTTAAGTTCTTGCAGAGTACCAGACTGCCAGTGAATGTAGTATTTTTTTCTGTCTACCTCACTACAACCTGGCTGTTTTTCTGCAACATGACTAATGGAACACAATAATACATTTCCTTTTTTGCCATTTTAGGAAAGCCTCCATAGCAGTCCAGGGATTGATTTGAGCCCTGTAAAGGACGAAGCTCGCGTCCTATTACATGGGGCTTATATTGGCGAAAAAGAAAAACGCAGCGAGGTGTCATAAAAGAAATACTGGGGCTTCAACCAGGAAATGGGCAGATGTGACGGGTGGCAACTAGGGGGAATAGGTACTAAAACATAATCATATTATTTTTCGAATAACATCTGTTTGTCACCCTTATTTACCTTAAGGTCGCTCCTTTTACTGAACAAGAAATTATCTCCATGCACGGTAGCTTATTGCGGAATGGTGGTTTTAGACCAAAACCGTCTTACAATCAAAATCAAAGTCATTTATTCAAATGAGGCTAAGAACCAGCATTTTTCAAACGTCAAAATTACTTATGACAGTCCCCCAAAATGGGCGCCTTTCGCCACTTCCTAGTGCTTTAGCTGCGTAGCAAAACGTTTTCTAACTTCTGTACAACCATTCAGACAGTTATTGTATTACGAACCTTAATCCCACTAAATATAGTTCTAAATACAAAATTGGATTTAATGTCAGTTTTTGTAATTGGAATTTGGTCAGCATAAAATTCGAAATTCAGAAATGGTTAGATAAACCTCCGATTCGATTTAAGTTAGAACTCGTTTTGTAATGTAACGGATATTGTCCAAATTTCCTCACGACGATTTCCTACGCCACAAAGTATGTAACTTTTGTCTAACAATAATTGAACTCAAGCAAATACGTCTTTGATAGATACATATTGGTCCTACTGTACTTCATGATTTGGCCCTTCTGTACATTGTTTCTGCACTAGCAACATCTACCCGATCCTATCTGACGTCACAAACAGCCTGGAGTCTATCTTAATTAACCCGGGGAGCCCGATTATTAATTCCCAGCAATTTAGCAGTTGAAGGAATCCCATCCCATCGCAACATCGACCTTTGTACCAAGATCGGTAACACTGGGCAACTATACAACCTCTAATCAATCTTTGGATGCTCAAATTATAATACAATCCTACAGAATTGTAGCCATACCATTATTCGTTTTCTGGATATGAATTATATAGACTTTAATATGAAGTAGACAAAGGATGATTCACCGTCATCATCATTTCAGCCAATAGACGTCCAAAGAAGGACATAGGCCTCCCCCAAAAAAAAAAAAAAATTTTAGTTATCTAATTGACATCGATGTATAACATCACGAACAAATAAACATCTAAGTTTTTTTTTTTGTGTTACCTGCATAAGAACTCTCTTGCTGGTTCCTGTAAAAATGGAGTTTAATATCTCTTCATTCATCTTAGGGTGTGGATAGAAATCTAAATGCAGTTAACCCAGAATTTAGCTACGAGCTTGGCACTGTCAGCAATATGCATCAACTCCTGTAGCGTGCAGACAACAGGACATGCTGGACAAGATGTTAAGTGCCCTGTTGCCCTAGGGCCGAGTCATCTGTGAAGCTTCACCTGAACAGGTTTTCTTTACTTCGGCCTACCTGAGTACGGCGTCTATTTAAAGACTTCCAGGGAAGCCAAGGCAATTCAGGTGTAACGAATTGGTTTGTTAGGGAAGCACCATCTTGCCAAAGACTTAGCCTTTCCTTAGACCACACGCAAATGAGTGAGGAAGGAGACACTCTAAAAGCTGTTGCGGCTTTTCAGCCTTTGTGACACGAGGATGTTATCGTACGAAGGGTGTCGTGTGTTGGGAACCATCAAATCTCTTCATTTATGTGTATGGCTAACTCGACCATGGTAAAAACATTCAATCCTTAGTTCGTTCCTGATATTTTAAACCTAACCTAAAAATAATAGATAAAGAAAATAAAAAACACGCTATAAAAACCAAACTAAAAAAGCAGAAAACCATTTTGAAAAAGCGTGGGGTGCTTTTTGAGGTATTTTTATAATCAACTAATGTTAAGCACCCTACGCTTATTTGAAATTATTTTTTGCTTTTTAGTTTGGTTTTTAAAGCGTGTTTTTTATATATTTTTCTAATATTTATTTTCTATTTTTTAGTTCTGCCAACTACAAAAGCGTGTTTCTTTTTTCTTTTAGTATATTTTTATTGCATTGTCATCGGTCCTCGATAAGTCTACAAAGTTTAAATGAAATCTGACCGTTTGAAGTGGGTCAACATCTAGTCCAGAGGAGTCGGTTACAATCAAACAAACATTCAGGTGAAGCTAATAAAAACGTTTAAAAATGCAGCTCAGAAGGTTAGTCCTTTGTGTCGAGAACTAAGTGACTTAATGTTTAAGTTTGGCATGATCATTATAACCTTTTCCATTATCGCGGATTCGCATAATCAGCTGTTCTCACTGCTGGGATACAGGCCTCTCTCTGTGAGAGGGACTAGGCCGTAATCCACCACGTGGGCCCGGAGCGGGTAGATGGTAGATGTCACATGTCTTCAAAGTTTTGGTTCTAGGATAAGCCAGTTTCCTCACGATGTTTTCCTTCTCCGTTTTCAGAGCAATGATGATGAAATATTTTTTATAAAGTAAAGCGCCTGGCTGGGTTCGAACCTAAAACTTACAACTCGTAAGTCGCGGCCGTAACCACTGGGCCACCACTGCTCAAGTGGGTTCAAGGTCCAGTCAAATCCAAGATGTCTTTTAAATATGTGTGAAACTTTTAAGGTTGGATACATTTTGCCTACTTACGTAGGCAAAATGTATCCAACCTTAAAAGCCTTTAAAACCTTTTTTCTAAAAATAACATGTCAAGCTGTCGGCAACATTACTTAGACAATATCACAACATAACTGAAACTAAATTAATGCAAAATCTAACTTAAACTTGAGATTAGATAACTTAATGACAGTAACACAGAAACTTCATTTCCACCGAAGGGGTCGAACTATAATTTGTCAAATCAGGAAATGTATACATTATATAAATATATAATAAAGTCGCTTTTCGGCTGTCTGTGTGACCGCGTTATCCTTATAAACTACGCAACGGATTTTGATGCAGTTTACACCATTATTTTGTAAGTTCATTTGGGAAGAATTAAATGTGTTTTATAATACATTCATATTAGAATATAGAAAATAGAAGTAGAAGCGAAAACCGCGATGCAGGGGTACGGGTGGCTAATGTAATAATAAAATGTCATTTTAGTATCAAAAGTGTTGTATTGATGTCGACCATCACCAAAAATGCCAAAAAAACTGTTACTTTTCCGGTATTTACATGAACTGTAGAATAATAATCTAAGATTATATTTAGCCTCCGTGGATTTAGCTAAGATGAAAAGATTAGCCCTTCTTCAATAAGCTAATGGAGGCTCAGTTAAATATCCCAACTGAAGAAAACGGAATGTTATAGTTATTTATTTTATATTTATTTTTTTATGTGATCTTAGACTGGAATTTTCCCACAGGCAGGAATTATTGCTGGCGGGCAAGATCAAGCGTAGAAGATCATCCCTTACCGGCAGCAAAAGCTATCCCCAACAATATTCAATAATTTTAACATTCTATCTTAATTAATATTCCACAAATTCCAATATCCCTTGCAGCCATGAACCAAAATAACCAGAATACCAAATTCTGTTATAGATTAGGAGTTTCCAAAACTAACGGAATAGTTTGAAACATAGGAATACAAAGGAATAATGATGGAAATGCCGGAAGGTCTTAAAATAATTATATACTGTATGATAACTGTCAGTGTGTCTACAGCATAATGCACCTGTAATAATCCCAAAGCTGGGGCACAAGCCTTCTCTCGGTGAGACAGAAGAGAGTGGCCCATAATGCACCACGCGGGCTAAGTGCGAGTTGGTGGATGTCACAATTCTTCGAATTTTTTCCTCACGATATTATTTTTCTTCGCCGTTGTAAGAACTGTGTATCATGATGAAATTAATTACACAAAGTTAAGTGCCTGCTTGGTTTTATATGGGTAATATTCAGTGAAAAAAAATTATGTAGAAATGAGGGTTTTCATGAATATTCAAGCCACCAGTTGGCGCCACTTTAACAAGAGGTCTTCCAGTTCGACAATGAACGTAAAAATATTTGTTGTCATTCGTTTCATTCTTTCGTTCACGATTCAGTCCGCAGGCGGTTTGACACTTTTGACAGGTGCCCGGACCTGACGTCTCAGTGCTGCCAGCCTGCCACCTGGTTAACGTCATTTCAGAAAACCCTCATTACCGCAAACAAGCAATTTTGCATTTGACAAATTTCGAGGCTTAGGTATGTCTTCATCGTCTGCTTAGCCTTAACCAACCATGTTGGGATCGGTTTCCAGCCTAACCGGATGCAGCTGAATACCAGTATTTTGCATGGACCGACTGCCTATCTGACCTCCACAACCCAGTTATTGGGTATTTCGATAACCCTTAGTAAGGCTTGTCTCAGATTTTCGGACTTCCAAAGACCCGTAACAACTGTCAAAGATCCAAAAATTACAGCCAGGACCAACGGCTTTACGTGTTTTCCGAGGCACAGAAGAGTAGAGACCTAGAGAGCTTAGGTATATCAGAACCTGCAATATTGTTGGAGAACCCCACTGTTGACAACCTTCTTGGTATGTTATCTTAGTTGTCTATTTTTGATTTTGTTTCAAGTGATTTTGTCAGTTGTCTTCCCTTCACCACGTTGTATAGAATATTCCTACTTGCTTATTAGATTTATATTGCCATTACTTGGTTTTATTGCACCACACCTCATATAATCCCATACAGTCCATTCCTATCGTCAATACCCACCTTTAATCATGTGGATTTGATCCAGTGTTTTGTCATTTCTACCTTCTAGAATAGACCTGTCTAATTTCAAAATACTATCTGGCAATAACTTTCGTTGTGACAATTTAAAAATATCCGTAACTTTGATTACAAACTATACTTTATTTAGATGTCTATTTATATTCTGTTTTAAATGTCAAAATCACAGCTATTTTGAGGGAGGCATTAAGGAAGTACCCCAACCATGTATGTTAACGCCCCTATTTCCGTCACATTGACTCATTGGCTGTGAAACTGTGAGCCTAACACGAACGCGAGTTTTTTTTTGTTCTTTTGCCACTCTCTAGTTAACCTAGCTTTACCAGTGCCGTGAAACTCTGTGATTGGCTTAAGAGATACTCACCGTCCGCAAGCCCGCGCCTACGGTGGCCGGGAATCAGCCTGGGATTCCCGACGCCCAGGGCGTCTCCTGCGGAGGCTACGGCCGTGAAGGCGCATGTACTGCCTCTCCCTCACGTGCGCTGCCTCCCTCTTTGCGAGCATTACTGCTTCGCTGAAGGAAGCGATGGCTAGCCATGCACTCTCGCTCCGTACCATGGCCTGGACCAGGGCTGGACGCGAGAGATCGCTGCCGCCGATCGCCTCCACGAGGACATGACGGTGCTCCGCCCAAGCCGGGCAGACCTCCACCGTATGCTCCACGGTGTCCTCAGGGCGATCTTCGCAATGGAAACACCCTTGCGTTTCCTCCCGCCTTATCCGAAACAGGAACCTCCCGAAACAACCGTGTCCGGTGAGGACATGCATCAGGCGGATAGTGAGGACGCCATGCCACCTCTCAAGCTACTCCTCAAAGAGGGGACTTACCGCCGCAAGCGTGGCGTGCCCAGCTCTGGGTTGCGACAATCGCACTCTCCACGTCGCCATGAGATCCCGCCGGAGCTCTGTCCGCTGTGCCGCGATTTTCTCAACTGTTTGGGTTGGCTTCCAGGCTTACGGAATGCAGCTGAATACCAGTATTTACATGGAGCGACTGCCTATCTGACCTTCATAATCTAGTTACTGGGTAACGCGATACCCTTAATAAGACTGTGTGACCCCCCCTCTACCCCTTGTATGTCAGTATTTTGGGCTTGCGACTAACCGTAACGTCACGACTGTTATTTATAGTCCTGGCCCTGTCCAGGATACCACCTACTGCTACCATCCACGAACCGACCGCAACCGACTTGGCTTAATCTTCAATCGAGCCGTGCGGCTGTTACTACTAAGCTACGAGCCCCTCACAAGTTCCACGAGTTCTCATAATTGTAGGATTATTGCAAGCCGATAGTTATTGTTACCCTCTCATTATCCACAAGCACACAAACCGATACTGAACCAACCAACTATTAATATTCAAACGACACATTACCTTGTAAAATCCGCTTAGGGGCAGACTACACAGAAGTTGGCGCTTAAGCTTTTTAACGATCCTCCCATTGCACTGTGAATCCGATAACGATCAAATCTAGAGGCGCTTGTTCCAGTGTAGACTGCCTTTATCTACGTAGTTACATGGAATAGAGTGGTCGTGTTATTTACGGGCCGGCCCAGGCTTTGTGGTGTGCGAATAAACGCTTTTGTTACCGAATGTATCTAAATCACGAGAGATACAATCGGTAATGTTGCACTTTTTTATGTAGCTGTACTGTGTTGTACATATTGGGCGTGAAACAAAAAGTGATCGTGAATTTGGAAGGAATATTTTGCTGATGGCAATTTCGTTGGTCTGGCACAAGCTTTTAGTTTCAGTTAAAAATCTTTGTGAATTAGAAGTAAATTATGATTTAGGTGAAGAACAAAAGCCAAGTTTAGCTAATTGTCTAGGAATTTTCCTTGATTTTATTTATTTATTTATTATTAATTTAATACTTTACGCACATATATGTACAGAGGCGGACTTAATGCCATAGGCATTTTCTACCAGTCAACCTTTGGGCGATGCAGAGACAAACAGAACTAATTTGATTTGAATGATTTTGATTTTTTTGATTTTTTTTGTTTTTGTTTTTTTTGATTTTTGATTTGATTTTAACTTCCAAAAGTTCACTGATTACTCATTTTCTAAGCAAATTCCAAATTAAAATCTTAACTTCATTTACATTTTTATTCTATGTACATCTTATTGAGGTTAAAATATGCAAGACCAAAAAGGTACAGGTACTTTTTCTGTAAGACACAGTACGTGGGTACTGTGTCTTACAGAAAAAGTGAACTACTAACACATACTAACAGTACATTTCTTTCGGCTATGTTTCTTTGTTTTGTGCTGTGGTCCTTCGAGCCGGATTACTGATGAAAGTTTCAATGCCATAAATAGTCTCCTTACAACAAAGAATCATTTAGTTCGATAATCATTTCCCACGAACGAACAAATCAATAACGACTACGAAAAACACGTTTCCCCACATTTCACCAAACAACTCATATGAAACCACAAGCAGACAAAATATTTTTTTATTTTATTGCCGAATCGCAAATTCATCCATTTCGCTCGCAAACATAACAAAATCCAGCGTATATTTCCGAACTCTTTATTCTACAAAGTGAGCTACATCAAACATTTTGCTAGCTATTCTGAAATTATTGGCAACATGTGTGCAGTTTAAGGGCTTGTTTCAGCCGCCAGAGATCACGCAAGCAATCAAATATATTTTATTCCCAGCGAAGCCACTGACACAAAGTAGACAGATGCAGAAGTTTGCCTCCTTGAAACGAGCACAAATAAGTAAACACACGTCTTTATAAGGACGGGGAAATAAATTGTTATTGCAAATTGACTAGCAACTTTAATTGATGCTTATTCAAATCACAGCTGTCATTTGTTTACAGTTACACACTGCAAAAAGGATTTTTTGACGATAAAATGACATTGACAGGAGTGGCGGCGCGCTGTTTATGTAAAATCATTGAGAACACAGTGTTCATTCCGATTTAAGCCTTGCACCAGCAGACCATTGTTAACAGATGCTGTAACACGACGCAAATCGACGTAGAGTGCCAATAGTCATCTCATCATCTGCCTAGCCTATTCCCAACTGTGTTGGGGTCAGCTTCCAGTCAAACCAGATGTATATGATTACCAGTAATTTACATGGAGTGACTGCTTATCTGACCCCCGCAACCCAGTTACTGTCGTGATAATATGCTTACCATTAATTTCGTCGACTATAACTACAGCGCAACCTCTACGCGCATTTCTTTGCCCTAATTTGAGATCGCCTTTCTTTTTGTACTGTTTTCGCTCGTTATATGAAACTGGCCTTCTGTACCTATCTATATTGTGGCTTCCTCATAGTCGGTCGTCTGAAATAAATAAACACCTACTGTATAGCTTTCAGTTCTAATCCCACTTGGGAACTGATCTTTAACTCGGACATATTTGAATATGTGTGAGTTAAAGATCATTTCATATAGTTTATATTTCAATAGAAACAAAATGTAATACAATACATAGGTAGATGTATATAGATCTAGGTATAAATTGACTTTATTGTCTGAGCTAAATAGATTAGATACGATATCTATTTATAATTATTTTATAAATAGATATCGTATCTAATCTATTTAACATACCTTTAGCTGTCTGTGTTTGCCATTAAATAATAAATGTATAACGTATTACATGTTTTCGTTCTGAATAATTCTCATGAATATGTGATTGAATATTGGATTTGATAGGTGAGGTAGGTTATTTATGTAACTATAGTATTCCAATAATATCCATACTTATGTAGGTAGGGTCAAACATACGTGATTTCGACTACTCAAGGTCGTCGACAAAAAAATTTCGACGAAAGTATGGAAAATATTCGAACAACTGATTAATTTTATTTCAAAGTCGGTAATATGGTCGGTTTAACCATGAAAATTGCGGCTGTTGACCCACCTACGTTTTCGAGCATTTTTTATATCAAAAACTGAAAATATAATGTCCATTTACGTCCGGAAACATTTCTATCGTGATCTACAACATGTTCCAATAACGAAAACCATTCATAGTTTATTCTATGGGTTCTTCTTCTTGGCGTGTCGATAACACAAATAACGCGAAAATACATAGGTATCCTATAGATTTTTTAATTTGTTTGGCACAAAACTCAGCAACGCGAATAGGTTCCGTTCACAAACGCAGCCGCAGGTCTTTACGTGTACAGGTGACAGGGCATGCGCTTCAAGATGTGAGGTGAGCTACCGGAGCCGGAGGTCTGTTGCCGTCCATGAACCCCCACTTGTGTAGATTCAATCAACTCAGCCTATCGCTATCCACTGCTGGACATGGGCCTTTCCTATACTGCGCCACAACACCGTGTCCTCCGCCTTCCGCATCCAATTTGTCCCAGCCACCTTTTTAAGGTCGTTGGTCCACCTAGCTGGAGGACGTCCCACACTACGCTTGCCGATACGCGGTCTCCACTCCAGGACTCGTCTGCTCCACCGTCCATCGGTCAAACATGGCCAGCCCACTGCCACTTCAACCTACTCACCTTGCAAGCTATGTCGGTAACTCCAGTTCTTCTCCGGATAACTTCGTTTCTGATTTTATCCTTCAAAGTTGTGTAGATTGTCCTTGGGTTATTAATAACTGATACTTTAATAACTGATACTTTAATAACTGATACTTTAATAACTGATACTTTAATAACTGATACTTTAATAACTAATACTTTAATACTGATACTTTAATAACTGATACTTTAATAACTGATACTTTAATAACTGATACTTTAATAACTGACAGTTTGTTGCAAGTTACTATCAGAAGACAGAGTAAGTACTGTACTTGAAATAAACGTGGGATCCCACAGTTTGAGCGCCCCTTAATGTTTTAATTTATATCCTTACACACCCGGTACCTGGAGGATCGTCTGAGCCTCCACAGTACCTATTTGCTATTTTGATTTCGTAATATAGTTAGACTTCTTTTAAAATAGTCACAAAGTAATAAAACGCAGGCACAATTAAATGAGCGCACTAAAACCACTATAATTAAAAACCCAAAACAAAATCTTACCATTAAAACACTGCCAAATAATCCCGAAACAAGTCAAACACATGTGAGGAGATCCTCGCTCGTTTGCGATTGCAACACGAGCATGCTACAGCAACCGGCAACCAAACCTGCAACGCAAACGGACGCCCGCATATTCCCAAAGCCTTTTACATTCGATTCATGCGGAATTCACCTAAAAGGAACTCAGTTGCAACGAAGTGCACATACCGAGTTCTTTGGTACACAATCTATGGATGCGCAAAGTTCGCAAGCACCAAACTTTGAATATGGAACGAAACTCAGTTCTACCTGCGCAATTCTCAATACAAACATTTAAGAACCGAGTTCCGACGTCTTTCAAATTTCGAAATTGGAATGTTCCTTTTTCAAATTATCAAGATTTTTAAATATTCAGGGACATTTGCTTTGTATTCGAAACGTTTGTTTGAAATACTACAATGATTATAAAATACACAATGGCCTCATAAAACATGCAAAAACCTTTTACATTCGTTATTCGTTTTTCAACGGCCAGTGCGAAACAAAAAACTTGATAAATTAACTTTATAAACAATCGTACTCTCGTCGTTTTATTCGGTCTTCAAATCTGTTCATTCTCTTAATCGAGAGCCGTAAAAAAGTTTTCAAGTATTGACTTAATGGCTATAGTTTCGATCGTAAAAAAACGATTGTCACTACGATTAAGCAGATAAATCTTGCACAAGATACTGGTTAGAAATATTAAATGGTATTTTGGTTGAACAGAGTTATGCCCGGGTTACACGAGGCTAGATTTTGAAGATAAGATAGCAAGCAAGTTGTAGGTCGCTTAGACAGACGCTTTACTTTGTGTAAATTATTTCATCACCTAGAACCAAAAATTCGAAGACACTTACACACGTTGTGGACTACGGCCCACTCTCTCTCAAAGAGTGTCCCACTATTGGAATCATTATAGGCTGATTATCATAGCTAGCAAGTAATGTCCTGTCTTATTTTCCTGACTTGGCACATGCTAGAGTTGTTTGAATGATGCCATGCTAGAAAATTTTAAGTCAGTAAGTAGCACTGCAGTACATAGAGTAAAATGATACGATTGGATACTAGCCGCCGTTCATGTGAACCTAGTACACAAGCCAGGATAGTGAAATCGGCGCTACTAGCTCAAAAATAGAACCCCATGCTATTAAACTATCACACTAGTTTATTATCTTTCTCACTAGCTTATTAGCCACAAAATTAGGATAAAAGAAAAAAAGAAAGAAAATGCCGCAATTTTTTTTTTTTTACATACATAACACATGCCTCCTCTCTTTTTGAGGGGGAATGGGCCGTAATCCACAACGCGTGCTGGTTTTGTACGGACAATGTTTTCCTTCACCATTTTGAGAGCAGTGGTAATGACATAAATTTACGCGCCTACTCAACTCAAAAATTGAGTTCTCTTAAAAAAAAAACAAGTAGGGTGAAATAGTTGGGAATAGTTCTGTATACAAGAGCCCAAAATGATTAGCTTGCTAGCTTACCAGCACAATCTTGCTGTCCTAGCTCCAAAAACTAGCCTCGTGTATCCCGGGCATTAGAGATGGTTTGAGTCGAAACTGACATAGTAATTTGGGTCTCCATGGAAATTGCTTACAGAAAACAGCTTTGTAAATTGTAAAACCATGGCAAGTTATTAAATTCGTTTACACACAAACATTTTAATAACGCTATGCGGGCATCCAAACTACTGTTTAGGTGCATTTTCCTGTTCTAACAAAGCTCTTAAGGTGAATCTAGTCGACATTTTTTCCATACAAACTTCGGGAGTCTATTACTTCACTGTTCGATAATACATCAAAAATTAAACACGGTATAATTTTGTCTCATTATTAATATTGTCAGTACGGAAACAGAATTCTAAAATAAAAAGCCATTAAAAAGTTACGAGCCAACAAAGATTCGTCTTTCTTGCTAATTTAAAGTAACTTTGGGCGTGTTTTAAGTAATAAAAGAAGTCGAAGAAAATCTCCAAAACGAAGTCGGTACCGACAAAACTCAAATATCGAAAAGTTCAATCAAATTTATTGGTAGTTGGTGGTTTTTTCATAAAACCCTACGTTCCGAAGGACTTTTCCTATTTTTTTACGCGCCTTTTTTACCACATCTGATCCTGCATCGCAATCAATAATTTTGAGCGGGTAGACTAGCGTTTAACTGCCGATGACCAGTTAAACGCTAGTCTACCTGGTAGTATCAGTAATGACTGATACTACCTTTGTCGGACACGATGCCTGGTGAGACAGCGTGCTTTTTAGCCAGGCCCGCCAGTGAGTTCGAGCCCGCGACTAGATTCCCCTTAAATGGCATAAATAAACTATTCGTTAGAATAACATCTGAGTTATTTCACTCACCGTTATTTCTTAATTAAATGATCCTACTATCCTACCCACTAATATTATAAACGTGAAATTTTTTGTGTGTTTAGATGTTTGGATGTTTGTTACTCAAACACGTTAAAACGGCTGAACGGATTTGGACGAAATTTGAGACGCAGGTAGTTTATAACCTGGATTAACACATAAGATACTTTTTATTCCGGTAGAACTTTCCCGTGAGATAATTTCGACCTCCACGCGGGCGAAGCCGCTAGCAAAAGCTAGTAAAATAGTAACATTTTATGGTAGCTCCGTTTAATTTGATTCGTCAATTGTTTAATTAATACCTTAAATGGCAATTTTGCGGAAGGGCTTGAGTGGCTACCAGGAAACGCAAAACGGTGCAGGCGAGAGCTTTTTGTAATGGGGACAGACGACTCGGTATTTATTTTAGGTTATTAAATAAATCCTTAACATACCTTGCCATATTTTATCTTGTATGACGATATCAATCTGCCTAGGATTGTCCCAGCTACGTTGAAGTAGGCTTCCAATCCGAATACCAGTATTATACATAGAGCGCCACAACCTACTGGTTACGGGGCACCACGATACCCCTTGGTAAGACTGGTTGTCAGACTTTCAGGCTTCTGACTGCCTTACTTACTTGACTGTCATAAATCCACAAATTATAGCCGAGACCAATGGCTTAACGTGCTTTCCGAGGCATGGAGGAGTCTCAATATGTTATGAATCATCACCCACCCACGAACAGACTGCAGGCAAGCGTAGCTTTTTAATATTTAACCACGGTCTCCACGGTATGACAAGATAAAACATACTTCATATTTTAAATAAACATACCTACTTCATATTATTAAAATATTAATATTCTCCTACTCTGTACATTGCCACATTCAACAGATATCCTTAAGTCTGTATGTACCTACCTGGCACACCACACTCAAATCTCTAACCACTATTAATGTCCTAAAATCCGCAAAGCTTAATTTCTTTACACGTTCGTGGTCCCTCGGAAAGTCGTTTCGGCAAAGTAATTGCTTATGAGTGGAAGCGGATAAACGAAACGAGTTCCACTCTACCGGGGCTCGTAAAATGGACTCAGGGGCTTGCATTTAATTAATACAACTACTAGAACTACGTGAGAGCACATCGACTGAAATGGAATCATTCCTTTTGACCGCCGAACTGACTCTTCTCGTCGAAAAATTACCCAAATTACCACGTCCGCATCAGCGTTTTACCGACCCAAAGCTAAGTGGAATTGCACTTCATGAATTCGGTAACTCTTTCCAAACGTTCCAACTTTTCGGATCGACTGTACACATTTCAACATATAGACGAGTCTTTTAACTGAATGTAAATGGTTCGCTTTGAATTTTTTAGATTAGGTACAGACGAGAACAGATGATACCTTTGCCACGGAAGTGTTTCCTGTAATTAGTCCGATCTACTTCAGTTACTAATAGCACGGGACGGGGTAGTGGCAAAGGAAAAAGTTAAGGTCAATAGTCTTTAATTTAAAGACGGAACAAAAGGGACACCAATAATAGGAGAGACAAGAGCACGATTACAGAAGAACGACGAAGTAGCACCAACTTTAGATATTATAGAGCTGTTAGACTATTTTAGTGGTATGTCTGTATCATTTACATAGGTAAGAATCGTTAAGCTATGCTCTACAAAATCCCAAATAATATTATAAATGTGGACGTAAGTTCGTTTAGTTAACGCTAAAACGGCTGAACGGACTTGGATGAAATTTGGCACACAGATAGACCATGACCTGGGTAAGGACATAGGCTACTTTTTATACTGCGGTGCAAACGAAGTCGTGGGCAAGAGCTAGTAAGTGATAAGGTCTCGACTACAACAACACAAACGAAAGTTCATATTCCAAAATAATATACTCCATAAAAGCGAATTTAATTATCATAAAAATTTTATCACGTATTTGGTGTGTGAATATTGCTGTCAAATAATTTGATCAACATATTTCAACCATATTGTGTGCGCTGAACAAGCGAGCTAAAATAAAATGCTTTTATAGCACTGTGTGACCTAAACCCGTAGTTAATTTAGTAGGTAAGCTTTTCTGTGACTTAAGTAGCCACTTTTAATACATAAAAACGTGAACTACGTGCGGGTTTAGGTCACACGTGTTATAAAATAGTATACGAGACGTGTGACTAACGTGCTGGCTTAGGTGCCACAGTGCTATAAAAAAGTGTACGATACATGTGACTTAAGTGCGGGCTTAAGTGAGACAGTGCTATAAAATAGTATATGATACATGTGACTTAAGTGTGGGTTTAAGTCACACAGTGCTATAAAATAGTATACGATACGTGTGACTTAAGTAGTCCTTAACAGTCGTAGAACCGATGACCGTTGGAGTAGACGTGATCTTGAGTAGAGACCGCGAATCGGCAAACGTAAGGTAAGACGCGCTCAGACTAGGTGGCGCGATGATCTTTGCAGGGTGACTGGTAGCAACTGGATGAGAGTTTCCGAGAATCGAGCTGAATGGCGTGGGATTGGAGAGGCCTATGTCCAGTAGTGGACTGCTATAGGCAGATGATGAAATAGTCCATTATTGCATGGTATTAAAAGTCACACGTATCGTAATGTACTACTTCATTATTTTGGTACGGTCCTCTCTAGGTGAATCCTTACTTTTTTCTTGGGTCGTTGTCGGTATGCAAATTGTGAATTCATTAAATGATTGTACGTCCGTCTGAAGTTTACGTTTTTTTTTCCTTTCGTGCTTGTTAAGAGTCTCTTGTCTACTGAGTTTAATAGAAGCGTTTAGATGCTCTCATAATGAAACAGCTCATGTTTTGTTTACTTTGAAAGTTTATTTTTTAGAGTGGAATTATTGAGTTTCTTTAAGAGTTACTTGAGATTAGGAGCGTTATTAATTTTGTTAGTAAACTTTATAGCAGCGCAAGACAATAAGCGAACTTCGGAGCTCTCTCTCTTGTCTTGATGAGCTGTGATCATTTTCTTACCACTGAAAAATGTTACTTTGCAAACTCGTTCTAGTCATTAAAGCTATTATAAATAAAAATATAATAAAATAAGCCTTTTTATTTTTGTCATCTGAAACTTAACCAATTACCAGCTGTCCACAAGATGACGAATGTCACTATATTTTATAACAGACTAGCTTTTGCCAGCGGATTCGTCCACGTGGAGGTCGAAAATTATCCCACGGGAACGTACTGCCGGGATAAAAAGTATTCTATGTGTTAATCTAGGTTATAAACTATTTGTTTGCCAAGTTTCATCCAGATCAGTTCAGCCGTTTTTGCGTGATCGATACAAACTTTCACATTTATAATGGATTTAGGATAGTAGGATTTATTTTTTTTTGCCTTGTTTTTTGTTTCACTTTTTGGGTTTTGTTTTGTTGTAGATTAAGTATATGTTTGTGTTTTATTTTTAAACAGTATCTGCGATTGGATACGGACACTGTCTTTTTGTTGAGGCTTTTCTCAAAACTCCATAAAGGGGTTACCTTTCCTTGTTAGCCGCATAAGTTTTTGTACTGTTGTACAGTACGCGTGTCCGCCCCCCACGTAGCCAGGTGTTCAGCTTGGACGTAAGGTAGGATTTTAGGGGGCAAGGATAGTAGGATTGAAAATGGGTTCAGTCAGAGCTGTAGTAGGTACATACATCAAGACTAAGCGAGAATGTTAGCAGTACCCCAGCAGGCTTAGCACGAGCACCAACTTGTCGACGGAAGAATATACATGACTATTAACTAAATGATGTACAATAGGAGAAGATAGCTGTTTTATCTAGAAAGTTTGTTGTCAGTGTGATTTTGACAGTTTGGGAAGAAATATTCTTCTGAAATAGTCTACACATAAAAGGACCTAGACAAAGATCGTTAGAAACGAAAGACAAAATGACAGATTGTAGAAGGATATCTACGGTGCGATGTCAAAAATGGAGTAACGAAATGTCACTTTGTATTGAAAAAGCACTATTCTTCGTAGAAATAGAAAGCGTCATGCTAAGCCTGCTGTAGGTTTGTTTAGTGACGCCTTCAATTATCACTCGGTAACATCACAAACAAACACTCCATCGTTTCCAATGAGTGATTGATGAGCAAAGTTTTTAGTAGAACGGTTTAGGAAGCTAATTTGATTGGTTGAATTTACAGATGCATTTACGACCAAAAAAAAAAAGAAAAACAAAGAGAAAAAAAAAATATTATGACAATTTTGAGTCCGTCATCATTATCATACATCGAATTATTGTTATTCTACAACACCTCCAAATATCCAAACATACAAATTTGTAGGATAGGGTAATCCTACAAATTTGTATGTTTGGATATTTGGAGGTGTTTGGATGTCTGCTACTCAATCATGCAAAAGTGGCAGAACGGATTTAGATGTAATTTGGCAAACAAATCGTTTATAACCTGGATTAACCACATAGGATACTTTTCATCCCGGTAGTGCGTTCCCGTGAGTAAATTTCCGACCTCCACGCGGGTGAAGCCGCTGGTGGAAGCTAGTTATATAACATCGCACACCGTGATATAAAGGGAGCTAAGTCAAAAATTGGGAGTTTTGACATATGCTTTTCTTTTTATTATTTACTAGCTTTTGCCAGCGGCTTCGCCCGCGTGGCGGTCGGTTTATTATACATATAAACCTTCCTCTTGAATCACTCTATCTATTAAAAAAACCCGCATCAAAATCCGTTGCGCAGTTTTAAAGATTTAAGCATATATAGGGATATAGGGACAGAGAAAGCGACTTTGTTTTATACTATGTAGTGATTTGAAAACTCAACAGCTTATAATTAATTTACATGAGTTACGAAAAACAATTGTCTCTTAAGCCAATAACAGAGTTTCACGGCATTGATATTGCTAGGTTAACTAGAAGTAGCGAAAGAAAAAAAGAAAAAACTTATACAAATGCAGATATCAATAATAGGTAATGTGCAATTGTTGACACATTACCTAAATACTATGACTATGCCTTGACTATTATGATAATACTAAGACTTACCACTGAATCCTTAACTCACTACCTATCGACCGATAAAACAGATTTAAAAATATTTTTCTAGTAGAACTTGCAAAGCAAATATGTATACAGATAACTTCTCCAGTGCACAGGAACACGGTAAACAGTGTTTGACCTTTTCTGAAAAAAGTGCTTTTTTGAGTTAACTCTATTTAGATCTAGATGTGCGATATAGAATCACAAGAATTTTCTCTGTCCTTTCTCGTTCTCACATAACTACAATTACTCACGTCCAAACTATAGGATCGAACAAAACGTGCACCGACGACAGCCAAGCAGCAGAATATCCCAGAAATATTACATTTAAAAGAGAACGCCAAAGTGTCGCCGTTATTGCATGAATACTAAACAAGAGCCGACTAGAAGAGGAGCTACTACTGAAAAATAATCATTTCCTATTGGAAATTCCAACTTCTGAAATGTTGGTAGCTGTTCAAACCGTCACATCACTCCGTGAAATTGCATCTCTCATCTAATTTGTATTCTAGAACATCTGCCGTCAAGTGTTATTTGTTCATAAGATGCGGGCTTTCTGTGGGCTCCGTCCTATGGAGGTTTAAATGATTACTAGCTGAAGCTGAAATGCTCCGTTTCTACAAATCAATGTCTCTCACATGCTGCACCATGCAGGCTCGTATTTCTTTTTTTTATTAGAATAAGCGGCAAAATTGCCCATTAGAATAAGCGGCAAAAAGTATTGTTACTATGCATGATCTTTTTTCAGTTTAATTGAGAGATCTTGCAGACTTTTTGAAAATCACAAATTAGCGACCAACTTAGTTTTGACTTTTTATAAGAAAAGAAAATGGGACTACTTATATGGTTTATTCATAAAATAAAAGTTTGGAACATGTTTCGCCGCTACACGAGTGGCAACTGCAGCCGTCGACACATTACCGCTACACGAGTGGCAACTGCAGCAGTCGACTAGTGGTGAGCGTTGAATGAACGAACTGGTTTTTTAGACTGTTTATTCGACCTGAACTGTTCGACTAGTTTACTGTCCACAGATAAACCAGTTTATTCGTGAACGACATTTTACGCATGCGACCGACGGCGGCGACAACTTGATTTCGCCGTACACGTAGTCGACGCTCGACGGAACGGAACGAGTGAATACGAACACTGCCGAAGGCCGTTTGTTATTGATTCTCTCTCTCTTATGCAGAAACGAACGTTCATGATTCATCTCACTGAGCGAACGCTGTTAAATGAAAATAGACTCTATAACAAAACGATAGATACCGATCTCTATTTATTTCGTTGAATTAGTTTATCATACATACAAGTTTATTAGTCAGCCTGCCAGTCCTAACCCTGGAAAAAGTATGAAGAGAAGTTCATTTCGATTCCCAAGTACAGTTCATCTATCCGTCGATTAGTAAACTAGTTTCAACTAAACGACCTAATCTGATCGTACAATAAACGGTGGATAAACTCCGTGAACATAAATTCGTTTATATGCTGTTCAGTCTATTATGTAAACTAGTCGAAAATTAAACTGTTTTATCAACTAGTTTATTGTATGCGGTAAACCAGTTTCGTTTCGTCGACGGTAAATACGTGAACGACCCACTCCTACAGTCGACACATCGCCGCTACACGAGTGGCAACTACAGTCGTCAACTCATCACCGCTACACGAGTGGCAACTGTAGCCGTCGACACATCGCCGCTACACGAGCGGCAGCCGTCGACGCTCGTCGCACTTGGAAAGACACTGTCACGCAGGTGTTAGTGACGGAGAAAACTAGTAGCGAACTTTCTCTAAAGTTGAAAAGGCTTAGGGCGGCCAGACATAAGGTGCGGGAAACCTGCGCCTGCAGCTGACAATATCTCAGCTCAATATATGATGGAGCTATGACGGCTAAGTTTAAATGAACGCAAGTTTTAGACTTGACGGTTACACTAAGGTATAAAACATGGTTTTATTTATCGTTTACATCTTAAACAAGTTATAAAGATTACTTAATTTTGTATTCAAAACTTGACAAAAAATATATTAATTTGAGCTTTATTAAAAATATATGTCTGAAACTATATCAATGCTGTATACACATATGCCACCGTATGATTGTGACCACCCTTAGTTTATAATCTAGCTCGCGAGATTATAAACAGTCGATAAATTTTGAACTTTATTTATTTATTTATTTATTTATAACCAACTTACATTAACAGTTTGCACCACACATACAAGTTATCGGTCAATACAAGTTTATTACACATACAATCTTAGAAACATAGAACAAGGTTACATATAAAATTAGACACAATAAAAAGTAATTAAACGATAGAACAAAATTAGTTAAAATAAGGTATACGTAGATAACATTATGTACAATTAGATAACATTAGATACAATTGAATAAAATTAGACAGAACTGGGATAAACGTAGTATAAAAAAAATAAAAATAAAATTAAAAATAATAAGTATCAAGATGAAATTGGGATACAAAATTATTAATAGCAAAATAAAATCGGGATACAAAATTATTAATAACAAGATACAATTTTTATTAATTTACTCCATAGAGATTGTACTGGGAGTGGCAATAGACTCCAGGTATCGTGTAGCCGTGTTCAGGAATCTCAGTTCAGAACTTGCGAAAATATCTAAGGATTTGTCATATAACAAAATGTTGTTAATATGGCTGAGGGCTTGGTACAATGGACTGGTCTTAAGGGTTATGGTACTGGTTTGCGGTATTGAGAAAAGGGGACGTTGGCGAGGGCGAAGCGTGTGTCTAATTGATGGTGGGATGCTAAAGGGGATGCACTGTAGCAACGAGGAATTGTAGTGGGTACCACGAATTAAGCGGATGAAATACTTGACCAGATCAAGATTTCTCCTAACTTCTAAACTTTGGTACCCCACCATTCCTAGCACAAATGGTGTTGGGTACATGTACGGGTAATAACCATAAAGTTTTAAGTACAGGTAGCGGACAAAACACTTCTGAACCTTTTCGATAAGCAGTGTGTACAATTTTTCGTGGGGGTTCCAGATTGCATTGTTAGTCTCTAGCAAGCTGCGGGTGAAGGAGTTGTACAGTATGGTTATTGCTTGACGATTAGTAAAGATCTTTGCCTGACGCAAGACAAAACCTAAGTTTTTCCGAGATTTGTTGCAGGTCTGTATTATGTGCTGGTTAAATGTTAAGTGTGGATCAAAGTGTGCACCCAGATCACGTACGGTTAAAGCGCGTTTCAGGGGTTCATTGTTCATTGTGTAGATGTTGTGTATAGGTAGTGTGGCTTTTGTGTAGGTCATGACAGTGCACTTACTAATGTTTAGGTCGAGATTGTTTATAGTGCTCCAAGTGTGAATGTTGTCGATGTCGAGTTGAAGTTTGGCCGTATCGCTAGGGTTAGTTACTGGAAGAGCAACTTTGACATCATCGGCATACATTAAGACTGTGGAGTATTTTACATATGTGGGAAGATCGTTAACTACTATGAGAAAAAAAAGGGGCCCGAGGTTAGTGCCCTGCCCTATGCCCGAAGTGACCAAGTAGCGCTCCGATTTGGCATTTTTGTATGTTACAAATTGCTTGCGGTCGCGCAGATAGTTTGCGAAGAATTTTAGTGACTTTACAGAGAAACCTGCCAATGCCAGTTTACCAAGAAGTATGTCGTTGTCGACACGGTCAAAAGCCTTCTGGAAGTCAAAATAGGCTACATCGATCTGCTTTCTATCATTAATATTTTTGGCTAAGAGTGTGGTAATGTTAAGTAGATTGGACGTGGTTGAGCGATTCGGAAGGAATCCGTGCTGCTCTTCCGCGAACCACCGTTGCAGAACTGTACCGTACTGCTTACCATACAGGGTAAGTTTTTATAAAGTGCGCAAATTGCAATACCAACGCGGTCAAAATGTATGGAACAGCTGATTCTTTTTGTATAACCGACGAAAAATTTCTACGCCCCCAGCGTAGAAATTTTTCGTCGTCGTATGTCGTCGTCGTCTAGAATGATATGCTGAATTCATGGTTACAGTTTGCGCACTGGATAAAAACTTATCTTGTATGTCACCGTAAGATTGTGAACACCGTTAGTTTATAATCTGTCTCGCGAGATTATAAACAGTCGATAAATTGTGAACTGCAGCATACTGCTTATAATATAAATTTGTTAGGTTAGAACTGCAACCAACCGCGCGCGAGCCGCTGCCTTGGCAGCGGCCGGCGAGCGCTACTTCCAAGTTAGTGGCAGTTACTTAGCTATTTAGTAATAGCGCAAGGTACTATCCGTCTGCAGTTCACAATGTTTCGACACTTTGTAATCTTCCGAGATAGATTATAAACTGACGATGTTCATAATGTTACGGTACATATATACCGTGAAATTTTAATGGTTGTTTTCCCGCAGCGAAATGGTTTTTTCTTGGTAATACAATCGTTTTATAAACAAATAAAATATTGGAAACAAAAAATGGCAGATTAGCCATTGTGAAAAATCACCACGTGCGAGAGTTTATTTTGCTTTGAACATTTATGCATCGCTGTTCCCTTTGTCGGTGGTGCTTGCGATTCGAGTAGAACCCACAAGTTACCGTTACAGTAAGTTAGTGTTACTATGGAACAGTGTTTTAACGAGTTGATGAATATTTTTTAAATTATTTTAAAACAAAAAAAATCTTAATTTTTTTACCTTTACTCTATGCTTCGAAAGTACTCCTTATGGCAAGTTGTTCTGACGCGGGAAAACAACCATTAAAATTTCACGGTGTATATACTTGCATGAAACACGACGAGCCATATTTACTGCCGGGTACTACATAATGCTATTTACCCACAAACAAAAACAACCCATCCTTTGGGAACCAAATAAGTGATGAAGTTGTTAATATACAGCCAACCGGAAAAAAGTGTATCAATCAAACGGAGTGGTCTGGAATATGCGCAAAGTTTTACGGATACAAAGGTAACAGGATCATCCAGTGTTAGTTTGCAATAGGATTTGAGACTTATGCTCGTCGTCCACAACAGCCAGAATGTCAAAGCACTAGTAGATATTTCAATGGCGGTTGCACACGACGAGACTTACTAACACGGAATTAACTAGTTTGTGATTGGGTAACCAGTGACATACTGGCTCAAAAAAAGCCGGTTTACGGATGATAATTTTACGTGATAACGTCATAAGAAAACAGGCCGATCGTGCCTCTCTATCGCTTGCTCTGCGCTCTCGCTTGCACGCTCGGCTCAGGCGGAACGTGACAATGAGTCATACTTTTTCGTGTGTGCAGCCGGCGTTCATCGATTTACAAGACGTTATCACGTCAAAAACACTCAGCTTATCGCAGTCCACTGGTGCACATGGGCTTTATTTGGGTATTCATCATATCAGCCTCCCCCAAAAGGGGGGATTTGCCATAATCGGCAGGCGGGTCGGCGATCGCAGTATGGTGGCCAAATGCATAGAGAACGCTGCTGCCCATTCTCTAGTTTGTGTATTATACTAGGCTAATTATGGGCAATTCGACCATAATTAATTTACAACTTTTCTAATGCATTATTGTATTAAATTATAAGCTCTATTCTGCCCTCCTCTTTAACTGTGCCAAATTTCATAATCTTCTGTCCCAGAAATTTTCGAAAAAAGGGGTACAAAGGTTTTGCTTCATGTATGAATATGTAGATAATTAATTATGCATATAATATGTCTGAACTGCTGTGAGAGAAAGTATGCAAAGGAGTACACTGTTCTAGCTATTAATATAATTATAATAAATAATGACGTGTAAAAAAGTGTTCTAAATCCTATTAGTAATAATCCTTGCCTACAGTAAGTAAACATTTTATTTCATTTCATTACCGTTTTAATTAAGTAGAAATAAATAAATGGGCCTCTCCCAGTCTGTGCCACAACAGCCTATCCTCATTCTTCCGCCTTCCGCATAAAGTAAATCCCAACCACCTTTTTAAGGTCATCGGTCCATCTATCTATGGGGCGTCCTACACCGCTTGCCGATACGTCGGCTCCACTTCAAGACTCGAGTGCTCCACCGGCCAGCGGTCCTTCGACAACCATGGGCAACTCACTGCCACTTCAGCAGCATTTCCACCACTCGTTGGTGATTTGAGTTTGTAAGACGATAATTTTGAGTGGCGTCGTGGACGATGGGCCATATTGTACGCTGTAAAGCTTTCCTGAGGAGTTTGTTGCGCCACTTCTACTTCCCAGCTAAAGCACTAGTAAGTGGTGAAGGGCGGGAGTTTTGGGGGACTGTCAGTAATTTTGACGTTCAAAAAGTGCTGACACCAGCCTAGTTTAAATAAATGACTTTTGATTTTGATTTTTTGCCCACAGGGTGTCCAGAATATTACATAGAATTCAATTAAATTTTGGCTACATTCACACTATGATTTTTCTAACACCAATGTTGAATAAAAAATAATCTGAAATTATGTACGTGAGCAATGAGTAAATCAAGCTGGGAGAATTGGCCAAATTTTAATTACCAGCAATTAATATTGACACAGTATAAAGATATACATACGAAAGTATATCCCACTTTTTTCAGTTACATTGAAAGTATCAGTCTCAGAAAATTATATTTTGAGTTTCCAGGTTCCATTTTTTCTTTAATTAAATGGCTAAATCACATTTCACACTAAATGACGTCACCCTTCCATCGAGGCTGAATCGTCACTGGACAGCAGCCGTCTTTCAAAGACAAACTGCGCTAAAGATTGGCAACACAAGTTGCCAAGTGTCATGTCCATCTGAGAGAGTACGTCATCACTCTGTTGTAAGCTGTCGAAGACATCGAACGAGTGCCTGACAGCCCAACTTTCCTAATTGTCCTCTAAAGAGTGAAATTCAACCAATGTTCGGAGTAAGTCAAAATTAACGGAATTGTAACATCTTGTGTTTTGTAGGATTTTTTCTTGCAAGATCTTTTGTAAGTAAAATTCCCAGGTCGGGCAAAGTGTGGGGTTTTCTATTTGAAATTTCTCAGTAGCAGCCTGGAATTTGGGTTTGTGTCCGGTTGATGACAATAGGCTCACTCCCTAATACACGGGACTTAAACATAACTGGCGAAATAAGGCTCAAGTCTTCGGGGAAACACGGCGTGATGTTATCTCAAACCATGACACCATTACCTAATACTTTATTTTTCATAGACACTGAAAACATGATGTATGCCAGGATAACCTCCATATGAGCAATATAATTGGCTCAAACAGTAAGAGGATATTCATAGCACACAACTAAAGTCGGGAAAATAAAATTTAATAATAGAAATTCCCTTGCGAGCACCCCATGCCTTAGCACACGTGTTTCTGCAATATACGTCATCTGTCACGTGGCTCGTGTATGCAGGCAGGCTTATGTACTATAGCTTAAATTTTTCAGATTATTTATTCGTGTACATACATACCTTACACTTAGTTCTGGTATTCGTATCTCTAACACGAGCAGAGGTGGTTCAGTGGTAACGACCGCGACTTACGAGGAACGATCATAGGTACGAAACGAAACAAGCGCTTACTTTGTGTAAATTATTCCATGACCACTGCTCCAAAGCGGTGACGGATACATGTTTGACGTTGGATGACGTGGCGCTCGAAAGAGTTGGTGAGGTGAGCGCCATCGTGCGAGTTTTAAGTCAGTTTTCATGACAGTCGACATCACCAAACCATCGCGCGTTCGGCGCTACGTACCTGCCGAGCTTATATGTTGTAACTGTTGGATAGGGATATAATGTGACTAGCTTTTGCCAGCGACTTCGCCCGCTTGCAGGTCAAAAATGATCCCACAGGAACTTACTATCGGAATAAAATGTATCCTATGTGTTGTTCCAGGTTACATACTATCTGCGTACCAAATTTCATCGAAATCCGTTCAGCCGTTTTTGCGTGATTGTGTAACAAACATCTAAACATACAAATTTTCACATTTATAATTTTAGTAGAAAATAGGATTTAGCATACGAATCTGTTTTCTTCCTCCAGTACTACCCACCGATGCCCATAGTTAAGAGAACCAACGATGAGTGCCAAAAATGATGGAGAGGGTCCTCCTCCGTCATAGATATTACTAGCTTAATACAACAATCTTAGATTTTAGTAAGACCTTATTTAATCTTGTACTTAAGTAATCTCGTATCTACCTACTTTTCAGAATTGTTACTAGCTAGTATCTTTTCAGAATTAAATTAAACGTAATGAAAGACGAAGCTAAGTCAACTTCATTAAAGATTGTCACAACACTTATCTAGTTTACAATTAGGGACTTAAGTTATACTGACGCAAAGTAGCTTCGAAGTGACAGAAATTGGAGTAAGACTTAATGGATCAAGTACATAACTAAAGGTAGACGTGTACTCGTAATCTAATTAAGAGTGCTATTAATATGTATCAAGTACGGAATATCACGGACGAACAGACGAAATAAGAAGGTAACTTCCCTCTTAATTAAAGGGAACCGAGTACCAAATATAGACAATTTGTTACCTTCTTATCTCGTCAGGTATGCCTGATGACGCGGGTCCACGGCAGCACTAACAGTATTCTCAGTGTATTCGCAGATCGGTGGTATTCTCCGATGTTACGGAGGTTGAGGTTAATCTGTATCTGTAGCCTACTAACTACTAGAAGTTAAGTCAATTTTTTACTAACCCTATGGACTCCAGTCTGAATGAAAAGTTTTATATTCTATTATATTACTGCCTCGTTGCTCTAGCGTTCGCAAGCGCTACTACCGACCCTGAGTTCGATGCCCAGGGTGGTTAAAGTGCTATTGGGTTTCCCATAAGGAATATCTTGTAGCGGCATGCACATCGCTACAAGCGAACTACGCATATACGACGTCACGCAAAATCCTGCATCGCGCAAGCAGAGTTTGCTGCGCAACTAGCGTTTGTTGCCCATGGTCCACCCGCCTAGTTCACCTAGGTGGACTATTGGAAACTATTTTTCCCATAGTCCACCAGAAAGTCCATAGCACATACAGAATAACTTTTTATCCAGTGCGCAAACTGTAACCATGAATTCAGCATATCATTCTAGACCCAGAAATTTGATGCCGGTTTTACAAAAAAAAATCAGCTGTTTCATAGAAAAGTGTATACGTCTACGCGGTCAAAATGTATGGAACCTCTGATTTATTTTTTTGTATGACCGACGAAAAGTTTTTTGCGTTGGAGGTCTAGAATGATATGCTGAATTCATGGCTACAGTTTGCGCACTGGATAAAAACTTATCCTGTATATAACATCCCGAAATCATTGTCGGGCAGTTGCCCGCCAGAACAAATTGTTTTTATTACCTGACGAGAAATGTTTACGCTAGGGGTCTAGAATCATGTGCTGAATTCATGCTTTCAGTTTGCGGGTCGATGTTCATGCGATCGTGAATAACATCAACGGAACACGCATTATACAATAACGACCCAGTTCCTTTTAACCAGTAACCAAAACCGCTAAAACAGGCCACAATAGACGCACCAAAAGTTCTGTTTACCTCAAACTCATTAAGACCACCTACGCAATACAAAGGTCACAACACACCACGTCGGTTGAACACACGCCGTGATTGTCCCAACATCGACAGTTCAACTCTCTAAACCCTATTACATAGGGACACTTTCATTTCATAGCTCCCTAGAAAATAATTTATTCTATAAAGGGCTGTTTGCCTTAAAATGATGTCGTTTGCGTCTGCCTGTCTCCCTTTCCTGGTCTGTCCCTGTAATTTCCTTCCAAATTCACAATAGAGGCAATTTGATTATTCGCATTTTTATGAATTATTTGTATTGGTTGCCGTTTTATTAGGGAAGTTACCATTTCTTCGTCTTTTCCGTTAAAATGATAATTTATTTACGGCGCTCTAAATGAGAATTTATTTCTGAGACCAATTATGATCTTTTTATAGTGACTGTTTATTAAATCATGGCTGTTTTTTTTTTCATTTCATCTGATAGAAATTGAATTTTGTATCGTGCAGCAATCTACAGTAAAAGCTATTTACTAAACAAAAAATAATAAACTTTGTAACATAAAATCAGGTTCGAGAGGATTCCAAATTGCTTTTTCAATTGATTCGACGAATTTAATTAAAGAACGAAAACATAATAAGGATTTTCACAAGACGAACGTGATACATACTCTAGGGGTCTAGACTAACTGACTGGATTCCATTTATTTTATTTTTCGCCTCGGATTTTTTGTATCATGCGGTATTTATATTTGGATTCTTCGACACAATCTAAGAATCTTAGCCTAAGGGCTCAATACGTATTTTATTCACAACTATTGCGAACCTTGCGAAAATTAAATCATGTTACAAAAAATGCGTACAGCATAAAAATAAGAAAGGAAATACCCATACTACTTCAAACACTTTTTAACTGACTTCCAAAAGAAGGAGGTTATCAATTCGACATGTTTATATATTATATATGTATTTTTATATATATTTGGGCATAACTCCGTCTTATACACCGTGACATTTTAGTCGTCTTACATCGGCAGTGATGGATTATGAGTAAATTAAACCAGGATTGAACAAAGAACAGTCGATTTATTATACCGAAACAAAAACGCAGTGACATAAGCAGACATTAGAGTATTACACACCTAACTTAAATAACAGGAGAGACGCCCCCTAGTGGCTAATTAATACAACAAGAAATGGCAATATAAACTGTTTGGTTTATACTTAACACCTACTCTTAAACTAAACAGTTTTTAATCCAAGATTAGAAACACAATTGAAATGCTTTTCTTTACCTAAAGATTTAGTTAGTACATCTGCAGGCATATGTTCTGTGGACAGATATTCTAACTTTACAATTTTATCTTTAACAACTTGTCTTACAAAGTGATGCCTTATATCAATGTGTTTACTTCTACTATGATGTATATGACTATTACACAATTTTTGAGCAGACTGACTATCATTATATAATGTTACAGCAAAGTATTTTCCTAAACATTCATATAAAAAACTTCTAAGAAATTGTGCTTCTTTTGCACCTTCACACAAAGCCATGTACTCTGCTTCTGTGCTTGAAAGAGCGACAGTTCTCTGCTTTCGACTTTCCCATGATATAGCTGAACTACCTATTTTAAATACGTAGCCTGTATAAGGACGGCGATCTAATTGATTTGATGCCCAATCTGCATCAACATAGCCTTGAACAGAGAATGAAGATTTTTCATACACTATACTATAATCCATAGTATTTTTCAAATATCGCAAAATTCGTTTCGCAGCTTTCCAGTGTTCTTCAGAATAGCAGTTATTGAATTGACTTAATGAACTTGCTGCGAAAGCGATATCTGGCCTTGTACACACTGCTATGTACATAATACATCCTATAAGACTCCTATATCTTGAGTCGGGATCACTTTTATCTCCTTTTTCAAATTTCATGCCATTTTCCAATGGCGTACTTGCTTGCTTACACTCAGCCATCTTAAATTGTTCCAAAACTTTTTGAATGTAATTTCTTTGATCAAGAATACTTTTATTGTTTTCCTGTCTCACACGCATTCCCAATATATGTGTAGCTCGGCCAAGATCTTTCATTTCAAACATCTTCATTAGTTCCTCTTTCAGCTTTCTCTTTTCAGGTGTTTCTTTACTGAATATGAAAACGTCATCGACATAGAGAGCCAATATGATGAGGTCTCCGTTGTTATCTGACTTTATGTAAACGCATGGCTCACTGAGTGATTTTCTGAACTGAAGATCTGTTAGAGCTTTGTTGATCTTGTCATATGACAAGTCGCACCGGAATCTACATACCAAGCTTTTGAGTTAATGTCCACTGCTAAAGCTGTAAGTAACGTTCCGTTCCAAGCTTTTTCACTTTTCTCACTCTTTCTATCATTTTTCATTTTTGTTGGACAGTTTTTCGCGAAATGACCCGGTTTTTTGCAAATAAAACATTTAATTATTTTTGTAGAACTTTTGTTTGTTGATTTATGTGGCCAGTTTGACATCAATGCACTTTCTTCACTCTTTTCAAAGTCTCTGCGTAAATTTTCTTGTAAAAGTTTGCTTTTCACGGTTTCACTGCACAGTTTAATGTTCGAGTTTTCTAATGCCATAATCAATGGGTCATAGTTAGATGGTAACCCACTCAGCATCAAAACTGACAAGAAATCATCGTCCAATGGAGCACTAATATCACGCAATTGTTGATCTAAATCGCAGATCTTCAGGAGATAGGCTTCCATATCACTGAACTGTTCCAATTTCAATCCAAATAATGTACGCAGCAGTCCCAACCTTCTACACAGGCCTCTGTCTTCGTATGCTCTTTTTAGGTTAACCCAGGCCGCATGCCCGGTTTCTGCATTCCGAACATGCGAGAATGACGACGGCTGAACCATCAGACATATTTTCGCCAGCGCCCTTTGTTGTTTACGAGGGTCCATGACCTTGGGTACACCCGGCGTCGACTCTTCGATACAATCCCACAGGTCCTCGTGTATTAAATACATGCGCATCAGGAATTTCCAGTTTCCGTAGTTTGTTATACCACTTAGTTTTTCAAAGTTGATAGAAATTCCAGAACTCGTTGCCGACATTGCTCCCTGTGGCTTGGCACCGCTGCCGTTTTCAGACATTTTGACTTATTGTTGGTTATGCGTACTAATATTACTTTACTCCAACTAATCGCGTATCCTGGGCCATAACCTGATGGATTATGAGTAAATTAAACCAGGATTGAACAAAGAACAGTCGATTTATTATACCGAAACAAAAACGCAGTGACATAAGCAGACATTAGAGTATTACACACCTAACTTAAATAACAGGAGAGACGCCCCCTAGTGGCTAATTAATACAACAAGAAATGACAATATAAACTGTTTGGTTTATACTTAACAGGCAGCCCACTTCATGTATCCAATTACTACTAATCACTTCTTAAAAAAAAATACATTTTAGAACATTTGCAAAATCAAAAAAAAAAAAATATCATTCACTACGATGCATGACGTAGTTTGAAACACCCTGTTAAAGAGATGGAATGTAATGGTAGGTAGGTGGATATCATCTACCGTTTGTTATTAACAGGGAGGGTGTTTCATCATTTTAAAGCATTATTTATTTTTCTTTGTTTGTTTTATTTTGTTTTGTGTTTGTGTTTATTTTTCTTAATTAATGGTAACAATGTTTTAATCGGGCCTAGAGGTATTTTATGACGGATACATTGAGTGGACCACTTTTGTAAGACGACTAAAATGGCACGGTGTATAGACGGATTTGCAAATTTTTTGTTCAAAAGGAGTTTATTATGAAATGGTCCCATTTAAATTTCATATAGATCTGATGATGCGTTTCGGAGACAGACAACGGAACTCTTCAAAAAATGACAGCAAATCCGCCGCGATTGCTGCTATCGTATAATTAGTATGCATTGTTTTGACCACAAGGATGATGAAATTTCGAAGTGGTGTGGGGTAGGTACTTCTAAAAAGTGAAAAATAAAAAAAACAAAAAAGAGTTTTTGGTGTATCTAATTCGAAAATAAATATAAGAACATATTTACAAAAGTCTGGCCTATTACATAAGCAAGACAAACGCAAATACTTTACCACTTACTGTGGAACTTTTATTGGCAAAGTTCAAAAGGTATTAACAAACATAATAACCAGTAGAACTACTAAGTAATTTCGACAGCGTAGTACCGAGAAGCGATAATACATTAACACTGAATGCCCGATACGGGGTACGATTAAGATCTTTATTGGTTACGAAGAGCGAGACCTCAAGCTCACAAACACGCATACTAAATCTCCACGACTAGAAAGGCATCAAGCCTTTAACCAAGTAATTATTACAACGAATGGGCACTATCGCTGTTATTACCGTATTGGCCAATATTCATGCCGCAAGATGCTATCTCGGCCAATAGGATCGTTATGAGACTTCAGAAACAAATCATGCAATACGTGCCCCCGATAACCGGAGATAGTTATGGTAATAGAAATGTTTGTGGCATAAAATATGAATGAATTCGTTAGTTTTGTAGCGTTCCGTGATCAACAATAAACGAGGTTTGATGTATTGTTTATAGTGTGTTTTGGAACGCTTGTTGGGAATCGTAGATTTGCTCAGAACGTACCTAATTCCTATTTCTACCTACCTAGGTGCCTAGGTCCTATTTTATCATCATTATCAGCAGAGTCGTTCAGCATAGAACGCGACGAAAACTGTTGTGGTGGACCACGAACAGCAGGTTCCACCGAAGAACTCATGCGATGAGGATGGCTTCATCAAGGTGGAGAGAAAGAAGAGGAAGCCTAGTTATCGTAACCAGTGTGGGACGGCGCTGGTAGGTTCTAACATGCTGCTACGTCCTGCAATACCGACGACGCTGCTATACGTGTCCCGATTGCACCACTCTACGAAGACTGAGGACATCGTAGAGTACATACGGGTGAAGACCGATTGGACCTTGAGGGTGGAGAAGTTGGAAACGCGTCATAACACCAACTTCAAGTCGTTCGTGGTGCGCGTTCCGACTCACCATTTGATGACCTTCCTCAAGGAAGAGTTTTGGCCGAAAGGTGTGCTGTATCGGCGTTTCCGCGGCCAGCTACGCGACACCTCGCAGCGTAACACGACGCCGTCACTTCGTGTGCAGTAGTTTTAAAATTTCTTTAAAAAATATGTATTAATTTATAGTTACTGTTTTTATACTTATAATACATGTATCGTGTTTTATGGGCCTAGTGATGTATGAAGGAAAGGAGAAGTTGCTTGAAATAAATAAATTTATTAATAAAATTATCTGCTATGCTTGGATTCTTCCTAGCTTAGCTATGTTTGGATCGACTTCCAGTCTAACCATATACAGCTGAGTAGGTACTAGTATTTTACATAGAGCGACTGCCTGTCTGTCCTCCGCAGCCCAGTAACTGAGTAATACGATACCCCTTGGTAAGGCTGGAGGTCAGATATTCGGGCATCTGACGACCCCTAACGACTGTCAAAGATCTACGAATGACAGCCGGGAACAACGGCTTAGCGTGCTTTCCGAAGCACGGAGGGGTCTTGGTATGAAAAGATGGTCACCCATCCACGGACCAACCGTGGCAAGCGTAACCTGAGCGATCGACCCGTGCGGCTGGTATTACTTAGCCACAAGCCCCTTAGATAAAGATAATCATAGAAATTTTAGGTCATTAGCTATTGTTTTCGTTAAATTCAAACAATGATTTTCTTCGGGAGCTTTGTGATTTAGTTTGGAATTCATCAGCGTTAACACCAACAAATGTTCTCATATACATGCAAATAAACAAAAATAACAAAACTGTTTGGTGTAGAAATGAAATAAAACGGCTATAAAGTTGGTAATAACACTCATATTTCATAGTAACAGCCCCGACGGGCGCAGATTGAGGCGTCCGGGTGGACAAATCCCTAAAACTCGAGACAACCGAGTCACACCGAGGCTCTGAAATACACAAATGTTATTGAAGACGGCGACAGCATTTATTTATTTTATTTTATTTAGTAGCATTTGCCCACGGCTTCGCCCGCGTGTATGTCGGTTACCGCATTAAAAAAGTAGCTTGTGTCCTTCTCCATATCCCAGGCTATATCTGCGCTAAATTTCATGACAGTCGGTTCAACGGTTTAATGGTGAAAGCGTAACTGACAGACAGAGTTAGTATAGAGAAAGTAGGGATTAAGAAAAATACACGGTTACATATTAGATTTCAATTTGAGCAGTGGTGGTCCAGTGGTTACGGCCGCGGCTTACGAGTTGTAGGTCGTAGGTTTAAACCCAGACAGGCACTGTACTTTGTTTAAATTATTTCAACACCACTGCTCTCAAAACGGTGAAGGAAAACATCGTGAGGAAACCGGCATGTCCAGTAACCCAGAATTTGAAGACATGTGACATCTACCAACCCGCATTGGGCTCGCGTGCTGGATTACTGCCCACTCCCTCTCACAGAGAGGAGGCCTGTGTCCCAGCAGTGGGAACATTATATTATATATTACATTACAATACTACCACAGAGTGAGTTAATGTATAACCCACGACATTACAATGCTTCCTTAGTTATTGTTATAACAAGACTCAAAAGCCTTTGTTTCGATAGCGAAGTTTACAGGCATAAATATCGCTGATAGGAGTGATAGAGTGAAAAATAGTCTGGGATTGCCATTATTACAAAATGAATGCGGCACTTTAAGAAACAATCTGCACGACGAATCTGCTGTGATGGCACGGTTAGCGCAGCGGTTAAGCGATTGACTGCTGCGCTGCGTGTTGCGGGTTGGAATCCCGCACGGCACAAATATTGGTATGACCTACAAGTAGTTGTACCGGGTCTGGTTGTTTGTGTATGTGAGTTTAAATGTTTGTAAACGTACCTACAATACAGGAGAAATTCCTAGTGTGGGGCAACGTTTTTTTTTAAAAAAAAACATATCTGCCTAGCTTTTTCCCAGAATGTTGGGGTCGACTTCCAGTCTAACCGGATGCAAATGAACATGGACCGACTGCCTTCTTACCCCACGATGCACTTAACATGAAACCCCTTGATAAGACTGGTTGTCAGGATTTTTGAGCTTCCCTTCTGTAACGACTGTCAAAAATCTACGAATGCCACCGGAACTGCTTTCCTAGGCATGGAGGGATCTCGATATACCCACAGGGTGGTAGCAGAGACATCGACACGCAAACTGTAAACATGAATTCAACATATAATTCCAGAATTTTTTCGTTGGTTATAAAAAACATCTGCCTTTTCATATGTTGTGTGTGTAATAGGTTGCGCGTTGATGTCCCTGCCACCCTTTATAATGGATGGTTATTCATGCACGAACCGACCGGGGTAAGCGGAGCTTAAAGTTTGATCGACCCTTACTGTGCGCAACTACATAGAACGCGTTCCGAAAATCTATTCAATTTTAGTTAGTACGAAAAATCACGTTGTTATTATTATCCTTTAATGTTATTTTGGTCAACAACATGAAATCTGATACAGAAAGTCCAAAATGAGGGCGATTATTACATTCATTATGTTCTATTTTTGGTTAAACGAAATGTTAATTACGCCGCAAAAATACCAATAATAATGTCACAATTTTATCATAATTACGACTGCCTACAATACTGTTTTCGCAAACTATTTGATCATGTTGGGGTTGAATAATGTAATAAAAATTTAAATTGTCGCATTACACATAATTAATTTGGTGAAACTACGTGTTTATATCCCATTATGATAAACCAAAGTTCATTGATATTCATTGTCCGAACGCGCACGGAAATAGCCGATCACCAACGAACAATATGTAGGTACACTATATTATGCATTATAGTAAATCGTGCGTACAGGCGCGTTTATATGACTTGTGCGAATCACTTTGTTTTGATGGTATGGAACTAGATTCAAAACTGTGTAGGTACAATAACGGAACGCAATTTAAAAAAACAACTTATTCGATACACACGATTGATAGGGTGCTATGCCTAAAGTGACCATACATCCCGTTTTGAACGGGACTGTCCCTTTTCTCAGTCAACAGTCCCGTCGGCCCCATACAAAGTTCCGGGACGCAAAATACTACCGTTTTCTGAAACAGCGCGAAAAATTCATATCACAGATCTACCAAATACCGTATTTCAATATAGTACCTATAATCGGCTATCGTAAAATCAGGTGTCGTGACGACTTCGAAAAAAGTGGTTTTCTATTTCACCCGTATATGTATGTATGTATGTTCGCGATTTTCTAGAAAGCTGTTATTTTCACAAATATTAAGTATTGATTTTCTTTGCCCATTTGCTTCTTCTGCCGCGATATCATTTGACAATAAGCGGGACCCACTGGGTCATAAGTTTAGCCCATAGATCGTCTAACGTTTAAGGTTATTTTGCGATAGAATGGTGATCAGTTTTCCTATGACTAACAAAGCGCCTTTACAAAGCGGCTATTGTAAGGTTCGTTTTTAAGTGTCTTTTATTTATAAGTTTAAAATGTAGTTGTGAGCGTACATACATACCAAATTGTAAATACAAAGTAACAAATAAGTAACAGTACCTACTTAACATCGAAATAGTTAATCGAATTGTAATCACGCTCCCATTTCATTGTGGAATGTGATAAATATTTAATTATTCGCAAAAACGTAGATGGAGTATTTTGGTCCTTACAGAATTTTCATTAGGTACATGACTAGATCAGAAAACGTCTCATCACTTTATTTAATATCTTCAAATCGTAATGGAAAAACGTTGTCATGGCAATCCATATGTACCTGATTTCCTGCCAGGATAAATTATGTCACCTTAATTCGTTTATTGAAATTGACTTTGTTCCTACATTTTCATTTAGTCGAGTTTTATTAATAATTCGCGGATATTAGGTAACGGAGCAGATCTAGTTGTTAAGCGAATGTATTGTCAATATCAGCCGATCTATTTTGATAAAATCTCACTGTGCGAACTTGGGTGAGGTGAGCTGTCATTCCATCTGGCACTAGGGATTGATACTGATGACAGCTCACTTTGAGCTCACTTCAAAGTCATCACGGTGATATTTTTACATCCATTTTCTTCTGTGACGCAGGCTTTTTTTATCGACTGACCTGAATTCATATTTGAAACATCATATTTGAATTCTCATCGTATCTGAGTATTAAAGCTTCTGGGTCCATTTTCAGACCTACGTTCTACCTATAAAAATGGTCGCAGCTGTCACCAAATGTATGAAATATTTGATCTGCGTGCGATTACAGTAAACTTCTTTTAATGTGCTGTGGTGCTTTATAAATGAGTCACGAATTGCCAAGTACGTAGTTGGTAGGTTTGTGCTTATTTTAGTCTCTGTAACGCCGTAGATGCTATAAATAAGTAGTTTTATTACCTGTTCTTAGCGAATAGTAAGATTAATAGAAGGCGGTTCCTCCTAGTTAGTACTGTAGCAGTCTTGTCAAACCGCTAGACAAAAGAGTTTGCTACAAACTAGCTTAATTCCCTTTTTTGTGTTCCAATATATTTATAATTCTAGCTAGGCTAAGCCGATAGATTTGCCGCGGTTGGTCCGTGGATGGGTGACCATTTTTACATAGCAGTACCATCTTTAAATTGCAAGACACGAAGGGGTTGCCTCGGAAAGCACATTAATATCATGGACAGTCGTTACTGGTCGTCAGAAGCCCGAAGGTCTGATAACCAATCTTACCAAGGGGTATCGTGTTACCCAGTAACTGGGTTTTGGAGGTCAGATAGGCAGTCGTTATCTCTATCTCAGGATTGAGACTGTAGAAAACACTTCTATAAATTATTGCTATTCAGCTGCTTCCGGTTAGACAAAAGGCTAGGCAGATGATGATGATATGTTTTAAAATCATTTTAATGATGTTGGCACGTAATAAAGAGCATTCTATTTTCTTTAGGCTTGTGTAAGCGGGGGCTATCGTTTGCACTTTTCACTTTCTTTACACAAACTTAATTCACAAATGGTAATGGTGTAATCGTCTGCACCCAAAAATAATAGACTTGAATCATTCTTAGTTTAAAACATCAAATTAAAACGTGAAATAAGCCAATCGGATTGTGATGAATGAAATTGTGTCCTAGATTTTCAACAAATTGGTAAGATCTGTTATAAAAATATCTGATGAAAATATCAACAAATGATTCAGAAAACGTACACGTGGATGCCAATTTGTAGTGCCACTTACAAATTGAGTGCTTTGATTTGATTATTCGAATAATAAACCCGAAATTCTAACTTTAAATCACCGTAAAAATGGTTTTCTATCGACAGTAATGGTTAATTTGATCAACTCAATTTTCGTCGGTGATTCTTCAGTTACAATTTAATGATATTCAAACAATAGTCGTTGGAAAAAGTGAAAAGATTGAAACCTTTTAAATACAGATGAATGTCTTACTAATTCGCTAGTCAGTTATTGCATAAAAAAATAACCTGAACAGGGTTTTATTTGGGGTGGGAAATCAAATAACTTCTCCCGCTCAAGGTGGAGCAGGAGGGCATGTCAGACTTTTACTGACTAAAACCCACCCGTGTTCCCTAAGGTGCCTGTGTGCCAGGGGCCGTGGTATCTCTTTCAAACAACCCGCACCCATGGCAGGTATCGGCTCTTGTGGGCCCTATCAATTGGTGCTGGACCAAGGCCGGACGCGAGAGATCGCCGCGCCGATCGCCTCCACGAGGACACGGCGGTGCTCCGCCCAAGCCGGGCAGACCTCCACCATATGCTCCACCGTGTCCTCAGGGCGATCTTCGCAATGGAAATACCCGGGCGTTTCCTCCCGCCTTATCCAAAACAGGAACCTCCCGAAACAACTGTGTCCGGTGAGGACCTGCGTCAGGCGGAAGGTGAGGACACCGTGCCGCCTCTCAAGCCACTCCTCAAAGAGGGGACTTACTGTCGATACCGTGGCGTGCCCAACCTGAACAGGGTTTGTTTACAATTTTGTCAGATCATTTTGGAACAGACCATAGGTAAATAAACTTCGACCGCACTAAGATAAATAGTCATACATTTAATTCCCAAAGGTATACGTCACTCAGCACAGGTGTAACATATATCAGTAGAATTGTAATATTCTTTTGTTCCAGATTTAACTTATAAATCTTCGGGACGCGGCAGAAAACTAGCGCTGTCCGAACAAACTTATCTACGAGTGTTTTATGTAACGATTTCTTTGTAGGTGTCTAAAAGGGTGGTGGGTAACGTTTCGGTTTTTATTTTTATTACAGTGCTATGTTATAGATATTTTACTGCACATGACGTGGGGTAAATGGGCGGATATCCACTTATACAGAAAGGACAATGGGTGAAGTTGTATGCAAATAGAGATGTGACTTAATCATTTAAAAAAATTGTTGACGTTACTAATCACGGATATATTTACGTATCTATAATAGGATATCATACTGATATTTGGTATACCTGAGGGCCAATTCTCGTAATTTTAAAGAACGTTCACAGTCTGATCTCAGTTTTTAACTTGTCAAAAAATACCTCAATTTTCCATTCATTTTCGAGATGAGACTGCGATTAGATTTTGTCGAAATTTTTAATTACGAGAATTGGCCTTCAGGTTTACATACCATATTATGACATAACGTTTCAGAGGTTGGGCAGAGCGTAACTACTTAGGAACATTGTTCATGTTCCATCAACCGGGCACAAATCCGGGCTGCTACTGGGAAAATTCGTAATAAAAAAACCCAATAATTATTTCGACCTAGGAACCGAATCCGACCTCATACCGAGCAGTCGCTTTAATGTAGATTTATTCGCTTCGATAAAGCACTTTCATGAACTACTCTAGTTTGGCAAAGCGTTTAGCCCTACATATAGGCTAAACACTTCAACAATTTATAGTTCAGAGATCATAAACGAAACTAAATGGGTTGGGAATATATTTAAAGAGACGGTAAGTAAGTACCTAGACCTACCCTTATTAGCTAAGCATTGAAATCCCTAATGTATAAGCAATCTACTAACAAATCAAGTTTTAATAATGTTATAGAAGTCCCCGTACCTATGAGGAAAGGTTTAAAGGTGTAAAGGTTTTCATCCTCCATAGAAAAGGGAAGATCCTCGAACCAGACGGGTATTATATCTGGACATTCACTGCCCGCAGATATGTAGATGTCAGGAAGTTGTATATTATTCTATCCGCGCGAACATTGCTTGCGCGATGCAGATTTTTTTGCGTACCTAATGTCAGCTGGTGCGTAGTTCGATGTGGCGTTGAAGATGCCGCCACATAGTTATTACTATTACCATTGGTACCGCCCCGTATTGTTTAGTGTCTGTTTCCTCGAATAAACAAAACTTGCAGCTTAGCTGAGACGACACACAGCGCGTAGCCGTAGACGCGCGTAGCCGCAGACGCGCGTAGCCGTAGACGCGCGTAGCCGTAGAAGCGCGTAGCCATAGCTGCACGTAGGTGACGGGTGCGATAGATAAATATTAAGGGTGTCTCGAATGGCACGTGACTGAAGATTCTGCTCAATACTCAATACTCAATCATTTATTGCATTCCACAATGTGTATGCTTAGGTAGTAAGGTGGTGCTCATATTACCTGTTCATTCTAGTAAGTGTGGAATCTTATCTATGTTTTTTTTTTATTTCTCTTTCAATGATTCAGAGCTACAGTGGCATCATCTACCTAGCCGTTTCAGAACTACGTTGGGTTCGGCTTCCACACTAACAGGATGCAGCTGAATACTAGAATTTTACATGGAGTGACTACCTATCTGACCTCCACAACCCAGTTAACAGAGTAACACGATACGTCTTGGTAAGAGATTCAGATCTACATTGTATAGATGGTTTTTTTTCAAATAAGTACATATAATTTATACTTTTGTGCTAACAATCTTCATCAAATTCTTTCTGCCCTTATCCTAATTTATTTGGGTATGACGCCACACGGGTTTTTCTTACATAATATCTACTACGTTGAGCGTTTCGAGATACATTTGTGTCTTTATGAGTAATTTTGTTTATACTTCGCATTTCTTTTTCCCGACATCAATAGTGGTTTTCCATCCCTGCCTGGTAAGTATGCTTTTAGGCGAAGTAAGTATAACAAGTCCCCAAGACAAAGTTGGCGAGTGAGTCCGAGTCTACTTCAAAATTCGGAAGTTTCAACTTCAAAGGGGTTCTCCATTACTATTTAGGCACGGACTTTTGCCAACAATAAACGGTACTGTGCCTCGGTAAAGAAAGTGTATACGTTGATCTTTCAACTATGTAGGTACTTGCGGTTTTGTAAGGACCACCGACGGAAAGGTATACTGTATACGTGACTACTTTGATAAGTGACACCAGTTTGTACATATTTCAATTATACACTTGAGTTTCTATCCTAAGGAGTTAACTTTGGGACGTGTGAACAAAGCATGGAAAATTTTAATTGTGTAGCCCCACCGTAGAAGTCCATAGCCGTAGAAGCGCGTAGACGTAGAAATGTGTAGCCGTAGAGGTGCGTAGCCGTAGAAGCGCGTAGCTGTAGACGCGCGTAGCCGTAGAAGCGCGTAGCTGTAGACGCGCGTAGCCGTAGAAGCGCGTAGCTGTAGACGCGCGTAGCCGTAGAAGCGCGTAGCCGTAAAAGCACGCAGCTATAGCCGCGCGTAGTTGTAGACGCGACGAAGGTCAGTATGCAGCTATCGTAGCCTGAATTACTGTACCTATGCGTTATGTTCAACAACATCATCATGTCATCTCAAAGCCGATGCTTTGATCGTCGCCACAAAGATCATTTATATTTAAAATATAAAATATTTGCTACGACTTGCCTACGACGTTAACGTAGCAGTAGCGTAATAGCTTTTACTCGAAATAGGTAATAAGTTTCTACATTATTTACGAAACTGCAAATACTATTTGCAACGGCTCTAATTCGTATCGGCTGCCCCAGAAACTTTACTCGATAAATGAATCGTCCCACCTCATAACAAAATTAGTCTCATTTCATATAAGGTACGATCTTTATGTAAATAATAATTAGTCGTCATGTTATATTTCTTTGTTTATAAAAAGTTTCACGGTTTTTCTATGGGAACAGGCCATGCAAAATAAAGTTCAGTTTATAAAGTAAATACTGCGGATTCTTAAATTGTATTGGTTCCTTAATTTAGTAGTTACCGTATATCGGCTGAAATGATGGTGATGATGGGTTCATCATCACCATCTGCCAGGTTTGGCAAATTATTGTGTGGCGCCATCTACAACGCCACATACGAACTATGAATCAAACTGATGACACACAAAATCCTGCATCGCGCAAGCAGAGTTTACCACGCAACGAGCATAATTATAAACAACGTCATGACATCAATCGGCGGGTAGTAGACCACCTAACACAACACTCATGTGATCCACCCTTTTCTATGGAAGATGAGTGAACTTTTCATCCTGTTCCTCATACCTCCATGAGTATGGAAATGTACTTTAGGTATTTTTTAGGACACACATAGGTAACAAAACTCGTAGATACTTCGCAATATGAAATAATTATAAAAACACTGAATAAAATAAAGGAAATCCGAAGGCAACTTTTTACATTGCCTTTTCAAATAAATACCCCATTGCTTGGTTGTAATTTCAGGATCATTGCCCGTTAAGCAAAGAAACTGTTTACGGAATTATTCAACGAAACACAACCTTTGTCTTTGTTATTGTACAAATAATAATATTATGATTTCTTCTCTTTTCCATTGATCTTGTTTGTGAAAGAGCTCGTCTAGGGAATTTAAAAACTACCATTAATACTTTCCAGCAAGTATCGTTGCTTTATTCCATTTCAAACTATTTTGTTTTTACTGCCTCGTTGCTCTTGTGGTAGCAAGGACTACTGAGGTGTCCTGCATGGGTACGAACTTCAGGTGGAGCCAATTGTTTTTGGGTTTTTCCATCAGGAATTTCTGAGTAGCACCCCAGTCTTGATTTCTACCCGATTCTGGGAAATTCGCTGGCTCTCCTATTTTATGACACTAAATAAACATAACAGGCGAAATGAGGACACTATGTAGGAACTATGTACTTACTGCACAGCTCTGCCTAACCCTTACAGGGATTTCAGGCATGATATTGTTATGATATCATGGTATTGTAGTATGCCAGAATGTACCTAGGTACAAATGAGAAATTGGGAAGTTCACGAACCAAAATAGTGACATAAATAGGTATTTTACTATACATACATATGCAATCACTGGCATACAGGCAACTGAGGGAACACAGGTGGGTTTTAGTCAGTAGTCTGATTCGCCCTCCTGCTCCACCCAGAGCGGGAGAAGTTATTTAATGAATTCCCACCCTCAAAAAAAAACCAGTAACGGTCCCACTGCTGGGACACAAGCGTCGTCCCTGTGAGAGGGGTTGGTAGATGTCACATGTCTTCGTATTTTTGTTTCTAGGACATGTCGGTTTCCTCACGTTTTCCTACACCGTTTTGAGTGGTGTGGAGTTTCAGTAGTAATGAAATAATTTTATGTATGCCTATTTGTTTACATTTTGTACAAGATAAGAAATTGTGTTTTGAAGACCAGGAAGGTCTTAAAAACACAATTTCTTGAAGCCCTTTCAGCAAATATGATCCTACACGTGTTCGGTCGGTACCACCTACTTACTAAGTTCGTAACAAGTTATTGTACTAGTTATAAACAAAGGTCAAAGGCCTCCCGATAACTTATAACTATTATGAATGGGAAGGTAGAGGTATAATGTTAATGTTTACATAAAGTTTCGCTTCCGACTTTAGGGTTTAAACGTTGAGTAAACAGTTAACCGCATCACAGTGCGTGACTTAGATGGGCTTTTATTCCGTAGATGTCAGGTCCGTTTTCGAAGTTCTATTGAAACAAACCTGCCTACCATAGGTACCTGTATATAAATAAAGCTGACGGAAGAAACCTATGTGAACAATGACTTATTACAATTAGTTTAATCCGAGGCTTTTGGCTATTTTGTTGTGTTTTGTTTGTGCAGAGTATTTTTTCTTTTTTGTTGCTTAGATCCATAATCAGAGCTCTTCTCTTGTATCAGCAGTCGAACGAAGTAATAAGAAGTTATGGCTCAAGCCCATTTGTTTTCCGCTAGGGGTAGCATTGAAGTCAAACCGCCCAGATCACAGGGCAGGGGAGCGGTGGGTTCAGTATTACCATATCAACTAAACCCACCGTGAAATGGGCAGTCATCACACCTAGGTAGAAGGGATGATGTACCCCTTCCCAGTGCCCAAGATGCGCTCGATGTAGATACCACTTATATTTCAATTTACCCCCAAAGAATTTCGACGTTACGCCACATTATCCTATTGTGATGTGATAGGAAGCTACGAAAATCATTGTGTAGTTAATAAAGCTGCCCCTCCACACAGGACTCTCGACATCGGTAATTGCGTTCTAAGCATTCAGCCTTTGAGCCTTTGCTTTGTTCAAACGGCAATGGTTCCCCTCTTTATTATTATTTCCGTCGAAAACATTCCGACAGACCCCAACGCCCAGGCACAATACATATCTTTCGAGGGCTTTCATTTGTTTTTCAATATTTTCATTTTATTATTGTGTTATGGGCTACTTAATTTATTTTATTGGATGTCTTCGAAATTGAGATTTGGTAATATGATTTTACCTTCTTTATTTCATTACGAATTATGTTAAGCTGCCTTGCTACCTTTTTATTCGTGACTAGCGACCTGCCTTTGCTTTGCATGGATTTTGACAAAACATCGATATTTCTTTATTACCTATACTTAAGTTTACTATTAATGTAATAAAATTATGGTGTATACGGTATAATGATTCGTGGCGTAGTCTAGAAGAAAAACGGTCACACAGACACGAAAAGCAACTTTAATTCATAATAAGTAAGATAGAAGATTTATACAGATAGTCTAGAAGTCCTCGAACTTTAATCGCAGCTGTATGGTGGGCGCCTTACATAGCACATTTTGATTTATACTCTTGGGTCATACTTACTTACCAGGCAGCTAGGGAGCTGCCCAGTTGGTCTGGCGGTCGCAAGCGCAACTGCTGAGCGTGGGGTCCTGGGTTCGATTCCCGGATCGGGCAAAGTGATATTGGGTTATTTTATTGGGAATTTCTTAGTAACAGCCCGGAGTTTGGAAAGTTGGTGGTGTGATGATACCCCCGTGCCTCAGAATGCACGTTAAGCGGTTGGTCTTACGCCTGATCTGTCTCCAGTCGTGTCGGATGGCCGTCCCATCGGACTATGAGAGTGAGAGAAGAGAGAGTGCACTTGTGTCTGCGTACACACTACTTGTGCACTATAATATGTCCCACGCCGAAGGCTAGTTTCCATTGAGATTAGCCGCCATGGCCGAAATACGGTCTGGAGGACTATATATTACCTGAGCTACAATAGAAGCCAAAGCCTACTTGATGACTAAGACAAATAGGTGGTAGGCAACAACCCTACCACTTTTTTACATTTCTTCTCGTTATCCTGATAAAATAATGAGGTTCATTATCTTCATTCACGGTTTACACAGGGTAGGTATATGTTTGCTGAAATTCAAATTTGTGACGAGTGCTGCCATCTACCATCGGTGCGACTTACTACAACAAGCAAATTCATGAAGAGCTTATAGTTTTTGCCGAATGGAGCGACACTGTAGCTAAAATAAAATTCTGGAGCTAGTCTTTACAGAAGACTATTGTGGTGTTCTTTTTACCTCTGCTCCACTCACGTTACACATACTAATGCATTTACTTAACAAGCGTTTGTTGAAGAAATCCTAGTAGAGAGGATTACAGCTATAATGAAACAACAGATTTATTTTAATAGATTTAGTAGAGGGCAGCACATCAAGCTACCCCAGTCTCGTCAATTTTCTTTAATAGATTTTCAACTTTATGACAAGAGAGTAAGGTTCACGTTCAATTGGGAAAATTTGACAGTTTGGGATAGCTTCATGTGCTGGCGTCAGTACATGAGGTGGGAAAAACACAGGAAATGATCTACCTCACTGCTAGTGAGGTAGATCATTTCCACATTTCAAGGTTAGGCTGGATTGATTGGATTGGATGGATAGTTAAGTTTTACATAAAATCAAAACAAAATAATAGATAAGAAGGGAGAATTAATGTCAAACAATATTATAAATTAAATGAATTTAATATCTGTGCTTCTTTCAAACCAGCCCCTTAATGCAGGGTACACAACATTTAGTATGATTTTCATACACATTAAAGACAATCATAAGTCAAAGTCATTGTCAATAAAAAATGATTAATTACAAAACTGCAACTTCTTACTTTACATAATATTTAATACACAATAATCTACACTAAACAAATATTAAACAATTTACCCCTACTTTGTTTTTGCTTGTACATTTGATATCTTTGTTGGGTCAAATTTATATGTCTTCTGCAGAGCCCCTTTGCCAGCTCTAGTGAAAATCATTTCATCTAACCTTTGCCTCTCTGCTAACTCTTTTGTAATTTTCATGTTTGTCCATGAATCTTTAGCTCCATCCATAAATCCTTTTTTCTTCATTGGCAGAGTATCAGGTGAATGTTTGTGCAACTTTGGAATTTTGAAGTAATCCCTTACGGCTGGTACTTTTAGTAAACCAACTTGTATCAGGGATATAAAGTTAGTGCTACACCAGTAAACTAAGATGGCACCTGGGAAGTTGATTGTGAATGGAATCATGATAACCGGGATTGCTCTAAGGAAGTACCTCATCAATACCATGTTTTGTGCATCAAGACGTCCTCCGTCTACCCCCAATTCTATTGTTGCCCACATTGTGGCACTGGTTATAAGTGGCAGTATAAAAAACTGATCAGGTACAGTCAAATCCATAAACCATGCCATACCTCCATAAGTCATACTCTCTACAGGGCAGTTTGCCATACCTCTCAATCCTATGAAGAAGGAAATAAACAGAGGAGCCTGAGCTAAAGGAACCAACATATTCTTCAATGGATTTAAGCCTTTTTCCTTCATAAATCCCATCATCTCTTGGGCATACCGAGCAGCTTCAAGCTGATTACCAGTCTGTCTGGCTTGTGTCATCTTCATTTGAATAAGTTGCATTTCTGGCAAGTTATTGTTCATGACCGCGCTATTTCTTTGTGACATAATGACAAGCGGGAACATAACTAAACGAACACAAACCGTTCCAATGACAATTGCTCCCCACCAGGGTACGTCCAGGGAAATATGTAAGTACTCCAAGCATTGTTGAACCATGCCCACAGGAGACCAGCCGCCAAGACCAAGACTAGCAAAGGTAGGCTCTCCATTTGCAGCTATTGTTTGTACTGTTTCAGTAAAGTCCACAAGTGTCGAAGGATCGGGTACTGGCGGTGCTTCTGGTATACTGTCCAATGCGGTTGCTATTTTTCCTGCATCACTGCCACCGGTAGAAGCAAACCTTATAGATGCCGGTGAGGAATATACGTAATAAACCTTTGCTTTTCTAACCTCAAAAGACTTTTCAGAGAGGAAATTTATAATAGCACTACGAGGGCGGCCGTGGCGGCTCAGTAATTTAAACATTGTGGCTGATTTCTTTGACACAATCCGATTAAATGAGTAGTAAACTTGTTAAAAATTCTTTGTATTTTTGTTACGGCACATTTCTGACATTCACACAGACAGTTGTCTATGGCATAGGCATAAAGACCGTAAAGCACAGAATACATAAACTGCTAGAGCCATTTACTAAACGATTTTTCTTTCTTATTTTGGTTAGTAATGAAATTCATTTCCGAGTGCCAAACACTTATCTTATACAACATAACAGGAACAGTTTTAAAATATATATTTGAACGATATTTTGTAGAGAATTGAATTGACTTTTTTGGCAAGCTTTTTACCATTTTATATTCTGTCAAGTTCAGTGTCAGTTGCACGTGTTGTTTGGTATCTGTGTCAATTGGATTTGGGATTGGTGTGGTGACAAAAGTTTCAAAACAACGTGGGAATGTGTTTACGGGAGTTCTGTTTTAGATTAGTTAAATAAGTGATGGTAATACATTTGATGCGATAAACCTAACACAAATATGGCACACATTTCATATCCTTTCAAGAAAACAAGTAAGGCGGTGTATCAGAAGCCGGCTTCTGTAGTAACGGAGGATACTATATACTGGAAGAAATTAGGAGTAAGGGCAACATAATTTTATCATTTTCGAATGAATTATAGCATAATATGGAATTTTACTAATTTGGTTTGTATTTTCAGTCACCAGTGCTAGTGAAAGAGTTCGGTGCTATAGATTATTTGGATTTCAGCCCTGTAGAACCTTATTATTTCGCAGCAACATGCTCAGTCAGAGTGCAGGTCAGTAATTTCCAAATTATTTATCTCTTACAAAATAACACTAAATAAATATATTATGTACAAGTATATAAAGGAAAAGAGCTCACAAGGCATCAAAGAATTGGTCTGCATCACTGTCGGTGGGAAAAGTGCCCAGACTGGCAGCATTGCCACATTGGATGGCAATGCTGAAATTATCTAAATTTATGTATCTGTTAAAATATATTTTGCATTAGATTAACACTTTAGTTTCATATAATCATTAGGATAAATGAGTGTTTCAAAGAATGCATAAATGTATGTCTCTGTGTGGTGTTTATTTATTACTTTGCTGTAAATCATGTAAAAGATCTTGGTATCAATGAATTTTGGTAAAACTAAACATAAATATGCTGTTTATTTTGATCATGTTTTCCTCTTTTTCAGATTTACGATCCTATCACTAAAGTAGTGACAAAAAATATATCAAAGTTTAGGGAAGCTGCATATGGTGCTTCTTTCAGAGGTGATGGCAGACTCCTGGTGGCAGGCAGTGAAGAGGCAGCCGTCAAACTATTTGATGTGCAGTCAAAGAATGTACTTCGAGTTTTTACTGGACATACTGGCCCGGTAAGTTAATAATTATAGTTAGTCCATAAATAGATCATAAAAAATAAACAAATGTGTCTGCTGATTAAAATAAGCATACTTACTTCACCTGTTTGAGTTCAACTAAAAAATTGCCTTGGGGTTGGTCAGTGAAGTTGTGTGAAGTGTAGCAGTCGCTCATTCCAAATCATAGTAGTTACCTATGGAGAAGAACGGGCAAAAAACTCCAGTCCAGACACCATGCCCTTTTCATTCCATACTCTTTTAGTTAGGTTAATATTTATAACTTGTTTATTTACTTACTTTTTAAGTGATCAAATCATTTCTTAATGTGATTTCAGGTGCACAGGACATTATTCACAAAAGATCAAGTCAAAATTCTCAGTTACTCAGATGACAAATCTGTTTGTCTATGGGACATAGCAACAGAAGAGAAGATTGCCAGTTTTACTGAGCACTCGGACTATGTAAGAGCAGGGGCTGCCAGTCCTATCTCCCCAGATATTATTCTATCTGGAGGTTATGATCATGCAGTAAAACTGTATGACTGCAGGTCCAAGGAGGTAGTACTTTCTGTCAACCATGGCAGTCCTGTAGAATCAACACTGTTCTTACCATCGGGAGGCATATTCATAAGTGCTGGGGGCACAGAAATCAAAGTATGGGACATATTTAATGGAGGAAAACAATTAGCCAATATTTCTCAACATCATAAAACCGTCACTACTTTAAGACTAGCCAGTAACAATAGCAGACTAGTGTCTGCCTCATTGGACAGACATGTAAAGATCTATGACATTTCCACCTTCAAAGTTGTACATAACATTGATTTCCCTAATGCAGTATTGAGCATGGCCATATCCAAACATGATGATACACTAGCAGTTGGTATGATTGATGGCATCATATCAATACGAAAAAGGGAAAAGCCAGCCAAACCATCAGATGAGAAAAAAGGTTTATTCAAATTTGCACCAGACCATGTTCAATCCTCAATTGTGGAAGAAGTTCAAGATAAAAGTAACAAAAAAAGACAATCCAAACCTGCCAAAGGACCAGAATTTGATAAGTTCCTCAGAAAAATGGAGTTCACCAAAGCCTTATCGGCTGTCCTAAAAACTTATGTAGCTACTAAGTTTCCAGAAAAAACTGCTGCGTTAATTCAAGATTTGTTAAGAAGAAAGGTTCTTCATGTAGGAATGGATGGATTAAATGAGAAAGACATAGGTACATTACTTAAATATTTCAAGAAAAATCTAGGAGAGACAAGATTTACCAGAGTGATAGTAGATGCAGCTAATGTATTTGTAGATGTATTTGAAAGTCAAGTAAAATTCTTTTCTGAACTCAATTTATGGCTGTACACTTCATTGATGAAAGAGATAGAAGAAGAAATAGAAGTTTGTAAAAGAGTGAGTGAGTTAGAAGGTGCTATAAGCCTTTTAATGGCTGGAGCACAAATAAGCAATAGCACTGATACAGTGGAATTAAATGATAGCATAGCGCCATCAGTTAAAGCACTGAAGGAAATTGTTATTGATGTTTAAATGTTATTAAATCTATGTGTAACATTTATGAGTTTCATTGATCAAACCCCAAATATTAGTTGTATTTTAGTTACCTTACCGAAAATTAATGATATATCTACACTTACTTTATGGTAAAGTAAGTGTAGACATATCACAAAATTCATAACAAAAAAACAATGAACACTACAAAATATACAATGAGTGGCCTCGCATTCTGTGATCTCTTTCAGACAAGCTTGGAATGGACAGTGATAAGCCTGAAACTATTTCCAAAACGGGTATAATAATCGTAGGCAAGACGGCTACCAGGCTCAAATGAGATTGGGCGGGCGACATCACCCGCATGCAGGATGACCGCTAGGCAAAAGTTTCCACACAAAGGGTGACTGAAGATTGATGACACCGCTGACTTCAGCCCAGATATCGGTGGCGAGATGACCTGGACGTTCACCGCGAGTGCTAGTTTGAGGTGGCTCGGTAAAAGTTCCTGGTATAACTTAGGGGAGGCCTTTGCCCGGCTGTGGCAAAGGCAAGGGCTATGATTATGTGTGTAAGTTTTTAAATAAATAGTAATTTTAGTAAAATTGTTGTTATTAGTATTTGGCCCTGAGAAGGGCCGCTGGGCCTTTCGCGCGAACATTTCCAGTTCACGCTGATCTCACACTGTACGGAAATAATACGAGATCAGCTTGTAGTGGAAATGTATAGCTTGAAGTGTAGCCGTGTGTACAGACGCCAGCACATCAAGCTACCCCAAACTGTCAAATTTTCCCAATTGAACATGAGCCATATGCATATGTGATAAAGTTGAAAATCTATGAATTTGACAGATTGGGGAAGCTTGATGTGCTGGCGTCTGTACCACCGTGTTGAACGGATTGGTCAGCTAGACGCGGCGTTACGTGGCGTTACCGAGTGCGAGGTGTCCAGGGTGCGCGTTTTAATTCTTAAACGATTGTCCCGCAATCGCACTACACCGGGAAAAGAGGGAAAGGAGGCCATTGCTCCACAGAGTACATTATTTAATTGGAATAGAGTGCCATCTCACGGGGTTTTAATGCCAACCTGTCGCGAGTACCGCCATCTGGATTTCTTGTTCCATAACTACACCCACACCACCACACGCATACGTGTCCGTTAATTTTATCAAAATAGTTTTACCAAGATTTTGTAAAAGTTGATTCCCAAAACCATAAATTTGTCAAAGTTATGGTTAAAAAGTTAGGAGGGTTTGAACTTGGCCGCGCCATTGAAACGCGGAGAACCGCGCGGCCACGGAGATCTTTAAAACTAAGCTTTGCAGACACCTGAAATTTAGGTAAATTATAGATTGAATTTGTAAAAATATAGAAAAAAATCCTAGGTCTATATTTTAGGAGCTGCAAGACTATAACCCCATGGCCGCGCCATTGAAACGGTGAAAAACACGATATCGCCGATATCTCGCTGAAAAAACATCGTAGACGTCTGAAGTTTTTTAGATTTGAATTTGTCGAAATTTGTAAAAATACAACAAAAAATCCTAGGTACGATTGCGGCGGTAAGTCCCCTCTTTGAGGAGTGGCTTGAGAGGCGGCATGGCATCCTCACCCTCCGCCTGACACAGGTCCTCACCGGACATGGCTGTTTCGGGAGGTTCCTGTTTCGGATAGGGCGGGAGGAAACGCCAGGGTGTTTCCATTGCGAAGATCGCCCTGAGGACACGGTGGAGCATACGGTGGAGGTCTGCCCGGCTTGGGCGGAGCACCGCCGTGTCCTCGTGGAGGTGATCGGCGGCGGCGATCTACCGCGTCCGACCCTGGTCCAGGCCATGGTACGGAGCGAGAGGGCATGGCTAGCAGTCGCCTCCTTCAGCGAAGCAGTTATACTCGCAAAGAGGGAGGCGGCGCACGTGAGGGAGATGCAGTACATGCGCCCTCACAGCCGTGGCCTTCGCAGGAGACGACCTGGGCGTCGGGAATCCCTGGCTGATTTCCGGCCACCGAAGGCGCGGGCTTGCGGACGGCGAGTAATGGGTAGCTCGCTGTCCGGTAAGGACCAAGCCCGGGTCGACGGCGCGTTGTGTTCCACGCGCGCCTCAAAGAGATGCAGCAGCGAGGGCCGATGCCTGCCAGGGGTGGGGGTTGTTTGAAAGAGATACCGCGGCCCCTGGCACACAGGCAACTGAGGGAACACGGGTGGGTTTTAGTCAGTAAAAGTCTGACACGCCCTCCCGCTTCACCCAGAGCGGGAGAAGTTATTTGATGACATCCCGCCCAAAAAAAAAAAAAAGGATTCTAAATGAAACCATGAATTCAGCATATCATTCTAGACGCCCCGTCAGTTATACAATAAAAAATCAGCTCGACGGGGCCCACGTATACTATCGAAATTACAAAAAAGTCATTTTCGTTTTCTTGCACTAATAGCAAGTAGAGATATAGATGTATGATCCTATGTAAAAATTATGTACCAATTTTTATACCTTCAATTGTTTTTCAATTGAACAACATCGAAAGTACATAAAATGAGCACATTAAAACATCGAACTTGCCACTTTCAATATTATACGTGGTCAGCGGTGCCCGGGCGCGACACGAAACTACCTGTTTCGTCAGTGTTACCCGAAGTTATGAGCGAACGCACGTATGGATTGTGAGGTTAGGTTTAGGTTAGTTTTTATTTAACTTTTAGTTCAAAATGCACAGAAGAGGCTTACAAATGGTACAAATGATAAAAAAAAGCAGTGAAGGTACAACAGAACACGTTACTTCCAAAACAAATGATGATAAACCCGGTGAGTTTTGAAGTTTTTCACTCGTATAGGCGTTTTTGTTAGTTTAAAAGCTAAAATGAAAAAAAAAATACAAATTTGCTATTGGAACCTGTTTGGTAACGGTTTGTTTGTGATAAAAATTAGACAATTTTTTGGTATTTTGGAATAATTGATTTTAAACTATCGAAAGTGGTAGATTCGATACTATACTGGTACAAAGAGGAAATTTGTTCCATCGAATTTCCCACTTTCGATAGTATTCCCTGGTATTAGTATTGACAAATTTATCGAAAGTGGTATAATCGATACTTTTCCCAGCTATGAACACATCGAATGTACCACTTTCGATACTTTACTACGGCAAAGTAAAAGATTGCTCTGCATTTTCGATAGATGTTGTACTAATACATTTTTTTTTGTTGTATTTTCAGTATCTCCTGTGCGTTGTCAATTCACTGACGACGAGTGGAGATATTTAAATGACATTTACGATGAAAATGATGCGGTTGATGGGGATTTTGTTCAAAATGATTCTGAAATCGTTTTTTTTTTTTATAGCAATGAATGTACTCTGGTTCCATCTCCTAACTCTATTCAAGATTTTGATTGCCTAACAAGCCAATCCGAACAACCTTGCAACAATGATGTTCAAGAACAAGCTGACATTCCAAGTATAAATTCTTTGATATTAGCATCAGCATCCGAACCAAGAACACCCCACACCTACAGTGTCAGTAGAAAAAGGACCCTCAAGCAAGACCCGGGTAAGACAAGAAAGAGGCATGTAAACCAATGGACTGATGTTCATAGGAAATTACTGAAAATTTCCGGCCAACAACACGTAAGCAAAAAAGGTAAGGAAATTCTGTTTGTGATCACGTGAAGTCATTCCAGCCTGTTGAGTCCCATTACACCAGGAAAAGCAGCAGTAAATTGTACTTGGATAACAACCTAAGTTTTGCTAAGATGTTTGCGTTATGCAAAGATTGGGATCAATTGCAAAACTACAACAATATAGCACAAATGAAAAAGCAATACCCCGCTATTGTAAACGACAACATGAACATTGCATTTTATATGCCGAAAAAAGATTTACATATGTGACAAGTGTCATGCGTTTGCTAACATAGAAAACCCTACCGAAAAAGAAAAAGAATGTCACGCCAAGCATCTTACGAACAAGCAAACTGCACGAAAATAGAAAGCTGAGGATAAAGAACTAGGCATTCAAAATCCTGGTCAAAGAGTATGTACAACTTACGACTTTCAGAAAGTACTTAACTGCCTAGTGGAGAAGTTTCTTTATCACTACATAGTATAAAACAAAGTCGCTTTCTCTGTCCCTATATCCCTATGTATGCTTAAATCTTTAAAACTACGCAACGGATTTTGATGCGGGTTTTTTTAATAGATAGAGTGATTCAAGAGGAAGGTTTATATGTATAATACACCGACCTCCACGCGGGCGAAGCCGCTGGCAAAAGCTAATATTATTATAAAAGGAAGTTATCACTTATGCATTTGACAGTATTCGATGCTGGAAAGAAGGAAGCATCATGCTACATGTGGCCTGAAAATATAACCAAACGTGGGGCCAACGAGGTTGCTAGCTGCTTGTTAGATTTTGTTCAGCTTAAAGTAGCAGATGGGGCACAAGACTTCAGATTTTGGTCGGATAACTGCGCCGGCCAAAACCGTAACAGAGTTGTCCACAGCCTCTATATGCACGCTAGCAGGAAATTCAACATCGACATCACACACCGATTTTTAGAGTCTGTTCACACTCAACAAGAAGCGGACAGTGTGCATGCTCTTGTTGAGAGAATTTCCAAAGGCAAAATAATTTATACTCCTGACCAATGGTACGCGTTACTTCGTTCGCGAAAACAAACAGTTCCCTTTACAAAGTTACTGAAGTGACTCAAGATATGTTATTTGATTTTAAAACCTTGTTAGACAACAGAAATTGGAAGAAGAACACTGAAAATCAAGATGTGAGGTGGAACAATAAGAAATTCATATAAAAAAATTACCCTAATATTATTCATTACAAATATGACCTGGATTCAGAATACATGACACTAAATACTATAGTTCGGACCCGTCGAAATAAAAAACCTAGCTTAGAAATCAAGAAAGTGAACTGTCGCCATTATACCTATTCTAGCAGCTTGCCGATATCGGAAGCAAAATATTAAGATTTGTTGTCGCTTTGTAATGCTGGATTCAATAGTTTACTGGAAATTGTTGCAGCGGAAAAGTATCGAAACGGGCACATTCGATATTAGACTACAATATTTTGTCATAAAAAACTATCGAAATTGGCATATTCGATAAAAAAGTAACCAGCAGTAACCAAGTAAAGTATCGAATGTGTAATATTAGAAAAAGTATAATAATTATCAAAAACTATAGTAGACAGTATAAAACGGTCAAATTTTCCACTTTAGATACATCGGTAGTAGACAATTTTCGAATTTCATGTTTGACAAAAATCTAAATCTAAACTTAGAATCACTCTCCTGTAAAGTAGAGGTTTTGCAGTTTCGATACTTTACGTGGTGGCCGTCGAGCTGTTTCATTGAAAAGTGCAATACCTATGCGGTCAAAATGTATGGAACAGCTGATTTTTTTGTATAACCGACGTAAAATTTCTTCTCTGGGGATCTAGAAAGATATGCTGAATTGATGGTTTCATTTAGAATCCTTGAGATGTAATTTCATACCGAATAGGTGGAAAGTTTAGTTAAGTAACAAAAAATGGTCAATTAGCACTATCAAGCACTAAGGTGGTGTACTCTATCTTTCATTGTCATTTGCGTATATTTCTCATATTTATATAGTGATTTATGTAAAACCATGTTTGGTAGTGTGAAATTAATTTTACAGTAGTTTGAAAATAAAAACTGGTGAATTTTAATCAATCTACAAGCATGGAAAATGTGCACAATTATTCTCTCAAATTTGTAAAGGTTAATTTAGTTTTTAATGAAAGAAGTTTGTTGTTGAATACTCAATTTATTTGTTTGTTCACGTACACTGTAGAACCCACTCTTTTGCACATTTTTCAAAAAGTCAAAGGCAAAGCATTTATTTCAAATAGACACTTAAAAGGCACTTTTGAACGTCAACATTTACATTGAAGTAGAATTAATTCTATTCGCGCCTTCCAAAATGTAGTAAAATGTAGATGCAACAGGCAGATGTGGCACTGGAAATAATAATATGAAAAAGGTGTAAAAATTTATTTGAAAAATAAGTGAGGCAACAACAGCTAAGTAGGCTGCATACATTGGATTTGTTCCTTGTGTGAATCTTATACAAAGAAGTCAATTCCAAGAAAAACAACTCACTAGCCGGACCTCAATTACAGTGCCATGCAATAACAAAAAGGCTAGATGGTGTGATCTTTCAAAACAAAAGTAATGAGTACACCTCGAATTTACTTAGTTACCTGAAAGTTGAACCGGTGTACATGGTGAACTTGATGGTAGGTTTACACTTCTTGTATATGCAACTGGTGTTCATGCCTCTGGAAATAGTAATAGGAAATAGGTATTATAATCATAAATAAGTTTCTTTGTTTTTTCCTGCTGCCTTCCTGCATATATTACACATTTCAATTGCAGCTGTTGCTAGTTCGGAATAATAGAAGCATTCGATTTAGTTTAGGCAATAATTGATATTCCTAAAAATGCATTATGCATGAATCATTCACATAAGGGACTTACTTCATATATGCAGGTGAGGAATAGCTAGAGCATTTAAGCGGCTGTTACGATTCTTGGCTTTTTGGGCAAAATCACAGACTTTCCTGTTAATAGATATTTGTATATCAGTCAATCCAGTGACTGAGGCACAAGCTAAGCTAACCCATATCCGAAATTGCTCTTGGAAGATTCTAGGGTTCGGAAAGTTGTGGATTGTGACACCTGCAAATAATTTAGTTTAAAATAGTAAATTAAGTGTGTTTATGATAACAAATTCTGTTTATTAGTGAAATAGTAATAGTAACTCTTTCTCATTATGTAGGTAGGATGGCGATGGCTCATCAAAATGATCATTAATATTTCTTACTACATTCTGAGCATAACTGTAATTTTTGAAGAGCCCATACCGCAGACAGCATCACTAGCAGTAGTATAACCAGAGATAGAATCGAATTCTATTATATGAGCAATACTTGTATTTAAATATGCATAATAGCAATACATTCTTAACTAAAGATTTTCAGACAATGGTGCCGATTCTCTTGTCACAAAATTCTCTAAACTAAACTAAAAATCACTAAAATTTAGTTTATTCCTGTCAAACGACGATTTCCCATTCTGAAATTGACTAAAGTGACACAACTTATCTATATTTTAGTTTGACAGCACTAAGATTGTACTGAGTTTTTAATTTAGTGAAAATGGTAATTTTGCTATTCTGCTGTTGTCAAACTAATTATTCTATTCAATACAAAATTTCGATTGTGTAACTAAATCTGACTATTTTTAATCGCGATTAAAAAGGTGTGGAATAAAATTAGTTGTCAAGAACTAAAATTCACACTGACACCTCGACTTCGGGCGCAAATACAGTACTGTAGCTTTTTTTTCTTTTCTTTTGCTTATATCTCGAAATTGGTGTGTCCTATCGTAAAAATAATGAAAATTTCGACCCCCTTTATAACACCCCATACACCTCTAAAACTCAACATGTAGGTAATAATTTTTCATATTTTCGATACAAAAAGTAAAAAAATCCATTTAAAACACGTTGAGGCTGCCCCCCCTGCGCGATTCCGGCTCTAAAAAAGATCACGGGGTAGGGCAAACGTAGAGTCGCGTTTGTCAAATTCGATTTTAGTTGTCAAAATTATTTTTAAATTTAGAGATCTTTTTTTGCAGAATAGCTTTAAGATTCTCATAGCCAAAAGTAAGGAATTTTAGTGATAGTTTAGTTAGTTTAGTTCGGTGTACAACAGAATCGGCACCAATATACATAAGAGGGGTTTTGGGCGTGAGGCGAGAAATCTTTTTTTTTTTTTTCTCCTTTTGGCAATTGAGCCGATGTCGACTATTCTGCCAATGTCGCGTTTAGACAGCAGCGCAGCGGCAGGCCTGCTGCGGCGACTTTGTACTTTGTAGTAGGTCTACAGGTTCTGTTAGTCGCAGTTACAATTTTATGTCATTTTCTTCTAAGAAAGTTGCTAAAATTTTAACAATTTTGGGAGAGAAGTGGTATATGAGGGAATGGAAATTAGTTGGGAGAGGAATGTTACGCATCCAAAAACACGTCATCTCTTAGAAGTAGTGGTGAGCGTTGAATGAAGGAACTGGTTTTTTAGACTGTTTATTCGACCTGAACTGTTCGACTAGTTTACTGTCCACAGACAGTTTATTCGTGAACGACATTTTACGCATGCGACCGGCGGCGGCGACAACTTGATTTCGCCGTACACGTAGTCGACGCTCGACGGAACGGAACGAGTGAACACGAACACTGCCGAAGGCCGTTTGTTATTGATTCTCTCTCTCTCATGCAGAAACGAACGTTCGTCTCACTGAGGCTGAGCGAACGCTGTTAAATGAAAATAGAATAACAAAACGATAGATACCGATCTCTATTTATTTCGTTGAATTAGTTTATCATACATACAAGTTTATTAGTCAGCCTGCCAGTCCTAACCCTGGAAAAAGTATGAAGAGAAGTTCATTTCGATTCCCAAGTACAGTTCATCTATCCGTCGATTAGTAAACTAGTTTCAACTAAACGACCTAATCTGATCGTACAATAAACGGTGGATAAACTCCGTGAACATAATTCCGTGAAAATTAAACTGTTTTATCAACTAGTTTATTGTATCCGGTAAACCAGTTTCGTTTCGTCGACGGTAAATACGTGAACGACCCACTCCTACTTAGAAGGTATAGTAAACACACTGAACGATAGCGTCCACTACCATAACAACACTTAACTAATAGCGTCCACTACCATAACAACACTTAACTAATAGCGTCCAATACCGCAAAACGTAACTAATAGCGTCCAAACATCGCAAACAGACACCGAATTAAGACGGCCTTCGCCCCGCGGATATTCTCAACGCAAGGACGGACTGACGAATCTGATGGTGTTCTCTTCATGCCTTCATGGACGAGCAACGCCTCAACTCAACGTATTAGCAGCAAAGAAAACAAAACAGCGTAAAACAATACGAAACTAAACGTACGTTTTTAAAACGGGAAACGGGCGTCCATTTCTTCTGAGAATTTTCAAATTTGACATTTGTGATTTTTTTATCAATTGAAATAGACCGTTATACTAAAAAATATTAGCCCATAATTTAAGTCTTTGGAATGAAACTAAAATATTGGAAATAAAATAAGAAATTAAAAATTGCTATTTCAAAGAACTATTCTAATAAGTCTAGTAGTTTTGTAGAGACATCTAGTACGTCCTATGTCAACTACTTGCCTTAAATTTTTTTGCAAGTCTCAATAAAAACGAAGAACATGATTCATAGATGGCGTACTTAAAAAAATTGCTCTGGGCGTGATTCTAAGTTTACCGAGCAATTCAGGGGGCATTGCTCTGCAATGGAACAATACAAGCTATCAAGTAATAATCAATCAAACTGCCGTCGACAAGAAAAGAAGAAGAAGTTATATTGTGTCGGGCTCCAGGCAAAGCAAAGGTCGTGTTGAGGCTTTATAAATGCCATTGTCTATGCCTTAGCATGTTATTTTACGGAACAAGAAGACGTGATGCATATATTATTACTAAACCACAGAACATGCACTAAACACAATTTTTTGTAATTTTTTAATGGTACTATAAATTATAATCCGAGAAGAAACAAATACATCGTCATTGCTAGGCTGAAGACTGTTCGCTTTCGTCAAACTGAATTCACCACGAGAAAATAAAAAAAGAGTTGTCTTTGGCTGATTGTTGTCGGACAAAATGACGTTTTGCAAGTCTCAATAAAAACGAATAATTTTCAAGTGCACCCCTGTGTTAGACTAAGAAGTGATTATAAATGGCAACGCAATAAATCTATAAATAAAAATATTTACGTAAAACGATGTGTGACGCGTTTATGCTCCAATTGTTAACTGTAGCAATAAACTGTAAGTTCACTTCAAGGGTTTCATGTTATTGGTACATTTTTATTTTTATTTTACCTATGTCTGTGTTATATAAACTGGTCTGTTTACAAGAGTACATGAACTGATGTGATACATGTTCGTTAACCTTAAAAGTTCAGGTTGTATTTATTTTTCTTGTAATGCTGACTCTAGTGTGACCACGAGTTTTTTATCGTAGGTACTCGTTACTCGTATGTAAAATTGTAAAACATGGATGAGCGGAAAGTCGCCGATTACTTTGTGATCGCTGGATTACCGGAGAAACCGGAATTACTTGATGATTGCGACTCTGGACACCTCAAGGGATACAGTACTAAACCACCAATTACTGACATTGGTAAGTGTTTTTTTGAGAATATCCTCTCTCAAATCTAAAATGAAACAGATGTAAATCTCGGATTTCATTAATCCTCTTGCTAGTATTTTTTTTTGTGTTTGTCATTCAAATATTGATTTTAGTAAGCACATAAGTTAATTTCTGTGTGAATAATGTATTGTAAATATGCTTAATGGAGGATTTTATTTGGTTTGTGCGTATTCCATATGCATAAATTCAACTGTTTATAATCTATACTACATAATACAAATAAATGAAATTGAAGTATCTGTTTGTATTGTAAAATAAATCAGCTTTATACTAATGCATATGAAAGTTTTAACAGTGCAAAGAAAACAATAATTTTAAAAAGTTTCTTGTCTGTCTATCTATTCCGGCTAACCTTCTAAACGGCTGGGCCGATTTTGGCGGGACTTTCACTGGCAGATAGCTGATGTTTCAGAGATTAACATGAAGCCACTTTTTGTCCCGGTAACATGTTCCCATTGGATAATAAATTCTAACATTTAGAAGCCCCGGGCACCAAACATTTAGGGGTTTATTTCTAAAAAATGGTTAAAGTTAAGAGACAATTAAACATCAACAAATTTATCTAATAGTTATAAAATGGTGCACATTATTATTTTGGCATCAATGCTTTAACAATTGTTATATTATTTCAACATGACAAAGAATTATGTTCCCATCAACCCATTTATCTAACTTACACCAACTTTTTGTGAGTTATGTTTAATATTTAAATCAACCAATAATAGGTAGGTTAACGTAATAAACCAGCTAATGTCCATTGTTATAGTTCATTTATTTAACACTTTAAGCCCACAAATGTACAGAGGCGGACTTAATGCCATAGGCAATTTTCTACTCGTCAACCTTTGGTAAATGCAGAGACAAACAGTGGTAGGTGCAATAAATTGCAGAATAAATATTTAAAAACATAAACCTAATTTGGGGTAAAGACGGTCCCATATCCAGTTAATGTTTTAATTATCTCTTCCATGTAACTCGAAAGATAAAAAGAGATTTGTTTGCGATAAACAGTCTTTTTAATACGTCAGCTGCCTATAAATTTGTTCTAAGTGAGAATATACCTAAAACAAAGATAACACCACAATCTTTATGGTCAACTAATGCTATTTATTTACACACAACTTTGACACATGGCTGTCAATTTGCACCGAATATGGCATGCATTAGGTCAACGAGGAAGTAATTAATTATTGAAGTCCAACTACATACTTAGCGTAATTGAGTCTCTAGGTCACTTATGTATTATCATTTTGGTCATGTTTCATACATTCCTGCATAATTATTAAGATTAATCTGGCAGACATCCTTAGCATTATGCTAGTCTTATACAGAACAAGCAGGCCTTCACAACGTCATCGGCTCTCTTCGTGGGAGGCCAAGACTTCTGTTATGCAGTTGCTACTCCAGAATCTTTTAGCCCCACTACCACTTAAGTTTGGCAATTCTTCGGGCTGTGTCGGTTACCTTGGTTCTCCTGTGGTCCTCTTTATTTCTGGTTTGATCACATAGGGAAACTCCAAGCATAGCCCTTTTAGGCCCATTGTGACCAACCTTAAGTACATGTTATAAGTATTTAGCGTTAACATTGTGATGAATCAGTCCATAATTAAAACGCCAATGGTGTTACACTATTGTCATTTTATTACTTGGCATCAATATCTTTGCATAATCCAGTTGTAGTAAATTCCTGAATGAATTGTCACACTCGTAAGGTTTGTGGTCAGGCATCAAGTTGCATGGTTGCTTCGTGTAACAGATACTTGGGTGCGAAGTGTATGTGTAATTATATTATTAATATCTGAAGAAATCTGTCATTGCATTAAGTACTTTGTGATCACATTTAATGCTTTAACTATATTTCATGGCAAACAAGGAATTTTGCACTACTATTTTACTCTAATTTTACACTACCGCACGCCTAAGATTGTCACTAACACCTAGGTGTTGCTGGCTTTCCTTGAGGAGCAGGGGCGGATCGAATAATCAATTTTCCCACCTGTACTCAAAATACGCGCATCGACATGGAGTCGCCCGTTGTAGAAGAAACGTGTTTTTTACGGCGTTTTCTTCTCGATCCCTGTACAGAACCAGTCCTGGCCGCTTCTATTTAGAACCTTGAATTGAATCACTATTGTAAGAGCTGAAATAATTATAAATAAGGCTCAAATTAAGTCTTAAATAAATCACAAAGTTCAACAATAAGTATCATGTTTTTCTTATAAAATTTTTATCCAGCAAATGAAATACATGACAGATCTCCTTACCATGGCTAATGCCCCATGTGCCTAATATTTTTTTTATAATCAATATTTCAGTATATTGATTGCTTGTGCCAAACAACATAAAAGTAAACCAAACCAATCTACCTTGACCTACCAAATCCTTGATTATGAGTAATCAATCCATTCAGGTAAACTGCAAGGCACACCAAGCTATAACAGTTATGAAAACAAGTTGTAATATTTTGTGAAAGTACACACGGCTACACATCAAGCTATGATGTGATATACATGTGTGTAGCCATGTGTACATAATACAAGTTCAAGAGATAGATACAGCAGTTATGTTCTGATTTGTCGCCTAATGAGTGAAACTGGTTTTATGTCTCCATTATGTTGCATCTAGGACACTTCCCTTATCTAGGAGCTAGACATCAACCTGATTTATTATGTCTACTATACCTACTAGCTGTGGCCCATGGTATCACGCGCCGTTTAATTTAAAATTGACTTTCAACTCATCATGTCGCATCGCCTCCCGCGGTATTATTTCGTTTTCGCTTAGTGGTCTTCTAGCTGTTATCTTTTTCTCGGCTCTTACGGGTTGTAGCGTGATGTTAAATAGCTTATAACCTTACCCAAGAATTGGACTATCAATTGCAAAAAGTTTTTCTCAAATCTGATTGATAGTTCCAGAGGTAAGAGCGTTCAAACAAACAAGCAGTCTTCAGCTTTATATCAATATAAAACATACTAGAGATCGATGGTAGCCGCTTGCATTACTTTATTACCTGTGTTTATTGAGATTCTAGCAGTAGGTAATTTAAAACAAAAATCGAAGAGGTTTTTATATATTTCTTATATACATTTTCAGCTTCTTATCTTACCCTTACTTTCTAATCCTAAGATAAGTTTACTGACTACGCTCTAAATTCCACAAATGTATATAACTACTGAAAAACTAACCTTTTGTATTTACCAGCTAAACGTACGTAGCATTCTCTGTATTAAAACAATAATTTAAATCTGTAAAAATAAAAATCCCTGATAAGCCTCATAACTTCATTAAACAACTTTTCTAGATCGTTAATTAAGATAAGGCAAGAGCAATAGTATACATAGGTACATTCATCCTTATGAATCAACGTCATTTAATATTATAAACAATATAATAGGTACAGTCAACAAAAGAGTTCGACGTGCAGGCAAAAATATAAAATGCGGGACATATTCACTGTTATTACTTGATTTAAAACTTTAGACTAAGACGTGTAATGCCAAAGAACGGCGCACCCTAATTGCTAGGCAGTCAGCCAGGCTACGATCTCGCTCACTGGGTTATAATTTTAACTCGGCTTGGGCTAATGCCATAGTTCTTGTCAATAGCATAATCGGCCCAAAATGTTAACACACAAACAAAGAAGTTACAACTCTTAATGCCTGGAAGAGATATTGGGCCATGAAAGATCTAATGAAAGGCGATTTTTCTTTATTCATCAAGATAAGACTCATCGACATGTGTATTCTTCCCAGCCTTACAACCTGACATAATGTTCTCAAACATGACAATTCGGCAGAGGTGCACGCTCGAGATTCGACAGAGAACTATGGAATCCCTATTCTGGGTATTAAACTAGTGGACCGGGCAAAGAATACAACAATCCATTCATTCATTCCAAAACTGCTACGCTTAAATGTGGATGGGCTAGACATTTCTGCCGCATGACGATCATGAGCCAATCTTACTACCCAGTGGGTCCCGCTTGATGGCAAACGACATCGCGGCAGGTCCAACCGAGATGGCGGTGTGAACTGATCTCCTTGAATAAAGAATGATCCTTCGCAGCTCTGGACGGAGAGAGTTGAAAGGAGAGTAGGGAGGCCTTTGCCAAACAGTAGGACATCAATGGCTAGTAAAAAAAAACAAGCACGGGACACGGGCCTTCACTCTTTGAGTGGGAGTGGGCCATCATCCACCATACGCGGGCTCAGTATGGGTTGGTGGTTCTTGCAAATACGACAGAAAAGAGACGCTCAAAATCCTAATAGGATCTTGAGCGGCGTGCGCAAAGTAAACAATTTCGACTAAAAAGTAATTTGATTGCCTTGCAGTTGCATACTTACCTATTTTGTTGACTGTACATAATCCATAATGTTTTGATATGTTATTTTATTATACAATGCCGGACAGGTGTGCGGTTAATATTAGCGATCAGGTAAATATTGAGGCTGGCATGCTTTCCCTTAGGCTCGCTACTTGCGCCATTTATTATTATTAAAATGAAAATGGCTTGCTATTAATGTTCAGTTAAGTACCTAGTTATAAAAACTACCCACCCATAAAGTAATATTGTTTTTGTATTAATAATTATTATAAATAAATACCCTTATGAAACTATTTGTGACAAACAAGTTTTTGTTGGCAAACAGGTTTGATGAAACATCCACATAAGTTTGTGATGTTTATGTAGGTAATATGTATTTACAGAAAATAATAAGGTCGTTATTTACATTTGTCGCTGCCTGAGTATAGAAAGAAACAAATTTATTTTGGACTTGGCACTGATTACAAAAGAAAAACATTACGCATGGACGACGAAATGGTACCAAAAGCAAAACAAGGTTCCAATCTCATCTCAGCATTTGCTCTGCAACTCAAACTCATGAATGCATTTCGTATTACGGCATTATTTGTTGCTCATACATATACCTTTGTATCTAAAATGAGTACTTTTAGCTGAGTTTCAGTACCTTTCAAATTTTACATGCCAAGAAGCAGCAAAAAGCTGTCATATTAAAGCCTTTTTCCAGTATCCTACTTTGCTGTGCCCGACAGGGGACAATGTGTATTTGTATGACCTACCACCTAAGTTCACATTGTGGAAAGCAATAAATAATATTATAGAGTACAAGCTTCCGCCCGCAGCTTACCCTGCGTGGTATGCCGACAAAAGTCATAATCACCCATTTCAAATTTCATTAAAATCGGTCCAGCCGTTTCGGAGATTATCCGGAATAAACAGATAACAGTTTTTTTTTTTTTTGTTATAAGAACCTTATATACTTTCATATGCATTTAGTAAAAAGCTGTTATTTTGACATTACAAACAGACACTTCAATTTTATTTATTTGTATATTATGTACACACGGCTACACATCAAGCTATACATTTCCAGTATAAGCTGATCTCGCATTGTATAGGATTTACGTACAGTGCGAGATCAGCGTAAACAGGAAATGTATAGCTTGATGTGTAGCCGTGTGTACCTAACCTACCTATAATATATTATTTATTTGAATATAGATGCATCCAAATGCATTTATTTATCAGTAACTATTAACAACCATTACAGATTGGAGAGATGCTTTTCTGATAGAATCAATCGATCTCCATAAATTTCCTCTTTGTAACACGCCTCCCATAACTCGTCAGTCCTCGTCTTGATTGTTCAACAAAGGGCCACGTTCATTTGACCCTCTGTCTGTGCTCATTCTCAGATATATTGACACCATTGATACATCGAACTACAAGTTGGGTTCAATGCCACTTAAACCTCTAGATATACTCGGGTCAACAAAGCAGCATTGTTTGTGACGTAAGGAGCATGCGCGCATTCTTTTGGATATGAATTGTTAATTAGTCTGCTGGTCGTAGATAATGAATGTTTACTTTATATACGCAGCGGAGTTCAAAATTGTAGCGTTACGATTACCTACATGTGAGCATTATAACCTGCTGAAGGGGATAGAGAAATGTTACGTAGATACAGATGATTCGATGTTAAATATTTAGATATTATTACGACAAAGGGGCCCATCTTTAGAAGGAAGTGTTAACCGAATGATGTGTAACGAATTAAATCGAGCGCTAACGAACTGATGTGCTCCTTCATTAATCCATATAGATCTACGATATTACCGGGATCTAGTTTTACGAGAAGCTCCCGCAGTCCTTGGGAAAATCAGGTTTTCACAGCAAAAACTTTGATTAAGTTACAGGTCGATGTTCCCGCCCATTCGCTTTAACATGCTACGACTTACAACTCCTTATCTAAAAAAAAAAAACGCTTAACAACGTACTTACTTACCAATTATAGTAATAATATGTTACACCGAATAAACGAAGGCCGAATTGAAGGAAGTAGAGCTAAAATCTAAACTAAAAACATAAATAAAAGAAGTACTGGCAATACCGACAGCCATTGTCAAGGCAATCGTATTGGATCACAAAGACCTTTTAGTTTTAGCTATTACATTTTTATTTAAAAAAAAACTTTCGTTTAGCATTGAGATTCTTATGTGAATTATTAAATGGTAGCTAACGCTACATTTTTCTAATAAAAGGACGCAGAAGTATGTTCGATGGCACGCAACTTTGTTTATTTTCAATTTAGTTGGTCGATACCCTAGTGTGTCGTAGTTTAGTTTGTAATCCTCTGATGGACTACTACTTATCATCTTCCGGTATTACGTAATAGGGATTTTGGTTCAATGATTCAACGTCCACGTAAAAAACTGGAGTAGGTTAGGTAGGTACCTATGACTCGGAACAATTGAATGTTTCGCAATGTCGTAGGCATCAATACGTTCGTTGGTATAGACACTAATTCTCTATAGACATGCAAAACTTAAAAAGTTACACTTTAATAAGTATTCGTTTCGTGCCAGGTCTAAACTCTTGAACCGTACCGAAGCAATTTGTTTGAGTTCTCTTTTAGCTACGGCGCCAATCAACCATAATCATTATAACCATCTTTCTGTCCTCGTTTAATGTTACCTGCGCGGCTGCGGTCGGTGCATCAGGTTTTCTTCTTCCATTCTCCTCTATCAACAGTCACGCTATCATTCACTCCAGTCTCATTCATATCCTTCTTCACAATGTCCATCCATCTTTTCTTTGGTCTTCCTTTCCCTCTCCATCCATATATCACTCTTTTAGCGTCACATATGTTTCCTCCATTTAATCCAATCAACCAACGCTCAAATTTGAATGGCCAACAGTTGGCCCAACTTCTTATTGATCACCAACTACATTCAATCTTTCTTTGTTACAGGAGTAATATTCCCTGGCCTTGAAGAAACTGTACCCAGCGGTTTCGAGGTCTTAGAACTAACACCGACAGGTTTACCAGCAGACTTAAACCATGGGTCCATGCGGTCACCAGAATGTTACCTCTGCATACGACGTGGCAGGGATCGACCACCCCTTGTCGATATCGGTAAGTTTACTTAGTTTTCATCTGTTGTGTTAAAACGAGTTATGTAAATAGTAGCTTGCGATTAAAGGAATAGCCAGCTAGCGAAGTTGCGCTATCTTGAACACCCCTGTCATACGGCGGTGGAAAACAACGCTAGGAACTTGAACTTGTGAGAAATGACCGTTGTGATATAAAATTTAATTTAGCGCAAAACACTCCCCTGCCCGAGTGCCCTGTGGGGAACTAGACGTTCTCTTTGACTTGTGTACTGATAATTCGGTGTGTTTACGCTTAACTCGAAGCCCTAACTATGGTATTTCTAGTTAACACCACAACTCTGAAATAGTCAACGAGCTACCGAAGTGATCAATGCTCGTGCCTTCTCTATATGGCAAGAGTTTTGCCCTTCTTCACAGCGGATCGATGGCAAAAAAAAAACAAACATCTATGGCTCAAAATTCAGCTGCGCGAACTCCGCTCACTGTTTTGTCCTGCAGTGGGGCAATAATAAGCTGTTATAATTGAAGTTTAGGGCTGCTGGTTAAGTAGTAAGAGCCGCACAGGTCGATCCATCAGGTTAAGCTACGCTTACCACGGTTGTTCCGTGGATGGGTGACCATTTTACATACCAAGACCTCGGAGTCTCGGAAAACACGTTAAGCCGTCCCGGTTGTCATTCCTGCATGTTTGACAGTCGTTATGGGTCGTCTGAAACCCAAAAGTATTACAACCAGTCTTGCTAAAGGGTATAGACACATTAGAGACGTAGTAACTAAGGTTTTGGAGGTCAAAATAAAAATATTTTATTTCACATAAACCTGCAAGGGCACTTATGAAACGTCAGAAGATAGGTGCACGGTTCCAATTTATCGCTTCCTATGGAGAAGAGCCGGCAAGAAACTCCACGGTTACTCTTTTAAAAATAATTGGGTTTTACAATGTTTTCAAATTACAGTCATAATAAGTATGGGAGGACAGTGCAGGCCTGTCAATAAGTACCAGGTACTTAGAGGAATGAAAATAAAGAATAGAAAATCGTCTATAAATCTAGTCTGTAAGGCCTACAACGTTCTCTCATTCACAATATGTAAAACAATCTACATAAGTAAAATCAACCTATTTACACCAAGTGACATGATTTCCATAAGAATCACTAATAAATAGTCGATATTAGAAGTGATGTATAAATGTCAAATAATGACGAGAATATGTCAGCAATTGTAAAAGGCAGTCGTTCCATGTAAAATACCTACTGGTATTTAGCTGCACCCGGTTAGACTAGAAGCTGACCCCAACACAGTTGGGAAAACGCTGAGCAGATCATGATAATGAAAGTTGATAGTGGGGCTGAAAACTCACTAAATGGCCTTGTTTGTCGTTACTCGTAAAGGCTCTTTGAATGCACTTCCTTATGCTTACTAATATTTACAAACAAAGCAACTGACTAGATGTGTGTTACAATCTGTAGTTTACGATGCCATTACTCGGCCACATCTGTCTAGCTGCATGGAAAATATTGGTCTGGAAATACACTGTACTACCTATAAACCCGTTTTTGGTAGTCTTGATGCCATATATGAAAGGAATAAGGATTTGCTCTTTAAATAGGAAAAGCTCTTTATGTTAAACTAGGTTTTGCCGGCTGCATCGTCCCCGTGGAGGTCGAAAATTATCCCACGAGAACGTACTATCGGGATAAAAAGTATCCTATGTGTTATTCCTGGTTACAGACTATCTGTTTGACAAATTTCATCCGAATTCGTAAAAAACATCTAAATATACAAACTTTCACATCACTACATAGTATAAAACAAAGTCGCTTTCTCTGTCCCTATATCCCTATGTATGCTTAAATCTTTAAAACTATGCAACGGATTTTGATGCGGGTTTTTTTAATAGATAGAGTGATTCAAGAGAAAGGTTTATATGTATAATACACCGACCTCCACGCGGGCGAAGCCGCTGGCAAAAGCTAGTTTATTATATTAGTTAGTAGGATCGTTAGTATACTGGATGAATAAGATACGTAAAAATAAACTGTCGAAACAAATGTGGAAAATTCACTGTGAATTGTGAAGCAAAGGCTGCCTGACTCAGTAGTGAAAATAAACCCAACATTTGATTCCAGCAGGCTTAGCACGAGCACCGATTTGGCGACGGAAGAATAGACATGACTATTAACTAAATGATGTACAATTAGGAGAAGATAGCTATGTTTTTCTATTAATTATCACAGTTATGCGCTCTAAACCAATCATCATTTTGTAGATAATCGTATATACTTTGTGGCTGTCGAGTAGAAGGTTTGTTGTCAGCGTGATTTTGACAGTTTGGGAAGAAATATTCTTCTGAAATAGTCTACATTAGGGACCTAGACAACGATCGTTAGAAACGAAAGGCAAAATGACAGGTTGCAGAAGGATATTTACCGTGCGATGTCGAAAATGGAGAAACGAAATGTCACTTTGTATAGAAAATGACATACGTGTGGTGTCGGACGTAAAAGAATAGCACCATCTCATTTCTTCCCGTGGGTGTCGTAGAAGGCGACTAAGGGACTTACTAGAGAATGGGCAGCAGCGTTCTCTATGCATTTGACCACGATACTGCGATCGCCAACCCGTCTGCCAAGCGTGGCGATTATGGCAAATCCCCCCCTATTGGGGAGGCTTATGTCCAGCAGTGGACGTCTTTCTGCTGATATGATGATGATTGAAAAAGAACTGCCTATTCTTCGTAGAAATAGAAAGTGTCATGCTAAGCCTGCAGAGAGATTATTATGATTAAAATGTGAACAACATGGACGCGTTCAAATAAATAAAGTTATTTTTATGGGGCATAGAAATAAAAGTATTTTATTCGACTGTAGTTCTATAAGATCTAAGATCATCATCTCATCATCTGTCTAGCCTTTTCGCAACTATGTTGGGGTTGGCTTCCAGTCTAACCGGATGCAGCTGAGTACTAGTATTTTACATAGAGCGACTGCCTATCTAACATCCACAACCCTACTGGTTCAGATTTTCGAGCTTCTGACGACCCGTAACGACTGTCAAAGATCTACGAATGACAGCCGGGACCAACGTCTTAAAGTGGTTTCCGAAGCACGGAGCGATCTTGGTATGTAAAGATAGTCACCCCTCTCGCTAAGATAATGGTACAATTATCGCATTCGCTACCATTCTTGGGTTAATTCTTAGCAATCAGACTAATAATCAAAACAAACTATGCCTCCATTCTAAACATAGCTCGCCTCCTCAAAATAGGGAATGGTATTAAGATATTCATCTACAACAGTTGACCGCCTACACTCAACTAATCAGACCAATCACTCCGACAATAAACGAGCCACTAGAATCACGGAATAAGAACAAGTGTGCATTATTGTGATGCGTTGCTATGTTGTATGAACAGACAGACTGTACCCACTGTACCCCTGTTTGTCATACGAATACCTAATACATTTAATTTTATTAGATAATATCATAATTTGATATAGATACCCGTCAGTTCTGCCAGCGGCTTCGCCCGCGTGGAGGTCGATAATTATCCCACGGGAACGTACTTACCGTGATGAGAAATATCCTGTGGTAATCTAGGTTATAATCTATCTGTGTGCCAAATTTCATCCAAATTCGTGTCGCCGTTTTTGTGTGACAATAACATACAACAAACTTAAAAACCTTCACATTTATAAGATTAGTAGGATCTACAGAAGATCGGGCAGTCAAATGTCTCGCGATCGGGCCAATTTTACATAGAAGTCTTGCAATAAAATTTGTTCTGGAATAGCTAGGCCCGTCAAACTAAAAGCTGTACTCCCGACTAGTCGGGCAAAGCCTAGGCTGACAATGATTTTTATGGCCGTCCTATCAGTAGAGGTAACATACCTACAGTATAAGAACTTATTAAAACATTTGTTTTTTCTTTTTGCATATTTCCCCCAATTTGTTTTTTGAAATGAAAACTTCTTTAGGCGCGTTGGGAATTTTTTGAAATGGGAAAAGGCAATTGATCTCGCGACACTGTTACTGACACCACTGACAACACGAACGTACGTGTTTAATGTGACAATTAAAAAATATTTCCTGTTTTTTGTGTTCTTTTTCTGCGTCATGTTTACTACAAAGAAACGTATTTTCTTTTTCTTTCAAAACGACATTAAAAGTTGCCGAATCTTCGACTTTCCCTAATTTACACGCACTATGGCGACAAAAAAGAGCTTAGGTTCATACGGCGTGTTGCGGGTCCTTCAAACCTAATAAATTATTCATGAGCAGCGGAAACGTAGGCACCTCGATTACACTTAAATTAGTCGGTTCTATAAATAGGAATTAGCGTTGCATACAAAACTTTAGAAACACATTTAACTAAATGCTTAACTGTGCCTTTACATAAGTATGTAAGCGGTTAGAATCGACTATTTACACTCCACTATCGTTTAGATTGCCTGTTCTTATCGTCCAAGAAATGAACTACCAATTATCTGGACTACCTGCCTCCATTTTGGTCGAAGGTTTTTATATTTATGTGACGCGTTCGGACCTTATTACGTTTTCTGCTCGATAAGATACGCCACAAGTTTTATAGCTTTTGACTTTCCCGAAATAAGTTCGTATGTAAACAACACCATCAAAATCGGGTCACTGATTCCAATTATTATTTTCGACGCGATGGCAAGGGGGAAACTATAATATGATGTTGGGTGAGTTGGGAGCAGTAGATGCCCAATTGGGGGATCATTGATCCAATCGAGACCCAGCGCGAATGCGGTGCTCCTGACCAAACTATGTCCCATATGTTGGAGTATACAAACTGTCCACACAACTGAACTTCTGCGGACCTAAAAAACGCTAGTGATGGCGCGATTGGCGTGGCCACTGATTCCAATGAAAATGTGAAACTCAAGTATCACAATCGGCCAATAATGTTCTCAGTGCTGGGACACAGGCCTCCTCTCTGTGAGAGGAAGTCGGTGTGAATCACCAATGCGAGCCCAGTGAAAAAAAAAGAAGATGATATAATGCTGTTCCATACATTTTGACCGCGTAGGTATTGCATCTTTCTATGAAACACCAGATTTTGTTTGTTGAAAACCGACGAAAAATGTCTACGTTTCTATGGGGTCTAGAATCGTATATCCTAAAGTCATGGTTTGAGTTTGCGCGTCGATAAACCTGCCAGGTTGGCCCATAAAGAAGCACAAAATAGTAGCTTACTATAATAGTCATCCACAATGGCATAGATAAACTACCGGTATCTGGCAAAGGAAAATAATCACAATACACACTGATTACGTCACATAGCATAGTAAATCCATCGAATAAAGTAGGTTAAGTCTTTAACATAGATAGGTCATATTATATCGCTGATTGCGATAAAGGGGCTATGCAGTGCTATCAGTTTTAGTATTTTATCGTTACTACGGCAGATTATTTTTTGCAGTGCATTTTTTGTTCTTTGTTTTGTGTAGTATATCGATGCTTTTGTTGGTGTTTTTCTATTGTAAGTGTCACTGTTTCTAAGTAAAACTTCCGTCCTTGATAATTTTGTAGGAAATATTTTAAATCATTCTTTCTGACGCGGCATTCAATGATTGATTTCAAAGACATTACTTATAATTTTTTTTTAAACCGAAAATGTGCCTCGAGAATACGTGCTCTATAGTTCGTTTAATTATTCCTTACTAAATTCAGATTATGATCAGCCAATAATTTGAATTTCCCAGTTTTCCTATAAGTCAATCTGCGTTTCTATATTCACCTTCGTAACTTGAAATAGGACAAGCTTTTTCGTACACAATAAAACATAATTAAGGACCTACTTATTTACCCCTTATCTTTTATTACGGTCTATTTCCGGTCACATACCTATACCAATGTGTCCGGAAATAGTTACTTATTCGATTTGTAGAAGGAACTGTTCATATCATCGTTCTGTCTGATAACTGTATTCCGGCAGCAAAATATGGCAATTTCCGAAAACTACGATTTGAGTTTTGTTTGTTTGTAAAATGATAAGCCACTCATCCACGATAAAGCAACATATTCCAAGAGACTAGATTATTCTAGCATGGGCCCAAACTTACAAGTGCGGTAGCTATTTAGAGTGCACTTCATATCAGGGACTACTCACACTTATTCAGCTCTGTTCAGATTTTGTCCATAGAAAACAACGATTTTGTATAGAGTCCGTTCAGCTTTCCGCGGCTGAACGGATGCGTACGCAGCTGATATAAAATCGTTGTTGTTAGTGTGGAAAGTCCCTAAATCATAATTATCTCATCCCAGAATCACCGCTCACTGCTGTGTATATATCTACAGTATTCCCAGTATTCTATTGGTATTTCCCAGTTTCGTGCATCCCTCATCTAGGGGTTTTCCGCAACTTTGACGATGTCATCCACCCAACGCGCTTTTGGATGGCCTTGTATTCTTTGGCCTAGCCTTGGCTGCAATTCGGTCACACCTTTACTCCCATCGGCCGCCTCCTCGTCTACTAGATGTCCTGCCCATAATAATACCAGCCTATAATTCCACAATAATACAAGCCTATAAGTCCCACTATAAGGGAAATGCCCTTTCTTATAAAGAGAAGGTACAAAAATAGATTTCAGTACTCATGATCATTACGGTTGGATATTTGCGATTTCAGATGTCTCACGATGTTTTCCTTCGCCGTCAGTTAGTGATGTCCACAATCAACTTAGAAAGACAGAAAAAAATATGATTTTTGAAATTATCACTTTCTGGTTTCAAATTCGCATTCTCATGCTTGAGAAGCGAGATCCATAACATGCCTTAAATTAACACATTAATAATCTTCCTCAGGTGTCATGTACGACGGCAAGGAGCGTCTCATGGCCGATGCAGAGATGGTCCTGGTATCAGCTGGAGGTCGCTTGGCCAATGTCAACAACTCTACAGCGAAAACCTTCATTACGTACCGAAGAGCACACACAGGGGCCCCATGTAACGCCCTCGTCGTGGTCGATGTGTGTGTTATAGTGGCTAGTAAAGGGGAATGTCCACCCCATGCCTTTTGTATGATTCCTAAGAATTTGAATAAAGGTAAGTGTCGTTTTATAATAGAAATTGATGTTGTAGTTGTTAGTGGTGAATTGTTATTAGATCTGTGTAGTTATTTCCTCAAAACCTTGACCCCGTGCTTCCCGTGTTTCGGGAAGCACGTACAGCTGTTGGTCCCGGCTGTCAATCGTGGATCTTTAACAGTTGTTACGGGTCGTCAGAAACCCGAAAGTCTGACAACCAGTCTTACCAAGGGGTATCGTGATACCCAGTATCTGAGTTGCGGAGGTCAGCTGCCTAGCTGACCTCCGCAACTCAGATACTGTAACTGTACTGTACTGTACTGTGTGTGTCTATGTAGTCGCTCCATGTAAAATACTGGTATGTAGCTGCATCCGGTTAGAGTGGAAGCCGACCCCAACATAGTTGGGAATAGGCTAGGCAGATGCTGATGCTGGTTCTTTCCCCAAAAGACCATCTCAGAAAAAGTTTGCCTTACTATGGAATAGACTGGACCCAATGACACAGGGAATCCTAGTCCAGGGCATTGGTTAAAATTCTACCACTTGAGGCTCGTATGTAATTTGTTGCTAGTTTTTTTTTATTATATTGTACACACGGCTACACATCAAGCTATAAATTTCCAGTATAAGCTGATCTCGCATTGTATTATAGGATTTCCGTACAGTTCCAGATTAGCGTAAACTGGAAATGTATAACTTGATGTGTAGCCGTGTGTACCATGTTTTTTAAGAACCGAATTAAGTTTTTAGTTATTTATTATGCTCTAGTGCCTTATAAATTATTAAACTAGTTTGCATGGTCTTCACATGATCTGACCAAGATAATGTCTGGGCTTTAAAACAAAATTGGCTTCTGACTTTGTTTCGGGGTTTTTCTCAGAGAAGTTGACTAGGCAACTGTTAAAATATTTAATTCAGTTACTATGCCTCCGTATCGGGTTATTACTATGCAGAGGAAAATTGCATTCATTATTTGCCTTATCTAAATTAATATCATATTACCTAATGGGCTAATGATGACATTATCTAACGATATAATTTATAGTAATACTTAATCCAATGTTGTTGTAGGTATGTATTTACTATCTTTCAATACAAATCTTATCTCGTACATTGTATAGTAGTACATATTTATTAATATTTTATAACATCATATTTCTTCTAAACAAAATACTTGAAACAAGTACCAATGCTACAGTACGATATCCCAGTATGATTTTATTGTTTTACAAATTTCAACCTTAAACAAAAGCTTCTAAAGGACAGTTTCAATTGTCTTTGTCATGAAATGATTTCGTCACTCCAATGGTTTATACTTAGACTTACCCTAATGCTCAATTTCCAGGTTTAATGGGCAGTGATGTGTTTCTCTGCTACAAAAAGTCAATGAACCGTCCACCGCTAATTTCCTACAAACCCGATGTACTGTTCAGGTAATTATCTACAATACTAAATTTTTTTACCGACGAAAGAAAAGGAGAAGATTGTCAAGTTGAGGCGTACTATTTTTTTTTTAAGTATTGACCAGGCATAACTTTCCACTGAGTAGTCCGATTTTGAACATTATTTTTTATTGGAAAGAGTATATATCGAATTTGGTCCCATTTAAATGTGAAGAACAACTCCACACGTAAGTGTAGAAATAATATACTTATCCGAAAAAAAAAATATAAGTTTTTTTTTGTATTTAAAGATCGCAGCAGGTAGCGTTCTGTAGTACCTACTCAATATGTACGTGTACTAAATTTTAAAGAGCAAAGTTCTTCCAAAACTGAGTCTTTTAAAGCGGTATATCATGTCCAGATATCGAACCAATACCTCTATTCAGATAAATTCCGGTTGAAAATACCACAGACACCATACATAAGCTTCCAAAGAAAACAAATACAATGAAGTTATTGCGAAGTGCTAATCTCAGTCAGTACCAAGTTTTGGCAAAGGTCTAGGAAAGTAGGTACTCTATAATATAATAGAATTTCAGGTTTTCAATTCGGAATAGTTCAAAACGGCAACTAATTATAACGTTCTCAGCGTGCGTCATTAATTAGCGCTTTGAAACGGACCGGTGTTAATGATGATACCGTTTTACCTACTTTTAATTAGTTACATATCGGTCTGAATAAAAACTCGGTCATTTTATAATTGAAACAATATTCTGAATTTTACAATATTCTCGGTAGCAAACCGGAGTCGCACATTTATGCCCGGTTGATGACATTAGGCCCGCCCCATATTACATGGGACTTTAATATACATAACTGGCGAAATATAGGTGCACCTCTACCTAACACTTCAACGAATACAGGCGTGATGTTAAGTTATGTGTGTAATATTTAAATCAACTGAGGCCCTAGTGAGAGTTTCTTTTAACCATCTCGATCTAACGCATCGAGCGCGTTCGGCGCTCCGATTGGCCCTGGATTGGTGAAGGACCAATCGGAGCGCCGAACGCGCTCGATGCTTTAGATCGAGATGGTTAAATGAAACTCCTCTTGGGCGCTCTGGAGACCAAATGTCATTGCAAAAAATGCATGTGACGTACGGACCTTTGGGGTTCCGTTACGACCTTTTGAGTATGGATAAAAATCGACACTTTATTTGCATTGAGTTGAGTGGAATTTAAAAACAGATGGCAATGATCACATAATCAGATTTTATCAGTGATGTAATTAGTATCTGGTTTTTGAATCCATAAGAGCTAGCCTTGAATTTAAAAGATGGTAGTAACACTTACCAAGCAACTATTTATTAAGTATATTTCATTTAATTTAATAAATTATACTTTTGCCAAATCTTCGAACTTTAATCAAGACAAATGAGAAATAGTTTGTTGTTACATAAAACAATGAAGTATTGTGTTGAAAACAAAAACTGTTTCAATCCTTTTACTTTTTGTATCCCATACATCTGTTTGAAAAACGAGGTAAGATACTAATTTGTCTGTACAATATTCCTTGTAGCATCGTTCTATCAGCTCATCATCCTTCTCTGGTCCCTATTCCAACTAAATTAATATACTATATAATAAAATTCCCTTGGTCGGCGCACATTTCTTTTTCGTCCGTACTTCTCTAATAGTCCTGGCAAGCCCCTCAAGCCAAGCAATAACAGCCGCATAGGTGGATCTATCAGGTTTAGCTACGCTTGCCGTGGATGAGTGACCCAGTATCTGTATGGGTGGTATCTTTACATACCAAGACCCTTCCGTGCCTCGGAAAGCACGTTACGCCGTTGGTCTTGGCTGTCATTCGTGGATCTTTGGCAAAAGTCGAAAGTCGAGTTTCGAAAGTCTGACGACCTTCTCTCAAACCTTCTCTTCTTACCAAATGGTATCGTAGTACCCAGTAACTAGGGTGTAGAGGTCAGATAAGTAGTATCTCGATGTGAAATACCGGTATTCGGCTGCATCAAATTAGATTGGAAGCCGACCCCAACGTAGTTGATAAAATAATAGATTAAAAAATCTAAAAACCATGTTTTAAAAACCAAACTAAAAAAGCAGACAATAATTTAAAAAAAGCGTTTGGTGCTTGATTATAAAACTACTTCAAAAAACACCCCACGCTTCTTTTTTAATTTTTTTAATCTATTATTTATTTTCTATTTTTCGTTCTGGTAACTACAAAAGCGGGATTTTTCAGTTTTTTTTTTGAATTTTTTTAAACAATATGGAACAAATTTATAAAATTATTGAATTGTCATCCGTTCTCGATAAGTCTACAGAGTTTAAATGAAATCTGACCGTTTGAAGTGGGTTAAAAAAGTCTAAAGGAGTCGGTTACAAACAAACATGCTTGCAAACATACAGGTGATGCTAATAAAAGCGTGTTAAAAAGGCTACGCTGAAGATGATGACTTCTCTATTAGTCGTCATCTCACTTTCGAGACATAACACACCATACATTACTACCGCCGCTACCATACATTTATCATATATTTTTTAAACGAAATAACATAAACCTTATTCTTACCCACAGGTATCCAATGATAGAACGACGTAACTTATTGTTTCCTACATCGGTGCCGCTCTTCTGTTTACCGATGGGCGCTACCCTAGAACTATGGCCTAATAACGCAGCGATGCCTAAACCCGTCTTCTCCACCTTCGTACTGACTGTTGCGGATGCTACTTATAAGGTATGTATTAATATTCCTTAGTTATGCACTATGATGATACTAAGGGCTGATTTTAACAAAGTCCGATATCTTTTATCCGTAGAATAAAATTTACCTCTGACAATTCTACTATGGAAGATCTGTCAAAAATTCAAAATTTATTCTCAGGAGAATAAGTCTTTATTCCAGGTATAAAAGTTTGGTGAAATTCGCCCTCAGTCGACTAAATACAGTGTTCCAAAATTTAAAAAGAAATTGTCACTATCATGCCAGTTTAGAAAAGAATTGAGACAACAATTTGAGGCTTCTACTTCAAAAGAAGTAATTTATTCTTAACCGACTTAAAAAAGAAGGAGGTTATCAATTCGACATGTTTTTTTTTTAAATTCGGTTCGGGCATAACTCCGTCACATTTTCAACAAAATTCTTTTTTCGTTCGAAAGGGATTTATTTCGAAATGGTCCCATTTAAATTTCATATTGATCTGATGATGCGTTTCGGAGACAGACAACGGAACTCTTCAAAAAATGACAGCAAATCCACCAGCGATTGCTGCTATCGCATAAATATGCATTGTTTTGACCTCAAGGATGATGAAATTTAGAATTGGTGTGGGGTAGGTACTATATCTAAAAAGTGAAAAATAAAAAACTTTTTCAAAAAAACTTCCGACTTCCGGAAAAACACTACAAAGTGAAAAATAACTTTAATTTCGAAAGACGGTGACAAAAAATTTAAATACATACCCAAAGTCACCGACTTCCGAAATTAAAGTTATTTTTCACTTTCTAATGTTTTTTTCCGGAAGTCGGTTGATTTTTATTTAAATATACTACTGCTGGCACAACAACAAGTATAGAGGTACACACGCTGGTATATTCCCTATTCCGAAGATTTGTTTTGGAACAAGTACACACAGCATAACATAAAATGACACCATTTACACCCACATTTCGCCTGACACGGCAAGTACAGATATCATAAAATTGTTGTGTAGGAATGAATAAAAGTGTAAATTATAACCGTTAAAGTGCCTACGGCTGATCCAATAACTCTTGCCCTCAGATAGCCAGTATTTACTTATAATATACGATTTCCTAGAAATAAGGATGAAGCTTTATTATTATTCCTTCTTATCAACATTGGCGGACGAACGGTTAAACTTTTTAACTCCTGATGTTATCGTTAGATTACAACTTAAATAGCAATACTTAGAACTAACGCACTAAGGAACTGAGAAATATGACGTCTTGTTAGATTTATGAATAAAAAACACCAAATGTCAATAGCACAGAATGCAATGTTTAGAACCTAAGAAACTTACAAAAAACGATTCAATAAAAAAAGCCTTTTGAATAGGTATTTGAGAGTACAATGACACGAAAAAAACACCTTGTTGGACATCTGTTCTTTAATGCAGTATTTCCTGTCGGACCGATCGAAATCTTATTTATAAATGTATATTATTATGCTGTGACTCATTAAGTGATAAGGCTCAAAATTATTCAAGAACTTGTTGCCATCTACATGTATACTAACTAGCTTTTGCCAGCGGCATCGGCCGCGCGGAGCCAGCCCGCGTGGAGGTCGAAAATTATCTCACGGGAACGTACTATCGGGATGACCAGTATCCTATGCTATTCCAGGATACAACGATCTCTATGTCAAATTTAATCGAAATCCGTTCTGCCGTTTTTGCGTGATTGTGTAAGAAACATCCAAACATCTAAACGCTTTCGGTTCGTAGCCGAAAGCGTAGTCACGTACGAACATTTCCGATGTCACCCGAACTCAACCGAAACCAATGATCGGTTTGGCCGCTTAATCGGCGATTTTGCAGCCGAGTAGTTGGCTAGTCGGCCAAAGTCATAGTCGGCACATCTCTAACCTAAACATACAAACTTTCACATTTATAATATTAGTAGGATATAGTAGAAACTTAGGAAATATGGGATAATAAAGCTGAAAAGTGTGTTTGTTTTTTTGTTTGTTTGTTTGAACGCGCTAATCTCTGAAACTACCAGACGGAATTGAAAGAATCCTTTTGCATTCAATAGCCTAGTTCTTGAGGAAGGATATAGGCTACTCGACATCACGCTAGGACCCTATGGAGCTGAACAAAAATTGAAGTCTGAAAGACCACTAGGCGAAAACGAATTAGTAGCGCGATCAATGTAATAAATAACCACAACATTTTCCACATTATGTATTAACAAATATATATGCTATGATGAGGGCTCTTAGGTTTATTACTTCTATGGGAATGTTTCACTAAATAGGCAGTAATTGTACCTTATAACGTAAGAAGACTGTCCTTTCTGCAGATTTATTCGATTAAATTTTTCGTCCAATATAAAAAATCAAATCATATGATTGGTAAACGGTATTTCTTACTTTGCTCAACCACGCCATATGAGCAGTGCTAGTCACAATCATTCGATACCTTGCCGAATACGATTGTGAGGCATAAGGTGCAAAATGGTAGTAAAAATTACCCTTTTGTAGTGTTCCCCCTAAACAAACGATTCCGAGTCGGTAGCGCGTCGAATGGTTGTGAATAGCTATGCAGCCTATGCAGGTTACATTTAACAAACCAAGGAGGCGAAGGCACCAAATGCTCTGTGTAGACACAATCAACCTACCAAGCAATAATTCAAAATTCTTCAACCACAGGTATACGGCTCGGCAGTAACATTCTACGAGAGCTACCCCAGCTCCCAGCTAACAGAATACCAGATGGAACAGCTCGGATGGCGGGAAGGAATATCACACAGCACGCATTCGGTGTTCGCGATTAAATGTATCTGTTTACTGTCTCGATGGCCTTTCAGCGACACGTTTGAAAAATGGCTGCTGTACATACTCGTAAGTACAAGTACATGGTGGTTTGTTTAGCTGTTTTATAGTGACTGACCCCCATACATTTGACAGGACTTAAAATGTCCAAAATTATAACATCTCAGTTAAAAAGCCGGAGATTTTTCCTAAACTGCAGTGGGGTAGTTTGGGAAACTCGTCCTTCCTTTTGCAACCGAGGGCATCATAGCTTCTCAGATTTTATATCCGAACGCATATGGCTGTTTGATTTTGATTTATGCTAATGTACTGTTGTTCTTTCAGGAAATGTCATGGAGTCAAGAACCTTTAAACATACCTATAGAAAGATATATAACTCATTTAATAGAAGAAGTGCCCTTCCCAGAACCAAGAATACTTTTACAAGTAAGTCTAATCTACCTACAAATTACCCAGCCCTAATATAAAAAATGAAATTTGCGATGGGTCGTTCATCTTCCATTCCTCGAATCCGGCTCGAAGGACCGAGCTTTCTTTTGTTAATCGTTCTCTCTGTCTTTCATACCTATTTATGACAGTTTAATTATGAAGCTCGATGTGCTATATTTATGCCCGACATCATGCTACTTTGTTATTGCCTGTTTTATACCTACGAATTACATCATTTACTTTTAACAGTTATCACCAACAAATCAACACGACCGTGTAATAGTGACTCGTCGCGACGACCAGCCACTCGTGCGCAGCGGGGCTAGCTTTAGACAACTACTGCTCAACTTAGGACCCGACAACTGTCTACTAGTGTTAGCGTTAGCTATCACCGAACAGAAAGTACTTATACACTCGCTCAGGTGAGCTATGAACAATTCTTTCATTTCAAATGTCACTCTCTTGTCTTTATGTCATGTCGTCTTCTATACTTCCCTATTAGTGGTCAGGGAATACCCCTGCGACACTTGTCTAGTGCCTGGTTAACCTTTAGTGCATTCTCTTGTTTTCATCTATAAAAATTCGTGAATCATAAAAGTAGTGTAATCCTTCTTAGAATCGTATTGGGCATGAAAGCCGTGTTTCTTATCTGTATTGATTTTTTACAGGCCTGATACTTTAACAGCAGTTTCGGAAGCAGTTTCAAGTCTTCTATTCCCTTTCAAATGGCAGTGCCCGTACATACCGTTATGTCCATTAGGTAAGTAAAACTACACTTGCTAATTGAATATGCTATGAATAATGAGCTTTATGTGCTCTTGTTTAGGGTTCAAAATTACAGAATTTTCTTTAAAAGATATCTATGTGAATGTTTCAGGTTTAGCAGAAGTATTACATGCTCCATTACCGTATTTAATCGGAGTCGACTCGAGGTTTTTCGATCTTTACGAACCCCCACCAGATGTGACTTGTGTTGATTTAGACACCAACAATATTACAGTAAGTACACATATTCTAAAAAAGATCTCTGAAATATTTATGAAGAAATTAATGAATGAGAAAAAGAGAACACATACTTATCTATATAGGGCTTGCAACTCACGGTTGATATTAATGCTCATTCAAATCATAATTTATAATAATGTATTTATTTATTTCAGATATGTGAAACACAAAGACATATATCTCTCAAATTACTGCCGAAGCGGCAAGCGAGAGCACTAAGACAGACGCTAGACTCACTCTACGGAAATATTAGACCAGGTTAGTAAACCCACCACATTATTACTAATAAAAATGATCAGCAGCACGTCCATGGCAGCAATTTGACTTTGAAAACAACTTTATTTCGTACCGGTAACCGGTTTTCGTAATCCAATTCTTACTTTTCGTAAATCAACGCTCCAAAATAGGTTACAGTAGACTGTCGGAGCGTAGCATCATATACATAAGTGTCCTATAACGTTCCCAATGCTGAGACACAGGCCTCCTCTCTGTGAGAGGGAGTGGGCCATAATGCACCACGCGGGCCCAGTGCGGGTTTGTGGATGTGACATGTCTTGATTTTTTTAAATTGTAGGACATGCTGGTTTTCTCATGATGTTTTCCTTCACCGTTTTGTGTTACTCAAAGTAATGTGCCTGCTTGGGCTCGAACCCAAGACCTACGACATATAAGTCGGGGCCGTTACCACTAGGCCATCAAAGCTGTGGACCCCGGAGCGTATATCTACGCGGTATTATCACACTCGCGCGCGCACCATATTCCGCGGCAGATAGCGTTTTATGTACGCAGTGTGTGCTCAGACTACTACTGCTTGACCCACGAAAGGATAATGGCGTGCGGTTGAACTTGCATGCTTTAAAATTAAATCATGTTTTGATTAACTTAGTTATTGTATCGTTTTAGCTTCGCCAGTTAATCATGCAAGTGAAGCGAAATATAATGGAGAACCTACGACGAGTTTAGATAGAGATTTCCAGAAGAGGAAAAAGGAGGTAACTATTCCATTTCACCTTGATTGATGGTTAAAAGTGCTTTTACAAGCCTACTTACAGAAATGAACTATTTATCATTATATGCAATTAGAGAGGGAAACATAAGTTTTGTAACTACAAAGCTTAACGGCTACAGCACTACCGTTACCGGGCACCGTTTGACAGAATTTCAATCAATCACGTTGCATGGTTTAGCGCATTGTCCCGGCGTTACTACCATACAAACACTCTAAATACATAAAGAATAAATACCATCATTTACTTGGCAAAAGTTCGTAAAAAGCGAATAAAAAAAGTCTCATTTTTTCTTTCCAACAAAAATCAAAACTTATCTCTCATTCCATTCCATATTGTTATCCCCATGAAAAATATAACCACTGACTTTTTATATTCAACAGACGACTAATATCTCTTACTTTTCAGCAAGCCTTGGAACTAAAAATCCAAGAAGCGTTCCTACGATTCATGGCGGTGACCCTACAAGGGTACCGGAACTACCTCATACCTATCACGAAGGCACCCACTGTTGGCACCACCGACCCACATGCGCTGTTCCATATGGATGCGTTTATGAGGACCAGGGATAAGGTAACACAAAATCGTTAATAAGTTCAGATCGCAAAACTACATTAACATTTTAAATTTAAATTTAACTTTAAGACTTCCACAGACAGGCGTGACGCGACGGTGCGACGCAATTCTGATAGAACAACTTCAATGAAGTTTTCATAGACATTGTTTTATTAAAGTCGTTTCGCACCTGTCTGCCGAGCCTTTACGCTTATTAACTATTTTAATTGCAAACGTAAATTTTTAAATAACGTTTTCAGAAAGTGTAATTAGTTAAATCAGTGTATTTTTTTATTGAATTTTCACTATACTAAACTCCAAAGTTCGTGGCAGACACTGTCATAAATAAAAAACGGTAATTAAAAAACTAAAAAACCCGACTGCTTTTCTGAGTATTCATGGAAAAGCCCTAAAATAAGAAAGTCGTTGTACCCGATTGCACTTAACTTAATAATAGCCAGTTGCTAAGGCGATGCTTATAAGCAGATAAATTGTAGCTGTCGGGACCCATTCTAGAAATGGAGGCTTAGAGAATTGAGAGCACATACATATATTACATTGCAGATTACTCCAATCTACTGACGGACGGCTGACTTTCTGATTTTGTTTTTTTTTATTTTGATATACCCAGTGTCACTCTCACAGTAAATACGAATCTAACCACACCTCTCAAGCTAAAATCCATCGAGCCGTTCAGGCTGCAGAGCGTGCCAAACAATTATACATACATACTCTCGAAAAACATAACCCTCCTTCTGGCACAGTCGGGTAAAAATAGGACCGACACGGAAATTCCGTGCTAAATATTTACCGCCCTACTCATACATTTTAAGACTGCAGGATCCATGAGTCTCTGGTTTAAGGATAACACGAATATTTGTTGTTATTTTGGTCAATCGATCACAGCAACAGATTTATCGTACATTCAAATAAACTCAACTTACGAAGCAGAAGACAGCCTTCATAAAATATGTGAATGTAGTCTTTAGTAATAATTACGCCAATTCCTTGTTGTTCCAATTAAAAAAAACTATGAGCCCAGGTAAGCACGGCATGTTTTTGCCGCGACTATATTTTTCGCGCATTAGATTTTTAATGCAGTGCTCAATACTGAGAGTTGAAAATCCACTGCACGATACAATCCCGCCGCAATATTATCACGTCCTGTATCCAGTATTGATTGATTGAAGCCCATGTGCGAACATGGGCTTCAATCAATCAATACTGGATACAGGCTTTTCCTATCTCCCGGACTGGGCAACAACACCCAGTCCTCTGCATCCAGTCTGTCCCAGAAATTTTCTTATTGCATTCAAACATGGATAAGTACATGTCGCACCTTTAGAATTATAGAGACCTAAAGCGAAATTAGCTGTAAGCAAAATTGGTCTGTATAATTCAGAATTATAAAGACCTTGTTAACAATTAGCCGCAAGCAAAATAGGTCTATAATTCCAAAGGTAAGAAGTCTTTGCTTTAAACTTCATTAGAATAGAATAAAGTTTATTGTCACCGTGTTACAGCTAGTAGTAAGTACACATACAGGATAAAATTTTAACCTGTGCGCAAACTGTAACCATGAATTCAGCATATCATTCTAGACTTACAAAAATTATATTCTGGCGTAGAAATTACTTGGCGGTTATACAAAAAAAAATCAGCTGTTCCATACATTTTGACCACCGCGTAGGACTTTTCTATGAAATAGCAGATTTTTTTTTTGTATAACTGACGAATTTTTATACGCTAGTCTAGATATGCTGAATTCATGTTTACAGTTTGCGCATTGGTTAAAAATTTACCCTGTATACACAAAACTATAATACCGGAAGCAAAAGGTTTAGCATTATGCTTAGGTCTCCCTTGCGGGTTGCTAAGCACTGGTTTTCAGCTTAAACCCTTGACTCCTGTTTACAAAAAAAATAAAAATTATAATTTAGCAACAACGGATAAATTAAAAAAAAAAAACACAATTTTAATATAAGTTGATCATACTTGAATAAATTACCAATTACGTCTTCTTTTTTTTTACAGACGCACCAACGTTTCTACGGCCTAATGATGCGCACACAAATGTTCACCCGTTTCATAGAAGAGCGATCATTCGTGTACGAACCAGACCAAGGATTAACTTTCTTCGACGAATGTATAGAAAGGGTCGCAGCCGGTGATGAACAGCTGTTAGGAATGGATACCAGTAATGTTTCCGAGAGGACCGCTTTTGTATTGCCGCCCGATCCGCCTGATCCGGGTAAGATTGTTTGATCTTTTTTTTATGCTTTCTTGAATGTGGAGAGTTGCTCGTGCTAAACTCTTCGAGCTTCTATATCTGTGCTAATAAATAAAATGTCAAAATAAAAATAAAATTGAAGTGTCTGTAATGTCAAAATAAAAAAAATGTTTTTTTTTCCAAATACATATGAAAGCATAACGGTACTTATAACAAAAAAACAATGGTTTTAATTTTGTGTCTGTTTGTTACGGCTAATCTCCGAAACCGACCGGACCGATTTTAACGGGACTTTCACTGCTGATGTAATAAGGAGGAACATAGGCTTTTTGCCACGGTAGCACATACCCGTGGGATACTTTCCGACAGCCACGCGGACGAAGCCGCGAGCACAGCTAGTTGTAAATAATGCAATATTATGTTATGTTCCTTATGCCTTGATGGACAGTTTCTTTCTGAACGATCGCAATTACGCTAGCAAGATTTCACACCTCGATTCGGACCCTATCATTCGTCTGTGGGGTTTTTTTTTTTGAGGATAGGAAATCATCAAATAACTTCTCCCGCTCTGGGCGGAACAGGCGGGCGTGTCAGACTTTTACTGACTAAAACCCACCCGTGTTTCTTCAGTTAGTTGCCTGTGTTCCAGGGGCCACGGTATCTCTTTCGAACAACACGACCCTGTCTTGGTCCTTACCGGACGGCGAGCTACCCATTAATCGCCGTCCGCAAGCTCGCGCCTTCGGTGGCCGGGAATCGGCTTGGGATTCCCGACGCCCAGGGTGTCTCCTGCGGCGACTAGGGCCATGAGGGCGCAGAGATTGCCTCTCCCTCACGTGCGCCGCCTCTCTCTTTGCGAGGAGACTGTTTCACAGAAGGAGGTGACGGCTACCCATGCACTCTCGCTCCGTACCATGGCCTGGACCAATGCCGGATGCGAGAGATCGCCGCCGCCGATCGCCTCCACGAGGACACGGTGGTGCTCCGCTTAAGCCGGGCAGACCTCTACCGTATGCTCCACCGTGTCTTCAGGGCGATCTACGCAGTGGAAACACCCGGGCGTTTCCTCCCGCCTTATGCGAAACAGGAACCTCCCGAAACACCCGTGTCCTCGAGTGAGGACCTGCGTCAGGCGGAAGGTGCGGACGCCGTGCCGCCTCTCAATCCACTCCTTAAAGAGGGGACGTACCACTGCAATTGTGCCGTGCCCATACGTCTGTGGGGTAATGGGGTATAGTACTATTATCAAAAATATGAATGAACTAGCTTCTGCCCGCGAATTCGCTCGCGTCAAATTTCTTGCTCCCCGACCCACCCCATCGCTCGTCTCGTCTGCCCGTGCGAGTACTTCGTATTCGTGACTTTTTCTCTTTGCTCGGCTCCTAAGGGTCTTAGCGTAAAGTTATGGCGTGCCTTCCTCGATAAATGGGCTATCTAACACTGAAATAATTTTCCAAATCGGACCAGTAGTTCCTGAGATTAGCGCGTTCAAGCAAATAAACAAACTCTTCAACTTTATTATTAGTATAGATTAGGAAAGATTGCTTATTTTAAATGCACGTGCAGCTTAACCTGACAGATGTATACGTGCGGATGTTATTATTTATCCACAACCCCCTACCTCTCTTATTGTAACCGTTATACCGTATTCCAGAGGCCACATATAAGTACGAACATTTCACGCTCGACGAGAAAGTGATCCAGTGGTGCGGCGGCCGCGCGCGCGCCGCCGCGCTGCACGCGCTGCCTCCTGCCGCGTTGCACTCGGCCGAGTCACTCAACGACGCCGAGCCCATGGCCAGGCGGACTAAACATGAGATCGCTGCTGCACAGAGGTATACATCTTACTTACCTACCCATAGATTATACATAAAAGTCCTAGCCATATTATGTTCTTTAGAAACTGGTGTTCGGGCTATCGCAACTACAGAACATAAGTCTATACAGGGTGGCAGCGACATCGACGCGCAAACTGAAACCATGAATTCAACACATGATGTTTGCACTATTACTTGCTTGCTTGCTACATATCTACATAGTCAGACGCGATCAAGAGAGCTGTTGAAAGCGCCATCTACCGACCAAGTCCACACTACAGAAGACCGCATAACTAGAGGGACGAGACGCCTCGTATTTGTTCGCGATTCTTCTTCTTCGTCGTCAGGCCAGGCAGCAGCATTGAGTGCTGAGAATTCTGTGCAACTCCTGCGCAAGTCTCTCAAATCACTATTTAGAATTAAATTTTGGCCAACTATGGACATAGTCGATACTGTGCAAAAGAATGAATAATCCAAGTATGCTAATCACTATTTAATCATTTATAATATTCTTAATTTCTCGTAATTCTTTTCAGACTAGCCCGCAAAGCGAGTTTATCAGCAGAAGCTTGGGCCAAGTGTTTGCTAGGCGCCTGCTATTCACTGTATTTCTTGTCACTACCTTGCCGTATGATGCTGAACCGTGGGAAAGAACATGCAACATTGAGAGCTGCGTATGAGTTGTTAGAACGAGCCACGAAGTTAAAAGTTCCTTGTGATGAAGTGAGCATTTGTATTCCAAATATTTATCACCATAGTGCTCTACGAATAAAAGCAATCATATTTACTTTATGAATATTTTCATAATTAACTACAAAAAAATATATATACACCGTGAAATTGAAATGGTTGTTTTCCCGCGGCAGAACAACTTGCCATAAGGAGTACTTTCGAAGCATAGAGTAAATTTAAAAAAAAATAGATATTTTTTGTTTTAAAATAATTAAAATAATATTCATCAACTCGATAAAACACTACTCGATAGTAACACTACAGGTAACTTGTAGGTACTAGTCGAATCGCACGCACCTCCAACAAAGGGAACAGCGATGCATAAATGTTCAATGCAAAATAAACTCTCGCACGTGGTAATTTTTCACAATGGTTAATCTGCCATTTTTTTTTTCTAATATTTTACTTGTTTATAAAACGATTGTATTACCAAGACAAAACCATTTCGCTGCGGGAAAACAACCATTAAAATTTCACGGTGTAGGTATATTTAGTTAATACGAACCATTTTAAATTACACTCTGTAACTGTCTACTGAGCATGAATGTAATGGTAGTAAAATGTTTGCTCCGGATTTTCATACTTTGGTGGTATCTTTTTGTTCTTTCCTAAATTGCAATTCTCTGCGATACACTCACCAATATTGAGAAATTTAATCTCAAAGGAGAAAATCGTTTGGCATTTCTACTCCGTGGCATCTGGCAAAGCATTTATTGATCCTTTAAAAAAACCTTGCTTTGTTACATTTAATAAATTCTCCTTCCTTTCAGGTATGTTATCGCGTTATGATGCAGCTATGCGGCAATCATTCGCTACCGGTATTAGCAGTGCAGCTACTGTTCCTAATGAAACGCGCTGGTCTGCAACCTAACGCTCTCACGTATGGGTATTATAACCGATGCGTACTGGAAGCCACGTGGCCGCAGGATATGCCGAGGTATTTTGGATATTCAAATTTAAAAGTATTCGTTGATACAGAGCTTTAAATTTCGATTAATCTCGTCAATATTTTATCATCTATACAAATAAGTAAAATTGAAGTGCTGGTTTGTAAAGTTAGACATTACAAAACAACACTTCACCAAAAACGATTTTTAAAATTTTTGTCTGTCATGTATGTTAGTTTGTTCCCGCTAATCTCCGAAACCGCAGGACCAATTTTGACCTGACTGGCAGATGGCTGATGATATAAGGAGTAACTAAGGCTACTTTGTTTTACAAAAGAATAAGGGTTCCGGACAAAAAAATAAAAACTATGAATTCCAAATATTTCTGGGAACTTTGTCGCTGTCGCTGTGTGTTGTTGACATATAATTTAACCATTTTTGAAACACTACTTCATACTGTGTTTTCATAGGTTTTAATTCAGTGTATAATAATGTTCACTAACTCTACAGCAAACCGAAATTATTTATTAATTAAATAAAATTATATTTTTTTTTTTATGTACAAGGTTCATGTACAAAAACCAACAATTATCGTTTATGAAATGCGTGCTATGCATGATAGCTAGTAACAAATAAATAAATGAAAACACGTGCGATTAGAAAATGTAAAACCTGTGGACAAATAATTGCTGTGGTGACTACAGACGCAATGTGTTGAATAAGATTGCAATGTTAACGAATTGTATGAATTTGTGTCCTACAAAAAATATTTTGTTGTGTAGCGGCGCACAGCTCCTGTGGAACAAACTGCGCATAGCTGTAGTGGGCGCGGCGCTGTTCCGGAAGGCTGGCGCACAGCGCGCTGGGCGGAACTTGCTCAGCTACACGTCCGCGGGCAGTAAGTACTCATTTCATGTTACGATTTATAAGGTCAATTTTCAGTCACCGTTAAACTTTCTCCAAGGAACATGGGTCGAAATAAGAAAAAAAAAAACGGGCCTCCCATGAAAAATTAATAAGTTAGCTGATCGATTTTGTATGGGAGGTCCGATCTAATTTTTTTCATATTTCGACCCATGCTCCTTGGAGAAAGTTGTTCAATTTCACGGGTACTATCACCCTGAAAAATTTAAACGGTGCCTGAAAATTCGTCTTGTATACAATCTTTTGCTGTTGGATACACACTTACGAACTTATATCAGGACACAAGAAACTTTCGAGCACTTTTGCTTCAGTTAAATATATTGTTTTTACTGTGTAATAGTAATATAATTTCCCTAGCCTTTTCCCAACTATATTGGGGTTGGCTCCCAGTCTAACCGGACGCTGCTGAATACCAGTATTTTGCATGGAGCGACTGCCTATTTGACCTTCAAAATCCAGTTATTGGATAAAACGATATCTTGGCAAGACTGGTTCAGCCTTTCGGGCTTTTGACGACCCGTAACGACTGTCACAGATCCATGAATGATAGCCGGGACCTACGGCTTAACGTGTTTTCAGAGGTACGGAGGGTTCTTCGAATGTAAAAATAGTCGCCCATTCACGGACAAACTGCGGCAAGCGTAGCTTAACCTGATCGATCGACCCGTGCGTGTGGTATTACTTAGCCAAAAGCCCCTGAAATACCACAATTATTGATAGCATGTTTGTTTCCAGGTAGCAGCACACTGCCGCGCGTACGGTCTGCGGCGGCAGTGGGCGAGGGCGCGGAGCTGGCCGGCCTGGCCAGCATGGCCGTGTGCGAGCCTGCCAACAGCAGGACCAGTCTGGACTCAGGTGTGTACTAGATAAGCTTACTGTACAGTCGCATAAACTATGCATCACGCTGAAGTGCATGCCCCCGGGCTTGCGGACGGTGAGTAATGGGTAGCTCGCTGTCCGGTAAGGACCAAGCCCGAGTCGACGGCGCGTTGTGTTCCACGCGCGCCTCAAAGCGATGTCAGCACCAACTGATGGGGCCCGCAAGGGCCGACGCCTGCCAGGGGTGCAGGTTGTTCGATAGAGACCGTCGCCTCTGGAACACAGACAACTGAGAGAAGAGAACACGGGTGGGTTTTAGTCAGTAAAAGTATGACACGTCCTCCTGCTCCACCCAGACCGGGAGGAGATATTTGATGATTTCCCACCCTCTAAAAAAAAAGTGCATGCCCCCTCGCACCCCCTCCTCCTATCTCAGCGTCAAGATGATGGCGCCATCAACTGCAGGTGCACAGTCAAAGCGACCAAGTTATACTTTAATACCAAATGGATTATACATGTGCAGAATTCAGCACGTAATTCTAGAAACCCAGGATTTAAAAAAAAATCTCCTGTTATATAGAAAAATATCTGGATGACCGCATTTTTTTTTGGTTAGACGTTTTCTAAAAATGAAACCTAGCTAGATCGATCTATCGCCACCGAAACCCCCTGCATACTAAATTTCATGAAAATCGTTGGAGCCGTTTCCGAGATTCAGATGTTATATACAAGAAATGCTCTTTTAATTATATTATATTAGATATCGAAAATATACAAGATGTAACAGAATAAACACAAGACCTGAAAATTATTTTTTCCTAATTGACTACTATATCGATTTCAGTTCTGTTATTTAAAAAAAATATGTATTTGCCATACCTACCGCTGATTGAGCTAAAGAAAATTCAATCTTATTTTGAGGCAATAAGAAATGCATTAAATAATGCTTGGGTCAATACGTTTTTCTTAACAATAACAGTGAGCTTTAAAAAAGAAAAACAAGTTTTGGTCATTGTATTATGCTTTAAATTTAACTCAATACTCTAAATGCCATGCCATGCAATGTCATGTGTGTCATGCGTTAATTATGTTACACGTTGTAAATTTACTATTTTACTAACGCAATCAAAACGTTTCTTTTTTTAATAACTGACGAAAAAAGTTGGTTGCGCGTCTATGTCCCTGCCACCCTATATAAATAAGTACAGAAAAATTGGTTTTCAAATAAAATTAAATATTTATGTACATATTTTGCTTCAGCTCAATTAAGGGCACAGGGACAACTATTTCAACTCTAAAGACCTATCACTAAAACTAACCATGCATCATGTACTCAGTATCACAACTAATGTACCAGTGGCGAAAGCACCATATAACACTATTCCTACCGGCTTCCCTTTGAGGATTCGCATCGGCAGTTCTATTAAAAAATGGCACGTCAATAATGACTACTATTGTCAAAAAATATAGTTACACTACGGGTATTTAATTCAAATTCACCATAACATTCAAACAACAAAAACGGTTATTTTTAGCTTTGTATTACAGCAAATAAAAATGTTCTAAATCAACCCAGCGCCAAACTTCAAAATCAAATCAAATCAAATCAAATTATTTATTTGCATAATACAGGTAGGTGAGATGTTACAAATAAATATAAAGTACACTGTATCATTACCTAATAAGATGTGCAAATTATATAAATAATTATACAACTAGATTATCGATAATGTATATCGATAATCTAGTTGTATAATTATTAAAATAACATTTCAAAATTATTATAATCAAATAAAATTAAAAATTAGAAATAATAATAAAATAAATTAAGAATAAGTAAGTACTACAAATGTCAACGGATTAAAGATACAAATTGTCGGATGAATTATAATTCATGTCATTAAAATAAAATTACATAAATGTCAAATAAAATTATTACTGTACGTCACACTATTTTTATTATTGTTATATTATTTCACGTCAATTTTCTCTTACTAGAGGTATGTATCTATAGTTTTATCCTGTAGGTACTCCTCGACGTTATAATAACATTTATTGACTAGTAATTTGTTCAGCTTCGACTTGAATTGGTGAACAGGTAACGTTTTGACATCATCAGGCAACTTGTTGTAAATCAATGATGCCATACAAAGAATACTTTTATTGATTAGTGCTGTTTTCCCATATGGTATTTCAATTTCTAATCTTTTTTTGTCACGTAATTGTCTGTAGTAGCTTTTAAAAGCAGTCTTATAATAATTAGGATTTAATTTCACAAAAACATTAAGTTCATATATATAGAGCGAAGGCAGTGTCAAAATTTTTAAGCTTTTAAAGTAGGGTTGACAGCTGGTAGTGTTGTCGATATTACAAATTGCTCGAATACATTTCTTTTGAGCTTTAAATGCATATTCCTTATCGACTGAGTTGCCCCAAGCTATAATACCATATCTTAGGACAGGTGCAACAAGTCCGTGATAAGCAGCTAATACGGCTTCTTTATTGACAATTTTTGTGAGTTTGTACAGAGCAAATGAGGATGTATTAATTCTTTTGCAGACATATTCTAAATGTGATTTCCATGTCAGTTTATTGTCAATAATAATTCCTAAAAACTTTGTATGTGTGACAGGATGTACTATTTTACCTTGGTAACTAACGTTTATATTTGTCAGTTGAGTTCTCTGGTGAAAGTGTATAATTTTCGTTTTGTCAATATTTATTTTTAGATTATTTTCGGTTAACCATTGTACTATCGTATTTAATGTTTGGTTTACTACGTGCTCATAATCACTTTCGCTGTCGCTTTTTATAATAACGGTGCTATCATCTGCAAATAGTACCATTGGATGATTGATATGGTTAGGAAGATCATTGATATATATCAGGAACAATGGAGGGCCTAGGACACTTCCTTGTGGAACTCCAAATTTTATAGTTTTCGAGTATGACTTATGTTTAATCTCGGTTCGTGTTTTCTGACATATTTCTGTTATTTCTACAATTTGTTTTCTATTATGCAAGTATGAAAAGATGAGATCTAACGCTTTACCTCTTATGCCATACATGCTTAATTTTTGCATTAGTATCCTATGGTCAACTCGGTCAAAGGCTTTACTCATATCCATGAAGATGGCACATGTTGGTATTTTTTTGTCCATGGCGACCAGAATTGTTTTCAGTAGGTCATAAATGGCCATATTTATTGATTTCCCCTTGCGAAAGCCTTTCTGTTCGTCTACTAAAATATTATATTTTTCTAGATAACTGTATAGTCGGCTATAAATGATTTTTTCAAATAATTTTGAAAAAATGGGGATCAGCGCTATGGGTCTATAGTTCCCCATTTTTCGTTTGTCTTCTTTTTTGTGTAGTGGAATGACAATAGCCGTTTTAAGTTTTTCTGGGTATATTCCGTTAGAGATGCATAAGTTAATTATGTAGCATAGCATAAGCATAATCGGGAACTAAAAATCATTAAACAGTAAACAGTGATCCGTAATTATATCACTTTAGGTCACGTGGCACCACTTGATATGGACGAGAGCAAGCCGCTGTACAACGGGTTATATGACAGAGACAGATATAGAAAAATGAGTCAACGAGAACGAGACGAAGGAATATTGATTATATATACACATTTTATTTGGTTTCAGCTGTTGAATTTTATTCTATTAAATTTTACATTCCTGTATTAATTTTAGAATGATATTAAGTATTCTTTATTGATACGTCAGTAAGTAAAAGCCGACTTTGCTTCGGCTTACCTCTTAAGAAAAATTGACACCTCGCCGCTGTAATGTACTAAGATGTGTTGTTTCATTCATAACAATATTGAATTCCAGCGTGTGACCGCGAGGCGGAGGCCCGCTCCAACGCGTTCGAGGCGCTGGTCCGTCGCGGGAACATCGTGCGCGACGCGCACACGCGCACGCACGCGCACGGGCTGTCTGCTGCCGCTGGGATACTTATATCTGGTAAACTAGCGTTTTTAACTACAGCTTTCCTCTGTTCTACTTTGCAGTGTCCAATAGGATTCATAAGAGTGGTCTTTCGATGTTTTGACAACTTGAACTTGACACTATATTGATTGTATTGAATTTTAAATTGGATGGTGTCAGAACTTTGGTTTCATACAAGCACGGACTTGAAGATCGCTGGTATTGGACAATTGACCAGGATTGGTAATGTATTTAACCCAAGCTTCTGCTAAATGTGGAAACGTTATAAGACCAAGGTCGCGCAGTTCTATGTACCTCCTATTCTGCAATTAATTTTGTGTCCTTTTGTCACCAGGTGTACCGTCCAACCCGGATCTAAGTCAGACAGCGAGACCTAGGAGTAATTCATTGAACAACGAAGAAAAAAGTACACCTATTCCTATACCCGAGAAGAGACAGGTAGACAGTTTATCTTGGATATTTACTGCTATGCTGACAAAGTTGATAATTTCCAACATAAAATAAAACCCTTTTCCCTTGAAATCAAAGTGAATGTTTTTTAAAACACTGTTATTCGCAACTTTTTAATCTTTAAAATGTTTATATACAGCCTATACACGTAAGTCCGGACAGCCCGTCAGACCTACGTATCCTCACGCGGTCGGAGAGCTTCGCGGGAGACGCGCAGATCGTGCAGCAAATACAGAGGCTAGCATTTCCTCCTAATGGTTGGTATTATTGTCAATGATGTCACATGTACAGGGTGTAAGGGAAACGCTTCCGTAAACGAAGACAGGTGATAGGGCTAGTGATTCTCGATACAGTACAATAAAAAATCTAGATTTTATTTTATGATTTCTACCAATTTTTTTTAGTATTTTTTTGTACACTGTGCTGTGAGAACAGTCAAATGAACCATTATTTGTGATTAAACACATTTAAAAACGACCCCAAGTCTAGACGGCGACTTTAGGTTTAGGCATCCTAAGTAAAGCGATGCCAAAATAAAAAAAAGGAGAAACATTACAGAAGCGTCAAACGTTTTAAATTGATGTAAAATAATCAATTTAAGGTGAAAGATTATTGGTATCCGTTTGTATTTAGGTTGTATATGTATAACCTACGTTCTGGCTTCGGAAGCGTTCCCCTTACACCCTGTATGAAACGCTTCGCACACCGTACTTTTTCGAAGATTCTTCATTTTCATCATCATCAGCCTACAGCAGTCCACTGCTGGACATAGGCCTCTCCAATTGCATGCCATTCAGCTCCATTCAGTTGCGGAGACCCTGCTAAGATCGTCGCCCCACCTAGCCTGAGGGCGTCCTACCTACGTTTGCCGATTCGCGGTCTCTCTTTCGATGTTATGTTGCTATAATGAGGTGTAGTGCATTGTTGCGACATAAAAGATTAATCTAGCTTTGTTGCTCAATCAAACTTACATAACATCACGCCTGTATTCCACGAAGGGGTAGGCCATTCGCTAGTTATGTGTCCAACGCAATAGCTACCAAGCTTATAGTCATGAACCGATCATAAACTCAGACTCCGGACTACTACTGAAAACATCATCATCATCATTTCAGCCGATAGACACCCACTGCTGGACATAGGCCACCCCTAAAAACAAAATATGAGCGGGTTTGCCATAATCGCCACACTTGGCAGGCGGGTTGGCGATCGCAGTATGGTGACAAATGCATAGAGAACGCTGCTGGCCATTCTCTAGTGAGACCCTTAGTCGCCTTCTACGACACCCACGGGAAGAAATGGTATTATGCTATTCTTTACGTCCGGCACCACACGGTCTATACCGTGTCGGATACTGAGAACTTGTTAATGGAAAAATATTAAATTAGTAACTACCCAATAGTACTACCAGACCCGCTAATCAAACCTCGCACAGCGCACAGCGCACAGCAATTCGCGCTTGAAACCAGCTGAATAACGAGACAGGCAGCTATTTAATCGCTTACTATACCAACATTACGCTTACTGTACAACGTTTGTGTTCTTTCACCATAATTAGCTTAACTACTGCCAGGCCATATGAGTTACTTCACATCATTGTTTATTTTATTTGACTGTATAAACCATTTATTTTTTCTTAATGAAATTTTCATTTATTGTTGAATGTTAATTACCTACCTATCCTTGTATAGAACCAAGTTCTTCTTACTTAATAGACAGCTGTGCTGCTGGGGAGTTTGTTGCGCCACTTCTTCTTCCCAGCTAAAGCACTAGGAAGTGGTGAAGGGCGGGCGTTTTGGGGGACTGTCTTATGTAATTTCGACGTTCAAAAAGTGCTGACACCAGCCTAGTTTGAATAAATTACTTTGATTGATCATAATATATAATGTTATTATTTCAGTAGTAACACCCAACATAAAATCTCGATGTTCGCGAACACTGAGTTTCCCTGAAGAGCCGGAGAAAGAAGCCGCGGCCACTGACCTTCCTGATGCTAAGACGTCACCGCTCAAGTTAGTATATTGTTTTTTATTTAATAATTTAATATTAACGTTTTATACACAAACCTTTCGGAATAAATTCTCTAAATAATTATTAAAAAGTGCACCAAAATCGGTTCCGTAGCTTTTAAGAATTAGAAGTACAATGCAGTCATGCAGACAGACACGAAAAACGACATCAATTTATTTATATATAGAGTCAAACTAAATTAGTTAGCGAAACTCCTAATTCCTCCTCCTTAAATTAGATATTTATCATTCTCCTACCCCTACCCAAATTTAATTAGGATCTACGCAACATGTCATTTTCTTCCTCACTTCTCTATTAAGGCTTCTTCAAACAGCCGCGACGCGACACTTGTAGAACAATTTCTATTATGTTTTCATAGAAATTGTTCTACGAGTGTCGCGACGCGACCGTCGCGTCGCGCTAGTCTGCACGAGCCTTTAGTCATCATCTCTGTAGTCACACCGTTTCTAAACATATCATCATTACCACAGTCCATCCATTTTTTCTTTGGTCTCCCCCTACTCTTATAGTTATTAGATATTAAACAAGATAAAATACTTTATCAACCAGACCATTAGAAAAATCTTGTACTTAGTTACTTACTTGAAGTATGATTAAAGAAAATTGTAGTAAGACTAATATTTCAAGTAACTACACTACCTACGGCCGTCGACCACAATAAAAAAGTTTTATCGAAAAATATTTTCATGTTTTATCATAATTAAGATATCGATACAGATGACGTCTGCAAAATTTCGCTAGCTAATTTAATTTAACTCTGTAAATTCTCATGAAACACATTTCTAAACTTCGAAGCAAACAATCGTGGCACAATACTTCCTGCTTACCCCACAGAGTATCAGCCCGCACACCAGTGCTAAGCGACGACCCGCTGGGCGCACTAAGCCAGCCCGACGCCCCGACCGTGCCGCTCATCCCGCCGCCGACCGACGAGCCTGCTCTACCGAAGCACGAGCTCAGCGTCAGCCCTAAGCTGTTCCATCGTAGGAGCAACTCGTTCCAAGATGAACCACCGCAGGAACTCACAGGGTATACACCTTCCTTGAATACTTGGTTGTTAATGAGCTTTCTTTGCAGCCTGCATGTGATGGCATATGATATGGTGGTCTGTGAGTGGTCAGAATGGTCCGTGTCAAAGTTATTGATAACTGACAAGTAAGCCCACGTCCATACGGACGTGAAAATATCGCGCACTGGATTTTCAACCTAGGCGTCGAGAGTTAAAAATCCAGTGTGTATTTTCGACGCGCTGAGATGGTCGTATGTCAAATTCTCAACGCTCGGCTCAACATAAAGTCCGAAAGTTGATAGAGTCAGGGTTTCTTAACTCATTACAAATTGCGGCCCGCTAATTATTAATAGGCAATATGGCCGCCGCGTCCACTCGCCGTTCGGGCCGCAGTTCACAACACCTGCGTGCCTCGTACCACGAAAACGGCGAAAGCGGGAGATAAGCGACAGCTGCTTTATAGTTTGCGATAATTAAGCGACAGCTGCTTTATAGTTTGCGATAATTAAGCGACAGTCGCTTTTCGGAGATGTATCATTATATTTATTAACTCTCACCGAACGGACTGTAGAGTGTTAAAAATCCAATGCACGATAATATCCCGCCTTGATATGTTGACGTCTGTGCGAATGTGGGCCTAGCTGGGACGCCAGTTTGCCGACTGGTAAAGCGTCGCGCGTTTAAGAGGGCAGCACCAAGGTATACCGCGAAATTCTTTTTTTTTTGAAATTTGCAGATCAGTGTCAGGTTGTATGTTGAACAAAATATGATTCGCGACTGTAAGAAGTATGTATTTACCTAATTATAATAAACTAGCTGCCCGTCCCGGCTTCGCACAGCTGGGATCCCTATTTTTTTTTTTTCGTTCGACCGTTTCTTCTCCGACTTACTTTGCAAATTCGACTACCACGAAAAATTCTTTCCATTTTTCGGGTCAATAATGACACTCACAAATAATGTTTCTTTCTTTTGGTAAAATATTTTTTTCAATCGGTTCAGTAGATCCAGAGATTACCCCTACAACCTCACAAACTCACAAACTTTACTTCTTAATAATATTAAGTATAGATTAAATCATGAAAACAACCTTCTAAGTTCATGTTACTCTATTGGACGACAATTTCGTGAAATATCAATTAATAGACACTGGCCAGCAGATTCCAAATGAAAATTTGAATTTACCGCGCTGCCCTTAAATGTTAAAAGATTGGCTCAAATTCTGACCGCACGCAGACTATACTATTATACTCCCTGATTTGGAAAAGTCCTTCGCTGCGGAAGACCTGTAAGGTGGTAGATATTCTCGTTGGAATTTCTATGTACCTAATTTAGCCACATCAGCGAAGCAGTTGTCTTTGGCTACCCAAAACTAGGGAAAAGGTCCACAGATTTCTATGGCAATATCCACATCTTTCATCAGGCTTTATTATTCCTTTTAAAATAATCTACTACCTACCAACGTGTTTGTGTGATTTTGTTTCCCTTTATCTTTCTATAAATAGCTTAGATACTATCTATCTAAACTCTTCCGGCAGCATGTTATGCAAACAAGACCCTTCTGTATATCCTTCACGTAGTTGCTCAGAGTCATAACTAGCATAGAAAAAGTATAGGGTAATGTCACTCGCAGGGTCGTTGGCTCCAGCTCCATAGTGATGAAACACCGTCTAGATAAAAATATGATCAGATTCCTTAGCTGTGAGTGTAAGTATTATTGATTTTCCCTTTGACATTTTTCAGTAGCAGCCTGAGGTCTGAATTTGTGCCCGGTTGATGGAAAATCCCCCCCAGCGAACCCCCTCCCCTATTGCAGGGGCCTTAAACGTAACTGGCTAAGTAGGTGTACTATAGAGTTACACCTCTGCCTAATGCCTAAATAAATCATGTACTTATTTCAAAAGGCACTTTTGAACTTCGAAAATTTACAACTAATACATTAGATTAAAGTAAAAATTTTAAATATTAAAGAATACATTAATGTATTCGTTACCTACATGTTAGTTATTCCTCTGAGCATAGTTGAGTGCCTCCCCCCTCCGCCCCTTACATTACACTGCGCCCGCTAACGTACGAGTACAGCTAGAGCTACGCCCCCATTGAGCAAGATAACCTCGATAGTTTCCTGTGCGCAGGAAACTGCACAGAAGTGAGACGGCGCCGGCCGGGACCGTGTCCTCCAGCCTCGTCAGCTTGGGGAACACGCTCAAGATTAGCTTCGGGTGAGTCCAGTAGTTTGGAATTTAGTGTTTTTTAAACATACAGGATGTAAAAAGATACAACACAGCCGTCAAATACGCTTTCTGTACATCAAACTCAGTAACATTGTACAAAAAAAGTTCTGGGACACGACTTACATTTTTGGTGCCAAAGTTTGCTGTTTGCGGTAGTGCGCAATATGCCGCACGCAAAACATTGGGCTTATGGGTGCATGTAACGGTACAGGGGTCAAGGGGGTATTTAAAGTTGTGGTTTACAATTAAAAACTTATTTTGGTAAAAAAAATGTCAGTAAGTGTTGGGATTTCGACCTTCAATATCTCCGTAACCAGAACTTTCCCACGTATAGTCCAGTACAAAAAAATACTATATTAACAGGGAGTACAAGTGACTCGCGGCTTCTTTCAGTGTCTTTTTACACCCGATATTTTAGAAATAGACTGCGAGAGTAATCTTGTGCTAAGAACATACTTATTTCAGTTGTAAATTCATATGTTCATTGTTTTGGTGTGCTCAAAATTTTAATGAGTGTTTTGCTATTGAACTCTGCTGCTGGAAAGCTTGTCTATAAAATTTGAATTGAGGGGATCGTGGTTTAGTAATAATAGCCGGACGGGTCAATCGATCAGGTTAACTTACGCTCGTCGCGGTCGGTCTGTGGATGAGTGACCATCTTTACATACCAAAACCCCTCTGTGCCTCGGAAAGCGCGTTTAACCGTTGGGTTGTCAGTAGTAGATCTTTGACAGTCGTTGCGGGTCGTCAAAAGCCCGAAAGTCTGACAACCAGTCTTAGAAAGGGGTACAGTATTACCCAGTCAGTCGATTGTGGACGTCAGATAGGCAGTCGCTCCATGTAAAATACTGGTAATTCAGATGTGTCCCATTATAGCTAGGAAAAGGCTAAGCAGATCATGATGACATGTTTAGAATTTAGAATTACATTATAAGCTTAAGCAGCAGAGAAATGGCAATATTTATCGAAATGTTGATTTGTCAGAATGTTTCTTAATAAACTTAGTACACCAAGGTAATTTCGATGTGTCAATATTACTGTATGAACTTGGTGTCTATGTATAGATGTCACACTGCTATGTTTTAGTTCACGACAAACATCTCGTTCAATACTAAGCATGTTCGTTTCATTGTCAGGGGAGCTTTACTTCCCTGTTTTTATTTTCTTTTAGTTTTTTTTATTTTAGCCTTCATTTTTAGCTGCGTTGCATCGTCAAGTAAAAGTTTAGTAAAAATCGATTGACATCGGATCGCCTATGTCAGTACACATATCCAAAAAAGTAATCAAGCCAGTTGTCTGAGCATTTTAACACAGCTAACCGCAGTCCTCTGCTGGGCTTGGCCCCTTCTAGGTGGCGCCACTGTCCACCGCCTTCCGGTCCATCCAGTCTGTCCCAGCCACTTTCTTGAGGTTATCGGTCCATCTAGCTGGGGGGCATACCACGCTACGTTTGTCGATATGCGGTCTCCACTCTAGGACTCATCTGGTCCATCGGCTATCTGTCCTTCGACAAACACGGCCCTCCTGTCAGCTTCCTTCTCAAATTTTGCGTCTACCAAGCTGGATGACTTGCTCTAGGTAAACATTATCCTTCACAACTTCGAGAGGCGACCCTTCGATGTGGATTCGACTCGGCTACACGTGTGAATTGTATAAAACTTTTATCTTGTCCAAATTCTATGCCATGCGTCTAGTCTAACTGGTCCAGTTTGTTTAAGCATATCAGAGAGACGTCTAATGCTCAAATCCCCTTTTTCATAAGACACTCACAATTCTACGACTGCAAAGGTTTTGACGGAATTGATCCCACAATTCCGACACAACTGATGCAGCGAAAAGATGTTGCCATTAAGTCAGATTTACACGTTGCGGTTTAATTGCTTTAGCTCACTATAAATTGTAGCCACAATAAAAGTTGCCTTCTAAACTAACCAATGTTTAAACAGTGCAAGCCATCTGTTTATTTATATTTTTTTAGTATGCCATAAACAACCATTGTCTAAATTGAAAATATCGAAATAACATAAAATCTTTATCCCAAAGTATTTTTTATTACAATAAAAATAATAAAAAAAACTTTGGGATAAAGATTTTATGTTATTACATTTAAAGATAATTATGTACTTGAAGATGCAACCAGCCTTTTTGTTTTATTACTTTTTCTAATAAAATAGCTCTTGTTATTTTATTAACCGCACCAACACGCAGTACGCTAGCTTGTTTGTTTTCTTAGACGCTATTCGCCAGCCCGACTGTCGTTGCGCAAGGAAAACATGAAACTGGGAAAAGCTATGATCGAGAATTACTTCAGGTAAGAATCTCGAATAATCATCGAAGAAAATCCCTTTACGCAGGGTCAAGAATAATTAGCTAGCGGAACGCCGCAGTGAAGGATATCGATATTTAAACATTATGAAAAAAAAAGTAACTCATATCATTACTTTCTTTTTTGGTTCAACGACCGCATGTTTGTCGTCGTTTTCCAATCAACCAAAGATGAAAAAAAAACAACGAAAAAAGTTTGTTTTGTTAAGCGCAGATATCGATGCCCATTACGTCTGTGGAGTTCCGCTGGCTAATTTAATTTGACCTTGTATACAGAATTGACTGAAAATAAAATTAAAATAATAATGTTTTTGCAAACAAAATTAATGCAGCGCCACTCTTTGTCTGCTGTAAGTATTCATAAAATTTGATAAAACCATGCCATCCATCTTTTAATTTTCCCATTTAGTATCCAGAAAAAGTTTGATGTCTTCATTGTGTTGAAAAATCTTGTATTGAAAACATAAATCACATACCACTGTTCGTCTATATTTTTGCATGTGTTCAGCCTTTTCAACGCACTGTCTTGTGAAAAGCATGGTTGTTTTAGTTTTTGTAAATATACTTTTTTTACTACCCATATAATGCGAACCAGCCTTTTTTTTTAAATCCGGAATCTCACAAAATATTTTTCTATATGGCCAGCTTCATAAGAATAAAATTTTCAGTCCCACGAGTATAGCCGGGAAGAGGTCAAACGAACTACTACAAAGTGGTCTAAGCAGCCTCAAATCCGCGGCAACAAGTATGGCGAAGAAATTCGATGAAATGAAAGAGGTTATATCTGCTAATTCTACGCCTGTGAAGGGCGCGTTCGGGAATGCAACAAGTGCCATCAACAGTTTTATGGGAGAGGAAGATTCTACTGATGGCTCATCGGAAATTAATCCTGATGGTAAGTCGAGTTCGATTTTATGATCCAAATAACAATCTATATAGACCGCGGCACGTAAGCTGAACCAAAATCAGAACAAACAGCCGAAGGTAAGAGCGCGTGCACTCGTTGCCTCGCACGGATAAAGAATGAGGTCATCTAGCATAGTCATTGATATAACGTGTACTGAAGTTTGAAAATAAAATACAGATCCGGCGTGTAAGTTAAAACAAAATCCGCCATTTTGGTTCAACTTACGTGCCACGATCTGTACTTGACTTAAATTCAGAAACTTAGATAATTGACGTTTATTGCCACTTACTCAACTATCAATTTTCTTGTTAAATAGTCGATTTCTGAGTGACTTGTAATTAAAGAGTCCTAAAATTTGGTTGCGATGGAAATTGAACTTTGTCAAGTACGACACTGGGTTGGTTGTTCCAGAACTTGATAATTAACTAAGATTCTGAATTATGTTCATTTTGACGCAAAAATAAGTTTATCATTGATCTCCAGAGCCTATGTACCTACTATTCTATTTTATCCACATGCTTGTTAAATTTAACCTTTTTAATGTTTTTTTTTTGGATTTTCAGAATGGGTGGGAGGTATTGGGTTCAGACGCGCGTCAAGTGATGCCGAGCTAGCTTGTTCCATGGAACGTGGTTCACTAGCCACTCTTGTGTCGCATCTACCCGACAACCTGTACCCTGCTTTGACTGTAAGTAATTTTAATAATTGAATAAGGATTTCATACAAAGTAGTATGTATAATTTATTCCATAAAAAAAAGAATGATCACACTGATATAGTCGTAAATGGCAGCAAGAAAAATATATAGAAGCACTTTAAGGATTTTTCAAGCAATTTTTGTTTTGGTAGTATATTCCTTTTTAGTGTATTTTTGAAAACCCAAAACATAAAAAACATAGGGGCCGATAAAAAAAATGCTAAAAGTTTTGTTCGGTATTGGTGACATAGCGGGAGTATTAAGGGTGGGGAAGATCACGTGGTGGGTCTAAATTTGATTCCAAGCCATAATAAGGCGTAGTCGACGGAACCCGTGGACTCGCACGACCCTTAAGGGGAACTCAGTCGCGGGCTCGAACTCAATGATGGGCATGGCTAAAAAGCACGCTGTCTCACCAGGCTTCGTGTCCGACAGAGGTAGTATCAGTGATGAGCAGTTAGAAGCTAGTCTACACGCACAACATTATTGAGTGAGATGCAGGATCATTTATAGTACAACAGGCAAAATTAAGAACAGTCCTTCGGAAGATCGGGTTTTGTGAAAAAACCACTGCATAAATCAATGGCCAATAAAGTTTATTGTACTTTTCGATATTTGAGCTTTGTCGGTACGGACTTGGTTTTTCAGATTTTACACTTCTTTTATTACTTAAACACGCCCAAAGTTAGGTTAAATTAGCAAGAAAAACGAATCTTTGTAGGCTCCTAACTTTTTAATGGCTTTTTATTTTAGTATTTTGTTTCCGTACAGATAATATAAATAATGAGACAAAACCATAACATGTTTAATTTTTGATGTACATTATCGAACAGTGGAGTAATACACTCTCGAAGTTTGTATGGGAAAAATGTAGACTAGATTCACCTTAAAGTAGAGTGGAGCCTATAGTAGTGAATATCACTATGGATTACGGTTTTATGTTGATTTCATACCATAGTTATTTTGCTATTACTTGAATATATTCATTGCGTTTTATCCTTCACAAGTTACTGCAAGTTTAACCGTCTTAGCTAAAAAAACGAATTAATTAAAAATATCGTTTTTCAAAACAACACCAGAAATATATTTCGATTAATCAACGTATTCATATATGGTACTTTTTTCAACAGGACCAAGCAACATCAGAGACCTCATCAATAGTGGTACGCCTATCGTCATGCTCACAATGTCACCAATGTCTTGCGTTCTTGTATGATGAAGACATCATGGCGGGCTGGGCCGCAGACGACTCTAATTTGAACACGCGCTGCATCGCGTGCGGACGACATACTGTGCCGTTGTTGTCTATACAGGTAAGTTATTTATTTAATTGGGAAGCGCAGGGTATACCGCGAAAAGTCACTGACATTCAAATTTTCTTGGGTTTTTTGCAATTTTCAGGTCAGTGTTAGGATATATGTTGTACAAATATGATTCGCGATGGTAACACGTATATATTTGTAGAAATTTAATAATCAAAATCATCGATACAACTCTCTCAAGTTAACGCCCGGGTGTTTCCACTGCGAAGATCGCCCTGAGGACACGGTGGAGCATACGGTGGACGTCTGCCCGGCTGGCGGTGATCTCTCGCGTCCGGCCCTGGTCCAGGCCATGGTACGAAGCGAGAGTGCATGGGTAGCCGTCACCTCGTTCTGCGAAGCTATGATGCTCGCGAAGAGGGAGGCGGCGCACGTGAGGGAGAGGCAGTCTATGCGCCCTCACGGCCCTAGCCTCCGCAGGAGACGCCCGCTGATTTCCGGTCACCGTAGGCGCGGGCAGGCGAGTAATAGTGGGCTTCAAAGAGATGTCAGCACCGACTGGTGGGGTCCGCAAGGGCCGATGCCAGGCATCGGCGGGGGTGAGGGATGTTCTAAAGAGATACCGTGGGCCCTGGCACACAGGCAACTGAGGGAACATGGGTGGGTTTTAGTCAGTAAAAGTCTGACACGCCCTCCTGCTCCACCCAGAGCGGGAGAAGTTATTTGATGATTTCCCATCCTCAAAAAGAAAACCCTCTCAAGTACATTTAATGCCATTGAATGCCTATTTCATGGAAAAATCATTCAATAGGATTCAATGACCTTAGAGGGTTGTTTTGATGATTTTAATAATTATAATTCAATACAACCATATTTGTTATGGTCGCGAATCAGATTTTAATCAACATAAAATCTGTTACTGACATGTAAATTGCAAAAACGTAAAACGATTTGAGGATCGCGGGGTAAATTAGCGCATTTACCTTAATTCATGAATGGCGTTTATTCTGAAAGTGGGCAACGTCGCAAATAGCTGTCAAATATTTCACTGTTTTGAATAATTTGGCAATATTACTGTATGGAAATGTGAAATATTTAAATAAATTTTATATAAATTAAGAAAAACAGGTAAATATTTGACAGCTATTTGCGACATTGCCAACTTTCAGAATAAACGCTCTTAAGCGCGCCAGGAGCGGCTTCTCATATTAGGTTTGTGGTTGTGCCAACCAAATTAGTATAATGGATGTACACCTGCATATGGTGTTTTATTCTGAATTGAAGAGCCTCTGGTCAACCAAGCCAACTGCTGTGTGCATGTTAAAAAATCCGATAGAATTGAATTTAGTAAAATAATGTTATTTAACAAATTCTGTGTATTGTTTCAGATAATCCGTTCCGACCAAAAACCAGCAGAAACATTCAGTGTGCCTTATTTAAATCCTCTGGTATTGAGGAAAGAATTCGAATCTATATTAGGTATGTATTTCAAGCAGTTCAAACCGGTTTCATGCAAATATAATAACATAATAAAATCTTCAAATTCTACTTCAATCACTCATAAAATCTTGGGCAATACTTTTTAGCAAATCTCCGTGGTCTAAATAATTAAATAAGACGGCGGGTTATTTTGCAGTAAACAGAATTTTATTATGATAAACGATAACGTTTATTTCTCTCGTTTATGTATGTTATTGCCTTGTTGGTCTAGTGCTCGCAAGCGCTACTGCTGACCATGTTGTCCTGGGTTCGGTTCCCAGGTCGGGCAAAGTGTTTTTGGAATTGTCGTATCTGGAATTTCTTAGTAACAGCCTGGAGTCTGGATTTGTGCTCCGTTGATGGTAATAGGCTCGTCTTCTTATTGGCGAAATGTGGTTATAGTTACTATAGGTGTACACCTCTGCCCTTTGGGGAAACAAAGCGTGATGTTATGTATGTATATCGTGTTTTCAGGTAGGGAAGGGGACACATGTTTAGCAGAGTCAGGCTTCGTAGAATCACATCCGATCGTGTATTGGAACTTGGTCTGGTTCTTAGAGCGAGCCAACATCGAGAACCATTTGCCTGACTTACTGTGTCCGGACTTCGCAACGAAGTATCATAGTACGGACATGCTGCATGATCCGGAGAAAAGTGGTGAGTTAAATTAAGCTATTTTTAGCTCTAAAAGCGGATTTAGGGCAAATTTTTCAATAGTCAAATAACTTTTATCTGAAGATTAAATCCGCCAGTTTGATATATTTTCTATACAAAAGCTGTCAAATCGACATACATATTTATTCCTCAGATAAAAGTAATCTGACTATTGAAGAAAAATCAGCCCTTAGTAGGACCGGGGATGAATTAATAAATAGTGCGTACAAAAGCTAGAAGGAAAAACATGAGCCCAACGTGGGGCTCGAAGCCACGACCCTGAAATTAAGAGTCTCATGCTCTACCGACTGAGCTAGCCGGGCTGTGAAATTTTAGTCGAAAATAACTATCTCATTGAACTGTCTTGAAAAGGATACTTGATGCGATCTAAATGCATATTAAAAAGTTTACTCCAAATATTTAAACTTTTAACTCTTTTTGGTTACTACTCGACTCCTATTCCTTATTTCAATCTCGCCTTCCTTTGTGTATTTTCAGAGATATCTAGTTCTGCTGTTCGTATCTTTTTTGGCGCGTCTATGGAGACCAAGAAATAAAGATTTTCAAGAATTTAATGCAATTTGTTGCATATTGTTAGTATTTAACGATTACCACATTACTTTCGTAGATAAATGGTAAAATACTGGCTTTTGCACGCGGCTTCGCCCGCGTGTGTGTCGGAAAAAGTAGCCCATTTATACATTACATCAGGTGAAACATACAACAAAAGTTTTTCAAAACATATCCTACTTTCCACCATGCGTACATTCTATCATATCCTTTACGCGGCAGACGTCAGTAAAGCTCCCAGCCGGCATGAGTTTTCCGACTTCTTCAACAATCATCGTCATATTTCAGCCAATTTGCACAAAATTTTAATTATACACCTAAAACCTTCCTCATGAATCACTCCGTCCATTAGTGAAAATATAAAAATCCATTCATGCAAATCAGTTTTTCAATTTATCGCGTTCAGACAAAGAGACGCGGTGGTGGAACTTGGTTTTACAATATGTAGTGATTTTGAATAACGATATTTTGGGAAGGGCTTTAAATCTAGGGTCACACTAGAGTGCTGTGTAGAATGTGTTAAAATTTTAACACAATGGTGCCGATTCTGTTGTACACCGAACTAAACTAACTAAACTATCACTAAAATTCCTTACTTTTGGCTATGAGAATCTTAAAGCTATTCTGCCAAAAAAGATCTCTAAATTTAAAAATAATTTTGACACAACTAAAATCGAATTTGACAAACGCGACTCCACGTTTGCCCTACCCCGTGATCTTTTTAGAGCCGGAATCGCGCAGGGGGGGCAGCCTCAACGTGTTTTAAATGGATTTTTTTACTTTTTGTATCGAAAATATGAAAAATTATTACCTACATGTTGAGTTTTAGAGGTGTATGGGGTTTTATAAAGGGGGTCGAAATTTTCATTATTTTTACGATAGGACACACTAATTTCGAGATATAAGCAAAAGAAAAGAAAAAAAAGATACAGTACTGTATTTGCGCCCGAAGTCGAGGTATCACACAGTGGAACGAATGTATGGGAGCGGTTGGACGTAGACATGTCCGAAAAATAAGAGTAAAATTATGACAAACTAATGATGCCATCTTATTCGATTACTTAATGCCTTCATAAATTGTGGTGATGAATTTCTTCATAACTCCCATATTTCGGGAGTAATTTGAGAAAATGTGAAATTTTACTATGAAAATGAGTGTATCGAGCTCTCTCCCTCCTGATTCCGGGCTTGTTTCAAGTAGCGGTCTCTAATATCGTAATGCTATTACTAAGAGCTATATTTAATACTAAGACACATAGTGCGCCAAATGTGCACTTTCTGGGATAAAAGGAAATGAAAATTTAAAAAAAAAAACGTTTTTTCCCCATTTGTATTTACTTTAAACCGCAGACAGACTTATTAAGAGGTCTATAAATATATTATATATATATACAGAAATATATATTAACAAAAATATTCACAAGAACTGATGAGAGTATGACTTTTAAGTAAGTTGATAATAAATTACCTAGTTTCATTAAAAGTACAATAAATAATTAAGATGTAAGCTCTAATTTACTAAGTTACACATTTTAAAACAATAACATCATTTAATTATCTTCGTCATCATCATCATCATCAATTAATTCAAATTCAGAATCGATGTCCGCTAAATCATTTATGTTAACAAATTCGATATCACTTTTCTCAGAATCCGTAAGCTCATAAAATTCCTTAAAAGAAGATTTTTTTACAAACTTATTTCCTTTTGGACGGATACTTGTAACAAGTGGATCAGAAGACAGTAAAAGATTGTGCATAATATCTTCATTGCATGAGATACTGCTATGCTTTCGAGAATGCCCCTCTCTATATTTTCTAAAATCTTTATTTCTAGCCTCAGATGCCTCTTCGGATAGAAAACCAATGGGCACAATTGACATGTTCTGAACTATGTCTGGCCCATGCATTAAAATTTTATGAAGTGAAGAAGGCATATAATACCATGGGTATAACTCCACGTAAAGCTTAGCAGTATCAAAGCAGAACTCTCGGAATTTAGTTACGTTGATCTTCTCTCCTGATGAAATACACTGCAAGATCACACAGATTTTTCTTAAAAGCATAGCATCTATTCCGGTCAGTTCAGCAGATTTAGTGTAGTTTTCAAAAAATCTCCTTGCCGAGTTGCCATTGTTGGTGGATCCACTGCCTTGTTTCACAACATCGAGAAGTAAGCCCGTTTCTCTTCTTACAGCCTCTTGAACTCTTTTCTTCCTGTCATCAACTTGCCTTTTTGCTATATCACCCCTTACTTGCCATGATTTTATGTCTAATTTGTAGGAAATGTGTAATAAGCATTCCATTGAGCGAATCCAAGCGTGAAGGGTGCTTAAGCTATATTTATACATGTCCTCGTTTGCGTGTTTATCTTTGATTAACTCTAAATTATTCATTTCTTTAGGACAAGCCTTGCATATGTCACACACTGAAGCTGCTGTATTGGATATAATGGAATGAATTTTACCATCAATCATTGTCAACAGCAGTTGGTGTTTGACACTAATTCCATCAGTGATGGTGGATGGAGTTAAGGCTTCAATCTCTGCTTCGATTTCAGCCATCTCTCTCTGCACATTTTCTTTGGTTTCCTTTATAAACTTAAACAATATTGGCCGGCAAAATGAAGTGGAAGATGGTCGCTCGTTTTCCCAAATTGTTACACCTTTTGAGACGAGCCGCAGTGGTACAAGACTAATCATAAAATTACTAGCAAGATCGATTTGCTCATCTTCACTCGTCCTTTGATGATAAATGCTTTGGCTAGATGATCCGTCAAAACCCCATTTGCTGGTCAATACGAGCTGTTGATTGGGATCAACAGGGGTTTCTAACGACCTAATAAGTCTTCTTGAGGTTAAATCCATCAAGGCTTGTAATTTGATTTTTGCAGAGCTCTCTGTAACTGTGAGATCTTCTTTGGCCGGATAGCACTTAATTTTTTCTTTAACCAACATGTAGTAACTCGGGTATTGAAGAGCTCCTTCTTGAGTGTTGAAATCCCGAAGAGTGTTATAGCGCCATTTCGATAAGTTCATCGATACATAAAGAGCCAATGCCTTCAAAGGGGATATTTCCCGTACCTGAATTGATTTACCTTCAATGAAGGCTTTGATTTTTGAGGCCTCTTCTGGATTCTCCGTCAAGTATTTCATAACATAAGCTGTATCGCTTTGTCCTGCCTTTTGAAGCGCCCTTTCGGCCGAAAACATAATTTCAGCGCTGCTACTGCTGCATGAAAGACTATCTTCAGTGCGTCTTCTTTTTTGCCGGTTACTAAGGTCCTCAAAAGATTTACGAGGACTAGGATGTGTACAAGTTGAAGCATCAGATTTAGCAGGAGAAATTATGGGCTCGATGACGTCACTTATATTTTCTGTAGAAGGTTCCATATTTTCATTCTGTAATTCCGGCCATTGAATTGCAGCCTGTAGCCAAATCTCATGTTTCTTCCGAAACTTATCTGTGCTTCTTCCAGACTGTGTCCATTTTGCATAAATGCGGTAGCAAAATCGACGACACCAGTCTTTTAAACTTGTTTCAGCACTTTCACATAACTGAACACAACTGTTATCTTTTAAAACACTGAACAAATAGTTAAAGTCGCGTAAATCTTTATGTGCGCGTGCGCATAAAGCAACGTGAATATCAAGATTTGTATTAAAATTTGGAAAATACATTGCGAGATTAGCTTGGATACAACGAGGTGTAAATCAACACTGATTTTAAAGTTACTAATAGTGACCTATTTATATAAAATCCAGGTATCCCAGGTATCCTTTGTTAAATATTGCAAGGTAATTAGTTATTGTGATAATTAGTAAATGATGCATGCTAAATTAGTGTATTAAGAGCCATTTAGTAATTAAATAATAGCAATGTTCTTATCAGTAATCATTAGTGCATCAGTTTTATATGTAAACCTTAAGTCCCTAATTATATATCCTAATTAGCTTATATCTTCTCTAATTGGCTGCTCAGAAATGTTATTGTAATAAGGTAAACCTTTAGAAAAACGGTTTTAATCAACAAAATAAACAAAAAATAAAAAAATTGTGTTATAAAATAAACATCACTCTTTATCCCAGAAAGTGCACATTTGGCGCACTATGTGTCTTAGTATTAAATATAGCTCTTAGTATTAGCATTATGATATTAGAGACCGCTACTTGAAACAAGCCCGGAATCAGGAGGGAGAGAGCTCGATACACTCATTTTCATAGTAAAATTTCACATTTTCTCAAATTACTCCCGAAATATGGGAGTTATGAAGAAATTCATCACCACAAGTTATGAAGGCATTAAGTAATCGAATAAGATGGCATCATTAGTTTGGCATAATTTTACTCTTTTTTTTCGGACATGTCTACGTCCAACCGCTCCCATACATTCGTTCCACTGTGTATCAGTGTGAATTTTAGTTCTTGACAACTAATTTTATTCCACACCTTTTTAATCGCGATTAAAAATAGTCAGATTTAGCTAACTAAATCTGACTATTTTTAATCGCGATTAAAAAGGTGTGGAATAAAATTAGTTGTCAAGTTTTGTAGACAGTCGAAATTTTGTATTGAATAGAATAATGAATTTGACAACAACAGAATAGCAAAATTACCATTTTCACTAAATTAAAAACTCAGTACAATCTTAGTGCTGTCAAACTATAATATAGATAAGTTGTGTCACTTTAGTCAATTTCAGAATGGGAAATCGTCGTTTGACAGGAATAAACTAAATTTTTGTGATTTTTAGTTTAGTTTAGAGAATTTTGTCACAAGAGAATCGGCACCATTCTACTAGATTTCGCTCGCAGTAAAAAAGGTCTGCTGTTACTGTACTGTAACAAAAATACTAACTGGAAGATGTATATGGACATAATCACGATGGAAATGAAACTTATAAACGCATTAAAAACAGTGGCAGATATAGAAGAGGCTATTGAGAACCTCAATTAAATCATATATGAGGCAGCCACTATCTGCACAAAAGTGCAAGAGAATTTTGATTATATAGTCAAAATATTATAACATTGGTGTCGTAATCTAAGTAAGGTAATAGCAGACTAAATAGCATTAAACAGATCTTCGAATCCATGAAGGCAACACAGAAATTGAAACGTCCCAATTATCAGATTCCTCCCATCAGACAAAGTAACAGGACTTGAACCAGGTCAGAAACGGAGAAGGCTAAATATTTGCTAAACACGTTACCAATATGCTTCTACTACTTACTGAGACACCAGAGCGTGACGCCGAAATCAAAAGTTATCTAGAAAATTTACAGCAAATGTGTCTCCCATTAAAATATACGAGCCCTACTACTACTTCAGTAGTTGGTTAAATGAAACAGTTCCACACCCAACATATTTAATGGTTGCCTAAAACTTAACCACTTCGCAGGTCATAGAAGATAGCCCAGATAAAAATGTTACTTGAATCCGGTAACGTAAATGAACCATCTAATGAAGTAGCGCCGTACCGACCTTTAAGTCTTCTGCCCATAATAGGGAAACTCCCCGAGAAAATCTTACTGAAAATAAGTGACTAATTGACATCACTACAAATCACCAATTTAGCTTCCGGGTGAACCACGGAGCGATCAAGCAAGTTCACCGCATCGTAGACGTTATAAGCAGATCGCTGGCAGAAAACAAATATTGTTCTGCAGTCTCTTTGGATATTAGCCAGGCTTTTGACAGAGTGACAAAGGCCGTCGAGGGCCTGTTATACAAAGTCGTAAAGATCCTACCACACTCGTTTTACCTCACAATAAAGTTTTATCTTAGCAAGCAATGTTTGGAAGTAAAGTTACATGATGAAATTTCCGACTTTCATGAGATCAAATTAGGAGTGCCACAGGGTAGTATACTGAGCCCGGTTCTCTTCACCATATTTACTGTTGACCTACCAACAGCAGACAAGAGTACAGTTTTACCATATGCAGACAATATAGCTTTACTATCTCCACACGAATCCTGCAAGTGCATCCTAACACCTACAACATCACACTAACAAACTTGAAGAATGGCTTAAATTGCGAAATCTATGACGCAAATTAAAGTAAATCAACACATCTGACCTTGTGTCTCAGGAGAGACATATCCGCCGGTTATACCTAATAGTAAAAAAAAAAAACAAGATGGCAATGCAAAATACGTGGGGATGCATTTGGATTTAAGGCAGACATGGCAAAAACACATGGACAAAGCGGAAGCAACTAGATTTAAAACACCGTAGTATCCAGTAATAGGACACTTCTCACAAATGAGCATACACAACATGACAACAATTAATATGGACCTATGGCATACAGCTTTGGGGTCGCTCCATGTAAAATACTGGTATTCAGCTGCATCCGGTGAGATTGGAAGCATAGTTGGGAAAAGGCTAGGCCGATGATGATGGCATTCAGTTTGTGGTACGGTCAGCATATACTGGAAATATTTCAAACCAAAACACTGAACATCTTTAACATGTCTCAATACATCATTCAAGTAAAACGAATATAAATCTTGACTTAAGTAGCAATTGTCAAACAGGAGATAGCTAAAAATAGCACCAGGAAAGACTCAAAAGACAAAAATGAGCTTGCCCATAGACTGAGTCTATCAATATAGAAGATTAAACAGAAGGTGTTTCAACCCTACATGATTGTAGGGTTGAAACACTTGGCTCTTTAACTTGTCACTCGTCGTTTTTTTTTATTTTGTCGTATCTAGATTCGGTGGGATGAAATGAAACACTCAGATATATGTATCAAACAGAGCAGTGTCACGGCAACAGACTGCCGAGGTGCAAAAAGAGAGAAAAGAATTGGAATTAATTGAATTAGAACAGGTCAATTAAGATTTCATGTGACCTTTCAAGGATCATGATCCCTTCACTTAGTGATATTCTTACTATGTAGTACTTTAAGAAACGAAATATCTACCTAATAAAAATCTAAAATTCATTCATTCACTGACAGAAAACGTACTGCATACCTCTGGGTCTAGAAACTTGTGTGTTCCATAAATGATGAAAGTCGGCACTAAGGCAGGATTTTCGAAAAATTATCTCGTAAAGGGGTTAATTAGGGGATAAAACTTTATATGGAAGTTCGTCATTTTTGAAGTTTGAAACGTGAAAGTTGGTACTTAGACTTCTGTTTATAAGTAAAAGTTAGTTGTATTATCGTGTTTTGAAACTCATCCTCTCACGCTCCTAAAAAGTTGCCTATAGGAAATCACACATGGCTTGTAACTTATACAAATCTTTAATCACAGGTGGTTGTAGAGTAACATGCACATGGGAGTACTCTCGCGGCGGCACCGCGACTGTGGAGGCTGGCGAGGCGGGCGCCGCGCTGCACCATGCGTGGCGCTCCAAGCGTAGACATCATCAGCGGTCACGTGCGCTGCAGGCCTTATTACTTACTGAGGATGACGCGCACGCGGGACACACGTAAGTACACTTTGGAGGCCGGCGAGGCGGGCTATAAGTTTTAGTCGTTTTTCTGCGTACTATGCTTTATTATGGGAAAAGTTTTTATCATAATTATTTCGGATTATTCGGATTTTGGAAAACTGAACTGAAGTAACTTAATAGTACGTGTCAAGGCCTATCAAATATATTTTTCCGTAAAAATAAAATCACATTCAGTAAGGGGGTTAAGCGGGTGCTTTCTAAAAGTTGACAATGTAACTCTTAAATAGCTGCCAAATATTTCTTTCTTATTTATTATTTAATTGATACCTAATAATAAGATTTTAAAAAAATATCTGGGTTGGTATTTACTTAGTTTTTGAAGTCAGTGCCAAACCAATAAAAACAATTAGTGTTAGGTACTTCATTTACTTTAGGTTTTGGGTTAATTACTTCATTTTATTTATTTCATACTTTTTAGTGATAGGTACTTCATTTAGGTTTTGGGCTAATTACTAGTTTGTTCATAGCTAAGTTCTCCATTTATTTTAGTGATACATTTTGGGCTAGTACTGGTATCAGTCTGTAATCATGACTGACATACCTACTATTATACGGTGTGCCTATGGGCCTAGGTAGAAAAACGAAGGATGCTTTAAGGAAAAGTCGCGCAAGGGAGAATGAAACTCCCGACGAAAAAAAGTGCCGACTTGATGCTGCAAGAGATCGTCAGCATGCTGCTCGTGCTGCAGAAACTGATGAGCAAAGAGAGGTTCGCTTATCAAAACTTCGTGCGATCACTCATTCTATTAGAATCTCCGAATCCGAAGAGCAGACTAGTCAGCGCATGTTGTCCATTCGGATGATAACCGCATCAAAATCGGTTCAGCGAAACGCGAGATAATCGCGAACAAAAATACATACAGGTCAAACTGAGAACCTCTTTTTTATAAGTCGGTTAAAAGACAGAACTATTTTAATGTACATGTTTTATTTTTGCAGTGTCGCACTAGCAGTCCTGAACGGGTTGCTAAGCAACGACCTATCAGACGCTCTGCGTAAGCTAGCCACGTGGAGGGAGCACACGTCCAGTAACAAACGATACCATTCCTTCTATAGGTATGTAGAAAAACTTTGTTTGATGTGAACTGTTCTTTTGGGGGTTATTGACTAGTAGCCTAGTATCAACAGCTCTTTATATAAATAGATATCGTTTTGTAAACGATTTGTGTCCATTACTGTCGCGGCTATAAATGAAGATATGCACGATACTGCTTTCTTAACATCGCTTTTTTAGCCCCAAATCATATAAATAAAATTATTTTTTGTGCTTTATTCAAGCAGAAATCTCACTTCAGTAAGAAATCAAGCAGTTAGATAAAAATAGATGGTTATTCACATGGCCTTTGACGACACTTCCGCCATTTCTGAAGACGACGCGTTAGCGAATCATATTTTAGTCAACATATAACCTGACTCTGTCCTGCAAATTGCAAAAAACCTAAGAATGTTTGAGTTTCACGGGCTACCCGAGCGCTTATCACTTAACATACAACCTGCACATCAAACTAAATGCGAAAATATTCCACAGAGACATACTATTCCTAGCGATGGCTGCCCTCGGCGAGCACAACATCGACCTGATAGCGCTTCAACGTGAATACACGCGAGCGCTCGACCAATTAGGAGGCGAGGCAAGACCACAGGACTTACCACCTTCAGCAACCGCTGTCTGCTGCCGACACTACTTCAAACGACTGAGACTTATCGTTGACGAGTAAACTTGTACAGTAACCACATTGAGCTTTAGAAAGAGAGGCACATGAGCGAAAGAGACGACGCTCTGTTCTCAGCTGATTTCAAAATCTCGATGTGTTAACGGCCGGACGAAGACCTTTCGATTGAAGACGCTTGCATTAATTAAGGACCTCTCACGAATACAATTTATCTTAGAAATATATGGTCACGGATTGATGCAGGCGTTTTTTAACACAGTGGCGCGAAGGTTTGAAAAACATCAAAAGACTGCCATACACGACCAGTTTTAGATTTATCCGTACCAATAGTCTGGACTACGCACACGCGGTCGTCAAAGCGACCACTACTTGAAAGCAATCAGTTACTTAAAAACAGATGAGACTGTATGCGTACACGCAGATAATCTGTTCAGTGGGACCTTGTTGTATGGTAGGGTTTAAAAAAGTTCGAGTGTCAAATAAACGGCTTGTTATGTCGCTCTGGTCTTGTATGGTGTGTATGTGTGACAAAGCGATCAATATCGCACAGCAATATTCGTGTAATTTGAAAGCGTATAACGCAGGGCTGCACCTCAAAATGCACCATTTTTTATTAATTCATGTAAACGTAAACTCCAGCTTGCAATGCTTTTATTTACGACGGGGCTACTCGAATACGAGTTCCGAATCCCTTGTATGTTTATTTGCATACATTATATTATTATTTACACTTAAAACAGTATAAAAAAGTAATATGTAAAATGTATTGTTGATAAAGAGTTATTATTTTTTGTAGTTTAGTTTTGAGCGTTTCGTTCTATATACAACACTAGTAGGGAGTACCGTCCATTTTATTTTAGAACGATATAGTTTATCGAAGCATTACGTTTGTGTATGACCACAAAACCGGAACCTGACGAACTTCATAAGCCCGTCCAAACGGGATCAAGGTACGCTTGATTCATATAAAAACTATTATATAAATAATGAATCTATTAGTAGAATCGTTTACCGTAAGTTCAGGACTGTAAAATAGGTGGAATTGTGTGTATTGTGGCCTAATTCATGAACATTGCCCCAAATTATCATTCACTCAAGTCATAAGCAATCTATGTAATAAATTCACGTTTCGGCATATCCATTAGTCTAGGATCGTGGGTGCTAAGTTTAGTAATCGGGACGGTGACCGTAATAACGTATGTACATAGAGTTGTAAAGAGTAGGTGTAAGGCCACGGAGGGGCGGTATGTAACGTGCTTAATTTTGTGACGCGGTTGAGTTCGTAAACGAATTGTATAAGAGTCTGTGTGTGTTTACATAGTCACATTATTGATGTCCCTAGCACCCTGTGTGATTAATATAACACCAGAATTAGTTTCTAATCTATAGGAATTGTGAAGTAGCATCAAGATTTTTTGTACACATAGTTACTTTTGTGATATCAAATAACATTGTTACAGAGACACTTAATAATGTGACTGCCAAAATTCAAAAGTATTCATGAAAGTGTCAATATAGTTAGTTGGTATATGATGAAATCATATTCATTTATTTGTATTACCATACAATATTATTACATCAGATCTTATTATGACTGCAATCTCTTGAGTAGCATTGTACGCCTTTAGAAGTAGCACGGCTCGACGTAAAACATACTTATATTGTATTATTGTACTGTATTAAAAGTATCTATAGTGAAATGTAACACAAAGAAAGAATTGAATGAAACATGTACATAAACACTAAGCGTCTTATTACAAAACGCGATCTAACTTTAGGTCTAGCTTTAGGCTCTGAGACAGTTATTGTATTTCCAACTTTATTTTGATTTGGGTTCTTAATTAAAAAACTGGCTTATTGATTTAAGAGCATTCATTCCACGCGGGCTGGCAACAACGTATTTATAGTAGTTTTTCGTGATTATTTCATTAAATACAAACAAAAGTACTATTTTTTTTTTTTCAGCCAAACACTAGATCGTTGGTATTTATATTTATTTTAAATATTTACTTTTTCATGAAAACATTTAATCGTACTTAGTAATGCAAATAGAAAATAATTGACGGTTTTTGTAACCAAATACCAAAATAACTGTAAAAAAACTTTTTTCAAAAAAATAAACAACCGACTTCCAAAAAAACACTAAAAAGTGAAAAATAACTTTAATTTCGGAAGTCGGTGACTTTGGATATGTATTTTAATTTTTTGTCACCGCCTTCCGAAAATAAAGTTATTTTTCACTTTTTAGTGTTTTTTTGGAAGTCGGTTGTTTATTTTTTTGAAAAAAGTTTTTTATTTTTCACTTTTTAGTGGTTCATATGTGCTTACCCCTTCACAGCGTACCGGCGTGATGTTATGTTATTAACTGGTGTAAACAATTGACAGACATGAGATTTCAGCAATCCCTGTCCATTTGCTATCATTTATTGAGGAGTTCCGTTGCCTATCTCCGAAGTTCTTCATCAGATCTTCACCAAATTGAAATGGAACCACTCCGAGAAAGTACTCTTCCAAAAACTACACAAATTGCTTCAAGTATGCCTATAAAATTTGAAAAGTTCTCTCTATTTCTCCAGGATCCCATCATCAGATCCTGATTTGATGATCATGGGACCACCTGGGAAGTATACCCTTTCAAACAAAAAAAAATTTATCCAAATCGGTCCAGCCATCTTCGAGTAATCGGGGAACGAACATACATAAAAAAAAAAAAAAAAAAGGTTCCGACGAATTGAGAACCTCCTCCTTTTGGAAGTCGGTTAAAAAATAGCATACAAACTTGAAAATACCAACGATCTAGTGCAAGGCTGAAAAAAATGTTTACTTTTGTTTGTATTTAATTAAATAATCACGGAAAACCACCATAAATGCACCGTTGCCAGCCCGGGTGGGGAGAATGCTCTTAACCCATACCTAAAGAAAATGCTTGTTTTGTAATAAGACTGATTCAGTTTATTTTACTTGGCAGTTAATCTTTACTGCAGCTCACCAATACTCAGGATACTAACAATGTATTTCATATTATTTGTATTCAAAATAATATGCAACACTATTTATTGAAACTAACATTAGCTACTAGAACTCAAAAACAAGAAAGTCATGAAACTAATTTTTCGATCAAATTCTAGTGATTCTTATTTATTTGAATCTTATTCTTATACCTTCAACATTGCATTATTAATTTTCTGTATCCAATTTGTGTGATGATAAAAAAAGTATATTTCATGTTTGACACCTATGAATTGTATGTACATTAGTGATCATGTACAAGCCATATTGTTAGTTCCATAAAAATGTACAATGAAGCCACATAGGCATGTGAAGTTGTAAAATATTCATCATAAGAAAATCGAAATTTAATTATGTATATCATTCAAAGCTACAGTCATAAAAGACAGTTATCTTGCGGGAGTTCTGTTATTGAATAAAGATTATTTTATTTTGACAAGTGTAATAAAATGCATATAATTTTTATAAAAAAATATATAAAGCTTCGATATCAATTGTTTTATTTATCACCTACATACAATATTAACATAAATTTTCTTATTAAGACATACCTAAAACTCTATACAAGAATTTGCCATCATGATCATAGTAACAATCATTTACTTTATAAGTAGCATCCTTTTTATAAGCCTTCTTTGGGATTCTTATTCTCTCTGGGTAGTTCATTACTTCATTAGAATCATCAGTTTTACTTTTATATTCTACTACTCCACTTTCTTTTTGACTTTCATGAAACAACTCCATTTCTTCTTGCACTTTTTCGGTAATTGATGGTGTTGGTGCTTGTGTAGAATCCACAATAATTCTGTCATTTATGTCGACGTTGCGACCTTTATCTAAACGATTTTTTATTTTTGACGTTAATTCTTCTAGTGTTATTAGTTTTGGGTCTATTTTTCCTCTAGATTTTTTATCTTTTGGTTTTGAGGAGTGTGGACTTGGCAGAGCAAGAGAGTTGCTTTGTTTATTTTCTGTTGAGTTATCTGTGTTCTCTTTTGCTGCACACTTCCTCACAATCTGCTCAAACTCTCCTAGGTCTGGTTCAGGTGTGAGGTCAATTTTTATTGATGCTTGATTTAATGGGGGTATAGTTCTGTCGGAGAATTTCAGGAAATGTTTTCTCAATTCTGGTGGTATTTTAAATGATCCCTCCTTCAGTTCCTTCCAGTTTCTTATGACTGAGGCGTCATGCCGTGCGATGCGCTGTACTGTAGTTGGGTTCCACGGGAATTTGAGTAATTTCTGCAAAAAATACACAAAATTAACCATAGCTTAGCACACAACTGTAAAGTTGTACTATAATAGATGTGATCAGAATTAACAGGCACTCATGATCAACACTGATATTGACTACACATCAAAAACTGCTGTCAAGAAGCACAGCTCGCTATTGCTAGGGTAATTGCTAAAAGAAAAATGATAATGTATGGAAATGCAACGGCCACAAATAAACTGGAGTGAAAGAATGAAGATTATCTAAAGGTACAAATAAATAAAATTGAAGTTTGTGATTTTTTTATTGAAACTACAAGCTTTTTACTAAATACATGTAAAAGTTTAAACTTTACACAGTCCATTGTTTCTAACAAAAATATTATTTTTATATTTTGTGTTTGTCTGTTTCTTCCAGCTAATCTCTGAGACAGCTTGATCGATTTCGAAGGGACTTTTACACTGCCCAGTAGCATGTTCCCATGGGATAATTTCCAACATCCACACAGGCATACCCGTGGGGGCACAGCTAGTTGATAACATAAGCTTATACTAACTTTAACCTTTTAACCGCCTACCTCGGATTAATCTGACAAATATTTTCAGGTCCATTTCGCCATGTTTGTATTTTTATGACCAAAATGCCACACCTCGTTAATCTATTGTAAAAAGTTAAGTATTGCACATCCCTCTTTGTTGTAGGTATTTATTTTTAGATTCACTGTGCACTGGCGGCACAACAACTGATATGAAGTCGGGCGGTTAAAAGGTTAACTAGTTTTGATGGATGTACATGGCAATCAGAGTGGACAAAGACCAAAGAAACGATGGATGGACCGTGTGGAAGATATTGATAGAAAGGTAGGTTACTAATGAGATCAGACAAACATTAGTATGGAAGAAAAGCCATGTTCCACCAACCCCAAATAGAATATGATATGGGCAAAAGACTGATGATAATAAGCTTTTACTAACTTTAACCACAGGTACAGTAACAGGAAAACTCTCGGCTATCTTCTCCGGTGTCCATGCATCAGGTTGTGAATTTACTAAGTGTCGGATCTGTTCCTTCTCGCTCCACGTCAAGAGGTTTGGCATGTTTTCTTTGAAGTACTTCTCTTTAATGATTTGGTGACGTAGCTCGTATTTACCGATCAACGTCTCGTTTTGGTGTTCATTGTAAGCTTCACCAACCTGTGAAATGAGAATTAAAAACAGCTGCTTTGAGTTTGTTCCTAACCTAAGCTTTGGGAAGAATGACAAGAAAAACTTTGTGTTGGGGAACGTAATGTTACGTTCCCCAGCACTTTGAATTTAATTGTAGTGCCGTAAACAAAAAAAATGTAATGGTTTTTGGCGCCGGAAGATTTCACGGGCCTATAATGTCCAAACTGCTTGATATACTCACATTGTAAAAGTCACTCTCAGACCCTTGGACAAATTCTTCCACATTTTCATTTTTTACACTTAAACCATCGGCTTCAAAGGCTTTTATTTGGTTATCCAAACCAGGGTTTGGGTTCCTGGTGTCTAACCTCCGAGTTCTGAGGTTACGAATGATAACCTTATCACAGGTGCGGTATAACTGCCTCAAATGGATACCGAACATCTTTGTAATATATTAACAGCTAACATACACAGATTTGAGTTAAATGTGTAAAGAAAATAAACAATAATTTTATCCGCAATTCGCTCACTTGCTTGTTTGATACTGTTGTTTGAGTTTTGACATTGACACTAAACTGGCCCTGACATTAGAGTAGGAGTGGGCGTTGCGGCGACGAACTGTTTCCAAAGACCGTTTTGTGTTCTGCGACGATAAAACTGTTTTACGTCCTGGGTTCAAACAGTCTTCGTCGCACAAACCAGTCCTCGAATCACTTGGTGCGATTTTTTATTTTACGCCTATGAAAATACAGTCGAGAACGCAATGGTTCAATTCTATCACACTCGTTCGTCGCGTCGCGTCATCGCAAAGCAGTCCTTACAATAAAACATGAACTTTTCGTCAACGAAATACAGTCGATAATCTATTACCAGTTGTCAATGCTGTCGTTCGTCATGAGACGGTTAAACCCGTGCAACCTTATGTTAGTTGACTTAAAGTTCAAAGTCGATTCGCATGAACGATAAATTGAGATAATCGCTAAATTTCCTGGAATTCGCACCGGTGAGCGCGTCGCGTGGTTATTATTTCATAACATTTGTTTACATTTTTTTGGGCCAGTTAACTATTATTGAGCACGCGCAGAGAAATTTAGTAAAATTTGTTTTTTGTTGTTGTTTTGTTTGCAAATAGTTGTAAATTTAAATACGCCTGGTAAAAGATAAAAGTCTGTCCCAGCCAGTCCTAAACCTGGAAAAGTATGAAGGAAAGTTCACTTCATCGTACACTTAATAAAGTCGATCGATAAAACGAATTATGTATTTAGTTAACCATTTCATAGACTTTAAATCGTTGATAGTTGTAAGAAATAACAAACTGCAACTATTTCACTCGACGAAAACCTCGAAAACGGAATTCTATTCCGTGTTGGATAAGTTTCGTCGTCCGTCAGTCGTCCGTCTCGAAACCAGTTGCAACGACGACCGTTTTCTGCAACCGTTTTCGTCGTCAGGAAAATGGTTGCGTTTCGTTCGTCAAAAAATCGACAACGACCCACCACTACATTAGAGATGGTGCGTTTAAAAGTTTAAACTAGAACAGATCCAAGGACTAGATATTTAATGAGACTAGGTAGCAACTATTCCAACTTAAAATACTCGATCCATCTAGTTTCACCGTCCATACGTGGCCCACTGGAATCGAAGTACCAGCGGCGTGGCGAAGCGGGATAGCAAGGCTGCTATGCTGCTCAATCGTGTTTGCCTATGACAGATCATTCGTGTGTTAGTCATTTGAATTGAAACCATATTTCAATGCAGTTAGAAGTAATGCAAAGCGCATTCATGTTTGCCTAAATCATTCGTGTGTCACTCATTTGAATTTGAACCATAATTCAATAGACAAAAATGTAACGGAACGCGCACTCGTGTTGTCCAAGAATACATTCTGTCCTTTTTTAACTACACTATGCCGCACTCTTTTCATCTTTGTCTGTCAATGCTCGACAGTAGTCGGGACTTGATCAAACAATTTACTAGGCAGACTTTACACACTAGGTATTGTAAATACTCGATGCAAAATGAAGACTAGACCAAATGCAATGCAGTCGAGTATCAAGTACGGACTCATGCGGATGTGATCCCGGCTCGCCGTCGCCGTTTTGATACCTACTCGGGGCTATTCGACGTCGTAATCGGATACGCGTATCGGACTTATTTTGAAATCGGTTTTCGTAACGAAAATCTTTTAAATACGCCAACAATCTTCAATGTAGATACATTTTTACGTTGACAGTCCTAAGCCTGTGTAAAGTATGAAGGGAAGATTACAATTCATTACTGCGTACGTACGTGCATAGACGTATCGATCGGTGGTACGCAAAGACTAGTCTTACTCTAAAGTATGCGTACTTTGTGGACTAGGTGGAACAAGTATTTGGATCGAGTTTTTGTACGGAATTGGACTAGGTGCACCTAGTACAAAATTTACCTAGTACGATTCATCTCTAACTGACATGTGCAGTGTAGCCAACTCCAAAAGTTCAAATTACGAGTTCCCACGTCGCAATTTTCGTAATAATGGGCTAAATTATTGTACAAAAAAAAATCACGAAAATACCTAAAACATTCATCAAACATGATAACACAAACAAACTACAGTGACTAGTTAAAGAGGGAGAGTATGCCAAGTTTCAACACTAGTAGCGCTAGTAGCACAAACCGCTAAACTTTACACACAACCACGGAGTGTATGAAGTGTATCACAGGTCACAAGAGTCTTTATTTACGTTTTACGACCTGTGTTCACGCATACTCACGACACATAAAGCTAGCTAGAAGCAAATTTATAGTTATCTGAGAAAACCACACCAATACAGTATAAAACTCGGAGTCGCAGTCGGGTGGAAACAAGTGTTACGAATGTTTGAAAGTTTAAAATCAAAGAAACGTGAGGGAAAGTGATAGAGAAGAGAGAGAGGCATTTACATGTTGATGTTGACATTTTGTTGACTTTCTGCGTTTTATTTTCTCTGAAAAATACGTTTTGTTCAAGATACTTTTTTTTTCAAAGCTCAAAATTATCGTACAGACGCCAGCACATCAAGCTACCCCAATCTGTCAAATTTCTTTTATAGATGTTCAACTTTATTACAAAAGTTTATGGTGCATGTTCAATTGGGAAAATTTGACAGTTGGGGTAGCTTGATGTGCTGGCGTCTGTACATTATACAATTACTATCGTACATCGTACCGTTGTCCAAATTATCGTACGGGTTGGCAGCAGTGATGTGCATTTTGATAATCCCTGCATTATGAGTAACGATAACATCGATTTGAACGTGCTCACCCCAAGAAGTTTATAGATCAAAGTTGAGGCAACACTCGAAATACAAAAGTGAAGGCGACTGTGAGCTAACGCTCATCTGAATACATACTTAAGAGAGAGAAACACATATCACTGTATTCTTAAGTGTGTATTTAGAAAGAGAGCGTTAGCCCACTAGTCGTCTTCACTTAGGTTACAGAGTACATTCGTTAGCCCACCAGTCGTCTTCACTTAGGTCACAGAGTACATTTGACTTAGGTATTTAGAGTGTTGACCTCCACTTTTATCTATAAGCTTCTTGACTCAACCCCGTTTCGAACTGGCGTGAGCCCGATGAAGATGTCCCGGGAATCGTCATAGATGATGTCATGACTTGCGCCATCTTGCGATAATGCCGACCATGCGATATACTATTAGAGTAACGCATGGTCGGCGTTCAATTCGAAGACATGTGACATCTTGGCAACTTTATAGGCTGTTTATTGATGGTCGGCGTTATCGCACCGTGAGGTCCGTCAAAAATTACAGTTGTGCTGTTTTGTTTTGAGTCGCATCGTAGCTTTAGATTTATTAGAAATTTATGATGTGAGCGCTGTGAGCTAGGACTGTTAATATTTTTTTAAATATCGGATTCTCGATGTATCGATATTTTTAAATATATCAACATCGGAGTTTGATATATCGAAAAAAAGTATCGATATTTCTATAATATCAATATTTTTTTTGGATTTTATTTTATCGGCTTTGTTTAAAAAAAAAGAATCGTAAGTCGGCTCAATAATCATTTACACGGTTAAGTTGTAAGAATCGTTTACGCATTACTGTCTTGAAGACAGTAATTTTTCATAACCTCTCTTTTTTAACTTCGCTCGTTGTCACAGACCATAGATTATACACATATCACAGAATAAGTAGAGGTAGAGATGTTAAAGTTATTAACGCTGACAGTGACAAGTGATAAGACTGTTATGTAACAACAACAGTGGGTAAAGTAGGTACTAGGTATCAGATTATAGTATATTTTGTAATACAAATTTACATTTCGTTTTAAGATATTATGCAAGTAAAAAAACTAAAAGAGGAAAAACATAAATTAGTGTAAATTAAGTACAATAGATTAAGTTTACGAGGATGTTGTAGTTTAAATAATTGGCGAGTAAAAATGATAAATAAAAACCTATTAAAAAAATATCGACCGTCGATATCAATATTTCAATATCGAACTATCGATATATCGTCCAAAAAAGTATTAGTAATAAATAACGTTATTTCTAAATAATAATATCGATATTTCGATACATCGATATTTTATCAACAGTCCTACTGTGAGCAATAATTTCTAATTCGGAAAGCAGCCAATGACATTTCTCGCCATCAAAACAAACGTCATGCTCGAGCATAGAATAATAATCTAAGTGCTCGAGCGTTCTCAGTTTTTTGTGAGGCCTGAGCATAGCTTATCATATTATGCCTATATTCAAAATATTATAACTAGCTGCTAGTTTTGTTTTCCGCTACAACAGTGGTTGCAGTCAGTTACAATCCTAGCCTACAAATTATGGACCGTCCATTCCGATAGCAGGCGATAAATAGGCTTCGATAATGACGTCGAGCTCATGCTAACTACGACCGGCTGTTAATAATACATACTAGCTTCTACCCGCAACATCTTTCATCATTCATCAAATTTCGCCCCCAACCCATCGCGTCGCATCGCATCCCATCGCCCGCCCATGCTATGTACTTCGTTCTCGCTTAGCGTTCTTTCTCACTGTTTTTTGTCTTTGCTCGGTTCCTAACATCAACATGTATTTGATAAGGTGGGTTTTGCGGTATAAATTCAAAATTCAAATTTATTTATTTATTTCAGGTAAATATCACCCTTTGCCACACTTAATTATTACAAATTTTACAGATAAAAAAATAACAAATAAATACATCAAATGTCATTAACTAGACCAAATAAACTAAAATAAAGTATATAATGTCAAATAAAATAAAATCAACGAAAATCAAATTAAATTAAATTAAATCAAAATAAACTAAATTAAGTCAAATTATAAAATAGGTGTAGGTAGGTATCTACTAGGCAAAGTTGTATTCTTTAACTAGGCTAGGAAAAGAGGTGCCAGAAGCTACGCAAAAGGGACCTAGTATAACTTATAGCTAAGCAGACAAAGCGAAGTCGAGTTTTTTTTTGTTAGCTGGATTTTGTTCATTGACGTCAATCCCCACGAGTCACGACATCATCAAAACAACTCAGGCCAAATAAACTCAATTTGCGTAAGAGAGCCATGCTAAAAAAAAGGTTTTTTCCGCGATGATACGATATCTAAAAGATTTTCATTCTTTCTACATAGGCACATTAGCATTACCCACCGAAATTAATTATAGTGATGAGCTTGAAAAAAAAGGTAAAAGGGTTTTACATAGCAGGTTGAAGAAACCAGTCCTTTTATTAAAAGGCATTCCAAGTACCTTTAACTGGTTTTATGCTTATTTTATTTCTGACACTCACACAGTTTCGTATCTTTTTTACTTGTGCATGTTCTTACCTACATACATGACTGTATTCCACACTAGATTTATACCTACCTACCGCAAGTCAGTTTTAACACTTGTACAACGAAAATCGCCGTTACTGCTACAACATCAAGGTGCCGTTCAAATATTGCCACTGAGATGTGTGGTTGACCATACTTACTTGACAAGTGCTTTTTAATGGCCGACTACATACAAGATAAGCCATAAGTACAGTGTTTTTCAAGGGCACAATCTTCACAATATGTACCTGCATCTGAGGGTGCAGGCACATATTGCAATGTTGCAATATGTACCCACTATCAACCAGAATTTGAATAATTTTCAAAGATACAGCTTTGCTCTAAATGTTCGAAAAATGGGTCTGGTCAACAACGCATATAACGCAATGAATGTTGTTAATCCGTTAAAATGAAGCCACTCTTATCTTCAAACCCTTTTAAGTTCCATAGCATTTTGCGGGTAGGTTATGTAAGTATGGTATTTTTTTTATGGTAGTTTTCATCCCTTCTATTCGAAAAGTGTCGTTTTGTTCCTCTTTATGTGGGAGCAAAGTAGGTAGCTCTTTTCTCCACTAGACTTGTTAGCGGGTAGTAATGAGTAATGAAATTTGTAACATGAATCGTTCATTGAAATCGAACGCATATTGTATAAATTACTGGCTGTAAGTGTAAGTGTTGGCTGTACAGTGCGCGGTAATTAAAAAAAAACAAAATCGCGCGATTTACTTCCTTGTTCTTGTAATGGGTACGGACTTTATTGTATTTTGCAAAAAAAATAGTTCTACGTCGAGTTCTGAAAGTGATAGTGCATTAACAATAAAAATAGAAGCTATTAACGTCATACAATATAAATTTGTAATTGACCTTTTTACATTCATGTCATTCTTTTTATTAAACTTATTCATTAATTACTTAGAAGTGTCTCTTATTTATTTTCTCATAGAAAAAATATTATTTTGCTTCCTTGTCACACAATCTACTATTGAACTCCCTTTATATAGTGCTAAGTAGTCCATTATTCTTGGTCTTCATCGTTATTTTGGCTAGACTGACTGAAACTTGTCAGGTCAAGTACGGTAAATTTTTCATTTTTGAAAATCTATTACTTGAGTGGCTAAGTAACAACAACCACACAGGCTGATCAATCAGGTTAAGCTACGCTTACCGCGGTTGGTCCGTGGATGGATCATCATCTTTACATACCAGAACCACTCCGTGCCTCGGAAAGCACGTTAAGCCGTTGGTCCCGGCTATCATTCGTGGGTCTTTGACAGTAGTTACAGGTCGTCAGAAGCAAAAGTATGACGTCTCCAGTCTTGGCAAGGGGTTTCGGATTACCCAGTAACTGGATCATGGAGGTCAGACAAGGTAGGCAGCTGGTCCATGTAAAATACTGGTACTCAGCTGCATCCAGTAAGGCTGTAAGCCGATCCGAACATGGTTGGGAAAAGGCTAGGCAGATGATGATGGGCGCATACGCATACATAGGTAGCCCGTTCTCCTAATAACCTGCCTAGGCGGCTAATAGGTAATTGCTGTGCTTGCGGACGCAATGATTAAATTCAATCACCTAAAATTATTTCGCTCATAGAGAAAGGTTCCTTTAAGGCTTCTTCAAACAGACGCGACACGACACTTATACTGCCGTCCTTTAACTAGAAAGGCGATATGCCCTAAAAGTTGTTTCCGAGAAAATGGCAAAAAACGTGTGTTTCGTTATTTCTTAAAAACTGATACTTACGTTACTGATACATACGGCAATTAAAGTATTTTAAAGTACATTTAGCTAAGAAGTGTGGGTTAGACGCTTTCAAGTGATGAAATCACACATCACATACACAAATCATCCAAAATTGTGTTACTTAACGGCCTAAAAACTTTTCATATCTTGGGAGCTATTTGTATTGTAAAAATGTTTGTTAGACAGAAAGATAGACATTTTTGAGCTCTCATAGATTCTATTAAAAAGTAAAAATCGAACAAGTGAGGGTTAACGCCTTTCTAGTTAAAGGACGGCAATATATATTATAGAACAATTTCCATTAAGTTTTCATAGAAATTGTTCGATGAGAGTCGCGTCGCGCTGTCTCGCCGCCTGTTTGTGGGAGCCTTTACATTCACGGGCCAAACACTTGTCCTACATAGTTCTCCATGTCTGCATTCACACAGAATCTGGTTTTTTGTGCAGCAGCCGGTTGCCATTGCACGCTACGTTTCTGCTTACTCTTGCATTATAGGTAGGTAACTACTCATTGTGCCGGGTTTTATTCGTGACTAGCTTGTGTCCGCAACTTCATCTACATACTACCGTCAAACGGGGTTATGCAGGGGTGAATCGGGACGAAACTTTAAAAGGGATTTTAACTTTGAAATCTGGGGGCACGGTCGTGCCCCCGCCAAGAAGAGCCAAGCGGAGCGCAAGGGCACTACCTACCTTTTCTCGAAGTGCTTCGTCGTTTTTCGTTATACCAGATAAACAAAATTCTCGGGATATGTTGTCAATAGCGGACTTATTAAACATATTACGTTTTAATTGCATAGCTTTTATACTTTAGATTTTATTGATATCTAAAAATCCCTGATTTCGTCACTGACTCACTGATGATCATCATAATTCTTAGGGTACTTCCTATTGTCTTAGAAAGCTGAAATTTGGTATGTAAGCTAGTATTAATACTTAGTCACACCTTAGTCAAAATATGTGACTTGGCCGTTTCCTAACTACAAGAACCAGAAAACTAATCAACAGTACATACATTTTTCCCCTTACGCTCATGTGAATGTAACGAAATGGCCAAGCCACATATTTTGACCGAGGTGTAGATTTTATGAAGTTAGGCCTTGTAAAGTTAGAAGCTTGGCCCTACATGAGATCTGACAACTTTTTGACAGTGCGAGTCATAGGGATGGTCTCGTCTTGGCAACATTTTACATGAAAATGTTTTTGGTGGGTATGAATGAATGAATGTGGTAAAATAGTCTGTTGCCAAAAACGACTAACGTGGTTACTATATTACACAAAACAGCAGCGTTTTTTTTTGACAACCGACGAAAAATTTCTACGCTAGCCTAGTATGTGTACAAATGGGCCCCGTTTGTTTACATGAAGGGAGGCAGGGGTACATTGCTGTAACCATGAACTCAGTACATCATTCTAGGCGTTTAGTCCACTCCCGGCCCCTCGATCCCAATAAATAATGGGTCTACTGGACCCCTGACTATAGTTAATTCTCGACCCTTAGGGTCGATCGTGGATTTTATTTTCCAGACAAGTTATAGTTTCCTTTCGATCCCCAAAGTAGTCTGTACCTTACTGTACCAAAGTATACATTTTAGGTACTTACCAAACCAGGGGTCGAATGTGGACAAGGTATGTCTGTCCTTTGTTCAAAAATTCAGTCTCATCTCCCCCAGGGGTCGAGTGTGAACTATGTTTAAGGGTTGAGAGGAAACAAATAAACAAATCTTTTTTAGGGGTCGAGGGGCCTAGAGTGGACTAAACGATTCTAGGGTAGCGTAGAAATTTTTCGTCGGTTGTCAAAAAATAATCTGCTGTTTCACAGAAAAGTGCAATACCTACGCCATCAAAATATATGGACCGGCAATACTTTTGTTTAAACCAACGAAAAATATCAACGCAGGAGGCTTCCGAATCATGTAGGTACTTACAGAATCTATGGTAACATTGGTTGTGCGTCGATGTCCCTGCTACCCTGTATATCCTATGTATGTTCTTCGTAAGAGAATTTTCGGAAGCGTATCGGCAAGTAGGTAGATAGGTAGGTACCTACTTTGCAGTATGAAAATCTGTCAAATAGATATGAATACATTTTATCACACGCCAGTATCTACCCTACTGTCCCTACTTACCCTAAATAGGGACAGTAGGGTAGATACTGGCGTGACTACTTCACACATCCTACGTAAGTTTTCCCGAGGACCATAGATTGTAATTTCCTAACCTACCTTCCAAGTTACAAGTGCTTAAACGTAACCACTAAGCATAAAGATGTGACTAAGTACTCTTACTACCAATTTCTCAACAGCCTTTACAATTTAGGACGGATGCTTAACATCATGAACAAAACCTCTCAAGTATTGTCATGTTAATATTAATATACATCATTATTACAAAATCCTGTGCAGAGACGGACACGGTACAATCAGTGAGCGTAGCCGTTGTATCAACGGATTCAGTGGCGTTGAGAAAACGCTATCGTCAACTCAGCTTCAGTTGGCCGCGACTGTCCGACACATAAACGCGTTCTTGATACTGTTGTTACACCGCAGTTGAACTTTCGATTTTGGAACACTTTCGAAAGGAATATCTATTGATATTTGGTTTATTTTTGGCTGAGCACATTTTTTTTAAACGTGAGTATTTTTTTATTATTTTAACGTTTAGTTAAAATTTATATAGAAGCCGCCTTTTTTACATGTATATGGTACGCGTACATATCATAATTATTATTTTAAGAATGTCAGCTTATTTATTGTGTAAATATTATCCTCTTGTTTAGTTTTTATCCATAATACCTATAATCTTTTTGTATCTAATACAGATGAGTGTGTTACTAATTTCCTTAGAAAAAAACAAGAACACATTTATTTAAATTTCAAAGATCTCTAAAAATATTTTTTTGTTTTTTGAAATCTATGTTGTTTTTTTTTTAATTTTGCACGCAAAATTATCATAAATATTTATTTGCCTTAACAGAGATAAGTGCGATAAGCTAAGCATTTCTATAATCTTAAAACATAAGATTATAATACGATAGTTATTTTATTTTATCAGTTGCGGAACATTGTAGGCACATCACATGGAACAGTTTTTATGTATTCATTATTTATTGTTGTCTGTTACTTGTAAAATGACTATCTGATGTGAAATGTGTGAAACTGAATATCAAAGGTAGGTGCTTAAAACTTTATTCAATGTTAATTTAAAAATTATTTATTTTCTCTTTAATTTACATTAAAATGCTACTAAACAATAGTAGATACAACTAAGTAACTATTCACACTAGTTATCTACTAAACTAAATTAAAGAAAAATAAAGAATAACGTTTATATTACGCATATAATATTTTTTTTAACTGTGTCCAAACACAGTTAAAAAAATACATAAGAAAGGTGAAAATAATGTTTTAACAACAATAGTCTGTGCCTCACGGCTGCCCTAAAAAGGTTCATTTCAGCATGAATGCTAGACAGATGCTGTCTGACGCTGGATCTTTTAATCAATCTTGACGTAATGGCAAATCACTAACAAACGATAAAAATAAATACAAAATCTAAAGGACAGTTAGGCGTCGAAGTACCTACCTACTCAGCTGCATCGCATTCATCCGGAAACGCGCACAAGATGATTTAGAAATCAGTTTCATCTTGCGTAAATATTTGGTAAACGTGTTACGTTATTAAATAGTTAGAAAGTATTTGATTTTTGGGTGTTACATTCACATTTCGTAATAATGTAACATGTCTCAAAGTTCCCGGCCTGGTTGTGGACGATTATGCTCTATGGATATTGCTTTACTCACGCGCGTATTTTATTACTTTCGACCGGAGCCCTTGGGGTCTACTCTCAACGAAGATTCCGGCCCGTCCAAAAGTAGTTGATCCGTCAAAACAAGTATCAAATTAAATTTTTTGGACAGGCAAATACATCTGTCAAATCGTGTTGTCATGTATTCTTGGTTCGGGCCCCGAAGTAATTTTAATAATGTCCGAAACTGGGTGTCAACCGGGGGGCCTACTCCCTTCGCCGAAATCCTTCGTTTCGGTCGAAGTAACGGGCGTTTCCAACTCCGTTTCACTTACGAACAGAAGATTAGTTTGGAGCCCGAACTAAGAATGAATGACAACACGATTTGATAGCTGTCCCTACTCCCGATATGTTTTTGCCCGTCCAAAAAAGTTAGTTAATTGGCTGTAGGATTCACTAAGAAGTTTCGAATTACTTTCGGTACGGGCCAGTATCATCGTTGACGGAGTAAGAGAGTAGGCCCCCTGCTCTCCAAGCCAAAGTCCGTAGTATTGGCCGATGTAACGGGCGTTTCCTACTCCGTATCACTTGGATTTGTCAGTCTGTTGTCCTTAGTCCCGATGTTTTCTCACCCCTCCGAAAAAGTTAATAAATTGGATGTAGGGGTTAATTTCGTAGTATAGAACTACTTTCGGACAGACCCTTTTCTTCGTTGACGGATTTAGAGAGAGTAGGCACTCTGGTTCGGAGTAGGAATAGTTCGTAACTTCGGCCGAAATTACGGATTGCATGCTGATGGAGTAGACCCCAGATTTATGAACTCCTTACGCAACAAACACGATTTACATCTAAGTTTCGCGTAACATTCTTCCGATGGGGGTTAGCAGCCAGCTACCAAGCTGAGTAGCTGGAGTGGTGGGGCACCTAGACTGGCTGGGCCCCAAGTCGCCTAGGCCCCGGGGCCCTTGTAGGCCTAGGCGGAAATTTGTTAGAGAAGAACCAAATGATAGAACGTGTGGGTTTTAAACTATTGATCCCATCTCCTAGGAGTGCCTCCGTGATTAAATACGTGAATCAATGAATGCAAATAAATTCTAATTACATCATTATTCATTGTGATTCCATGACATTTACGCAGGTCAGTTATAAATATCGCCTAATTTCCAGAACTGACATAAATGATCATCTTTTAATCCTCATCTAAGTAATTAAATATTTGTCGGTTAAATCAGCTATGATATAAGTAATTATACATAACCAACCCTTTGTTGATACCTCTGTCATATTATGTAAATTTCATCAAGGTAGGTAATTCGGTAGGTATTTAATTTGATTATCATTCGTTTTTTAACATGATAATTCTATGTAATAGACTACTTAACAGACAATAATAAAATGCTTTATGTATCCGCATCATGTAATTGTGTATCTGTGCATATCTATGATGTAAATAACCGGATATCTGGAGCTGGAGATAAATAACAGTTTTTAATTACGTTTACCCGTGGATTAGGCATAATTAAAGTAGATTCGGAAAATTTTAGAGGCAATTTGATAATTTTAGAAATATATTATGAGAAATATATTCCTATAGTCTTGTTATAAAATCATTAACTCAGACATTAATAATTTCGTAGACCTACCTACTTATTTAATTGTTTATTTTCCAGAATGATAGAATATAAGTTATTATATTTTATAGCTTGAATATGAGATAAGGAGAGACTTGCTTCGGATTTCAAAGTGTCTGTACTACCTACCTACTTCTATGTCAGAACAATTATAGGAATTAGGTACTCGGACGAATTAAATTCATAAAACTTTATGAATATTTTAATAGCACTTAATTCACTAGCAACCTAAATATTTTTCTTGATACCAGTTTGCCTCAAGTACTCGATACAATCTAAACTGCAGTCGTTATAGCACCATGGCTAGTCATGTAAGTAGGTAATAACGATGTTCCATAAGTTCTGATGGAGGTGACTGTTGAAGCCCGTAGCCGTCGCCGCGTCGTACAGAAAAGTAGCACTTATAAAATCTTTAATCTAATAAGTAGTAATTCTATAAGTAAGTCTAAAGTTTGTGAAAAATGTGTGTTAAAGCTTACCCTAGTGTTTTTTTTACCGACTTCAAAACAAGGAAAAGGTTCTCAATTCGGTTAAATATTTTTATGTTTGTTACTCCGTCAGAACTCCGTCATTTGTAAACCTTAAAAATAAAAAGTATAAACCGTAACTTTTTTTGAAAAGTTTGAGTATGGGTCCGAGTGGCCCCATATAAAACTGGTCAAGTTCTGATAAGTGGTTTTAGACTTAGCTTTAATAAAATAGTAAGTAAAAATAAGTAAAAAATAAATATAAATAAGTTGTTTTCCACTTAAGTATATCGATTATGTTCTTATTGATAACTTCCATTAACTAGCTTCTTTTCTTCTTGTGTGCATATATTAATGATAATAACATCGTTTTTCGTATTTCGTAGTTTTTGCCACCGACTTCCAAAATTACAGTTTTTTTTTTCACTTCGTAGTGTTTACTTAATGAAGTTGTTTTTTGTTTCACATTTTTTTTTCTCTTCTTCGTTGTGGTAGGTACCGACTTCACACAGATTTGTGTGAAAAAAAAATTTTTTTTTTAAAGAAATCTCGAATCTGCGACTTTTGTCGAACCGTTCCATTGCTCTCACTACTGAGGTACCGTTTCTGATAAACTCGCATAAGTCCAGTCCTGTCAGTTTGCAACAGTCTATCTGGAAGTTGGCAGTTAGCAGTTCAAGTTCTAAAAGAGTTTCGACAAGCTTACTATATGTACAGTGCATTTATGCTTTTCTTAGCAATATTTCTCCTCAAAAAATAACAGCAAATTAAACGTGATTGCTGCTATCGCATAAATATGCATTGTTTTGACCCCCAGGAAGATGAAATTTCGAATTTGTGTGGGGTAGGTACTATAACTAAAAAGTGAAAAATAAAAACATTTTCCAAAAAAAGAAAGCAACCGACTTCCGGAAAAACACTACAAAGTGAAAAATAACTTTAATTTCGGAAGGCGGTGACAAAAAATTTAAATAGGTAAAACATGCAAAGTCACCGACTTCCGAAATTAAAGTTATTTTTCACTTTGTAGTGTTTTTCCGGAAGTCCTTTTTTTTGTGGAAAAGTTTTTTTATCATGAGCAGGTGTTTCGATATCGGGTACATAGCATGCCTAGCATTTCGCAGCTAAATATCGCAATAGCCCTATCACCGATATCGACTAAAGTACTAACTGGGCTAACCAGTTTTTTTCCTTTAACTCACTTCCTTCCAAAACCATTTACTTTTAACGGATATGGGCTTGTCACGGGTTTAGGTTGGGAATGTTTGTAAATATTTTGGCACCAGATGGTGCCAATATATTTCTCTTTACTTCATTTTCAATTCTTTTACCTGTTGTGGGTGCATCGTCTTCACATATAATTATATAATTAATGTATACTGAATATACTGATATTGTAAAAAAAAATTAAAAGAGTAACGGTGGAGTTTCTCGCCCATTTTTCTTCATATGAATCACTTTTTGGAAAAGGCGACTAGAATGAATTCCATTTAAATGTAAATGTTGACATTTAAAAGTGCTTATTAAGTGCCTATTTGAAAAAGGTAAATAGTTTTTTATAGGTACTTATAAAATCATTTAATTCCACTTAATTTCCATTGACATATTCCAATGGAAATTATTCAGAAAATTGTGCGTGTGACAATTTTATATATGTTTGGTAATGGGTTTTAATTGTAGCTAGGCATCTGGCTAAATAATATAACGAATATTTTTGCTTAATATACTCCCGAATCTTTGGCAAAAATGTTTCAATTGACCCCACCTAGCCTAGTAGTGTATTTCTACACATTCAATCGAGCGTGTGATTGTGGTATATTGCTTTACGGAGTATATACCTACTATTTAAGATAGCGACTAAATAGCTGTACTTAGACAAAATAGCCGCACTTAGACTGACGTAATCTCATATGTGTTACATACATACTTATGTCTAAACATGGTGTTGTGATTATCTATTTCAAACTTTCATGTTGTTTGTTATTATGCGTAATATGAGGGTAGATATCTTCTAACAATCCTACTTTTATGGATGTAAAAGTTTGGATGGTTGGTACTATAGCACGCAAAAGAGACTGAACGGATCGTTATGTAATTTGACATGACAGTTAGCCTGGGACCTGATGAAGTGCATAGGTTACGTTACAGCTTGGATCGCAGATGAAATTGCGGGCAACAGCTAGTAAATAATACATGTTTATTTATTAGAGAGACTAAGGTTGATAACTCATGAAATATATGGAGCAATCAGAAGCAATATTGCCGAAACATATCGGCAATTTATTGTTGTTGCTCCAGGTTGCTCCACTTTATTGATCCAAATTGATCCATTAGTGTTGCCGAGCAATAATTGCTCAAAAAATTGCCCGTGTAAGAGCACCTTTAGAATCGGGTCACGCTGGCGCGTCACGCCTGTCTGCGGGATCCTGTCTTGTCGCGGGACTTACTACATAATAATAAGTAAATATGTACTAGGTAGGTGTTGGATGACAGCGGGTTAATTGCATAACATGAACAGTAGGACATTCATTGCATTATATACCTTGTTGAGCTGACAATTTTATCGAACTTAATGAAGCAATGGATTAGCAATAGATATCCTTCTTCTCCTGATTTTGATGTATTACGAAATTAGGATGCAGTAAAATATGTATTAGTTCTGCGGGTCTAAAAAGGCCACATTAAGCAATTCCTCCAAAACTGATTCATTTCCTGAATTCCCCCCTATGATTCTGCTATTTGACATTTTACTTTAATAAAGCAATTCATAATTTGGTGACCATTTTACGAATTTCCATACAAAACTGTCAAACAGATGAATTGCGTGCTGTCTACGCAGATAATATTATGAATTGTCAGTTTGTGACAATTTCACGATTTTAAATTTAATATGATTCATATTATGATCATATTATGATTCTGCCAAAGTGGCCTTTTTAGACCCCCTGGTATGTATAATCAGTGCAAATTTAACTTTAAACAAACGATCTTGTAATTATGTAAATTACTTAATGATGTTTACTGTAAGTATGCAACCTACACATTCTATCTAAGTAGGTAGTATGTTTCCGTCAATAGGATATCGAACCTGGCATTAATCGTGACTTTGTTTTGTGTTTCATTCTACTTATTACACACATATCATTTTTTTTTTCAGATCAACTTTTGTGGCAAATTCCATGTAAAAAAGATCTTGTTCGTCTTAAGATGTTATCGATGATTCCAAATTATAAAAACACTAATTGTTACCAGCGGCTTCGCCCGCGTGGAGGTCGGTGTATTATACATATAAACCTTCCTCTTGAATCACTCTATCTATTAAAAAAACCCGCATCAAAATCCGTTGCGTAGTTTTAAAGATTTAAGCATACATAGGGATATAGGGACAGAGAAAGCGACTTTGTTTTATACTATGTAGTGGTGGTTTTGTACCCTCTGCTTTGAAATTTTTCGCTGGTAATAAAAATGAGCTCTGCTATACATTTTGACCGCGTACCTATGTATTGCACTTTTCTGCGAAACAGGTGATATTTTTCTTGATAGCCGACGAAAACGTTTTGCGCTGGGTATCATACGCTGAATTCATGGTTTCATTTTGCGCGTCGATGTCCCTGGCCACCCTGTATACGTAGACAAAGCTAGCATTAAGGCTTCTTCAAACAGGCGCGATGCGACACACATTGAACAATTTCTATGAAAACTTCATGCAAATTGTTCTACAACTACTATTCTTGAAGAAGCCTTTAACCTCCAAAAGGATTTAATGTAGGTATTTAGACAGACGTTAACTACTTCTCAACTTTCTATAACCTGTTACCGAGTAATTTTAAACTTATTTATCACAAATTATTTATAGATGATTCAAGACTTTATTTTGTCTCAACAAATATTTCGATCCCTTGAGTACGACCTTGGTAGAGGTCAATCTAAAATCAATATTAGTTAGTACCTATTAGGGATTTCCGTCATTTATCTTCAAGTGGCGTCGCACAAACACTTGACGCATCCTAAGTTTTTATGGTTTATTAGTCGATTCACACGAAAATACTCGCCCAAAACGTGCGAATGACACTTAATAATTTATTATTTTCTGTTGCCGATTCGCACGAAGTTGATAGATATAATTGTGGGCAAATCAACAATTCCAGAAGTAGGTACGTACCTATTTATTATCTAGGCAATTGGCACGTTTTGAATATTATTTAATAAAGTTTTCTCCTATTATCTAGTAAAGAAAAATTCAATTTTTTTCATAAAGAGGTATATTGCATAAACATTTCGTTTCGCTTCAGGCGAGTAAATTCGGGCGAATCGACTAATAGGTACGTCGTTTTTATATCTACGGAAATCATGTCATGCCATTTGTCAATATTTATTTACCAATGCTGGTTGTCACGAATTATTTGTAATTATCATATTTTCGTAAATATGATAATACATGATAATTTATGACTTAGACAAATAATTGTGAAACGTAGCTAGCGTTATATTGTGATAAGGTTTATTTTGATAGACGTTTTTAAAAATAAAAAATGTATGGTTAAGCAAATAGTACCTAATCATTACATAACTTTATTTAATGATTATAATAATGATTAATGTACCTATAACATTTTTATAATAAGTTCTGGGTTTGTGCCCAGCTGATGGGAATAGGCTCGCCCCCTATTACATGGGACTATGGAAATACAGCCGAAGAGTTACCAAACTTAAGTGGCAGTGGACACACATTGCTCGCAGAACAGATGGCCGTTGGGGCCGAAAAGTTCTGGAGTGGTGACCGCGTACCGGAAGACCTAAAGTTAGAAGGCCTCCCACAAGGTGGACCGATGACCTTGTGAGGGCCGCAGGAGTCCGCTGGATGCGGGAAGCACAGAACTGGTCGAAGTAGCGGAGCTTGGGGGACGCCTATGTCCAGCAGTGGACGTCTTTCGGCTAAAATTATGATGATGATGGAAATACAAAAAGGTACTAACTAGGTATAGGTACACTTCTGCCCAACCTTTCGGGAAATATAGGCGTGAAATTATTTTTATGTTAGGTATGTATATAAACAAAACCCCATAATCTCAGATCTTCAATGACTTACACGGAATACAATATACAATCAATCTTATTAGATTTATTATTGTTATGCAATGGAGGAAGATAATAAATAAGTTTTATTGTTCTCGAGACGTGACTGTAATAATACCAATGTTTTAGAAGTTATCAGATAAAAGAAAAGCGGGGAAAATCCATGTGTGATTCATGCAGTTCTCCTTCCATGGAAGACAAACAACCTCCCTTCCAATGGGCGTGGTTTTAATTTCTAACGTGATGTAATATGGTGTCTAACAAAAGGTATTTACAAGGCAGATGTGAATAGAACGCCAGGAGGGACGCCCTAGGGCAGGGATGGCGAACTTGTTTGAACCTCCGTGAGACAGTTAAAAAAAAAAATCGTTTCGCATTGACGTGCCAACAAACAATGTTGACTTTTTAATGACTACTAGAAAAAAGTAAATACTTCACAAAAATTGGTAGTCTTTATTTGCAAACAGAAATAGACTTGGATACAGGAATACATCACAGTTCACACCAGCTTATTTATATGAAAGAACAAATTAATGCAACTTCTGGTGTCTGGTATTAGGTTCATAGGTATATTAACTTTTAGCAGAATGCAAGCTGAACTGGAATCATGTGACATAGGTGCAGTTTCTGAGAGTAACGACTCAGGCTTAAGAAGATGAATTTATCACACTCAGATTTCTATGTTCGTTACTGTGACATAGGCTGCCGTGGCAAAATGATTTTGGTTGTGTGCCACCAAAGGCACGCGTGCCATTGGTTCGCCATCCCTGACATAGGGGGACATATAGTGACCTTATTGGTGATTTCCGTGTGGTGTCGGACGTAAAAGAATAGTACCATCCCATTTCTTCCAGTGTCGTAGAAGGCGATTAAGGGACTTACTAGAGAATGGGCAGCAGCGTTCTCTATGCATCGCATGCACCACCATACTGCGATCACCAACCCGCCTGCCAAGCGTGGCGATTATGGCAAAATCCCCCGTTTGGGGGAGGCCTATGTCTAGCCGTGGACGTCTTACGGCCGAAATGATGATAAATGATCATTGGTGATGTTCTTCAGAAAGTTCTGGTGCGTAATATTAGCAACCGGCAGTTGCGCAGTTGAATTTGAACGTAAACGAGGCAAAAGACGGGTCATGTAAGGATGGAAGGAGGTACGGAGCCCTAAAAAAAGTAAGAAGCAAAAATGTGGCAAGGCTTGTCTTGTGTAAATAATAGAAACAATACGTTGGTAACTTAGTGTAAATAAGTTAAGTTAAATAATTGTTGTTTTTCTTTTTTTGTGTATGGCATCTCGCAGTTGACCTTGAGAGGCCGTGACTACTTAACCGGACTTACCTGTGGTTGTCTTAAGAAAAAGTTGTCCTCCAGCCAGGGGCGAGTAATTGTTGAACATTCATCTGAGTCATATAGGCGGCGCGGCGGCGTAACGAAACCATAGCGAGATCTAATTCGACGCCAACACCATCTATCGAGCTAGCGGACAACTTAATTTTTCCACGGACTTTCTTCGACTTCATTCTCATTACCATGAGAGAAAAATTACCATAAAATAAAATATATTTTTTTCACACCACCTGCTCGGCAATTTTTTATTTTACAGGGTGGCAAGGACACGTAGCCATGAATATATTCACAAAAATAAAAATTAACAGGCCTTAGGCACATTTCAACCGCGGAGGTAGGTTGAAATGCGTTTTGCACTTTTTTATGAACCAGTAGATTATTTTTTTATAACTGACGAAACATTTCCGCGAAGGTAGGTTCAGAATCATGTACTCAAGCTGTGGTGACAGGTTACGTGTCGATGTCTCTGTCACCCTGTATGAACCGGCCGCGAATCATATTTTAATCAACATAAAACCTGACACTGACTTGCAAATTGCAGAAAACGTAAGAATAATTTCGTGGGCTTGGCGTGTCTTGCAAGGAAATAATAATCTGGACTTTTTTGAAAATATACCTAGGTACGGGTCTTTGTCAGGCCTTTTTAAATTTCGTTCTTGTTTCGTAACTTACAAGAAAGATCTGACATCAGACGTCTGCACACTATAGTTCGCCTTTTAATTGTATTCAGTAACTTGACAGTTCAAAGAAATATAATGTTACCATACTAAAACTGATAGTGTTGGGGTGAGTGAACGATTTTGCGTAAAGGAAAATTTGTAAAACTTTAAAAATTCGTTGGTAAGATGAGGATTATATGAATAATTCATAATTTATTAATAAAAATAATGTTTTTTTTTTGTTTTCTTCTAATAAAACAAACTATAAATAAATTACCTACCTACTGAAAAACAAAATATATAACAAATTCTACAATTTTTAATAGTATGATACGCACTAAGTTTTAAGACAAGTTATTAAATTTGAAATAAAAAAATTGCATGTTATTTCAAGTGCATTAAATTTCGTTCATTCTTACACCACCTCACTATCTTTTTTTTGTCAAAATCTGGTAACCTTCATGGTTACTCATGTGCTTCAACTGTCAAGTTGCTGAATAGAATTATAAGTCCAACTATAGTTATAATTTAAATGAACTGTTATTTAAAAAAACAGTAGGCAAATGGCATTTGCTTTTACAAAAATTTTCTTTGAGGTTTCATTTTCTGAACCCATTTTTTTATAAAATTTTACTGTGCTTTGGCTCAGTCCATACTCCTCCGTCTGCCTGCGTAATCTTCGTGAAAAGGGATACAATGTCTTTGCATTCTTCTTTCTCCCTTTCTTTTTTTTTACATTTTCTCTATTGTTTATAGTTATTTTTCTAGGTTGATGGGATTTTGGCAACTATTTCTATTGGTAAAAGTTATTTCGCAAAACCTCTGCAGGTGTGTTCTTGTTGTCGATTATTTTGTCTTTTAAATATTGGAGATGCTGAAATAAAAACTACGAAAAGAAAAATAATCTCTTCTGCCTTCCTACCACAAGAACAACGAATTCTAAAGAAATAATTAGTCATACAGGTCACATTACAACACATACGAATACAAATATGTAGATCCATACAATTATTTCAAACGCTTTCTTGTATCAGTTGCCGCAGGCCTAACACCATCAATTATCTCAATTGTTTTGAACAGTGGAATCTTAGTTAATCTCACAACGTTATTGAAGCTAATGTGATGACAGAACTTAAGATAAAGCTTGTATAACGTACTATTACTTCTTGATACTTGGTTCGATGACCTTGTGATGGCCGCAGGCATCCGCTGGATGCGAGAAGCGCAGAACCGGTCCAAGTGTTGGAGCTTGGGGGAGGGCTATGTCCAGCAGTGGACGTCTTTCGGCTGAAATGATGATGACGATGATGTTTTCTTGGTTTATTAAATACTTTATTGGACACCACATGTACTTTAACCTTAACATCCCAAAGGCCTTCTTCTTTTCGTGTCGATGGTATTCGTACACCTGAAGGTGAACGCATAGGATAATGTAACCTACCCTACGGTTCGCGAGTCATGTTTAAATCGGTCCAATCTCCGTGGACAAGTCCAGCGCCCTAATTGCGTAACGCACGATCAATCATAATCGAAATAATTTTGAAACAGATTGCTAAACCATTGCTTCATATGTTCGAAAAATGTGTCTGCTCAACGACGTTAGTAACGGAATGAATATTGTGGAACTGTCAAAATGAAACAGGTTATGATGGAAGACACAATTACACTTTTCCCAACCCTTGTACTTGAACTCAAAACCCTCAGACGCTCAGTAGTTGGGTTTGCTTGCAACCCATAAGATAAATTAAGAAGGATGTGCTGAGATAAATGAAGGAGGATACGCTGAGATAAATTAAGGAGGATGTACTAAGACAAATTAAGGAGGATGTGCTAAGACAAATTAAGGAGGATGTACTAAGACAAATTAAGGAGGATGTGCTAAGATAAATTAAGGAGGATGCGTTAAGATAAATTAAGGAGGATGCGCTGAGATAAATTAAGGAGGATCCGCTAAGATAAATTAAGGAGGATCCGCTAAGATAAATTAAGGAGGATCCGCTAAGATAAATTAAGGAGTATCCGCTAAGACAAATTAAGGAGGATGTGCTAAGATAAATTAAGGAGGATGCGCTAAGATAAATTAAGGAGGATGCGCTAAGATAAATTAAGGAGGATGCGCTAAGGTAGCCCGCGAAATTCAAACTGTATTTAGTTTTTTGCAATTTGCAGGTCAGTGTTTATATAATTCCATTGAATGACTATATCATGAAAAAGTCATTCAATGGAGTTATTTGAACTTAGAGGGTTCCGATGAAGACTTTAATGGTTATAATTCCGTAAAGCCATATTTTTTACGGTCGCGAATCATATTTTGTTCAACATAGCCTGACACTGACCTAAAATGAAACGCTTCTTCCTTACCGTAAGATGAGTTACAATTACTATTAGGCAAACCTATTTCTCAAATAAACTCTCGTTTTTTATTAAAGGTTTTAAGTTAACTATCCTTGGTTTACCTATTCGGTTCAATGTGAAATCAGTTTACCTTGGCTTCGCATGTTAGGAGTTGTTGGCTCATAAGAAACCCATCGATTGTTATGATGTGCTATCGAATCTATTTACTCGTAGTTCGTGACTTGTTCATTACGTTGCCTGCGGGTAAGGTCTTTGAACGACATTGACATAGAAATGTTTACCTGGTTTCGATTGGTAGTTGGATACTAGAAACTGTAGATACTTAGCGAGTATAATAAATCTTTACTATAATCCTTATCAAACTAAACCACAGTGTTAGCTATAATATTATGAGTACCTAAGTAGTAGAAGTAAGTTTTTAATCCATACAAGTTTAAAAAATATATCTCAATTCAAGAATAAAATTTACGGGAGGAAACGCCCGGGTGTTTCCATTGCGAAGATCGCCCTGAGGACACGGTGGAGCATACGGTGGAGGTCTGCCCGGTTTGGGCGGAGCACCGCCGTGTCCTCGTGGAGGTGATCGGCGGCGGCGATCTCTCGCGTCCGACCCTGGTCCAGGCCATGGTACGGAGCGAGAGTGCATGGCTAGCAGTCGCCTCCTTCAGCGAAGCAGTTATGCTCGCAAAGAGGGAGGCGGCGCACGTGAGGGAGATGCAGTACATGCGCCCCCACAGCCGTGGCCTTCGCATGAGACGCCCTGGGCGTCGAGAATCCCAGGCTGATTCCCGGCCACCGTAGGCACGGGCTTGCGGACGGCGAGTAATGGGTAGCTCGCTGTCCGGTAAGGACCAAGCCCGGGTCGACGGCGCGTTGTGTTTCACGCGCGCCTCAAAGAGATGTCATTAGCAACTGATGGGGCCCGCAAGGGCCGATGCCTGCCAGGGGTGCGGGTTGTTCGAAAGAGATACCGCCGCCCCTGGCACACAGGCAACTGAGGGAACACGGGTGGGTTTTAGTCAGTAAAAGTCTGACACGCCCTCCCGCTCCGCCCAGAGCGGGAGAAGTTATTTGATGATTTCCCAAACCAAAAAAAAAAAAAAAACTTTTTGAATCACCATGACTACGTTGGTACAGACGCCACCACATCAAGCTACTCTAAGCTGTCAAATATTCCCAATTGAACATGAACCTTAAGCCTACGTAATAAAGATGAAAATCTATCAAATCAATTTGACAGATTGTGGTAGCTTTATGAGCTGGAGTCTGTACATAAATGTATAACACATAATTCTAAAACAAATTGTTTTCAAGGAAGGTTCCTATTTATATAATGACCAATACCTATTTGTACAATTGGTTTGCTACAAACGTTTTCACTTTAACTTCTTTTTACAAGTCTTTTATAGGCGTTTCCACGGACGTAAAAATATCGCGGCGCATTTTTTTCGCGCACTCGCCTTTTGAGGAGAGTTGAAAATCGAACAATGTGTTTATTAGACTCTCTGGGATTCACTCTGTTGACTCTGTTGGATTCTCAATGCTCGGCTCAACACCGAGAGTTGAAATTCCAGTGCGCAATCAAAACCCGTCGCGAACGTGGGTTTTTTTGCAAAAGACTGACCATTTTATTTTGTGAATCATAATGATAATTTACGCCTTGGCTTGTCATAATTTGGACACTATGTAAAATATTGTTTGTTTCGGGGTCAAAAGTTACTTATTTCACTATCCAATTCCTAAGGGCTTTATAAAATTTAACATAATATTGAACGTACCAAAGTTAATATTAGGCATTTGTCAAGCAATCAGAATTTCAAATACATGCTACACTGATTTGCTTCAAAGTACTTTAAGAATAACTCAAGGCGTTCACGATAATTTATACGGTTATTTAGAAAATATAAATACTATGTTAACTTAATTTCTGATGCAACTTTGCGATGAAAAGCAATCGTGTTTAGTAAAATTGAATTAAAGTCCCTGATACCTATAAAAAGAAAAGTGTGTATGGAGTTACTTGTCCGTTCTTCTCCATAGCAACCTAATACTTTGAAATGGGCAACTAGCTTCAAATTTCTGACTTATAGTATGGTTGAAATAAATTACCGATTAGAGTTTAAGAAATGAAAAATCAGTTACAATGTTAAAACTTGTTGTGTTGTAACCGAATGAACCACTCAAACGTGTTATAAAATGTCGCAGAGAACCTTTAAATGTGTAAGTTCGATATCTCGAAGAATATCCTCGTAATGTATACGACACTTACTTATATGTATAAAGGTAGACAGTGATGTAGCCTTGCAAACATCAAGTAAAATGACAACACAACCAGTTAGCACTGCTTTCATGTAATTAGCGGTGTAAGGTATCGTCTCGTCTGTAGATATTGGGACAATAACCACCACACTATATACCATACACACTGAGTCAAATAAACTGGTTTTAATAAAGGTATCTGTGGCACAAGGGAATTAAACCTTATTTATCGCTTTGATGTTTGAAAATTCAGTGGCAACTTTTGCTTTTGAAAATAAAAGTTAAAAGTAGAACATCGACCATAAAGGTTATTATCAAAGCGATCGCCTTAAATGTAGTGTCATGGCCGCTGTTTTGGCTTTGTGGCGTTCGGAGGATTTTCCTTGATTGTAACTCGTATTGGTTTTTAATTTTTGAAGACTCGAAAATAAATAATATAATACCTACGTGTATAGATTATCAGTCTATAATATAATGTTCCCACAGCTGGGACATAGGCCTCTTCTCGGTGAGAGGGAGACATATTAACTATATGACATTTGCATTTATCTATCCATAGTTTTGTACCTAGATTTTAATTTTATGGGTCCTAATAGCGTCACACACTATTTATTAATCAGAATCATACTGGAGGATAGGTTTGAGGATATTGCTCAACCATTGCTTAAATGCTATAATAATGTTTTGCTATTAAATTGTCAAAATGAATGCTATTCCTTCCGTGAGTAATACACAGTCATTAGATTTAGTTTTTAGGCGATTTCCGACGAATCGCAAGAGAAGTTTTCTTTCGAAGAGACGGTGCAGTTATTAAAGTCCTCTTGGACTTCCTTGGTCAACAATACAAGATGTATTTAGTTGAGCAGAAGTCTGCATCTAATTGCCTGATTCTTTTTACCATAGAACCTCAATAAAATGATCTTTTGAATTTAAATCATGACTAAGTTAGTCTACTAGATCAAGCAATGCTTAGTAACGTTAAATTATGATATCTTTGTATTCTGGACGCACACAAGGCCTCACGTAAGGCACAATGCCAGCTATTAATCTTTTGTGAACTTGATTCCACCGCGTGCCGGTATGAGGCCGTGGTTTTGTTACCTATACCGATTAAATGTAAATAATTAAATCAAATAGGTACATAAATAACGGCTTTTGGGTTTCTTCTGCGAGGTAATTGCTTAACTAACCGTAGGAATGGCTTCCAGTTTGATAGGTCAACAAAATTCATTACGCTATTTAGGTTGTTCATTATTCATCATTTCAGCCGAAAGACGTCCACTGTTGGACATAGGCCTCTCCCAAAAGGCGGTTTTGCCATAATCGCCACGCTTGGCAAGCGGGTTGGCGATCGCAGTATGGTGGTAAAATGCATACAGAACGCTGCTGCCCATTCTCTAGTACGTCCAGTAGTCGCCTTCTACGACACCCACGAGAAGAAATGGGATGGTGCTATTGTTTTACGTCCGACACGGAACGAAGTTTAAGTTGTTGAGCAGACAAATTTCTCGAATACTTATATGAAGCAATGAGTCCAGTGGTGCGGGTTGTTCGAAAGAGCTACCGTGGCCCCTGACACACAGGCAACTGAAGGAACACGGGTGGGTTTTAGTCAGTAAAAGTCTGACACGCCCTCCTGCTCCACCCAGAGCGGGAGAAGTTAGTTGATGAATTCTCCCACCCTCAAAAAAAAAAGTTATGGATAAGATCTGATTAAAAGATAAATAAAGAGATAAATAGATTTAAATTAATACGATTTGTTAGATTTTGATTTGATTTAATTTTTGTTAATCTTTCACGCAAAAACTACTGAATGGATTTGGATGAAATTTGGCACACAGATAGATTATAACCTGGATTAACACAGGATACTTTTTATCCCGGTACTAATACGTTCCCGCGGGATAATTTCCTACTTCCTACGAGGGCCAAGCCAACTAGTAATAAATAAAAAAATAAATAAAGAGCGCGTCGGACGTAATAATATCGCGGAGGGATTTTTCCGCGCACTGGATCTTCAACGCCGTGAGTTGAAAGTCGAATATTGTGTTTTTGGGATGCGCTTGGATGCACTCTGTTGGATTCTCAATTCTCGTTACAACACCAAGAGTTGAAAACCCCCTTATAAAGTCCTGGGCGCGTTATTTCTTACGTCCGTGCGAACTTGGTCTAAGACGGTCGTTCTAAAGTAAGTGGGTACCTACTTCTACAAAATCACGCAATAGTTATGTTACATAAAACCAAATGATGCGTTACAGCTTTATTATGTAACACCAACTTGCGACGATCGATCATCAGTCTATTTCTAAAGCATGAAGATCACTCTATGGGAATATTTTTGACCTCGCGACCACTTATTACCAAACTATAGAAACTCTGTTAAGCACTCAGTAGCCTTAAAATTATGACAGAATACATGATTTTTACATACATACATAATCAGCCATAATGCTAGCATAATGTTCACACCGCTGAGACACAATCCTCCTCTCGCTGATATCCCTAGGCCGTAAATAATCCACCATGCTGCCATCCTTTAACTAGAAAGGCGTTAAGCCCTAAAAGTTGTTTCCGAGAAAATGGCAAAAATCGTGCGAATCTTTATTTCTTAAAAACTGTGATACTTACGTTACTGATTGTAGGACACATCAATTGATACTAGACAATAATCATTTCATCCGGCAGTTAAGTGTTTTAAAGAAGTGGGTTTAACGCTTTCAAGTGATGAAATCATCCAAAATTATGTTACTTACGTCCTAAAAACTTTTCATATCTTGGGAACTATTTGTATTGTACAAATGTTTGTTTGACAGAAAGATAGAGAATTTTGAACTCACTTCGATTCTAATAAAAAGTAAAAAAAATACAGGACGGCAACACGAGGCCCCAGTGCGGGTCGTTTGGTGGCTGTCACATGTTTTTGAATTTTTATTTCTAGGATGTTTCCTTCACCGTTTTGGGAGGTGACGAAATTGACACAGTCTGCCTGGGTTTGGTACAAAAGCCACGACTTAAAAACACAACTTGAAAAACGGCCGCGTTCCAACTTGGCCACCACTGCTCTCGATTATGTCTATAATTGACATTTTGTTCTATTCTGGCCATAAGAGTCAAACTGATGTAAATTAGACCGCATTTGTTTGAATTAATCTCCAACCGGTCGTTTAAAAAAATGGACTTGTCGGAAATTGTTAACCAGTTGCAAAAAAAAAAATCGGTAGGTACCTAATCAGCAAAAAAACATGTTTTTAAAAATATTTTAACAGATTTTAATTAAGTACCTACTTTGATTGCCAAGGTTACTACCGCTAAGTAACATTCACATGAACGTAATAAAATAGCGGGGGTACTTTTTGGCGCACTGAATTCTCAGCACCCCTGTATCTTTGGCGATGGCATAAAAATATAAAGAACTAGCTTTTGCCAGCGGTCTCGTTCGCGTTAACCAATTCACACAAAACCTTAACAAATTATAAGTACACCAACCCTTCCTCATGGATCACTCTGTAAATTGGTGAAAACCGCATGAAAATCCAATCAGTTGTTTTTGAGTTTATCGCGAACTGACAGACAGACGCGGCGGCGGGGGACTTTGTTTTATATATTAAGCTTTTGCCCGCGGTTCCGCACGCGTGGAGTTCGGAAATTTTCCCACGGGAACGTACTATCGGGATAAAAAGTATCCTATGTGTTAATCAATCATTCCATAATACATTGTTTTCACATAACTGTATTGGTTTACGCGGCGCACGCCAGTAAAAATTCCAGCCGGCATGATTTTAACTGACATATTCAACAACTATCGTCGTATTTCAACCAATTTACACAAAACCTTAACAAATTATATACTAAAACCTTCCTCGAGAATCACTCGATCCATTGGTGAAATAGCATGAAAATCTGTTTTTGAGTTTATCGCGAACCGACAGACAGACGCGGCGGAGGACTTTGTTACCCGACTGCGCCAGAAGGAGGGTTATTTTATAATATGTAGTGATTATGTAGTGATAAAAGTTGTTACGTACCTATATGAATATAGATTGATTACTCTTTGCAAAAAAAAAAAGCGAAGGTCATGCTGCGCATGTTACGAATAACAAAAGAAGGCTTAAAAACTTTAATTAAATTGTTGTTTGTATTCATACTGTCACGAAGATATGATTTCTTGAACATGCTGGTAACTACCCACCCAATTTTTCTTGGTTTTCATATCTGATAATTTTAAAGACTGCGGTATTCGTAATAACTTATAATTGGCTGCTGGGGAGTTTGTTGCGCCACTTCTTCTTCCCAGCTAAAGCACTAGGAAATGGTGAAGGGCGGGCGTTTTGGGGGGACCGTCTTATGTAATTTTTACGTTCAAAAAGAGCTGACTCTCAGCCTAGTTTGAATAAATGACTTTTGATTTTTTTAACAAACAAGTCATCTTAATCATAATCTGCCTAGGCTTACCCTATTCTCAACTATGTTGCTGCTGACCGGCTGACCTGCTGAGGGTCTGGGGTTCGATTCCCAGGTCGGACAGTGTCATTGGGTTTTCCATCTGGAATTTCTCAGTAACAGATTTGTGCCCGATTGATGGTAATAGGCTCGCCCCCTATTACATAGAACATAAATATAACTGGCGAAATGTGGATGAAGGCCTCTGCCCAACCCTTCGGGTAATACGGGTGTGATGTGTTTTCATAGTTCCTTTTAATAAAACATCCTGATCTATTGTACCTATTCATATTAATGTAGAATACTTGGATGGATACAATCCACCTTCGCGTGTTGATCGATAAATAATATACAATCAATTGTTCGGCGAAAATCAGTTGTTCAAAGTGCATGGACGTCATAAAACCCATTGTTTCCATCTGTTATGGATAATTAATGCATTAGGGCAGTGAGATAGGTACCTACATTTTGTTGAACATGAGTTGACGTCCATAAAAGATCTTCAAGGCACTTAGCGCCGAGAATTGAAAATCGAACAATGTGTCTTCGACGCGCTGAGATGCACTCTGTTGGATTTTCAATGCTGGGTTTAACACAGACTGTTGAAAATCCAGTGCGCGGTAAAATCCCGCCGGGATATTTTTATTTTTTTATGTCATGGGTACTGCACGACTGATTTGCTTGGGGGTTAAACAGAGGCGTATTTATTGGCCGACTATGACTTTGGCGGACTAGCCGACTAATCGGCTGCAAAATGGCCGACTAGTCGCCCAAGCCGAACATGCTTTTGGTTGAGTTCGGGTGACATCGGTAATGTCGGTGACTACGGTTTTGGCTCCTAGGTGCCGGCCGGGTTTGCGGCGCCCGGCGACCAGGCGGAATTGTCAGGACACGTTTTATTTGTTTTGCATTTATTCTATCAGTTTAAGTGCGAGCTGGCGTTTCTTCTTATCCTATTCTAGATTGCACTGAAAGTAAACTGTAAAACTGATTCTATAATAAAAATAATAACGGTAAAGATTTCAATTTCATTTCAATCACCGTCTTTTAAATTGTTAAACATATTAATACGAGTAAAAAATGGGCCTAACCGGCCCATTTTTCGCATCGTGGACTACAAATTGGCCGACTAGTCGGTATATCACTAGTATTAACCTATTGTGTTCCACGCGCGGTTCAAAGAAATGTCAGCAGTAATTGAAGGGGTCCACAAGGGCCGATGCCTGCCAGGGTCGCGGATATGTTCGGAAGAGCTACCGTGGCCCCGACAGAGGCAACAAGGCAGAGGTCAGTAGAAGAAAGTCTGACACGAAGCGAGAGAAGTAATTTGATGATTTCCCACCCAACAAAAGCCGCATTTACTTGTAATACCTACATCCACATTTTGCCAGCTATGTTTAAGGCTCATGTAACAGGAGACGATCCAGAACAAAAGTGTAAGTAAAGTAGGTATGCCTTCTACTAACAAACCCGGAATTCCTAAAGTTATGCCAAAACCTTGAAAATGTATGGTAAAACTGTAGTTACGTAATACTGGTTGTAACTTTACTCCGCATAAAAATTAAAAGTCACAAGTAATTTATTCAAACTCAGAAGAATCAGCACTTTTTGAACGTCAAAATTACATAAGACAGTCCCCCAAAACGCCCGCCTTTCACCACTTCCTAGTGCTTTAGCTGGTTAGAAGTGGCGCAACAAACTCCCACAGCAGATCTGCTGTCTGTTCAGTTAAGAGCACTTGTAAATAACATTACGAAACACACGTTAATAAATACCAATAAGGTGTAACCGATTATTATATTGCTTCTGAAAGCAGAGCCACAGATTGCTGTTCAACTGTTCAAAGTATATTTTCTTCTTTCACAGAAACATGCCTGAAGTAGACGCCACCAGAGAACTGGCTACAATCAAGGATTGGCTCTGCAAGCAACCTCATCTGCCTCATGAAGTCGGTAAGAGAACACTCAATATTCTATGATTAAGATTACAGTAACAGTACTAATATGATAAATGCAAAAAAAACTGTCTGTCTTTTAATTTTTATCGTCTTCATGGCCGATCGGGTTTTGGCTGGGCACACGAATAGACTATAAACTGGATAGAGGATATTTGAAGTGGAAACTTATTTAGGCGCGTTGGGCATTTTTTGAGATGGGAAAAAACAATTGAACTCCCGACACCGCACCGTTACCGAAACCTCTGTTTATAAGTTAGTTATAAAAGTTAGTTTTAGTTGAGAAAATTGAAATATAATTTTTGTAGTTGTAGTTTATAATAATGAATAAAAAAACACTTCATTTAAAATTATTTCCTGCACAATAAAATATTTCGTGACGATTCAAAAAATGCACACGTAATTGTTCAAGTTTCCACTTCTGTCGGTACTTCCGGAGTGCCACTGTTTTTTTTTAACCCGGTATTATGGTCCTGTGGGATAATTTCCGACATCCACACGGGCGAAGCCGCGGGCAAAAGCTAGTTACAAACAGAATGATTCCCTATGAAAATTGTAACAATGAATTCAGCACAAGTTTCTATAGATTTTTATTGTCAGTTTTTTATTTAGAAAAAAATGCTGTTCATAGAAAAGTACTAAGTATACCTATGCGGTCAAAATGTGTGTGTGACAGAGCATTTTTTTTAAGCATGCTTCGACTATTTTCAACGCAGGGGGCTCCAAAATCATGTATTAAATCCCATATCCCTGCCACCTTGGGAAAAGGCTAGGCAGATGATGATCCCTGCCACCTTGTAAATATTTATCAAGCTATGTATATTGCGCACTCTCAGTTCCACTTGCTTCAATTTCAAAGAATATGACTACCTCAAACGACGCAAAGGATAAAAAAACCGGCCAAGTGCGAGTCGGACTCGCGCACGAAGGGTTCCGTTCACGTTTGTTGTATGGGATCCCCCTTAAATTTTATTATGATTTTTAGTATTCAAATTTGCTGTTATAGCGGCAACAGAAATACATCATCTATGAAAATTTTAACTGTCTAACTATCACGGTTTATGAGATACAGCCTGGTGACAGACGGACTTTATTAAGTCCGTATAGGGTCCCGTTTTACCCTCAGGATACGGAACCCTGAAAAGATCATCTTCTTAAAAACAATAAAGACCTATTATTGCTTACGACTGCATGAGTTTGTTTAAAGTATTAAGTTTAATAGTCAACCTCTTAAAATAAAATTATCTTGTTTCCATCTTTTTAAAGTTCACTGTTTACGCAGTCGTGTTTATTGATTTTTAAAGTTTTAGTTCATCGACTCCTGTATTTTTTCTATAACTAACTCTACAAAAACAGCTAGATACCCTCCATACATATAATTTAAGTCCTAAGATACACAATATTCGGTATGATCTGTATACCCGTGTCATAATCAGTTAGCTCAGTTAGCTATGGGTAATCAAACCAAGTTGTTACGTTTCAATTACTGATTGGAAGCTTGCTCAACGGAAAATAACTTGAGAATTTACGTAAATATTGCATCGAGTATAAATTGTATCTTAACGAAACATTTTAACTCTGTAACTCAATATATTAAACCTTCACACATACAAATCCATCACGCAAAGGCATTATACAAGCCAATTTGTCTGTCAGATCGAAATTTTATTTTCGATCTACTCACATAATTTTTTATGTTCCTAGATCGAAAATAAATAAAGTCTTTTCGTGGGCAGTTACTTCTCCAGGGGCTGGTTGGTAAATAATATTAAGCACATGGGCCGATTGAACGTTAAGCTACGCTTGCCGAGGTCGGTCCGAGGATGGATGACCATCTATAGACCCCTCCGTGCCAGGTAAAATACGTTTAGGCAGTTGTTACGGGGAGCCAAAAGTCCAAAAGTCAGACAGTCTTAACAAGGGGTATCGTATTACCCAGTAACTGGGTTGTGGAGGTCAGTTAGGCATTCACTCTATGTACAACACTCATATTCAGCTGTATCCGGCGACCTTAACTTAGTATAGAAAAGACTAGGCGAATAATTACTTGCCCAGCGATAAAACTATGGACTTATCTAAAGAAAGACATCAACGCTCATAACCATAGAGTAGTTAATATTTTTTAGGAAAGACAGTTTTCTAGTTTTCTTGGTGGAGTTAAGTAGAGCATAATCATGAGCAGCCTGTAATGTTCCCACTGCTGGGCCATAGGCCTCCTCCCTGTGAGAAGGCCATAATCTACACTCGTGCCCAGTACGAGTTGGTGGATGTCACTGTCTCCGTATTTTTGGTTCTAGGACATGCTAATTTCTTCACGATATTTTCCAGCAGTGGTGATGAAATTAAACAAGTAAAGTGTCTGCCTGGGTTTGAACTGTGACCTAAAACTCGTGACTTGAGGCCAATACCACTAAGCCACCACTGCTCCACTTGGTGGAGTACTTCCACTCAAACTAATTTCGAGATCATTGCAAAATTTATTCGACCAGTTCCCCGGCTTAGACTTATAGATTCCACAGTTACGCCACATTAGGTCTAGGCAGTACTTCAAAAACTGGTTTAAAGGCTGTAATTGCCAAAGTGTTAATGGAGCAATAATCTATCATCTTGTAATAGAATTTGGGAGGAACATTGGAGCAGTGGGTACGTTGAAACAAGCATTCATAGCACGCAGTCAATTTTTTTTTAAAGAAGAGCGAACACGAGAGAAGATGGTTCTTTGGATTCCTAAATATATAATTGACATAAAAAAGCTTGACATAAAACTCCGCAATTATACGCCATTATTTAGCCTTATCTTTGTCTCACTGCTAGGCAAAGGCCTCCACTTTTTCCTTCCAAACCATGTCTTGTGCGTTCTCTAACCATGTTGGACCTGCAAACCTTATCAGATCGTAACACCACCTTCGCCGTGGTCTACCTCGACGCCGATGTCCTTCTTCAGACCTCCAGTGAGAGACGACCTTTGCCCATATCTCCGGGTGCAGTCGCGCGACGTGTCTAGCGCACTCCCACAGTAACCCGGCGGTTTTTTCTCCAACATCTACTGCAGATTCAATTATGGAGCGCAGAGTGGTGTTTCTTACTTGGTTTGTGCGCTTGACACCTATTATGCTGCGCTTCATTGCCCGTTGTCCAACTTTGTGCACCGTAGGTTGGTACGGGATTGAAAACTAACAGAAAAAAAAAATATTATACGGTAAAACCAGGATAGTTGCCCCAGGGGTTATAGTTGCCCCGATTGTAATTAGTCTAGCTTTGCGGATGAATTGCATGCTATTTTATTAATCTATCATAAGACTCTCCAACTACTGATAAGTTGACCGACGACCGTGTCGCATGTCTCTGTGCGATTGCATGGGAAGTCAAAATGCGATGAAAGTTTTTGCGGGATACATGTCCTGTTTCTCGGCGGGGCATCTATCCTAAACGTAATTTATATGTATTAGGTAACTATTCCCAATGTGGGATAGATGTCCCAAAATAGAGAGGTCCGCAAAATCGCTAATACTCTGGAAATATCAACGTCAATGTTTTTAACTTTTCATAAATTTGTAGATAAAACCAAAGAATCGGCCTTTTTTACAAAATATAGTATTTTGCTTTTTGTATTGAGAGATATAGTGATTTCAAAAGTGTGGCAACTATCCGGCTTTTACCCTCTTCCGAACCATCATTGAATTTGAATGGATAAGTACACAAAGTTTAGGCACATTGGTTTCGTTATGGTCCTTTTAATAGGACCTCTTTCTACATATTTATGTAGATTAACGTAATTAAAAGGTAACTATTTGGAATACGGGATTCCCATTACGTCTGTGGTTGTTGTTAAGAACGGTTCGGTTCGGTTCGGATAAGTTATAGAATTTTCTCTTAAGGCTTCGTTGATTGTATTCATAAATTCAAAGTTATTGAGATACCGTCATATGTACGGTGAAGGGCCGATGACACTTTGTCCAACTGTGCAAAATTTTGACAATGACGTAGTCGGAAAAATAATAAAGTGCAAGCAAAAATGAACCTTAACACATCGTCGTGTTAATGGGAAAACCGACAAGTTTCAATACTGAGATACAAATACAGTTTTTCTTAAAGAAACGAGAGCTATCTAATGGTAATCTAAAAGTAACTATGCACTATATTGTAAAGTTGGGACTTTACAATATAGTGCATAGTTAAAAAGATATTGAATGGGAACAACCACTAAAATGGGACTTTTCCTAAAGTTTAGACTGAAAAGCAATTACTAAAACATAATTCTCTTTTTAAATTTATATCCTCGAATAAAAGGTATTAACCTAATATATCTCTTTTTCATGCTGAACGTTTCTTTGGTACACATTTTGTTGATCTACGCGCGAAATATTATACTAACAGGAGTTAATAGTTTTTGACTCTAGTGAAAATTTATAATCAGAACTGAAATATATAATAAAATCGTACTTACTTATCCGAAATAGTACTTTTTACGCGACGATAATTTAGATATTGCTATAAAATATAATAGAACAGCAATTCATATTTTAATAAATATAATTTATTTCATCAGAAATTTTCTTTATCTAACTTTCAAAATGAAATATCTCGTTTTGATCATTTGGGCATTTAGTCGGTTTTCCCATTAATACGACGACATTCATTACTTGACGTACCTGTGCATACGGTTAAGTGCTTATCGAAGCGTCCACCATGTTTAAGTACATGTTACTAAATGCTTAGAAGTTGATACTTCGCTCTCGGCAATTATTTCATAGCATGTTTTTATATTTTTCATAACGAAGTCTAAGGAGTAGGTACCTATATATGTTCCACATCTTTAAATTCTTTAACTATTTAAACATACCTAAGTACTATACTCTAAAGTCTCTTTTCGTGGCTCTCTGCGTCACCGCTTTGTTCGCCTAAACCACACAACGGATTCTGAAGCAGTTTTCATCATCAGTTATGAATAAATGAATGAATGACACCACATGCAAACAATGGACAGACCCCAGCGTGGTTTGATGGACCCGACTAATAGGATGAACCCCACGATTTGCACTAGAAGACGTGCCCTTAAGATAGGAAAGGATTACGAGTCGTAGCGGATATGCATCCTTGAGCTTGAAGGCTTATGTGTAAGAAAGAAAGAAACAAAATACATTTATTGAGCACAGACTAAAGGCACACAATACACAGCAGGAAAAAGTAAAATAAGATTAAATAAAAAGTGTAAAGTATAATGTATTAATGTTAAACTTAATAAATAATAGTTTAAAAAAACTAAAAACACGCTTTAAAAACCAAACTAAAAAATTAGAAAATAATTTAATTCTATTAAAAAGCGTGGGGTGCTTTTTGAGGTATTTTTATAATCTTCATTGGTTTTTAAAGCGTGTTTTTTGTTTTTTAAACCATTATTTATTTACTATTTTTTAGTTCTGCTTGCTTGAAAAGCGTGATTTTTAAATTTTTTTGCTGTTTTTTTTTTTTTTTTTTAATTGTCATCGGTCCTCGATAAGTCTACAAAGTTTCAATGAAATCTGACTGTTTGAAGTGGGTCAAAATAGCGTCCAAAGGAGTCGGTTACATACAAACATACAAACAAACAAACAAACAAAAACATACAAGTGAAGCTAATATAAAGCGTGTAAAAATAAAAAAAGTTTCTATGTTTTGTAAAGTCGAAGAGCGACTATGGGCCGGATTTCTAGTCCTTAAATGATAAATCAAATGAATACGAATTTCTATGACGTCCCATGTATTCTGCCTTGAACTAATGATGTCTTAAGTGAGTTCACGGTGGAGCTTGAAAGTATTGACCGCAAGAATCAACAAGCTATAGGAGAAACCAGTATAAATTATGTATTAATAGCTAACATGATTCTAATGCATGATGCGTTGGTCCCGGCAGTGATTTGCAGATCTTTGGCAGTGGTTACGAGTAGGCAAACAAAGGAAGGAAAATTTTGTGAGGAAAACGGCATGTCCTAGAATCAAAAATTTGAAGACATGTGACCTCTAACACCCCGCATTAGGCCCGCGTGGTGGATTACGGCCCACTCCTTCTCACTGGGAAAAGGCCTGTGTCCCCAGTAGTGAACATTAAAGGCCGGGAAGTCAGAAGCTCGAAAGTCTGATAACCAGTCTTACCCAGTAACTGGGTTCTGAAGGTCAGATAGGCAGTCGTTCTGCTACATCTAGTTAGGCTGGAAACCGACCCCAACAAAGCTGGGCAAAAACGGCTGAAAGAGTTTGGATAAAATTTGGCAGTCAGATGGCATATACAGGATAAGTTTTTATCCAGTGCGTAAACTGTAACCATGAATTCAGCATATCATTCTAGAACCCCCAAAAAAAAAATATCAGCTGTTTCATAGAAAACTGCAATACCTACGCGGTCAAAATGTATGGCACAGCTGATTTTATTTTTGTATCACCGACGAAAAATTTCTGTGCTGGGGGTTCTAGAATGATATGCTGAATTCATGGTTACAGTTTGCGCACTGGATAAAAATTTATCCTGTATATTCTAAATCAATCCTACTAATATTACAAATGTGAAAGTTTGTATTTTAGATGTTTGTTACTCAATAACGCAAAAACGGCTGTATGGGCTTTGATAAAATTTGGGAGTCAGATAGCATATTTATTTTTATACCGGTATCACGTTCCCGTGGGATAATTCTTACACGCGGGCGAAGCTGCCGGCAAAAAACTAGTAACTTACATAAAGTCTGATGCTGCTTAGCATAATATATTAGGTATTATCTATGGGTTTAACCCAAGCTCATATACTGTGTTATTCGGAACGAATCTAGATTTTACTCGTGCGAAGAAATTTTTACGTTAAGAAACTACGTACCTATCCGTAATGTTTCCTAGACAATTGCAAAAGAAAGTAATGTACTTAGTTAGACCTACTTTGGAATAACACTTAATAACGAGATATTAACGAAACGGTTCGCTTTCCCTTCTCTTTAAGCTTATTTAAATAGCTAAGTACACAAACGAATAAAATTGAAGTGTCTGTTTATATAACGTCAAAATAACAGCGTCTTACTAAATGCATTTGAAAGAATTAACGGTACTTAAAATATAAAAAAAATCAATTAAAAATAATATGTCTGTCTGTCGGTTTGTTCCGGTTATATCTCCGAAACGGCTGGACCGATTTTGACGGAATTTTCACTGGTAGATAGCTGATGTTACAAAGTTTACCTAACTGGCTATGTTTTTCTCAGGCGTGGGATAATTTCCGACAACCACGCGGGCGAATTCGCGGGGACAGCTAGTCAATTTTAATCTGTTGTATTGTAATAACGGATTTAAACGGTTATAATTTATTTCGAAACGGTCATTAATCTTTAGCACATTGTTTATTATTTTGTTAATTCTCTGTTACTAATTTTTAGTGGCGAAAACTATTGATTAAAATGCCGATTAAGTAAAACTAACTGACTAATTGAACATTAGACTGGTAGGTCAGATGTGGTCTGATGAAATCGAAGTAACGTTCAACAAATTAAAAATACTGTTAATTGATTTTGTAAATGCATTTTATCTGCACGAGATTTTTGGGTAAAAAGATATTGATTAATTCACCTATGGAAAGCTACATTAGTTATTCCGGAGTAACATAAGCGATACTTATTAAAAAAAAATCACATTTCTGTAAGTATGTTGTACAAACACTTTTAAACGTCAATAATATTCTGTAACTAGATGAGGCCGGCGTTTTATGTCTGACTCTTACAAGATAGGCCGAAACAAACTCAGAAGTCTCCAAAAGACATATTCTTGGTCAGATCATGTGAAGACCATGAAGATTGGTGTCTGAAATGGTTTTTTTGACCAAATAATCACACAGATTGAATGGACCTGAGCACTTATGTTATATAATGATATGATATTATATTTAAAATAAATGAATGAATAAAAAAATAATGTAGGTATAATTTGATAAATGAACTGTTTGTTTTCTATTAATTCAATTAAATTTCATTCGAGAACATCCATCGATACATTACTTAATTTCAACTATATCCGAGGACCCAGGTTACATAACTCTTTTGGTGTCTGTACATCGTTATGCAATAAATATAATATATCTTTAGATTTACTTTAAAATATCATTCGTCTGCCTTATTACCATAACCATAATGTACCTTTTTGCAACTATGTTTCTTGGCATACCGACATTCAGCTGTCACTGCAGCATTGATTTTTTTCGAAACAATAAAAATAAAAGTTGCTTTGAATTCAATAGAGCGGTGTCAACGACCTCTGCGTGAGATTGCCAGTCAAAATAATTGTGGTGAACACGAATGAGGCAACTCCGATGTTGCGTAGACGCATGCTTTGTCGACTGACATATGACGTCATTTATTTGTTATGTTATTAGTAGTCAATGCAGGTCAGCGTTTGTTACTGATTTAACTTTGTGTAGGCTTCAATGCTACGCCTCTTTTAGTTTGTTGCCGTGAAGCAAAAGGTCATCCAATGGTGCTGACTCTTTTGTTCACCACCTTAACTAAAATAAGAGTAGTTCCGTCTCTTACTGACAGACCGCGAAAGAAAAATACAGGTGACGCTTTGGAACTGTCAAGCTAAATTACGTCTCGATTTTAAGCATGATGAATTTAGTTCGACGTAGTTGCGTCGAAGAAAACCTTAGTACAAGCTCTGATTTACATCCGTCTCTTTCTTGTTTCATTACAAGAAAAAAGATGGCAATAGCCTAAATTAAGTTTAGTTGGTGCACAACAGAATCATCACCAATGTGGAGACTTGAAGCTTCTAAATTGCCATGACATTTTAAACATACGCACAGCATTTGTTTTTTTTATGATGAAAACACCAATTATACCGTTTAATAATAATAATTGCTCGTAGTCTTTGTCAGTCAATTGTTTTATTTTATTAATAGCTTCACAATAGGTTTAATAAGATTGATTAAACGCTCGTATACAGGATAAAATTTTAACCAGTGCGCAAACGGAACCACAAATTCAGCAAATGATTTTAGCTCCCTAGCGTCGTAAATCGTAAAAAAAAATCATCGGTTATTATCAACCGACGAAAAAGGGTGGGGAGGGTGAGGGGCGGTGTTCATGTCAATCCTGTAGAATGTCATTAAAGAAATACGAAACGCTTTGAAAGTGATTTCCACTTGTCTAGGCCCTCTAAAGACGGCGAGAAGTAGAACTGTAAGGATACTTTTGTCATTCAGCGGGAAAATACGGGTAAAAAAGCTATCCATCATCATCTGCCTTTTTCTAAATCAGGGTTGGCTTCCAGTCTAACCGGATGCAGTCGAACACGGTTACTTATTTTACATGGAGCGACGGCCTATCTGACCTCCACAACCCAGTTACTGGGTAACACGGTACCCCTTGGTAAGACTGGTTGTCAGACTTTCGGGCTTCTGCCGACCCGTTACGACTGTCAAATATCCACGAATAACAGCCGGGACCAACTGCATAACGTGCTTTCTGAGACTCGGAGGGGTCTTGTTATGTAAGGATGGTCACCCATCCACAGACCAACCGTGGCAACCCATACGGCTGTTATGACTGAGCCACAAGCCCCTCGGTAAAAAACTATCCATGGACGCATTTACTGTTAGTAATACCTACTTGAAATACACATACTGACTGAGTACCTATCGTAGAGCAAATCTAATGTTGTGTACGGTTCACGCTTTCTCCCATGATGAGTAGGTAAGTGGTTCTTAAAACGGTATTCACTAGATGACGACATGAACACCAAACACCAAACTATCTATAGAGAAATGTAATAGCGAAATTAGCATCGATAGAATATCATTCTGTCTGTTACTTTTTATTTGCTTGAATCACGCAGGTATATTTTTGTAAACATACTAGAGAATTTAAGAAATAAAAATATGCTGATAATACAGGATGAATTGGAAAACTTGCGCCAACTTAAAATAGGAGGTTCAGTGACGTTACATTATCGTTATAAATTGTAATTTCGGGAATCTAAATTCTTGAAAAAAAATCGTGTAATTTTATTGTCTTAAATAGTGCAAAGGCAAACTAAGTAATTTCCTTCAAGTAAACACGAATCTTAATCTATCAAAACATACAAGAAAATTAAAGTATAATACTCTGCGATAAGCATTCATCGCAGAGTTCACATCATGAAGCAAGTTGGCAACGAGTTTTTAATTTTGACCGTTCCTACGAAAAAAAGAGCGCGGTATGCGACGTTGCCAAATCGCTTGCCTTCGCGCACCCTTTCCTCAATAAAATAAATAAAATCATTTTAATTTGGATTAAAAAAAAAATAAGGCGTAGGTATCTATTCAATTTCATCTTATAGGTATAATCTGGTTCGTAATATTTATTTAAAACTAGAATACTTAACATTTTATTAAAAATTAATAGGATAATATTAAATTACTAACTATAAATTATATATTTAAATACATAGTAATATACTTGTATGTACTCTCGCTATCTCTCTTTTGGCATTTAACCAGGCCTTCAAGGTCCCACCCATAGCGCATAGCAACTAGGCCGCCAACCCCACCTAAAGCAATATTCTCGAAAATGTCAGCGTTTGCGCAATAATGTTTACTCCATTCTGGTACATTATCAGCTCCTATAATACCACAGGTCATCTTAATCATAATCAGCCTATAATATTCCTGCTGGAACAGAGGCCTGTGAGAGGAAATGGGCCATAATCAACCGCTCGGGTCCAGTGCGGATTGGTAGATGTCACATGTCTTCGAATTTTTGGTTCTAAGACATGCCGGTTTCCTCACGATGTTTTCCTTCACCGTTTTGAGAGCAGTGGTCATGAAATTAAATAGACAAATTATAGTGCCTAAATGCCTGAATTCGAACTTACGACCTACAACTCGTGAGCCGGGGTCGATAGATCATCATCTGCCTAGCCTTTTCCCAACTATGTTGGGGTCGGCTTCCAGTCTAACCGGATGCAGCTGAATACCAGTATTTTACATGGAGCGACTGCCTATCTGACCTCCACAACCCAGTAACTGGGGTAATACGATACCCCTTGGTAAGACTGGTTGTCAGACTTTCGGGCTTCTGACGACCCGTAACGACTGTCAAAGATCCACAAATGACAGCCGGGACCAACGGCTTAACGTGCTTTCCGAGGCACGGAGGGGTCTTGGTATGTAAAGATGGTCACCCATCCACGGACCAACCGCGGCAAGCGTAGCTTAACCTGATCGATCGACCCGTGCAGCTATTGTTACTTAGCCACAAACCCCTCAGCCGGGGTCGATAGATACATCATACATATTCCATACCATAACAGACAAGCTGACCTTACGACGGTCTTAAACGGTATTGAAACATATGACTCCAATGTGGTTATATCAATAATGTATTGTCGACCTATATTTTTCTAGTCTACGTGTACATACAAAATTCACACCTTTAGTCGTGGTCTTTTAACTTCACCTATAAATATTTACTTAGAATAGAATATACAAAGTGTGACTCTCCATATTTGCTTTTGCACTGCAGTAGCCGTTTTATTACCATAATATTTTACGACCATAAGTTTGAGGAGGTTGGAATATTGTGACTTTAAGTTATTTAGCATTCTACGTCTCCACCAGCAGATATTAACCTAGACTACTATGTATCCCGAAAAAATTAATAAAGGGTCCCCGAAACGATCAATTGCTATCGTAGTAATATTGTCAATCGTTTCAATTGCATTTGGTAGACGATCAATGAATGTGCGCATCAATGCGTATATCATATAATATTGACAAAAGTAATTGAATGTTTCGGGGACCCTTAAAGAGTTGTTTTTATAGGCAAACAAGAGTGAATATGAAAAAGTCACTAACCCTACCGGCTTAGACGAAATAAAAATGGTGGACGTTTTTCGTGACGTAAACAATCCATTGGTATTTTCCATTCTGCAATTATCTTTTATTTAGGTGTTCCGCATCAATATAAGAATTGATCACCGTTCCAAAAAACTTTGTTGTTGGTCTGTTGGGTAAAACCACGGACTATAGAAAGACGCCTGGCCAAAAGACAATCTTTGACCTTAGACGGGCTAATAACATGGTTAAGTATCTATAATAAATATGTATGCTAGTTTCTTGTGGTTGATCAATGCACATGTCTTTACTGTTTGAGAATTAAGAGAATTTTACTCTGCAGAAGGAGTACCTATTATTATTTATTATTGTGGTTCGATACCCAAGTCAGGCAAATTATTCAGATTTTTTTTAGCAACAGCACCGAGTCTAGGTTTGTGGCCAGTTTGTGGCAATAGGGTCGCCCCCTACATGGCCCTAATACATGGCTCTTAAACATTACTGGCGAAATGTGAGTGTACTATGGTATGGTACACCTCTGCCTAACCTTCGGGGAAACAGTCAACCAGACGTTAAAACAGGATAAGTTTTTATCCAATTTTTCGTCGGTTATACAAAAAAAAATCAGCTGTTTCATAGAAAAGTACAATACCTACGCGGTCAAAATGTATGGAACAGTTGATTTTTTTGTATGTATAACCGACGACAAATTTCTGCGCTAGGGGGTCTAGAGTGATTGGCTGAATTCATGGTTACAGTTTGCGCACTGGATATAAACTTATCCTGTATTGTTCCATGGCTAAATAATTTGTTTCCTTCCAGATGACATCCTCCTTCTCCGCTTCCTCACGAGCTGCCGTTTCAGTATGGAGCGAGCCAAGCGCACCATCGACCTGTTCTTCACCATCCGCGCCAATGGCCCCGAGCTGTTCTGCAAGCGCGACCCCTGTTCCCCGGAGATCAGACGTGTGTTTGAAGTCACGTGAGTTACGTTTGGTTTACTATTAAAGTATCATAATCAACATCCGCTCATCTGCTCAGCCTTTTCCTAACTATGGTAGGGCGTCCAGTCTAACCAGATGCAGCTGAATACCAGTTTTTTTACAAGGCCTACCTATCTGACCGCCACAACCCAGTTACTGGCTACCCACTAAACCCTTAGGGCAGACTGGTTGTCCGACTTTCGGGCTTCTAATGACCGTAACGACTGTCAAATATCTACGAATGACAGCGGGGACCAACGGCTTAGCGTGCTTTCCGAGGAACGGAGGGATGTAAAGATGGTCACTCATCCACGAGACCCAACCGCAGCAAGCGTAGCTTAACATTGTAAAGTTCACTCAACCTCCATAGAAAAGGGATCCACCATCATTTTGACCAAATAAATAAGGTCTACTACAGCAAAGGCAGATGCCCTGGCCCAAAGAATGCTTGTGTTTAACGATTACTCTAGAGAAATGTTGCAATTTTGGTTAAGACCAACATCGCAACATTTCTCTGGAGTAAGCGATTCACAAGTCACAACTGAGAATATGTAGGTAGGAAAAAGGTAGGAGTGAGAGACAAACTTTCACATTTATATTATTAGTAGACCTTCGTAAATTTAAGTTACAACTAGCTACTAGGATAAACAGAATATCGCAGAAAACAAAATTGGTTGCTACTTCTTTCTCTGTTTTGATGACACCTGCAAATTATGCTCCGACGAATTCCCCTCACTTTGAAAGACCAGTTTTATCAAAATAATGCCTAATGCGGATAACTGATGCCACATGATATTTTTAGAATTTGATTAAAAGTAACAGGAAAACAAACAACTTGAAGTTGCAGTAAAGGTGCTAATTATGAAGAAAGTTTAGAGGTGAATCGTTGAGGAGAGAATTGCTCAAGCAACAAAAGATATGTGTAACAATAGTCATTAAATATTTTGCTCTTTGTTTGCGTTGCTTCATTAAGTTATGTCTGCTTAGGCAAATTCCCAAATAAACTTTTATGATTTTCACAAAGCTTTGCTATTAATTAGTATAATGCCAAGTTGGTCTAGTAGTGGTTGTAGACACGACTACCGAACCGGTCCAGGGTACGTTCCCCGGGCAAAGAATTTTTGAGTTCGCTTTATTTAGGCTAAGCAGACGATGGACAGTTTCTCTGTGACGATAGAACGAATGGAAATCTATGCAATAACGCACACGAAGGACAAATAGGAAGACTGCTGGTATTTACGTTTCCACCATCGAGGACAATTGTCCATCGTCTGTTTAGCGCCTTAGGAAATTATTAGTAGCCCGGAGTTTGGATGTGTGCCCGTTTATAGGGCGTGATATTTTAATGTAGGTACGCATAGCTCAAAACACGGCGACTATGTGTATTCGTATAACTAGTAGTTCGAGTGGTATATTTCAAATAAATTCTTCTGGTACCGTAATGGCTCTTATATTTGCTAATGGTTCTGCGGTGTTCAACCATTTCTTCATAATCGCAGCAACAATCTCCTCATTGCAGGGACATGCTGCCTCTCCCATACAAAACAAAAGAGAACTACAAAGTCTTCATCTACCGCCTCAACAATCCTGACCTGGACCTGTTCAACTTCGTGGATGCTGTGAAGACTTTCTTCATGTTGGCCGACACCAGGCTCACTGAGGATCATGAGATTCCTCCTGGAGAGGTTCCGATCTTTGATGCAGCGAATGTGTCTCTTAAGTTCATTGGGAAGGTTAACCTGTCTGCGCTTAGGAAATATATGATGTATACACAGGTATGTTCTTTCGTATAATAGTAATAATAATACTATTTTATTAGTGTCTCACTGCTAGGCATACGCATCTTCTCATACAAGACACGAGCATTGATTACCACGCTTGCTCAAGACGGGTTGGCGATTTCAGTCCCATTTTGTATTAACTATAAAGTCCAGTTTTCTTTACGATTTTTGTCCTTAACCGATGTCAGAAATGTCCAAGACAAACTTAGTATTAATACGTCATAAACACTCTCAGAAAATCTTTAAATTAAATTTCCTCTTTGAAAAGAAAGTTATAATACACAGCGAGTCAACGACACATGCTAAATGGTAAGTATTTATAATAGGTACTTCTCGCATTTTATAGTTATTTTGCAAGGTCGTCTTTATTTTGTAAACGCTATATATTATTGGAAGTTTCGAAACATTAAAGTCACGATCATAGTCATAAATCATTTTTTCTTTCGCAAATTACGATTGCAGTAAGCAAGTTTTCAATTAAGGTGTGACCTTTAAGGGTCTTGTGTAATGCCTTCTCAATTTACTATAATGGTCAGCTGGAGTCTTGTCCAATGCTGAGTACATACAACCTGTTGTGTTACTGTCCCTTGACATTTCTGGTTGTTGACCTTGAATCATCAGCTGATTCCAAAAACACCACAAAACAAGCTAGCTTTTTTAGAATCGGCTACACAAAGAAAAAACCTTTTTCGCTTTAAAAAATGACCCAATATTCGCCAAACCTCTCAGATACCGGCTAAGGAATTTGTAAATGAAATATCAAATCGATTACATTACAATCTGTGGAACTACTTATACTCTGAAATTTCAAAGATGATAACCGTATATTTGGTGATAACGTTTGAATTCCAACCAAATATGCGCACTTGCCAAACTTTTAATGCTGAAAAATATTGTAGTAGGTGGTTTTAAAGTTTATATGTAGATAACTTTAAATTAAAATATTTGATCTCAATACCCACTGCTGCACGTGACCTGAAGTGGAACGAAGTAGTTATTACTCGTTTAATCATTGTTACGTTCAAAAGTGCCTTTTATGTGCCTGTTTTAAATAAATGCTTCGACTTTGACTTCGTTGTCTGTTATAGACGGAAGGGAAACTATAATAAAAGTATTCATAATTTTATTTTGATACTATACAACCTTAAACGATCTAGCTTGGTTTGTGTAGAAGTTGAGCAGTGGGGACTCAGTGGTAACGGCCGCGACGTTCACATTGTAGGTCGTAGGGTCCAAACCCAGACATACGCTGTACCTACTATGTGTGAATTATTTCATCACCACTGCTCACAAGATGGTAAAGGAATGTCCTAGAACCAAAAATTCGAGGACATGTGCCGTCTACCAACCAGCACTGGCTCCGCGTAGTGGATTCCGGCCCACTCCCTCTCACAGAGCGGAGGCCTGTGTCCAAGCAGCAGCATATTTTAGGCTGATCATGAGTGTACAAGTTTGAACATCAATGAATTTTGATTAGTACCAGTATTCCTGTATGAGACAAGAACTGGGACTCAACTTGATTATTTATTCGTTAAAGCAACGGTAAGCCACAATACCGCTGATATCTTGGCAGGTGGAAATATAGATACGTGCGGGATCACAATGATGGGACAGACCGACATATTATGCAACTTAGACTTGCAATATAGAAAATGATTGAAATTGTGTTATTCTTTATTCCAGGAGGCTATGCCAATCCGGCTAAAGCAAGTGCACGTCATAAATGCTCCATCATACATCGGCAAGATCTTCGCCATCTGCAAGCCGTTCCTGAAGACAGAAGTCTGCAAACTGGTTAGTATTTACTTTAGAAATAATATATTATGTCTTGATTCAAAGCAGTTACCGTAGCAACACCCAAACTTACCTGATAAGTGGAAAATTCTTGGTTCTTTCCAAGATCATTCTCGAGTTAGCTAAACTCTAGCATTGCACTACGATTCTCAAGGAAAACAAAAAGAAGAATGGTAAGTTTGGAACACATTTGAAAGTAAACATCGCCTGCACGCAGTGATCAGTTACAACCTTGGTCAGTTTTATAGCTCACTGTAATGACACTTTTAACTCACTGTTAGCTTTCTGATTGTATAGTCAGGTGCAATTGTGTTGAATTATCTGTTTGAAACCACGTCTGTAATCTCAACACTGGACAGAGTACGTATGACGTATCCTCTGCGTAGGAATGATGAAATAGTCCGGATCATAGGTTCGAAGAAAACCTAAGTAGAGATAGTCTATTTAAAAACTGCACGTCCCTTCACAAAAAAATCTATAAAACATTTAAAATGTGGATGTAACCAACAGTGGAGAGGCGTGCAGTTTTAAACTAGACAATATCTATTTTATTTCAGGTTCAACTAATTTAAAGAATAGCAGACAGTTTTGCTTAAAAGTTTATTTGTATACCTGCATATCTACCTTCCTACCTATTCCAGATCAAGTTCCACGAGCCCAACACAGACACGTTGTATAAGGACATTCCACAAGAGATCCTACCGTCAGAGTTTGGCGGCAAAGCAGGTTCCATTGAAACAATTAAGAGGGAGTGGATCAAAAAGATGGAGGCCAAGAGGTAATTATGAAACTTTTACTGAAACAATTCCGTAATTTCCATTCGTATAGCTTTGGGAATACGCGTTCAAGTTACAACATATCTCAAGTTCCTGTGAGATCTTCTGTATTATAAAGGTTGCTAGCCACCACACTCCTCATGTCCGGCTTGGTTGTCAACTGGCCCTCTGAAAGGTCCGCAATCGAGTACTTACGGAATTGTAGTGGTAGACAGGACCTTGATGCACCTAATTGAGAGAAATGGGACAGTTGCCTAGTTGTGGAATGAGTACGGGACACTTACGTATTGGTTAGGCATAGCGTCGATGGGTATAATATGTGGGTGCGCAGGGTGCGTAGCATGGTGCGATGATATGCTATATATAATATCTAATATCTATCATTTCTGTTCATCCACGACATCTACAACATCAAGTGGACATACAAAATCAGCTTATATTGTGCCCACTGCTAGGACATAGACCTCCTCTCGATGAGAGGGAGTGAGCCGTAATCCATCACGTCCCGTGCGGGTTGTCTTCGAATTATTGGTTCTAGGACATGCCAGTTTCTTTTCGATGTTTTCCTTTCTAGTTTTGAGAGCAGTGGTGATGAAATAAATAGTTCGAACTTAGGACCTATGACTCGTAAGTCCAGGCGTGGTCGCAGCCAAAGACTTTGGTGGAGGGGGGGGGGGTCACAGACAAAGACTACCTACGTAATTTTTTAACGATTTGTTCTACAGCGCCTGGATTACCATCATTGCTCCTACACATAAATGGACATAGGTCAGGCTTAGTATCAAATGTCAATTACTTGACTAATCTGGAATTTCGTTTGTTACAGGGATTGGTTCTTAACAAATGACAAGCGGTGGGCAGTAGACGAGTCTCTGAGACCTTCGGGAAACCATGACGACAGGGTAGACAAAGTCAAGGAGCTGCCTGGCTCGTTCAGATCACTAGCTTTAGATTGATGATATACTGGCCTGTTGTACCTTTAGCATTGTTTGTAATGCGACCTCAGTGGAATATTAATAATTTAGGTGTATTTTCAAATTAAGGATTTAATGTAAGTATTTACTTAATTCTTTTTCTGATAACTATATTTGTTTGTTTAAATGTTAGATGATGCGGTTCAATGTATTTACTTGGTAGGTATTTTACTGTACGTACTGTATTAATATAGTTTTATTTCTAACTATGAATATTATAATACTTACAAGTACCTACTCGTCGTTGAAATGGTTTGGTAAAGATCACATTTTGTGTTATTACTTTTGAAAATGGGAAAGACTGCTCCAGTTCTAACGAAATTGAACCTTGATTGATGCACATTGTTTTTTAATGATTTTAAATTAAAATAAACTGAGATTTTGTTAAAACAAAGAGATTTGGATATTCCTAACGATGAAAAGAAAGATTAGTTCATGATTTAAGAAATTTGTCATTGAGGATAACAATAAGAAATGTCGACGTATTATTTACAGATAACTATTGTTAAAATACCTCATATTATGGTATTTTTACCTATTTTAATGTGATAATTATATTTTTTATTTTGAAATAAGACTGAAGTTTTTTTTAATGTATTTGTTACTTCCTATTACTTAACAAATCTTTTAGTAGTTACTCCAAGAATATATCAATTATTTATACGAAATATGCGAATAGATGTCTGCTGCCTTTACATTGTTCTTACATGGTCAGTTTGCATGTAAGAGCATGCGATGCATGTGCATGCATGATCCACTTAAATGCATTTAAAGTGAGCTCATTTGTTAAAAATGTAAAAATATTCAAGCCTAGAATATGAGCGATAACAAGCGTTACACATAAAAAATTACTCAAATGGTTAGTTATGTAGGTACTCGTTTCAATTTCAGAGTGATTTATAAGGTTGCATTCAATTTCTCTTGCAGTTTATGTTACTTATCCAGAAAGACCGTAGAAGATAATAAACCAATTAATCCCATACATATTCTGGAATGCAGAAGTTTTTAGTCAAACCAAGGCAACCGAGTATAGTTGAAGTTAAAAACAGTATTTTTGCACAGAATTTTCTTTACCTTAATTTTCACAAATATCAAATTAAAAAAAAAACCTATTTAACAAAGGATTTATAATATTATACTAGCTTATTAACTAAAATTTATAATTTCCAGATCAAGAACCAAATATTAGTCAACATTATTAAAAGTATCATTATATCACAATAATTATCTAGTCTATAGCGAGAGTTCTAAAGGAACCGCTCATGGTCTTGTCCACTGCTCCATTTTTGACTTTCTTACTGACATCTGCCTTCCACAGGTTGTCGTTTAGGTAGAATTTCCTGAAAACAGATAAAGCAAGTGTGAATAGTAAGCAGCAAAAGGTCGGTATATCTACCAAGTGTGGATGGTAAAGTCAGAGACCTGCATAACCCAACCACTCTTCCCTTCTTCTTCTTTGTAAGAGGGGACGGGTGATGCAGAGTACTACAGAGACCCAAAGTGAGGACAGAAAATTTAAAGACCTCAGAAACTTGCCATGAGACACTCAGTCATCTGAGTCATCTACTTAGACTTTTCCTATATTGGAGTTGGCTTCCATTCTAACCGGATGCAGCTGAATACCAGTATTTTACATGGAGCGACTGCCTATCTGGTCTCCACAACCCAGTTACTGGGTAATACAATACCCCTTGATACGACTGGTTGTCAGACTCCCGGGCTTCTGAGGACCCGTAACGTTTGCCAAAGATCAAAAATGACAGCCGGGACAATGGCTACAAGTGCTTCCCAGTCACGTAGAGGTATTGGTATATAAAGATGGAACCACGTACCAATCGCGGCAAACGTAGCGTGACGCCTTATCGATCGACCCGCGTGGCTGATATTACTTAATCTTAGCTTTCACCAAATTAACATCTTAAGTTTACCTGTCCTGATTAATTTCCATGATCCATTTTTTGCTTTGTTCAGCCATGCTGCCTGCATCACCGTCGTATTCCGAAGGCAGGTACTCCTTGTCTATAAACTTGTGCAACGCCATATGATCAGTGTGGAAGTGAATCTGGAATTTAATGAGGAAATATTCATTTAATTTGAGACGGATTTAAAAATGTAGGGCGAGTGCGTCTTCACGCTCGTTTAGGCTGGAGTATTGATCACCATTCATCCTCTAGGCGCATTGACGAAATCGGTAGTTGCATTAGGAGTTTTTTAGGGAAAAACCTTATCTTTGACCTCATTGATATCGGTCAGATGATGTTTAAGATAAACCACTATTTGTATTTGGTGGTAATATTGGAAATGGTGAAGAATTTCTTAGATTCCTTGAAATTAATTGAAATTTTACCATGCAGTAATTTACTTTTCATTAAAGCTCTTTAATGAAAAAGTAAAATACCCAAGAGATTCTTTATTTTTCTGGTTGTGAAATCATCAAATGACTTCTTCCGCTCTGGGTGGAGCAGGAGGGCGTGTCAGACTTTTACTGACTAAAACCCACCCGTGTTCCCTCAGTTGTCTGTGTGCCAGGAGCCAAAGTATCTCTTTCGAACAACCCGCACACCTGGCAGACCCAAGAGTATCTTTACGTTATGTTTACCGCAAGCACTGAATGTTCTTTTTTTAATACTTAAAGTACTACCAATACTTACAATATCCCGAATCTCCTGTGGCAGTGCTCCCTTGACTAAGCCATACATATATTCGTAGTAAGACGGGCAGTTGACCACGTGGATTTGTGACAAACGAACCGGCATGGCCTCCTGAAAATCAAATGAAATTATCTTCTATTAATGATGATCAAAACAGTGGGATTACAAAACTTTGATAGTTAAACTGTTACAGTAATGTACTTCTAGGATTAAAAGCGTTTCGATTTAGAGTAGCTTCGTTAGCGTCTCTACCTCTCTTATGCTTAACAGAAGAACTTTCAATACAGAACACATTGTCAGGATTTTTTTTGTGACCAGAACACGACCTCTATGACCATTCTTAGACCAAACAATCTTTTGTGAATGCTCAGTGAATTCACAAAAAAATGCTTGGTCTTGTAAGTTTGCGGTATTATCAGATGCAGTGATTTCACGCCAATTTTCAATGGAGTAACAAATAAATTACAGTCTTTGTCTCTTCAAAAATTGTCGTGTGACCAAAGACTTCTCTTAAGCACTGGAAAATTGTCATTTGATCATTTGATTCTTTGAGCCTTGTGTGAAGACATACTTACCTATGTTTATAATGATTTGAATGAATATTTAGAAATAATCATTAGAATTATGTGCAAGCCATTACCAACAGTCTTTATAATGGCTAGTTTATTGTAAGTACCTTGTAACACCTTAGGTTCCGAGATCTCTAAACCAAATTTTAACTATAAAAGGGGTGTTAAAAATATATGTGTTGAATGAACTCACCAATAAGAAAATAACAAACTTCTGAAAGAAAAATATATTTGCTTTTGCGATCAACATGAGCGTGTATTCTCTGATGTCCAAGATGACGATATGGTTCTCAGATAGCACTTCTTTTTCTAGTCTCAGCCAATGATCAGCTTGCAACATAAATGATTTGAGGATGTCGTAGAAATCAAAGTTCTCCGTATCATGGAGACGGTGGATCAGGAGCTCATCGACCCCGGCGTTGTATGTTGCCACATTTCTGAAAAGTTATTTCATGAAAGAGTTAGGTAGGTGCCTAAGCGAAGGTAGAAATGACTTGGTATACCTAATTTTGTAACGTCTGGAATTTTCCCTAAACTTAACCTTTACGGGCACTTATGAAACGTCAGAAGCTAGGTGCACGGTACCAATTGGTAATTTCCTATAAAGAAAAATCGGCAAGAAACTCCACGGTTACTCTTTTAAAAATAATTGGCTTTTACAATGCTTTCCAATTACAGTGATAATAGGTATGGGATGACAGTGTAGGCCCGTCGACAAGTGCCAGGTACTTAATTAAATAGAGAAAGGCCTACAAATCCATAGTCTATAAGGCCTAGAACGTCCTCACATTCACAAAATATAAAATAATCTACGTAATCTATTTAAACTAAATGACAAGTTTACATCTACAACCACTAATAAAGAGTTGATATTAGAATTGTAAGTCCATCAAGACAAGGAGCCAGTGAATTGATTAAGTTTGTGTGGCGAGAATGGATAAAGCATGAAATGGAGTAGGTATATTAGTGGAAGTGGTGTCAGCGATTGAAAAATTTAAAGGAAATCGTTCGTTCAGGTTTAGGCATGAGATGATTAGAGAAGAAACGCATAATATTAAAAGAGCGATGAATGAAAATGTAGATGAATTAAGAGGTGGAGGAAGACCGGTTGTGTATAAGTTTAACTGAAAGGTACTACTATGAATTTGGCGTTTTGCTAGGGGAGAGGCCAAGAAAAAAAGGTGTTGCGCGGACCCCGAAGCTAAATAGGACATGGGCAGAAAGAAGTAGACAAAAGAGCTAATATCGTTCACTTACGTCATATCAAACGCTGTTTTCAATTTAGTTGACTGAGGGTCTCTGTTGGTGAATATTTCGCTCATGTTAGCCCGGCTGATACAGAAGTCTTCGATGCATCTCTTGGTCCGCTCCAGGCTGCAGTGGCAGCTGAAGAGGAACTTCTTTATGAGAATGTCCTCTGAAACAATTTCATGAATTTTTATTCATTGCTATATCGTCAGTGTTAGTATAGGAAATAGATTATTTAGATGATTTCAAGATAGAATGTCACTAACGTAGTAAAGCAAAAAAAATCATCCAAATATTTCATAACTAGCACTTCGGACGCGACTTCGTCCGCGTTGATTTCGTATTTTCCCCTGCAAACTTTAACACCCCCTAATCCCCCTTTACGGATTAATAAAAAAAAACTAACTTTTAGTTTTAGGTACGCTACCCCAATCTGTCAAATTTCTTTGATAAATTTTCAACTTTATTACAAAAGCATAAAGTTCATGTTCAATTGGGAAAATTTGACAGTTTGGGATAGCTTGATGTGCTGGCGTCTGTTTAAGACTTAAATATTAGACATTACATATCCGTGATAAGTTTCAAGTTTATTAACTCTAGTATTAAAATTTCAAACAAACTGAATCAGGAGGTTTATACGAAGAAACTAAACTTGAAACTTTTCAACCCCTAAAAGGTGTAATTTTCAAAAACCCCTTCTTAGTCTACCATAACAGCGCCCTCCGGTCTACTTCTTAGTATGAAATGTTTTCTGCAGCACCATAAAACATGAGTCCTCAGGGGCTAGTGCGAATCTCGGGGTTCATTCTATTAATCGAGTCTTGACCAGACTCGATTAATCACGTCACATCAAAAAACCACGCTGGGGTTTTTGCATTTCAATCATTCCTGAGCAATCGCGTGTTGCGTCGATCACTTATTTTCGACGCAGCTGCCCGGACACGTTTACATAAATCTTTTGAAGAACGAATCGTCTTTTTTTTAAATTCTTCGTTGAGAAAAAAAAAAACTGGATCTGGTGAACGTGGCGGCCACAAAATTGGCCCCAGACTGCCATTTCATCTGTTAGGGTATCTTCTATCTTCTGGGAAAAAGACAGGAGATTCGGAGTGTGCGCAGGTAGCCTTGAAGGTCACACCACGTACCTACTTCAAAGCAAAATTTAAAATAAAAAAACCCCCGACGCAAGCAAAAGCTGAAAATAAGCAATCTCTGCCGGAAAGGTGGAAATGGAGCTTCGCAAATGGCAGTTCATTACCAGTCGCTAAAACAGAAAGCAAGCCAAACCCATACCTCCCTTAAAACCATGACCGAAGCCCGAGACCTATCAGATTGCCTTATGGAAATGAACCGGACGATTCAGGAATCCTGCATGAAGCGAGAAGCAACTTCTTCATCTTTTACAGATATGGTCAAGAAGGGGTCCAACACCTTTGTTCGTCCTAATACTTTTAGCTCCGTGCCCATTTATCCCAGTGACATCTCAAAAACCAGTAACGAAACTAAGAACATGGTGCAAAAATCATATGCCCTGGAGAAATGAAGCTGAAAGTTCGAGGCGAACGAATAATTGGAAAAGGAGGACTCATAATAAGCACTGAGACTAAAGATGACATAGATAGGCTCAAGCAAACAGTTCAACAAGCTTCGTCGGGGCTCACCGTCGACGAACCTAAAACGCGTAAACCACGTATAATAGTAATAGGAGTTCCCACATCAATGGCTGAAAATAAGGTTTATAAATGTATTTATGAACAAAACTTGGCCGACAAACTGCCTACTATATCCCTAGATTAATTTTTGACCTCAATTAAACTAAGCCACAAATCTGGCAGGAAAGATGCTGAACACTGCATATTAAAGAAGTTCCCGCCTTCGTACGTAAGGCCCTCATCATACAAGACCGTGTTTTCATACATTGGACGCCCTGTCCGGTACGAGTACCGGTACGGTACACTAGTAATGAGATGTTACAAATGCCAGCACTACGGTCATGCAGCCAAAACATGCAAAATTGCTGCTTCTACGTGTGCACATTGTGGTGAAGAAGGAGACACAATACAGGACTGTGAAAGAAAAGCCGAAGCGCCTAAATGTGCTACATGTTTGCGCTTTAAAAAACAGGCCAACCACAAGACGGGAGACGCAGATTGTCCGGCAAAAAAGGCTGCCGAAAACAGGTACATCAACTCGATCGATTATGTAGGCGCCTAAGAGCGCCACATCCTTGTTTCTATTCTAGACGTCTAGGTTTTAGATTATTTATTGTTATTTATTTAATTTAGTATGGATACTAACTTATTTACCGATATCGATAACTCATTTTTAACTTTGTCGAAAACATGTGAAGTTGAGGACTGCAGACGATATCTTTCCGATTCTGACTCAAAACATTCGTAGTATTTATAAGAACATAGCTTTAAAATTTTGCTTCATAGACATAACTTTGATTGTGATATAATTGTACTGAGTGTTGGCTAGCTAACCGCATAGATAACCTCCCAGTAATACCTGGGTATAACTTATTGCATACCACAATAAACCGCAATCAAAATTATGGTGTGGTAGTTTTTGCCAAAGAATTTTTAAAGGTCACAGTCGAGGAACCGACTCTACAAGACTGTATGAGTAATTATTCATACAGTCTTGCGCCAATGCCGTCTACGCCAATTTTGATAAGTAAGCAATTGCTTACTTATCAAAATTGGCGCAATTACAGCGATAATCGCTATGTATCCCTTTCCGCTAGAAACTGAGATTGTTTTCACAATTCCTTAAATCAGATTTTTCAAGCACTAAGCTATTTTAGGAATGTTATACTAGCAGGTGATTTAAATATAAATATCGGCGCCGAAAACTGCGATGCAGGGACCAAAAATTATCTTAATATCTGCTCATACCATGGCTTTCTCCCCGCTCACACATTGCCTACTCATCAAAGCGGTTCCTGTCTCGATCATATTATGATCAATAGCAGCTTCTCATACATTACGCTTGTTACTAACGCAACAATTACTTACCATCACGCTGTCCTACCTACCGTACATTTAATGCTGCCCAAGCAAAATCGTCCAAAGCCGACCAAAAGCAAATTAAACACAAAGAAACTCGAATATGACTTATGCAACCTCGATTTTAGCTCCGTTTACAATACTGCTGACGCTAACTTGGCTTTATCGTACTCACGTCTAACAAGCAATATTACGTAACACGACAGTTTCTACAGTGGACAAGAAACGTTATAATTATAATATTAAACCTTGGACATAATAAGACACAGAGATAAACTTCATCAGAGAACAAAGAGATACCCTGAAAATATAATCATTCAAACCACTTATAAAAGATACAGGAATTTCTGCAACAATCTCCTAAAGAATTTTTTTTAAAATCCTAAGTTTATCCTAGTTCTGTCTAATTTTATTAAATTTTATCTAATGTTATCTAATTGTACATAATGTTATCTACGTATACCTTATTTTGACTAATTTTGTTCTATCCTTTAATCACTTTTATTTTTGTCTAATTTTATATGTAATTTAACCTTGTTCTATGTTTCTATGATTGTATGTGTAATAAAATAACTTGTATTGACGGATAACTTTATATGTGTGGTGCAAACTGTTAAAGTAAGTTGGAAATAAATAAATAAATAAAAATAAATAAAAGATCCCTCACCACTCCTTTTTGCTAACAAGGTTAATAACTTTTTGTCAATGTTGGGAAAACGTTAGCGGAACAGATTCCGAAATATTATTGTGACCAACCTTGCCTTGCCAAATCAAACAATTGCTGTAACCTGAAATCTTTTGCTATCCTGGACACTGACGAAAAAGAAATAACCAGAATTATTGCTGGGCTTAAAGAAGACTGTGCAGTTGGATGGGATAATATAAGCAATAAGATCCTTAAACTCTATAATCATATTTTTGTACCACCTTTAACGCATATATTTCGAATCTGTATTTCCAAAGGAATTTTCCCGAGATGTCTAAAAAAGGCAGTTGTAATCCCTGTCTTTAAATCTGGAAGTAAAGAGTTAGTTAATAATTATAGGCCAATACCGTTCTCTCCATCAATATCAAAAATATTAGAGAAAATAATAAACAGTAGACTAGCGAACTTTTTAGAAAACAATAATTTCTTATCCCCTGCGCAATTTGGTTTTAGAGCCAAATTATCCACAGCCGATGCGGTGCATAGCCTGACCGATTACATTTCAGAAGAACTTGGCAAAGGGAACCAGACCCTGGGAGTCTTCCTTGATTTAGCCAAGGCCTCCGACACGGTGTCCGTTTCTGTCCTTCTAAATAAGTTAGAGACTATAGGTATAAGGGGAACGCCGCTGAAACTATTTGCTGACTACTTACATGACCGTTACCAATGCGTTAGAATAGATAAAACCATAAGCGATGAGCAGAAAAGTACGGGTTTTGGTGTGCCTTAGGGGTGTCCGTATGGATTGAGGAGCCATGTCTCAGATTTAAACGAGGGTACTACCAATATTTAGTAGTAAATTTGCCAAATTTGTAGCCCCGATCCTGGAATTTGTAGTAAAACCCTTCAAAAGTTACAGAACGTTGAAGGTGGCCCCTCAATTCAGACGTCTGGATTGAGGAGCCACCTCAGAACTCGAAAACTAGCCAATGGATATTGCTAAAACTTTGGTAGGAATTAGTAGTGTTTATGCTTAATTTGTACAAAAAAATGGGGTTTGTACGGCTGAATTTGAGGTAGCTACAATGCTTTGATTTATCTGAAAAATCCATAAATTTCCCCGCGCTGTTTCTCGGAAACTGATGAAGCAATTAAAATAGATTTTTGGTATTATTTAGTAGTAAATTAGCTAAATTTGTAGCCGCGATCCTGGAATTTGAAGTAAAACCCTTCAAAAGTTACAGGACGTTGAAGGTGGCTCCTCAATCCTGACGGTCTATAAAAAAACAAATGTACGTAGCTCCTAAAGCAGTTGATCAAATCGAAGTTTGATTATGCCAATATTTAGTAGAAATTTCTACTAAATATTGGCGTAATCAAAATTCCTCTACGTTCAATATTTCAAAAGATATTAATAATTTTAACATTCCTTAAGAATTTTCTGTGTAGGGTGACCATAAATAATTCAAACTGTGTTCATAAACAGAACTTTATTTACTCATGATTCATTCTTCACCAAATCAGTACCTACTTCAAAAAAGAAACAAAATATGTTAAACACAAAGAATAAAAAAGAAAAATAAACTAAAAGCGGATTATCCCAAATTAGCTTTTATAAAATCTCTAATCTCTAAACATCATCTCTATATTCCCTTATTCTATCATTAATTACTAGCCTTCTCTAATCTTTATTTTAAAATATATTTACTAAACAAAGTCGCTTATTTTGCCTGTCTGAGCGACCGCGCTGTTCTCCTAAAATACGTAACAGATTTTGATGCGGTTTTCACCATCATTTATAGAATTTGTTTTGGAAGTTTTTTGTATGTAATACATTTACTACACATTTATGTAAACGTATCATAAATCTTGCCGTTTTCTTATGTCATAAAAAATACGATTTTTAGTTGTGTCGTAATGAATGATTGTAATGAGTCTTACTCTTTTATTACCTACTATAAAAATTGATACCGGGCAGAAATCCACAAAACGTGAGATCATTAAAATTTGAAAGTAGGCAAAGACACTCAATGTACTAATTTTAAATCTCTATTATCTATACCTACATGTTTTAAAACAAAATTGTTTTTGTGTCTGTCTGTGTGACCGCTTAGATCTTCTAAACGACAGATGGAGTTTCATGTGGTTTCCACCATTATTTAGAGCAAATTTATTGATTTATTGTTTATTTTAATTTTAATCAGAATCGAAATGTACATAAATATCAACTTAAGCGATTTAAACAATGCAAATAGAAATCACATGCTAACTTAACTAGAACTACTAACAAAATAAAACATAATTGTGCGTTTAATACATTAATATTTAACTAAGATTTAGCTAAAAAATCTCGGTAGAGATAATGCTTAGAGATTTTGTAAAAGCTAATTTGGGATAATCCGCTTTTAGTTTATTTGTCTTTTTTTATTCTTTGTGTTTAATATATTGTGTTTCTTTATTTATGTACTGATTTGGTGAAGAATTAATCATGTGTAAATAAAGTTCTGTTTATGAACGCAGTTTGAATTATTTATGGTCACCCTACACAGAAAATTCTTTAGGAATTTTAAAATTATTAATATCTTTTGAAATACTGGATGTAGACGAATTTTGATTACGCCAATATTTAGTAGAAATTTCTACTAAATATTGGCATAATCAAACTTCGATTTGATCAATTACTTTAGTAGCTACGTACATTTGTTTTTTATAGACCGTCAGGATTGAGGAGCCACCTTCAACGTCCTGTAACTTTTGAAGGGTTTTACTACAAATTCCAGGATTGCGGCTACAAATTTGGCTAATTTATTACTAAATAATACCAAAAATCTATTTTAATTGCTTCATCAGTTTCCGAGAAACAGCGCGGGGAAATTTATGGATTTTTCAGATAAATCAAAGCATTGTAGCTACCTCAAATTCAGCCGTACAAACCCCATTTTTTTTGTACAAATTAAGCATAAACACTACTAATTCCTACCAAAGTTTTAGCAATATCCATTGGCTAGTTTTCGAGTTCTGAGGTGGCTCCTCAATCCAGACGTCTGAATTGAGGGGCCACCTTCAACGTTCTGTAACTTTTGAAGGGTTTTACTACAAATTCCAGGATCGGGGCTACAAATTTGGCAAATTTACTACTAAATATTGGTAATACCCTCGTTTAAATCTGAGACATGGCTCCTCAATTCATACGGACACCCTTAGGGAAGTATTCTGGGCCGTACCATATTCTTGATTTATATTAATGACCTGTGTAATCTTAATATTAAAGACGGCAAAATCATATCATATGCTGATGACACGGCGCTAATATTTACCGCTAAAACCAATACCGAACTGTTCGAAATCACACAACTAGGTTTTGGTACTGTGACTAATTGGCTTCAAACAAATTTACTAACATTAAATGCTGACAACACAAAATATATTCATTTCTCCATGCGCAAGCCTCTACTTAACATTACTAACCCTCAACTATATGCATATCAATGTGGAAACCGTTCAGTCAACACGTGTAATTGTCCTTTGATACTCAAACGAGCAACATAAAATACCTCAGCGTAATAATTAGAGATTGGATATTCGGATGCATATTTACCTAAAGTTACGATGTTGACCAATATGCACTTTTGTATCGAAATAATCTTTTTTTAATTTATGTTTATTTATTTTTTTACTAAAACACACCACCTCCTCCCTTACATCCTACCCTACATACATATATATTTGCATCGGGGCTTAAACATTAATTCTAAATAAATATGTATCTGAATAGTTTTGCAATGCTAATCATGGCTGACTAGTGATGCCTGACTAGTTATGCATTCCCGGTGTTCCTGGCATAAAAATATGTTTTTAAAGCCGCTTCCATACTTTCATAACAAAAAAATAACTTTAATAAACAGTAAATATGCATCCGAATATCCGATCTCTAGTAATAATGAACGACACTCTGTCCTTCAAAAAACATATTGAAAGTCTCGTTGTTTAATAATCGAGTGCGCAATTTAATATTTGTTTTAAAATAAACTGCTATCATTTGCAGACTCAAAATTAATCACATAAGTTTATTTAGCCCTATGTCAATCAATAGTTCAATACTGCATTACATCATGGGGTGGCTCACCAAAAACTAATCGGCTTCCTCTTGATAGAGCACAGAGAGCAATTTTAAAGGTAGCAAACCAACGTGCTGACTATTCGCCAACTTTTCATTATGCACTTAGTATTAAAACAGCACACCATGCTTACCTACACTGCTGACAATACTTACAAAAGACGGAATGATATAGTATGTACATAATACCTAATGCCACCTCAAAACATGTCTTTGTAGAAAGATTTTTTACATTCTTAAGCCCATTTCTGTGCAATAGGTTAAATAGAAAACTAAGTATCTAAAGGGTCTTTCAAATAGGGCGGGTCGATGTTGACAGTTTCTGGCGGCCATGTAGTTTTTACGGCATCTGTCAAATGCGTTGTTATTTATTCAGTTACTGATGCCAAATCACCATGGCAAGTTACACGATTGAGCAGCACGTCCAAATGATAAAACTTTATTATCAAAATGAGTGTTCGTTAGTGCAAACGTTGCGCGCATTACGTCCATTTTACGGCAGACGTGGTGGCCCTTCAAAGTCGACTCTCCAACGTTTGGTGACCAAATTCGAGACGACTGGTTCGGTAAACAACCAACCAACACCCTTACGTCAAAGGAACGCCAGATCAGCTGAGAATGTCGCTGCTGTCCGTGAGAGTGTGCAGTAGACTCCGAGGCAGTCGATTTCTCGCCGTGCACAAGAATTCGGCCTTTCGCAGACTTCAACTTGGCGAATTTTGCGTCGTGACTTGGGCCTACGGCCGTACAAGATCCAACTGACCCAGGAGCTCAAAGTGAATGACCATAGACAACGCCGTTTGTTCGCTGACTGGGCTACAGAACGTTTGGAAGAGGACCCCGATTTTGGCTGAAAAATCATCTTTAGCGACGAGGCGCATTTTTGGATGAATGGTTTTGTTAATAAGAAAAATTGCCGTATATGGGACGACCACAACCCACATGAGGTTCACCAGGTGGTAATGCATCCACAAAAAATTACTGTTTGGTGCGGATTTTGGTCCGGCGGCGTCATTGGTCCGTACTTCTTCGAAAACGATGATGGCGAAGCCATTACTGTCAACGGCGAGCGCTACAGATCAATGATTAACAACTTCTTTTGGCCTGAATTGAACGATATGGACGTGAACAACACGTGGTTCCAACAAGACCGCGCTACGTGCCACACAGCGAGCGACACAATGGACAGTCTGCATGAACGGTTCGAGGGTAGGGTTATCTCTCGCAGAGGTGACGTGAATTGGCCACCAAGATCGTGCGATTTGACCCCGCTAGACTTTTTCTTGTGGGGTTTTCTCAAGTCGCAGGTCTATGCCAATAATCCGCAATCAACCGATGCCATGAAAATAAACATAACGCAGGCCATCGCTCAGATTCAACTGGATCTATGCAGTAGAGTAATCGAAAATTGGACTTCTCGGATCCGTGCCACCGTTCGAAGCCGCGGTGGACATTTAAACGATGTCATATTTCGTAAATAATGGCATAAATGGGACTTTCAAATAAAATAATAATTTCTTTAATATCTCACATACAGCTTGTTTTATTTAATTTCAACATCGACCCGTCCTTGTTGAAAGACCCTTTATATATTAAATTACTTTAGCTGTAAGAAAATTTTAGTTAAATATTTACTAACCATCGCATTTATGCACAGACAGAAGACTCTACTTGTTGTCTGCAAATAGAACGATTAACATGCTATTTTATTACTTTTACTTTTATTCCCTAGTTTTAATTTAACTTTTTACGTTACACACATTGTTAATTTATTACATTAAGTATTTATGCACTTTATAGCCTGAAACAGATTCGTCCTAGTTCAGACAATAAGCAACTGTGTTCTATTTTAATTGTTAAGATACTTTGTGAATGTGCTCCTTTTTATAAATAAACGATATATTTTATTAAATTATTATTATATTATATTATTATAGGCCTCCCCCAAAAGGGGGTTTTTACCATAATCGCCACGCTTTGCAGGCGGGTTGGCGATTGCAGTATGGTGGTAAAATGCATAAAGAACGCTGCTGCCCATCTCTAGTAAGTCCCTTAGTCGCCTTCTACTACACCCACGGGAAGAAATGGGATGGTGCTATTCTTTTACGTCCGGCACCACACGGATAACCAGCACCCTTACTAAGTTTAATAATAACTTGTATTAAGGGCAGTGGTATATACAGACAATACATATTTTAGTTACACAAAATAATTGCAGGCAGAACAAATGTTTTTTAAAACTAAAGTTAACAAACAAAGTTACAAATGATATTTTTTTTATTTGACATTTGGATAATTCGTATGTATGTGTGTCTGTATATGTTTGTGTATGTGTGTGTGTGTGTGTTGGGGTGTGTTTGTGAGTGTGTGTAATGGTGAAGTCTTTAGAGTGGGTTATAAATTATAATCAGAGAAAAGCAGGCGTTCTGTATCTAGGTAGTTATTTGTAAGTAGTAAGTTTGTCACAGATTTCTTGAGGGACGAGGTAGAAAGAGAGTAAATTCTCAATTTCCCATTAAGTTTATTATATAATTGTGGCCCTTGGTAGCAAAGAAATCGTTTGTTAAATGAGTATTTACATCTACATATAGTTTCGACAAACTATATTTTACGTCTTTTAGTGATTGTCGCGTAGGTGGTATCTTTGTGTTGTAATAGGACTGTGTTAAGAACAAAGAGTTGCCTGATAGAAAGTACTTTGCAATTTTTTATATAGATCTCTTGGGAAAAGAATCGAGCGAAATGTGCTTACCTTTAACACGGCTGTTTGGGCCTTCTCAAATTTCAGCATTGTGGTTGTAGGATCACCACCCCAGACAAGAGGGCAAGGTAAACGCTTTTGACAATCTCTGCCACATGACGAAGAGTTTTAAAGACGAATACTAGTTTTCTAACCCTTGCAGTAAGTAAATCTATGTGTGCTGAGAAACTCAGATTGTCATTAAGAATCACCCCGAGGTATTTCATTGTGGGAGTGTATGCGAGTTTAGGGCAAGAGCAAGCTGCGGTGCCTGGGCAGATGCTTGAGTGAGCGGTTAGGGAATATGAGTTCGACGGCTGTGTAGATTGGCGTAGGGTAAAGCAGATTATTTTTGTTTTATCTGTATTGAGGGTTAGTTGATTGCCATTTAGCCAATTCAGAACTTGATCTAGTCCTCTCTGTGCCTCGTCAAAAGGTTCCTGCCAGGCATCGCCAGTAAAAGTGAGTGCAGCGTCATCAGCAAAGGCCTTGATTTTTCCATTTCGGAAAAGCAGGTTATTCAGCTGATTTACTTACACCAAAAAAAAGTGTGGGACCAACCATACTTCCCTGAGGAACCCCAAAAGTAACAGGAAGCTCCCCACTGAGGTAATTATAATTTTGTAAGCACTGAGTCCTATTACTCAGGTAGTTTGCAAGAATTTGAAGTGGGAGGCCACGTATTGCGAGTTCCTCTAGTTTCAACATTAGGTTGGGAATAGAAACTGTGTCAAAAGCTAGTAATAGTAAACACGCTACGATCGACACATGTCACACTTAAATCTGCGCAGCTTTGCGTATGTTTCCTACAATGAAGTTTGTTACTAATTTATCCTAATTCGTCGTCCTGATCACCATTTATCCATAACCAATTCATTGAGACCTTTTCAATGAGCCCAAACACGATACTTCTGCTGTTGGTTGGTGAGTAACTTGGGTATCCTGGAAATCCCAGGTGATGCTCCAGTGCAAGATGCATCAGTTCAAGGTTACTTTGTTCGTCTAATCGTTAAAGTAATAGAATACCAAATTTCGACTCGATCAGACCCGTGGGAGATGCTCAAATCCCTTTATCAGCCAAAAAAGAGTTGATAATCTTCAAACGGCTGAACCGATTTTGATGAAACATGTCTAGGACCCACCACTAGAAAACCTACTTTTAAATTTTAAAAAAAACCGCACCCAAAGCGATGGTGCCACAAACAGACACACAGACAGACATACAAACATAGCGGTCAAACTTCACAAACACTCACAAATACTCTCACTCTGAGTGAGTGAGAGTATTTGTGAGTGTTATGAGTGTTATGTGTATTTGTGAGTGTGGTGTGTATAACAAACACACATTTCTCCAATTAGTTAATCAAAATCAATTTTATTTTTCTGTCTTTTATTATGTTGCTGCTTTTTATTATATTTCCCTATACACCAGCCTAACTTTGCATTGTATCTTTTATGTTTGTTTCTTAATATTTTACTTGTATATCATCGTGTCCTATCTAGGTAAATTATAAGCTTATTATATCCATGTATAATTTAGAAGGTACATTGACTTCTAAGATACAGGTTTTTACCTAGTTTAGAGGTCAGGGTCTTTTTTACTGTGAATCACTTAAGCCATTTTGTTTACTTGTTTCTTGTTCATTGTAATGTTCGTGCATTTCTGGGAGTAATAAAAGATTTATTTATTTTATTTTATTTATTTTAAACTTATAATATAACTTAGTCGTCTGTTATAAGAAATCGGTTAGCCTGACTAACCAATTTGCATTCGTTACTTTTTTTTTTGCAAACGTTAGGTTTAAGCTGGTATTAAACAGGTTTTATTTAATTACTAGCTTCTGCCCGCGACTTCGTTCGTGTCAAATTTCTTGCTCCCCGACCCACCCCGTCGCTCGCCTCGCGTCGTATTCGTGACTTTTTCTCTTTGCTCGACTCCTAAGGGTCTTAGCGTGATGTTATATAACCTATAGCCTTCCTCGATAAATGAGCTATCTAACACTGAACGAATTTTGGAAATCGGACCAGTATTTTCTGAGAATAGCGCGTTCAAGCAAACAAACAAACAAACAAACTCTTCAGCTTTATATATCAACTTGCCAGCGGCTTCGCCCGCGTCAGGCCCCAGGTCGGTGTATTATACATATAAACCTTCCTCTTGGATCACTCTATCTATTAAAAAAACCCGCATCAAAATCCGTTGCGTAGTTTTAAAGATTTAAGCACATATAGGGATATAGGGACAGAGAAAGCGACTTTGTTTTATACTATGTAGTGAAGTAAAAAGTAATAAAGTAATAATAGAATAATAGATTACCATTTAATACTAGAACGTCTATTCATTTTTTATTTAAAGCCAAATGGGCAGTTACATTAGAGGATTCTTCAAACAGGCACGACGCGACTCTTATAACAATTTCTATGAAAACTTCATGGAAATTGTTCCACAAGTATCGCGTCGCGCCTATTTGATGTTCAAAGTTCCTTTGTTCATTTCCTAATTTGTTAATTACTACCCGCCTTATGTTAAAATTCGTTCTTCGGTTCCTCCGGCCTTTAATGATTAGGTAGGTACATTAACCTTTACCTACCTGCCATTCGGTCAAGACAAGACGAAGCGTGATGTATTTTCATAAAGCTTAAGTTTCTAATTTAGGGGATTTTATTAATAGTCATAATATTGGTAATTTATATCAACTCCTTAACTATCAATTGTTAATTCAAATTCATTTTATATCATAAATATGATTAACGTTTGCAATAAAATTGAAATTTAATATTATAATCTTAATAAACATACAGGTATAAAAATAATTAAATCAATAATATAAATAAAATCAAAATGTATAGAATTAAACTAAAATAATTATTAATCTTATTTCCTTGGTGTTGCACAAAAATATGTAATGGAGCAAACCAGATCTTAAAGTTCATTTGGATTAAAAATTACGGCTTATTTCTTTTGCTAAAGTTAAATAGTATATATATATCCTTATGAAACGTAAACCTATATTTTTAACCTCTAGATTTAAAGTTACATGTCGGTTAACTCAACATAAAATGCGGAAAATAAAACTGGTTATAACAAGTGTTGAGATATAGGTCTCTAAATAAGTTAAAAGCAAAACCACTGTTCTGTAATCTAATCTGATTATGATGATAACCATAGAAAGGATAGGTTACTAAGGCTTAGTAGTCGATTCGGGCAAATCGTAATTTTTAAATAATAACAGGTATACTAAACTATTTTCTATAGCCGACTCGCACGAAGTTAATTTATTTGTGGGACAACTCCAGAAATACGTATAAAGGCTATTGTTATGTATTGAATTTTAGGTATGCAATAAGGTTATGAAAAAGGGTACTGCCAGTACATGCAATAAAGTGCATAAAATTCAAAATGTGCCAGTTGGCTACGTGTTTTTGGAGTTGTCGATTTGCTCATAAATAAATTAACTTCCTGCTTGCGCCAGATTCGGGCGAGTAAATTCGTGCGAAAAAGATATTTTTAACTCATAATGACCTATTATATTAATAAAGTTATTTTAATACCTAAGCACATATTCTTTGCTTTTATTTTTTAAGTAAGTACCTTTTTTATTTAAATGTGTGGAATTCTTAATTATGTGAATTAAGAAGTCACAACTTCTGATTGCTTTTAACTACCCACCTAATTAATTATCCTGAGAACATAGCTCACTTAAAAAATATACTTGTAATAAAATAACAAAGCTCGCCGAATACAAACAGACGCCAGCACATCAAGCTATCCCAAACTGTCAAATTTTCCCAATTAAACATGAACCATATTCTTTTGAAATAGAGTTGAAAGTCTATCAAAGAAATTTGACAGTCTGTACACTAGCTTTTGCCAGCGGCTTTTTAGACAAAACCTTAACAAAATATATACTACACCTTCCTCGCGAACGGTCGTTTCCACTGCGAAGATCGCCCTGAGGACACGGTGGAGCATACGGTGGAGGTTTGCCCGGCTTGGGCGGAGTACCGCCGCGTCCTTGTGGAGGTGACCGGCGGTGGCGATCTCTCGCAACCGGCCCTGGTCCAGGCCATGGTACAGAGCGAGAATGCATGGGTAGCCGTCACCTCCTTCTGCGAAGCAGTAATGCTCGCAAAGAGGGAGGCGGCGCACGTGAGGGAGAGGCGGTACATGTGCTCTCACGGCCCTAGCCTCCGAAGGAGACCCTGGGCGTCAGGACTCCCAGGCTGATTCTCGGCCACCGTAGGCGCGGGCTTATGGACGGCGAGTAATGGGTAGCTCGCTGTCCGGTAAGGACCAAGTCCGGGTCGACGGCGCGTTGTGTTCCACGCGCGCCTCAAAGAGATGTCAGCAGCAACTGATGGGGCCCGCAAGGGCCGATGCCTGCCAGGGGTGCGGGTTGTTCGAAAGAGATACCGTCGCCCCTGGCATACAGGCAACTGAGGGAACACGGGTGAGTTTTAGTCAGTTGAATTCTGACACGCCCGCAATAACTTCTCCTGCTCCACCCAGAGCAGGAGAAGTTATTTGATGATTTCCCTCCCAAAAAAATAAAAACCTTCCTCACGAATCACTTTATCTATGAAAACCGCATGAAAATGCGTTCAGTACTTTTAAAATTATTGCGAACAGACAGACAGAGAGACGCGGCGGGGGTCTTTGTATTATAATATGTAGTGATAGTGATGCCTACCTACTTAAAATAATTATATGCAACGTGTAATCTATTTAACGCAAGACCTCATATACCCCAATTAGAGTATTTAGTTAAAACCATAATACGCTGACCAAAACTTTTTTTTTTGCAAACTAGCTGGCATTATTAAGAAAAAAGTTTTGATCCTAGCATTACTTTATGCATTTAAAATTGAGTTTTATTTCCCTGTTATAAGATTGAATTTTCTTTGGCTCAATCGGCGGTAGGTATGGCAAAATACATAAATTTTTAAAAATTTCCCATGTTAAAAGTTACTGATATTGATTCAGTAATCAATTAGGAACAAACTACTTTCAGGTCTTGCGTCTATTCTGTTACACCTTGTATATGCCTACATCATACTGCACGGTGTCCGGTAATTTAGGGATAACCTTGAAATGGGTCATGGTAAAACTCACAGCCATTCAGAAAAAAAAAAAACAAAAAAAAAAACAAGTAGTACCTACCTAAGTTAACTTTTGTTTTTTAATAACCGATGTTTTTTTGTTACCTTATTTGACTTTCTTGTACACCACAACCACATTTTAACGAATTTTGTCGTTTTATTTGTTACTTAACTGAATGATACATGAGATAGAAGATATGTTCAAAAAACATATCTTTACACACTTTCAATCACAAGATCAAAATCACTTTCGGCAGAGCGTGAAGAGATACTACCATAATGACTAGGTACCTTTTGCTTAGCAGTGGACTGAATTGAGTTGGCTGAAGTGAGTGGAATGAGTTTGTAAATATGTGAGCCCCCCTGCTTACATATTTACAAACTTACCAATAGAAAATGGCGCTTAAGGCACGCATCATATTTGCGCCCCTTTGTAAATTATCTTCTCTGCCTACGCTGTGCAAAACTAGGTCGCATAACCTTTCTTGACCAATTATAGCCTTCAATAACGAAGGTATTCATTTTAACTTGCTAAAATTGCTTGCAATGCTGCAAATTTAAGAGAAAATTGAAAATATGCTTTTAGCTCCGTACTGCACAATATATTCAAGTAGCTCTTCAGATTTATTAGATTAGGTATAGTATGAAATGGTTCATTGATATGTTTTCGTTTATAAATTAATAATTGGCGACTTTTTGCGCCCCCCTTCGATAGGCGCCCAGGGCTCGTGGCCTGCTTGCCCCACCATATTTACCCCTCTGGATCCGTCGACACAGATCCGTTGACACGAAATTTTTCGTAAGGCCAGAAACACATCGGGCATAGGAACATCTGTTAAACCGTGTTGGCATTCATTCTTAGTTCTGAAAACGAAATAATGTTATGTTCGTAAGTGGTATCATACGCGTGGTAGCAAACGCCTGTAACTTCAGCTGAAATTAGGACTTCGTCCTTTCGACAGAAAGCCGAGTGCCAGAGGGTATATTTTATTGTAGGTACAGTTGACTTCCACGTGGACGAAGTCGTGGGCAGAAACTATACAATAACAAATATTGTGTCATAATCTTTTTCTTAGCGTGTCGACAGCAATCTAAATACGGTCAACCCAGAATGTAGCTGGAAGCTTGGCACTTTCAGTAGCCATCAAGTCCTGCAGCGCCAACTAACTGGGGCTACAATGACCCGGATTTAAGCGGAGAAGCAGTCGAACTTCACCAGTTCGTCCATCACCTCACAGTGTCATAATAATAGTCGCAGTAGATCGTTTGAACTGTTCACATTAACAATTCTGATCACGGAGATGACCTCAAACTGACTTTGCGCTTGTCATTAACTAATGCACCAGCACATACTTACATTATGCTGATAGTTACCTACTCAGGTCAATCAAGTCGGCAAGTTGTTGTCGTAAATTAGTGTACCACATGTACCTATAAATAATGATGCATATTCCTACGTTATGGATGTGGTCAGTGCGAGGCGATAAAACTTAAATTTAAAAATTTAAAATACACATTATTATTTGTACAATAATGTGTATTTTAAATTTAATTTATTAATTAAATTATTTATTTATTATAATTTTTTAATTGATTTTTTGTGTATTTTTGTAAATATGCATGGGTAAACCCCCTGATTCCTTCTTCGAGGCGTGAAACGGAAAATAAATATTACATGTGTACAACCCTAACATGAACTTTAATATTTATGTATTTATTTAATCTTGAATCCTGGACCTTATAATTAATACATATAGGCACTCTGAAATCTCCAACCCCCTCTTGCGCGCGATCAGTACTCAATATAGGGTAAAAGCCGGATAGTTGCCACACTTTTGCAAATCACTCTATATCTCGCAATATAAAAAGCAAAATACTTTATTTGGAAAACTGGCCGATGCTTTGGTTTTTTAACAACAGATTTATAAAAAGTGTACCAAACATTTTCTTTAATATTTCCAGAGTAAGTATTAGCGATTTTTGTGGACCTCTCTATTTTGGGACATCTAATCCCGCATAGGGGATAGTTGCCTAATCGATATAAATTATGTTTAGGATAGATGTCCCGCCGATAAACAGGACATCTATCCCGTAAAAATTTTGATCGCGTTTTGTCTTTCCATGCAATCGCACAGAGACATGCGACACGGTCAACTCAGTGATAGTCTTTCGATAGGTTTTTAAAATAGCATGCGATTCATCCGCGAAACTAAAGTAATTACAATCGGGGCAACTATTCCCCTGGGGCGACTATTCTGGTTTTACCCTACTCATGCCTTCTCTGTAGCTACCTATGAGCCTATGCCCAGCACTTGAATCATTTTAAAAAATATTGCTAATCCATTACTTCATTATGTTAAGAAAAAATTTTGAACTGAATGTTGAAATAAAAGCCATTGCCACTGTTACTGTGGTACGCAATTACGTTTATAATTGTTAGTTGTAATTGTATTCTTTTTAATTCTTTAAACTATGCAATATACATATACACAACAACAACATTAATGGTAAAATGTACAAAAATAAAAGATCTAGCTCCTACCATAATATACCCGTCCCAACGAGGCAGCTAAATCAATATTCAAATAAAAAGTTAATCGAATTTACTAGTTCTTCTTATTGTATTTCCTGATTGCCTAATATCTAACCAACGTTTACAGCTCTCAGGTTAGTTTAATTCGTTTCGTGTCCTTGACAAGTTTGGTACCAGTCTACAAATCTACAAAATAGGTGTAAAAGAAAAACAATAAAACATAATTAACTCATACTACAAGTTGGTTAAAAATAGCTTATAATGCGACGTCTAGTGATTAAGATAACATCCTTAAAGATTATAAATAACATTAATAGCGGCGGTGCCCTCAACTTTATCCGCGAGGAATAGTATTATTATAAAACCTAGCTATAAAGTATAAAATAATCTTCTTTAGTGGTAGCGCACTAAAACAGACAGACACACTAGACATTTCGGTAAAACGTTTTCGAATAAGGCATACGTATAAAATAATACACTCATATTATCACTACATATTATAAAACTAAGTTCCTCGCTGCGTCTGTCTATGTCTGTTCGCGGAAAAGTCAAAAACTACGGAACGGATTGTCATGCGGTTTTCACCAATAGACAGAATGATTCATGAGGAAGGTTTTTTTTTTGAGGGTGGGAAATCATTAAATAACTTCTCCCGGATGGGGTGGAGCAGGAGGGCGTGTCAGACTTATACTGACTAAAACCCACCCGTGTTCCCTCAGTTGCCTGTGTGCCAGGGGCCGAGGTATCTCTTTTGAACAACCCGCACCCCTGGCAGGCGTCGGCTCTTGCGGACCCCACCAGTAGGCTTAGCATGACGCTTTCTATTTCTACTCTACCGTAGAATAGAAATCGCTTGTCTACATTTCTACGTACAAAACTGTCAAGTGTCTACACGGAAACATCATTTTTGCCCACTCTTCCATCGACAAAACGCTTCTCTACGGTTTTCGTGCTAAGCCTGCAGTTGTTGCTGACATTTCTGACGAAGCGCGTGGAACACAACGCGCCGTCGACCCGAGCATCTTGTTTTGTTTAACGTGGAGAAATGCCTACTGGCTGCTGCCACAGGGAGATAGCGCAGTTATGTGGGACTGTAACCCACTACAACTCCACGGTGTCCTTTAGTGCCGCTTGAGGCGGGAACACAGAAACGCGCAAGCCATCCGCGACCCGTCGTGGCTGTCCGTCACCGGACCCTCCTCGGAGGAGAATAACCCCTGTCACCGGCGCACCAGGATACATGGCACGCCGTGACCACCCCAGGAACCAAATAGCATATGGGCCCCAGACGATCCCGTGTCTGGCACCCTTGGTCCCCCTGCAACGGGTCAGCACAGTAGCCCCGTCGCCTACCACTTTTCGGCCGCAGAGGATAGGGAGAGCGGCCAACGCTATACCGACTCTCCTCCACTCCTGCGGCTCCACCGCGTCCGCCATCAAACGGTGCCAGCCCCGTTCAGGTCACGGAAGGGAAGAGCGCTAGTCAGAAGTACCGGCACTCCTCCTCCGCCGCAGCCTGTAACCCTCAGCCGCGATGCCTCCCATTCGACATCGCGGCCCGCCTCAGTTGCGATGCACCTCACCGCAACCTACATTTTGGCAGCTACGTCGTCGGCTTGGAGGCAAAAGCCCTGAGGAGCGGCCCCACCTTGGGGTTCTTGTTCGCTTCGCCGTGGGAACCCTCCCACGGTGAAGCGAAGTAGCCGTGGTCACCCGACCACGGCTACTGAGCCCCCCCGCAACGATAATGCGGGAACCCACTGGGGGGGTTCACGAGGAAGGTTTAGGTGTATAATAAGATTTGTCAAGGTTTTTCTTGAATTGGTTAACGCGGGCGAAGCTAGCAAAAGCTAGTAATATTAAAAATGTGAAAGTTTAGATGTTTGAATTTGGATGAAATTTGGCACACAGATAGTTTATGATCTGGATTAACACATAGGATACATTATATCCCGGTAGTACGTCGACGTGGGATTATTTCAGACCTCAACGCGGACGAAACCACTTGCAAAAGCAAGGCAAAAATTCAGTGCGTAAAAAAATCCTGTCCATGTGAATGTTAACTTAATTTTGACCACAACTTACTTCCTGATACATATAATATGTTGTATAAAAAAACAAACTAGATTTCGTCTTAGTTTACATAATTATCTATTCCAGATGGCCTTGATCGATTTCACTTTGCTTCCGTAAAAAAAAATAAGTATTAAGTCTCTTCGAATATGGATGATATTAATCCGGTTAAATTCTTGCAGACCTCGCTAACAGTTCTAGCAAAATGACTACGAGGGTCATTCAATAAATACTTAGCCTACAAAAAGTAAACGAAAATTTTGGAAAAGTGGGAATTTATTTTTCAACATAGTCTCCTTTTAGTTCGATACACTTAGCCCAGCGATGCTCCAACTTTTTTAATCCGTCCGAAAAATAGTTTTTGTCAAACTCTGCAAAATAGGCCTCCGTGGCGGCGATGACCTCCTCATTCGATCCATATCTATTCCCGGCGAGTGATTTTTTCAGATTAGGAAACAGAAAGAAGTCACAAGGGGCCAAATCTGGAGAATACGGTGGATGGGGCAGCAATTCGTAGCGTAATTCGACCAATTTGGCCATGGCAACGGCAGACGTGTGAACCGGTGCGTTGTCGTGGTGAAACAGCACTTTTTTCTTCGCCAGATGGGGTCGTTTTTTCTTTAATTCGGCGTCGAATCGGCCCAATAAATCGGCATAGTAAAGCCTTGTAATTGTTTTACCCTTCTCGAGGTAATCGATGTAGATCACACCTTGTGAATCCCAGAAAACGGTGGCCATAACTTTTCCGGCCGATTTTACAGTTTTCGCCTTCTTTGGAGCACGTTCCCCGGTCTGGATCCATTGTTTTGATTGCTCCTTGGTCTCTGGTGTGTACCAGTGGATCCAGGTTTCATCGACGGTCACAAAACGACGCAAAAACTCAGCTGGATTCCGCTTAAACAGCGCCAAACACGTCTCCGATGTGGTCTCACGGTTGCGCTTGTTTTCTGGTGTGAGTAAACGCGGCACCCATCGCGCCGACAGCTTTCTCATGCCGAGTTCCTCGTGAAGAATATGATGCACTGTTCCTTCTGAAATGCCTACAGTCTCAGCTAGCTCCCGAACCTTCAATCGGCGATCTGCCAATACGAGATCATGGATTTTTTTAATGTTTTCCTCCGTAGCAGCTGTTTTCGGTGCACCTGGACGTGGTTCATCAAAAACCGACGTACGGCCACGTGCAAACTCGTTGAACCAATTCTTGACGGTGGCCATCGATGGAGAAGAGTCACCGTACACAGCATCCAAGCGCTCTTTGATTTCGATGCGCGTTTTCTCTTCCAAAAATAGGAATCGCATCACCGAACGATATTGCTCTTTTTCCATTTTTGTAAAACCGATCGACACGTTCGCTTCCATAACTTGTCAAATTAAAACAAATGAAGGGATTGGAATGAAAATTTGAAAAAAGAATTAAAAAAGAATGTGCTACACTGTGGTAAAACTCTTTTGAAACTACAGCGCCCTCTGGCGATGAGGCTAGGTACTTATTGAATGCACCTCGTATTATTACCACTGAGGAAAATACCATGTACAATTAGGACAAGAATAATTTGATCTGCTGTGTAATAGCGTAACACACGAACTGTAAGCCTAGCTTTCATTTTGACAGGTCAACAACATTTTGGCGGTTCTCCGTTAACAGTATTTAAGTGGTTTATTTAAAAACGCTGCTTAATTAAGAGACATTTACCTTAGAATAATTATAATTAGGTATCCTAATTTAATGCGCAACCTATTTTGTGCCATCATGGCGGATGTCATTTGATTTTGACATGAAACAAGTCTTTCGTTTTTTGGTTCATGGTTTATACAATTATATTTACTTATTTTCACTATTATATCGTTTAGAATAGTTGCAAACTCTTTTCTTTTGCCGAAATATCCAACAGTTTAAATGTAAAAAATGTATGGTTAAACAGTCGATAATCATTGTTTAATTTTAAGCAACGTTTATAAAAATAACTCCTGAATCTGTAGCTATATAGTACCTTTGGCGTGTTTGCGCTTGGCCAACAGTGCTAGCATTTTCGTAGTCCCTATGACTTACTTTTGTTTTTATAAATTTACCAATACAATACAGACTGTTTCTCAAGTAACAAACTTTCTAAACGACTGATGTATAAGTTAATTGTGACTTCCATAATAATAACGTTGAAGTAACTTCTAAAATTGTTAAAAGTGAGAGGCACGCGATACTGCAATTTCTAAACGTACTCACATGTTTGTGTCTACGTAGTAAGTACTTTATTGTGTAGATTGCTTAAAAAGCTATATATCTGGGCTATATTTTCAAGGCGTGGTAGGAAAAGAAACTAAGTGCAATACGACCTTGTTTATAAGTGCATGCTACTGTTTCTCGTACTATTGGTACGGGCAAACGCACCATGAGTTGCAATAAATATTTAGTAGTAAGTAATGGAAGTTGGTTTTCTATGCTAGTAAGTATTAATGTCTGGATGACCAGTTTTTTTTTTTGCGTTTTCAAAAAATGAAACCTAGCCAGATCGATTTATCGAACCCGAAACCACCTGCATACTAAATTTCATAAAAATCGTTGAAGCCGTTTCCGAGATTCAGATTATATACAGTGTGAGTCTTTATAATCTGCACATACTGAATCGAGGGAATCTTTGCTTAATTTTATCGACGGAAAAAATGATAAAAAAATTCTAAATATTTTATTGAAATTTTTAATGGATTTTTTATTTATTTTTTCGTTTCTGTGACTCCAGTGTATACAAAGCGGTGTAACTTTTTAACTCGATGTTTTATCACGATGAAACAAACTCCATAATGATTGGAAGTAATTAGGTGTCCGCATTAAATGAAAATTGTGTAAAAAAACTGCCACCAATTAAAAATAAACACGTTTTTCCCTCAAAAATTTGTTTTTTTTTCATCAATTTTTGCAATAATCGTAAAATTTCTCAATAAGATGCCCCGATTACCTTCATTTTTTATTACTTTAAATTATTCCTCATCGTATTAGCTACCTAATAATAAAAATTGTATGCTTTTAGCTCAGACAAAACACTTTCTATCAAGTGTTAAAGATGGCACTTCGAACGCGCTATTTTTGTTCTCTTAAGGATGATTTATTTGGGTTCAATGAATGAAAAAGAGTTCAATTAAAACATTTATTATTTTAAAGAAAATTTAATGCATTAGGTTCTCAAAATGTCCACCTCGTTGTTGTAGGCACAAAGCCGCGCGAACTAAAATTTGTTGTGTCGCTCTCCTTATCATTTCGGGATCATTGCGAATATCATTTGCACAGTTAATTATGCGATCACGCAAATCGACCTCACTGTTGATGGGAGTACTGTAGACGCGTTGCTTCATGGTCCCCCACAGGAAGTAATCAAGGGGCGTTAAATCGGGTGAACGCGCAGGCCACCCTACAGGTCCTAGTCGTCCAATCCATTTATCACGATAATTTTCGTTTAAAAATGATCTCACATTTGTGGCATAATGGGCAGGGCATCCGTCCATCTGCAGAAACATCCTTCGACGCAAAGACAGTGGTACATCTTCCAATAACTCAGGTAGATCGTCAGTCAACAAACTTAAAAATCTTTCACTGTTCAAAGTTCTCGGCAGTATGACTGGTCCAATCAACATGTTATCGATAAGACCAGCCCAAACATTTATTGAAAATCTTACTTGAAAAGTCGATGAACGTTTCAATTTCGGGTTTTGACCTCCAGGGCACCATCTGTGTAAATTTCTACAGTTAGTAATACCATCTCTGGTAAATGTTGATTCGTCCATCCATAGTATGGTTTTCGGAAAGTTTGGGTTTGCTCTGGTATTTCTTTGAATCCAGGTGGACATCACACACCTTGGACGCCAATCTACGTCTTCATGTAGATGTTGCACTCTTTGGTAGTGGTAAGGGTGCAATCCTTCTTTCTTTTAAATACGCCACGCTGATTTTTGTGATATTCCGTGACGAAGAGCCAGTCGTCTAGTACTTATGGATGGATCAGCAAACAAATCGCTCAGTACTGCTTGTTCCAGAACCACATCAATAATTATTTGAGGCGGCTCGCGACGATCTCTACTTGATTCAAGTCCAGTGATCGACAATCTTCTGTGAACTTCCTGGAAGTTGCGGGCAGATGGCACTGGTTGCCTGTTAGGAAACGCAGCTATGTAAGCTGCGCGCGCAGCTCTGGCACTTCCTCGTCCCACCCCATAGTAAAAATGAATGTCGGCAATGTGTGCCGGGGAGAATTCACTTAAGCGCGGCATCACGTAGCAGCGAACGAAAGTCACGAAACTCAGGTAGCAGTGAATGAAAGTAACGAAACACATGTAGCAGCGGCGAATAATTCGGAGCGACTGCCTGTCTGTCATCCCTTCTGGTCCCTTCAGCTGGCCCTACCTCCCCGCACCCCGACCCGCGCACATTCTCAACAAAAAAGGACGTCTACCTGCTAAACAATTAGTGCGTAGCCGTGCTCTAGGCCTTTCTTTGGCTGTTGATAAGAAATGATGGGATTGAGTTAAACCCTTGCAATTTTTACTATTGGATAGCTAATACGATGAGGAATAATTTAAAGTAATAAAAAATGAAGGTAATCGGGGCATCTTATTGAGAAATTTTACGATTATTGCAAAAATTGATGAAAAAAAAAACAGATTTTTGAGGGAAAAACGTGTTTATTTTTAATTGGTGGCAGTTTTTTTACACAATTTTCATTTAATGCGGACACCTAATTACTTCCAATCATTATGGAGTTTGTTTCATCGTGATAAAACATCGAGTTAAAAAGTTACACCGCTTTGTATACACTGGAGTCACAGAAACGAAAAAAATAAATAAAAAATCCATTAAAAATTTCAATAAAATATTTAGAATTTTTTTATCATTTTTTCCGTCGATAAAATTAAGCAAAGATTCCCTCGATTCAGTATGTGCAGATTATAAAGACTCACACTGTATATACAAGAAATGCTTGTTTAAAGGTATTAGATAAAGATTATTTAACGCAATTCAAAATTTCGCATTTGACAAAATAATAAATTTCACGCGAACTATCTCAGTATCATTGAATGTCTAGGAGGTAAGCTAAAGCTGGTATAAGGGTACCAACACAGTATTTAATAATTATCTTATATTTCTATCGTAAAAATGTGTATACTTGTCGCAGATAAATTACCAAACACATCAATAATTCCATCAAATAAATAAATATACTAGCAACGCAACTAGCTTAACGTTTATAAAGAATAATTTTTTTTTTTCATTAAACTTAATTATATTTACTTAACTGATGCAGAAAATAAGGGCCTTAATTGCCAAGCGCGAAACGATTTAGGTTTTAAGTGAATCTCTAGGTACTTCATACCATCTAATTGTATTATTTTCAGACAACTTTTCTTCTCGAACTCGGTCATAGGAATATTCTAAAGCTAGCTGCTTATGCTACAAAAGTCTGTGTTAAGAATTACGATTACGATTGAAGTCCATTGCATTAAAACTAAAAATTATATTGAATTAAATGTAAATAACACTCAATGTAGAGTAGTTAGTAGAGCATAGACCTCAGTCAGATGAGGAGGATGGAAGGATGATGTGGAGTCCGATGGAAGGCACATTGCTCGCAGAACAGATGGCCGATGGGGCCGAAAGGTACTGGAGTGGCGACCGCGTACCGGTAGACGTAGAAATCGAAGGCCTTCCACAAAGCGGACCGATGACCTTGTGAAGGCCGCAGGAATCCACTGGATGCGGGAAGCACAGAACCGGTCGAAGTGGTGGATGATGATGATGAGCCAGATGGATGGGTACCCTATAAAGACAGTGGGCAAGACCTGGATGAGACTTGCAAATACCAGGGAAACATAGCACGAAAGGAGGCCCCAATAATGGGTGAAAAATGCTGTCAATGGCGATGATTAACAATAATAGAGAGAAAATGGCTAAAAGTGAGGATCTAATAGCTGATTAAATATCTACCATTTTGCCGTTACATAATATAGCTGCCATGAGTGCCATGACCAAGTATTTATAGCTGGCAACTTGACAACCGTTTACGTGTTTGATGTATGAATCAGCATTGTATACTTACGGCTTAAGAATAAGGAATGAATATCTAAGTATTTAGTATTCAACTAGTGCTGTATATTCATAATTATTTTAAACTAGCTGACCCAGCGAAATTCGTACCGCCATATTTTATTTCTCCAGTCGCGACTGAGGAAATAAAATATGGCGGTACGAAGTAAAATCAAATCAGTTGGTCGATTATTTCGTCAAAGATCTGTCAAAGTCTTCTGTCACATACCGTCAATCACTTTTTGTATTAGTATGCATAGAGGTAATATGTACTAAGTACGTTAGTACATATTACCTCAATGTTAGAATGTAAAAATTAATTCTGATCAAATCTATTTTTTTTTTTAATTTTCTTATATACAAACCTTCTACTGACAACAAGGAATACATAAAAAAAGAACCATCCAATTTAGTGCAGTGCATGCCCTGGAGGATCACCGCATGTGTTCGAGCCAGGGGAGGAGTTATATTATATTGAATATAAACCTTTTATTGATAAATTGTTGTTTAAGTTTGGTTAAACAGTATTTTTCTTTATATAAAATTTCTGTTACAATTACATTATGATTAATTACTCAATTTTTTTTTTTTTTAAATAGTTTTATTTTTTAATTTTAAAAAGGGTATTTCTATTTGAAGAAAACACACAAAGAATTTATCTGATAAAGTTCAATAAAAAAAAAAAAAGTATCAGCTTATGCTAGTGATCACAAACTTTTTTTGATGTGTGTAGATTCAATTTTCATTTTACAAAAGAGGGCAATCCACGCAATCTATAAAATGGAGCCTCGCGAGTCTCTTAGAAACGAATTCAACGAAATTGATATACTAACTCTGCCTTCTCTTTATATCCTACAAAATATCTTGTACGTCCTCAAAAACTTAGGTCTTTTCAAAAAAAGATTGGATTTCCTTAATCTAAATACACGTACTGCCTTCTCTTTATATTAGATTAACTAAAGCCAGGAAGTCATTTCTAATAAACAGTATCCGCTTCTACATCAAGTTGCCAAAGTCGGTTACAGAACTTAGCGATGGAAAGATTAAAACTCACATCAAACGTGCCCTTATCAAAATGCATATTATACGATAAAAGACTACATTGTAGACAGGGAAGTTTGGCATTAATTCCTTCCTGGTACCTCATTAACAGCATAACTATGTGAAAGTCTATTAACTGCTCCCGAATTACAATGTTAATTTTTATTCTTATTACTTTTACAATCGTCTTTATTTGACATTATACATCAATTCTAATATCGACTATTTATTAGTGATTGCTATGGAAATCATGTCAATCGGTATAAATAGGTTCATTTTATTTATGTTGATTATTTTAAATATTGTGAATGAGAGAACGTTGTAGGCCTTGCAGACTGTAGAGTTGTAGACGATTTTCTATTCTTTATTTTCATTCCCCTAAGTACCTGGTACTTACTGACAGGCCTGCACTGTCCTCACATACCAATTATCACTGTAATTTGAAATCATTGTAAAAGTCAATTATTTTTAAAGAGTAAGTAACCGTGGAGTTTCTTGCCGGCTCTTCTCCATAGGAAGCGACAAATTGGAACCGTGCACCTAGCTTCTAACGTTTCATAAGTGCCCTTGCAGGTTTATGTGTAATAAAATAAGTAATTGGATTTGATATATACCATAATATAATTTGCATTCATTCATGTTTTATAAGATTGTGGAATTAAGGCTATTATTATTGTTATTGGTCAATTGGTACAAAATTAGGAAAAGCCAGGGAGAGCCGTGAGTCGTTGGACTCGTTGTATTGTTTTGTTTAAGATATGAACCCAGTTCTAGCAGAAGAATACTTCTTCATTCACTTAGCTTGCTATCTAAATTGTGGCATTCCTGATGTGACGACGCCAGTGGGACGAACTGAATAGATACACGTGACTTTGGCTACGAGTTTGGCACCTTCAGTTCCCATTGCTGGGACACAGACCTCATCTCCGGTCACGAGTAGGAGGGAGTGGGTGACGCGGGTCCAGTGCGTGTTGGTAAATGTCCTATTTCGTTGAATTTTTGGCCCTAGGACATGCCGGTTTCATCACGATGTTTTCCTTCACCGTTTTAAGAGCAGTGGTGACGAATGTTCAGTACAGTACTTAGCGACCACAATTCCTGTAACCTGTAGACAACAGGCCACGCCGGACACGATATTAAGTGTCCCATCGTTTGTAGAACAGCAATACATTTGGAAGCTGTATTCCCATTAAACTAAAAATGCTTGGACTATTATTTTGGCTAGCAACATAGAATCTACTGATTTTCTAACACAACCTGGCTGACTAACTAATCTATTTAGTGCGACATGAGTTTTTTTCATACAGGTATTATTATCTCGTGCCGACACAGCCACGACAGACGAAGTATTTTAGTACGTAGGTAAGTAATATGAAATCCTATGTTTTTATTGAAAAAAGTAAACACGCCAAATACACGACCTAATAATCCAAAATGAACAAATGACAAAAGCAGCGATTTTTTGAGAGTGAAAGACGCGTGTTTGTAAATAAGGTGACATACTCGAACTCCACTAGGCAAATCGTCATCGAGGTCAAATACATGCTAAGTATTTGTTTAACTAGGCACACACACACACGACACACATCCTCACACACACTCTCACACGTCACTTTTTTTTTTACTTTATGCATAGGTACCTACTTTCCACCTACAGTATTACCTACATGGCTATTTTATAATGTTTACAACTTTAAACATGGCTAATGACCTCCTTATATAAAAACGCTGCATTAAGTTAAGAGATGTTAAATGTATGGTTAAACAGTCGCTAATCTTTACTTAACTTTAAGCAACGTTTATAAATAACAGGGTAAATTTTTTAAATTTATTTATGGGGATCAAATGTAATCCGAGATGTATCTCGAGTCCGAGATACATTTGATCCCCATAAATAAATTGGGAATAGTTGGGTGTAAACATGTAAGTATACACCCAACTTGGTATATTACAAACCTTAAGTCATTATTAAATTTAGAGTTTATTGCCATTATTCAATTTTGTATTTTCATTATACATGTTTTGGTGAATAAAATTATTTATTATGCCTTCCACAGTTCTTTAAGTACAATCGGCAGAAAAAATACGCTTCACTTGGGGTAAATTTTTTTTCTTTCATTACGCACCTATCACTCGGAGTGAAACGCCTAAACTCAAAATGAATCAAGTGTGAAGAAATAATTCAAACGATGTTGAATTTCAATACTTGGCATCTTTCACTCGCCCGATAGATCGAAAAATGAAATTAAATGACCAGATGAACGTTGATTCCAATATCATTTTGTTTGTGTCGTGTAAACGTGGAACGACACTAAAATGGACATTCTCTTGAGTGAAGCGTCTGAAAACTTTATCTGACAGATTTTCAAAGTCATGTTTTCTGCAGTTGTGATTGCCAGAAATTGGGTGTTAGGTATCTGAGTAGATACTTACCAAAATTTTTGGGTAGAGTTGGTTCCTTAGCCAGCCAGTCTTTGAAGGCAGCCACATCTTTTTCGTTAACCTGCATCATCTGAAAAGACATTGATCAAATTGGATTCAAATCATGATTGTCCCGTGGTTTCCCAATTCGGAAAGATAAATCAACTATCTTCCTAGTTGTTTTTTTTTTGTATTTTGTACCCCTTTAGAGGGTGGCCAAAAACTCTGTTAAAAGTTATACACTCGGGCTTAGTAAGCGCTAACTATCCTATCCAAGAAGAAAAAAAAAGGTAAACAGCGTTCGAATACTTATATAGTTGTAGTAGACAGTAAATACTTAAATAATTATGTTGTTTTAATTACATCTTACTACAATATAATCATACTATAGTAAAATAAATAGGTAATTTAATTTTATGTCCTCACAAAGAATATAAAATGTAATTATATATATGTATATATTTTTTTTTCAAGAACAAATAAACAGTACAGTAAATTTAAATGTAATTTAGGCAGGTTTTTTATTTTTGGGCAGGCAAGTTAAAGTGTATACAGTTAGACCCCGGTTAACGAAGGAACGACTTTGGTTTTTTACTCGACTGCGTGACACGACAAAATAAAATTGTCTATCAAACATAACCCGTCTTTGGTGTCGAATAAAGATCGGGCTATGTTTGGCAGGAATTTTTTATGAGATATAAGCATCGCATTTTGACTGAATTTATTTGATTCTACTGAATTTATACCAGTATTTCGGCCTTGGACTTGACCTCTTCAAAAATAGTTCGTTAAACGAGCTCGGCCAAAATATAAATTAATTCAAATAATCACAAAATTTGACTCTAGTTTGATACCTAGATAAGTAATTTTTTAGTTAAGTTAGGATATATCATTTATAATTAAGGGGAATCTAGTCGCGGGCTGGAACTCACTGATGGACCTGGCTAAAAAGCACGCTGTCTCACCAAGTTTCGTGTCTGACAGAGGTAGTACCCGTGATAAGCAGTTAGACGCTAGTCTACACGCACAACATTATTGAGTGAGATGTTGGATCATTTATAGTACAACAGACGCGTAAAAAATTGAGAATAATTCTTCAGAAGATCGGGTTTTATGAAGAAACCACTGCATAAATCAATAAATCAATAAACCAGTTTATTGAAATTTTCGATATTTGAGCTTGGTCGGTACCGGCTTGGTTTTGAAGATTTTACACTTATATTATTACTTAAACACGCCCAAAGTTAGGACAAATTAGCAAGAAAAACTAGTCTTTGTTGGCTCATAACTTTTTAATGGCTATTTATTGTAGTATTCTGTTTCCATACAGACAATATTAATAATGAGACAAAACTATACCATGTTTAATTTTTGATGTATATTGTCGAACAGTGGAGTAATACAGTCCCGAAGTTTGTATGGGAAAAATGTCAACAAGATCCACCTTAATTAATTGATTTGGTCATCGTCATCATCATCTGCCGACCCCAACATAGTGCGTTCTCTAGCCATGATAACTTTCGCTGTGGCCTATAGAGATGGCAATGTCTAAGAACTAATATTATAAAGAGGTCCAAAAACGAATATCATCTATCTTCTAGATCCCTACTAATATTATAAATGCGAAAGTAACTCTATCTGTCTGTTACGCTTCCACGCCTAAACCGCTGAACCGAACGTGATGAAAATTGGCAGAGATATAGCCTCAGATATGGAGAAGGATATATGCTACTTTTGTACTTTTGGCGGAGCTGCGGACAAAAGCTAGCATATATTTAAAAGCGAAAGGTCACTCATTTACGTATATATTAACTCACTGATTAATCACGAAATCTCAAAAACTGCTGGACCTACGAAGATGAAATTGGGCACGGAGTTAGATTATGAGTAGGAGACGTCAGCTAAGAAAGTATTTTAGGAAATTCCACCCGTAAAGGGGTGAAATAGGGATTGGAAGTTTGTATGTTTTTTTTTATTCCTTAGGCCATGCAACGCAAAAATAATGAGACTATTCATCTCGGGAGATGGTTCCGTTTGGAAAATTTTCAACATTGACGTGGGCGGTGCCGCGAGCAGCAGCTTAGTATGTTTATATTTTTAGCATTATGTATTTATTTAAGTATAATTATGCAATTTTTTTGCATTATATGGGTGTATTTTAGTTTAAGGTTTCGCATTTTCATATTTTTCTCTACTCATACTATCATGTGGAAGAAATTTCTTAAGAAATAAGCTGCACTAATAGAATGCTACTTTATTGTTTAGTGCCATAGGTCATATTATTTTTATGATAGGTACCTGTATATTGTACAAAATAATATGATTTGCGACCGTAACACGTATTTATTTACAAAATTGTAATGATTAAAATCATCAATAAAAACCTCTAAGTCCATTTAATCCGATTGAATGATTTTAGAATGAAAATAGCCAACTGTCCACTGACATGAAACAGAAAAAAAAACAGTGGCACTCCGGGAGTGCCGACAGAAGTGAAAACTTGAACAATGATGTGTGTCTTTTTGAAGTGAAAACTTCTTTAGGCGCGTTGAGCACTTTTTGGGTGAACAAAAATCACGGAACCTGCGTCATCGACACCGAACGCTTTCCAGCGAGCACACGGATGATTAGCGCGTTGATGTCTTTTACACGTAATTGTTCAAGTTTTCACTTCTGTCAGCACTCTCGGAGTGGTTTTTTTTAACAGTGTCGCGAGTTCAATTGTTTTATCCCATCTAAAAAAATGTCCAACGCCCCTAAAGAAGTTTTCACTTCAAATTCGTAGGTACAGAGGTGTCGGTAACGGTAACAGTGTCGCGAGTTCAATTATTTTTCCTCGTCTCAAAAAATGCCCAACGCACTTAAAGAAGTTTTCACTTCAAAAACAGTAGGCAGCGCATCCACCTTAACAGTTTTATTTTTGTAATTGCACCGTCATAATATATGTAAGTACCTACATGAAACCTTTTTAAACGTATCTACCTACGTTGTTAGGTAAATTAAAATGATAATAATCTTCAACACTCATGATAATGTACCATGAGATGAGTATGACTCATGAATGTCAAACGGGCCACAGCTACAGTCATAATGAGAGTACCTACCTACTACACATGTTTATAAAATTGGCAAGGTAAGTGCAAATGTTATTTAATGATATTAGTTGATACAATCATTTATTTTGTTAATTACCAACGTAAATTTCCTAAATCTCGAGTACCTAGTCAAGCACCTTTTTGGTATGAGTACAATAAATTGTAATAAAGATTCATTAAATTAGGATAAAAAAAGAACTAAATTGAAACGGGTCACATATAAACTTATCTGCCCACGAGTGGCGGTATGCCCAGGTACGTTTAACGCACCGAGCAGTTAACCAAGCTGCTACCACGCACCCACACCTGTTGCCACGGCAAAAAACGCTCATATAATCCGTAATCAACAAAATTAATACAAAAACTGTTTATTTTTTTTCCCTTTTTTTTCAGTTTTTAGTTATAGTTCCTACCCCACACCAATTCGAAATTTCATCATCCTTGGGGTATTCTCAAAGTCAATCAAATGAAAACAATGCATATTTGTGCAATAGCAGCAATCGCGGTTGACTTGATGTCATTTTTTTTTAAGTTCTGTTGTCTCTCTCCGAAATTCATCATCGGATCCATATGAAATTTAAATGGCACCATTTCGGAATAAACCCGTTTCGAACAAAAAAGTTTTTTTTTTTTTTTTTTTTTTTTTAATGTATGTTTGGGCATAACTCCGTCATATATAGAGTAGACATATATGACGGAGTTATGCCCGAACATACCTACTTAAGAAAAAAACATACCGAATTGATAACTTCCTCCTCCTTTTAAAGTAGGTTAAAAATAGAGGGAATATTGTTGTCTGTTGTTAATGAAAAAATCAAATTAATGCAAAATAAAAGTAACTATTAAACATAGTATTATCGTATAAGGTACCTATCATCTGAAGAAACATTTTTGAAACAAAATACTTAACCTATGTAGAAATTTATATTGTCTAAAAAATATTCACTTTGAAAGTTTTGACATGAAATACCTATTTCTAATTTGTGCCTATAAATCTAAACAAAAAAAAACAGCTTACCTTGAATTAAGTAAGTAATTGCAACAATACGAAAATCGTAAATACTCGTAGCTCTTAACGAAACACGTCAAACAATAAATCCGACTTCACTCAAAGGTGTCTGAACCGGTACTAAATAAATAAATAAAAAATTAACTGCTCGATTCGATTTTTAAAATTGCTAAGGCCGAGCGAACACTAGATGACTGCGAGTGCGAACGACACTCATTGCAGATTCTGTGGTAATGCGATTGTCGCAACATCAATTCATAGGCCATTGAAATGAAATATACCAAAATTTGGCCATGGTTTGTTGCAACCGCAATTGTAAATTGCGATACTCTGATATTATAGTAAATAACGTACCTATGAACTTGAACATGTACATTATGCGCTCACCATTCTTCAAACGAAAGAGAAATACTCCTAGAAACGAGGTATTGTTTTTATAGACTCTAAACGAGATGTGAGTTGGTAATGGTCTCGATGTTAGACCGATATTACCGTGTCCTATCCCAAGGATGTTCAAGTAGTCGACACACAAGTCGGACTATCTTGCAACATCTGTCATCGGTCCTTAAGATGTTGCAGTCATTTTAAAATCATGCACATGCTGCGATATCATTGTAAGTACGGTCACCAAAAACGATAAGCAACCAGAGTAGTCGGATATAGTTGGAGTTTAGTTATATACTGATGATTTTTTTCGAATCAAATTTAATTTATATAATAGAAAACATACAGGTAATTTATCAAATATAAATTACACTCGAAAACATCCATCGGTTTCTTGAACATGAACTTATTTTAAAAGCATACAATTATGGTACTAATCAGCAGATGTTTTTTGCCAAGTGTAACATTATTATTCAGAGTTCAACGAATACATAGCTACGTATGTACATAACCCAAAATAATATGCTCATGATTGTGAACTAAACAAAAACTAGTCTCACGTTGCTATGTCACAAGAATGGTTACCACTATTACCCGATCTCTCGCGTCCAGCCCTGGTCCAGGCCATGGCCTGGACCAGGGCTGGACGCGAGAGATCGCCGCCGCCGATCGCCTCCACAAGGACACTGCGATGCTCCGCCCAAGCCGGGTAGATCTCCACTGTTTGCTCCACCGTGTCCTCCAGGCGATCTACGTAGTAGTAACACCCGGGCGTTTCCTCCCGCCTTATCCGAAACAGGAACCTCCCGGAAACTTTTCCACCTTAAGTTATTATTTTCGCTCAGCACATTGTCATCCACACTTTTCTATTAGTCGTCATCTCCGTAATCACAGCTTTTCTAACCATATCATCATTCACACAGTCCATCCATTGTAAAAGTACGGTAACATCAGCATAAAAAACAAAGTTTAAATTTTTCCTATCATTTTCATCTATCAATTAATTACAATTACAAACATGATTTATTTGAATTTTACTGATTACAGTAGATATACTGAAAGGTACTGAATCAAATAACTAATTTATTTCACAACAATGTTAAGGTGTTCCTTAACATTGTTGTGAAATAAATTAGTTATTTGATTACGTACCTTGGTAGTAGGTAACCTGTTGGTTACCTCATAAATATAGGTTAGTCACTATTTATTTGCCCCACAAAGTACTGCCCAACAACATTGTTTTAATCAAGTTTTTAATAAAAATAGATTCAGGTTTTAATAGACTATGTACTCACTAGAAATCATTCCTTCACTATAAGTAGGTACCTGTATAGGTAGCTGCGATAAAACGAAATAATTATAGCAAATGAACTTTTTGCAATGTATCTATCTATGTCAGTAATATGGAGTTTCTAACTAAAATGGTTTATTACAGAAACCCCTATTGGGATTGGTATTCGTGCGTTTTCCGACGAATTTCCTTATTATTATTTCAGCTGAAGACTTCCACTGTTGGTCATAGCGGCGCCGGCGGTGGTGCGTGGCAGCTGCAATGGTATTCTGAAGATTGTAGCAGATAGGATCCCTTCTCCGCTATTCTTTATTAAGCAAGTAATTTGAATGTATTTTAATTTCAATTTTTGAATTTGATTTTAATTTTGTAATTCATTTAATTAAATTTTATATTTTAATTTTAATCGGACTAAGTTGGATTAAGTTATCTAAAATAAATGTTTCAGACCCCCAGAATTTTGGGGTCTGCCATAATCGCTACGCGTGGCTGGCGGATTGGCGTTATTGGTGATCGCAGTATAACATAGAGAATGCTGCTGCTCACTCCCTGGCCCTTAGTCGCCTTATACGCCTTTTAATCCTCTTTTCTTATCTTATATATATGTATAAATGAATCCCTATTTCCCTTGGTCGCGACATCACACGTGAACGGCTGGACTAATTTTGCTAATACTTTTTTTGTTGTATTTGTTATTGTCTAGAGAAGGTTCTTCATCATCATCAGCCTACAGCAGTCCACTGCTAGAGATAGGCCTCTCCAATTGCACGCCATTCAGCTCGATTCTCGGCGACTGTCATCCAGCTGCTACCAGCCACCCGGCGAAGATTGGCGCTCCACCTAGCCTGAGGGCGTCCTACCTTACGTTTTCCAATTCGCGGTCTCCACTCAAGAACACCTCTACCCCAACGGTCATCGGTTCTACGGCTAATGTGGCCGGCCAATTGCCACTTCAGCTTGCTAATTCTGTGAGCTATGTCGACAACTTTGGTTCTCTGCCGGATCACCTCATTCCGGATTCTATCCCTCAAAGATACTCCAAGCATAGCTCGTTCCATAGCTTGTTGATCGACCTTGAATTTATGGATCAAACTGAACGCTGAAACTCGTCGAGTCTTTGCGCAAGACGATTCGTGACGACTCTTGAAAGCAGCTTTTATACGTGGCTTAGGAGCGAAATGAAGAAGAGAACGACCACTCAACTCACGAACGACCTCCACCACGCTTCTGAAGTTTTCCCAGAGAACAGGACAGAGTTGAAGAGCTCCGGAAGCTCTCTTAATAGAAAGTTCTTATGAAATGAAAAAATTAAGAAACTTGCGCGTAACATTACAAAATTTAGGAAAACTTAACGACCATATTAACTTTTCCAATATTATACCAATGCGAATTAAATATTCATAGTTAAGTCAGGACAACGTCCGTCGGGTCAGCTAGTCACTTATAAATAAAATAAATAAAAACATAACTATTCAGTTCAGAAAAACTTACTTAATTATTTTATCTCAGCTATTTTGGGAGATATCGTCATATAATTATCAAACCATCAGAAGTGAGATAATTTGATATTAAAAAAAGAACATCGATCAAGCTTAATTCGCTAAGAAAGTTATTATGATCTTGCCTGATATTTACTACTCCTTCTGACCATTAAACTTAATTATTTTTAACCATAATATCTTGTGAAACCGACTCCATTTTGTTTTCTACATACATAACACAACATCACGCCTTGTTTCTCGGACAGAAGGGTTAGGTAGAGGTGTGCCTTTAGTGCACCCACATGTTGCCAGTTATGTTTAAGTCCCATGTCCAAATCCAAACTTACATAAAATAAAATTGCTTTACTTGAAATTTAATTAGATATGAGATAGAGAATAATAGAAAACAAACAGTAAAATCGAATTATATTCCATTCAATAACATCCATCGGTTCCTGACTAAACTTCCACTTTACCCGAATACTTTCCAGTTCTACAGTACTTGGCCAGTTCCCACGTCACTGGAAGACGGGGAAACTGGTCCTCATCAAGAAGCAGGGGCGCCCCGCGGACTCTCCGTCCGCTTACCGGCCCATCGTGCTGCTCGACGAGGTGGGCAAGCTCTTTGAAAGAGTAATTGCAGACCGCCTCGTCGGGCGGCTGGTGCGGGTGGGGCCGGATTTGGCGGAGAGCCAGTTCGGTTTCCGCAGGGGGCGCTCCACGGTGGACGCCATCATGCGCGTGCGAGCCCTCACGACGGGGGATGCTGTGGCCCGGGGTGGGGTCGTCTTGGCGGTGTCTCTGGACATCGCCAATGCCTTCAACACCCTGCCCTGGAGTTGCATAAGGGAGGCACTCCGGTATCACCGGATGCCGACCTACCTCTGTCGTGTGGTCGAGGCCTATTTGACGGACAGGGCCGTCATCTACCCCGGTCACCTAGGAGAGTGGAACCGGCGAGAGATGTCGTGCGGTGTCCCACAGGGATCGGTCCTGGGGCCGCATCTGTGGGACATCGGATACGACTGGGTGCTGCGCGCCGACCTCCCTAGTGGCGTCAGCGTAGTTTGCTACGCTGACGACACGCTGGTCCTGGCGCAAGGGAGGTCGTATCAGGCGGCGGCCGACTTAGCGACACACGGAGTTGCGACAATCGTCGATAGGATCCGGCAACTGGGACTCGAGGTGGCCTTGCACAAATCCGAGGCCATGTGGTTTCATGGTCTTCGGAATGCGCCACTGACGGGTTCCCAGATAACGGTGGGAGGGGTTCACATCGGCGTCGAGTCGACGATGAAGTACCTAGGACTCGTCCTCGACAGCCGGTGGAACTTCGGGGAACATTTCCGACGTTTGGCTCCCAGACTGGAGCGGGCCGGGGCTGCCTTGAAGCGGCTCCTGCCCAATCTAGGGGGGCCAAACGCCTCCTGCCGGAGGCTCTACGCGGGGGTCGTGCGGGCCATGGCCCTATACGGGGCGCCGGTGTGGGCGCCTACATTGAGGCGCCAACCAGCACGCCGGTTGAAGGCGGCCCATAGGGTCATGGCCATCCGGATGATCCGGGGATACCGCACGATCTCCGGTGAGGCGGCGGGCCTCCTTGCCGGATTACCGCCATGGGATCTGGAGGCAAACGTCCTCGCGCTCACTTGGGAGTGGCGCGAGGAGGCCAAACGCCGGGGTGTAACTCCGCTGCCGCGGGAAATCGCGGCACGGCGGACAGAGCTCCGGCAGGATCTCATGGCGACGTGGAAAGTGCGATTGTCGCAACCCAGTGCTGGGCACGCCACGATTGCGGCGGTTAGTCCCCTCTTTGAGGAGTGGTTTGAGAGGCGGCATGGCGTCCTCACCTTCCGCCTGACACAGGTCCTCACCGGACATGGCTGTTTCGGGAGGTTCCTGTTTCGGATAGGGCGGGAGGAAACGCCCGGGTGTTTCCATTGCGAAGATCGCCCAGAGGACACGGTGGAGCATACGGTGGAGGTCTGCCCGGCTTGGGCGGAGCACCGCCGTGTCCTCGTGGAGGTGATCGGCGGCGGCGATCTCTCGCGTCCGACCCTGGTCCAGGCCATGGTACGGAGCGAGAGGGCATGGCTGGCAGTCGCCTCCTTCAGCGAAGCAGTTATGCTCGCAAAGAGGGAGGCGGCGCACGTGAGGGAGATGCAGTACATGCGCCCTCACAGCCGTGGCCTTCGCAGGAGACGCCCTGGGCGTCGGGAATCCCAGGCTGATTCCCGGCCACCGTAGGCACGGGCTTGCGGACGGCGAGTAATGGGTACCTCGCTGTCCGGTAAGGACCAGGCCCGGGTCGACGGCGCGTTGTGTTCCACGCGCGCCTCAAAGAGATGTCAGCAGCAACAGAGGGGCCCGCAAGGGCCGATGCCTGCCGGGGGTGCGGGTTGTTCGAAAGAGATACCGCCGCCCCTGGCACACAGGCAACTGAGGGAACACGGGTGGGTTTTAGTCAGTAAAAGTCTGACACGCCCTCCCGCTCCACCCAGAGCGGGAGAAGTTATTTGATGATTTCCCACCCAGAAAAAAAAAAAAAAACCCGAATACTTTGGTTACTTTCCCTTTTGCTGACTGTACCTACCTTTACATAAAACACCAACGTTCATCGGCTCAAATCAAATTTTAAAACACGGGATTCAAAGGTAGACTTACGTCACTACCGACGTCATACTTTGTCAATAAAATATTCATTGTTGTACTATACGGGTTTTAATTAGTGTACGGGAAGTGTGTCCTGCTTGGTAATGAGCCAATTGGCGAAAATGTTATGGAGTTAATGATCAGCGGAACAACGTTCAATAACAATGGAATTGTTGGTAATACTTGATTCGGATTATTTGATAGAGTTACATAACCCATTACAATATTAGTTTGGGAAGGTTATCTATCAATACAATTCTGTCATCTTCGACAGTATAGGTATTCGGTAGGCAGAAAGTAATAACAGCCGCATGGGTTGATCGATCAGGTTAAGCCACGGTTGCTGCAGTGAGTCCGTGGATGGATAACCATAACCATCGTTACATACTGTAGGATCCGGGTCCTAAAGTTACCTCGGTCTATAAAATTACAAATAAAACGCTATATGCCTATAAATATGAACTTCACGTTTATTCCACGTATTACACCTTTACAGCTCCGCGCCTGTTAACAAATTAATTTCTTCTGAAATAAAACCTTTAATAAAAAAATATTTGAGGGATTCCTTCTAGAAGTTCCTGATAGCTCGAATGAGACAAAGCCCTTTCGTTGGCTGCCAGTTTATGTACAGTATATAAAGGTTGCATTCGGTAAGCGACCAACCTTAACAATACCGAGACTGCTGTTGGTCCCGGCTGCCATTCAATAATAAGAAACAATTTTGAAAAATACATTATTATTATTTCGACTGCCTCGCTGGTCCAGTAGTTGCACAAGCGCTACTGCCGTCCTGTGTTAGTTCCGAGGTTGGACAAAGCGTTCCTGGGTTTTTCTCTGGAATTTCTCAGCAGCCCGGAGTCTGGAAAAGTGCCATGCGACTTAAATATAACTGGCTAATCTAACTGTGGGTATACCTCTGCCGAACCCTTAGGAAAAAAGGCGTGATGTTTTGTACGTAAAAGTCTATACCGTAAACCGGGGTTACTTTGTGATTCGCGGGATGGCTTTGATCAAAACTACCATTTCATATAAAACCGCTAATTGCGTAAAACGAAACGCAACATAGTAATTTTTTTTAGGTTAGCAACACTGAAGAACTGTCAATTCCTTGAGGACACGTTGGGAATTCACTAACAATTTTTGTTTTTTAAATGATTTTTCCTGTTGGCAGATTTTGATTTTTTTAAATTGTATTGGCATTAAAATTGGGGTTACTTTGTAATTACGCAATAAAATAGGGGTGTCAAAGTGACCTTACATCGTACGTATAACTTTGATCAGTCAGTTTCCAGGTTTATTCTCAAATTAGAGCAAAATTATTTCACGTATTATTACAGGAATCGAGAGTTATAAAAATTTTTATAACCACAATTATAAGAGATATGAACCTTCAAAGTTCAATATTGATTAAAGTAACCCCGGTTTATCGTACCCTTTATATTTACCTACCTCTTTTGGTGAATGGCTAGTACACACGGCTACACATCAAGCTATAAATTTCCAGTATAAGCTGATCTCGCATTGTCTAGGATTTCCGTACAGTGAGAGATCAGCGTAAACTGGAAATGTACAGCTTGATGTGTAGCCGTGTGTACCATGCGTGTGTATGTTTGGTAAGTAGGTATGGTTTAAAAGTCTCGACTAGTGATGTGTTTATGAAGCATTTTGATCATTCATAATTCTAAATAATGCCTTCACTTCATGGTGTGCGTTACCCAGGCCAGATGTTGTCGAAAATGGTCATTTGAATCTTATAGATAATTAGTTTTGCGGCTTCTGTAATTGTTGCGCACATTTTTAAATTTGTTGCGCTTATAGTTTTTTAATTATTTCACAAAAACATTTCCTGCTGGCGTAACGTTACCCCAGCCAGACCTTTTTCTTTCTAATGGGAATATTTAAATAATTACTAGTTATAAAATTAGTTGTCTAGATGAAGTAAATGTTGTGCCTTATTTTGTATTTGTTCTTTCATCGGTTGCGAAGTTATTCGAGATTTTGCTGGGGTAACGTTTTTGGTTTTGCTAGATCTTTGAAACGGTTAAGCGGATTCTTATCATATTTTGTACATGGCTTCTTGGGAATTAGTTTAAATTTGTTCTGCAATAAAAAAACCAAAATAATACATAGCTTAAAGGTTATTTCATTAAATAGAAAAACACTTCAATTGGTCCCAGCACTCTCAATAAGAGCTCTAAAGACTTACTTTAAACGTTATTTTAAAGCTTGTAACTGCCTTCAAATGTACGTGAAGTTTCATTAGTATCCTGTAAGTATTTAACAAGTTATGATGATATTGAGTTCTTCACGAGCACGGTCTTGATGCGCGCGGTGTTATTTGGCCACTGGATTGGATATATGAACTGAATGTTATGTCAATTATTAGTTTTTTAGTTCAGTTGTATATCAGTAAAATTTCAGCTCAGTACATTGGATAATTAATGAGATAATACGATTAAAGTCATCAGGAAGTGAATGACCGTGGTAACCCGACCAAGTTTAGGTGGTTACGAAAAAGCGAAAACGCAGAACATTATACTATCTTTTGAAATGTTTAGTATAATACACCTTACAATTTCGGTACAGACGCGTACACTGTTAAATACATTAATAATATAATTATATCTGTACTATGAAAACATTATTATTATCTTCCAGTTGCACAAACTTATCAAAAATCACTGATATAACATGTCGTTCGGTGGGACGCGGAAGGGGTGGGGTGAAGGGGCGCATTGTTTGCATATCGCACTAAACATGCTCCGTAATCACATAATTCATCTTGTAGAGTGCGCATGCGTTTCGGCAGTTCCGTTTCCTGTTTTTGCAAATATTTATAGAGTGCGTGAGAGCTAATATAAAATAATAAGTGTGGCGAATTACTGCTAATGTGGAGTGCTTCTATTGATGATCATAGTTATGGTGCAGGCTGCTTGATGAATTCACGAACAAGATAAGCTTGTATAATGTAACTACAGAAATAGTAGCAAAATTATTGTTAATATGTACCTACATGTTGTTAGGTACTTATCTAAAACTATATTTTTTTAAGGCTTAAATATTTAAATTTAGGAACTTATTATTTTCTTTTCTTTCGTACTTAATTATTACCTAGACTGCCCTAGACCCCAGCAAAATCTCGAATAACTTCGCAACCGATGAAAGAACAAATACAAAATAAGGCACAACATTTACTTCATCTAGACAACTAATTTTATAGCTAGTAATTATTTAAATATTCCCATTAGAAAGAAAAAGGTCTGGCTGGGGTAACGTTACGCCAGCAGGAAATGTTTTTGTGAAATAATTAAAAAACTATAAGCGCAACAAATTTAAAAATGTGCGCAACAATTACAGAAGCCGCAAAACTAATTATCTATAAGATTCAAATGACCATTTTCGACAACATCTGGCCTGGGTAACGCACACCACTTCATGCCATGAATCCGTGAGTACAAAGATAAACACATCTCTAACCTCGTCAAAACCGCACGGTACCTAATCTTCTTTCTGCACTGTGCTATTCTCATCCTAAAAAAATATTGCTGTTCCAACGGGCACAACGTCGACATTTATATTTTTGAATTTATTTTTCATGATTCATTATGTTACTAAACACAAACTCATTCAATGTTTGACAGTCATACCATATCCTTCCACTATCACACACAGGATCCTGTAGCTACTGGCACGCACCCTGTGCAGCAGAGACGCGGCTCTCGTAACTTCATGAGTAGGTGTAATCCCCGCGAAACCATTTGTGTGTGCCTCGGGAGTACTCGGGAAGGACGGAGACGACGACGGAGGGAGCCTCAGCAGCATCCAGCAAGCGACCCGATAGTCAGCAGAAAAACCTGTCGTAAGTACCTACATACGTACTAAAAGAAGTAAGACAAGTCTATTTCCTCACTATTAGTGTTGATGACGTTTAACATTTAACCTGTTTGAAAGTCTAATTAAAATCTATTTAACTAGAATTTCTAGCTGGATTAAATATTGTTGCAGGGATAGTGGTTGGGCCTATTTCTCATGAAGATGTTCCAGTAGCCACTTTTCACCTAATAAACCGCGAAGATTTGCTACCTTTGTCATAACTCCAGCACAACATTGGGAAAACCATACATAAATTATTTATTTATTAACAAAAATAAAAGTCAATAAATATAAAAAATTAAGAATGTTTTTATTAATCTTACAATATTTTAATCAAAACACTACATAGACATGTCTTATTGAATGTCAATATCAATACTCAGGAGAGTCTCCTGAGTATCGATATTGACATTCGCACGTTCTTCTGTTCGTGAGGACTCTCGAGCACTCGCGAGCATGCCGTGTTAAATTATTTTGGCCACTCATAATAATCGACCTTGAGAAAGATGATTTCAGCTGATGGAGTGGAAACAGATGGATGGAAATTTTAAATTATAGGTAGGAGGGCAAAGTTTTCTCAATTTTGATAAAAAATAAAACTGCATTTTTTGTTTTGTGAAAAAGCTTCTGTTCCAGCCAGGAATTGAACCCGTTTTTTTTTTCTAATACACCACTATTTTTAATTGCCCATTATTGTCAATTGCAATTAACAGATTGGGATCAAATGTTGTGAACAAATACAGGGTAAGTTTTTACCCAGTGCGCAAACTGTAACCATGAATTCAGAGTACTGTTCTGAGTTTGCGCACTGGATAAAAACTTTTCCTGTATAATGTGAAAAATAAAAGAAAAGGTTTTTGTTTTAATTAACCTTAAGACCCGGTATCCACCAAAGCGGAGAGGAGAGGAGAAGAGAGGAGATATGCTGCGAAGCTGGCAGATTATTTCCACCAAAGCGGAGAGGAAATGCTTAGCGAAGAGGAGTTGTGAGCAGTGCGCAGCGGAGATGTGAGCTGTGAGAGCCGAGAGTTCGATATCAGTCAAGTGTAGACATGGGTAGCTCGTGAGCTCTCGCTTGCTCAGTCGTTTGCTAAATAGCTCACTAGCTCAGTTAGCTCACTCAGATTCACTAGCCCAGATGTGAGCTGTGAGACCCGAGAGCTCGAAATCAGTCAAGTATAGACATGGGTAGCTCGTGAGCTCTCGCTTACTCGCTCGTTTGCTAAATAGCTCACTAGCTCAGTTAGCTCACTCAGACTCACTAGCTCAGTACTTCAGCGCGACACCGATGACCGACGACGTCACCGGCCGAACGGCTCATTCGGTTCGCTTCAGAATACTTCGGATCGCATCGTTCGTTCTTCCAACAATAGTTCTCCCACAGAGTATAATAATAATAATGAACTCTCCGGTACAATACGTCATTGTAGACTATCATACGACATACGTCACTGTAAATCTATCTTTATGCCCATTGTTTTAAAGTAGAAAATACTTTGGCACAATATAAAAGGTTCCTTTTTATAATGTGCCAAAGTGTTTTCTTTATTGTTATTTTTTGCGTGTTGTTTACGTAAAGTCATTCAGTACATTATGTTTATAAACAAACAGAAAAACTTATTTAACTTAAGTCCAAACTTCCAAAGAGGAGCCGACCCGTTTCCTTCGACGCGCGTGCAGCTTGAGTCAAATAGCTAACGTCTGAATCACTGAGCTATAGAAGAGCTAGTGAGTCATAAACCGTCTTATTACAAAACGCGATCTAACTTTAGTTCTGTTCTAGCCTAAAACTTTCAGTCAGTTTTGTCATTACCAACTTTTCTCCTATTTGGGAAATGACAATTTAGCACTGGACTAAGTTGTCAGTTTTGTAAAAGGAGCTTTATTTCGATTGCAGTTACGTTCTTATTTAACAAACAGGGTTGATGGTTTAAACCATAACTAAAGAAAAGCCTTGTTTTGTAATAATGGGGAAAGAGTCCAAACTTCCAAACAGCTATTCACTAATAGAGTGAGCCGAGCCGTCTCTCTGGACGCGCGTGCGGCGTGAGTCAAATGAGCTAACAGTCGGCGTCTGAGTCGCAGCTAGTGAGCTATAGAAGAGCTAGTGAGCTAGAAGAGTGATATAGCTCTTTAGAGTGAAAGAGCTAATCGCTATTTTTCTTTTCAGTGAGCTATTTCGCCCATGTATAGACTCAAGTGCTAATCGAATGACGCTTTCGGGCGTGCGAGGCGCGGGGAGAAGGCAGCGAGGAAAGGGGCGCGCGAGCGCGAGCCGGGCCCGCCCAGCCGCCCTACTCAGTGATGCCAACTTATTGTAATTTACCCTAGATTTAGGGTGAAACTAATACGGCAGGGTAAGTTTTAAGGTATTCATTTTTATGGTATTTTTTAGGGCAAGGTCTGTTTCGATTACGAGACAACTATAATATTAAACTACTTAGTAGAAATACGTCGCGTTGCTTTTAGTTTTGAGCCGGGGTTCAGTGGAGCTTAGATGCTGGTAGTAATAAACGATTCCATAACATTTATAAGGTAGCAATATCTTTTTTATCAGCACCTATAAATAATGTGCAGTCGTAGAGAGTCTTATTCTGTATTCAGTCGTCAAGACCGAGCCCTGTAGGTTATGACTTATGAGCTATCTTGGGCCATGATACAGAGTATAATTTGCAGTCATAAAACAGTAACCTTGCGTTAACTTTACACCGTAAAAAACAATCCTACTAATACTATAAATGTGGAAGTTTGTGAGTGTGGATTTATGTATGGATTGTTGTTACTCTTTCACGTAAAAACGGCAAAACGGATTTAAATAAAATTTAGTACACAGGTAGTTTGTAACCTGGAATAACACATAGGATACTTTTTATCCCGGTAATACGTTCCCGTGGGATAGTTTTCGACCTCTACGCGGGCGAAGCCGCTGGTAAAAGCTAGTCAAAGATTAATTTAACAATAGTATTTACATAAACAACGTTAACTATGCAGTCGATGGGAGAATAAAAAATATAAAAAAATATCTCGTTGTTTTATTTGTAAAGTAAGAAAAGACGGAGGGAATTAATTTAGGGTATTTTTTCAAATTGTGAATCTGGGGTAAACTGCGACTAAGCCTGGGGTAAAGTGAAAACCAGGCCTGGCAACACTAGTCCTACTACCCACATCTCCGCTCTGCCGCACCGCTTGCTCGCTCGCGGCACAAAATTCTATAGAAAATGAGACGTCTTCTCTCCTCTCCGCTTGATCCATTTCCCCAGAAGCTAAAAGGAGATGCGATGTGGAAATAACGAAATCCCATTAGTTATCCAAAACACATCTCTCGTGTCCTCTCCTTTCCGCTATGGTGGATACCGGGCCTAATGATTAGTGATGTACTTACCGACTAGTCGGGAAAGCTGACTACTCGGCCATATTGATAGTCGGCGATTACTCGGCTAAAACCGCCGACTAGTCGGCCCCTTTTTACTCGTATAATATGCTTGAAAATTAAAAAGATGGTGATCGAAATGAAATTGAAATGTTTACTGTTATAAATTTATTACAGAATCAGTTTTACAGTTCCCTTTCAGTGCAATCTAGAATAGGATACGAAAAAACGCATGCTCGCACATAATGTGCGAGCCGGCGTTATGCAAAGTAAACAAAAACATCTTCCGACAATTCCGCCTGGTCGCGGGGCGCCGCGGCCGCACCACCGCGCACGACCTACGACCCGATAGCGTAGTGACGAATATTACCGATGTCACCCGAACTTAACCGCTAGCAATAATCGGTTTAGCCGACTAGTCGGCTATTCGGCCAAATTCATAGTCGGCCGATCACTATTAATAATACATGGCCACGCTAACAACAAGTAGTAAAAATAATGTAAAGTTTAAAATTAAAGAGTCAATGACATGTTTTTACTTGTCTTTTCAGAGATAAAAACATATTGGACGTTGTTACACTTGGTACGGTACGCTTTGCGTGCGAGTCCGACTCGCACTGGTATAGTTAACAAACCGTATATTGTTAGATTAATAGTTGTAGAGAATAGAGAGATATCTACCTACTTCGGACGCTCCTTATAGGTAATACCTTTCTTGCACCTTTTTACACGTGACTGAACCTGCACCCTAACTGCGTAATGCACCATCAATCCTAATCTGAATCATTTTGAAACAGATTGCTGATCCGTTGATTCATATGTTCGAAAAGTGTGTCTGCTCAACAACGTGAATAACGCAATGAATATTGTTGAACTGTCAAAATGAAACGGATTTTGATTGATCGTGTGTTACGTAATTAGGGTGCTGGATTCCTTAATTATTAACTTTTTAAATCTAGACTAAAACCACCTTAAAATGTTATGAATAAATCGCAAGGTCCTGTTGAATTGCGAGGCCACAGTGTTTATACCAAATTTAATTACAAACTAAATAGAAATATTTAGAATAAGGCACAACCATGACGACACAGCCAGTTATTTATATGCTCACATAAAAAATGTGCAATAACAATATTTCAATATAAATCAGCATCATGAGCAAGCGATTGTGTATTTCTTTTAGTAAAAAAAGATTTTGTATTAATAAATTGTACCTCACTAGGTACAATTATTAATACAATATCTTTTTGCAACCAGTGCGCAGTGTTTCAAAAAGCCCCATTTACACAGTGCAAGTTTCTGTCTATAATCATTCATTTTGTGAAACATATTATGGTTAGAGCTAGTATATTTTCTGAAAAACGTGCACTATGTTTTGCCAAAATATGGCGTACAAAATTAACACAAACAATTAAGAGGTGGCATGCAAATACATGAAACAAAAAGAATTTAAAATATGTCAGGAAGGTATTTATATTTTTCTATCGAGATAACGTTCTTGCTCGTGCCAATATATTTGAAGCACAACACAACAACCCAAGACCCAACACAAGTGAATTACAAGTCATTTAAACGGACATAACTATCTAAACGGAGCAACTTTTACGGTTAGCCACAGATAATTAAATCACACCATGTAAATCAGGCTTTAGGCGATTACAGTCAATTATGATGAATAAATGAACTGACTCAGTGATTAGGTAGGTATGTTAATGCTCATTTAAAAAAATTGTACCCTAGGTTAAATAATTATAGGTACCTACAATTAAATACCTAGTTATAAATGATCTACTTACAAGTATTTTTCAGAAAAATAATTATTTCCAGATCAACAACCAAAAATTAGTCCTAAGTTCTAACCTAATATTATTAAAAGTATCAAAATATCACAATAATTATCTAGTCTATGACAAGAGTTCTAAAGGAACCGCTCATGGTATTGTCCACTGCTCCATTTTTGACTTTCTGACTGACATCTGCCTTCCACAGGTCGTCGTTTAGAAAGAAATCCCTGTAAATAGATAAAATAAGTATTTAAACTCAAACTCCACGGACATTTTTTTAAAGCAACATTCATGTTAAAATTCTGCATGTGAGAACGATGCAGAACGTTAAAATAAAATAAAAAGAAATTCAAATATGGAATTCAATTAAAATAAGCTGTGGCAGCTAAGACATGACCAGTCCGTACTGACGGTGCCCGGTCACGAACTTATTAGTAACTAGTTGGCCTGCTGCCCTCGATGTCGGTCGCGATTGATGTCGGAAATTATCCCAAAGACTTTGTCCCTTTAACACGTTAAAGGGACAAAGTCTATGTTACTGAGAGCTCCGTCAAAATCGGTCTAACCGTTTCATAGATTACCTAAAATAGTTTTCATGGTATATACTGTATATAATTTCATATAACCACACACCGTAACGATACACCACCCACTCTACTCCACAGTACACCACACCACACCACACTATACCACACCATACCACACACCGTACCACATCACATCACACCACACCTCACTACATAGAGCGAGAGAAGTTATTTGATAATTTTCCCACCCTCACAAAAAATTTCACACGCACGCCTTACACACCACACCAAACTAAATCATAAACACCACGCTTCTTACCAGATGAACGTGATACATACCTACTCCAAATATTAGATAAAAGAATAAAAAATTGTCATATTTAAATATACGATATGGAAGAGCGTAGTCCCTTAACACAGGCATTGTTTGCCTAAAAGGAAGCCTCCTTTCGCCACCCAACACAATTCATTTGTTTGTAATGCTTTTTGTGAAAATAAATAAAGACATTTATAAATAAATAAAGATATATGCATTACATGGTTTAGGCGTGAAAAGGTATATTATATTGAGTTTCATACCTTTTCACGCCAAACCACTGAATTTACTTTCGATAAAATTTGGCAAGGTAATGACAGTTGACATCCTGGGGAAGGACATCTAATGGGCTACTTTTTGTCCGGCACGTTCCCGTGGGATAATTTTCGACATCCACGCGGGTGAAGTCGCGGGCATAGCTAGTCTAAACCTTTAAAAGTTTACCTGTTCTGATTCATTTGTTTGACGAAATCGTTGCTTTTTTCAGCCATGCTGCCTGCATCACCGTCGTATTCCGACGGCAGGTACTTTTTGTCTATAAACTTGTGCAACGTCATATGATCGGTGTGGAAGTGAATCTGAAATAGATTTCAGAATCGACCTTTAATTGGTGGTATTTTGAAAAAAAAAAATCAGTTCTTTGGATTGGTTGTTTGACGTTGTAAGCCTATAATAATTCAGTTTGCTTCTTAGGTCAAATTAATCTGAGTGCCTAAATGATTTCTTAACATACTTGCTAAAATAAATGGAACTCAACGAAAACAAAAATATTTAGCTCCACTATCTCCTCACCCTTGTCCCAACTATGTTGGTTCTAGTCTAATCGGAAGCAGCTGGATCTCTTCAAGCTAAATCGGTACCAGTGTTTTATAGGGATAAGCTCAGAACCCCACTACCAAAGAGTCATTATCGTCATCATTTCACCCGAAAGACGTCCACTGCTTGACATAGGCCTTCCCAAGCACCACCACCTCGACCGGTTCTGTACTTCTCGCATCCAGCGGATTCACCAGGTCATCGGTCCATATTGAGGAAGGCCTTCCAACGCTACGTCTTCCAATAAGCGGTCGCCTTTACTACTTTTCGGCCCCATCGGCCTTCGGTTCTGCGAGCAATGTGTCCTGCCCACTGCCACTTAAGTTTGTCAATTTTACAATACTTACAATGTCCCGAGTTTTCTGTGGCAATGCTCCCTTGACTAAACTATACAAATATTCATAGTAAGATGGGCAGTTGATCACGTGGACGTGTGACAATCGAACCGGCATGGCTTCCTGAAAATCAAATAAAATTATCTTTCATCAATGATCAAATAAGCATCACCTCTGTATCTATTTTTCTGTTCTAATCTTCTTGTCTGTTTATATATGTGTGAATGTAAATTGTTAAATAAATAAATAAATTCGTGGTTTCCTCAAATAGTTCCTTTGCCTTATGCAACGGAACTATTAAGTACGTAGCGTATTTGTGTTGGTTTTTTTCTTTTAAAATAGCTAAGTACGGCTAAAAAATGCACGTTAAAGGAAAATATGAAACCACAGCCATTGACATCTTCCTCTTCAGACATTTTAATTGATTAAAAACACTGTTGTTAGTTTATGTTTTAATAATAAACATATAACTTATAACTTTTTTGGTTTAAAATCTAACAACCTAGCAACGTTTTTGCAAATATCTAGCTACTGACTAAAGGTAACAGTTGGCAACACTACTCCACGCATGGCTGCGCTTGCGCTTTCTAACGTATATATTATCTTGTTTCCATTTTTAAACCGACCATTTTAACTGTTTACCCGACTGCGTCAGAAGGAGGGTTATGTTTTTCGAGAGTATGTATGTATGTATGTATCTATAATTATTTGACACGCTCTGCAGCCTGAACGGCTCGATGGATTTTAGCTTGAGAGGTGTCGTTAGATTCGTATTTACTGTGAGAGTGACAGTGGGTATATCAAAATAAAAAAAAATAAAAAAAATGGCGGATTTTTGGCTCCAAATTCAAATGTTTGGCACGCTCTGCGGCCTGAACGGCTCGATGGATTTTAGTTTGCGAGGTGTCGTTAGATTGGTAATTACTGTGAAAGTCATATCGTAATAAAAAAAAACGGAAATTTAAAAAACTAAAAAAACCCGACTGCTTTTCTGAGTATTCATGGAAAAGCCCTAAAACAAGAAAGTCGTTGTACCCGATTTCACTTAAGAATCGCCAGTTGCTAAGGCGATGCTTATAAGCAGATAGATTGTAGCAGTTGGGACCCATTCTAGAAAGTCAGCCGTATAAAAAAAGCCCCATAAAAATTGTCGCGTGACCAAAGATTTCTCTAAGCACTGGAAATTGGCATTCGTTTATATTGATTTATGTGTCTAGACGTCATCATATCAGCCGAAAGACGTCCACTGCTGGACATAAGCTTCCCTCAAAAGGGGGGATTTGCCATAATCGCCACGCTTGGCAGGCGGGTTGGCGATCGCAGTATGGTGGTCAAATGCATAAAGAACGCTGCTGCCCATTCTCTAGTAAGTCCTTTAGTCACCTTCTACGACACCCACGGGAAGAAATGGGATGGTGCTATTCTTTTACGTCCGGCACCACACGGAACGTGTCTAGACATACATACACCAAATTATTTCTACAAAAGGAGTGTCAAAAAGAACTGAATTAACTCACGAATAAGTAGATAAGAAACTTCTGGTAGAAAAATATATTAGATTTTGCGACCACCGCGAGCGTGTAAGCTTCTATGTCCAAGATGACGATATGGTTCTCAGGAAGCACTTCCCTTTCTGTATCCAGCCAATGATCAGCATGCATCGTGAATGTTTTGAGGATATCGTAGAAATCATAGTTCTCTGATTCATAGAGGCGGTGTACCACGAGCTCGTTGACCCCGGCGTTGTATATTGCCATATTTCTGAAAAGACATTTCATGGAAAAGGTATCAAGTACTTACGTGCTGCAGAGGTTTTGTGGGGATGGCTTTGTTAACCTACCTCTACGAATATTTTATAAGATAATGGCATAATTTTTTATGGAGACAAAAACTTTTTCATAAATAGAATGGAAGAAAAATAATGTAGACTGTCAGCCCCGAAGGCTGAATCTAAAAGTACACGAGATTAAATCTATACTAATTATAAAGCTGAAGAGTTTGTTTGTTTGTTTGCTTGAACGTGCTAATCTCAGGAACTACTGGTTCGAATTGGAATATTCTATATAACATCATGCTAAGACCCTTAGGAGCCGAGCAAAGAGAAAAATTTCACGAATACGAAGTACTCGCACGGGCAGGCGAGGCGAGCGACGGGATGGGTCGGGGGAGCACGAAATTTGACGCGAACGAAGTCGTGCGCAGAAGCAAGTATTAGATAATAATCATTAAAATCATTGATCAGTGTTGGATTGTAGTACCTTGGAGCACGACTATCCGGGAGAGACTCTTAGGCCCGTAGCCCGTATCACAGAACCGCACTCAAGACTTATTACTTAAAAGATTTACTCATTACTTAAAACTTGTTTACAGCCATATGATTGGTTGAAACTCATCATCATCATTCAGCCGAAAGACGTCCACTGGTGGTTATAGGCATCCTCCAAGCTCTGCCACTTCGACCGGTTCTGTGCTTCCCGCATCCAGCGGATTCTTGCGGTCTTAACAAGGTCATCGGTCCGCCTTGTGGAAGGCCTTCCAGCTCTACGTCTTCCGGTACGCGGTCGCCAGTCCAGAACCTTCCAGCCCCAACGGCCATCTGTTCTGCGAGCAATCTGCCTTGCCCACTGCCACTTAAGTTTGGCAATTCTTCGGGTTTTGTCGGTTGCCTTGGCTCTTTTGCGGATCTCTTCATTCCTTATCCGATCACGTAGGGAAACTCCAATCATAGCCCTCTCCGCTGCCCTTTGGGTGACTATAAGCCTTCTAATAAGGCTCATTGTGAGCGAATACGTGTCAGTGCCATAGGTCATCAGACATCACTGGCAACAGTGGCAACACGCACTGGTTAAAGACAGTCGCCTTGAGGAACTGCGGTATTTGGGACGAGAAGATTTTGATTGTTTTTTTTTTTTTTTTTTTTTTTTTTTTCTGGGTGGGAAATCATCAAATAACTTCTCCCGCTCTGGGTGGAGCGGGAGGGCGTGTCAGACTTTTACTGACTAAAACCCACCCGTGTTCCCTCAGTTGCCTGTGTGCCAGGGGCGGCGGTATCTCTTTCGAACAACCCGCACCCCCGGCAGGCATCGGCCCTTGCGGGCCCCTCTGTTGCTGCTGACATCTCTTTGAGGCGCGCGTGGAACACAACGCGCCGTCGACCCGGGCTTGGTCCTTACCGGACAGCGAGCTACCCATTACTCGCCGTCCGCAAGCCCGTGCCTACGGTGGCCGGGAATCAGCCTGGGATTCCCGACGCCCAGGGCGTCTCCTGCGAAGGCCACGGCTGTGAGGGCGCATGTACTGCATCTCCCTCACGTGCGCCGCCTCCCTCTTTGCGAGCATAACTGCTTCGCTGAAGGAGGCGACTGCCAGCCATGCCCTCTCGCTCCGTACCATGGCCTGGACCAGGGTCGGACGCGAGAGATCGCCGCCGCCGATCACCTCCACGAGGACACGGCGTTGCTCCGCCCAAGCTGGGCAGACCTCCACCGTATGCTCCACCGTGTCCTCTGGGCGATCTTCGCAATGGAAACACCCGGGCGTTTCCTCCCGCCCTATCCGAAACAGGAACCTCCCGAAACAGCCATGTCCGGTGAGGACCTGTGTCAGGCGGAAGGTGAGGACGCCATGCCGCCTCTCAAGCCACTCCTCAAAGAGGGGACTTACCGCCGCAATCGCGGCGTGCCCAAGATATTGATTGATTAAAACTATTTTTCAGTAATGTTTAGACTTGAGTGAGGTTTTGTACGTCTCCCATAGTACCTAAGCAAAGGTTGAAATTACTTGGTGTAACAATTGGCATTTGTCCCCAGAACCTAATCATCAAGACAAGACACCAGAGGATCAAATAAGATTGAGTGATAAGAATGGATGAAGCACACAGCCGACACACAGATCTCTATAAATCTGTGTGTCAGCACACCTCTTCCCAATTCCCACCTGTTTCTTTCAGTTCAACCTACACAATCCAGCCATCTTTGCATCGGTCAACATCTTATATTTATCACTATTTAAGTCACAATTATCTCCATCCCATGCCTAAACAAACGCTTTTCTTTCAACTTTTCTTGCGAAATGTGGGAGTAGTTCTATAACTACCCCCACATTTCGCAAGTTCTATTAAATCCATGCATCATGGGTTTACTTACGAGATATCAAACGCTGTTTTCACTTTAGTTGACTGAGGGTCTCTGTTGGTAAATATTTCGCTCAAGTTAGCCCGGCTGGTACAGAAGTCTTCCATGCATCTCTTTGTCCGCTCCAGACTGCAGTGGCAGCTGAAGAGGAACTTCCTTATTAGGTTATCATCTGAAACAATTTATATCATGAGATTTCGTCTGCAATCTAGCATAAAAATTAGCCGTGAGCGAATACTTCGCGATGACTATGAACAAATCACAGGGGCAGACACTGAAGGCAGCTGGGGTCGACCTCAGGACAAGCTGCTGGGAACAAAACTACAAACATAGTTTATAGGAAAGTTTTATATAGGGGGGCTTGCGATACCACGGGAACGATGTCGCGGGCATATTCTAGTAGAATAATAAAACTATTCAAGTTATAAACTATTCAATATTATAATTTTATTCCGACTCGTGTGATTGTTGTTTCCTTGATCTTGCAAAAAAAAAAAACCGGATGCTGAAGTTAATTTAAAGCTAAAAACCAGCTTATTTCTTATGCTAACCTTACCTACAACCTTAACCGACGTAAACCTATATTTTTTACATTTAAAATTATTAAAGTTATGAGTTAAACCCAATATGAAATGCTGAAAATAAAACTGGTTATAACAAGCGTAGATGCATACGTCCTTAAATACGTTAAAAGTAAATCCATTGTTATGAGGCCCTAGTGTAAGTTTCATTTAACCATCTACACCAAACGCAGTGCGGTGTTCCGATTGGCCCTGATTTAGTGACGGACCAATCGGAGCGCCAAACGCGCTCAATGCAATAAAAAAAGTGCCCTGTTGGTCTGGAGATCGCAAGCGCTACACCCGAAACTTTGAACTTACCTCCCCCCCCCACTTACTGGTTATCAGACATTTAGGTTTCTGACTACCCGTAACGACTATCAACGGCTTAGCTTTCCGAGGCATGGAGTGGACTTGGCAATGGACGTTAACCCATCCACAAACCGACCGCAGTAAGCGTAGCTTAACGTTTTAACCTTCGTTCGACCCGTGCGGCTGTTATTATTTAGCCACGAGTCACTGCCAATGGCCATGAAAAGATATATTTACGAACATAGGTCATTAAAGTCATAAGACTTAATGACTTATGTATTAATAAAGTTATTATTCCTTGTAAGCACCTATTCTTATTTTTTATCTGCCTTTTTAATGTATTGAGTGAATGCTGGGTATCCTTCATTGATATTATAATACACCGTGACATTTTAGTCGTCTTACAAAGGTGTTCCACTCCATGTGACCGACACAAAATACCTACAGGCGCGATTAAAAAATTGTTACCATTAATTAAGATAATTTGCTTTATAATTTTGAAACACCCTCCCTATTAATAATGTTTACGTATCAAACGGTAGAACGATTTCTACCTACCTACCATAATACCAATACATTTCATCATTCATTCCATCTCCATAACAGGGTTTTCAAAACTACATCATGCGTCTTAGTGAATGATATTTAATTTTTATTATTATTCATTTATGTCCAATTTTTTTTTAAATAAATTTTTAGTCGTTGCATACATGAAATGGGCTGCCGTTGTAAGACAACTAAAATGTCACGGTGTATATATTTATTCTCACAAAAAGTACAATAATGTTATCGGGCCGTGGGGTTCTAATTCTCATAATTTGTTCAACGAAATCTCCAAACGTCTGATTGACACTTCCCGTAACCCAAGGGCTGGGTTTTGCCTTGGCCAGGGGCTAATGTGTCAAATTCGCGAATGGGCGCTGTTGGGCGAGACTGGTCATCTGCTAACTTTCAGGGCTTATTTTTACTATAGTATTTAGAATTATTTATATTTTTTTTCTACATTGTTCTCACATACAGAAGCAACAAGAATAATGTTCCCAAGATTTTGTAATATTCAACTTGATTTTAAAAGAGTGTCCGTGGAGTTTCTTGCCCGTTCTTCTTCATAGAGATCTACGTTTTGGAATGGGCGACTAGCTTCAACTTTCCAACTGATCGACTTTTTGTGCCTGTAAATGGTTTAATTGAAATAAATGCTTTGAGTTTTGTGTGAGTTTGAGTTTGAGTTATTACCAAACGACAGCGATGCGGAGGACTTTTTCTTTAGTTTGTAGATTTAGACAGTTTAGGTTATTAGACAAGATATATTTTAATTAAAATAGTTTGTCAGATAAAAAGTTAATCGAATATCAGGAAATACAAAAGAAGAACAAGTAAAACAATCCAAGGTGGTCTGAGTAATCCGTAAATATAGCTCTCGAGTTAATTTATTCTGTCTTGTGTAAAGTTAGTAGTTAAAAAAATACTAAAACTCGGTTATCTCACACTTTAATTTGTTATATTATATTATATTTTATTTTATTTTAAAGTAGCTTATAATCGTCGACGTCTAGCGACTTAAAAGTGGTGGAAAACATCCTCAAAGATTATAAATAATATCAACAACAATAATACTAGACTAGACTAATTTATTCGCATGGATATAAGTTGCATAGGTACTTATATAAGTACTGAAACCTAGCCATAGCATGAGAGATACAGTAGCTCTATCATAAATTTACACAGCTTAAACTCGCTATCTCACTGCGTCTCCGTAAATGATAATTATATAACAGTTTATATGAAATATTGTGCTGCGCCCCCAGCGCTTACAGAAAGAATTAAAAATCGTTTCATGAGCATTATAGATTTCGATCCTGAACTTTTGAGTTTGTGTGAAAAAATAATTTATTAGCGAATGATGTTGGATTTAAAAGAAAGAAAGAAAAGGAAATGTAATCATTGTCGTACAGGAAGATCATATACTAAACGAAACGCAAAATAAAAAAAAACAGTGGCACTCCGGGAGTGCCGACAAAAGTGAAAACTTGAACAATTACGTGTATATTTTTTGAATCGTCAGGAATTATTTTATTGTGCAGGAAATACTTTTAAATGAAGTGTTTTTTTAAATCATTATTATAAACTACTACCAACTACAAAAATTATATTACAATTTTCTCAACTAAAACTAACTTATATACAAAGGTGTCGGTAACGGTGTCGCGAGCATTGAGGTACTATGTACTAAGTACGTTAGTACATATTACCTCAATGGTCGCGAGTTCAATTGTTTTTTCCATCTAAAAAAAACATACCTAAAGAAGTTTTCACTTAAAAAAAAAACTATAAAAACAAATTTTCTTGGAGGTAATAAAAAAGACAAAGTCCTTTACGAGGCCAAAAGGCTCCTATCTCAGCACTCGGCATCTTTCACTCGCCTACAGAAATGCGGGGTATTTGCTTAAACAGTACTACTGAATAGCTTTCATTTTGACAGTTTAACAACTTTCATTGGATTATTTACGTTGTTGAGCACATACATTTTTCGAACGTAAGAAGCAATGGATCAGCAATAACATTCAAAATGATCCAGATTTTGATTAATAGTGTCAGATCAAAATCACAGATCGAAAAATTAAATATAATGAGCAAAATGAACTGAACGTTCCTATATTATTTTGTCGGTGTTATGTTGTTGTTGCTCTCGTTGTACAGTTGCAGTTAAAATAGCCCTTTTTAAGGCATATTGCACAACACTGTACTCGGGGGCCCTGTGGTTCAGATATACCCATAGGGCTTGCAATGCTCTGCGTATCCAATATAACAATTCGTTCAGGGTGCTGTTACGACTGCCACGCTTCTGCAGTGCGTCGACGATGTTTGCCGACGCGCGCACTGACAGCTTTGACGCAGTGTGGCGCAAGAAATCTGCCTCGTTGCTTCGCAGGTTGCGTGACAGTCCCAACATCATTCTGCACTCGATAGCCGCCCGGGCAGATAGTCCGCTTGTGTGGGCGTTAGCCGATCGAACAAGATCTGTTTTAGCTATTAAGTACTAACATAGGTTAAGTAAAATTGTTACTAACACAATGGACCTCATTTGTAGTCTGAATACATAAATAAAAAATATGTAAACGTGAAACGAAACGAAAATTAAAGTTCACTTGAGTGAAGCCTCTGATATCGGCCTTAGCAGACAGATTTTCAAAATCATGTTAACTGCAGTTGTATTTGCCAGAACCTCAGTGTTAGTTAACTAGGTAAGTCCTTACCAAAATTTTTGGGTAGAGTCGGTTCCTTAGCCAGCCAGTCCTTGAAAGCAGCCACATCTTTTTCGTTAACCTGCGCCATCTGAAAATACATTGTTAAAATGGATTTTAATCATTATTGATTAATTGCTGTTCAGAAACATAATTAAGTATCGTAAAAATAAAGTATCTACTGTTTTTTAAGATTTTCAACGCCACACAGTGGAACGAATGTATGGGAGCGGTTGGACGTAGACATGTCCGAAAAATAAGAGTAAAATTATGCCAAACTAATGATGCCATCTTATTCGATTACTTAATGCCTTCATAACTTGTGGTGATGAATTTCTTCATAACTCCCATATTTCGGGAGTAATTTGAGAAAATGTGAAATTTTACTATGAAAATGAGTGTATCGAGCTCTCTCCCTCCTGATTCCGGGCTTGTTTCAAGTAGCGGTCTCTAATATCATAATGCTAATACTAAGAGCTATATTTAATACTAAGACACATAGTGCGCCAAATGTGCACTTTCTGGGATAAAGAGTGATGTTTATTTTATAACACAATTTTTTTATTTTTTGTTTATTTTGTTGATTAAAACCGTTTTTCTAAAGGTTTACCTTATTACAATAACATTTCTGAGCAGCCAATTAGAGAAGATATAAGCTAATTAGGATATATAATTAGGGACTTAAGGTTTACATATAAAACTGATGCACTAATGATTACTGATAAGAACATTGCTATTATTTAATTACTAAATGGCTCTTAATACACTAATTTAGCATGCATCATTTACTAATTATCACAATAACTAATTACCTTGCAATATTTAACAAAGGATACCTGGGATACCTGGATTTTATATAAATAGGTCACTATTAGTAACTTTAAAATCAGTGTTGATTTACACCTCGTTGTATCCAAGCTAATCTCGCAATGTATTTTCCAAATTTTAATACAAATCTTGATATTCACGTTGCTTTATGCGCACGCGCACATAAAGATTTACGCGACTTTAACTATTTGTTCAGTGTTTTAAAAGATAACAGTTGTGTTCAGTTATGTGAAAGTGCTGAAACAAGTTTAAAAGACTGGTGTCGTCGATTTTGCTACCGCATTTATGCAAAATGGACACAGTCTGGAAGAAGCACAGATAAGTTTCGGAAGAAACATGAGATTTGGCTACAGGCTGCAATTCAATGGCCGGAATTACAGAATGAAAATATGGAACCTTCTACAGAAAATATAAGTGACGTCATCGAGCCCATAATTTCTCCTGCTAAATCTGATGCTTCAACTTGTACACATCCTAGTCCTCGTAAATCTTTTGAGGACCTTAGTAACCGGCAAAAAAGAAGACGCACTGAAGATAGTCTTTCATGCAGCAGTAGCAGCGCTGAAATTATGTTTTCGGCCGAAAGGGCGCTTCAAAAGGCAGGACAAAGCGATACAGCTTATGTTATGAAATACTTGACGGAGAATCCAGAAGAGGCCTCAAAAATCAAAGCCTTCATTGAAGGTAAATCAATTCAGGTACGGGAAATATCCCCTTTGAAGGCATTGGCTCTTTATGTATCGATGAACTTATCGAAATGGCGCTATAACACTCTTCGGGATTTCAACACTCAAGAAGGAGCTCTTCAATACCCGAGTTACTACATGTTGGTTAAAGAAAAAATTAAGTGCTATCCGGCCAAAGAAGATCTCACAGTTACAGAGAGCTCTGCAAAAATCAAATTACAAGCCTTGATGGATTTAACCTCAAGAAGACTTATTAGGTCGTTAGAAACCCCTGTTGATCCCAATCAACAGCTCGTATTGACCAGCAAATGGGGTTTTGACGGATCATCTAGCCAAAGCATTTATCATCAAAGGACGAGTGAAGATGAGCAAATCGATCTTGCTAGTAATTTTATGATTAGTCTTGTACCACTGCGGCTCGTCTCAAAAGGTGTAACAATTTGGGAAAACGAGCGACCATCTTCCACTTCATTTTGCCGGCCAATATTGTTTAAGTTTATAAAGGAAACCAAAGAAAATGTGCAGAGAGAGATGGCTGAAATCGAAGCAGAGATTGAAGCCTTAACTCCATCCACCATCACTGATGGAATTAGTGTCAAACACCAACTGCTGTTGACAATGATTGATGGTAAAATTCATTCCATTATATCCAATACAGCAGCTTCAGTGTGTGACATATGCAAGGCTTGTCCTAAAGAAATGAATAATTTAGAGTTAATCAAAGATAAACACGCAAACGAGGACATGTATAAATATAGCTTAAGCACCCTTCACGCTTGGATTCGCTCAATGGAATGCTTATTACACATTTCCTACAAATTAGACATAAAATCATGGCAAGTAAGGGGTGATATAGCAAAAAGGCAAGTTGATGACAGGAAGAAAAGAGTTCAAGAGGCTGTAAGAAGAGAAACGGGCTTACTTCTCGATGTTGTGAAACAAGGCAGTGGATCCACCAACAATGGCAACTCGGCAAGGAGATTTTTTGAAAACTACACTAAATCTGCTGAACTGACCGGAATAGATGCTATGCTTTTAAGAAAAATCTGTGTGATCTTGCAGTGTATTTCATCAGGAGAGAAGATCAACGTAACTAAATTCCGAGAGTTCTGCTTTGATACTGCTAAGCTTTACGTGGAGTTATACCCATGGTATTATATGCCTTCTTCACTTCATAAAATTTTAATGCATGGGCCAGACATAGTTCAGAACATGTCAATTGTGCCCATTGGTTTTCTATCCGAAGAGGCATCTGAGGCTAGAAATAAAGATTTTAGAAAATATAGAGAGGGGCATTCTCGAAAGCATAGCAGTATCTCATGCAATGAAGATATTATGCACAATCTTTTACTGTCTTCTGATCCACTTGTTACAAGTATCCGTCCAAAAGGAAATAAGTTTGTAAAAAAATCTTCTTTTAAGGAATTTTATGAGCTTACGGATTCTGAGAAAAGTGATATCGAATTTGTTAACATAAATGATTTAGCGGACATCGATTCTGAATTTGAATTAATTGATGATGATGATGATGACGAAGATAATTAAATGATGTTATTGTTTTAAAATGTGTAACTTAGTAAATTAGAGCTTACATCTTAATTATTTATTGTACTTTTAATGAAACTAGGTAATTTATTATCAACTTACTTAAAAGTCATACTCTCATCAGTTCTTGTGAATATTTTTGTTAATATATATTTCTGTATATATATATAATATATTTATAGACCTCTTAATAAGTCTGTCTGCGGTTTAAAGTAAATACAAATGGGGAAAAAACGTTTTTTTTTTTTAAATTTTCATTTCCTTTTATCCCAGAAAGTGCACATTTGGCGCACTATGTGTCTTAGTATTAAATATAGCTCTTAGTAATAGCATTACGATATTAGAGACCGCTACTTGAAACAAGCCCGGAATCAGGAGGGAGAGAGCTCGATACACTCATTTTCATAGTAAAATTTCACATTTTCTCAAATTACTCCCGAAATATGGGAGTTATGAAGAAATTCATCACCACAATTTATGAAGGCATTAAGTAATCGAATAAGATGGCATCATTAGTTTGTCATAATTTTACTCTTATTTTTCGGACATGTCTACGTCCAACCGCTCCCATACATTCGTTCCACTGTGCGCCACCGCCAAAAAATAAATACTGAAAATATTTACACTCAGGGCCCCAATTCTGTATGGTTATAATGATTCCCCGCGGAATCTTACTGCGTTCAAAATACGTCAATATCGTGTCTTATAGAAATCAATGTAACGGTAAGGAATCGAAATGTCAAATTCTGTATGTTCCAAGAAAATTTGTCGATATAATTAATACGGTATTGGCAGATGTCGTCGTGTGATCTAAGTAATTGACGCGGTTTCGAAGTAAGGAACCGATAAGTGGTCAATTCTAATTCACTAGAATTAGGGTTAGGGCCCAGGCTTAGTAAGCGCTACATTACCTATTCAAGAAAAAGAAACGCCGCTCGTTGACAGAATACACAGATAATGATGTGATTTAATTGGCGAAATGTGGGTGTACCTCTGCTGAACCCGTGGGGGAAACAAGGCCGTCATGTTATGTTATGATGTTATTAGTTACAGTATATTAGCTAATTTATTTTTATGTAAGTTGTTCGCGACGATGCGTCACCAAATAGTTTTTAAAGTTTTTCTTGACAATAACTTAAATTCATAGTGCTAACGAGTATCACCCCTACAAACCTCATTTAAATGGGCTACATAGCCGTAATTTATAGGCCTGGACCTAACTTTATGTGTTATGTTATTATTATTTATTTTTTATATTATAAAGCTGAAGAGTTTGTTTGTTTGGTTGAACGCGCGAATTGAAATATTCTTTGAGTGTTGGATAGCCCATTTATCGAGGAAGGCAATAGACTATATAACATCACGCTAAGACCCTTAGGAGCCGAGCAAAGAGAAAAAGTCACGAATACGAACTACTCGCACGGGCAGGCGATTCGAAGCAACGGGGTGGGTCGGGGCAGCAAGAAATTTGAGGCAAACGAAGTCGTGAGCAGAAGCTAGTTCTTAATATTTGTGTTTTTACCAATCCTCTTTCAGGGTACGTCACGCCCAGAAAATAGTTGAAATGTTTTAAACATCAGGTTGTTTTAGGTCTGTGGACCAGCCTGAGATATTTATAATTAGATTCGAAATCGATTCAGTGGTTTTCGAGAAAATCAACTTATAAAGTAATTTTTATTAACATTTATCATAATTTTTCAGTTTTCCTAGAAATATTCTTTCAGTATAGAAAGATATCTCAGTAGATGGAAGATTTTGTGAGGAATACAATGTTATGTAACATGCCTTATGTATTCTAACAAATTGATGTGTTATAAACATAATTCCGATGTAACTGTGATAAAATGTAGATCGAATAAAACTTTAAAACAGGAAGCAATTAGCGGTTCTCGTTAAAGTGTGTTGGTACATAAGCAACCATGTAATTTCGTAAAATTTGTAGTCATCGGCAAGGTTCGGTATCGGCTAGGTATATAATCCAAGTAGTGTTCCAAAATTGCTGCCTGACTTGTAAGAAAATTGTGTTATTAATCAGGTAAAGTGCCCCTAATCAGACGTTGTCATAAACGCCCCCCTTCCTAGTCAGAAGTCAGGGAACTGTTTCTCAGGGAGGTCGTTTAAAACATTGGTACATCTGGTAACGTCATGAAGAACGGAAGATATTAGTTAGCCGTCCTGAAGACATCTGGAATCTATAGGTGCAGGACGTCAGCGCCGCGTGGAGTGGGAGCCCTACACACACACCGGGATAAAACCTGGATAGGCATACACCCTCCCTACATACCCTTCGCGTCCAAGCGATCACGCCCGGCACATAAGTAATTATGACTAAGTATTCTAATTTAAAAAATAAAAAAAAAGAAACGAAATGTTGTTTTCTTAAATTATTATTTTAAGTAGACAGCTTAACTTCACCTAATAAATAAATTAACTAGCATAATTTAAATGATAAAATGTTATATTATAAAAAAAAAAAAAAAAAATACAAAAATTACGAGAATTGCCCCTCTGGTAAGTTTTGTGTACACAAAACTTACCAGAGGGGCAATTCTCGTAATTTTAAGAACGTTCACTCTGAACGTTCGTCTGATCTCAGTCTCAATCTATCTAAAATAGCTCGAGTTTCCATACATGTTTGACAAGTTTTTGACATTTTATTGTCGCCGAGATGAGACTGCGATTAGATTTTGAACGTTTTTAATTATAAGAATGGGCCTTCAGGTCATGGGTAATATACCTACCGCATGGCCGGAGACTACTTTTTAACAGACTTCAAAAAAAGGAGGAGGTTCTCAATTCGACTGTATGTTTTTTTTATGTTTGTTACCTCATAACTTTCGACTGGGTGAACCGATTTTGATGATTCTTTTTTATTTGAAAGCTGGTGCTTCCCGTGTGGTCCCATTTCATATAGATCTGATGATGCGTTTCGGAGACAGACAACGGAACTCTTAAAAAAATAACAGTAAAGCCCTCAAAGAAGAAACTCATTTAGGTATAATTATAATTCAATAAACCAGAGTGACTTGAGGTAGGTAGAAACCTAAGACCTAAATTATTTTTGTTACTCTAGGTATGTTATTTATGTTTTTAAAGCATAAATTTGAGTACCTAATTAACTAATTTATAAAGGAATAACTAACTGCCAAATTAGCAAACTAAACCAGTCATGGATTTAATTGAAAACTCGTGTATCGGTCGTGGTGACCTTCCTAAAGTGGGTCGTTGAACGCCCTTGGTCAAAATATCAAAACAATCGCTGGTCAAAATCTTATTATATAAATAATATACTAATCAATATTATAAATGTAACAGTATGTATGTGTAGATGTTTCTTGCTCTTTCATGCAAAAACTACTGAACGGATTTGGATGAAATTTGGCACACAGATATTTTATAACCTGGCTTAACTCATACCTAAGATACTTTTTATTCCAGTAGTAGGTTCCTGTGGGATAATTTTCGACATCTACGTTGTCGAAGCCGCTGGCAAAAGCTAGTATCAATTGAAATAATCGCAGCAAATCTAAACTCTATGAGCCTTATGGCTCGTGCAGACTAGTGCGACGCGACGGTCGCGTCGCGACACTCGTAGAACAATTTCTATGAAAACTTAATGGAAATTGTTCTACAAGTGTCGCGTCGCGCTGTCGCGTCGCGGCTGTTTGAAGAAGCTTTTACTTACCTGACAATACAGGAATTACCATCCTACCACTTTTGACTAATATTATAAAATGTGAAAGTTTGTGAAGATGTTTGGATGTTTGATATTCAATCACGTAAAAACGGCTGAACTGATTTGGATTAAATTTGGCAAACAGATAGTTTGTAACCTGGATTAACATATAGGATACTTTTAATCCCGGTAATACGTTCCCGTTGGATAATTTTCGACCTCCACGCGGGTGATGCCGCGAGCAGCATTTAGTTATAAATATTTTTACGTCTCTTGACATTTCTCGAGATCCTAGGGTCCCGGAAGTTTGGAAGGCGTACCAGGGGCGGAAGCCAACTCGCAGAGGGCCTTTAGACGTTTTTTATTAAATCAAATCAAAATATTTTATTTCATATAAACCTGCAACTTATGAAACGTCAGAAGCTAGGTGCACGGTTCCAATTTGTCGCTTCCTATGGAAAAGAGCCGGCAAGAAACTCCATGGTTACTCTTTTAAAAATAATTGGCTTCTACAATATTTTCAAATTACAGTGTTAATAGGTACGGGAGGACAGTGCAGGCCTGTCAATAAGTACCAGGTACTTAGAGGAATTAAAATAAAGAATAGAAAATAGTCGTAGTAGTAAAGAGTAGAGTAGATAGATAGATAGTCTCTGTAAGGCCTACAACGTTCTCTCATTCACAATATGTAAAAGAATCTACACAAGTAAAATTAACCTATTTAAACCAAGTGTCATGATTTCCATGAGAATCACTAATAAATAGGCCATATTAGAAGTGATGTATAATGTCAAATAATGACGAGAATATGTCAGAAATTGTAAAATTAAAAATAATAAAATTGACATTGTAATTTGGGAGCAGTTAATAGACTCTCACATAGTTATGCTGTTAATGAGGTACCAGGGAAGCCACATGTGCAGAAGGAATTAAATGCCAAATTTCCTTGTCTTCAACGTAGTCTTTTATCTTATAATATGCTTTTTTGATAAGGCCACGTTTGATGTGAGTTTTAAACTTTCCATCGCTAAGTTCTGTAACCGACTTTGGCAACTTGTTATAGAAGCGGATACTCTTTATTAGAAATAAGTTGCTAGTTTAGGTAATCTAAATTTTGGAATCACAATTACATCTTTACTACGTGTATTTAGATTATGGAAGTCGCATCTTTTTTTGAAAAGACCTAAGTTTTTGCGAACATACAAGATATTTTCCAGGATATAAAGAGAAGGCAGAGTTAGTATATCAATTTCGTTGAATTTGTTTCTAAGAGACTCGCGAGGTCCCATTTTATAGATTGCGCGGATTGCCCTCTTTTGTAGAATGAAAACGGAATCTATGTCAACTGCCGATCCCCACAGCAGAACGCCATAAGACATAATACTGTCAAAATATGCAAAGTATACTAACCTAGCTGTGGCTACATCAGTCAACTGCCTTATTTTTCTTACTGCGTAAGCAGCGAGTTGAATCTACTTGAAAGAGCTCTAACTAGAGACCCCGAGGACGTTGCCCCGTTAACATTTACTTTTTGCTGCCTGTTTGATAAATAGGAAAGTAATTACGTTAGGATCGTAAAGAGACTCAAATAACCAATAAAATAAAATATAAACGATTGGGGACTGTCTTATATAATTATGACGTTCAATAAGTGCTGACATCAGCCTAGTTTGAATAAATGACTTTTGATTTTGAATTGCGTTAATATGAAATTGCTAGCCTCAAAACAAATTTGGAATGAAACGAAATATGATCGTATAAATAAACCTACCTATCTGCTGAAGAAACTTAAAAAAAAAAATAAGCGTAACCTTTATAGAATGTTATATTATTGCCCAAAAAATATTCACTAAGCCAGTTTTATAAGAAATTTTTCCAAATGTGTAGCCATAAATTAACAACTTACCTTGAATTAATTACAACAATACGAAAATCGTCAGTATTTCTCGATGAAGCACGTCAATAATAAACTCGACTTCCCTCAGTGGCGTCTCAACCTTTACTAGTTATATAAAAGAATATAAATAATTACTTGTCTGTTCGATTCGATTTTCCTAATTGCTGGCCGAGCGAAAACAAGATGGACCTTGTGAAGGCCGCAGGAATACGCTGGATGCAGGAAGCACAGAACCGGTCGAAGTGGCGGAGCTAGAGGGAAGCCTTTTTCTAGCAGTGGACATGTTTCGGTTGAAATGATGATTATGATGATGATGAGCGCACACTAGACGACTTTGTGAATGCGACGGACATAGACTGCGGATTCTGTTGTACTGCGATTGTCGCAACAGCAATCCATAGGCCATTGAAATGAAATATGCCATGGCCATAATTTGTTGCACCCGCAATTGTAAATCGCGATACTCTAGATAGTATTATATAATATATTGGAAATAATCAAACGCCTGAGTCATATCACAAAATATGGCACTCATTTATCGACATTTCTAATAATGGTATACAAAAAGTCATAAATTGCCATATTAATGTTTCTGTGCTGTCTAAATCCGTTTTGTTTTTCACAGACATTGATATACAAAAAAAACCCAAGATATACAATCAGCGTCTCAAAAACGTCCGCATAGTTAATTTGCGCTGGTGTCAATACTATCGTCAGTAGAGATAAAACGGATATCCGGTAACTTATTCGGTATCCAGCCTATCCGGCGACCTAAATACTATCTGGGCGAATACCGGATAAAAAAGGTAATTAATTGCTTTATTTACTTATTATCACTTAAGAAATACAATCAGTAGTCAAAAGGTAATTCTACAACTTACAAAATGAATTAGTATTCATACTGCACTAAGGGCAAATTATGGTGAATGAATACTAATTTCTCTGCATTAAGAGGTAGTAAGCGGTCCCGCTTGTCTTCGTAAATAACGCCAGCTTCAGAAAAAGTCTTTCGTTGTACACTGCTGCAAGGTGCTGAAAGATAGATTTTGGCAAACTTTGTTAAATTTGGGTATTGTTTAGTATTAGCTGCCCACCAAGAATAAGGGGCAACGTTCCGTCGCATAGTCGGTGGTCGAATATCCGGCTATCCGGCTACAAAGTTGGCCGGCTATCCGGTATCCGGCTAAACTGTTACCCGTTTCATCTCTAATCGTCAGTCATCTTTTGATGACTGACGATTAGAGATGAGAGTCAGAGTTGATGATGGTGAGTCAGTCTTTTTGGACATTGCCTTGTAAAAACCACTCGAGTCTTGCGTGTAAGGTTGAATTTGCAAAAATATATGTTTTATCATAACCGACGTATAATTGGGTACAGTTTTGAGTGTTACTTTTGTTCGAGACTGTGCATCTTGGGTTTTTAATACAAAAAACCCAAGATGCATACATGTTATGTAAACATTACAGTTTTTTTGTATTATGGCTTTAAATTTTTGGCAGGGGGACTGTATAGAAATTCTGGGTACAAAGTTTACAGGACTTTACTAAATAAATAAAATACGTAATGAGACCTTGTTTTACGAAAATAATATAATTTAATTATTTTAGTTTAGGATATTAACTGTCCAATGTATGTAGTTTCAATACCTTCTTCGTATATATCATTTCTAGGTGGGAATACAGTGATAGGGACAGCCAGGGGACTGTGTTTTTAGAGCTTCTATCACGTCTAGAAAAAACCTAAAATAGTTATGACTCTAAAAACAATTTGCCCGTAAAGTTTCGGGGTTAAAGTTTCATTACGAGGGATTTGTTTTTAAATGATTAAATTACTTTTTGAAAAATTCGGTTGGGACAGCCGATTACGAGCTTACAGAGAAACGCCCGTATGTCAATGTTCATAGAGTTACTTTTTTATTGTATACTTCTTGTAGATGTATTTCCCATGATAAATAACTGGTATCATCTTCTTTCTTAATAAAGGATTACTTAAAGATGTTTTAAAAGCTAACGTAGCCGTACAAATACAAAGGTTAATTAAAGTGACTGAAATGACCGCATATGTCTGAAATTGACCTTAGTACCTTTGTAGCGATTCCATCAATACATCATATACAGTTTTAAGGACATTAGATATTATCTTTTCTATTATTATATCGTGTACCACACTACGTGGTAGATGCCTAAAGTTTTATGTTACGGGTGACTTAAATGCCTTTGGCTTAGATTTAGCATCAATTTTTTTTTTAATTTTGTCTACGAAAGAGTCTTAAAACATTTGTTTTTTGGGGATATTTTATTTTGTCTGATTAATTGTAACCTACTTACTTTGCATGTGGTCCTTGATTTATTTAAGATGTTGTATTGTCATTCTTCTATGATTTTTGTGTAACATTAATATTTTATTATAATATGTATAGTTAAGAATAAGTAACGGATTACCTTTCATTTTTGCGGTTAGGTTTCAGTCTGAATTGATAAAAGTATTCTTTTTACACGCTTTATATTAGCTTCACTTGTATGTTTGTTTGTATGTAACCGACTCCTTTGGACGCTATTTTGACCCACTTTAAACGGATTAGATTTCATTTAAAATTTGTAGACTTATCGAGGACCTATGAAAATTCAATAATTAAAAAAAATAGAAAAAAACACGCTTTTGTAGTTAGCAAAACTAAAAAATAGAAAATAAATAATAGTTTAAAAAAATAAAAAAACACGCTTTAAAAACCAAAGCGTGGGGTGCTTGATATTAATTGATTATAAAAAATACCTCAAAAAGCACCCCACGATTTTTAATATAATTAAATTATTTTCTACTTTTTAGTTTGGTTTTTAAAGCGTATTTTTTTAGTTTTTTTAAAACTATTATTGTTTTTTCGTACTGTTCAATTAAACGCCATTTAGGTTAATAAGATGATTTTTTATTTTTTTATACGGAAAGCAAACTTAAGTCGTTGATAAGCCGTAGCTTGAATTACAAGCTACGGCTTATTTTTTTTTAGTAGTGGACGTCTTATGGCTGAAATGATGATGATGATGACGAAACAAGAGAAATACACCTAGAAATGAAGTAGGTAGGTACTTGATGTTTTTCTCAAGAGAAATGTGGGTTATAGTAGAATTATAATTGTAGTAATATTGGCAACCGCTGAAGCGGTTTCTAACACATAAAAAATAACCATTGTGGTTGATCGTTCCGGGGACTGTTTTTGATGTTTACCAAAAGCTATTGAAATAGCTTTTGGTAAACAATCAATTTGCGCATCAAAAAGAGTCCCCGGAATGATCAACCACAATGGTTATTTTTTATGTGTTTGAAAATTGATTCGGAAAGTAAAATGATCGTCTACAAAATGCTGATTGACGATAAACACACAAAACATTGACAATTTCTTTTGATTGTTACGGGGACCCTGTTTTTTTGAGGGTTCTTCATCAAATGACTTCTCCCGCTCTGGGCGCTCGGGACACGTGTCAGACTTTTACTGACTAAAACCCACCCGTCTTCCTACAGTTACCTGTGCTAGGGGCCACGGTAACTCTTTCGAACAAATCCGCGACCCTGGCAGACATCGGCCCTTGCGGACCCTACCAGATGTTGCTGACATCTCTGACGGCGCGCGTGGCACACAACGCGCCATCGACCCGGGCATATACACCGTGACATTGTAATGGTTGTTTTCCCGCGGCAGAACAACTTGCCATAAGGAGTACTTTCGGAGCATAGAGTAAAAAAAAAATTAAGATATTTTTTGTTTTAAAATTATTAAAAACATATTCATCAACTCGATAAAACACTACTCAATAGTAACACTAGAGGTAACTTGTAGGTACTATTCGAATCGCACGCACCGCCGACAAAGGGAACAGCGATGCATAAATGTTTAACAAAAACTTTTTTCAAAAAAATAAACAACCGACTTCCAAAAAAACACTAAAAAGTGAAAAATAACTTTAATTTCGAAAGTCGGTGACTTTGGATATGTATTTTAGTTGTTTGTCACCGCCTTCCGAAATTAAAGTTATTTTTCACTTTTTAGTGTTTTTTTGGAAGTTGGTTGTTTATTTTTTTGAAAAATGTTTTTTATTTTTCACTTTTTAGTGGTTCACATGTGCTTACCCCTTCACAGCGTACCGGCGTGATGTTATGTTATTAACTGGCGTAAACAATTGACAGACATGAGATTTCAGCAATCCCTGTCCATTTGCTATCATTTATTGAGGAGTTCCGTTGCCTATCTCCGAAGTTCTTCATCAGGTCTTCACCAAATTGAAATGGAACCACTCCGAGAAAGTACTCTTCCAAAAACTACACAAATTGCTTCAAGTGTGCCTATAAAATTTGAAGAGTTCTCTCTATTTCTCCAGGATCCCATCATCAGATCCTGACGTGATGATCATGGGACCACCTGAGAAGTACACCCTTTCAAACAAAAAAAAATTTATCCAAATCGGCCCAGCCATCTTCGAGTAATCGGGGAACATACATAAAAAAAAAAAAAAAGGTTCCGACGAATTGAGAACCTCCTCCTTTTGGAAGTCGGTTAAAAATAAAGTCTCGCACGTGGTGATTTTTCACCATGGTTAATCTGCCATTTTTTAACCGACTTCCAAAAGGAGGAGGTTCTCAATTCGTCGGAACCTTTTTTTATTTTTTATTGTTTCTAATATTTTATTTGTTTATAAAACGATTGTATTACCAAGACAAAATCATTTCACTGCGGGAAAACAACCATTAAAATTTCACGGTCTATGTATATGATATATTTTATTGTTGAACGTGGAGAAATGCCTACTGCGCTACCACGGGGAGATAGCGTAGTTATGTGGGACTGTAACCCACTAAAACTCCACGGTGTCCTCCAGTGCCGCTCGAGGCGGGAACATCGAAACGCGCAAGCCATCCGCGATCCCGACGCGGCTGTCCGTCACCGGACCCTCCTCGGAGGAGAATAACCTATCACCGGCGCATCAGGACACATGGCACGCCGTGACCACCCCAGGAACTAAATGGCATAAGGGCCCCAGAAGACCTCGTATCTGGCACCCTTGGTCCCCCTACATCAGCTACATCGACACTCCTCCTCCCCTGCGGCCCCACCGCGTCCGCCATCAAACGGTGGCAGCCCCGTCCAGGCCACGGAAGGGAAGAGCGCTACTCAGAAGTACAGGCAGTCCTCCTGCGCCGCAGCATGTAACCCTCAGCCGCGATGCCTCCCATTCGACATCGCAGCCCGCCGCAGTTCCGATGCACCTCACCACAACCTACTTTTTGGCCGCTACGTCGTCGGCTTGGAGGCAAAATCCCTGAGGAGCGGCCCCACCTTGGGGTTCCTCTTCACTTCACCGTGGGAGGGTGACCACAGCTACTGAGCCCCCCCGCAACGACAATGCGGGAACTCACTGGGGCCCGGCCCTATAGATCGCCACTGCCAATACCCTATATAAGGACATTTTAGTGGACAGATAAGTCGGACTGTGTCCCTACATATTGCATCGGTTCTAAAAAATAGGTATGTTGCAGTCATCTTAATATCTTCCAGTTGTTGCCATGTGTCATTGCTTGAACTTATTTTAGAAGCATACTTACCTACAATTATTTTAATGATCACAGGATTTGTGATTGGTAATTGTTCAGAGTTAAACAAATAAACACCTACCAACACAAAAATCCAAACTAGTTTCACGTTGTTGGTACCAACGTCACGTCACGTTGCGATGTTAAAAATGTATTCTTATTCTGATTTTAATTCATAATCGTAATTTATAAACGTGGAGCTTGTGACTAAAGTAATAAACAGCCGCAAGGGTCGATCGATCAAGTTAAGCTATGTTTAACGCGGTTGGTGTGGGAATCGGTGACTATGTTTACATACCAAGACCCCTCCGTGTCTCAGAAAGCACGTTAAGCCGTTGGTCCCGGTTGTCATTTCTGGATCTTTAACAGTCGACGGGTCGTCAGAAGCCCGAAAATCTGACAACCAGTGTTACCAAGGGATATCATATTACTCAGTTACTGGGTTGTGGAGGTCAGATAGGCAGTCGCTCCATGTAAAATACTGATATTGAGCTGCATCCGGTTAGACTGGTAGCCGACCCCAGCATAGCTGGGAAAAGGCTAAGCAGATGAATCCTAATTTATAAACGTTGCCTAAAGTTAGGAGACGTGAGACGTCAAAAATGTCGCTAACTATTAGCGACATTTTTGACAATTCTCGCCACAGTGTTCTTGGTTAGCACGTGTGTTTTGAATTTGTTGTTGTTTTTATAGTGATTGTTGATATTTCTGTGACTTGTTAGTATATAAGTGTGTTTTCCTTGTGTTCGTAAACAGGTTTGTATTGTGATTGTCCTATCTGTAAACCGTTTTATCTAGGATGGATAAAAATAAATTCCCGATCCACCTGACATTCCAGGTCCTACATTACCTCTGTCCCCGAATCTACTCTCACAATTTACGGATGTTATTTATAGTGTTACAGAGATGGATTTAACATCATCCCAATTCAACCAATCTTCCAGTAAACGCTCCGGTAACGAAGATATCTTGACACCTTCCCCTACAAGCAAACAAAAGAAAAGCCAAGTTGGCCGTATCAAATACTCGGCAATGGTTATGGGTCCTTACATCGTTCACGTCTCCCATATAGAAGCCCAACCTAACTCAGGCACCACCTTACATCCAGTTAATTTTGGAAAGTTTTTGATTAACAACAACATTGCGAACATAGTTCGTGGTGGTGATAATAGGGTTGGTAGAAACCGAGTATCTGTAGAGTTTGCTTCCCCTCAGGATGCCAACTCTGTCTTGGTTAACGCTCTGTTACCCAAGTACAGCTATATTGCCTCTATCCCTACATTCAACATCACAAGGTTAGGAGTAGTCACAGGTGTTCCCTCTGATTTTTCAGAAGAAGAGGCTATCACTTTGTGCGGGACAAGCGATAGAACAGTGTACATAATAGAATAGTGTATATAAAGTGATACATAGACGCTCATAAGACAGTACAAAGTGAATAAGTTTACTATAATTTAATAATTCGTATAAGTTGTGTGATTGAGTACTAGGGGTAAGCAGTAGTTCAAGTGTTTATGTTATATTTTATATTGTCTTAGTTGATTTTATATTTTTCTTAGAGAGTTCTTATTACATAGAGTCCGATTATATATAGTTTTATAATCGTGTTTCTCGCTCCTTAAATTCGTCCCCGTCTAAAGCTGAAAATCTTTTACACAGTAGTGTGCCTAAATGTAGTCGCTTATTTAGTTTCGAACATGTAACGCCTGTGGATGTAGTTAACATATGTAACACACTTAAGTCTAAAAACATTGGAGATTACTGGGGCATCTCCATTAAGCTTTTAAGTAATATAATCGACATCGTAGCCCCCTATTTAGCTGTTACTTTTAATAAATGTGTTGATTTAGGATCTTTTCCTGACCTCATGAAGAGTAGTAAAGTCATACCATTATTTAAATCAGGTAATAAAAATAACGTTGGTAATTTCAGGCCTATTTCTATCTTACCTGCATTTAGTAAAATATTTGAAAAGTTAATACTCAAGCAGTTGCTAAGACATTTTAATTTAAATAGCCTACTTCATGATGATCAATATGGATTTACAAAAGGTCGTTCGACTACAGATGCGGGTGTTGCTCTGCTGAAACACATTTTTAACGCGTGGGAAAACTCGCAAAATGCTGTTGGAGTTTTCTGTGATCTCTCCAAAGCTTTTGATTGCGTGCACCATGACACGCTATTGCGTAAACTACGTTATTACGGTGTTCAAAACGAAGCTCTCAATGTAATAAGTTCTTATTTGCAAAATAGGCACCAATGTGTAGATGTTAATGGTGTGAAATCTTCCAGGCTACCAGTTCAGTTAGGTGTACCTCAAGGCTCAATACTAGGACCATTCTTATTCTTAGTGTATATTAATGACTTACCATACTATTTAAAGAGTATCTGTGACGTTGTGCTGTTTGCTGATGATACCTCTCTTATCTTTAAAGTAGACAGGAACAGACAAGATTTTGACGATGTAAACAGTGCACTTTCAATGGTTACGGATTGGTTTACCACAAATAACCTAGTTCTCAATGCCAAGAAAACGAAATGTATCAAGTTCGCCTTACCGAATGTTAAGAATCTAGGACCTAACATCGTCTTAGAAAATGAGGTGCTTGAAACTGTAGACTCGGTAGTTTTTCTGGGCTTAACAGTAGATGCCAAACTTCAGTGGGGATTACATATATCAAGCCTAGCGGGAAGGCTCAGTTCGGCTGCCTACGCCGTCAGAAAAGTAAGACAATACACTGACGTTGATACAGCTCGGTTAGTTTATTTTAGTTATTTTCATAATGTTATGTCCTACGGCATTCTGCTGTGGGGCAAAGCAGCTGACATTCAAAATATTTTTGTTCTTCAAAAACGAGCTGTTCGAGCCATTTACCAACTAGGTGCTAGAGTTTCTCTGAGAGATTTTTTTAAGGATATTGGGATTCTCACGGTCGCATCGCAATTCATCTTGGCCAACATCTTATATATCAGGCAAAATATACACTTGTATACTAAAAACAGTGATATTCATAATATTAATACTAGAAATAAGGACAAACTACGTGTTCCCTTTCACCGGCTTCATAAGGTTCATAACTCTTTTGTTGGTCTTGGTATAACTTTTTATAACAAGCTCCCCTCTTCTTTGCTAGATTTGAATTTTAATGCGTTTAAAGTTAAAGTTAAATCCACCCTCTGTTCAAAGGCTTACTATTCTGTCAACGACTACTTAAACGATAATAATTGTTGGTCGCTGTGATTAACTCAAGACAATGTTCATGTTCTTTCACCAGTATTAGCTTGACTACTGACAGGTTATATAATTATATTAGTTCATGTGTTGGTTTATTTTATTTGCCTGTACTATGTTTTCAATGTTTTGTTGGTATATAAGCCTATGCTAGCTGAGATATGGCAAATTTAATGTTTTTGTGTTTCGTAATGTTAATTACCCACTATTGTATAGAATCAAGTTCTTCTAACTTAACAGACAGCTGTGCTGCTGGGGAATTTGTTGCGCCACTTCTTCTTCCCAGCTAAAGCACTAGGAAGTGGTGAAGGGTGGGCGTTTTGGGGGGACTGTCTTATGTAATTTTGACGTTCAAAAAGTGCTGACTCTCAGCCTAGTTTGAATAAATGACTTTTTGATTTTGATTTTGATTTTGATTTTTGATTTTACCTATGTAAAATTAATAAAGTTAGCAAAAAACGCAAATAATGTAGCGCGGTCCTCGTTACGGTAAAGGGTCGAGGTATTTAAGTTAATAATGTTCAATATAGTGCCTCGCTCTGATTGGTTGATGTTTTGCGCGCGTTTTTTTTTTTATAATATTGTGCCTATCCCTAATTAGCTGACGCCTTTACCCGCGCTTTTTTGTAATTATGATTGGTCAAATCGATATTTTAAATCCTTGCAAAATTGTATAAAAATAGGAACATTTTTGTCATCCAACACATTCAGCGGCGAACTACCTAGAACAAAGTACTCCAAATATAGAAGCAAGAAGTCTCCAGTGGTTTCATTCCCCGCCAACCCAGCACACAAATGCGGCTATAGGCCACATTTAATGGTCCTTCGAACACGGATACTGCGGGGAAGAATTACCTGAAGATCACTACAGCATCACAGAGAAGATTTCTCAAGAGAATAGAAGAGTACTTTCAAGATTCGAAGAAAATCAGCTGACAGCATGCCAGTTACGCGCTCCGTGGGTAGGGGCCGCAAGCCGTCGGGAGAACAGAAGCCGTCGTCGTCCGAGACCACTACCTCGGCGACCGGTACCAGCGCGGAAGCCAGCACGGAATCGACAGTTACAGGGACGACCGCCACGGAAACTTCGGAACAGACAGACAACTCCGCGGCAACCGAGCCAACCACCGTGACTTCCGCGACCGCCAGAACCTCCTCGACCGCCACCGCCTCCGCCACAGCCGCCAGCGCCGCTGCCCCCTCCGTAACCCCGTCCACTGCGACGACACTAACTACGGGTGCGAAGGACAAACAGCTGATGAAGCCGCCCGCTACTGTCATCAATAGTGAAACTCGTCAAGAAACAGAAACCTCTACAGTGAAGCGAGTTATGAAGAACACCGCCGGTCCATCGAAGCCGACTGGACTACAGGATCTCCGCCCTACTAGCAACAAGGGAGGAGAGGGAGGATCTATCTACAGCAGAACAAAGCAACTCAAGCTTGCGAAGGCGAGAGAAGATTTACTACGCCTTCAAGTGAAACTAGCCGCAGCACGCCTAGCTACATTGGAGAAAGAAGACTCAGAAGAGGAAGAAGATGACGTCTCCCTCTACTCGAAGTCAGAAGTTAACGCAAGAGTGGACAACTGATTGGAGAATCAAGTGAATCGTCCGGTGTTAGCGATCACCAACGAACCACACTGCCCCCCAGAAGAACCAACGGTCGTCCGCACAGAAGAACCAATGCCAGCGAAGCATGAAGAAACACGTCAGTCACCGGCGGGAGGTCAAACCGACTTAGCCCTCCTAGCTGAAGCCATCACCCGGGCTGTCAGCGCCGCTCAACGACCCAAGTTCGTCGAGTTACCGATCTTCAGTGGGTCCCATCAGGAGTGGCTACCATTCCGCGCCGCCTACTACGAGACAGAAGCAATGTTCAGCACAGTTGAAAATACGAATCGACTCAGAAGAAACCTGAAAGGAAAGGCCAAAGAAGCGGTTGAAGGTCTTCTGATAACCAACGCGCATCCAGCTGAAGTGATGAAGACTTTGGAGTCAAGATTTGGAAGACCAGAAGCAATAGCCATGATGGAGATGGAGACGCTTCGAGGTCTGCCGCGCCTTACTGAGTCACCAAGGGACATCTGCATATTCGCCACGAAGGTCTCCAACGTAGTGGCGACATTGAAGACTATGGGTTGTTTCAACTACATGTACAACCCTGAACTCGCGAAGACAATAGTGGACAAACTGACGCCGACTCTGCGATACAGATACTCTGATTTCTCAGCCACGCAACCACGCGAAGATCCTTGCCTCATCAAGATAGAAAAGTTCTTCAAAAGGGAAGCGGAGCTGTGCGGACCTTACGCGCTGCCTGAACAGATGGCAGCACTTACTACGGCCGCTTCACAAAAGAAGACACAAAGGGTCAACAACGTGACTGAGAAGACACAAGCAACGAAGTGCTTCATATGTGAAGATAAGGGGCACACCAATGCAACAAAATGCGAAGAGTTCAAGAGGTTAGATGCAAACGCAAGATGGGACATGGCCAAATCCAAACGTCTCTGCTTCAGATGTCTTCGCTACAGAAACAAGACACACAACTGCAAACCCAAGTCATGTGGTGTCAACGGCTGCAAGTACTCTCATAACAAGATGCTGCACTATGAAAAGAAGACAGAGAAGGCAGAAGCAAAAGAAGAGCCCACAGAAGTCATCAACTCAACTTGGACAGTCAAGAAGCAATCGTTCGTGAAGATCCTTCCAATCCAGGTGAAGGGACCGAAAGGAGATGTCAACACCTTCGCATTGATGGACGACGGGTCAACAGTCACTCTCATCGACGACAGCGTGGTAAAGAGCGTCGGAGCAACAGGACCCATAGATCCACTGAAGATTGAAACCATCAATGACATGAAGGCATCAGAGTCAGCATCCAGAAGAGTCACCATCAAGCTAAAGGGGCTCAACGATCACGAAGAGCAAATACAAGCACGTACAGTGAAGAACCTGCAAGTCTCGTCTCAACGGGTTCCACAAGAACTAGTGGAAGGGTGTCAACACCTATCTGACATCCGAGGACATCTCACATATGCTAATGCGAAGCCACGAGTTCTCATCGGTCAAGACAACTGGCATCTTCTGCTGACGTCGGAAGTAAGAAGAGGAGACAAGAACCACCCAGTGGCATCTCTCACGCCGCTAGGTTGGGTACTCCACGGCAGCCAGACACGAACCTTCGGGAAGCAGATCGATTTCGTGTCACACATCACAGAAGATCCAGAAGAGAATTTAGAAAACCTCGTGAAGCAATATTTCGAGATGGACGCGCTCTGCATAAACCCCAAGAAACCGAAGACTGACCCAGAAGAACGAGCACTTCGTATTCTGGAGAAAACCACCACGAAAATAGAAGAAAGAAGATTCCAGACCGGTCTTCTCTGGCGTAAAGAAGATGTCAAATTCCCAGACAACTACGAAAACTCACTGAAGAGGCTCTTCAATATAGAGAAAAAGATTGATCGTGAACCCGCATTGAAGAAGAAGTACGTCGAACAGATGGACGCTCTTATTGCAAAGGGGTACGCTGAACCTGCCCCGAAACAGAAGACAGCTGACAAGACTTGGTACCTACCTCACTTTGCGGTAGTCAACCCGATGAAACCAGAGAAACTCCGGGTAGTACACGATGCCGCGGCCAAGACCAAAGGGGTGGCACTCAATGACATGCTACTCAAAGGCCCTGATCTACTACAGTCACTACCGGGCGTCGTCATGCGGTTTCGACAACACATTGTCGCAGTTACAGCGGACATCAAAGAGATGTTCATGCAAGTCAAGCTGCGAACAGAAGATAGAGATACACTGCGATACTTATGGCGCGGGGATCGACGAGACGACCAACCTCCAGAAGAGTACCGAATGACGTCGTTAATCTTCGGAGCATCGAGTTCCCCTTCGACAGCAATCTACGTCAAGAACATGAACACCAAACAGCACGAGAAAACTCACCCAGAAGCCGCAGCTGCTATCATACAGAAGCATTACGTCGACGACTACTTAGATAGCTTCAGAAACCTCGAAGAAGCCAAACGCATCACGAAGAGTGTGCGAGAGGTACACATGAAGGCCAGCTTCGAGTTGAAACAATGGAAATCGAACTCAGCGTCACTCCTAGAATCACTTGGAGAAGACAACCAGACAGAAGACATGGAACTCTACAGAACAGAAGAAAAGACTGAACGAGTCTTGGGTGTCATCTGGAAAATCAACTCAGACGAGCTCACCTTCAACCTCAACTTAGCCAGAATACCTTCCACACTCATAGAAGGTAAACAGCCGACAAAAAGGGAAGCACTAAGAATAGTGATGTCACTCTTCGACCCACTCGGGTTCGCTTCGCCTGTCACAATCAGGGCGAAGCAACTCCTCCAGGTAGTTTGGCGCAGAGGAACAGCTTGGGATGACAAGATCGACGAAGACCTGGCAGAGCAGTGGGAAATGTGGATGGGGCATCTGAAGAACCTCCAAGAAGTAGCAATCCCGCGGCAATATCTCCACTACAGCGACGCCGCCTCCCTAGAACTCCACGTCTTCAGTGATGCCAGCGAGTCAGCCTACTCTGCAGTCCTCTTCTGGAGAGCAGTGATGACAGACGGTGAGGTCGGCCTATCCCTCATCATAGCCAAAGCAAAGGTGGCACCTCTGAAGTTGACGTCGATCCCAAGATTGGAGCTACAGGCAGCCGTCATGGGAACTAGACTCGCAGAGACAGTGGTCGAAGAGCTCGAGAGGAAGCCTGACCGCAAAGTGTTCTGGACAGACAGCAAGACGGTACTAACCTGGATAAGAACAGGGTCACGTTCATACAAACCCTACGTGGCTCATCGTCTAGCAGCAATAGAAGAGAGTTCCAAGGTCAACGACTGGCGCTGGGTTCCGACAAAGCTGAACGTGGCGGACGACGCCACTCGAGACGTACCATCAACATTCGACAGACATCATCGATGGTTCAAAGGGCCGGACTTCTTATACCAAACTGAAGATTCTTGGCCGACAGCGACCGCAAGGACAACACCAGAAGAGCCTTCCGATGAAGAGAAGACGCATTACGTGAGCGACAAGGGAAGACTGAAGCTCGCAGAGGGTCTGCCTGATCCAACTACGTTCTCCAACTGGGATCGACTTCGATACTCAACAGCACGTGTTCTGCAGTTTATTCAACTCTGCAGAGCCACCAAACATAGAGTCAACTACAGAAGAACGAAGAAGAACAAAGAAGCAGATCCCACCTGGCAGAAGAACAAGGCTACAGTTAAACAACAGGCGCCCACGATGGCAAAGTCATCACAAGGTGGAAAGAAGCGGCTACCAGTCACAGCCGAGCAGCTCAAGACAGCCGAAGAACTCCTGATGCGGTCCTCTCAAGAAGAATCCTTCGCAGAAGAAATAGATAGTCTGAACAACGGGAAAACGATCAACAAAGAAAGCCGCCTTCACCAGCTCAGCGTCGAGTCCATAAACGGCGCACTGAGACTCAGAAGCCGTATTCGAGCGGTCCAGGACGTGAAGGAAGAATCCAAGAACCCGCTGGTAATCGACGGTGATCATCCTACGGTCAAGCTCTGGGTACAGGCTGTACATCGACAACTCCATCACGCTGGTGTAGAAGCCACAGTAAACGAGTGTAGGCAACAGTATTGGGTACTACGACTGCGCCCTATCACCCGCACAATACTGCGAACATGCCTATTCTGTAGAATGAAGACACAAGTACCGCCGCATCCAAGAACCGGGGACCTACCAGCGTGTCGTTTAGCTCATCACAAGCGACCCTTCACCTTCACTGGGGTCGACTACTTCGGACCTCTCTCAGTGACCGTCGGACGAACTCGACAAAAAAGATATGTGGCCATCTTCACATGTCTCACGATGCGAGCCATACATCTGGAAGTCGTCGGCTCGCTTAGCGCCGACTCCGCGGTGATGGCAGTTAGAAGAATGATCGCACGAAGAGGTTGCCCAACTGAAATATGGTCGGATAACGGCACCAACCTGAAGGCCGCCGACAAGGAACTACAACAGGCGATCGACGCAGCGACTGCAGAAGAAGCAGCGAAGAGGACCATCTCCTGGCGCTACATACCGCCTGAGCTCCGTTTATGGGCGGAGTCTGGGAGCGAATGGTTCGCTCCGTCAAAACGGCTCTCACCGCGACGTTACATGAGCGTCATCCGACAGAAGAGGTCCTCACGACTCTACTAGCGGAAGTAGAGAATACAGTTAACAGTCGTCCGCTGACTCATGTCTCAGTCAGCCCAGAAGATCCAGAAGCCCTAACTCCCAATCACTTCTTGTTGGGAGGGCCAGGGCGCGTGCCACAACCAGGCACTTTCACCGAACAAGACACCCTTTCACGATCCAGCTGGCGGGCCGCGCAGAGGCTAGCGGACATCTTCTGGCTACGCTGGGTGAAGGAGTACCTCCCTGAGCTCCAACACCGGCGGGAGCCCCATGGACGAGGTCAAGCAGTGCAGGTCAACGATCTCGTGCAAATCGTCGACCCGAACCTTCCCCGCAACGTGTGGATCCGTGGAAGAGTCGTCGCTACGTACCCAGGCCCCGACAACGTCGTGCGGACGGTGGACGTGCAGACCAAGGGAGGTGTTCTGCGCCGGCCAGTAAGGAAGCTAGTGATCCTGCCCCTGACTACAAGCAACGAGCCGCACCGGAAGTTGATACGACGCGGTCGCACGGCGGGAGTGATGTGCGGGACAAGCGATAGAACAGTGTACATAATAGAATAGTGTATATAAAGTGATACATAGACGCTCATAAGACAGTACAAAGTGAATAAGTTTACTATAATTTAATAATTCGTATAAGTTGTGTGATTGAGTACTAGGGGTAAGCAGTAGTTCAAGTGTTTATGTTATATTTTATATTGTCTTAGTTGATTTTATATTTTTCTTAGATAGTTCTTATTACATAGAGTCCGATTATATATAGTTTTACCTATGTAAAATTAATAAAGTTAGCAAAAAACGCAAATAATGTAGCGCGGTCCTCGTTACGGTAAAGGGTCGAGGTATTTAAGTTAAAAATGTTCAATATAGTGCCTCGCTCTGATTGGTTGATGTTTTGCTCGCGTTTTTTTTTTATAATATTGTGCCTATCCCTAATTAGCTGACGCCTTTACCCGCGCTTTTTTGTAATTATGATTGGTCAAATCGATATTTTAAATCCTTGCAAAATTGTATAAAAATAGGAACATTTTTGTCATCCAACACATTCAGCGGCGAACTACCTAGAACAAAGTACTCCAAATATAGAAGCAAGAAGTCTCCAGTGGTTTCATTCCCCACCAACCCAGCACACAAATGCGGTTGTGGGCAAATCCTTAAAGTGCATCGACTTAATAGGAAAGTTCAGAGAGACAGGATTAACGAGTGGACACCAACTGAAACTTGTGTGATCAAATTCGATGGACAAGTGTTACCTAAAATAATCTTCTGCTGTTTCACATCCCTTCTTGTAGAACAGTACATCTTTCCTACCGTTCAATGTCGAAAGTGTTGCCGATTTGGACATGTGGCTACTGTATGTAGATCTAAACCACGCTGCAGCAAATGTGACCACGATCACCCAGGTGATGGTTGCAACATTTCTGAGGGCGAGGCGACAGTAATGGCTGAGAAATCCATGTCTTATGTTGAGGCTAGCAAATTCGTTCCGACGGCTTCTCGCAACTATGCCAACATAGCGAAAACTCCAAGTTCTCAGTCTTATCGCAAGACAGTATTCCTAAAACCTAAATCTCATGCCCCTCTTTCCCCGTCTTATGACAAAGCTGCTCACCAGTAGATAATTATTTCCCCTCCACTTTCACAGCCTATAATGGCTGAGCTTTCAATAATAATGTCTCTTCCCTTAATAGTACTTCCTCTATTATTGAACTGTTAATAAAACTGTTACCTATAATTATTTCTTCTTCTTCTTCTAATCCTCAATCACCGTCCAACTTTGCCGATCAACGTATAACTCTTCTCTTAGACATTAGAAATGGCGTCTCGCCAAGTATTTCTTCCGTGGAATGTGAGGAACGTGTGGCATAAAAAGCACGACCTCATATTTCTTTTAAATAAATACAAGCCGTTGGCTTGTTCCATAGCTGTGACTTGGCTTACTCCAAGTCTTAGCTCCCGTATGCCGCATTTTAACATCCTAAGATGTGACCGATCAGATGGCTATGGAGAGTCGGCCCTCTTAGTCAACGATCGGGTCCCTCTTCTGTTTGCCCTTTACTTTGTCTTCACTTACAGGTGATATGAGCATTGACACAGGGAAGGCTGAGGGCATCACAGTGTTTTCCATTTATATCGCACATCCTCACCATGATTTTTTAATAACTTTAAGAGATATTTTTTCTAATGTTCATGGTCCGATACTGGTCATGAGCGACTTTAACTGCCACCATTACAGATGGGGGTCTGAACGCTGTGATGCCTTTGGCGTAGCTTTGGTTGAGTTGTTGGACAATCTGGATCTCTGCATTTTAAATAATGGTTGCCCAACATGCAGATCTCTTCTTGGACAACAAAAGAGCTGTGTTGACCTAACCTTTTGTTCGGTTGAGCTAGCAGCTTCGACCCATTGGGAATGTACAACCTTGTCTCATGGTACCTAGTGACCATTACCCCATTGTCATATGGTTGCTTAATAAGATGTATTTAGAGAAAACTTCTCTTCCACTTTTAAGTATAACCTGTCCAAACCAGATTGGGCAAAATTTACTTCATTATTGGAGGATAAAATTGATGTACTTCCTAATTTAAATTCAAGTTTATTAAATCCTTCTGGTCACGGCCATGCCAAGAGATGTTATGAAGAATTTGTTTCAGCCATCACCTCCAGTGCGGACTCCTGCTTCCCATTGAAAAATTGTGCCCGTGATAAAATACCTTCACCGCCGTGGTGGAATCCAGAATGCACTTCGGCAATCAGGGATAGGAATGAGGCCGAGGTGTGTTATAATGTGGATATGAGCACCGAAAATCTATTGGCATATTTGCAGATTAACGCTAGATCTAAACGTTTTCTTCGTAAGAAGAAACGTTCAGGTTGGATGAAGTTTTGCACCGCCTTATCTCCCTCTAGTCCAGTTTCAGCTGTCTGAAAAATATCAATAGATTTAGACGTGGGTGTTCCCCATCAATCTTTTCACCAATCACTAGGGAAACTGCTCAACATTTTTTTGACAAGATAGCACCATCATATGTTCCATTCTCATCTGAATGTGAAAACGCACCCCTACATAGTGTGACAGAGGATCCTTTCGATGCACTTTTTACTTTGGAGGAATTAAATGTGGTACTCAAACATGTCCGGGACTCAGCTCCTGGTATTGATGGTGTGCCATATTCTTTCATAACCCATTCTGGCGAAAAGGCTAAAATCTTTTTTTTATTATTTTAAATTATTGTTACAGTCATGGTTGGGTTCCAGATCAGTGGAAGTTGCAAATTATTATTCCTCTGTTGAAACCAGACAAACATGCAGTGGCATGATCCGAATGGCCTTAGGCCAATCGCGCTATCTTCAGTCCTACCCAAACACCTCATTAAAAACCGCCTCGACTGGATAGTCGAATCGAGAGACTTAACTACTGCCAAATCATCAATTTGGTTTCAGGAAAAGGCTTAGTACAATGGACAGTATTGGTATATTAGTTACGGATGTCCGCTTAGCCTTTCCTCGAAATGAATCCGTTGTTGCCACTTTCCTCGACATCTTCTCTGCGTATGACAACGTTCTTCTTCCCGTACTCAGGCAAAAACTGCAACAGCTGAGTGAGGAGTTCAATAGAAGGCAGACATGGAAGGGACTCCCTCAAGGCTATGTCCTCAGTCCCATACTCTACAATCTCTATACGGCTGATATTGGATCCCGCTTAAATAATAATTGCCAGTTGTTACAATACGCGGATGGCATTGTTCTTTATGTGACAGATTACTCCATAGATGACGCTGCGTCATCGTTGTGTCTCTCTCTAGTCTCTGCTGGCTTTTAAGCCATGGACTATTTGGTGCAGATAGCGACGGAACGTGGGCGAACCATGGAATGGTTTTCAATTACTTTTTACGGATGCCTCGAAACTAACCGATCTTACTCACACTGGCGCTGCGGTCTATTACCAAAGCTCCAAAATAATCCTACAATTTAAATGCCCCACGGAGTCTTCTGTATTCACTGGCGAGTGTGTGGCTATACTATACTGGAAGCTTGTCTTTTCATTGAGTCACAATAGGTCGTAACCCTGATGAGCGTTGCATATGAGATCCGACGACAAAGATGAACAAACATCTTTAGTCAAAGCGTCAACACATTCGTTACCCTTAATGCCACAATGACTAGGTATACAAACCAGCTCAACATCTTTTTGATTACTAGCGCTGGACATAAAAGAGTTTTTAATTTTTATAAATAAAGAAGCTGTGCAATTTACGGATTATTTCTTATACGGATTTTGAGCTAAGGCTTGCAAACTGCTAAGGGAGTCTGTAAATTGAAGGACTGCTGTTCTTCACAACTTGCTCGCTTATATCACACATTTGACCTGCTCAGAGGTAGTGTTGCAGTCACTTAAGGGATGACTCACCAGAATACCAGTTTGCTGCTCTTGACTCGATGGAATGCAGTGCAATACGGCTCGTAGGTGACGACGCGCTAACAGCCAGCAGCTCATCGGCAAAACGTTGCTTGCGTGTTGATCTTCTACAGATTGATTTTCGCAGTTTGTGCAGGAACTCCACGACCTTATCTTACCATCTCCCATCGACTACTAGACGTAGCTACTGCTGCCTGCAGGCTACCATCTGCGCATATCTCGACGAGTCGCTTCTCCTCCACTATATATATATACACGGCCAAGGAATGGGACTCTATTTGCGTCTCCATCTCTATAATCCGACAGTTTACAAAAGCAAGTCAACAACACAGCAACAGCAACTGTCATCTTCTGGTCACGCCAGTTCGATCGTAGATCTCATGCAACGCTTTCTATCAAGCGAGATGAGGTCACCATCATCACATGTAATAAGCTCCCCAAGACTGGCGATGTCAATATTTAAATGTGGATAGGTACATCCAACTCTGAGCCTGCTTCTACACCTGCTGCTACTGCAAGATCAATCTGCCCAGCCTCTTACTATGTTGGGGTCGGCTTCAAGTCTAACTGGAGGCAGCTGAATGCCAGTGTCAGTGTCAATGTGCTGAGCGAAAAGAATTTCTTAAGTTAATTAATTCCCTAAAAGATAAGTAAAATAATAGTTCACTAATGCCCTGACAGACCTTGGGGGCTTACTTAAAGGGAAACTAGTCGCGGGCTCGAACTCACTGATGGGCCTGGCTAAAAAGCACGCTGTCTCACCAGGCATCGTGTCCGACAGAGGTAGTATCACTGATGAGCAGTTAGAGCTTGTCTACACGTACAATATTATTGAGTGAGATGCAGGATCATTTACAGTACAACAGGCGCATAAAAAATTAAGAATAAGTCAATGACCAATACATTTTACTGTATTTTTCGATATTTGAGCTTTGTCGGTCCCAACTTCGTTTTTCAGATTTTACACTTTTTTTATTACTTAAACAAGCCCAAAGTTAGGTTAAAATAGCAAGAAAAACGGATCTTTGTTGGCTCCTAACTTTTTAATGGCTTTTTATTTTAGTATTCTGTTTCCGTACAGACAATATTAATAATGGGACAAAACCATATATTCATTTTTGATGTACTTTGTCGAACAGTGGAGTAATACACTCCCGAAGTTTATATGGGAAAAATGTGGACTAGATTCACCTTAATGCCTAAAGCCACAGCTTAAATAGAATTTTCTAAAAACCTGTTTTTATTTTCGGTTCGATTCGGTTTAACATTTCGTAAGGCTCATTTTAAAACGACTCGAAAAAACCAGAAATAAAACAAAAAGGAGTCGGTTTCACAAAAAAGGTTAACAATTTAATGGCCAGTGGTAGTGTTAAATCACAGGCAAGTTCATAATTTAGCGAATTAAGCTTGTTTTTTTATATTTAATTATCTCACTTTTGATGGTTTGATATTACGTGACGAAATCTCCAAAATGGCTGATTTAAAGTAAACAAAATAATTAAGCGATTGGAAAACGCAGTAATGCCAATCCCAATAGGGGTTTCAGTATTCAACCATTTTAGTATAGATCGCGGCACGTAAGTTGAACCAAAATCAGAACAAACAACCGAAGTTAGGAGCGCGTGAACTCGTTGCCTCGCCCGGTAAAAGAATGAGGTCACCTTCTAGCATACTCATTGATGTAACGTGTACTGAAGTTTGGAAATAAATTACAGATCGCGGCATGTAAGTTGAAACAAAATGCGCCATTTTGACTCAACTTACGTGCCACGATCAGTAAGGAACTCCATGTTATTGTCTTAAGAACATTGCAAAAAGTTAATTGCTATCATTATTTCGGTTTCTAGCAGCTAATAAAATACAGGTTTACATTGGGTTTACCTTTGAAATTAGCTCGACTTAGTGTGTGGGAATGATATCTAGTAGGTAGGTATAAGTACTTATTAAAAACTAGAATCTAACAATGTTGCTTGGCACCACTTTGTAGAGCAAATAAACACCTACCTACATTTATGAGGAGACCTGTCTCTCCACAATGATATGAAATAAATTATTTATTTTTGTAATTTATTGGTAAGTAAGGTCGAGGTGGCGAAGTCCGTTTTTAACTTAAATGTATGTTTTGAATATTATTGATGACTAATGATTAATTATTTATCAGTTACTTTTACAAACGTCAATGTAACTGTTGTCAACATGAAAATAAGCGTGTATTTTTAAAACGTCGTAAGTAGACGGACTTTCCCGAGTACTTGGGGCAACTCCGTCATAAGCATAAATTGTTTGTAATATGATAGATATTTTGCAGCAACCATATTCAGTAAATATTCGAAATTAAAAGTTTATCAAATACATGCTTTAAGTGCCAAGATATAAGGTAGCAAAATCATGAAGTGGGGTAAGTCCGGTATATTTGCAAAGGCAGGGATTGTCAACATCTAGATCAGTAAAATTATATTTTAATATTCTGACTGTAGGGTATAGTAGGTAAGTATGTTTATTGGTTGCATCTAAAATTCAATGTGAAAATTGATATGTTTTGCTATTAAGACGATATATACAATACAAACTAGATCGAGGTGGTCTTTTTTAAACCATAGAAAAACGAAATGGTAACAAATAAACACACTTGGTTATATCTGTACTTTTTGAACAGATAGCACATTATTGAAATTAAAGGTATTAATAAAACCCTTTTTATTTCTATTTTTTATTCAAATTAATTATTTTATATTGTTGATACAATGAAAAAAAAAATACAACGTACATACGAAACGAACTAAGTTACCTACAACATGTACACAACAACAACAACAACAACAACATGTACTCTATTATAAAAAAAGTAATTAAACCCTGTAAATGCTGACAAAGCTACGACCTCTATACGAATTTTAAGCCATAATGTAGAGAACATTATAGCTTAAAATTCGTTTGATTTTGACGGTGCGTGTCCTATTTCTTTTTTTGCACCACAAATATTTCTGTAAATATGTATTGAAGAATTGAGAATGAAGAGTTATAATTAAGCCTATTCACATTGTGAGTATAAATATAAATATTATCATCATCGTAAACAATGTGTAGTTAGAAATTAATCAATTTATTTGTCCGCCATCTAGTGGCCCGATTGTACTATTTTGCCTTTAGCGACTTGCGAGCGAGTGAAATAACATAACTCGAATAGCTCTGTTGTGCCAATCATGATAATGATACATAGATGGCTCTGATACGTCGTATCATATTTTACACGAAACTGTTAAATTGAAAATGAAAGAGTCGCGATTTTGTTGAGGATTACCGGTAGGTACTCTTGGTACTTAATTTATCTTTAAGGGTAACATCACGCCACGCGCCTGAATTCACCGCAGGGTTAGGCAGAGGCATTCCTATTTAGTCTAGGTAACAGTACACCAACATTTTTACAGTTGTATTTCTAGTTGTTGATAAATACATATAGAAATATTCATTTACACATAATAAAAAAATGGTGCTATCAAAAAAACATTTTTAAAGGCAATAGCAATATTACTTACTATTAGGAAATACGAATCTTGATAAGTACTGCGATACGGTAGTGTTTTTTTTTGTTATAAGTATGTCGGCTTGCTCTATGTTTGACCCCTAGGCACGCCACTGTGGGTAGGATAGCCCTTGTTAAGACTGGTTGCCAGATTTTCGGGCTTCTGACGACCCGTAGCGACTTTCAAGAACCACAAATGACAGCCAGGACGCCGGGCCGGCTTAACGTGCTTTCCGAAGCATCATCATCATCATAAGGATGATCACCCACCCACGGACCAGCCGCGGCAAGCGTAGTTTAATCTGATCGATCGACCTGTGCGACTAAAATTACTTAGCTACAAGCCCCAAGCTAATTTAATCTGACCCTGTATGTAAAATCGACCTTGGGATAGTTGGTCAATGAATTGATTCGGTGAGTTTTTTTTCGTCACAACCTTCACGAGTCAGGGTATCATATTTTCCATAGCGGATTCCCGGCCACCGTAGGCGCGGGCTTGCGGACGGCGAGTAATTTGTAGCTCGTTGTCCGGTAAGGACCAAGCCCGGGTCGATGGCGCGTTGTGTTCCACGCGCGCCGTCAGAGATGTCAGCAACATCTAGTGGGGTCCGCAAGGGCCGATGCCTGCCAGGGTCGTGGATTTGTTCGAAAGAGTTATCGTGGCTCTAGCACAGGCAACTGTAGGAACACGGGTGGGTTTTAGTCAGTAAAAGTCTGACACGCCCTCCCGAGCGCCCAGAGCGAGAGAAGTCATTTGATGAATTCCAATCCAGAAAAGGGTATCATATTTTTAATAATAAAAACACGTTTAGTCATGCTTTTAAAAGTTTTTATTTTTCATTTTACATCAATTGGCATTTTTTATTATAACTCAATTTTTTAAAAGAGCCTGCCCATAACTAATGGAATGTTTTATTTTTACAATATAACAAATAGGTACAATATTGCTCTTGAATAAGTTTTAATTTTCAGTAAATATAAAGCTTTGTATAAAATTACTCACATTTTGTACCTATAAAATACCTGTCTAGTAGTATCATAATTCATTATAATATCTACCTAAAGGTCTAAAAAATATCAGTAATAGTTTTGTCACAAAGAAATTCACAGAAAATAAATTATGTAGGTAGGTAGGTACCTGGTACAGTCACGTAAAAAAGTCCACAAATTAAGGTTCCGTACCCATAGTGTGCCAACCCTATTACTAAGGGAGGTGCTGCTCGATTTTAACGTATTTTTTTAAATTTCATTTATGATCGTTTTTTTAATATTCAATAATCATTAACCTCTCAATCCCCGCTAATGAGACACAATTGATTTTCTATTGTATCGTACCGAAAAGCGTCCGCGCGGTACTTGACTGTTAGCCGTCGCATCTAAAAGGGGATTCAAAGTAACAGCATGTCAAAGTTGCAAAACTAACTTAAAAAAATAAACCCTCCAGGTTCGAAACGGACTCCCACACGAAGGGTTCCGTGCCGCCGTACAATATGTAACACTACATATTTAAATAAAATAATAAAAACACGTTTCTTGTAATTTATTTTTTAACTTTATTTATTCTTATTATTTTTTGTTATAGCGGCAATAGAAATAGATATTCTGTGAAATTCTAACTGTGGACCTATTACAGTTAATGAGATACAACCCGCTGACAGTCAGACGGGCGGTCTATGGAGGCTTAATATGCTATGGCCGCTCGAACAACACATAATAATATAAAGTTGAAAATAAAAGGGCCACACAAGAAACATGTTTCTTTTTGAGCGTTAAAATAATGTAGTGTTAAATATTACACGGTGGTTCGGAACCCTTCGTGTACTCGTTTATACAGGCTGATTTTTTAGTCACCGTCCAAATTTTTCAGGGTGATAGTACCCGTGAAATTGAACAACTTTCTCCAAGAAACAGGGGTCGAAATATGAAAAAAAAATCGGACCTCCCATATAAAATCAATAGTCAGCTAATCGATTTTGTATAGGAGGTCGAATTTTGTATAGTGTAAACCCTGTATAGTGAAAAAACCGTATTTAGTAAATAGGTGTAGATAATGTAGAGAGATACACATGTGACTGTTCTTAAATAATCCCAGGCTGGCAAAATGTTCGTTTTTCCTAAAAGTGTCTAGCTAAAGGTGTAGTGCTCCTTATACAGGTAGTAAGGAACACGGCTTGAACTTGAACTTTCTTGCATCTTTTGACACGAGACTGAACCTGGTTTCCCTAATTCTCTTCTTTCTTAAATATCTAGAGTAAAACCACACCTTAATCGTTTATTTAAATCTTAAATTCGCAAGATCCTGGCAAATTACGAGGCTCACAGTGTTAGATACTAAATCAATATATAAATAAGGCACAAACATATTAACACAGCCAGCTATTTGTATGCTCACATATAAAAATTGTGCATTATAAATCTTTTAATATATACATATACGAACACATCAGCATCATGAGTAAGCGATTGGGTAATTAAAAATAATAGTTTTAAAAAACTAAAAAAACACGCTTTAAAAGCCAAACTAAAAAGTAGAAAATAATTTAATTCTATTAAAAAGCGTGGGGTGCTTTTTGAGGTATTTTTATAATCAATTAATATCAAGCACCCCACGCTTTTTAATAGAATTAAATTATTATCTACTTTTGTTCTATTTTTTGTATTTTTTTTCTATTTTTTTTTATAAATTATTGAATTGTCATAGGTCCTCGATAAGTCTACAAAGTTTAAATGAAATCGGACCGTTTAAAGTGGGTCAAAATAGCGTCCAAAGGAGTCGGTTACATACAAACATACAAACAAACAAACAAACATACAAGTGAAGCTAATATAAAGCGTGTAAAAAGAAACAATTACCCAGTTACAAAAAATACCCTACAAGTAGGTAAGCAAATGCCCTAGCAAGTTTAGTTATGTAATTTGAAGAATGTAACTCATCATCATCATCATCATATCACCCGAAAGACGTAACTGACTGCTGACATAACCCGAATGCTGGACATAAGCCTCCCCCAAAAGGGGGGATTTGTCATAATCGCCACGCTTGGCAGGCGGGTTGGCGATCGCAGTATGGTGATCAAATGCATAGAGAACGCTGCTGCCCATTCTCTAGTAAGTCCCTTAGTCGCCTTCTACGACACCCACGGGAAGAAATGGGATGGTGCTATTCTTTTACGTGCGGCACCACACGGAACTAAAGAATGTAACTATTCATAGAAAATTGTTTTCTGTCTTTATTATTTCAAAACCAATCACTTATGATGCTGACTGTACCTACCGCTAGTACCTGCAAAACCACGGTAAACCAAAAAGAAATAGGTGACTATTTTACTTATCTACTTAACTAACGCTTAAAGTGGAAGTGCCAGACTAGCCCACGAAATTAAAATTTTCATACGTTTTTTGCAATTTGCAGGTGAGTGGGTTTTTTTTTGAGGGTGGGAAATCATCAAATAACTTCTCCCGGGGTGGAGCAGGAGGGCGTGTCAGACTTTTACTGACTAAAACCCACACGTGTTCCCTCAGTTGCCTGTGTGCCACGGGCCACGGTATATCTTTCGAACAACCCGCACCCCTGGCATGTCAGTGTCAGGTTATTTATTGAGCAAAATATGATTTGCGACCGCTACCTATGTATTAACAGGATTATAGAAATTGAAATCTGATGATTTTTTCAAGGTTCGTATTGATAATAATTCTGTAAAGCCATATTTTGTTACGGTCGTGAATCATATTTTAATCAATATACAACTTGACCCTGACCTCCAAATTGCAAAAAAACGTAAGAGCTGCCGCATCCACCTTAATCCAAAAAATATAGGATCACACACGTTTATTATAACTACTGTCTGTTCGCTGAGAGTTGATAAATATTATGCTACGTCTCCGAATAGCGACTGTCGCTTAATTATCGCAAACTATAAGGCGGCTGTCGCTTATCTCCCGCTTTCGCCGTTTTCGTGGTACGAGGCACGCAGGTGTTGTGAACTGCGGCCCGAACGGCGAGCGGACGCGGCGGCCATATTGCCTATAAATAATTAGCGGGCTGCAATTTGTAATGATTGAAGAAACCCTGACTTTATCAACTCTCGGCGAACAGACTTAATTAAGTATACTATTTACGTTTAGTAAAGCAGAATATTGTCATGTCTACTCGTATTTAAACTATCTAATATTAGTCTATGTCTAAAGATCTGAAAGTGGCTTCTTTTGATTTCTTCCCCTTCTTCGATGTCTTCCAAAAGTTCTCGTTCAAAAATGTTTCTCTGGAATATCAGAAAGTTTTGTGTTATACAGGGTGAATTTGGCCAACCAAGCGTTTCTGGTCCATAGTTTCGGTCTAATCAGAAATTATGGGCTGGTTTTTCTAATCACAGCGAAACTGTACGAAAGTAGAAACTTGTCCTATATACAAGATGTAACAGAATTAACGCCAGACCTCATGCACCCAATTAGAGAAGGTATTGAGTTAAAAGCATAATACAATTGCCAAAACTTTGTTTTTAACCTAACTGTTATTAGAAAAACGTGTTGACCCTAACATTACATTATGCTTTTAAAATTGAGTCTTATTGCCTAGAAATAAGATTTAATTTTCTTTGGCTCCATCGGCGGTAAGTAAGGCAAAATACATAATTAAAAAAAAAACCTATTAAAAAAATACTGAAGTCGATTCAGTAGTCCTTTAGGAACAAACTAGTTTTAGGTCTTGCGTTAATGCTGGAATATTGCTTTAAAGTCGATAGAGACAGAACGATAAAACGGTCTGTCTGGGGCGACTGGGCCTTCGTAGCATAATCAGCCTATCATTTCCCCACTGCTGGGACGCAGGCCTCCTCTCTGTAAGAGGGAGTGGGCCGTAATCCACCACGCGGGCCCAGTGCGGGTTGGCAGATGTTAGATGCCTTCGAATTTTTGGTTCCACACACACACACATGCTGGTTGCCCCACGATGTCTCCTTCACCGTTATGAGAGCAACGGTAATGAAATAATAAAAGCGTCTCAGAGTTCGAACCTATGACCTTGTCGACCCGTAAGTCGCGTCCGTGGACCAACACTGCTCTCCACTCGGCCACCACTGCTTAAGAGCAGCAGTAATTGAATACTAAGGTATTCAATGCAAAAATGGGAAGACTATAGACTTACCGTTGTTCCATGACTACTTCCAAGGCCTTCTGGTTCATTTCGTCCATAGACGGCTTAGTGCCGCCGTAGTCTTGTGGTAAGTCTTCCTTGCTGATAAATTTGTATATCGTCTCGGATTTTGGTACGTGGAAATGGATCTGTAATGAATAATAATTGTTTTTTTTTTAATTTCATATAAAATACTGGTATTAAGCTAGGTTCGATTATCCAGGAAGCCGACCCATACCTGGAAAAGTCCAGGCACAAGGCCGGATACCAAGGAATCCATGGAATTGAATTCACTAGTGAAAAGCTCTCGGTCGTCTTGACAGTGACAAGTTTAGGCCAACTATACAAGGTCAATTCTTAGTCACCGTTGAAATTTGGATCGAAATATGAAAAAAAAATCTGACCTCCCATGCGAAATCAATAGTCAGCTGATCGATTTTATATAGGAGGTCCGATATATTAGACGAGAGATTATATTAGACGTCATACCCACAGAGCAATATGGCGTCCACTGCATCCAGCGTTTTCGTCAAATGGCACGCGAAATTTGAAAATGTAACATTTTAATACATTTTTATGGCACTCATCGATTAAATAAAAATGTGTTTTTTTGTGGTTTGTTAGCACTCTAGAATAATATAATAGAATCTAATTAAGTCACTTTACAAAAATGAGTGTAGTAACCATATTGATAACATTTTTTTTATTGTATTGGCCTGCTCTTGACTTCGATCACGCCTGATAGAACACGATGGATGGGGTCCATCCATCGTGTTCTATCATGGAACTAGAGAAAAACTTTATGAAGTCATTTTTTTTAAGTATACTATTTTTATATATAATATACATACCATATCAGTGATTTCTTGTTTGAGGAACGGCTTCATCAGCCCGAACAGTTTGTCTATGAACGGCGGTGCGTTTATCACGTGGATTTGCTTTATCCTGATTGGCATGGCTTCCTGGGGATTAAGAAGAAGAGAATAAACATTAGTGGCAACGAGCAATCAAGCGCAGCATACCTAAATAATCGGCCTATAATTTTCCTTCTACTGGCACACAGACCTCTCTGTGAGAGGGAGTGGGCCACAGTCCACCGCGAGGGCCCAGTTTGGGTTGGTGAATGTGTCTTTGATTTTTTTGAAGTACATGAAACCAGGAAGTATGGCAGAAAAATGGAGATGCCTATTCGAGTAGCGTGAAGGCGCCCGGAGTGATGGGCAAAGATCATCACTCACTGGACGCTACATGATGGACATAAATTAAATGTGAAACGTAAATTAAAATGTGTGAAGAATTATTTAAATGATAAAAGTTGTTTGCATAACAATGTAAGTAAAGGTTTTATTAACATAGCTGGTATATCTAAACAGGCGGAGAGCGTACAGCGAAAAACAATAAAATTATTACAAAAACACATGTTTTGAAATATCAGAAGAATCGGATGTTTCTAAACATTTATCCATTGTTGTATTTGAACAAAACTAGGCAGAGGGCTAAGTCACTCACAGTTGCACTAATACGTGAGGCCACAAGTGTAGGAAGACATTTGCAAATGATTATGCAAAGTTTTCGCTGCATTCGTGGTTTTCCAAGCTGTGCCGGTTTTTCGACGCACATAGTGCCGGTCCCTCACATTCGCACGAATACGCAAACCCACAAGTGTAGGACGACATTTGCAAATGATTATGCAAACTTTTCGCTGCATTCACAGTTTTCCAAGTTGTGTCGGTTTTTTAACGGACATCAAAGCGTGCGAACCTCGATCCTTCGCGTAGTGGGAGACTACGCGAAGGATCGAGACACATTCGTGTGACCAGTTGCGCACACGATTGCGAAGTTAAAGGACGTTTCGTTATTTTCAGAGTTCATGGTGTCTCCTGTGTAGCGTATTTATACTATTATTTAATTTTATCATGGATTGGAACTAAACTAACGTGTTTGAGTTCACTTAACTCTTGCAGAATGAGCTACTATATTGGGATTCTAAAAATCGACGAAAGATTTCTACGCAGGGGGTCTAGAATGATATGCTGAATTCACGGTTACAGTTTGCCCATTGGATAAAAACTTATCCTGTATAGGTACACCGTGACATTTTAGTCGTCTTACAAAGGTGGTCCACTCAATGTATCCGACATAAAATACCTCTAGGCGCAATTAAAAAATTGTTACCATTAATTAAGATAATAGATGGAAAGAAATATAATCAATATTTGAGAATTATGAAACATCCTGTTAAAAATGTTTACGTAACAAACGGTAGAAGATCTTTATAAGATTCCATCTCCATAACAGAGTGTTCCAAACTACGTCATGCGTCTTCATCATATCAGGCGAAAGACGTCCACTACTGGACATAAGCCTCCCCCAAAAGGGGGGATTTGCCATAATCGCCACGCTTGGCAGGCGGGTTGGCGATCTCAGTATGGTGGTGGTCAAACGCATAGAGAACGCTGCTGCCCAGTCGCCTTCTACGACATCCACGAGAAGAAATGGGATGATGCTATTCTTTTACGTCCGGCACCACACGGAACGTCATGCGTCTTAGTGAATGATATTTTCATTATTTTTTTAATGTTCATAAGTATCTTTTTTTTTTAATGGATAGTAGTCATTGGATACATTATGTGGGCTGCCGTTGTAAGACGATTAAAATTCCACGGTGTATATCCCACTCACTTCTTGATATTTAGACAGCTTCCTCGCAACTGAGATATTGAACTTTGTGATAAACTTGAGCGTGATGTCCTTAGCGTCCATGACAACGATGTCTTCTTCAGCTAAATAGTCATTGGCCAGCATCCACGCGTCGCAAGACATGAAGAACATTCTAGCATCTTGGATGTAGTCATACTGCTCTAGACCCGGGTCGTTCAGTTGCCAGAACCAGATATTCCTATCCCCCTCTATTTGGTACTGCGCCATTTTTCTGAAAAATTTGGAAAAAAATATTGGTTAATTATGAGTATTTTCTGTAACTAAACAGTAGTTTTCCGGTTTTTGTTTTGACATTCGTCCAGAAACAATAAAACCGGAACCAACCAACCAACCGGACCAATAAAAACAGAACTAGGACTTGAATTTTGATTTGTGCTAATGTTGGTTTATTTTTAACCCCCGACGCAAAAAGAGGGGTGTTATAAGTTTGACGTCATGCTTTTTGTGTCTGTCTGTGGCACCGTAGTTCTTAAACGAGTGAACCGATTTAAGTGCGGGTTTTTTTATTCAAGTTTTCGAGCGTAGTTTTCTAGCGGTGGTTTTTAGCCATGATTCAACAAAATCGGTTCAGCCGTTTGAAGATTATCAGCTCTTTTCTGGTTGATGAAGGGATTTGAGCATCTTCCACGGGTCTGATCGAGTCGAACTTTGGTCATAAGTAATTTATTTCATAACAAAATACATCGTCTCATTGGTATTCTATTACTTCAATGATATAAGACGAAAAAGTATCTACCCTTGATCTGATGCTGGAGCATAACCTGGAATTTCCAGGATACCCAAGTTACTCACCAACAAACAGCAGACGTATCGTGTTTGGACTCATTGGAAAGGTCTCAATGCATAGGTTATAGATACTCGTAAATGATGATCAGGACGAGGACTGAGGATAAATTAGTAACAAACTTCACTGTGAGAAACGTATGTTTCTCACAGTGAAGTTTGTTACTAATTTATAGCTTAGCTTAGCGTATGCTAAGCTGCGCAGATTTAAGCGTGACATGTGTCATTCGTAGCGTGTTAACTATTACTATATTAAGTTTAAAAAGCAGGAAAGAAAAGTTAAATTTAAAATGTTAAAATCCCCGACCCAAACAAAAACCTCTAAAAAGTAAAAAATATATATTTATTGACCTTTTAAGTTACAGGTAATATTTTGTTCAGAGCATTGTCATGTCGGGGGACGGTCAATGAAAACGCCAAACAGACGATATCCGGCAATAATGAATGTAACTATGCTATTGTAGAAAGGATAACATTTTCATTAGATGTCCTCCGACGTGACAATGCTTTGATCAAAATACCTACAACTTAAAAGGTCAATAAATATTATTTTTTACCTTTTACAGGTTTATGTTTGGACCCGGCTTTTTGACTAAAAATAACGCACTATCAGTAGGAACGGCTTACATTTTGACAGTTCAACAACATTCATTGCGTTGTTAACGTACTTGAGCAGACAGCTTTTTCGAACATATGAAGCAATGGATTAGCAATATCCTTCCAAATTGTTCAGATTTTGAATGACAGTGTGTTACGCACCGACGGACGTAAAGATATCGCAGCGGGTTTTTTTTGCGCACTGGATCTTGAACGCGCTGCTTAGCGCCGAGAGTTCTTTTAAAATGGAACTAGTGATTTAAAAAAAACATCAGTAGTTCCATCGTGGAACTGTTAATAGTACTAGTGGCAACAAACCGAAAATCCAACAGTGTGTTTGTTAGATTCTCAATGTTCAGTCTAACACGGAGAGCTGAAAATCCAGTGAGCGGTAAAATCTCGCCGCAATATTTTTACGTTCGTAGGTACGACCGTGGACTTAGAGTACTGGATTCAAGTCAATCAAATCAAAAATCATTTATTCAAACTAGGCTGGGAGTCAGCTCTTTTTGAACATCAAAATTACATGACAGTCCCCCAAAATGCTCGCCCTTCACCACATCCTAGTGCTTAAGCTGGGAAGAAGTGGCACAACAAACTCCCCAGCAGCACAGCTAGTTAGATTGCTTGCGCCAGTTTAAGTACAGGTCATGGTTTTTGCCATTTCCCTCGCTTGACTACTCAATTATTTATCTCAACTTGTTTATTTACTAATCTTGCTAACCACGATTGTTCACAAACATAGCTCATGGAAAAATAATACTGTTATTTTTTCACCATTGTTCAGATAAGAATCTCATACTTATAGTGAGGCCATTGCTCTTGGCATTGACAAACAAAATACGTAGGTAGGTTATATTTATCAGTTTATTGGTAGGTCATTGGCCGTAGAAACCGACCCGCATCTAGAAAGTTTTGGTATTTTCAGAACTTCACATTCGGCTTTTTCATAATTTTGCCGTAATAATAATGTAATTGCCTCGTTGATCTAGTGGTCGTAAGCGCTACTGCTGAGCATGAGGCCCTGGGTTCGATTCCCAGGTGGGGCAAAGTGTTAATGGGCTTTTCTATCTGGAATTTCTCAGTAGCAGCTCGGAGTCTGGATTTGTGGCTGGCCCCCCGGGGGCATATTGCCCTCAACTGGCCAGCCGGAAGCAATAAAGGTCTTTATTGTTGAAAAGAGTTGCCTCCGACTGCATGAGATTGCTTATAGTATTCAGTTTAATAGTCAACCTCTTAAAACGAAAATTTTCCTTGTTTCCATATTTTTAAAGTTGTCTTTTTACGCGGTCGGGTTCTTTGATTTTTGGAATTCATAGTTTATTTGATACTTTTTAGTTTATATAATTATTTTTTACATTACATAATTTTTTGCAAGCTATTTTTATGAAACTCCACTCCACAGGTTACGAGATTTTTTTTTTAAGACATAATTATAGCGCCAAAAATCGGCCATTTTAATTTTCATAATTTTGAAATACCCAGTGTTACTCTGAATTGAGAGTAATATAACGACGCCTCTCAAACTAAAATCCATCAAGCCGTTTAGGCTACAGAGCGTGTCATACATACACATACACTCGGAGGACATAATCTTCCTTCTGGCGCTGTCAGGTAAAAACAGGCGAGGATTTAAACAAACCGAAATATTATTTGGAACTCACAATTGTTTTTTTTAAATGATGTCATGAAACTTGTTCCAAAAAGTTGATCGATAAACGCGAATGCCACATGTGAAATACATAGACGGAAAAAACTGCATTTCATATTTTTTAATAGGCTTAAATAACTGAAAACCTCAAAAGAGTTACTTTTACTCATCATTATGAACTGCTTCTATAAAGTGACTCAGCTTCAAACCGCGAAAACAAAATCAGCTGCTCCATACATTTATGATCGCTTAACTCGATAAAATGAACAGGGAACAGCTGATTCCATGCTTGGTCCCATTCAAAGTTCTTCATCATGATGAGCGGAGTGGTTTTTAGTTATTTCAGTTATGAGTACACCTTTTATAAGTCGTCAATATTAGTAACATCATCCTGCCCTTATCGCAATTTATTTTGGGTCATGGTCAGCATGTCTTCTAGCCGTCATCAAGATAATAATCACCGTGCATTTAAGGCGCGATAAAAAAGTAAGTTTTTAGGTATTTTACAATTATAGCTCATCGCGATTCGCGGCTACACCTATAATTCAATGTTTTTTTTACAGCTATAATTCTAAACTAGGTTCAAACTAGCGATCCGTTTTGTTTTGTTAGTTGAATCGAACCAAAATAAAAGTAATTTTACAGTTTACATTACTTAAATAAAAAAATTAAGTAATGCATCTTTCAGCGGAATCATCTTTAGGTACTTATTTCTTTATCATCATTCCCTACGTAAAAAATGGTAGTACACCCTCAACATTTTGAGAATTATGCGACAAAATATTTTATTTTATGAAATATTTTTGAATAAGTAAGTATTTTCATTAAACATATTTTGACAATTCACTCAATTCTTTTTCTGGTTACTTTTTTGTACTATGTACCAACACGCCTAAATGTGCGACAAAAAACTGAGCGTTTTACGGTTTCCCACGATTGGGAACCGCCTTAAATGATATGTCTAGAAAGCCAAATTATTTAATTGCACGGTTCTTGTATGCAAAAACTAGATCTAGTTCACAAAAAAGTGTTGTCAGTATCATTCCTAGGGAAAACCATAACAAAACTTGTCTAAGAAATAACTAATTAGTAGAAACGAGGACAGTGCAGTGGAGCGTGACCTGTTGTCTTATTACCATTAATGCTGGGCTCCAATTCTGTATTGGTATAATGATTCCCCGCGGAATCTTACTACGTTCAAACTACGTCAATAACGTTATTTTTTTAAACCAATGTAACGGTAAGGAATCGAAATGTCATATTCTGTATGTTCCAAGACAATTTGTCGAGAGCAGAATTCGTGTGTTATTGACGTGGTTACGAGTAAGGAATCGTTAAGTGGTGAAATCAGGCCCTGATTGCTCTATTAAGCTGTGTAGTAAAACATTCGTTTCCTCTATCTTATGTGGTAATGATTCATTTTGATTAATAGCTGTTAATTATTTACTGGTATGACGTAGGTTATAAGTAGTCATTAGACGATATTATCTATACGACAGTCTTTCATTAATGGGCCATCTTCCGCTCTCATCGTTAGGTCAGCTTTATGTCGAAAATTATTATTTATATTACATCAATGTTTATATTTAAGATTCTCTGTACCATTCCACTTCCTGACTCCTAAATCGACGTCGTGAATTGAAATTCGGAACCAATGACCACACCAAAAAGATGGCCAGTGTGTCACGGGCATCAAAACTGTAATAAAAACTTTTTCTGTGACTTTTCAATATTTTTATGTTTTAGGCCTGTCCGGGAGTGAAGTTTTACTGTCCATCAACAGCACCTTAATTGCGTAACCCACTATCAATCAAAATCAATCATTTTGAAGAAAATAGCTAATCCATTGCTCCATATGTTCAAAAAAATTATCTGCTCAACACCGTAAATTACGCAATTGATGTTGTGGAACTGTCGAAAAGAAGCGGTTCCTAGCGGTTGCGTTTACGCAATTACCCCGCAGGTTGTTGTTGATCCAGAGGAGACTCCGAGACCGTCCAATTAACACCTAGGTATGTAACTTTTTAGTTTCCAAGTCTAGCTCATATTCATATGCTGTACAACAAAGAGTATTCCACATATCTATTACTAATATATAAAGGCGAAGAGTTTGCATGTTTGTTTGCTTGTACGCGCTAATCTCAGGAACTACTGGTCCGATTTCAAAATTCTTTCAGTGTTAGATAGCTCATTTATCGAGGAAGGTTATAGGCTATATAACATCACGCCAAGACCCTTAGGGGCCGAGCAAAGAGAAAAAGTCACGAATACGAAGTACTCGCACGGGCAGGCGAGGCGAGCGACGGGGTGGGTCGGTGAGCAAGAAATTTGACGCGAACGAAGTCGCGAGCAGAAGCTAGTACACATATATACAGGGTAATTTTTCTACCAGTGCGCAACCTGTTACCATGAATTTCTATGAAACAGCTGATTATTTTTTTGTATAACTGACGAAAAATTTCTACGCTAGGGGTCTAGAATTATATGTTGCACCTACTATCGTAAAGATACTGCAATAAATACACAGTTTTAATTCCACTGTGTTAGTTGGTTCTGCGATTTATAGCCGAGATTAGAACGAATTACTAACAGCCATAAGCTTGGCCTAGATTAGTGTAGTCACGATCATCCGCAAAGTGTAGCCAGAATACTCGACACACTTTCATAATACTTTTGTTTTAGATACAATTTGAATACGCATCCGAACCAGTCGAGTTTGGGTAAAAGGATACAATAATTGACCTCAGACCATATTTCGGCCATGGCGGCCAATCTCAACGAACGTCGGCGCGGAAGATATTAAAGCGCTCAATTGTGTGCGCAGGCACAGGTGCACTGCACTCTCTCTTCCCTCACTCTCATAGTCCGATGGGACGGCAATCCGACAAGACCGGAGAGAGATTAGTCCCTCTCCGGACGTGTCGGATTGCCGTCCCAAGGCGCAGGTCCACCGGGACGTGCTTTCCGTGGCACGGGGGTATCATACCGCCAACTTCCAAACTCCGGGCTGTTACTAAGAAACTCTTAAAACTGTCTGGAAAACTTAATAACTTTTTGGCCGACCTGGGAAACGTATTCGGGACCCCAATCTCAGCAGTCTTGCTTGGAACCACGAGACCAACGGGGCAGTTAAAGCGTTCAAAACCAGGTGCAGGCGGGGTTAAGGGATATAGCAAGATATGAAAGAGGGGCAGTCTAATAGAAGACGTTTACGCAAAACAAGCAACTGTTGAATATGTACGAATTAGTTTTAAATACGAATTTCAATAACGCATCGCGGAAGCAAATAAGGTTCAAAATAGCGATGCTTTTGATGATAGTTGAATCGAATAACCACCAAAATAAAAATAAAAATTGCAGTTTTGATTAAACCAAAAAATAAATGCCTGGCTCAGTTGAATAATATTCAGGTATTTCTTTAGTTTATTGAATTCCCTTGTCTCAAAATTTTGAGAATTTTTCGACGAAAAAATATTTTTGAGGTCTGTTTTATGATAGTTTTATCATGAATTCATGACACAATTTTATTTTTATAAATTATTTTTGAGTTGTTTGTGTCCTACATTTGGGCAGCGCCTTACGTCGACATTCATACGGGCGTAAATAAATCGCGGCGGGAGTTTTTGGAGAATCTGAGTGCAGCGCGAGTGAGTTTTAGTCTAGTCGACTAAGGCGGATCACACACTGCTACGCACCACGCTCCGGGGTGCGCTAAACGAGCCAAATTCTCAGTGCTTTTCCAGCATGTATAATAAATTTGTATGAAAATAATCACGCGCGGGAGCGCGTTATCTGCCACGACGCGTGGTGCGTCTTAGTGTGTGAACCGCCTTACTATCAATAACGCATCGTCGGAATTACCTAATTGCAGGAATCAATTGCTCCAGGTTTTTCAATGATCATGTTGATCATATTATCAGTAAGGGCACTACTCACGAGATTTTCAAAGCCTTCTGCATAGCAGGTGACAGTGGATCCCTATGGTTGACCAGCTCTGGTGAATTGTCTCTGATCTTGAAGAACAGCTCTACGGTGTGTTTAGCCTTCTCCATGTCATAGTAGCAACTGTGAAGAAACCTCAGGATGATCCTGTCCTCTGAAACGTGAGAGTGATTAATTGTTATTACATACTTACTTTTTTTACAAAAACGACAACGCTGTGCGCATTCATCAATACAAAGGAATAAGTGCGTAATACACTAACAGTAGGAATGGCTTTCGTTTTGACAGTTCATTGCGTTATTCACGACACGACATTCATTAGCTGCCTGTGTGCCGCGGTGTCTCTTTCGAACAACCCGCACCCCTGGCAGGCATAGGCCCTTGCGAGCCCCATCAGTTGTTCCTGACATCTCTTCGAGGCGCGCGTGGAACACAACGCGCCGTCGACCCGGGCTTGGTCCATACCGGACAGCGAGCTACCCATTACTCGCCGTCCGCAAGCCCGCGCCTACGGTGGCCGGGAATCAGTCTGGGATTCCCGACGCCCAGGGCGTCTCATGCGAAGGTTATTCACGTAGTTGAGCAGACAACAGGAACATTTATGAGGCAATGGGTTAGCAATATCCTTCAAAATGATTCAGATTTTGGTTGGTAGTGTGTTACGTAATTCAGATTTTGATTGGTAGTGTGTTACGCAAATTTGGTGCAGATCAAATACTCTGCTACGCTAAAGTGGTATCGGGTCAGGTTGCTATAATAACAATCTTCAAATCGTTCATTCACTGACAGACAAGACACAGCCCTTACCGTTGGGTTAGAGAAGCACGAGACTATGTGAAGAACACAGAACCGGTCGAAGTTGCGAGGCTTAGGCCTATGTCCAGAAGTGGACGTATTTCGGCTGAAATAATGATGATGAATTATCAGGTTACGTATGGGCATGCTATACCACGATGTAACAATTAAGACACTGTACAATCTTGGTGACTCTATCGTCGCTTGGCTTCACATCTAGACTGTTGTCATTTGTCAACAGCTTACACAATTCCACGTTACATCCACTAGTTACAAATACCTGTGTACCTGCTGGGTGTGGCTTGGATGGTCACAAAACATTGCCTTTGATCATTTCCGGTTAGCTTGGAATGTAAAACAATGTACAGGGAACAAACACTGTCTTTGAAAACTCGCCGAATATATACCCTATCTTTTTTTTAGGTCGGTTAGAAATGGTGGTTTGTGACTTGCGAGAGGAACTTGAATCTTAGTTCTCGAACGCCGATTTGTAAAACCTTTGGTCACAAATGACTCAAGTTAGTTTGCTTGCGAATAACTACATCAAAACATCACGCCTTTAGTAATTTTCCGAAAGGTTAACCAGAGGTACCCTCATATTTCGCCATTTCGCCAGTTATGGGAAGTCAAATGTAAAAGTGGCGAGCCTATTGCCATCAACCAGGAATAAATCCAGACTCCGGGCTGCTACTGAGAAAACTTTACTGGAAAAGACAAAATAATAACCCTTTGCTCAACCTGGGAATCGACGAAGGGCCTCATGCTCAGTAGTAGCGCTTGAGCCCGAGTAGAATACGGAATTTCGACGCAAAAAATATCGATAATTGCTAATACGATGCTACAAAATTGCGATGCACGTTACTACGAAAGACCGTCTCTGCGAAGCCACTATACTTCGATGCACGTTACCGCGAAAAATCATTTCTACGGAGCCGCGGGAAAAGCCAGTTTTTTTTAAATCAGTTTTTATAGGTTTTTATTATGCGTTATAAATTACTGTACAAAAATTGATTACATTTTTACTACAATTGAATTTAAGATAGATTTAATTTATTGCACACAAAACAAATTAATATAGACAAATCGAACTTCAAAACCATTTCAATATAAAAGATGGCATGGATATTTTAACGTATTTAGATGGCCTTGCATATATGTATATGCTACATAAAGAAATAAAACTAATTTTCTCCTACGAATTCTTTGATTCATTTATACGTTTGTACAAATTAATAGCATATTAAAACTTTAAGTATTTATATTATGTTAAAAAAAATTGTTAACATTTTTGTCAAGTTCTAACTCTGTGTTTTTGTCAAGTTGATTAAATATACTTCTAATATGATTAATTATACATAATATGTTTATGTGTATTATTAGTATTTATGTTTTATTGTGTATTATGTACTGTACAAACCATTTTGGAATACACATTATTTTGTTCACTATGCATTTTGGTTTATAATTGATTAGGCCCATTAAAAACATATTATTTTCATTCTGTTAAGTGATAATGGAGTAAAAAATAAATAAAATAAATGTAGATAACTAATATGATAAGCTTAACGGAAGACGAGCAGGTATGTCAAAGTATAATAGTTTATCAATAACGATCTTTCGCAATAGATTATCGAAGTCAAGTAGCTCCGTAGAAATTATTTTTCACAGTAACTTGCATCGAAGTAGTTTCACACTGAAACTCTTTCGCGGTAACGTGCATCGAAGTCAAGTAGTATCGCAATGAAGATCTATTGCGGTAACGTGGATCGAAGTGTAGTGACTTCGCAGGTGGTCTTTCGCGGTAACGTGCATCGTAATTTTGTAGCATCGTATTAGCATTTATCGATATTTTGTTCGTCGAAATTCCGTATTCTAATCCTTGCGCCCACTAGACTATAACAACGAGGCAGGTTAATTCGGAATAACCATTCCGTTATTGTAGACAACATACAATAGTGGTTATTTTTATAAAACTAGTTTTGTTTGTGTTACCCACACAAGGTATCGAACAGGAAATATGTTAACCGCGCTCTTTGTTGATTTCACATAGACCATTGTTCGTTCAAATGACTAATGAAACAGCGTCACAAATTAAGCTTTTAAAATGTAGGAAAAATTCTAGAAAACCTATAATTTAACGTGTAATTGAACATAATCTTGTGCTGTTAGCAAGTCATCTAACTCCTTGACGAGTTGACAATGACAATGATGATGTGATTATGTCATAGTACTTACCTTTTTTAGAAATAAACGGTCGATGTTTTTTAGATGCGAATGCGATATTGATGCTTGCACCATCGTTGCACTGAAGTAGGTGAGTACAAAGGTAGGTAATAAAATTGCGGCTGGATTTTTGCACGCACTAGATTTTCACCTCTCGGTGTTGGACCGACTATTCAAAATCCAACAGAGTGCAGAGCGAGTCTCAGACTCTCAGCGCGTCGAAAAAACACAAGAAACAAGTGTTTTACTTTCAACTCTCGGCGCTGAGCAGTGTGTTGAAAATCCAGTGCGAGGATGCGCAACGTCAGTTAAAGGTTGTCTGCAAAAGACGACCTTATGTTGTACACACGGCTACACATCAAGCTATAATTTCTAGTATAAGCTGATCTTGATCTTGTGTAGGATTTCCGTACAGTGCGAGATCAGCGTAAACTGGAAATGTATAGCTTGATGTGTAGCCGTGTGTACAGGCTGGCCATAAAATAAATTCAGTTGCATTCGAGAGTTTTTAGAGTAAGCTTTCAAATTAATTAGAATAGGTTTTATTTCGAAAAGACGGAGTATTATTACAGGCGTGTCGCTGTAAACACGAAAGCGTGTAAGTCGACGTTCACAAGGAAGTAAAAATACCGCGGCGGGTTTTTATCGTGCACTTTTCACACAAATCCATCAGAGTGCATCTCAGCGCGTCGAAAAAACACACTTCGATTTTGAAATCTGGGCGCTAAGCAGAGCTTGACTATATCCAGTGCGCGGAAAACTCGCCGCGATTTTATTAAGTACGTACGAATGAACGTCGACTAATAAACATATCTAATACCTAATTTGAATATGATCGGTGTATTAATTCCTCTACATCCCGCAGATACATTCATTACACAAAAATTAATACAGAGAGCCTATAAGGCTCCTGCAGTACATACTGTTTTGAGATAGCAGAATATCGAGATTCAACAGGCCGTCCACTTGAAAACAATTCAAAGGAAAATGCATAAGTTAGAATCTACACCTTACTGTAAAAGAGATAAAGTCAAATGTCGAATCAAAATATGTATCAATGTTGTGGATAACAGTCTAGAAGTTGTATATAGGCATGTAACAACAGATTCCCATTCATTGTACGTTCGACGATGCCCGCTGAATAGCCTATCGGGTGGCAATTATTCTTTGTGTAGTTCGGACAATAACAGGGAGTTAGGAACATGTATCTACTGATACCGTTGGTTTTTGTTCATTTTCATGCCTCAGAGAGCTTGATATGATAACCCGTCATCGGTCATGCGAACAAGAAGCCCGAAACTGCGATAACCGGTTTAGTACTAAATATCAACAGACGATGTTAGTTTGATGATAGTTTATTACTTTATCATTTAAAGTTAAATACAACGGTATATGCGATACGCAGGAATTACGCACATGATTCGAGACCTAGCATTAAAAAAAATCCTCGATTATCAAAAAATAATATTGCTGTTTCATTGAAAGGCGCAATACAGGCTTCGCGGTAAAAATGTATGGAACAGTTAACTTTTTTTTAGGCTCGCCCCATATCTGGCGAAATGTTGGTGTACTAAAGTTACACCTGTGCCTTTCCCTTCGGGAATTATAGGCGTGATGTTATGTTATGTGTTTATGCTTGATGAATAAAGGATCCGGATACTTATTCATATTAAAACTTGTTACTATTTTATTATGCGTATACGATTCAATGCCATCAAGTTATTGAAGTTGTTAAACTTGGAACTTAGCTTAGAAGTATCTAAGCGTATGTAGACAACAAGAAATGAATCATTGGTTGTTTTATACATGAGAATTTGAATAGGTATAGGTACTTAGATATTATCCTTGTATCATAATTAGCCAAAATATTGTATAATATTCCGTCTGCTGGGACACAGACCTCCTCTCTGTGAGAAGGAGTGGGCTGTCTAAATAAAGGCCATTCCTAGTTAGTGTGTTAGGTACCCAATTATCCCGCTGGGACTTCCAAATGATGGTAGAAGATCAGACGAAGGGCATATATATGAAGATTTCTCCGCGGAAAACAGGAACATCAACACGTTTCGTTTGAAATTCGTGAAAATATAAGACTTGCTTACCTAAATCTTTGGGCAAATGAGGCTGCTTGTTTATCCAGTCCCGAAGCTGCTCCACCTGCTTTTCGGCGTCTTGTGAGATCTTGTTATCCATGTTGAGGATCACCTGAAATTATGTAAACATTTTATTAGTAAAGGTATTTTTTTTATAAATCAAGGGTTTAAAAAGAAACCCCAGCTGAGGAGACTTCTTTTTTTGGATGGGCATAGTTAATATAAGTCTGAAATATAGCATCCACCTTGAGCAAGCATAGTGAATTAGCAAATCAAGCTCCCACAGACAGAAGCGACGCGACGCCGCAGCGCGACGCGACTATTACGCTGTGTCCTGCGTGAGCGACGAATACAACGCGACGCGACGCTGCGTACGCGACGAACGCGATTAATTCAACGCGGCTAGAGGTATCATTGACGGTTTTTTGGTGAATGTAATTAAATTGTTAATCATCAATGGTGAACAGGTTAATAAAGCTGTTAAATTATTAACAAGTTTTGAATGTTCAATCGGTAGCGTTTAGCGTTAATCCGCTGAGCCGTTGACGTAAATTAACAGCAATAGCAGCTTTTTATTTTCAACTGGTTTTATTTAGAAATGAATGAAATAATGGCTATTGAACTAATGCGTTTTGTTTGTTGACGTAAATTAACAGCTAATATTTTCAACCTGTTTTTTCATTGATGGTTAACAGTTATCTCGTTGACGAATGAAAAGTCGTTAAAAAAACAGTTTATTGATGCAACGACCACCTCTACTTGCGGCCTATATGGCGGTCTGCGGCGAGACGCGACGGTACGCGTACTTGTTTTGAGGGCGATCAGACGCGACACTACGAACTACGATATGGTTGATTCAGAAGCATTGGTCGCTGCAGCGCGCGAATAAAGATTGTTGTCAGGGGAGCGGGTTGTTCGAAAGAGATACCGCGGCCCCTGGCACACAGGCAACTGTAGTCAGTAAAAGTCTGACACGCCCTCCCGCTCCGCCCAGAGCGGGAGAAGTTATTTGATGATTTACCACCCAAAAAAAAAAAATGTTGTGGGAGAAAAAACATAATAATATAATTTTGAATATAAATGATGGAACTCGCCAAATGTGTTACTTTGTAAAAATATTATATATGTTTTCATTCTGTGCTTTTTACGATATTTTTTCTGTACTTTAAATATGAAGTTTCAAGCGAAATTGTACTGTACTTCTCCATGATTCGAGAAGTAATGTCCAAAAACACGTAGGACATTTGTCGCGTGTAGCATCACGTCGCATTGCAAAGTGTCGTGTCGCGTCGCGTCGCGTCGTATTCGTCGCTCGCGCAGGACACCGCGTAATACTAAAACAATCTCTATAATGTTTTCATAGAAATTGTTTCACTAAATTTGCGTCGCACCTGGCTCTTGCCTTCTCGGTATAAGAAGACATTTCCCTCACAGTCGCGCGTAGCTGGTATTAATCTATATAAATAAAAAGAAAAGTCCTGACTGACTGACTGACTGACTCATCAACGTCCAGCGCAAACCCTTGGACTTAGAAAGCGGAAATTTTGCTCTCTTAATAATGTAGACAAGATATAATATTTTAAGAATTTTTCGAAATTCAACCCCTAAAGGAGTTAAATAGGGGATGAAATATCCGCGCGGGCGAAGCCACGGGCAAAAGCTAGTAAGGATTAAAACTGCTGTGAAAACGAACCCATCTTCGATTTGTGTACATAATATTTTCCAAATTATCGCAGAATTTATTTTCCTTTACTGAATTTTCAAGACATTAGGGCTAATTCGTCACTAGATATCGTCTGTCGTGTGCCCAACGATAGCATTGGCACAATTGTTGGCATGAGTGATGACACTGTGACGTCATTATCATTAGTCCTTGCTCTTTACCACAGCCCATCACACCGTAGTACTATAATACCATTCTATTATGTTATCTGGTGTACAATTTGCATGTTACATGGATAAACTCTGTAATGTCGTACCCACTTATTATACCTCATCTATACTATAACATTATACAGAGGTTTTGTTTGTTTGTAACTTCATATGTAGGTTATCTCTATTACTACCAGCCGGATTTGAAAATATATTTTTGTATTTGATAGCCCAAATCTTGATAGGCTATTTAAAATCACGCTACGATCCTTAGGAGCGGAGTAAAAATAATAAAAAACTGAAAGAACGCTAAAACGAAGTTATATCGCGATGCGATGCCAGGAATGCTAAAACACGGTGACGAAGTCGCGGGCAGAAGCTAGTTAAATAATATGTACGCCTGAATGGCATTATGCAGCTGTGAACTAAATGAATACTCCACTAGGGTTTTTTAAAGTTTTTCCTGTATTCTGTCATACGTATAGGTACTTATGAGTTATGAGTGAGAATAAAGATAAAGTGCTTATGAAATATTTCCTTGCTTAAAAAAACCGACTTTATTTACAACACCGTTTATTTTTTGTATTATTCATAGTTATGATTTAGGTATGTGGAATTTGGTCAGCTTTAATCTGTAATACATCCACTTCTCAACATCACCCACGCAGCTGATAATACAATGAACCATGAAATTATGATTTTTAGATATTGAATTTTATATGTTTATTTGCTTTAAAACATAGTAATTGAGGTCTTGTTAACAGAATTATGATACTGGCATACAAATATTAAAGGTAAAAATTTACAATTTTATCTGTTACTTTCTTATCAATAAATTCTTTCACACTACCTATAGAAAACAATTGCTAATAAGTCATTTATGTTGTCTAGATTTAAAGTGTTTATGAGGGAGTTCCCTTATTATTTCTTTTGAATTAATATTTAATGTTTTAATTGCTGTGATAAAGCTATTTTTATAGCATACCTAACGTGCTTTGATGTGAAGGAATTGTTAACCTTGTTGGGTCTCGATGTGGATATTTTGAATGCCAGTCGCATGCTATCAAAAAAATTTAGTGCTCTTTCACGAATATACCAGCTTGCGTTATGAGAAGACCTGTTAGTGTTAAAAGTTTTAATTTTCTAAATAGACGGCTGTATGCTGTTAAAGTATTGATACCGCAGATTGCTATTAGGTATTTTTTTGCACAAGAAAGGCTTCATTTACGTTAGTAACTCGACGAACGGGAGAAACTTCCCCATAGTAGGAGCTCATACCTGCAATTAGTAAAGAGGAAAAATACTTGTATTCAGCAGTAAATGCAACTGTTTCACTCGCGGTACGTCTTAAACGTGTAAGAGCTAATACAAACCGATTTACTTTCTTGCAAACGTGCTCTATATAGGTACTATATGTGACTTCCAGTTACAATTTTGTTCTACAATAAGTTCAAGAAATATGTATGCACTAACCTTGAATTATAATTTTGAAAATTAATCAACATTAATTTCCAAAATTGAAAATTTGTAAATTAATGTACATTAATTTGTAGTTATGACTTATTGTAATTTTGAAAATTAATGTAGATTAATTTTGTAGAACAAAATTGTAAATAAAACCAAGTACCTACGTACTTGGTTTTATTGAGATTTGCACAGAGATAATTGTTTAAGAGCCACTTTAACACTTGGTTTACTGTTTCATTAAAGGTTATTTTCATCTTATAAGTGTTTTATTTGTCGTCAGCAAAAAGTATGCACTGTTGTTGTAAAGTTGTAGATTAATCCTAAATATAAATAAGAAAAAGTAAAGGGCCAAGTATGCTTCCTTGGAGTACTTCTGATGTAGTTTGACTATACAACAACACAGAACTATAAAATATGATATGGACTCGTTATTTTTGTTTATTGAACTTATTTCTACTTTTTGTTGATGATTGGATAAGTAGAGCTAGTAACCCAAACAATGACTATTCCTCTACTAAATCCGCAGTTATTACAGTTTAGGATTAATAATTCGTGGTTGATAAAATAAAAAGCTTCGCTCATGTCAAAGAAGTTGACAGATACTGGATTAAGTTATCTAAATTATCAATTACATTTTTTTTTAGTTTAAATGTTGCTAATGTAGTCGATTTTCCCCTTCTGAATAACGTTTTGTTCCTCTTTTAAATCTGAAATTTATCTAAATAGTTAGTGACCTTACGATGCATGAATTTCTCAACGATTTTTGATAAATTACATATTAGTGTGCGGTAATAAGATAAGTCTCGCCAAATAAGTGTTTGAACAATTTGCGGCGGTAAGTCCCCTCTTTGAGGAGTGGATTGAGAGGCGCTACGGCGGCGGCGTCCTCACCTTCCGCCTGATGCAGGTCCTCACTGGACACGGTTGTTTCGGGAGGTTCCTGTTTCGGATAAGGCGGGAGGAAACGCCCGGGTGTTTCCACTGCGTAGATCGTCCTGAGGACACGGTGGAGCATACGGTGGATTTCTGCCCGGCTTGGGCGGAGCACCACCGATCGGCGGCGGCGATCTCTCGCGTCTGGCCCTGGTCCAAGCCATGGTACGGAGAGAGAATGCATAGGTAGCCGTCACCTCCTTCTGCGAAGCAGTAATGCTCGCAAAGATGAGGGCGGCGCACGTGAAGGAGAGGCAGATATGCGCCCCTAGTCGCCGCAGGAGACGACCTGGGTGTCGGGAATCCCAGGCTGATTCCCGGCCACCGTTTACGCGGGCTTGCGGACGCCGAGTAATGGGTAGCTCGCTGTCCGGTAAGGACCAACCCCGGGTCGACGGCGCGTTGTGTTCCACGCGCGCCTCAAAGAGATTTCAGCACCAACTGGTGGGGTCCGAAAGGGCCGATGCCTGTCAGGGGTGCGGGTTGTTCGAAAGAGATACCGTGGCCCCTGGCACACAGGCAACTGAAGGAACACGGGTGGGTTTTAGACAGTAAAAGTCAAACACGCCCGCCAGTTTCACCCAGACCGGGAGAAGTTATTTGATGATTTCCCACACTCAAAAAATAAAATACAATGGCTTATTTGAGTTCATCAGGCAAAAGTATATCCCTAGGGTATAGGGTAGTAGGGTATCATACCTATCTACCCTAGGGATATACTTTTTTCCAGATAAACTATACCCTGAATATACCCTTATATATCTACCTACTTCGTGGGATTAACCACACGAAGAATAGTTATACTAATGTTTTCATTTATCCAAATAAAGGCCATTGATTTTTATTTGTATACTAGCTGTGCCCGCAGCTACGCCTGCGTGGTATTCGGTAATTATCTCACAAAAACATTATATCTGGACGAAAAGTATGCCACTGATTATAATGTTAGCTATCTGCAAGTGAGAGTCCCGTCAGAAAAGGTCCAGTCGTTTCGGGGATTAGCCAGAAAAAAAGACAGACAAACAAAAAAAAAATGTTTATTTTATATCAGTACCGTAAATATGTCACTATGCGTTTAATAAAAACCTTTTATTTTGACATTACAATTTTATTTATTTATATGTATGTATTGTATATGTACAGATGTACAAATAGGTACAGATGATAAAATCGATAAAACTAAAATCTATGGGCCTTATCTGCACGTGTTATCAATTAAAGTGTTTTTATTTGGAAAGTAAATACCCGATTCAGTATCATATATCATGTACCTACTTACTTATTTATCATGAGCTGACTACAACTACAGCAGATAGGTATCATGATTTATAAATGTTGTCAAGCAAGAAATTCCCCGAAAATTTGGTCACTACACTACTGCGATTCAGATCAGATCGTATAGGTCCGCACCTATACCTACATACTGTACAGGTTTTGTCCTTTTGGCTTTGACAACAGTATGATTATACAATAACAGTGTACAGACAACAAATTAGTAGAATCGGCCCCCAGACCTTCACAAAAAAACTAGGAACATATTTTAAAACAAAGTCAAAGTGGTTTTCACCGGAGTGATTCATGAGGAAGGTTCAGGTGTAAAAATCACCAAAGCATAATCAGCCTATATCGTTCCCACTGCGAGGATACAGGCCTCCTCTCGGCGAAAGGGAGTGGGTTGTTATCCACCACGCGGACCCATTGCGGGTTAATAGATGTCACATGTCTTCGAAGTTTTGGTTCTAAGACATGCCGGTTTCCTCACGATGTTTTCCTTCACCGTTTTGAGAGCAGTGGTGATGAAACAATTTAAAAGTCAAGCGCCTGTCTGGGTTCGAACCTACGACCTACAACTAGTAAGACGCGGTGGGTACCACTGGGCCGCCACTTCTGTAGTCGCGGTCATCTAAGGTTTTATGTAAATAGGCTGAAATATTATGACGATGATTGTTGAAGATGTTGGAAAAATCATGACGACTGGTAGCTTTACTGGCGTACGTAGGGTTGCCAACGTCTTCTAGAAGAAGTGGAGAAGTAGAGTGAATTCAAAGAGAATAAATAAAGACAACAGATTATATAGAGTACCATTTATGCATTTCTCTTTATGTATTTTCTAGCAGTTTTTGTGGTACCCAATATTTTTTATTAATTTTACAGATATTTTAGGACTCCAAACATCTGAATTCTACGTTAACATAAGATCAGGAGCTCATTTTAATCAATATTTATAAAGTCCTGTTCCTCCCTTCTAGCCACTTCACATTCATGATCGACAAATAGTCAAGTCACACAGTGGAAAATATAGAAAAACCGCAGAAAAACTAAATCACTTGCCTCATAAAAAGTCGATTTATGAAAAAAGAGCTGTCAATGTTATAGATTAAAGTACACCCCTATGAAAAAGAGTACAGTACCTATTCTATTTAAGAGTACGGTTGGCAACCCTAGGCGTGCGCTGTATAAACCAAGAGTTATGAAACAATGTATTAGGGATTTGTTCCTCTAGCTAGGGTACTTTTCACTTTTAATCCCGTTAGTACAGTCCCGTGGGATATTTTCTGACATCCAGGCGGGCGAAGCTGCGGGCAAAACCTAGTATTATAAGTTGATAGTATGTATCATGAGTAAAACACGATCATGCGCAAAGGTAGCTCGCGAAATTTAATTTTCTTACGTTTGCTGCAAATTGCAGGTCGGTGTTAGGTTGCGCAACAAATATGGCTTTACAGAATTGTTATCATTAAAATTTATCAATGCAACCCTCAAAGTTAATTTAGGTAATCCCATTGAATGACTTTTTCATGAAATACTTAGTCATTCAATGGGATTAGATGAACTTAGAAATTAATGGAAGTTTATCTTCTAAGTATAGAAAAAAATATGATACCTATAATATCAATAGGTACTAAATACGACTTTCATTATTAGTTCCCGTAACAGTACCTACTGCAATGGTATGATTTATTTTGGGTAGGGACAGTGGCCTAGCTAAATTGGAGCAGTCATTGTACGGAGAATCCAATAAGGGTCAATGGTACAATGGGGCAAGAGGGCTAGGCAATACCTGGCCCTCATGCCCGACGGTGAAATAAGTTTTCTATGAAGCAATAAATATTTCTGAAGTCTGAACATTTATTTGCGATTATCATGTTTAATTAAATTATTAATTGAAGTATGTTATAATGCAGTTAATCATAATGAAGTTACATTTTCCTGTTTCGCAGCTAACTCATGGTGGAAAATTTGCGAAGATAAGTAGGTAAGCAGTTTTCGGCTGAAATACGTACGGAATCTACATACCCACCTATATCAGTATGCCGTGATGTCTGTCTATATGTGACCGCGTTGTTCTTCTTATTATATTACACAACGGATATTGATCCGGTTTCCACCATCAAGTTAGAGATTCTCCCCCCCAGTGGGGTTCCCGCATTGTCGTTGCGGGGGGGCTAAGTAACCGTGGTCACCCTCCCACGGTGAAGCAAAGAGGAACCCCAAGGTGGGGCCGCTCGTCAGGGCTTGTGCCTCCAAGCCGACGACGTAGCGGCCAAAAAGTAGGTTGCGGTGAGGTGCATCGCAGCTGAGGCGGGCCGCGATGTCGAATGGGAGGCATCGCGGTTGAGAGTTACAGGCTGCGGCGGAGGAGGAGTGCCGGTACTTCTGAGTAGCGCTCTTCCCTTCCGTGGCCTGGACGGGGCCGCCACCGTTTGATGGCGGACGCGGTGGGGCCGCAGGGGAAGAGGAGTGTCGGTATAGCGTTGGCTGCTCTCCCTATCCCCTGCGGCCGAAAAGTGGTAGGCGGCGGGGCCACTGCTGACCCGTCGCAGGGAGACGTCAGCAGCAGCTGGTGGGGCTCGCAAGGGCCGATGCCTGCCAGGGGTGCGGGTTGTTTGAAAGAGATACCGCAGCCCCTGGCACACGGGCAGCTGAGAGAACATGGGTGGGTTTTAGTCAGTAAAAGTCTGACACGCCCTCCTGCTCCACCCAGAGCGGGAGAAGTCATTTGATGATTTCCCACCCACAAAAAAAAAAAAAAGTTAGAGATTCTATTGTTAAACTTACAGATATTTTACCACGTCGTTTTAAAAGTCGTGCGACGCATGAGGTTTTATCACTACATAGTATAAAACAAAGTCGCTTTTTCTGTCCCTATATCCCTATGTATGCTTAAATCTTTAAAACTACGCAACGGATTTTGATGCGGGTTTTTTTAATAGATAGAGTGATTCAAGAGGAAGGTTTATATGTATAATACACCGACCTCCACGCGGGCGAAGCCGCTGGCAAAAGCTAGTACTCCATAAGCACCAAATCCGTGGTTTCGGCCAAAGTTACGGGCATTTCCTAGTTTGTAGCCTGAATTAAGAATGAATGACATGACAACACGATTTGACGGGTTTACTACACCCAAAGTGTTTTTGCCCTTCCAAAAATTTCGGGAAGAAAATATTCGGGAGAAGGGTATATTTCGAAGTTTTGAACTACATGCTTTAGGACGGGCCGGTATCTTATTTGACGGACTTGGAGAGTAGGCTCCCTGGGGCGGGTCTCTAGTTAGAAATAAAACGGCCAAGTATCCAAGTGAAACTGAAAACAATAGTTTAGTTTGATTGCCAAAGGGTGAATGTGGTGAACTGGTTATATGCGTTCATATAATTATTATTTTATTTTTTTTTGCCTGTCTAACAATTTTTTTTTTTTATAACTATCTATTATGTCATTAGTTATTGACATGATCTACTCATAACAATATTTTCTATGATGAGTTGTTTTAGGCTTTATTTGGCCTCGACAGTTTTCATTTTATTTGTCGGTATATTGGTATGGCTAGCTGACATTTTGACTAATTATTTAATTAATATTTTGTGTCTCGTAATGTTTATTACTTTGCCTAAGTATGTATAGAATCAAGTCTATCCGACTAAACAGACAGCTGTGCTGCTGGGGAGTTTGTTCCACTACTTCTTCTTCCCAGCTAAAGCACTAGGAAGTGGTGAAGGGTGGGCGTTTTGGGGGACTGTCTCATGTACTTTGACGTTCGAAAAGTGCTGATTCTCAGCCTAATTTGAATAAATGACTTTTGATTTTGATTTTTTTGATTTTGGTGAACCTTTGAATATTAAACCGTGCTAGGTACCAACCAAGTACATGCAACCTCGTCTGTTATGTTTGCTATTTTTATCTGATTACGCAATATCTTATCTACTAAATACCTGTTAGGTATTTCAATACTTTTTTTTGTTGACAACAACAGGAAATCAACACTTACCTACATAAGATTCGAATTATGAAATAGTTTTAGGTACCTACCTACAGCCATTCCACAACTTTTTTGCCGGAATTAAATAAAAAAAGCCACATTTTCATCAGAAATCTAATGTTTCATACATTATTTTCAGGTTTTTTTAATAAGTTTCTGCTTTTCGGAATTATGAAAAGCGAATATTATGTAATGTTACCAGGAAGTAAATTTAACATTTAACCATATCACAAAACTCTGCTTATCTGTACGATCAGTTAACCGCAGTCCACAACATTGTTTTAACTGCTGTTAACGTAATTTACCTCGTAACAAGTACCAACTTTAGTATTTTCCATCTGTATTTTCCTCCACAGTGTAATGAAAATCGTATATTTAAGTAATCCTACTTCCTACCATACCATAATATGGTATCTCTCCTCGCTTTACATGCATGACCGCACATTTGTCCACACCAAATTCCATCCTGATGGCGCTACTAAAGGTTTCAGTTACTCCATCAGTTGTAAGTTGTTGGCGGCAAAGAATGTTAGGTTATAGAGGTATGAGGAGCAGGGTGTAAAGTTCACTCATACTCTATTGGTAAAGAATGATCCTCGGACCAGACGGGTGTTGTGTCTGGTGGGCAACTGCCCGACGGTTGAGGTGGGGTTGTTGTATGTGTCTCGTAGTCGTGGTAAACTCTGACTGCGCGATGTAGAATTTATGTGACGTCCAGATTTTTGCGTAGAGCGCATGTGGCATTGTACATGGCGCCACCTCACTTTTTGTGTTTCAAGATATTTGCAAAGTATCTTTTCTGTAGTGCCGCTACAAGGTCATCCATGTAGAGGAAGGTGAGATATAACCTGACCGCTTCTCTTCAGCCGATAGCCTATACCTGAATCCTCCAGCAGTGTGATTAGAGTATTCAGGGTTAAGCAGAACCAAAGCGGACTCAAACTGTCGCCCTGAAATATGCCTCGCTCGATCCTTATTGCTTCGCTATTAATCTGGATATTTTGACATCCTGGATATCGAAGGACGGGTCTCCATTGCCCCATACATGATATTAGGAAGGTGCACAGAGTTGTATCTACTTTATACAATTCCAGCACCCTCATGAGCCATGTATGTGGCACCGAGTCATAGGCCTTCTTGTAATCTATCCAACATGTCGAAAGAACCTTTCGGAAACGACGAACCTGCTCGCTAATGGCTATATCTATAAGGAGCAGTTCCTTAGTAACGCGGGACCCATTCCGACATCCATTTTGACTTGAGAGACAGACATGTTGGAGTTAGTGTCCATATTTTTTTTCCTTATATAATATCACAATAGATGATACTTTATTCACATTACAATCTAGCCTATTAGCTAATAAGTAATTTAAATATAACTTAAACTGCTAAGTACCTATAAAACTAGGAAATCGTCCAATAACATCTTTCTTATTCACTGTAAGTTAAGGGGAAGACACTTGATTCACGTGTTCTTTATTAAAGTCAGCACTTGCACTACAGTTAAAGTTCACTTACACTGCACTAAACTAACTCATATTTTACCCTTTTTAGTCTTCGCACTAATTCAGTGTTGTCAAGCAGTTGGATCGCCTCGACATTCACGTGATGATGAAGTCTGTGTTCATGAGCTTCTGCATATTTTTGTATAACTATGTTTATGACATCCATCTTGAGGTCCCGGTGTAAGTCGCTATTTCTAATGTACCAGGGCGCGCTTACTATATCAATTAGTACTTTGTTTTGAAAACGTTGCATGATTTGACGATTACTTTGGCTGGTGCAGCCCCACAGCTAAATACCGTAGGTCTATACAGGCTTTAAAACTTGTTTATACATATAACAATTTATTAGATATTTGACAATGGCGATTGTCTACCAAGTAGCCAATACATTTTGTTATATCGAATGTCTAATTCCGCTCTTTTCCTTTTGATATGCTCTTTCCAGCGTAGTGTCTATATGATAGTAAATGTTAGATCTCAAAATGGATGTAAGAACTTTATAGACCATCGGTAAATACGTGATCGGCCTATAACTTTTGGGTTCCACGGTACTACCTGATTTATGGAGCAGGTGGGTAACTCCTGTCGTTAGGAACTTGGGTAGCGAATCATACTCCAAAACAATCTGGTACCGAGTCGCCAAGCAAGTGTGCGACCTTTGGAACCATTTAATCCAGAAGTTGTGCAGCCCGTCCGGCCCTGGAGACTTCCAGTTTTGTAACGGACGGACTGCACGAGCTACATCTTGGGGGCAAAATGGTCATAGCCCCCATTGCTAGTGTTGGATCGCAGGCTTGCTTGACTCTCCGATTTATTATTATAACTTTACATATTATGTGAAAGTTTGTGAGGATGGATGGATGGATGTTTGTTACTCGTTCACGCAAAAACTACTGAATAGATTTCAGTGAAATTTGGTATATCGATAGGTAGGTAGTTTATAACCTGGATTAAAACATAGGTTAATTTTATCCCGGTAGTACCTACGGCAGTAAGCCGCTGGCAAAAGCTAGTTGTTGATAAGTGCATTGATTATTTTAATAATTAACTACAAAGAAGTACCTACCTACTTGCACACACATTAAAACTATTAATAAACTGCAGTTTTTTTACACTTGCATTAGAATATAACGAACAAAACCATGAGAATAGATGATATCAGTCGTTCGTACCTACCTACTCGTAATTCAATTAGGTACGTCATTTATTTCCGTATGTATATCTAGTGAACTCAGCCGAAGGAAATGGGTTGTTACTTAGTTTGTAATGTTGCCATATGACATTGGTGTGTGTCGGTATCTGCATAGGTATAGGTACATATTATTCTTACTGTCAACGATATATTATTATGTAGTTATAGGTCACTCACTATTGATCAATTTGCCGTAGAGGAAACTGAAAAGTCCTTCATGAAATATAACTACAGTCGTGTCATGCCTTCGGGAATACTAGATACTTATTTTCTATATATATAATCTTAACGCATCGATGGCAAAAAATTCAAACATCTTTGGCCCAAAATTTTGCCCCGCGAACTCCGCTCACTGACGCAGGCTTATTCCCAAAGTACTACATTATTTTGTTTTAAAAAGATGGAATCTCATACATTAATTCCCAAGTTACTCCAAGAAATTATTATTATTTAAAAAACTTATTATTTTGTTCCTATTCTGCTCCATAGGTATCTGGAATAATTCTCAAAGTACTCCACCGATTATTCGTTATCAGTTCTTAAACTGCTCCACCTACGTAATACATATATTTCATTACAGTCAGTCACTAAAATTCTTAAAAGAAAGGTTAAAGTTTAGCATTTTGTTATAATGTCAATGCATATTTAAAGTTGAATACAGCTTAGAGATCCGTCTATTGAGCTGTCGGTACTTTAGCGCATTGTCTGAAGACTGCAGGATCATTTCACGCCTCTCCTCCATTAGCTGTAGCAGAGTAGGATCAGAGAGTTTCTTTTTGCCATTAGTACAACGGTTCTTGAAGACCTTAGACCCGACCTTATGGACAGTTTCCACGAACCCATCATTATAATCGTCCACGGAACGAAAGGATTCTGGAGTTCGAGCTGAAAGCGCTCGGAGTTTTGGACTTGGATCGGTGCTGTACGGAGCGTAGACTTCATCAGCTGAAATATTTCCAGCTTGATGTTGATATTCAATGTTCCTTACCACGCGGTGATCGCTTCCGGTTTTCACCGCGATGACCACAGAGACATCAGTGAATATTTCCTGCTTCGTCGACATAATGAAGTCAATTTCGTTTTTAGTTGAACCATCAGGGCTCTGCCGTGTCCACTTTCTGTGCTCACGTTTTTTGAAGAAGGAGTTCACCATAAAAAGGCGTTCCTTCTCTATAAAACTGACCAGTAAGTGACCCCGGTGGTTCCGACATCCAACTCCAAATTGCCCTACTCTCAGCTTATCATTGTCCCGTTTGCCCAGTTTCGCGCTGAAGTCCCCCATGACAACGGTGAAATGAGTTTTAGAGCCATGCATGGGTTTGGATATATCCTCATCTCTCCACCTCAACGTCGGGGTGTGACGAGTTCGGGGCGTAGATCTGTATGATCGAAACCTATCCGATCTGATCTGTGTGACGAATATATACGCCACCCTGGTCGACACACTCTCGATCTTCACCAGGTTGCTCACAAGGGACTTATAACCGACACCACCTTGGGACTGCTGGTCGCCATCCCGGAAATGGAGCAGGTTACCGGTTTTGAGGATTATCGAGTACTCCCTCTCTCTTCGGACTTCAGATAACCCTACCGTAACCTGCTCAATTCTTCATCGAGTTCGGTAATCTTCACGTCGGTCGGGAGTGTACGTGTATTGTAAGTTGCCAGGTGTAGATTTCGTTTGTTGTGGTAGCCAGATCTCTTCCGGAAATTCTTAGCACCTCTTGCCTTGGCCGCCACGGTAGCCAAGGGTAGGTGGACCGCCAGGTACTAGGGACCGTTTTGCAGGCCTGCTGGTCAATTTTTTTGGGGGGGGGGGGGGGGGTTTGCCATAATCGCCACGCTTAGCGAGCGGCCTTCTACGATAGCAATGGGAAGAAATAGGATGGTGCTAAGGTGCTTATTCTTTGAACGTCTGGCACCACACGGAACTATATTATAAGTCTTTTATAAAAAAAAATATTTATACTTAAAAATACATTTGAGCCTAACTGTACGTCAGGTATCCTTTTATAGTAATCCGGTACTTGTTTAAATTAGTTTTTTAATTAAAATGGGGTGGAGTACCTTGAGAACATTTTAATATTATTATGGAGTAGAATGAAACCTAATTAAAAATATTATATTTTTCATGGAGCAGTTTGAGAACTCTTTTTGGAGTACTTTGGGAATAACCCCTGACGCAGTCATAAGATCGTCAAATGCACAAGTAACGGGGCATGCATGCGGCGCTGAGCCATCCGTGAACCCCATCTGTGGAGATTGTCTTTGCTCCGGCCGACTTGGGTTCGAAGTCTATTTAGAGATTTCCAAGTATGCCACGGTTACGCGTGCCCAGGCGGAAGGCTTCGATGGTTCGATAAAATTATCAGAGATACTAACGTGGTGTTATGTTTAGGTACGTGTCAATAAATAAAATGCTAGATACGTTGCATACATCCCGGTTTCATCGACCGACAAAAGTTATCATGAGTTATTGATACGAGTAGGCAGAAAGGAGCTGAAGTATTTCATTTCAGTTATGTTTACCTATCATATTGATTGCTGCAACGTTTTACGATAAAGTAGGATAAAATTGACAATCTTTTGTCAAGTGTCGTAAACATTACATTTTCCCAGCTATCAAAGAATACACGATTATGCAGGTAACTACGTTATAAATCGTGTGAGTAAGTAATTTGTTTACTACAATATAATGCATAATAGGGGCTAAATGATAATGTAAGAATAATTGATCAGCGTTGAGCATGATTATATTACTGAGCCTTCCGCGGTCAAAGATAATAGATGATTTGGATAATGGTGTCCGTATTTTGGCATTGAAACCCATTTTCTTCTAAGTCTGTAAGTAATGATGAACACTCAAGTATCTTTTTGCCGTGAAAGTCTCGCGTAGGGACGGTCATCAGTGTTGTGTTGTATGGATCACCAGGAACGTTTGTTGGGGTCTACACTCAAAGCACGAAATGCGTAGTTTCAGCCGAAATTGCCGGCGTTTTCTAGTCCGTATCACCTTCACCTACGAACATAAGATTTAGTACTTCGGGGCCCTACTCTACCTCAGAATGGATGAAAACACAATTGACAGTTTGTCCTTGTAAATGTATGGGGGCGACTGATTTTTTTTGTGATTACGATGTTGGTCTTATGGAGACGATAGATAGGTATGACCCGATTTCTAGTCCCGCTATCTAGAACCATGATTTCTAATTATTTTTTTAATTAGATAGTCTACGATAACTGGTCAGCTCTATCAACCATGTTCTGATCAATTTCTGATCTCAGTTGACGTTATTAAAAGGTGTAACAAAGACTTTGTTGAAGAAAGTTCAATTCTAACATAGCTATATATTTAAGTGTGTTATAACGACCATTAAACTGAACAACTGTATTTCTATAAAAATACCTGCTGCACCTATAGTGCACCCACATTTCGCCAGTTATTTTTAAGTCCCATGTCCCATGGGGCGAGCGTATTTATCGCCATCAAACGGGCACGAGCTCAGACTCTAGACTGGTGCTGAACAATTCTTGATGGAAAAACCCAATAACACTTGATGGCAACACCCGACCTGGGAATCGATCCTAGGACCTCATGCTCAGCAGTAGCGCTTGCTACCACGGGACCAACAATTAAGATAGTCAAAGTCAGTCAAAGTATACAACGCAAGAGAGCAGCGCAGAGGTGATGAAATCAAGTAGACAAAGTGCCTTCCTGGGTTCGAACTCACGACCTAGACTCTTTAGTCGGGGTTGATACCCCTGGGCCACCACTGCTCCTTCATTGACTAACTTGTTTATTCATTAACTACCTTTTGCCCGCGGCTTCGCCTGCGTGGCGGTCGGAAAATATCCCGCGGGAACGTACTAAGTATTAAATAGGATAAACGTAGATAAGTATACCTACTATTTCCTAACCACTAAGGTCATGGCCTACCGGGTGCCATTTAGTATTACCTGCTAAAAATATGTATTTATTTATGACTACCTGTGCCCGCGACTTTGTCCGCGCGGAATAGTTTTTTTACTGTTATTTATATATCAATAAAAACAAAAAAAAAATCTAAAATAAAAGTAGCCTAAGTTACTCCTTATTACATCAGCTACCTGCCAGCGAAAGCCCCGTCATTTCTCCAGCCATTTCAGAGATTAGCGGGAACGAACAGACAGACCGACCGACTGACAGACGGACAAAAATTGAAAAAAAAATATATTTTGGTATATGTACCGTATATATATTTATATGCATGTAGCAAAAAGCGGTTATTTTAATATTACAAACAGACACTGCAATTTTATTTATTTATGTACCTATAGATGTATATATGTATAGATGTATAGATGTATAGATATCATAAATATTATAGATCGCATGATTTATGCGTTGCGTTTTTCCTCATCTACGAGTTACCTAGCTTAGCTACCTACATAACTAGGTAGATGAACAGAACTAGGTAGATGCTTAAAGTTGCAAGTAACCTAGTTGTTAAATAAAGAAACTGCATAGAGCGACCTTCATCTCAAATCATAATCTTTTACTGTAGCTATCAAGGTATGTATTGCGGACGTGACTATACCGTTTCTAGGTAAATTATACATCTTGGAAAGACACTTAGGTACCGACTTAATTCATAATTTTAAAAGACAGATTTCTTACGCAGGTAGGTGCCATGCTTCGATCAATAAGTGCCATGCCATAACCAACATGTGAGGAAAGTTTTGGGTTTGTTTAATACCTACAGTGTAGGGTAGGTAAGTACCTGGACTTAGCAAACAAACCCAAAAAAAAAATGTCTATTAAGCTCGAAAATCAAGTCACTCAATCGAATTACGCTGAGAATCAGCACTTTTTGAACGTCAAAATTCCCAAAAACGCCTGGCCATCATCAATTCTTAGAGTGCTTTCGCTGAGAAGAAGTGGCACAACAAACTCCCCAGCAGCACAGACAACTCCAAAAAGCAAAAACCAGAATAAAGAAAGATTTAAGCGAACAGGGTTTTATTATTGCTATGTTAATTTGTTATTCTTATTATTAACAGCTCCTTAATTTCAAGGTTTTTTTAATTCAAAATACAACTTTACTGATACTAGGTAAGTACAAATAGGTACTACTTTTAAGTAGAATAGAATAGAGTAGAAAATGTTTGGGTACCTAATTGTTTTTTAGGGTTCTTTACCTCAATAGGTAAAAACGGAAAACGGGGTAAGTTTTCCGTTTCATAAACGATGATTAGCGTCTGTTTACCCATACATTTTTGACGTTTAAACTTCATTTAACTTTCATCATCGTTTATGAATATGGGGGTTATAGTATGGGATCACTTCGTTGTCCGTGCGTCTGTCCGTCTAGCAGTAATTAATATTAATAGGTCTATGGTCCCTTGGAGGGCTAAACATAAAACTTCTAAAACAACAAAATAAAAAAAATATGGCCATTTATGCGACATATTTTAATACTTAGGTATTTATTTATCTACTCGTAAATGAATAAAAACCTATAAAGGGTACCTAGTTCCCGTTGACATAGAATCATGAAATTTGGCAATGAGCAAGGTAGGTAGCAACCTGTGGTAGCAAGTAGCAGCTCACTGCACAAGGGCAATTTTTTTTATTTTTGTTTAGGTGGCCACGTTAATTGTAGCTTCAGTGGCATACATTCATCCCAACTACGGAAACCTGGGCGTTGTGACTTGTGCGTGGTCCGACACACACTTGGCCAATTTATTCACGCGTTTTCATGATAAGAATGAATGCTTGTTTACCTAACCATCAGACTTAGGTACCTTACCTTACCTACCTACTTGTAGGTATAGGAAAAATGGAAAAACTCATGAGCTGGGAAAATCTTTTTAATCTATTCAGGTAGTTAGGTACCAAGGTAGTTAACATCTTATCACTAATAATATGATTAATAATTGACAGTAAAGGTATGTATGTAAGTAAGTTAGTACCTAACTACCTACTACACTACTTACTTATAAAAAAATTGGGAGCCAAAATTAATGCAGCCGAAACACCATCGCCATTGTCATGAAATCTTACATTTATCTGCTAGATATACTCGTACATTGTTTTGGTAAAGATGAGATCATAAAATCATTATCTACAGCCTGACGATACTGACTGAATCCCTGCTTATGCCAATCTTCCTTTGTATTCGTCAGTAATTAATTTATTATTCAAAGGCACTCGTACATTGTTATATAGCCATACCTGAATATTTTATAAAGATCCCAAACATTTAAAAACAAAGCTTAGGAAAATAAATAATTAACTTATTATAAGGTGCTAAACACTTATTATAAGGTGTGAAGTGTTTTCACAGAAAAATGTTATAATCCAAAAAATCCAAAACTCCAACAAAAATCCATCCAAATCCAATATGAAAACGAAGACGTGATAGTAAACTCAAAACAATTCATAACACAAAAATATTTTCAAACGAACCCATAAATCGATCTAAATTGAATACGAACGATCAAAAACACGACTGAATTGGGCCCAATTGGCCCGAACCGGTCCACCAGAACACAACTTCACCGCGACCCGACCCTTAAAAATTATTAGCAAAAGAAACTTACTTTTGATCACTCGGCTGTCAACTCCCAAGGATTATTAGTTTGTCACCGTTTAATAATAGCAGACTGGCAGTTACTACAAAACACGTCGCGATAGCAGCGCGCACGCTGATACACTGGAGAATTGAGAAGTGTTGGCCTTTAGAAACGGAACAACCATGAGCGTTGATTACGCGAAATGCGAACTGTCAAACGAACGATCACTTCACAGCCGGCGCAAGAGCATTATGCACACGTTATGAATAGGTGCAATGCAGGCCGACTCCCGTAACTGCCAACCGAGCATGTGTAATTTGGTTATGCCATCTTTACTATCATTTCCTGAGTTGACAAGGTTCGTGGATATGTCAAGGCGAACAGCATAATCAATGCTAATCAAATTATTAGATCCTTATAAAAGATGATGCTCTTGAATTTTGCCGTTAATCATACAATCCACTAAAACTTCTCTATATTCATTTACCGGTCAATGCCTGGCTAAATATAGATAGCACGGTCCATGTCTTTTCGTTAGTGCTTATTGCGCGCACTGTAAACACAAGTGGGGCGCTAAAAATTTTGTACAATTCCTAAGTTAGAATGACATTGGTTCAACCTCAAATTTCTAACAGAATTAGGTATAGGTCCTAGAATTGGTTTTGGTCTTTAAGGACCCCACAAACTTCCAAGAGGACCTTGGCTAAAAAAATTGCAATAATAGCGCCCATTTATTACTATCGAGACAGTTTAGTCACTGTCAACACGGTCACCGGACGATGTACGAGTACCTATATCAAAACAGATGTCAATTAAGAATGATCTATTCTTACTGAAATATCTAATACAGTATTGTACGTAATATCCCTACAGCTACCGGATTTCCATTGTAGAGAAATCCTTTACACATTCCTGTTGACGATGAGATTCCAACAGGAACTACAATTTTCATGTTCAATTTGTTCACTATCATCAGGCTACTGTAGTCCGTAGCTGAATAATAGTTAAAGCTAAAGCTAAAGGAATAGGTATACAATACACATTTTCGTGCTGTTACAAGAGAAGAAGACGACAGTGTGAAAAGTGTCGATTGAAGAGCTTATGTCAAGGCCATAGCTACTGCCATGGATATCTGCCATATTTATGACACAGGCCCCCAAGCTACAGGGGCCCCGACGTCTGAAAAATACGTAATATATTAAGTATCCAAAACCTCAAATTTCTATTGATTGAGTTCCGTAATTAATGAATGAATGTTAATCCGTTATGAAAACGTTTTTTTTTGTGGTTTACAAAGCTACAGGCGCGGTCCAATTCTCAAGATCTTGCATTCATTTAGTAAAATCACACAGAAAGTCTAACCTATCCTGCACCCTAATTGCATAACACACGATTAATCATAATCGGTTTCATTTTGACAGTTTAACAATATTCATTGCGTTAGTTACGTTGCTGAGCAGACACATTTTTCGAACATATGAAGCAATGGTTTAACGATCTGTTTCAGAACGAAACAGATTATGATTAATCGTGAGTTAAGCGATTAGGGTGCTAGTCAGCAGCAACAGGATGCTACAATGTCCGAGCTCGCTTCCCTCGCTCGTGCATTCTCTTTGAAAATAATGAAAACAATCGGAGTTAGGATTATCAAGTTTCTATAACGCTATTGCTCGCTCTAACATTATCTTCGTTTTTTCTCTTCATTCTTCATGAATTCGTTAAATTCCTTAATGAAAGAAAATGCCTATTTTCTCATTTGCGAAATTTATTTCCTTAATGAAAGAAAATAGACATTTTCTAGCTCACTTCGCTCGCTCTTGTATTCTCTTGATAAAGACGCACTCGACTCACGATGTTATTTTCAATTGTTTAGTTCAACTTTAATTTTAAGTTTTTGTTTTTATTTTAGTTTTTAGTCTTTTAGTTTTGCTTCTTCTCAAATTTTTGGAGGTGGGCGTTAATGACTGCGACACAATATTATACTAATGCAGTTGTTATCGAACACAGAGTTTCTGTACACAGAGTTTTTGTTTTCAATTTAAAAAAAAATATATACAGGGCAAATACTTCCGTGCTTTTTGCTTTTGTATTTAGAGTTCTTTTTTTCAATGGACAGGTTAAATTGTTAACCCCCTTATCATATCAAGGGAATTATTCATGTGGGTAAAGTTGTTAAATAATACTGCTTGTTTTAGTCTTTTGCAAAATAAGGTAGGAGCATGGTCGTCGAACAAGCCGACTACAGCTAGCGAAGGTCGAGAGTGACGTAGAAGAAGCTGGTTTCTGCGCCTTGCAACTGTTTTTGCCACGTGAAACTAGTTCCGGCTCTACCTTTATCTATTTTTTATATCATGGAAGTGTAAGGTCAACAAAATTCGTCATAGATTTCTTCAGTAGGTATTATGTATTATTTGTAAGTATGTTAACTCAGATTTTTTCACTACATATCGCACCTTTAAAGAAAAACCGTTACTAAACTATTTTTTTCAAGAATTGAGTTACAAATGCCATCTTTATTAAAATTACGTAATCTATACGATGAATTTGAAACATTCATAAAAAAACCACTTTAAGAGGTAGATAGCTCCAATTTTGACCGTCACAAAACGAATTATGATTTGGTTGCTAAATGCAATAACGTGTTTATGCAAATTGTGAATTGTTCGTTGAGTGATGACGGAAGTTTGACGGAAAAATGTGACTTTTTGTATTACCACCGCTGCACGTCAAGATAAATATATTAATTGTCTAACGTAACATTTTGTGTAGTCACAGATTTCCTTCCATCAAATTATGCACTTGATAATATAATTTAATTGGTAAAATGCTACATTTAGTACAGATACCGTTTACTTCGAAGTTTTGAGATAGTTATGCATACAAATATTTACCTTTACAGGGTAATCGTTCGTTTAGACACAGTATTGCTTTACTTTAAGAATAAATAACTCAAGTCACATTTGCATTTTCTCGTTTTCGAAATTAGAATAAAACATTGAAAAGAACGTGTTCTTTTGTTTGTCTGTCCAATTACAATTAAGTAGAAGAAATGCTAACTATATTATGTTCAATTTGATAGTATTATAAAATCAATGTTATAATAGATTCATTAATATTTTTGTATTTAGTCACATAATTTATACGAGGATTTTGGAGGACATAATCATAATCGAAAAAAAAATAAAATGGAAAAGTTTCACCTACTATAAAAATATAAAATAATAATGATCAATTTTCTAGTTAAAAAGAGAAACTTTTCGGAATGTTAAGTTATAGTGTAAGTAAATAAATCTCTATCATTAGATAAAAAGATGGCTTAAAGCGCCATGGTCTTAAATCTATTGCGAAAAAGCTGTGCATTTTTTAAATTTAAGCTCCCGTGTAAAATTTAGTTTTTTCGTTTAGTAACGGTTCGGTTTGTCTTTAAAGGTGCGTTATGTAGGTAAAAGAAAAGCATGTCACGGAAAAACGCAATGCAATACGTACAAATTAAAAGGTTTCATTTTAGTAAAAAATAAGTTAAATTCGTATTTTATCTAACTACGTATTTATGCTACGGCAGCTAGGGTTACAATTTCGAAATTTGAAAAGTCCTAACCAAAAACTGGACATTGAACTCTTTAAAATTCCCTTACGTAGAAAAAGTCCGGCCGGAGGACCAAAGAGTCGGATATGTCCGTACAAATCCGGACGAATAGTAACCCTAACTGCAGTCAAAATCACGACGTGAGAAGTATATGTGTTCTGTAGTGAGAAGAGTTCCCCTGAAAAGGAAGACAGCCGCAATAAAATTATAGTTCGAACCATTTTAGGAATAAAGTTTCCCAAAAAAGGGATAACATGTTGTTGTTGTTCTTCTTATTTATAGTTTTATCTTCTATCTGAAACTGCTTGTCGAGTCCTAAAAATACTTAGGTCCAGTACCAGAACAACCACTTGTGAACAGACAGAAAGCTACATAGGAACGTAATAACTTCGAGGTTGCCGTCTTTTTTTCACCTGTGTAAAAAAGTAAGTATATTTACCTGAGTTTTTTGTTAACTTGATACAACTCCCGTCTCAGCCGTCTTCACTACACAAATTTAATCATTCAAAACTGGCGCCAATTTCACACATGTTTCAAACGTCAAAACTATCCAATTAAAATGCGTCATACATTCTCAAAATTATGACCAATAAGAAAAGACTTTATCGATAGAACTTAGAAAATTTTAAAGTGAACAATTTTTTATTGCAAGAATCACCAATTAATCACTAATATCTTTTTTTTTTCATTAAAAATCAATAATTTACTATGAAGCACATTTCACCAAAAACCAGTCTTTACGAACGCAATCTATATTTTTATTTTTAATATTTATGTTGCCAAAGAAAAAAATATATTTACTGAACTGACTTTTGGATTGCGTAGCGAATTATTCTTGATTGAATTAGTTAAAACTTAAGCAATGACTGATCATTTCAGCGATGTGATTGAATTGAACTTAAATAAAAAAATAACAAGCACACTTGAATAACACTTTGAGTAAAAAAACATTTAATTAGTCTGACAACACAAACTGCTGCAAGTTTGCGCATGCGCCGAATGGCGAATCAGTGACTATTCTTTGAGTTAAATATTTTATAAATAAGAAATTTTATCGTTAGTTGGTAATATATTTATGTAAACGCGTAATTTATAAATTAATTTAGATTAAAACTTTTAGTAATATATCTCTTTTATCGCAATTTATGAAGTGTTAAAAGTGTAACATTGGTGGCCATTACAAAACCTAAACTTTTTTATCAGAACAAATATCCATTTGATGTTTCGGCGACGTTGTGACTAATCCTACGGAAAGCTAACTAAAAATCACGAATTGTGCTTCTATTTCTTACAGTTAAGTTTCTCACAGTGCTCTGAACTCCAGTATTGAGAATCCTTGTTGTAAATTATTTCAAAACGTTTTGTGCCGACCGACAATTATTGGGGTTGACTTCTCACAAGGAACTGTCAATTGTTACATTTTTTCGATACATTCATTTCTTTTATCAATAAATATTAATTAGCCCTATACATTTTACGTTGATTGCTAGAAGATTTGGTGACTGCGTGGTGATTTTGGTAATTTGAATAAGTTGGACACCCACATCGCTTGTTGTTACTCTTCAATGAACATAACATTGGCACGGCGACCTCTATTCACTCTCGCTCCCTTTCCGAGTAAAATCGCATAAAATAATCAATTATCACTGCTAGAGAAAGGACAGATATCATTTTGAGATTTCCGATACGATTCGTCAGGTGTCGCCGAAACATTCCGTCTTCACGTTCAAATTGTGTTTGCAGTGTAACAAAAATGATTTTGAGATAAATTGTATAATAGTGCAGTGGTAATAGTATCGCAGTGAAGAAAAAAATAGCAATAATTATATTAAAAAGAAGTGACAAAAGTGTTGTTGTGTTGGATTGTGTTATGGCGACGCGTCGTTGGCTCGTGTCGTGGAAGCTGTGGTGACATGGGCTGCGCTGCGGCCCAGACAGACGCTGGACACAGGGAGTGAGCTGAGTGCTGGGCATTGCGCCTGCACAACAAGTCTTGTATTATGAATAAGCGTGATAATAGCAAGGACAAAGAACGACAGAGCGAAGAAAAAAGAAACTCGTAAGCACCTTGATTTACTATTCTTCTTGCTCTTCACGCTGCCAACCACATCAGTATGGTACAATTTTGATGACCGTGTTTCATGTCACGGTGCTAGGCTATTGCTTGTAGCACCAGTTTTCCCATTCATATGTTACTTAGTTTCATGCTTGAATCATGAACAACTGTAATGTAAAGTAAAGATTATCATGCCTTAAACTTAGCATTTAAGGTAGCATATAGTTTGAAAACATTGCAGAGGTTAAAATATGAAAATGTTCTAATAAGGGCAGCTAATGCTTACCATACACAGAATAGTGAAGAAGTTGCAGTGGGTACGTTCCTACGCTGGGGTATAAAGGGCTTGTAATAATAAAAATGATGGGCTAGTAACTTGTTAGAATATTTCACAAGTTTATTAACATATAACCCAACTTATTTATACATGACATCATATTATAAGTGACAGTTCAATGAATTAAGTTTAAAGCTAATGGACCTTTCTTTTCTGACCACATACCTAACTTAATAAAAAAAACTACTTTTAATAAATATTCCTCATTGAACTCAGCCACTATTCATCTACCTACATGTTCTACCTTGTGGCCATCCATTTATAATTGTAGATTCATGTAAACCTAACTATATTGTATGACTAGATATTTAGGTGATTTACACAGTCAATAAAATTATGACTCGCAAGGTAAGATAATTTCAAACAAAATAATGCCATATAACCTTAAAAAGATAATTTACCACCAATAAAAGTACTTGTGGAATAGGAAATGTAGTTCTAACTCATTACAGTATCTTCTAAAACTCAAGTAAACAGGTATAAAAACTCAATTGCTAATACTAAGTCAATGATCTAACAGATTCTATGTGAATGTAAACATATTTTTTGTAGATTAGTCACATGTTTCTAATGCTGAATGTTGTAGCAGTCATTTACCCATTCAAAGAGAATTATAATTTACATGAATGTCAAGTGGGCTGCTCACCAGGAGGTCCTAGATTTGATTCCCAGGTTGGCCAAAGTGTTATTGGATTTTTCTTTCTGGAATTTCTCAGTAGTACCCAGGAGTCAGGTTCTGTGCCCGGTTGATGGCAATAGGGTTTCCCTCTACTACATGGGACTTGAACATAACTGGTGAAATGTGGGCATACTATAGGTACATCTCTGCCTAGCCCTTGGGGGAAACAAGGCATGATGTAATGTTATATTTTATAATTTACATAAAATGTTTCAATATGATTTTAATAGTATGACTTTACAAGATAATACACATCATCTAATCATCATTCATCTAATTTTAAAAGTACAATTTCTTTCATGAGTAAAAGTCTTTTTAAAACTCTAAAACCAATTTACAGAAATAAATATCTTTTATCATTGAAATTGACTAGTGTTTCAGTAAATAAACTGGCCATTTGTAAAAAGAACTTAGTTTTTTAACAGTGTTATAATCTTGATCTTATCTAAAATTGAAATGATTGTTTAGTTATCTGATTCAGCTTATTGTTGCTATATCTATGTATTATTGCAGACTTTTAATCTAGATTTCTTTAATCAGCCTATTCTGTGGGTAACCAGTAATAAATAGAACTATAGAAGGAGGAAACTCAGTAGCCAACATTACATAAAATACTTTAGTAAATTTCTATTACACTGTAAGGGCCCATCCATTGTATAATCTTATCTCCTTGAAAAAAATCTAAATACTTTAAATTCACTTTGATGTTTAGTCACCATAATGACTTGAATTCAAAGGCCATTATGCTAAAAAATTGAATACTACATTTTCTGCATTATGGATTCAAATAAAAATATTTATAAACTAAAATATTTACCAAAAACAAGGTTAATAGAGCACAGATGTCAAGAGAAATTCAATAGGTTGTAGCCATAGGCAAAATCTTACATAAATGAATTAGCATTAACACATATTATAAAGGATAACAACCTGTTTGTTAGGAAATGAATAGCTTTAGTAACCAAGCTTTATTATGTCACAAACATCAGCTATCACAATACCTAAGTATTACTGCAGTACTGGTGAATCATGAACCATAAACATCTTGGTATATATCTCACACAATACTTAAGGTTGATAACATGTTCTTAATAAAAACATTAACTTATCAAACATTACTGTCACAATCTGTGTCCAGTTATGCATTGTTTATTGTTTGAATTGATTCGATAAAACCTTCATTTAGGTCTCATAAAAAATATGCAAGTCTTGTGCCATTTTTTTGAAGAACAGTTATTATATTTGATACACTAGCTAACATTTTTTAAACAGTGACATTTCGTAACTAACTACTGACTTGACCAACTTTAGTCAGTTTTATATAGAAATCAAGAGTGCTTTGGTTGTATGTCACTCAAAATTGACAAGTAAACTGTCTGTGGTATAGTGACTAATATTTTTTATATTAATAATGAATATTCGAACTAACTGTTCTTGTATGTATTTAAATACATGCCATAATGCATAGGAAATAGTGAGTATGCAGGAAGAATTGTTCAATTTATATATTAACACATATTGTTTCCGTGAAAACTGAATAATTGTAAAATTACCATTTGGTTTTCACATGAATCTGTATTTATGAATCAATGGTATGGTTGTTCGAGCAGGTAACAAATTGAAGAATAAATCAACAATAATATTGCATCTCTAGAATGTTTAATCCAAAGACTCACATTATGGCTCTATCCACTGGCTATGAAACACAGATTTCGACCTATTGTTTTGTACCATTTCATGCCAGTAAAACTGCAAAGTGAATTGAACATAAAACAGGTTCAACATAAATAGTATGCAAATTACAGAACAATTTGAATTGAAAATGCATTTTCGGATTAAAAAGTGTCTGCATGTTACCCAGTGGTGGCTTGCACGGCTAGATAATTGTCTCCTTCCATGCTTTCGGTGGTTGGAAGTGCATTGTAACTTTCACTTTTAGACTCAATGCCAATAACGGTTGGTATGATTCACTATAGCTGCTGTACATTTTAATGTAGCATATGAAGCATCTTAAAAATTGTTAGTGGATATTGTTTTAAGTTTGAGGAAATAAAATAGTTGCTTCCTTAAATGTTGACTTGGGGAATTGATATATTTAGTTATGTTCTTGCAAAAAATATTTAAAAACTGTGAAGGCTAAATCCGAGTTTGTTTTTTTGACTTAATATAAAAATCATGCGTTAAGTAAGTATACACATTAAGTAAAATGATATTATTTGAATGATTGAAAATAGAAACACTAATGTATTCTGTTTCTTATAACATTTAAAAATGCTTAAGAATCTAATGATCATTGTAATTATAGTTTCTTTTTAATCACAAGTATTAGGTTATTATCTGTGTATCAAATGATAACCTGCATAATGACTAATTATGCAGGTTATTTAGTTATCACTTTCAACCAGATAATTATTTATAATCATTTTAAATTGAACACTAGAAACATTGATCTTTAATTCTGTGTGGATTGTGGTCACAACTATTTAGTAGCTATGACCAATATGACCATAAACTCCCATGTAGTAAGAGGTAGATGTCTATGGGTGCTGGGACAGTTTGGCAAAAGAATCATCATGGGATTAGAGTACACCACCTCTGTGACTCTGCAATCTATCTACCTCAATCCACCTCAATGTGGACTTCAAAAGAAATCTTTTTTTTTCTGCAATTGTTCTCAGAGCCTGTCGGTCAGGAAATGCCGACGCCATCTAATCACCATCCGGCCAAACATATCCAACTTAAATAGTGTTTTTTTTTTCAAGATTTACCTACCAGCAGATAATTGTTTCAATGTTTTGGTATTGTTACCAACTTTTACCAGTTTCGAAAACCATGGAAAAGTAAGTCATCGCATAGATACCTTTTAAACTACCTTTCTTTAAAAATACCCTGATACCCATACAAAATATTATCATATTTTTCAGTACACATACAAACTACTAATGAGATAAAGCCGAAACATGTGAAAAACTAACAAGATTATTGTTCAGATTAAGTATTTAACTCCTCAAGTACATTTCTTTAAAGAGCTTACGAATTGGTGAGCTTCTTCATTCAATTTACTAAGATTTGTTGACTGGACATTGGTGCAATTTTTTCTAGTAATTATTGGCTGATTCAAGCCAAGGTGACTTTTTTGGCATGCAGTTTTGACTACCTTGACCTTATATTGTGCTAGTTTTATCTAGGGCCAGCTTATCTTTAATGGTTTCCATACATTAGGAAAATTTTAATATATACAGAATTATGTATGTGTTTTGTAAACACAGTAAATGTTTTCCTTGTTAGTTATAATACTTACATAAACAATATAAACTTAGGAAATATCTAATTAAAATTATAAATTACTTTACATAAAATATATCCTATAGCATCGTTTATAGCCGCATCGTTTGTCGCAATTACTTCGTTTTCTCTTTTTACTTGACTCCTTAGGGTCACTCCTTCCTCAATAATTTCAAATCCAAAATAATTTTTCAAATCGGACTGGAAGTTCCATAGATTAACCCCTAAACAAGCATATTTTGTATCTTTATAATATTAGTTTATATACACAACTTACTAATAGTAAACACTCATACATTCCTTCATCCTATTTCCTAAATACCTAGTTAAAATAGAGGCTGATATCATATCTGGTTTTGTTTTTGTATACAATTATTATTCAATTGGCATTGTGGGTATGTAAAAGGAAGGTCCATCCAAGTTCACAAACAATTGTTCTAATCATTGTGCCATGTGAAAATAAACACGAGGCGACTTAAACAGGCATCTTCTGGACACTCTCGTTCTATCTTGGACCTCAGGCTATCCATCAGGCGTGATCAAGGTCAAGAGCAGGCCCATCTATCTATCTGTATAAAAATGAATCCTTATTTCTCTTGGTCACGGCCGCACACGTGAACGGCTGGAACAATTTTGGTAATTCTTATTTTGTTGTGTTTGTTTTTGTCAGGCGAAGGTTCTTATGAAAGGAAAAATTAAGAAAGTTGCGCGTAACATTAGAAAATTGAAGAAAACTTAACGACTACGATGTGAATTCAATATTCATAGTTGAGGCATGACAACGTCTGTCGGGTCAGCTAGTTCAGCAATAAAAAAGCATAGCCTGTATGGGCCCTTCTGGCTATGATATGAACATCCTGGCCACGAAGTAACTGTTACTTCCTGGTCCTAGCCCTCTATTGCAAAGTTGCAAAAGAGAACAGCTAAATCCAATCCAAACCTGCGTAAAGGCTTCTTCAAACAGGCGCGACGCGACACTTGTAGAACAATTTCCATGAAGTTTTCATAGTAATTGTTCTACGAGTGTCGCGACGCGACCGTCGCGTCGCGCTAGTCTGCACGAGCCTTTATACGTGTCCCATCATGACAGATGCTTTTCTATAGTAATTATTGTATGAAAGAAAAGAATGCAGTCCTGGCGCAGTTTAGCCTTGCCATCTGTCGCGTTCGTACTACAGCACCCGGTACCCTGGTTACCTCAATGGTACTTAAAGCCTTAACTACTGGGGATGTGGAACTGCTTATTACGCAATTAACGACAAACGCACGAACATAATTATCCTTTGCGTAATTGGTGAAAAAAGCAAAATCTTGGTACTATCTTCACAAAGACCCATTCCTCTCGATAACTTCCTATAATAACACCTCTGTGGTACACAGTATTTCAAATAAAAGACAATGTTTATCTTCTTGTCCTTACATTTCATAACATAAATGCAAATCTGATTTTCCTATTGCATTGTTGTAGGCTAGGCTTGCAGAACTAAATATTGCAATGCGTTGTGTAGTATCTATTGTTTTATATTATCTCTATTATAAACCCGTAGACGTTTTAGTTTCCCTGCTCGAGCTGTTAAAAGAACTTTTGTCACTAAAATGTAGATTTTTCGAATTATCTCCTCACGGATCTTATTCCCTAAAGAAATATATCGGTGTCGTTCTCAAAGTTGCACCTACTAAACTGAATCCTTCGCACACCCCATCCAGCCCAACCACGTGAAATCGAGGTCAAGAGGCCCATCAAAATAAAAAAATGCGCTGACGTATTCTTGCCAAAGTACTTTCGCACTGACGCTTCATTGTTGGCTGGTTTCAGCAGCCTATAATGTTCCCACTGTTGGGACACAGGCCTCACGCACTGGGCCCACGTGGTGGATGCGGACGTGAGCCCAGTGCGAGTTGGTAGATGTCACGTCTTCGAATTTGTGGTTCTAGACCATGTCGGTTTCCTCATGGTGTTTTCCTTCACCGTTTTGAGAGCAGTGGTCATGAAATTACTTACACAAAGTAAAGCGCCTGCCTGGGTTCGAACCCATGACTTACGTTCTACTCGTAAGTGAGCCACCACTACTCATCCACCACTTGTGCGTTGCCATTGACAAGATTATTGGTCTCGTCTAATAAAGGCATTGCAGCTTTACATCTTTCTGTAAAAGACTGTCGTCGAAAAAGCAAGCAAGGTGCAAGAATGTACCCAGTCATAACAAAGTGCTGAAGGTGGATCCAAAGTTGCGTCACGACACTCGGTCCCCATCATACAACGATCGAGATTATTGTTCCCATCATTAAGGAACACTCTGCCCAGCCCGACGTCGAAAAGACGTGCTTCAACGGTTTTGTAAAGATTTTATAAGAAATCACGCACCATTTTTCCGCTCGTGGGGAATTAAATCAATCAGGGGGTAAACTTAGCAAACCAGAATTACCCAAGTTTCGATAGGATCGAAAGTTTTCCTGTAGCTATACCTACATATCGGCGGTTATTTAGCTAGCTGTATTTGTTTTGAAGAGGAGGCTGTTCACTGCGAAGTATGGCTGACGTGCATGAGCGCCATAGAAAGTTCAGAAATCCACATTATATCCCAGTACGAAATCCATTCGGTTCGCCAAGGACGTATAATTTTCCTTTCTATCTAGAAATCTAGCCCGTATTGTTAAGGACAAACGCCTCAATCTCCATTTTTCACTGTTCGATGCTAAATTAAATCTGGATGTTTTACACAACTTGATTCGCCTCAGTGTGTTTAAAGCTGAATGCCAGTCCTTTCGGTAGCATTTGTCCTGCCATCTTCATCAAGGTCTACCACAGAGTCACCTGAAGTTGAATCAACAGTTAAGTTTTTCACCCAATACTTTAAGAATAGAAGTTGGCTGAATTTAACTAAACATTTGATTATTTTTTGGTTAATCAAGTAACTTTCAGTGTTTACAGTCGCGTGATGAACTGATTTTTATTGCATCCACTAACCCATTTGTATTAAATGCCGGGTAAATGTAAGTAATAATGTAGCTCTAATAATTGTAATTTCTAGAATGATGGTTAATAATTTATAATTACCGGTAGTTTTTATTATTCACTAGCTTTATCAGATAGCCGTGATATTATATATATCGCTTTGTTATTATATTTATTGAAACTCTTAAAACACTCGACGTCTACTTAATTCATTCATCAGGCAATTTCAAATTGTTTCCTGTAATTGAGCCTTTAGACTCGGCCAGAAGTCATTGTTCAAATAATAATATGTTCGACAGTTAATTTTCCGATGATATTTACATCATCATAGGAAGACACTATTACTGTAGTGCAGAAGGGCCTGCACGGAAGTCAGGCATCTATTAAAATTTGGTTACACACTGCTTCAGTAATGAGTAACGGTGGAGTTTCTTGCCCATTCTTCTCCATACGAAACTAGACTTTGGAAGAGGCGACTAGAATCAATTTTATTTTAATGTAAATGTTGACTTTCAAAAGTGCCTAAGTGCCTATCTACGTATATACATACAGATAAATAAAATTGGAGTGTCTGTTTGTAATATTAAAATAACCGCTTTTTACTAAATGCATATGGATGTATATGTCGCAGTATGATAGATAAAGCCGTGATATGGTTATATCCATAGGGATATAATTATATACCGTAACATAGTTATACGAAAGCGATTCATTACTATCTTTCTAGGAATATAATTATAATATGGTTCAAGTTTTTTAGTGATATAATTATATTACTTGATTAAGTTTAGTGAAATAATTGTAGGAGCGTAGTTCGTTGTGTTTGTGAACCTCGGAGTGTACGACTGAACACCGCCAAGACTTTACTTCGACGGAACTCTTCGCTGACAAGGCTCATCCTTGCGCTATTACTAAATAGCCAAGTAATTGCCACTAACTTAGAACTAGCGATCGCCGGCCGCTACCGCGGCACCGCTCGCTTCGCTCGCTCGGCTTGCGCGCGGTTGGTCACAATTCTAACCTAACCTATTACCTACCTGATGAGCCCTGTCGGCGTAGTGTCTGTCAGCGTTTAGTCGTACACTGCATGTCGGTCGCTGCCTCAGTTGTCATGGTTGCGTTTTCGTGCATATTAATTGAATTTTCGCCACATTTTCTTTAACATCTGTTATTATATGTTTTATCATTGCAAATTTCTCCTCATAAAAACAAATATATTGTTTTATTTGATTCTATGGTAGATTTAAAACTATTTAACTAGATTAGTTTAGTCAGATAAACATATTACAAGATGCGACCGTAAGATAGTAATGAATCGTTTTCGTGTAACTATGTTACGGTACATAATTATATCCCTTGGGATATAACTATATTACGGCTTTATCTATCATACTGCGACATACACACGGTACATATACCAAAATAGTATTTTCACAGTTTTTGTCTGTCTGTCTGTTTGTGCCGGCTAATCTCTGAAACGGCTGGACCGGTTTTGACGGGACTTTCACTGGCAGATAGCTGATGTACTAAGGAGTAACTTAGGCTACTTTTATTTTAGAAATTTTGTTTATTTTTATTAATATATATAATATAAATAAATAATAAAAGTTCTTTCTTTCTTTTTCTCTCTTTCTTTCGCTTTTTTTATTAAAAAAAATAATTTGAAAAACTCTTCATGTTAAGCTAGCTGTTGAAGATGGGCAAATCTTAACATCCTGATTACTTGCTGCAATAAAAGGTCCCGAAAAATCGTCTCACGACACTCAGGCTACTGATTTTTACCGAGATCATATCCGTCGATCGATATACATATAGGCACTTATACAATTTAAGCGAAGATTTTCGAATGAAATTGCTACCTAGATACTTGCTTAATTTAAGTAAACCATCCTTATCTGAAGTTAGTACGAAGATATCGGATTAAATGGTAAAAGTTGTGTCAATACAAGAGATAACATTGTGTCATTCTTATAATGTAATCAATAAACATCGATACTGCATTGCTATACAAATATCGCTAACCTTACTGATAATTTAGTCCATGAATCCGGTTGTTTAAATTGCAATATAATTTGTCATATTTTTATGGATTTAAGCTGAAGGCCAATTCCCTTATTTAAAAATGTTCAAAATCTGGTCGCAACTCATCTCAGCACCTAATCTCAATGGAAAATGGATGAAACTACAGGCATTATTGACAGATTGGGACTAAGACTTGATTAATTAAAAATTTTAATTACCCCTGTGGTCGAGAAACCTAATCAATCCGTCACTCTTCAAGCATTTTTTTACTCACAAATAGTCCAGACAGACAATAATCTGTTTTGCAAAATCCTATCCTTCTTGTCTCCTGTTATCCTGTATCCTACATGATATAAAGCTGTGTGTACACTATTGCAGCGCAGCCGGTGCGGTGGGCGGGCGTGGCGTGGGCGGCAGCAGCGCGATGCATACCTCGAGGCACTCCGTCACCTCGTCTTCGGGCGTTCTTATGGTGGGGCCTAACTTCCGCGTCGGCAAGAAAATCGGCTGCGGTAACTTCGGTGAACTTAGGCTCGGTAAGTGACTCCTTATCTACTATTCGTTGATGCACAATCTGGCAACTGGTATTTATGAAATCAATGTCCTCAATCATACAGTAATAATCTGTCTGTGTGAAACGAAAATCTTTCTTCCACAAATAAAGGAGTTTCCTATTTTTAGTACGTTGGCGAAGGAAGGATTACTGCTTTCAGGGAATGTTGCCCTTTTCGAGATCTGCTTGTGAATACTTCGAGTGGGTTCAATGGAAATGTTTTGAATGTAATATTAATGCAGACAATGTCTAATCTCGAATCGAGAAGGGTTTTTGTGTAAGTCGGTCAGTGGATAACCCTACAGGTAGATCGGTATCTAAAGGGTTTTCGTTCAAATTGGCACGTGTCTATCACTAGGTTTGGAAAACAATCTATTTTTAACACCAAATTATAAAAACAAGAACTCACAACGTGATTCTAATCAACGAACTTTGATACGATGAATCATAAGTGATTGGTTTTCTACTCCTTCGAAATTGCGTTGAGTGATGACGCATAGGATGAGAGTTTGGACCACAAAAAAACGAAGCAGCTTATCCTGTTGGCTGTTAGTAATAAGTAGTTATGTTCAAAAGGAGACGCGATGCCTTTTTACACTATCCTTCTCATGTTAACATTGGCTACACAGCTAATGTACTTAAGTCATTCAATGACATGCTCATAACAACGCGTCTTGCCGACCTTGCACGCTTACTGAAATATGGTAAGCTATTAATAGTAACTATTTTAGACACACCCTATGTTCCAATTCCAACTAAGAGTCCAGTAATGTCCTTGTCAGTCTTCAGAACTGCCATAATGAAAACAAATACATTCTTTTCGCCGTTGCACTCATTTTTAGCAAGACTTAATAGTCTCTTTCCGAAAAGTTTGTTAGATTTATGTGGAAGTTAAACATCTGGATTTTACAACCGGCACATTTTGCTGTACAGTTTCTCCGTATATAATTTCGTCATGCGTAAAGATGCGATATTTATTATGGCCAGCCCTGGCTGTTATAAGTACCTGGCTGCTCATTTATTGAACTGATTGCGTGGAGACGACGGAAATGAGATTTTTTTGTAAGAAATAATATTGTTAGCTTGTTATCATTTTGCGAATGTCATTGATAGTGGAAACGAATCTTTGCACGACATCGCCAAAATACTTTTAGTGAGGTCAACTTATCATTGTCATGAAGATCTTGAACTGATAGGAAACAGAGTGAATCGAATGTAAATGTCCCCTATTGTAAGAGCCAGCTGAGCGAAAATAGGTCACTATGCTGTCTGTATTCGAAAGGCTAGCAAGCTTTCCATCACAGTATACACATAAATATTATTGTTGCACGTTGCTTTATGCTATACAAAAACATTTTTATTTTGATGGTGTCTGAAGATCCGTTATCTTCTGGCGGAGAAAGCGAAACTAATGTTTGCAAAGTGTAAGTAAGTATATTACTTGCAGAAATATTTTGCGATATCGTAGAAACTGAGGCAAAATTGAAAACCCTCTATCAATGCTTTGAGACTTCCTTTTATTGGTAATCTTAATTTATGTTGTAACTTAGTTAAAACGGAATCATTCAATCAATGTTTTGAGAAGGAGAAAGTAACAGTTTTTACACAGCTGTAATTGATATGCTATATATACGTCAGTATATCGTTATTTCTCGCACAGCCTATAGACTTAAAATATTCATCCGGCAGGTATAAGGCAAGCAACAACGTAACAAAGGACCTCTGTAATAATGGAAGACTTATGACTCATTCTTTCGCTGTCAGTATTCGAAAACGCTCTTCCAAATGAGCCTCCGCCACCGTTCACACGTGCCATACAATATGATCGCTTTACAACGGCCACGAAATCTTTTAAACAAAGTAGTTAGGTAGAATATCATATACATTTTTGAAATGTCAGGGCGCAACACGTGAGGTCGCGAGCCTTATTTTCTAGGCCGTAAGGTTTCATATAGGTGTTGTCTGGGAGATTATATGGCTGCGTGCGGATGAGAATTGGATTCAACCTCGCGTCACTGAAAATAACATTATTGCGGACACGTGCGTGTGGTGATTAAGCCGATACATACATTAAGTATTTACTTTCCGAACGGTGTTTTTGAAAATGTAACACTCATGGTGGAATTAATCAAGCTAAAAATCCCACGAATAAAAAGTAACTGGCTACTCCTGGTTAGTTTCCTGTGTGGGTTATTTAATTGTTTCCTCCATTTAACATTTTACCGTAACGATCGTAATCTAAAGAGCAATTAGAATTAATAGCATCTTGTTAGGCCATTAGTGCTTATAACGCATTCGTACTCATTACAGAATCGATTGTTTTAGTATTTAACTGGTAGGTATTTCCCGAAGATTTTCAAAAATATATACAAGATTTTCATTGATTTTGTTTGTCAAGACTTATGATATTACTTAGTTTTTCTGTATTATTTTGAGGTCGATCCTTGTTGTTGCAATGAGGGTTTTCATGAATATTCAAGCCACCAGTTAGCGCCACTTTGACAAGAGGTCTTCCAGTTCGACAATGAACTTAAAATGTTTGATGTCATTCGTTTCATTCTTTCGTTCACCATTCAGTCCGCAGGCGCTTTGACACTTTTGACAGGTGCCCGGACCTGACGTCACAGTTTTACCACCTAGTGAACGTCATTTCAGAAAACCCTAATTCGCATCATTCGAAATTCGGAAATTTCATTTTCTCGAACTACTCGCTCATAATTAACAGCGATATCATCTGCCTAGCTTTTTCCCAACTATGTTGGAGTTGGCTTCCAGTCTAACCTGATGCACTTAGTATTTTACATGGTGCAACTGCCTATCTGACCTCCCTGTTACTGTGTAACACGATACTCCTTGTTAAGACTGGCTGTCAGATTTTCAGGATTCAGACTACCCGTAACGACTGTCAAAGATCTACGAATGACAGCCGGTATCAACGGGTTAACGTGCTTTCCGTGGCACGGAGGGGTCTTGATGTAAAGATGACATACAAGCAAGCAAGCGTAGATTAACCTGATCGATCGACCCGCGCCACTGTTATTATTACTTAGCCACAACAATGAACAGCAATAATGGAAGATAATGTAACGAAAATAATCAGGATTTCAGTCTTCAAGATGCCATTAGTCCTTGCTCCCGACTTTGCTATTACCGAACGTGAGGTAGCGTCATTTGTGTTACCTAATTTAATGTATGTGTCACCGCTTCACCCAAGCTTTAGATTTTAGAACAACAGCGAGCATTGTTGTTCCATTTAATTTGTCCGCCCGATAAAATATTGATTATTGAGATCTAATTCCATGTTGATACGAAACTATGACGATCTTTATGATCGATGATAACGGCGGTAACTCAAGTTGTGACGTTGACAATAACTTTGGAATGTTTTAGTAAGCAGACATTTCAGATTTACTGAACTGAATAAAATCAGAGTTGTTTTTATTTTTAAAATGTTTACAAAAGACCTGTCCAAATGTGAAAACTGTGTCAGAAAAACAAGACTTTTTACGAAATACGGACGGTCCACATTCATTACACTTTGTTTTGGGTCATATTTATTGCACTTAACTTGACTAAGAGCAGTGATGACCTGTGGTAACGGCTGCGAGGTACAGTCAGCGTCAATAATATCGGGACGAACAGACTGTTCAAAATGATCTAAACAACTATGAAAATTAAAAATTAACTCAATGACACAAGGGATGTTTCAGAATGAATACAATAGAGGACAAATGTCATTCTGACAAGAATTTTATCCAATTGAGATAAAGTTTTATTTTCTTAGTTGTTGAGATCATTTTGAACAGTCTGTTCGTCCCGATATTTTTGACGCTGACTGTACGAGTTGCAGGTTTCGAATCCGGACAGGCGCTTTCGTTTCGGTAAATAATTTTTATCACCACTGCTCTCAAAACGGTGAAGAAAAACATCGTGAGGAAACCGTCCTAGAACCAAAAATTCGAAGACATGTGTCATCTACAAACCAGGGCCTGAATTCACTATGACCACTTAAAGATTCCTTACTCGTAACCACGTCAATCGCTACGAATTCTGCTAATATCGTATTAATAATATCGACAAATTGTCTTGGAACATACAGAATATTACATTTCGATTCCTTACCGTTACATTGGTTTCTAAAAAAACGATATTGATGTAGTTTGAACGTAGTAAGATTCCGCGGGGAATCATTATAACGATACAGAATTGCCCGGAACGGCCCGCTCCCTCCTACGGGTAAGGAGGCCAGTGTCCCAGCAGTGGGAACATTATAAACTGTTTATGAAATTAACTAAAATATTTTTTTCTCTTGCAGGAAAAAATCTCTACAACAATGAACATGTAGCGATTAAGATGGAGCCTATGAAGTCAAAGGCTCCACAATTGCATCTAGAATACCGATTTTACAAGTTATTAGGCACGCATGGTGAGTTTTACCCTAATTGTATTAACAATTATATACAGCATGATGTTACAAAAATTCTTTACAGAGTCAGACAGCGATAGTGTTGATTTAAGCTTAATATCGCTTAATTTTTAAATGATGAATCATGATCATTGCGAAGAGATGTGACTAACCTACGAGTAATATTATTTACACCAATTCTAGCTCAAGTTTTATGCACAAAATGGTTTTTAATAAACATGAGCCTTGTATGTGGGTACCTAATGAAATGTTATCTGTAGTATGGTATATATGGAAAAAATAAATAGCAAACTACCTAAATAACTGTCGGCACCAACAGTAAGCTATTCCCTTACGATCATTGTCTCATTAACTTAAGGGACAAGCCCGTGAAATTCAAATGTTTTTTTTTTCATTGAATGTAATTTTTCAATTCAATTGTGTTTTGCAATTTGCAGGTCAGCGTTAGGGTGTATGTCGAACAAAATGTTATCACGAAATAGTCATTCAATGGGATCATATGAAGTTAGAGGGTTGTATTGTTCTGTAAATACATACATAGTTACGGTCGCGAATCATATTTTAATAACCTGATAATGACCTGCAAATTAAAAAAAAAACCTAAGAAAAATTGAATATCGTGTGCTTTTTTCCCGCATCCCTTTTAATAAATATTAGCATCATTCGTAGATTTGTTAGTCAATAATGTAGCTGACACGATATAAAATTTACCCAGAGGGCGTACCCAAAGTGTACTACTTGGGAACATGTGGTGGCCGCTACAACGCCATGGTCATGGAGTTGTTAGGGCCCTCGCTCGAAGACCTGTTCGTACATTGCGGCCGAAGGTTCAGACTCAAGACGGTCCTTATGATTGCTATGCAGCTCGTAAGTCCCGTGTAAATTCTCCGGTAGATAGGTGATTGTCTCTTGGCACAGCACCGTAACCGATATCCAAATCTTTGTCATTCATCCGAGGGTTCGCACGCCGTGATCATGGCCGTTGTAAAGGCCCGTCTAATTGTGTTTTTTTATATATTTTATTATGTAACTGTATTAGGCTAGACACGTAGCAATGCTCTCGCGGTTCCTGTCGTGTTTGATGATGTAATTTGTAAATATCGGCTACAGTGTTGTGTCGTACAGGTGCGTGCGAGAGCAATGCCCGTGTATTGAAATGTGAGTAAGTACTTAATGGTGTTCGGTCTGTCTCCCCCCCCCCCCTCCTTCCCCTTAATTCCCGTGGCTCCTGTAGCGCCGTCGACTGCGGAGGGCATACCGGAGGTGTATTACTTCGGCCCTTGCGGTAAATACAACGCACTGGTGATGGAACTGCTGGGCCCATCGCTGGAGGATCTGTTCGATCTCTGTGGCCGTCGGTTCTCTCTAAAGACTGTATTAATGATCGCTATGCAGTTGGTAAGTCAATTGCGTTTTCTATTCTATATATTTTGCACACTCAAGCTTAATATTGAAAACAAATTTCTAATTTTCGAACGTACGTATATTTTTTTCTCGATCTTTCAACCATTACTTTAGCTGAAATCAATTTATATAAGTCATTGAACTTAAATAACAGCACTGCCTAGCAAGAGCGTTCAAGAAATATGATTGTAGAGAGCGCTTTAACTGGCAGACTATTGTGACGTAACTGATGCAATGCGACGAACAATCACTTGCATTGATAAGCAAATCGGTAAGGGGCGAATTAGGGCTTAGAGATTTATATTAAATTGGTAATATCGTACGCAATTTGAGGAAAATGTCCCGGCCCACGCTTTTAATGAAATGTGAGCTCCTCAAGCGGTCCTGTAACTCGATCCCTGGGGTAAGGGAAGATTGTAAAAGCGGGACGAGTAGATTCATATCGCAGAAATATATTTTACTTGGCGGGAAAATACTCTACATAATAATTCGCAAGAAAAACGTATATCATTTGATTAAATCTCGATATTTAAGTCAGACGACTAAAGGACTGTTCGTGTACCTTAAGGTCGATATCCGATAATAAATTGAATATGAAATAAACACAAACAACAAAATTCTGAAAAAAGAAATAATTGACAATTAAAAAACGTTTACCTCAAGTATCGATTGATATATTGACCACTTATTAATACTAAAACTGATTCGATGCTCAATATTCAATTATGTAATGCCCTTCAATGATATGATTTGTGCCCTCGTCAATTGATAGTGACAAGTGATGGCATAAACTAATTTCGTTCCATGTCTGTTTCAGTTACATCGTATCGAGTATGTCCATACGAGACACCTAATATACAGAGATGTTAAACCGGAGAATTTTTTAATAGGTAGAACAGCAACAAAAAGGGAAAAAATCATTCACATCATTGGTAAGTCACGATTTACTAATCTTTATCTGTTTAGCGTTAAGTCCCACTTTTGCACGCACGTAAAAATATCGTGACGGGATTTTTTCGCGCACTGTATCTCTAGCGCCGAGAGTTGAAAATACAACTTTTTGACGCACTGGGCAATGCTCAATGCTCGGTTCATCACCGAGAGTTCAAAATCCCGCCGCGATTGTTTTACGTGCGTGCCAATGTGCTCTAACTTGTACTGTCCTCAAAAAAAGAATTTCCCATTCATAATGTATTTTCGCGAATAATGCGTAATTACATAGATACTTCGCTAACTAGCCAAATCAGGTCAAAATAGGAAGAAAAAACGTCGGACTGAAAATCTTTATTACTCATCAATGTATGTGTTGTAAAGAGGTCAATGACTCACTCAGTAGTAAATATTTACTGTTACTTCAGCTGTATGTATCACAGTGATGTGTCAAATATTAACTTTTCCACCAAAATTGGGCCACAAAACCACAAATGTGTCATATTTGAAGGCTATTTATCGTCAGTTATGATTTCTTTAGCCAGTAACACTAAATGCAGCTATAACATAGGGAATATACATACCTAAGGGTTAGACAGTAGTGTGTATCCACATTACGTAGGACTTAAGTCCCTTGTAATACAGGGTGAGCCTATATTACCATCAACCGGGCACAAATCTAGACTCCGCTCTGCTACTGAGAAATTCCCGACGGGAAATCCCAATAACACTGCCCAACCTGGGAATTGAACTTATGCTCAATAGTAGCGCTTGCGACAGCCTAAATCAACGAGGCAGGCAACTATGGATACATTGTATCCTGATGCCTATGATTTAGCTTGACAGAGTTAGGATTTAAGGGCGAGAATGAAATATATGAGGATGAGGCCAGAAACCTATGGCTCTGAAACATGGTCGCTCACAATGGGCCGTATTAATAGGCTAAAAGTCATCCAAAGGGTGAAGGCTGTCTGGAGTTTCCCTATGTGATTGAATCAGAAATGAAGAGATCAACAGGAAGACCAAAGTATCTGACATAGCCCTAAGAATGACCAAACTTAAGTGGCAGTAGGCAGGGCACACTGCTCGCAGAACAGATTGCCGACGGGGCCGAAAAGTTCTGGAGTGGCGACCCCGTACCGTAGGGCGTAGAGTTGGAAGGCATCGGACAAGGTGGACCGATGACCTTGTGAAGGCTGCAGGAATCCGCTGGATGCGAGAAGCACAGAACCGGTCGAAGTGGACGTCTTCCGGCTGCAATGATGATGACGCCTAAAAACTTAACCTACTTACATTTTATCACGGATCTATTAGGAAATTGGAACTGTGCCAATGTTTACATTTGCAACTGTACCATATTTGTCATAATTTAGTTTCGTGTAATTATACGCCTAATTGATTATTCAAATTACGTTGTCATGATTATCGGATTGAGTCATGAAGTATTTAAAAATGAAAGTTTGCGTACGACGGTCGTTTGTTAACTGGCCCGTTTAATTACCACGGCGGTTTCCTTACTTTGCTTTAGATATGAAATTGAAATGTAAAATGACAACTGCAATTGTCTATTGCTCGATTTTCCTAATATTTATTACTTTATGTAACATTTTTCTGTGTAGCATGATAATACTGCCTCAGTATAGCCATGACTTAAAAAAAAAAACAAGCTGAATGCTAAATTCTGCCATTGAAACTTCAATTCTTTTTAATGTGTGCAATTTCACTAATAGCTACTGTAACCAGTGATTAGTTAAAATATTAACAGTTCTTGGAACGACAATATTATACTAGTAGACTATTCAGTTTATTAGTTCCTTCATAGCGTGATTATAATTTGTTGATAACACGATAATTCTAGATACCGGCTGTCTACATTAATATGACTGTGTTCACGTACCGATATGATCTTTGTAGAGATTAGAAAGGCTTTACCTTTAATGTATTAAGCCCGTAGTCATTAAATCACAATGTTTTAAACTTTTTCATTTAGGGAATTAAAATATGAGTTAACATTTACGGATGTAATGTGTGTATATAAATAAAAAATAAACTTGTTCTTGAAAAAAATATTTTGATGATTTAAAATTTATTATGTGTAAAGCCATATTTGTTATGGGCGCGAATCATATTTTGTGGGCTACCTTATTGCGTCCTTCTTAGGTGACTCTTTTGATCTGAAGCTCTCTAAGCATAATTAACCCTGAATCTAGATCAGAAATAACTAGATAAATAAAGGAAACTAAAATACATAACTCCATTACCAAGTCTTGACCTCAAACACCTCATAAACTAGAAGCGAATTTTATTACACACAAAAATAATGATGGCCGACGGTAAAACCCACGCCGGTGTTAATACAGAAGTCACGCCAATTATAATGGGCAGTGTCAACGAGAGTCATTTGTGTAATGAAGCATTACCAGAGACATCGGCTCGTTTCGCTAAGTGATAAGGTCTCATTCATGATTACGTCAGAATGATTAGGTAATGAGATATAACAATAGTGAAGTAACACTATCTTGGGACGAGGTCTGTGGTTTACTACTCGTGTTCTTAGTACGAATTGTACTGGTTTTTTCTGTGCCGCATGTAGGTTGATATATGTATTGAATGGAGTAAACCAACATTAGGGAGAAACTACTATACAGGGTCAAATTAAATTGGCTAGGGAAACATTGATACGACAAAATAATGAAAAAAAAAAAAAATTGTTTACCGTGTTTTGAAATCGATACCCATTGCGTCTATGAAGTTTACATAAAGAAAACTAATTTTTATACTGATATTTCTAGTGACTTCACCCACTGTATGCGGTTGATGAATCGCAAAACAAAATAGCTCATCATATTAATTAGCTTTTGTTTGATCGTGTTTAGATATATCCATACCCATTACGACTACGGAGTTTCGGTAGCTACTTCAATTTGACCCTGTTTTCGACTCACAGTTCCAATTAGATATTATAAAAAACAAGGAATGCTGTTGTTTTTCACTCACAGAAAATAAAATGAAGGCGCCCTTGAATTAAATGAGCTATCTGCATTATTTAAGATAGCGATTTTCCCAAATGACAGTCGTTCCTTCCACCCTGTATAATATTTCTAGATTTAAATATTTATGAATCAATTTTCAGAAGTATGCCAGTGCTTAGTTTAAATCGTGTGATTTGATTACAAATCTTACAACGAACACAGAACAGTCATCGATCCTACGGTTGATGTATTGAATACATATATTCTCAAACTGATAAAACGAACGTCATTACGGGGTCAACGAATTTAGCGGTCTTTGCAGTAGTACCAATTATTTATAGCCACCTTTTTGTATAGCCGCCCGTTCATGTTTTGTACCTATCTTTTTCTGTCGATAAATAATTAAGTTAATCGATATGTCTGTTGTTTTTCAGATTTTGGTTTGGCCAAAGAATATATAGACTTAGAGACAAACAAACATATTCCATATCGGGAACACAAGTCACTTACCGGGACTGCGAGATACATGTCAATAAACACACATTTAGGAAAAGGTAATGCATCATCTTAAACTTAATCATCTATGATCATCATCATCAGTAAGTTCGAAGACATGTGACAGCCACCAACCCGCAATGGAGCCGCGTGGTGGATTACGGCCCACTCCCTCTCACAGAGAAGAGGCCAGTGTGATCATCTTAAATCGTATACTCTAAAATCGGTGAAGCAATTCATCGTGAGGAAACCGAAATGTCCTAAAAGCAAAAGTTTCCAAGACAATGGACATCCACCAACTTGCAATGGGCCCGCGTGGTGGAATAACAACCCACTCCTCACAGAGAAGAAGCCTTTGTCCAAGCAGTGGAAATATTATAGACCGATTAAAACCCGTAATATTATATATGGATACAAGGATGTGTAAATCACCCTTTTAACCTTGGTGAAGTTTAATGACATTTAAACATTGTATAGTACATTCTGTACATTCAAATAGTTCGTGGAATATGCTCTAATTTGTATTCAACATGCAACTTCATACAATAATTCATACTTAAACTAACATGTCTGTTTTGTATTTTTCAGAACAATCTAGACGCGACGACCTAGAGGCTCTTGGGCATATGTTTATGTATTTTTTACGTGGTTCCTTACCCTGGCAGGGTTTAAAAGCTGATACACTTAAAGAGCGATACCAAAAAATTGGTGACACCAAACGAGCGACGCCTATAGAGGTACGTATTCACACTATTATTATAAACTAGTTTCTGCCTGCGACGTCGCCCGCGTAAAATCTCTTGTTTTAACATAAAATATCAAATCAAATCATTTATTACAATCCATAATATACACTTACAGGTGGTAAATAAAAAATAGAAACAACAAGGACCCTGTCAGGCACAGCAAATTTTTAAATAACTAGAGAGAGGAAGAGCGCTTTATTAATTTTCGTTTGAATTATGACTTCCCCAATACTTCGTTTTCGCTTCTTTCTGATTCTTTTTCTTTTTGCTCGACTCTAAAGGTAAACGTGATGTTAATAAAGCTTTGAAACTTCACAAGAATAGGGCTATCAAATGAAAAAGGTTTTTTTTAAAATCCGATTGGTACTTCCAGATATTAGCGCGTTCACACAAACACGCAAAGTCTTTATTTTTGGTATAGAATCGAAAGTAATTGTTTGTCTATTACATTTTCACGCCTAAACCACTGAACGAATCGTTATGAAATTCGTCAAATAGATAGTCTGAGACCTGGAGAATGTAATACAAAATATACGTAGACGTCGCGGGCGCCAGCTAATTAAAGATAATAACTAAAAGGGTACATGACTCCACCCGCATTCTCAAGTTGTGTTGTTGTGACCGGCTTAAAAACAAGCCTGCACAGCTTGCATTCGGAAAGCCGAAAACTGGGTGTTGACGCAACTTGGGAAAGGGTATAAGCTACAGTGGATTGTGATACGTTGAGTTGGCTGTTGTCGATATTACAGTCGTTGTTGGTGTTATTGTTGTGGATGGCTATAAGATTAGCGGTACGACCAAAGAAACGATGGATGGACTGTGTGAATGATGTTATGGTTAGAAATGCGTGACTTTCGAGGTGAGGACTAATAGAGAAGTATGAAAAAAAGATATATTGCGTTGACCCCAAGTAAATTGGGATAAGGGAATGAGAGGCTTGTGGTTAAGTTATAACAACCGCAGGCTACGCTTGCAACTGTTGGTCCGTGGATGGGTGACCATCTTTACATACCAAGACCGAGGGGTTGTGCCTCGTAAAGCACGTTAAGCTGTTGGTCCCGGCTGTCATTTGTGGATCTTTTATCGTCGTTACAAGTCGTCAAAAGCCTGACAAACAGTCTTATCAAGTAGTATTGTATTACTCAGTTACTGGGCTGTGGAAATCAGATAGTCAGTCGTTCCATGTAAAATACTGGTATCCAGTTGCATCCGGTTAGACTGGAAGCCGACCCCAACATAGTTGGAAAAAGGCACGGCACATTATGTTGATGATTACAGTTACTGACAATATGGCACTAGCCTTCTATTGTTCGATTCGATACCGTATTTTTATTATAGTTTCATCTGCTATACACTTAACAAAGTTTTACTATAGTCTATTCGCGTTAAGAAAATAGTGACTCATTGTTAAATTAGAAAGCCGTGTTCAAATTTACCAGTTCAAGTAAGCCCTTCAGTCATACACAGTAATTTACTATGATCTACTAATTGGTCAAGGGGCGTGGCTAAGCTGAGTGACAACGATGAGTGACTATTTTCTTAATGCAAATAGACTATAGCGACGAATCAACTTTGACGTCACGACATAAAAATGTTGCATTGCCATGGTAAAGTATGAATAATTATCTTAGCATGGTTAATCGATTCGGTTCGTTATCGAAAATACGGATTCTAGAAGCTGATTCACCACAACACTATCGGGAAATGTGGGTGTTGGCGTGCATGTTTTAGGTATCTTTCCTAATGTATTGAAGCTGAAGAGTTTGTTTGAGCGCGCTAATCCCAGGAACTACCAGTCAGATTTAAAAAATCTTTTTGCATTTGACTGAGCGAGAAGCACATAACCGATCGACGTCGCGGGCGGTGCTTGGGGGAGGCCTATGTCCAGCAGTGGACCTCTTTCGGCTGAAATTATGATGATGATTGAGCCAGTTCTTGAGGGAGTTACCTCATAGACTTAATATCACGCTACGACCCTAAAAAAATCGAGCAAAAAGAAAACAAGTCGGAAAGAATGCTAAGCGTAATATCGCGGGCGGGCGAAACGACGCGACCCGGTCGGTCGGGGACAAAGGGCAGTCGGGGACCGAGGGCAGTCGCCATTTCTGGCAGACGAAATCGCTGACAGAAACTAGTGTCTTATATCGGTGGAAAAAGTCCCCCAATCTATTAAGCCGTCACGAACCGATAAATCCTTTTAATATTACTGAGATAATTATATCTCTATCCCAGTATAAATGCGAGGAAAGGCTAAGATATTATTATTATACATCCACAGTTCACTGATGACGGTATCAGGCTATCAGCAAGTTATCGCTGTTTATCAACACGATCACACGATAGATAGTACCAATTACAATTTGATTGACCTACACATAAGACCAAAGCGTTAACACCACCCTTCTCACTGTGTTGCTATGAATTTTTCGACGAAGACTAGGTGTTTCCACTGAATTCTTTAGAAATTGAGCCTAAATATAAAGAACTAGCTTTTGCCCGCGTCTTCGCCCGCGTGAGTGTCTTATGTACTTGTCCATATCCCAGGCTATATCTCTGCCAAATTTCATGACGATCAGTTCAGCGGTTCAGACAGACAGAGTAACATTCTCATTTATAATATTAGTAGGGATTTATTGTAATTGTGAATTCTTTTATTTACTTTGTTTTTGTATTGAGGTCAAGATTAGGTTTTTAAGGCGCTTCGTAGCTCCGTCCTTGCTCGGTGTAAGAAATGTTAAGACAGCTATAATCTAGTTTTGTGCTAGTTTCCATCAAGGAATGAGGAAAATTAGATCAGTGACCTTCCTTGAGTGCCGAATAAATTATTTTTTAAGTGTCGAAGAGGATTTTGATCTGATTTACCTTGTGTCGACATCAAATTATTACAAGCAGGCCTGTACTGTTTATAACGTATAGTGTAGCAAACTGCATCCTTCTATGTTATATTTATTATAAACAGTAAGGCCATTTGTACGCGGCGCGGGTTCTTTACGGTACGCGTATAAACCGCGCCGTAGAAAAAACGTGCACGTCGACAAGCTTCTATAGTGGTCCATACACGCCATACAACACTGAAGATACGGCGGCTACACTCGGCGAATCCGTCGTTTTTATTTCTCGTCTGTCCATTCAATATAATAGCTCAGGCGTAGTAATAATATTTCCTACACGAAACTAGATGGTTAGAGAGCTGACAAAATGACAACCCAGGGTCAAACATATTTTGAAGGTGTGCTACGGACTTGTTGCGGGTTGATTCGGAACAGACATGCTGCGATATCGAATAATGTAGATAACTGTTTGGAAAAACCCGCTTGGCTCAGCTCGAATTGTGCCGAACAGACCCGAAACATTATTCAGCGACAGTATATGCTGAAAAGTGTTTGCCGATCGGTGCGACCCGAATGAAAGCCGAATATGTGTAGTAATTGCTTTGGGTTGGCTTTATTGTTCAACATATACTTACTGCCGAATCGAACAAGTGTGCAACACTCGCAAGTATTGCTATACTCGTGGAAGCTATTCAAATGTTTCAAGGGCTAAAATGATGAAGCCGGACTTCCTACATTTAATATATTTAAGCAGCCAATCTAATCAGAGATTAGAACTATAAAATATTCATAAAACAATACAGAAAGATATGCATAAAATTATCGGCATTGTTGACTAACGACTGTTCAACGTAATCATTGACTGCCGAACAATCTAGGGGCACGGCAGTGCCCCCGACCAAGTCGAGCAAAAAAAAGCGGCACGGCCGTTACAATCCTTTTCTCGAAGCATTTCAGGCCAGCAGTTCGACCCCCTATAACTTCGTTGTGGACTAAACTAGAAGCCTGTATTTCTAGTAACCAAGCAAGCATTGTATGAAAACGGTATATTTCAAATTTCATTCAATTTGAACCAGTAGTTTAAGAATTATAATAACTAGTTAAAGTTCTTAATTTTGTCACTCATTGACTGACCGATCATCAAAACTCTAAGGCACTTCTAGTAGACATAGAAGCTTCGAATTTAGAATACAATTAGTGTTTAGTGTATAAATTAAGGAAAAACTAAAATATTGACTTGGCATTCGCACTAAACAATCTAATTTAATACAATATGTATTACTTGTGAGACATTGTGTTTTCATGCGATGGCCAAGTCAATCTATTTATTTAAAACATAAAAGATTTTTAATATTGATATGGTCACTATAAGATGTTGTTAGATTAGCTAATTACGTAATAACTTAAGACAGAATTAATCAACCGACTTGGTATTACATGGATCTCACAACTTTTTATGGTAGAAGAACTGAGTTGCGAGACTTGTTTTTTTTTAATGGGATTTGTTATACAGAGAATTCTTTCTGAAGGACGTAAGTTCGATTGTTGCAATAGCAGGTCGATGTAGCTGAGCTACTAATATTTATAACGAGGATTGATTTTTGTAGCGCTGCACTTGATATTAGCATTCATATTCTTAGTTCGTTTGTGAATCTGGATAAAATAATGTGTCGTTTTACAAATAGGAAAATCGTCCCTAATCGAGAGGTTTATTTATATATGTATTTATATTATTTTAGTCATGCTCACTTAAATGTCCACTGATGGTGGCGCGTGTGTTGGATCATTCGGTTCCCTACAAAATGGTTGAACTGGATGGTGCTGATCCACGCGTCAAGTTGGTTGAACGGGCGCTGTCGGTTGAGACTGGTCATCTCCTTACTTCCAGAGCTTATTTTTAATCTTATATTTAGAATTCTTTTTTTTTTACATTGTTCTCACATACAAAAGCAACAAGAATAATGTTCCCAACATTTTGTAATATATCCAACTTGATTTAAAAGAGTGTCCGTGGAGTTTCGTGCCCGTTCTTCTCCATAGAGATCTACGTTTTGGAATGGGCAACTAGCTTCAACTTTCCAACTGATCGACTTTTTGACAATTCAAAAGTACTTGTAAATGGTTTAATTGAAATAAATGCTTTGAGTTTGAGTTTATAGGCTTACCAGCTACATACACAGCATTAACCTATAATCTTAAAGACAACCGATCTCTCCTCAGTTAATCAGTTGTCATGGTATGTCATATGAACCGGAGGAACTAGGAAAATATCGTGAGGAAAGATTTGAGTGTGAATGTGGATGGCTGTAAGAGTAGGGGAAGACCACAGAAACGATGGATGAAGTGTGTGAAATTTGATAGGGCTAAAAAGGGGATAGCTAGCGGTATGACGATTAATAGAGAAGTATATCAGCAGCCTAGCCTTTTTCCAACCGTGTTGGGGTCGGCTTACAGTCTTACCGAATGCAGTATGACCTGTATTTTACATGGGCTGATTTCCCATCTGACCACCACAGCCTAGTTACTGGTAATACAATACCCCTTGATAAGACCCGTCGAGAGTTTCGAGCTTCTGAAGACTGATAGAGAAGTATGGACGAAAAAGTCATGTTGCACCGACCACAAATAAATGATGATGACCTTTAGACTCTAGCTACAGTTCTATTTACCCTCAGGTGCTATGCGAAGGCCACCCCGAGGAGCTAGCGACGTACTTACGCTACGTTCGCCGGCTCGATTTCTTCGAGACGCCGGACTACGACCAGCTGCGGCGGATGTTCCGCGACCTGTTCGAGCGCCGCGGCTACGTAGACGACGGCGAGTTCGACTGGACCGGCAAGACCATGGTAAACAATTCCGTAGCATGAAAACCCACACTTGTATGCTCCTTTCATTATATCATACGTTCTTGGGCGTAGAGGCTAGGGTTGCTAACTCAAACCTAGATGGGGAATATAGTGTAATTATAAGCAATTTTCACAGGCAAGTCCGGGACCGTCGCAATTGTTAACGTTAGCAACCAAAGCGTTATAACCTGGCATGATGAAGAAAAAATCCGGTCAACTTAGTTTTGACTTGATTTTATAGTTTTTACATTTCGGGCTACGCCCCTGCTTTCGTTCACTTATAGGCAAAGTCCGTGGTTATTGAACGTCACAGTTATGCCGCGTCCTTGATAATACCGATACGTGAAGTATTCGCATTCTTGCCGATAAGTGGACGCGCTCCTTGACGATCATACACGCGATTCTTGGTATCTGAAATGATAATTAAATCGCAAGTAGCGATTTTATCGTTTTACGATAGCATAAAAACAGTTCCTGTCACATCAAAATGATAATTAATTTGACAGTTTTGTTATATTGATAAAGATACTAGAACATAAAATATATAGACACAATAAATGAGATGAGTGAAAATTACATTTAAGAGTTCATTCTAAAAACCTCGCATTTCCATTAAATACCTCCCATACTTCTGTCCTGCATTAAGAAGCTTTTCACTGTCTTCCCAAGTCTTTCAGAATAAGAAACTCCTTATTTTAGTAGCGGCTAACCTACTGACACAGATATCAAATCACCTATTTAATATAAAAGCATGTTTCGCTTCGTGTCGACATAATCTGACTACAATTGCAATGTTATCTTGATGTCAAGACGTATCGGTCTAAATCTCATTAAACTTGAAACTGATATCGTTTGTTCGACATACATTCCAAATTTAGCTACCGAGACAGCATTACTTCCAACGCTATTTTCTTCGTAAACGTAGGAGCTTTATCAAATTATCACAGCCTCTTTTCATTGGTCGAAATGCTAAGCCATTTTAGTGTAGTTGAAAAATGCCATGTTAGTCTGGCGGCCCCCAGTCCCTATCACCGAGAGAAGGCCTGTTTTCTAGCAGTGGGATTATTAAAGGCTGTGATTATGCTTATATGTCTCCGCTGCAACGCACAATATAGTACTAAGGAGGTTTTTGCGTTTTGGGGAACTGTTTCGACAACGCAATTAGAATTTTATAAATTAAACCACTCAAGAATCGCCTGTATGAGCTATTTTCTCACCCGACGTCAAAGAAGTATTGGTTATGTTTTATTAATTGTAATGTGTGTATCGCTTCATTCTGGTTACTCCTAGCTTATAATATCCAGCTTTCAATTAAGTTTTAAACTTGAAAGTAGCCGCCACTTTGAGATAACCCAGATTCTTGATAGCAGCAATCACATTGTCATATTTTCATCGCGATGTCCGATGTTATGTTGATGTTAAGCTATCCAGAAACTTGTGTATACTCGTACTGCTCAAAGGTTGACCTTGCACGAGCTATGCTTATACGGGCCTCTGTACACTTTTAAACGCCACCATATACAGAACATTCTACTAAATGGCTCCTTAAATTTAAGCTTTTTTAAAAATCACATATTTTAAAGCCGTTTTATACGATCTTTCTATAAATAATGTTGGTGGCGTAATGACAGTGCTTTTCCAAGCATATTGGCAGAAACTAGAGATGCAATAATACGGTACAAAACAAGGATACCACAGACGTGCGGCCATCTTTACTTATTCACTTTAAGAAGTATAACATTTCATGTACGCACAGAATGCATGCAAGGAAATGCTTTACATTCTCCTTTTTTTTTTGTAGCTGGCAAAATAATTATTCGCATTTCTAGTTTTCGGCCTAGTCCTGTCTTAGTCCAGTGTTTACAATTACTTGGTCTGTAACGTAGCACGATAGCCAAGTTAAACCAATTAGCCCTATCGCCCCTATTCTACAAGCATTTTGTAACGAGCCCCATAAATGTTAAAGTTCTGACAATATACAGGGTTATTTGTAAAACACCGGTAACCTCTCAGGACTATATTACTAACATCATAAACAACAACTTTTGTTCTACGACTTTTTACAAAACATAATACATTTACCAAAAACAAACCTTAAATATTTCGTTGTCCTATGTAACACATTTCAACTCTGTATTTTGCTGTACCTACATACATTGCCGCGCACTGTCCTCGTAGTAATACTTTTGGGTTAGTAACTCGCTACGCTACGGTTCCCGCCTTCAAAAGCCAAATTATACCTACAATCGAACATTTGACATGGAAATAACCTTGATATTTCACGGTACCTATGCACTAAACACCGTAATGAAAACAAACTAACAATGACATCTCACATTTTCTGTAAAGTTACAACGGTATAGCACTTGATAAAAGTATTTTGTATACGTACGTTTGGGAATCGTATGGCGTATTGGCGACACGCTTCCGAAACATTGTCATCACACCTAGCTAGCATTCGCACCATTTCCGTGTACTCGACATTGGAATATTGATACGCCATCATGTAAAGATAATTACGTATACGTCTGCACTGCCGAATTTCACTACAAGGACCCGTAATGACGCGACGCAAGCGCATCAAAGCAAACGAATGACTGAAGGCCGCCCGTAAATAGGTCAAGTTCAAGCGCCCCCGCCGCCCCCTACCCCGCTCCCCTCGCTATTGTCGGTACTACCTATCGCTTTCTTTTGCTTCGCATAGACTTCGTAACATTTAGAGCGTTGAATTTAAATATTTTTATTTTTGTATGTAAATCTGATGAATTAAAATATGATGAATTTTTAAAAGTCATAGAACAAAAGTTGTTGATTATGATGTTAGTAACGTAGTCCTGAGAGGTTACCGGTGTTTTACAAATAACCCTGTATATCCTTGTGTACGATGGGCCAAGATACACCTGTCATTCAGTCGTTACCTAGATAGCCTTTATTTCACAATGCACAAACTGTATTGATCCTAACACTGGCTTGAATGTTTTGTATTCACTGGCCTACTGCAAAAGTTGACATACACTTCGTTTCGCCATTCCACAAGTCAAAACGCATGCGCCAATTGTGGTCTTCATATACTGCCAAAGGAAGTGCGATGTAAATAGAAAAAATCATGGTTCTGTTCTTGTCAACTTTTGCACGTTTTTTTTTAAAACTGATTCTTAGTTCTCTAAGTTTTTGTACTGCTTTCTCTTTGTCTGCCTAATTTCATGAACTGTGTTTAATATCGTAACGTGTCTCCGACATTATCAAACGGCATCATATTATTCACAATTTGTTCTTTGGACATTAGTTTTTGTTAATATTTTTTCTTTTTCTATCGTACCTTAACGGATGATGGTCTAAATAATTAATGAACTAAAATAATTGTTTGAATTATATTTCCTTAGATAACATCGCTAATGGTAGAAGTTGCATAATTTATTATATTTGTTTAATAAAATAAAAATTTATGCCTGTATCAGTGTGTTTTTGTGTAGAGATTGTATAGATATTTTTCATTGAATTCTTGCTTAATTTAAGCATGGTTGAGAGACTAATTCTCAAACTACATTTTTTGTTGCAACTCTTCGCCAATTCAACAAATGTCATAATTGAAGAACTACTTATTTTGGGCTTTATGTCTTTGTGATTAAGTTGAAATCTCTAAACACTAGATGAAGCCAAAAAGAAGTTTTTCTTACATTAGCGTGGTCAGGTGGTCATTCGTTCATTAACGTTGGTGTTGCATGCATGCTTACCGCTTTTGTTCGTTGCTGGTGGACAGCCTACGAACATTCACGTGATGCGAATCTTGCGCAACGCACCGCCCTCCAATGTGGTTAGGAATAAGTCCGACAAGGTTAGTGGTGATGGCTTACTATTATGGTGATTTATTAGAGAAATAAAGGCCACCCCATTTTTAAACTGTTTTAAAATGTGAAGTTTCAATGTTTTTGGCATGTTGTATGTGCATGTGTTAGTTATTGCTTTTGAGATGCAAATATCTTTGTTAACAATTCTTAGTTCAATCTTCCCCATATTGTATTAATACGAATGCACAAGAAAGTCTTCTAAAATCTACATGTGACACTTTAAAACCCAATTGGCGACTGCGAACATGGTCGCTACGGCTTGGTAATCATACTGTCTTGTATTAAAACGGTATATATCGCGACTACGAATCTCTACTATACTAAATTGGAACATGGATGAATTATTAAAAACGGGCAAGAAACTCTATGGTCGCTCTCATGGAGTTTCTTGCCCGTTCTTCTCCATAGGTACCTAAAACGCTTCGGAATGGGCAAGTAGGTTCATATTTCTGACTGGCCGACTCTGAAAGTTCAAACTTTCAGAGTCGGTCAATTAACCCTTGAGGGTTAATTGAGATAAATCCTTTAAAAAGGTGTTAAATACTGGTCCCATCGACCATGGTCGCAGTAGTGAAATAAGCTATTGGTATCTTGGTATTCTGTATCTGAATAAAACTGTATCTTGTCATAACATTAATTTGAAGAAAGTGAGGCGTTATGATAACGTATTATTTTGAATGGTATCTCGGTGTGATTTCAGTCTACCCCGGTGGGTTCGATCCAGACTGGACAGGAAATCGTTGTCTCACCCAATCGTGACAGCCATCAACCCTTCCACAAGGTAAATAGTATTTTATTAAAAGTTTCTTTATTTATAATATAGACTGGTTTTTTTTTATTTGATTACAAGCACGTTCAAGGGATATTTTTCTTGTGATGGCCCTGAGTTAAAAGTACTGATGCATATTGCCTGGTTCTTTTCATTCACAAAAGATACCAGGGAATGCTGTTGCAAGTTAAGAAAAGTCACAGCTTCGTGCTATTGGCGTAAACGAAAGATTATATTCGAGCAATATGAATAAGAGTAACGATGGCAAAATAGCCATTGATTTCGAGTTGAAATAATTCCATTTTTAATTTTTTTTTATTTAAAAAAATGAAGTACTTACCTTTTTCTATTTATTTGTACTTAAATTCAGTTAGTCTTTAATTTCATTGATACCTAGTGTAAATACTTAGTTGCGTTAAATATTGTATTACTTTCAAAACGATTTATGAATCTTAGGTACCAAATTGTTTTTTATAAGATATTTTTAAGCTAGAGGAGGAGAGTAACTCGTTCATTTTTGTCGGTGTTCAAATATAAACTCTAAAACACATGGTTATTCTAAAAAGGAATGCCGATATTTTATTTTTAACTTTGTTTATGTCAGTTACATTTCGAAATATAAATTTTTATCACTAGCATCGTTTGCATATCTCAAACACTTTTAAATTATAAATGTGCTATGGAATACATAGTACTACATACTTCCCACCATTCTTGGGGCATCAAATCATACAAATTTTATAAGAATAGAATGGGATTAGAAATTGCAGCTACTATTTGTTTCTGGCATTTTTTGCAAGCGCCACTTCTAATCCCAGTATGGTTCGTTTTAAAATATTCTTGTGCATTGGATTGTAGAGCAGTGCTCATTGCACTAAGGCCGTACTAAGTGTTAGAGGTATCTTAGTACTCAAAATACAAGCTTACACTGACCTGCATATTGCCAAAACGTAAAAGAAATTTAATTTCGAGGGCTACCCTGGTACAACCGCCCACTTCTTCGTACATTTGGGTAAATAGGGAGTGAATTAAAGAAACAACACGAAACGCTATAAAAAATTGTCGCCTTTTGCGTGTAAGCCCCGGCAGTACAGTGGCCCTAGTTGGAGTTTCATTAAATCATCTCGATCAAACCCATAGAACGCATTCGGCGCTCCAATTGGTCCGTCACCAATTCAGGGCCAATCGGAGCGCCAAACGCGCTCGATGCTTTTGATCGAGATGGTTAACTGAACCTCACACTAAGGCCTGAAACTGTGTTAAGCGGACGTCCGCACGGATGTGCTCCGTCACGGGGACCCCGCGCGGGCATCCGTCGCAGGGTAGGTTACTTTTGGTCGCGGTTGCAAGTCCCGTGGGATAATTTCCGACATCCACGGTTCGGAACCGCGGTTAGCAGTTAGTAGTAAATAAAATGGCCTCGCGATGGGGGTCGCCACGATCCCATGGAGCCCACTCGCGTAGACACGCGACGGGTGACCGTCGCGGACGTCCGCATAACGCAGTTTCAGGCCTAAGGCCTCAGATAGCGCCATCCCTTTTCCCCAAAACAATTATGACTCTGACACAGTACGGTCTCTGATATAGCTTTTTTGTCGGTACAGGATGATTTGTGTGATTATATGGTTGGTTTGGTTGAGGACGATGAGGCGGCGCTTATATCTGGAGAGGTTTGGTCCTTTCACAATCGTTTTTTTAATACCCGCTGCCCCTGACGCTCGTCTCAATACTCTCCATCAAAATGTTCCGCTGAATTTTTCAGTTACCCACCTAAAGTCCTATTGTGTTCAGTGTTTGCTTTGAAAAGTATTGATTTTAATAACCCTGTGCTGTTTTTTCTCCATTAAATGTTTTATTTTTACATCTTTTGTCATACAGGTGTTAGACCACGCTGGAACGGACGTAAAAATATCGTACACTAGATTTTGAACTCACGGTGTTGAGCTGAGCAATGAGAACCAACGGAGTGCATCCCACCGCTTCGATAAACATATTGTTCGATTTTCAACTCTCGGCGGTAAGCGGTGCGTTGAAAAACCCTCCGCGATATTTTTACGTCCGTGCGATCTTGGACTTAAAGCCATCCTTGTCCCTGTGGAAAGAGAGAGAGATGGAGCTAAACAGGACATTTCCGTCTCTTTTTTGCAATGTTACAATGGCTTTAACACTATAGTACGACCCCTGTTTCTGTTTTTTGTGACTCCTGTGTACTGTTGATTTCGTTCCTTGTGTTTTTCCTTGATGTCATAATAATCAAAGATTGAGTTCGAAAATACATGTAGAAATAAAACTACATTCGTTCTTCATTCTCCCGGCATATCATTTGGTTAGCGCTTTAGGGTTTTCATCGCTAGATTCCTTCTAACAGACAAGGCTGTGTTTTCGTGTGGATTTTCGAGAATGCTATCATTCCTAATGGTTTTATACGACAACTGTTACCATTGTGTCTATCTTTTGCCCTTTTTCCCTTAGACCGTAGACAGGGGTCTACTACAACCGTCTTATTGCTTAAAATTCCAATTCACATTATAATACCGATATTGCTACATTATCTCTATCCTCTTACGTTTGATTATATTCACAGCACCTACTAGATACTTCTCTAAATCAAAATTACATAAAAGTGTAACAATACGTTCCACTGAGAATTTTTCGAATTCAGTATTCGAAAAATTGTCAGTCGAACATATTGTTACACTTTTATGTAATTTAATTTATTAACATCCCGCTTCTGGAAATCTGATTTATCCACTGCGTTATCAGTAACCGGGGGCTAGTCTTTTGCACATTTTTTTTTTCTTTGAAAGTTTTAAATAATTATTTGATGCCAGGGTTTTGTGGTAGTCTCCTGAACTCATTCTTTGTTTTATGTGTACCGTTTGAACCGAGTGATACCACTTTTTTCGTTTGACCTACCCTACATTGAAACTTGTGACTTACCATTTGTGTTTGTGATCCCAAAGTTTGGCTAAAACCGAATGATAGCTTACATACAAGATATTATAGGTTTTCTTGATTTGTTTTAGGTTTATAAATATTGAGTACAATTTTAAGACTATTCAACTGGCTTGTTCTCATATTAAACTTGGTAATTGTTAACTTTTTTTTATCTAGCAAATATAATTATAGAAGAAGAGACAAAATTATTTAAATTAACTTATTTTTTGAAAACTCTGCTAGTAAAGTGTACCCTAAACAGATACTTGACTTCTTACATTCTTATTTATTTTGGCTACATGGTCCCGAGATCCTGTTTTCTTTCAGTCTTCCTTTGCCGCTATTGCTAGCCTATTACCTACTTGTAATCTCCAATCGGTTTTGCAAGAATTTGCCGTTTGGTCTATCGTTTATCTTTCCTGACCACTTAAAATATTGCACCCACTGATTACACCCAGAAAAGGATTAGCAAAGTCAAGTATCTGTCAACAATCTAATCTGTGACTTATCCCACGTACATTCTAAGCTCATTTTCCACCTATCTTCCTAGATGGCAGCGTTGGCAAAGACGAAGGATTTCGGTACTGGCGGAACGGCGAACACGGGCGGTAATTGGCCTCATAGTGGGAAGGCTACGCCGCTTAATACCGGACACCTTACGCCCGCGGACAGACATGGATCTGTGCAGGTCAGATATAAAAACTATTATTTTGGTTTCAATATGGCGGCTTGTTTTGAAGATTTTTCTGTGTACTTTTTATACCGTAATGTAACTTAAATTAAGATAAAGCGTGGGAAGATATATTATTTGATTTTTACTGTACGAGGAATAAATAACTCATTATTGGAGTCACCATAGAGAAATTTGCTAGCGGTTTTCATGTTAATTGGTGGATTTAGTATATTTTTCACAATTTGATATTCTGATGTAGCGATTAATAAAATCGTTAATGTATAGGAATTTAAAAATATGCAGCTACAATTTTAGACAATACCTGTCCCGTCTCTTGCGATAGAAGAGAAATTATGTACCTTGACTTATTCGTCAACAAGCAGGAAATCACAGGGTAATTTCCCTATATTATTTTCTTTGTGTTTAGTACCCATTTACTGAATAAATATTTAAAACAATTTTTAGACATTTAAGTATTTCTACAGAGGAGTAGGGAAATTGACACGCGACCATTGATTCAGTACATGTTTCTAATCCTCCCTGCGTTGAAATATTACATCAGTTATTTTAAAAAAAATTGGCTGTTCCATACATTTTGAGCGCATATGCTCTTATTTTTCTATAAAACAGCAGATTTTTCCCAACGAAAATTTTCTACGCTAGGGTGTTTAAAATGATGTGCTGCATTCATGGTTACAGTTTGCGCGTCGATGTGCCTTCCTGTATTGTGTGCCCACCTAAGTATTCACAGTGTATTTAGTACCCACTTAAGTCCAATAACTGTAGGCACTTCAATAAAATACACAAACACACTATTGCATGTCTTTACTATATTATTTTTGCATTATTATTCTTTTACACGTGAATTGTGAATGTATATTGGTGTATTTATTTTTTAGCTATTGAAGAATAAACATTTTCGGTATGTGAAATTTCCCGGATCGGTTTCCACGGTCAGTTTTGAAACATATTTGCGGCAATCATTGTGTGACTGTCTGCATGTCGCTTATATAATGTGCTGAGTGTGGCCGATACAATAATTTAATATTTTCCTCTTATGTTATTTGAAAGTGGGTTCGTAATTAGTCAAATAAGCACAAAATTCTTATTCGTAAATATGGAAAGGAAAATGAATTGTTAAACTTCGGAAGTCATGCGAACGAAAGTCCTTGATTGTTCCTTGAATTTGAACACACCATTATTTTTTAAATAATGGACATTCATTCCGGTCCCAAAAATTAAATTACCCACCAGAAAAATATGCTGACATTTTTTTTTTAATTACAACGAAAGTCTATAATTAACCCTTTGGCTGCTACTTGAGTTTGAATGTACCAATATTCATATTTTTTCTAACAATATTTCGGATATTCGTTTAAAGACGCAACCAGTCATCGCTCATGCCCATAAATGGACATGATAATACTATTAATATATATTCAAAATAGGATTTTCAGTATTTTCACACTTCAATAGCAGCGGTTATTTGTATACTCTGGTTGTAATGGTAAACAATGTTGAGGGACTTTTAAAACCATTTTTTTTCTGGCACTTTAATTATTGGGTACCTACAAAATGTTCGAAACCTGAATGATGTGCTTTATATATTTTTTTAAACATAAACTATCTCTACAAACATTGCCCTATTTTCTGATTAACTAAATGCCGTTTAGAAAGTATATGTGAGTTAAACCTAAGAGGAAAATATTTTGCTCCATGTAGCCCGGCCAAACTGTAAAAGCTTTAAACCAAGCACTGCCAATATTCATTCATAAAGTATTGTACACGATTGAGCTTCTAATTAGGACGCTTATTTTATTTTATGTTCCGTGACACTGCACGCATTTATTTGCAACCAGTAATTTTTCGTTTTCACAGAAGATTTTGTTGCTTTTTTTTTCTTGTAAATATTTGGTCCCTGGGTAATGTAAGATTGTGCAACTCTTTACTCGGAAGAAATTAAAAATAATACTCACATTTTTGTCCGTTTAGCTCCTGAAGTCAATTTTGTTAAAAAGAATTATCCCAATAAATTATGAAAAAATTTTGGTCTTCCGTTTTCTGTTAACTTGCATTATCAGGCGACCGACAGCTTCTTACTTAATCCAATAGAAGTCAATGTTATATATTTTATTATTTATAAGATGGAACTCACCCAACCTTAAAACCATAAACTATGTATAGTTAATAAACCACACATCCCATTTTAGTTAGGACTAAATGTTAGAAAACGGCTATTGTAAATAGGAAAATGATCTATGTTGTGGGAAAGGTGTCTGTAAGATGAGATGTAAATACGTAATAATAGTTTAAAGTAGTTATTATTACTTATAATAAATGAACATAATTGGAATAAAATTGGGTTGCAGAGGTGAGACCTTGGTGAGCGTATGTCATTCTAATTTCAATGTAACACAATTATAACTTTTGTTTTGGATAAAAAATAATCCCTCTGAATTAAAATAATTATAAAAGCTTCCCTCTAAAACAAAACGTAATTATAAAAGCTTGAGTTAATAATAATTAAAGTTAAGAGTCCGCATAGCGACTACAAATCTTAATAAGTCAATTATCATTATAAACGATTTTTTTATAAATACCTACTAATTTGTAGTCAATACAGTCATGATATAAACACCAATTCAATTATAACTTATCAAGCAACGATCCAACAAGCTGCGCTGGGCTCACGTGGTGGATTACGGCCCATTCCCTCTCACCTAGAGGAGGTCTGTGCCCCAGCAGTGGGAACATCATTGTCTGATAATTCTAAGCAATTATCCATATTACTCTTCAGGTGGTTAGTTCAACGAACGGCGAATTAGGGGCGGACGACCCGACGGCCGGGCACAGCAACACGCCGATAACACAGCCACATCACGAGGTTGACGTGGTTGACGACACCAAGTCAGTGTTCCAACTGTATGCATTCCTTTTTTATTTTATTTTTACCAATTTTTAGTTTAACATGCTTGGTGGTTGGCATTACATCATCATCTCAAGTTGTGCAAGGATCTTTTGGCGTTATTCCAAAATCGGAACTCAAAAGTCAAGTCCAAACCATTTATTTTAATTTGGTACATTGAAGGTACTTTTAAAATGCAAAATTTACAAGTAAACCTGCCTCATTGGTCTAGTGGTCAGCCAGCGCTACTCCTGAGCATGAGGTCCTGGGTTCGATCCATGGGTCGGGCAAAGCGTTATTGGGTTTTTTTCTGGAATTTCTCAGTAACAGCCCGGAGTCTGGATTTGCGCTCGGTTGATGGCAATAGGCTCGTCCCCTAGGGACTAAAATAAAAAATGTGGGTGTAGGTATAAAAGCTACACCAAGGCGTGATATTATGTTATGAAATTTACAAGAAAATCAATCAGATGATTTAGAATCAATTCGATTCTAGTTGCTCTTTCCAAAAGGTAGTTTCGTATAGAGAAGAAGGGGCAAGAAACTCCATAGTTCTCTTTTGACGCCGCCATCTTGTTTTACAAACAACGCCCCTCTTTCAATGACATTGCCCCAAAAGATCCTTGTAGTACTACAAATCACCGATACATTGTTGTGTCATCATTATCACAAAAATATCATCGTTGTGCTGACGTTGGTCAGTAATATGACGGCACTGCTGTGGTCGTAGTTGATCAGTAATATATCGGCACTGTTGTTGCCGATTGGATGCTACGGCACGAATTTGGGGTTCGATTCCCGCACGATTCAATTACTTGTTTCAACTACTTATGCGATACCGGGTGTGCACCCACGGTATAGCAAGATTTAATAGTATTGGGCTACGTCAAAAACTGAAGAAAATACGAACAGCAACGAGGTCAAATAGTGTGCCGACGTCAGTCAACAATATTTAGAAAAGATGGCACATTTCAGCCCTTCCTCATACATTTTCATTACCATGAAACATGTCATAGTAAATGGCTCCATTAATTGTTCACTGTTACAATCACGTCCTATTTTTTGTGATCCCCACTTTCGATGTTGTAATGTTGTATTTTATTCATCATATTCAGTCATCTTTACACTTTCGCTGCGAAAGGGAACTTACGAACAAACCCATCTTTATGTAAACACACTTGGGTACTTTCAAAGACAAAATACGCGTACTCTAATAGAAAGTATCGGACCAATGGAAAATTGGCATTTTTTAGTTTCGTAAAGAGAATTATAAAATTAATTTTTAAAATGTTTTACAACTTATATCAGCGCCCTCTGGTAGGAGCAGTCCTGGGCGTCCTTTCCGCAGCGAACGTGTCCCACCATATCAGCTAGTTACCTGACAGACTCTGTAAATCGTCATGCAGGCAATCTGTGTATTCCAGATGCTGTTGTTTCTTCAAGCGCAAAAAGAAGAAGTGCGCGGCCCGGGCCGGCAAGTGACGCGAGTGCTCGTGACCGCCCCGCCGCCGCCCGCACGCACAGGCCGCACGCCCGCATATAGCCGCATGTCCCTCCACACATTACACCCAGTTGCTCCCGCATACATTGTCTATACGTACCTGGATTATACAGCAATGTACTTACCTATATACCTAGGTGGTTAGGTCATTCGTTTCACGACCGTTTTTTGATGGTATGGAATTTAGTGACGGTTAAATTTAACTCCTAAATACGTTACGTTGAACGCCTAAAATGCGCCTAGCGTGTGCGGCCGGTACACGCTAGGCGTATTTCTTCTAACGCGGTAAGTATCACGCTAGACTAAGATAAGTTATTGAATTTTCAAGAGAAAACTTTTGAAGGCTAAATAATAAGCCACAAATTGAGATTAAGACTCGTGTTGTTGATGGTTCAAAAATTATAGTGACGATGCCAGGAGAGCGATTAAAATAATCTAGAACATTCTTTGGTGATTGACATATTTTTGTTATATAGTGTAATTGTTAACAGAAATTTTAAGGCAATAAAAAGAGAGATCGTTGATGCGTTGTTATTAGTTGTAAAAGTTAATAGATAAATACTTGCGTCGCACTATAATTTTACCGAAATATATCGAGCAACTGGGTCTAAATGTATGAAAAAAAAAAAATATTTTGCCGATTTATTTTAACAATCGTACGCTACCCGATCCTCAATTATCAGAATTTTTATTCAATATAATTTTAGATTTTGTAATTTTGAGTAATCCATAATGCTAACTCATTATACGAAGCTATCATAAGTTTTAGTTTCATTTTGACCTTACGCGTAACAAAGGTGCATAAAAAAATGAGTGGTTGGCAATCATATATTTGAGAATATAGTACCTATACAAAACGTTATACCCGTATGTACCAGTTATATACCTTTATTACGTTAATTGTTGATAGATAGAGAACACTTCCATTTAGATACTCGATGCATTGAATAACAAACATTACAATTTTCTGTTGTCACTACTATTGACATCGTACGAGAAATAGTACTCGTCAACAGAGTCAATATTAAATGCGGTCATAGGACGTTACTAGGAAATGGATAGTTTCGAGTTAGTTATCTTCTGAAACTTAGACAAATCATACGTTCTAACGGATGTCCAGGGTGGGGCATTCTTTTGGGCTATCGCTGAATAGGGTATTTGATTACTATCAAAAATATACATGAATTAACAGTTACTTTAAAGATGATACAAAAAAAAAAACGATTTGGAAAAATAAATAACATCTGTAGAGAAGTTACACGCTTTTGAAATTATTCTTCTATCCTTGTCACGCAAAACGACCAATACCAATACCATTCTACTGAATGGCGCAGTTACTTTGGTGTTCCTGTGTTGTGACGTCAGCTTCTAGTAGTACTGTCCCTGTCTAGCATTGACTTTACAACGCATAGAGCTTCGGCATTTTTGTCATATTTATACATTTTTTTTTTGCTGTTGGTTAATATTTTTCAAGGTAAGGCCTATTGAAGAAATCATTTTTTTTTTAATTCAGTCAAATACTCTATTTTCGATGTCGTGTTTTTCCTGTAGTTTCGAACTAAGACATTCGAGCGCCTTTCGGTCAGGTTGTTAAAACTGATGTCAATTTAATAGTTATCGATCCACGGTTCATACCGATCACATGTGTTGATCATACATTTGGGCGTTTAATATTAGCAATAAATAAGTTTTGAATTCTAAGCCATGTGCGGCTGGCAGAAAGTTTAATTTTGTGTTCCCGTCCGTAGTGAATTACGTTTAATTTTCACCAAAACATGTAAATTGTATGTTGTCTCTCTGAGACGTGAGATTTACTTTACCTCATCGACATCACTTGCATTATGTTCATGGCAACTCGCCCACTCACTCGCATCGATGATGTCCATTCCAGCACATAGTTCGAACAAATCCACAGATTTGTACATTAAGGTCGTTCGTTCATGAATCATCGACACCCGTAGAATAACAAATACTTACCGAATAGTTGTATATCGCTTTGTTCCGTTATTCATGAAGCAGTGAAATATTATTTTTGTACGTTGTTTTGCGTTCATTACATTGTGCTTGTCTTGACACTGGAGTAGTGGATAAACAGCCAATATTGTGACTTTATAATAAGTTTGTGTGTTGATGAAGTTCGTCTTTCGTCCGCGGTGGGTTGAATGTTGCGCACTCTCGGCCTTCTGTCCCGCGCAGGTTGTGATTCTTGATTTGATTCGATGATCAATAAGTGTGTATTGATGAAGTATTAAATGTTACGGCTACAGTGATACTAATCGTGCCAGGAACTGGGTCGGAACCGTTAGTCTTCCTTGAAATACCATAATTTCTTCCTAGGTTTAATTTTATCTATAGCCACAGCTTAGGGCTGTGGCACTGTTCTCATCCGTCATAATAAGGCCTGAGTGGGGTTCATTCAACCTACTGCTAGTATGAGTACTTTAGATTATTACTTTATTTAGTCATTGTTTACCTAAGTTCGATTTGTATGGAAACGAATATAATAATATTTAAATTGGCTCCGTTCCTATAGTGACGCCACATCATTTCCTATCTTTATTTATATCTATTATTATAGTTTTTTAAGAGATAACCAGAAAATTTATTAAAATAAGAGAAAAAAATGTAAGTAACTATTTACTTTTTCAATACATGCTTTTGTGACAAACATGACCATATTGACGATTGGTTGATTCGATAATTGTTATTATTAAGTGTGCAATAATTTATATAGAAAATCAATACAATAGTGTTAAAACGTAATTTGTTTCAATCGGTGTACCCCGTCGAGTCCCGAATGAACTGGCTCTATATTCCTACAAGACTGAATGAAACATTTCACCTTGTGTACAAACACACGTGGCTCTGGGCTCATGTCAATTTGTATTATTGCGATTCACTTTTGTTTGATTGTTAGTCTTACGACGGACGTATATCATTTTTGAATAGACTAATTGATACTTGTAACGAATAGTCAGTGAGAGAGTTATCGGTCATGAGGATGCAGCCGCGGTCGAAGCGGCATTCCAAAGTATTCGTCAGGTCGGTACACAATACACTCGTGGGATATGTATAGTCATTTGTTGTAGTTCCCGCACACGGCCGGGGCTGCAGGCCCCAACAGGTTCACTGTACCGATCACACGGTGATTTATTTTTAGGAGTCGAATTGCGACGAGACTGAGATCATGGGTAGTGCGTCCTTACTCCGCCACGTGGAGCCGGCAGACGATCACTTGTTAAATATTATATACGATGTCTACGTCACGAGCATGAGGCCACACGACTAGGGCGGTCGCTAAGATGATGGTGTATAAATTGTACAGCTTTAAAAAAAAATTACATTTGTATATTTTTGCTTTGACTGGAAGCGGCAAGGTTTCGACAAGCGTGATTTGCATAGGAGTAAGATATTGTAGGTGTCATTGTCAACAGCGCAACGCCGCAACAATATACCGAATTGTTTTCATGTAATCGTATGTTCTGATATACTACTATAGGTACATATTTTATAACAAAAGTTAGCTGTGGCACTGCGCTGATCACTCTGACATCGTCGTAAGGTATTTTGAATTAGTCACGGATATGTAGTCATCACAAAATTGTATCCAATGCATTAGAAGTTATTCATTTGGCTAAGTACGTTTGAAGTGTTTTATAACATAAAAAAAAACAAACATCTTGTTGTGTCGTTTTCATATTTTTTAGAAAAGTATAGTTAATGCGAATATTGTCGATATGTAAAAGGAAATTTTTAAATCAATTCTTTAAATAATGGTTTTTGATAAATTATTGTAAACAAATTCTAAGTATTCTTCTCGTTAAATGGATCGTTAATACTTATCGTACAACCATTGCAGTATAATCGAGTGTAATAAACCTTTTAAGTCTTAATACATGATTAATACCATAATTGTACCTAATTGTTACTTTCTATTTGCTAGATAGAATAATCAAATTAGATTGGGTATTAAAATCGAAGTGGAGATGTGCGATCTGCAGAGGTGAACGAACGAGCTCTACGTGTGTGTATAGTGAATGTTATAAGTAACTAAATTGTTGAATAAACTGAGTATTTTAGTGCACCACGAGGTGGGCAGTAGCGGACGACGTTTCATGTCGCCGTATCAGTGCTGGAAGCATTGTAAATTATCGCGTATTGGTACGTCGAGGTGTGAAGAGTGAACTGTCGACCGCTAGTACATTCACAACTACTATTGTGACTAAAATGTATTCGAAAATAATAAATAACTACGTTATTATAATGCACATTTATTTTTATTTTATTGCATTCTTCGCCTTAAATTTCTGCTATGTAAAAAATAAACATAACATGATTATTTATTATGGAGGCTGCACCAAAAACGTAGGTAGGTGTGTCAGCGACGCGACCCGTGCCGCGCGCCTTCTTCAGCTCTCGTGGATAATCACTTTGTAGTTAAATTAATTTTAAAATTTCGCTTACTAAGTAAGTCATGTTCAGTCGGCTTGTGGACGCACGAGGAAGTTAAATGAATTGTAGTTTATAACTTTTATGTATTATACATGCTTTTCCAACAAAATTGACTGTAAAAGTAAGTATAAAAAATAAAAATCATATTCATAGAAACAATTCTGTGTTTATTTTTCTGTAAGATGGTAAATATGGGATATGTATTCAGTTAATGTCACAAACCTTGTTCGAAATTACGAAAATATTTGTTAATTCATAATTAAATAAAGCTTATTATAAGATAATCGTTTTATTTTTTTCTGTTAACCTATTTTTATTCTATTGAAAATGGACGCCGTGCATTTGTCCTTCAACGTCTTCTGCTGTGTAGTAACATCCAAGCATGTTTTTTCCTTCAAAATATAGCTAAGTACTACCTAATCTTAATATTATCTATCAGATATGGCTCTCAATTATAACTGGCGAAATATGGGTATTGCAGGTACATCTCTGCCCAACTTTTCGGGGAAACAAGGCGTGATGTTATCATAGAGCGCTCTTTACGTGCTCTGATTTCTTTTTGGTAGGTACTTTCAAATGGGATGAGAAAATATGATATACTTACCGCCAAAAGGGATGCAACCCAGAGGTAAATCAGTACGAAACTTTAATGATAACATTGGAGTAATACAGTTTGTTGCCAAAAACGACTAATGTGTCAACTGTATAGTATCGAAGTGTAAGTACTTGGAATCCCACTTTTTTTTCGTTTTTCTATTCTATTCTATTTTTTTGAAGGTTTTCGTTTTTCATCAATGTCTCAAAAACTAGACATCCTATGTTAAAAATAATGATATTTTCATCTCCCCCTTGTGTTACACCTACAAATGAATTCTAAATACACGGAGACTCCCGAGCGGGATGCGCGACAGTGTGTTATGAACAGAGAGCCTAAACTTTCATTGAAACTACGAATCCCTTTAAGTTTATTATCCCACATCCAAATATATTATGGTCTATAAATTCAGACAAGTATAATCGTAAGTTGCATCCTAAAATGGATACTTTTAACCCCATTTATGAGTTTTTTACAAACCTCAAAACTATACAGGATAAGTTTTTACCCAGTGCGCAAACTGTAACCATGAATTCAGTATATCATTATAGAATACCTACGCGGTCAAAATGTATGGAACAGCTGATTTTTTTTGTAAAACCTACGAAAGATTTCTGTGCTGGGGGGGTCTAGAATGATATGCTGAATTCATGGTTACAGTTTGCACACTGGATAAAAACTTGCCCTGTATGATAATCCTACTTTGCTACTATGGTCGAATGCAAATTCTAAACGAGAATATTACGAGGGTAATGTGACCAGCGACATTCTCATATGGGGTTCTTTGGACAAGCAGCATTGTGACACACACCAGGGTGAAAAGGTAGTGCCATTTCAAGTTCACATCACTAGACTATTAGTAAGTTTGCAAACTAAATTATGCAGAAGCTTTCAATAATCTATACATCTATACATATAAATAAAATTAGAGTGTCTGTTTGTAGTATTAAAATAACCGCTTTTTGCTACATGCTTAAGTATATACATACGGTACATCTACCAAAATAACATTTTTTACAATTTTTGTCTGTCTGTCTGTTTGTTCCCGCTAATCTCTGAAATGGCTGGACCGTTTTTGACGGGACTTTCACTGGCAGGTAGCTGATGTAATAAGGAGTATAACTTAGGCTAGTTCTATTTGAGATGTTTTATTTGTTTTTATTGATATATATATATAAATAATAGTAAAAAAACTTCCACGCGGCCGAAGTCGCGCGCACAGCTAGTATAATATTATAAATGTGAAAGTTTGTGAAAATGTTTGATGTTTGTTACTCAATCACGCCAAAACAGCTGAACGAATATGGATGAAATTTGGCACACAGATGGTTTATACCTGGATTAACATATAGGATATTTTCTTCCCGATAATACGTTCCCGTGGGATAATTTTCGACCTCCACGCGGGCGAAGCCACTGGCAAAAGCTAGCTAGTCCATAATGTTCCTACTGCTGGGACAGGCCTTTGCTCGCATAGTTAAAAAATAATGAAATTTTGACCTCCCTATTATTACCCCCCCCCCCCCCCCCAGAATATTTACCGACAGATTATTGAATTTCTTATTTGAACTTGACCTTATTAAAAAAAATGGATTTACAGTTCGCGTCACGTACCTAAGGTTGCCGCTCTGAACCAAGGCTGTTACAAAAAAAAAAAAAAACGCAGATCTGATAGACTGCCAGGTGGAATTTGCCAGAGTTCAAGTTTTTCGGCAGCAATATCACTTTCTTAGCTTCACTTTGTGTAATCGTCGTATTGACACGACGAAACAGCTCAATATTTATATCCACTGGCCTTGCGAGACTGTCGTAGGGTTACGGATAAATGGCTTCATACACCCACTTATGAAGAATTAGAAATCTATGTAAAAACTTAAACTCACTTTCCAATTACCCTTTATATGTATAACATGCGCAAACACCCCTCACACACATACACTCCACGTACTAAACATACACAATCCTTTCATACAGACACACAATCTCACATTAAATTACGCATTGCATGTATTTTTTAGTTTCAACTTTAATTTCAAGTTCTTAATTTTAATTTAGTTTTAAGTCTTTTAGTTTTCCTTCTGTCTCGATTTTGTGGAGGTGGGCGTTAATGACTGTGATACAGTATTATACTAATGCAGTTGATAACGAACACAGATTTTCTGTAAATTGAGTTTTTGTTTTCAATAAATTTATTATTACTATAAGCCAAGAAGCCTGATATTGTGGTGAGGTGATGATAGATCGACGAGAGTGTCGTGCAATGATTGTTGACATCGTCCCTCATGACGAGAATCTCGTGAAAGCTGAGCAAGATAAGAAAATCAAGTATCTTGACTTTAGCTCACGAGGTTGTCGACATGTGGGACGTGGACTCAGCAATCATTGTACTGATAATCGTTACAGTAAATGGTCTAATAGGGAAGAGCCTCAACCAACACCTTAGGAGGCTCTCATTGCACGGGTGGATCAAGGGCTTGATTCAGAAAGGAGTACTCCTGGACACGGCACGCATAGGCAGATGGTTCTTTTCTCTGGAGCCCTGACTACCGGCATCTTGGACCCTGCTCCTGATGGGCTACTATGTTTTATATTTTAAAATGTTTTTGTATATTTTTTGTAAAACTATTTATAAATATATTTAATAAGTATGAAATTAATAAATGAAAAATAATAACTAAAGAAATATCGTCGACTTGAGAACCTTCTTTTTTTCGTCAGTACTTACTAATAAAACAGCAGCGCGCCAAGCCGCATCCCGTGTTCATAGGAAACCACGGTTTCCTTATCTGGTTAAATTGTGAAGGTAGGTCAACAATTAAAAAACGAATATTCTTATATAATTTATTCGAACCAGCATTCTCATTGTAGTCCATTTTGCTTAAACTCTTATATGGTAAGTAGGTAAAACGAGCTATAACTAATGCAAATGAAGTACTTAAAAACAAATTCTAGCTAAAACTGATAACCGACGTCAGTTACTAATATAATTGCACCAAGTCGTAATAGAGAAAATGCTTAGTAAATAACTTATACTCAAGTCCTACAGTATGATCCGTAAATAAAAATATATCTTGATTTAATAATATATTAATTTTGATTTTCTCAAATAAATATTCAACAACTTTCATTCCCAGAAACGTGACATTTTACCGTACTTTACGTTTGAATAATACTTAAAACTAAATAAAATCATTCATAGCGTTCTCACTAACATAAACGTAATTATTATGTATAAACTAGAGGCTAATTCCAAGGGTAGTTAGCGTGACTCCAAACACTGAGTCCGCAAATCACGATCCAGAACTCGAAATAAACACACACAGTCATATTCCGTACCAACTACGCGCGAGGAATAATTTCATTGAAACTATACACGCTGCTTTTTAATCGGCTAGGGAGCTGTTGTAGGAATGGTGTATACACGTAATGTAACCACTACGTAATGTTTTTTGTTGAAAAAAAAAATGCACATTTGTCAATAATAAATACGGCTCGGAAAAATCTTTAGGGTTGTTGTATGGGCTCAAAACGTTTAAGGAGTGATAACTTTATTGCAAAAAAAAAATGATTTCGACAAACAAAAGTACGAAATCTCTAATAACATGAAACCATAGTCACCCTACAACAAACGAGAGTTTTTATAAAATTACTTCAAAAGCGCAAAAAATAGCCAATAGGAAGAAAGTAGTCGAAACATGGCGCCGCCCCTTTCTTTTGTTCCCGCCGCCGCGCCGCCCGCGCCGGCGCCGTTCGAGCTACTCTTGCGCTGACCGGCGGGCGGCATGTCAAAGCATTTAAAGGATTAAGGATTAGTTGACCGGTAAAAATCGCAAGTGACGGATGTGTCGCGCGCTATTGCATCCTGCCGCTTCCGTGTTTTCATCGCCATGGCTAACGCGCATTACCGATATTCAAATATTGAATATTTCCACATGATGGAAATGTACATAATATCAGGACACCATCTTAACGAAGCCCGAAGATTGTATGCTGAACCCCAGCACATGGACTCGCTTAGGGCTTCCGGTATTGTGCATCCACAAGTGCCGCGACCGGAGACAATATTATCCACAGTACAACGGCTGTTAGATCACGGTCAATTCCGTGCGCCAGCGCATGCTCAAGGTTCGAGTCGATCTACGTACAGCCCCGATCTAGAAGATGAAATTCTTGAGTACTTTGAAGAGGATCCAAGGCGAAGTACAAGAATGGCTGCTAGGCGTTTCGGTGTAAGCAGATTTTACGTGTGGAAGCTCCTCAACAACTCCGGCTTACACCCCTATCACTATCGTCGTACCCAAGCACTGTACGACGGTGATGAACAACGGCGCATTCACTTTTGTGAGTGGCTGCTCAGTCATTCGGGGGCGAATATCTTGTGGACAGACGAGTCCACATTTACACGAGTAGGACTCTTCAACATACACAATGAACACTGGTGGAGTCACAATAATCCACACTTAATCGCTGAACATTCGCATCAAATACGTTTTAGTGTGAACGTGTGGGCGGGTATTATTAATGACCAAATTATTGGGCCAGTGTTCGTAGAAGGGAGTCTCACAGGTGGAACATACAGAGACTTAATCCAGAGGGTGGTTCCACGATTATTAGAACGTGTACCCTTAGTAAATTTGCGAGGTATGTACTATCAGCATGACGGGTGCCCAGCACATTACGAACGTTCAGTGCGTGCCTATTTAACTAGTGAGTTTGGTGACCGGTGGATAGGACGCGGGGGGCCTGTAGCTTGGCCGGCAAGAAGTCCCGATTTGACACCTATGGACTTTTATTTGTGGTCTGAAATAAAAAGATTGGTGTATACTGAGGAGGCCCAAAATGTCAGACAATTGAAAAGACGAATCAAAAGTGCTTTTAGAATAGTGAAAAATTTGAACAATTATTAAGGTATTCATAGTGTAAATAATTAATTCGGTAAGTGATCTTATGCTCCATAAATTATTGTAAATAAGTTGATTTCACTTTTTTAAACACGCCAGAAATGTTTGTTTCACATCATTTTTCACCAATTACCGCAGTATTCAGTGTTCAATACACTAAATTCACTACATTATTTCTGACGGTCCTAAGCCCGTATAAGTATGAAGGGGGAAATGAAATCAACAAGGCTTGCAATAACATAATAAACTTATTTACTGACAGAAAAAGTGAAAAAGTTTTTGGTCTTTATTATTGAGTATCAAATTTCACCAAACAACTTTTGTTGATATGTGTTTAAAAAGTGAACAAAGTAAATAAATAAAATACGTTAGATCTGGTACTTGAATCCACTAACCTACGGTTCGCGGTTCTGCGCCTTAACCACTCAACCTATGGCTCTAAAATATGGTAGGTAGAGTCAATGTCCGACCGCCACGCATTGAGCGCGCGGCGTGTAGGTACATAGTATTATTGCCTACATTTTGTGTTGTGGGGTGTCTAAATTTCGGTCCGGGACATAATCATATTTTTTTTTTTACTTAATTGAACAGGTTTGCTGATTTGATAAAACGATAGATGGTTTAGACAGTATTTGGTATTTAGACCGCTATCGTGGCAGCTCCCTAGCCAATAAAAAAGCAGCGTGTATAATCGTAAAAAATACATTCTGTGTAAAATAATAGTAAAATAGTTATCTGAAAGGAAACAACAAGGAATAATAAAGTAATAGTGAATATAGAATCTGTGCTATACTAGAATTCGTTTAGGGTGCCGTTGACTACGAAACTCTTGACTTCAGTGGTATTTCTGGAGTCATAGTCGGAGATCTCCTCGATGACTAAATCGTCTGTCTTCACGGGTATGGGGGGTAGTAGATCGAGTAGTTCTCCGAGTTTACGGCCGGTAGATATCAGTGTGTTGGTGAGGAAGCCTTTGTCGTTGATGTTCATGTCGCTGTCGTCTTCTGTTTTGAACTTTTTGTAGAAATGTTCGTAGTTCTCCTCTTTGACGACGGGCGGCATGTACGCGCCATCATTGTAGTCGAGCTCGTGCTTTTTCATACGTTTCTTGAGGTTCGGGGGCCAGTCCTCATCGATGGGCAGGTCCACGTAGCCGCCGGCGAGCACCTTGTGCGTCTCCGTGCTCTTCACGACCTGGTAGTCATGGTCGGAGTGTGGGCGATTGAACGTGATCAGTTCATCCATGTTGAACTCTCCATCGTCTATGACTGTCTCGTCGAGCGCTATTTCTGTTGAAAAAAAAAATGGAATCATTTAGAAACTTTTTAAAATTCCAACAAAGAAATCAGTAAAACGATTATTCAATACAAGAAGTTGAAACATTTTTTTGCTATTTAACTTTCAAAAGTGCATCGCGTTACATAAACATTTCATTTATACCCAAAAGTAGTGCAGTCGATTATACATGGATTTCGAAACGATGTAATAAGAAAGTTGATTCGTGAATTCGACCATAACGAACATCAAAATTTACGTAAAATGAATCGACGATAAAATGTTATATAAATTGTAATAAACAGTTGTCATGCATGAAAACTATAAGACTTTCGAATCGCTGGACATGTAGTATCATATTGTTCGACCTTAGTCACGATTAAGATATGTTTTATTCTTGAGTTTATTTTGTTATCTATACGGCATAGAAAGCGATAATTTGTTATCTTTCGGTCGCGGTCCAATTATAAAAAACAAGGTGCACATTTCTTTTAATAGACACGTAGCATATCATTTGCAGAGAAGTTGGTGACTGGCCGTCAAAACGTGAACTATTTTTAGTTTATACGTTAAGTAATTTTGTACTGTGTGTTTAATAAATCCGGTTAGCAATCGTCAAATTGTTTATCATACAACTCGACCTGCTAATGAGATTTGAGATAAATAAGAACATTGCGTATTGAGTTTAGTAGTAAAAAAAAACAAATACTTATTATGTAATCAAAATGAATGGGCTATCGCTGCGTATTTACAAAGTTCACGACCACTTATGTGTCCCTATCTTTCGGGTAGTCCGAATACTGGGTTATTTTGATACGGTTTCACGTTTTTTAAACGTGTTTTGTAACTAACGAGTACATCTCACATTTGAGTTTAAAATTAAATTGAGATATTAATTAATATATACAGGATAACATTTTAACCAGTTCGCAAACTGTAACCATGAATTCAGCATACCATGCAAGACCCGCTGGCATAGAAATTTTTCGTCGATTATACATTTTGACCTCGTAGGTTTTGCACTTTTCTATGAAACAGCTGTTTTTTTTTTTTGTATAACTTACGAAAAATGTCTACGCTAGAAGTTTTAGAATGACATGCTGAATTCATGGTTACAGTTTGCGCACTGGTTAAAATCATGTAAGAAATGGCTGGCTTAAACAATAGCTGGCATTTTGTCCAGACATTTATTACAACACTAGCTTTTGTATTGCTGATTCAAATGATTATAATTCTGTAAATGCAAATTTGTTACGGTTGTGAATCATATTTTAGCCAACATATAACCTGACACTGAAAAACGTAAGAAAGTTTGAATTTCACGGACTACCTTAATACCTCCTTAACAATTGATTTCCTGTCTTTAAAGTGAATCTTGTCGATATTTTTTCCATACAAACTTCGGGAGTGTTTTACTCCACTGTTCGACAATGGACATAAAAGATTTAACATGGTGGTTTTGTCGCATTATTAATATTGAATACTAAAATAAAAAGCCATTAAAAAGTTAGGAGCTAACAAAGATTCGTTTTTCTTGCTAATTTAACCTAACTTTGGGCGTGTTTAAGTAATGAAAGAAGTATAAAATCTCCAAAACCAAGTCGGTATCGACAAAGCTCAAATATTAAAATTTCATTAAACTTTAATGGTAATTGATTTATGCAGTGGTTTTTTCATAAAACTCGATCTTCCGAAGGACTTTTCTTAATTTTTTACGCGCCTGTTTGCTATTAACCATCCTGCGTCTCACTCAATAACGTACGTGTAGACTAGCTTCTAACTGCTCATCACTGATACTACCTCTGTCGGACACGATGCCTGGTGAGACACCGTGCTTTTTAGCCAGGCCCACCGCGAATAGATTCCCCTTAAGATAACAATATGAGCTATTCTAAAAATACAGAATCAACTATCATACAAGAACAAAACAATACTCACTATTGGAAGCCGAGAGCAGCGCTCTAGTAACAGCGGGCGAGTTAGCCGGCGTATCGGACGCGCGCGGCCTGATCTCCTCGCGCATGGACGGCAGCGCCACCAGCGCCACGGACAGCAGCAGCACCAGCAGGCAGGTGGCGGGCTGCGCTGACTTGTTTGTGGAGCCTCCTGTGACGCCTGTTAGGACGTTCTGTAATGAAAGAAAAAAAAAAGTTATTTTGGGACTTGGGTAAGAATACACAACAGAAAGTTTAAAAAATCTTAATGCTGGTGTGATATATGAGACTGAAAATGGGAAACTATATTGAGGTATTATTTATAATTATTATTATTTAATCTACAAATAATAGACAGCTTCAGAGTTAGCATTCAGGTAGATCGATAGAATATTTTTTATGCCAAACAGGAAAAGAAAACACAAACATAATAAGGTTAGAGTTGTTCCCATGAAACAAAAAACATGAAAATCTCTATTATTGCCGCATTTTATTAATCTCACGGAGTGATGCGCGCTTTACTTGTGGTTACCAATTGTATAAACAGGCTGTGAACACATTTAAACACATTGTGTAAGCACAGTAGCTCTCGGTACCGTCCGGGACAATGGCGATGTCGAAAATGTGTGTTATGTGTGTTATGTGCTGACGCTACTTGTCTTCACGCACACATTCACACGGGTCGCTTCGTGAGATAAAAATAAGAACTATAATATTTTTTTACAATATATCTGACCAAGTCTGAAGAATGAGTTTATAAACTTTTCGCCGGTTATACAAAAAAAATCTGCTGTTTCATAGAAAAGTGCTATACCCTTGCGGTCAGAATGTATGAAAAGGCTGTTTTTTTTTGTATTGTCGTCGAAAAAATTTTGCGCTGGGGGATCCAGAATGATATACTGAATTCATGTTTACAGTTTACGCACTGGTTAAAAACTTATCCAGTATAACGGACAGAGTAGTCAATGAACTAACCATTTAGCACTAAGATATTACAAAGTTAAGAACGGTATATTGTAAATCGGTATTTTATAAAGTGACACAGAAACAAAAATGTAACATCTTGAAGTGTCCTAACGATTCTAATACTGGATACCTAAAGCATAAGATAAATTCGGAATTATAGTATACAGATTTCATCCGTTTCATAGGACCATTCGAAAAATGTTCTTAGGAAGTCTGGAATATGACGCCAATTATACAATAAATCAGTATTAGTAATAATGAGCAACTCAGAGTAAAACATATTGTTATGCAATACTATCGTATAAACGCTGGTCGGTACTTAATGATAAATTATTTTATTTCTGTAAGTAGGTTTTAACAGCCGCACGGGTCGATCGAAGGTTAATTCGTGGATGGGTGATCATCCATAACATATGGAAACTCCTCCGTGCCTCGGCAAAGTAATTTAAGCCGTTGGTCCCAGCTTTTATTTGTCCATCTTTGACAGTCGTTACGCGAGTAGTCAGAAGCCCGAAAGTCTGACAACCAGTCTTACCAAGGGGTATCGTGATACCCAGTAAGTAACTGGGTTTTGGCGGCAAGATGGGCAGTCGCTCCTTGTAAAGTACAGCTGCATCCGGTTAGACTGGAAGCCGACCCCAACATAGTTGGGAAAAGGCTAGGCAGACTGAAGTAGGTTTGTACAAGCTTTTACAAGTCAATCGTATTTTAAAAACTATACTTGGACTCATAATAGTATCAGTAACTTAACAGTTCAAAGAAAAATAATGTTACCATACTAAAACTAATAGTGTTGGTTTAATACTGCCTTACAATACATATTAAAAAGTAGACGTTGGGCTTCCCTTGGGTTCAAAGTATCCCCATACCAAATCTTATCATAATCGGTGTAGTCGTTCCGAAGATTACTTACTCCCTACATACAAATATATTTTATCTCATCATAATATTAATATAGATTTATTTTACCATAGGTATTTTCAAATACGTTCTCATCAAGTTCGCCACTGTTTGTGCCGATACGAGTGCTCAAAGTACTAAAACTATAAAGTATACTATCGCAACTATAAAGGTTCGAATACATTTCGCGCATAATAATGCCAAGATGATATTTATTACCACTGCAATTAAAGTGAAATTAGCAACATAAAAGTTGCCTCTACATTAGGAACCAGTTTCAGCTGACCTCAAAGATCTAGTGTATTTCACTGGAGCAACATTTTACTTGTCATTTAGATTGACAAATGACAATCATAGCTAGAACTTTCGGCGAACTAGTTACGCAATTGAAATAGTAATCGATCAACGAGATTTGGGATTAAAAATGGCGGTGCGACTATTGTTATCGATATATGCCTCTCACTCGCACACATGATCTGCGAGTGAAAGGTGAATATTGCCCATTTCTAATTCCATTGTTTAAGCCAATGTGGGTTATGTTATGAATTACTTTTTCGTCTGGCTACTGTATGAAATTCGCAACAATTGTACGTTTGGATTTCGCTTTTTCGGTTTTTTCTTCAGCATATAAAAAACCCTGCTTGCAGGCTCATTGCGCCTTTATTTAAATACAGACTCATTGTAAAATGCCTTATTAACCTTACTTGAGTAGCCAGTTTATTAGATGACATAGACGAGTATAGACAGATGAAATCCTGCGGTTATCCTTGTGACGCTTTGTCACCTTTTACGACATGGGTAGTGAAGAAATGTTACATTTATCAGTGGGAATCTACAAACCACTAATAGCACAGTTTTAACTAGTCAGGGACCATAACTTTCAACAATGACTTGACCATATAGTTGAAAACAAAGAAACGAATTTTGACGAGGTTGTCACTATCATTTAGAGCATTTATTTGTGAAGGGATATGTGTAGAAAACTTCAGTTTTAGCGCAAAAAAATCTTGATTATTTGATATGTCGTCTAACCTGTACATTGGCATAACTGTTATTAGGTTTTTCCTCTAGGAATTTCTTAGTAGTAGTCCAGACTTTCGAAAATGGAGGTGCGCTACCTGCGTGCTTCGGCGCGCACGTATCGCCTGCTTCTGCGCCTGAGGGCCTAGTCAGGAGAGTGACTAGGCCCGCACCCCTGGCAGGAGCCAGGGGTGCGGGTTGTTCAAAAGAGATACCATAGCCCCCGGCACACAGGCAACTGAGGGAACACGGGTGGGTTTTAGTCAGTAAAACTCTGACACGTCCTCCTGCGCCACCCAGAGCGGGAGAAGTTTTTGAAGATATCCCAACCTCAAAAAAAAAAGAAGGGCCTAGCGAAAGCAGTTCGATACGTCGGAATTAACCTTACAACCGATTAATTAGATTTTCGGACGGACAAAGACACATCGGGAATAAGGACCACAGCTGTCATTCGTGTTGTCATTCATTCTTAGTTCGGGCCCTGGAGTTATCTTATGTCTGTAGGTGATACGGACTAGAAAATACGGACCTTCGGAGGGAAACTACGGATTTCGTCCTCAGAGAGTAGATCCCCAGTCGACGCGACAGTCCTTACGTATAATACAGGTGAGCGCTTCAAAGTTTCAAACACGTGTATATCATGTTCTAGTTAATGTAACGTCATGATGGATTTAAAGTGCATTTTGCCATCTTAGACTTATTTTTGTTAAACTAGACGATAGTATAGGCTGGCCTGTAGGCTACGAAAACAAAACATGCAAATCACGTATCTACCACTTAGGGGATTGTACGTAGGGACCGTCGCGTCGCCCTGATCTCTCTCCACGAGTGCCGGATTGCTGTCCCATCGGACTACAGGAGTGCACCTGTGTATGCGCACATACGTGTGCACTATAACTCCCGCGTCGATGGCTAGTCTCCGCTAAAATTGGCCGCCATTATTCGGTCTGGAGGATTCCTATTACATTGCACCCGTGCGAAGCAGGGCCTTTAGTCTATAAATAATATCAAATAATAGCTATAAATAACAACATTTACCTGTAATCTTTTCAATTGAGCAGTCAGAGACTGGTTCTGTGATTGCAGAATCTTTATCCTCCTTATAAGAGTCTGGTTGTCCGCTGTGCACTGTTTTACTCTGAAACAATGAATTAAATTGTGTTATTTCCTTAAGCTTTAAAGGTAAATGGCGAGGTTTGTCGCAATTTAATGTCGTCTTACTCAACGATTACATCCATATACAAGTTTTACAACAAACAACATCACGCCTTGTTTTTCCCGAAAGGTCAGGTACCTAGTTACGTTTAAGTTCCATGTAATAGGGCGAGCCTATCGCCATCAAACAGGTACAAATCCAGACTCCGGGCTGCTATTGAGAAATTCACGTAATGGTTCCTTGAGATTCCAATACAAGAACTACATACTGGTAATTACAAAACTGCACTGTTATAGAAAAGTATAATGACAATGGGATCTGTAATCTATCTATCTTATCACTACATAGTATAAAACAAAGTCGCTTTCTCTGTCCCTATATCCCTATGTATGCTTAAATCTTTAAAACTACGCAACGGATTTTGATGCGGGTTTTTTCAATAGATAGAGTGATTCAAGAGGAAGGTTTATATGTATAATACACCGACCTGCACGCGGGCGAAGCCGCTGGCAAAAGCTAGTATATATATAAAAATAAATCGCCGAAATGTATGTACGCGCATAACTTCCAAACGACTGCACCAAATTGGATGATTCTATTTTTATGTGTTCCTCATTGTCAGGACAAGGTTTGTATTTAAGAAAATTCATAAAAATATATAGATTTGATCAGAATTATTTTTTACAATCTAATACAAAAAGTGAATGAAAGTATGTATAGCGGTACGAGGTTCGCCGGGTCACCTAGTTTTTAATAAAATACCTCATAGTTTTAAGGATTATTCAGTAAACATTTTCAAATCTAAGGTTACTGCACTACTATTAGGCAAATGTTGTTACTCAGTGAAAGACTTGCTAAATGATATGAATTTATCCTGATTATGATTGTTATAATTAATTACAAATTTGATCAATTATGACTTATGTACCTGACTATAATAATATTAATCGACTTCACTTTAATTTCTGTTTTGTTTTGCTGAGATTATTTAATTTGTATTAATAGTTTAATGTGTGTGATAATTTACACGCCGTAAGATAGACTGTAGCGGATCTCATTAATTTATTTACAACATCATATACCTGTACCTACATTGATAGCAAATAAAGTTCTGATTCTGAAAAACCCAATACTACTTTGCCTGGGAATCGAACCCGAGACCTCATACTCACCAGTAGCGCGTAAGATTTCTAAAAGCCTTTTAGAAGACTTATCAAAAACATATCGTGTCATAAAACTCAGTAACTATGTGTTTTGTTAACCTTCATGACAAGTTTAGTCTTTAAAGCAGGTCCAGTTGAAAACCAGCATCAAGCGCTAAATGTCGGGTGTTATTGCTGAACTGGGCCTTTTTAGAGCAACTGTGAGGTACACTGATGCCAGTTTCAGCATCGCACTTTACAGTTTTTGTTGCTGTATATTGTGTGCCTTTTTAGTATGTGCTAAATAAATGTATTTTCTTTCTTAAAACATGTTATGGGTGTAAACGAAACGACTAGACAACATTTAGAATACATGTTTCATACCTTGCAAAACGCGGGATAATATGTAGTCTACATATTAGACCGAGTTTTGCACCAAAGTGAGAAAGCAATAGTTTACATTTTACACTATTGCTTTCTCACTTTATTGCTATCAAAACGACAAGGATAGGTATAATTTTTAAAGCGCTTCTAAGACCACCGTACGCTCGGACGTAAAAATATCGCTGTGGGATTTTATTGCGTACTGAATTTTCAACTCTCGGTGGTGAACCGAGCATTGATAATCTTACCGAGTGGAGCACATTGTTCGATTTTCAACACTCGGCGCCAAGTAGTGCTTTGAAGATCTAGTGCGAGAATAAATCTATAATATTTTTACGTCCATGCGAATTAGGACCTCATTTCAATTTTTTATTGATACGGGGATTTGTGGTTACAAATGCGGGGTAAGAACTAAGTGGTGTTATAGACTAGTGCTGTGTCACTTTATTGCTATCAAAATGACAAGGATAGGTATAATTTTTAAAGCGTTCATAAATGTCAAGTTTTTATTTATACAGGGATTAGTTGTTGCGAAGTGAATACATAATTGATACTACATACATACTGTAATATTCAGTGACGTACCTATTGTAAATTTTGCATCTGAATAATCAATGACTGTATTATTAAGAATGTAATTGTCTCAAGGACGTTATTTTGCAATACTGTTGAATATTCGTTGCTAGCAGCCTAAAAATAGTTTATTAAATTTTATTTACCTACTGGTTTCCGTGTAGCACAAGTTTTTTACAATTTTTCCTTGTAGCCTTCTACATGCATTGCGTGCAGCACATTACTTCACAGAAATGAAAATTGATTCAATATTTCTTTAATTTATAAATCTGTATCTCCCACGGACATCTTTGCACGCGTAAAAATATTACTGAGCAATAATAAATAGACCTTCGAATTATATCTAATCTAATCAGGTAAATTAGTAATGGCTTCCTCTTGCAGACTACTAGAAAAGATACTGAATAACTACCAATAACAAATTTGTAGTTGAATTGCGCGAAATTAGTGGATAATCTATGTTTTATTTAGCCAATCTTACCACTCACATGCTACCCCTATTCAATCCCTAATCAGAAAAAAATTTAGTATTATAAAACAATGTATTTTTCTGTTCCTACCTAAGGTTTTGCAGTATTTTATTTTATTCTAATTTACTTTCTCTTTTAATTATTATCAAAACTAAGTGTAAAAACTAAGCCTTCTCATGCTGATCCATGTAACTGGAGAAACCTCGCCCCCTATGGTCATATAGGATGTTCTAGTTCAGGGGTCGAGGCCTCATGGATGTAACGTGTACTAAAGTTTGGAAATAAATTGCTATTGCTATTAATCCTGCCCTAATTCTGAGCTATATGTTTGCCTTAAGTTGTTCCAGGTTCTCTTTTCCTACGTAATCTCGGAAAAATACTAAAACTCCTCAATAATCGATCGGGTCGTTGAGCTCCCTAAAATAGGGTTGAGCTACACGGTGACTGCTACATACATGCCGTCTGTTGAGACAGGTCAGCTCAAAGCTGCAATGGCTCTTTCTTCAAAAGGCCTTTCCAGACATTACCCTGCATTGTTAGACTCACATAAAATTTAAATAATATAATGTTTGGACTTTAAAAGAGACTATGACCTCTGAGTTTGTTTCGGCTTTTCTTCTCAGGGAACAGTCAGCTAGGAAATGCCGGCGCCATCTAGTTTTAAAAAATATTGACCAACAAAATATTGACGTGTAAAAGTGTCTTTTAAGATCTACTTACATAAATAAACATTTCATTTCATTTCATTTCATTTCATTTAATAGCATAAGTTGTTACATCGAGCCCTGACGGAGCCTCGATATGGGCGATAAAACATTAATTGTAAGTGATGTAATGTTGACTATGATTCCTTAACTTAGTGCTAAACATAACATCGTGCTTTTATTTCCCGAAGGACAGAGGTACACCTAGCTGTAGTACATATTTCGCTAGTTATATAGGGGGCGAGCCTACTTACATCCTGTAATTTAAGTCTAAATAAATAAATCGATTATTACCTGTCCTCAAGTCCGTCAACATACTCCTTCTTCCTCTTACGGGAGTCTTGCGCTGAGATCTTATTTCTGATTTTGCGTCGGATCCTCTTCAATTCTCTCTCTTCGTGCTTAGTAAGAGGATAGCTGGTGGGTAGCGTGATGCCTTCCTTCGCCAACAGTCGCCTTTCCTCGGCTGTTAGAACGAGACGGGGATAGCCGTTCTTGCCGTCGGGTACCACGTCTTTGTGATCGTCGTCGTCATCACTGCGTTCGCTGCCTGAGTCATCTGTATGGGAGAATAAAGTTAGGTTAGGTTATCGTAAAGGGATCATCATCTGCCTAGCCTTTTCCTAACTCTATTGGGGTCGGCTTCCAGTCTAACCAGATGCAGCTGAATACCAGTATTTTACATGGATCATGCCTATCTGACCTCCATAACCCAGTTACTGGGTAATACGATACCCCTTGGTAAGACTGATTGTCAGACTTTTGGGCTTCTGACGACCCGTAACGACTGTCAAAGATCTACAAATGACAGCTGGGACCAACGGCTTAACGTGCTTTCCGAGGCACGGAGGGGCCTTGGTATGTAAAGATGGTCACCCATCCACGGGCCAACCGCGGTAAGCTTAGTTTAACCTGATCCATCGACCCGAGCAGGTGCTATTACTTAGCCACAAGCCCCTCGTTATTGTATAGGGATAAAGGGTTAATTAAATTTGAGGAAATACATTGCACAACTGTTGAACTAGGCGTCCTAACAGCATTTTTTATATTAATGGACATCGAAGTATACGTATGCCCATAATAAAGACGTATGTACATTGGTTGGAATCAGAATAATACCTACAAGGTAATGCTACTGCCATTTACTATGTTGTAAAAAAAAGACAAACCAGTCTTTACCAGCAATAAACTTTTACGTGGATGAGGTTTAAACATTGTAATTTCATGAATGGATCTCATTTGGAAATAGCCTTGGCCTCATTTCAAAGTTATGATTTGTACAATGAAGGTTCAAGTGATTGAATAAACTACGGTTTATTAGTTAATGCGACAGAGTTCTGGCTTTCGTTTGAGACATATTTGATCGTAAATTTCTTACGGCAGCATTAAAGAAAGTAAATATTTAACGAGTCCAATGACCAGGCCAACCGGTTCGCTACGTTATGTCACTAAGTCTGTACAATTGCTACCAATCAACCACAACGAGGTGACCGAAAATTTACTAAACATCATAATGAACGATATTTGGTCGCCATTTCGTTTGCGACATCTTTACAAATGATCCTGATAACAGGCAATTGTTAGCAATGTTTGATAATTTAGACAGACTTTCTCAATAAATTTGATACAGCATATACAAAAAAAAATCTCATGTGGATAGGCAGAAGCTGTGGAATGCCGCACGTGGTTAATACTACAATGTTAAACAAATTATGGCTTGTTTAAAATAACGGAACAGCGCTCTTCGAACTCAACGCATTAATTTTTCAGATTTTTTCTAATACGAGACGTAACAAAATCGCCGCGAAATTTGCTCACACACTGGATTTTTCAACCCTCGGTGTTCATCTGAGCATTGAGAATCGAACTTGTTCGATTTTCAAGTCTCGGCGCTATGTATTGCGTTGAAAATCCAGTGTGCGAAAGCATACCGCCGCGATTTTAATACATCCAAGTGTACGTTGACTTGGAGATGTATGAATTCTACAGTCTTTAAGCTGTTTTCTTATTGTGTGGTGTTTTCTCTGTGTGTGTGCGTGATGTGTGTTTGCGTAATGTGTGTTTGCGTAATGTGTGTTTGCGTAATGTGTGTTTGCGTAATGTGTGTTTGCGTAATATGTGTGTGTGATGTGTGTGTGTGTGTGAAAAAGATAATATAAGTAGTGTAACGCTGCTCACCGTTATTACCGCTGTGATCATAATCATAGTCCCTAGCTTCCACCTTCAAATCATGCAGTTTGCTCTGTGACAGCAAGTTCGCAGCCGCCAGCTTGATAGCCGAGAGTTGAAAATCGAACAACGATTTTCAAGTCTCGGCGCTATGTATTGCGTTGAAAATCCAGTGTGCGAAAGCATACCGCCGCGATTTTAATACATCCAAGTGTACGTTGACTTGGAGATGTATGAATTCTACAGTCTTTAAGCTGTTTTCTTACTGTGTGGTGTTTTCTCTGTGTGTGTGCGTGATGTGTGTTTGCGTAATGTGTGTTTGCGTAATGTGTGTTTGCGTAATATGTGTGTGTGATGTGTGTGTGTGTGTGTGTGAAAAAGATAATATAAGTAGTGTAACGCTGCTCACCGTTATTACCGCTGTGATCATAATCATAGTCCCTAGCTTCCACCTTCAAATCATGCAGTTTGCTCTGTGACAGCAAGTTCGCAGCCGCCAGCTTGATGTTCGAAGCATTCTTCAAATCCGACGCATTTATGATCTTTATAGATTTGAGATCTTTCATGTCTTTTATCGTAACTGGAAGGAGGATGGAACGAGGGTTGCCAGCCATGGGGGCTACACGGATCACTCGTCTTTGTGGGGCGACACTTTCAACCGGCTTTGAATAGACCTTGGTTTGTGGATTCAAGACTTGTATATTAGCCATTTTGACAGGCTTCTGAGGCTGTGCCTTTACAACCAGCTGGGGTTTCGGGGTGCCACCTGTAGTTGCTGAAATCCTGATCGTGGGTTTCTGGACTTTCGGTTGCACAGCCACCTGTGGCGTTTGCGACTGACGCCGTTTTCTGTTGCCCTTACCTAGGAAGAGATGTTTTGTTATTATTTATGAAAAGCTTTTGCCAGCGGGTAAGCCCGCGTGGAAATCGAAAATTATCCCACGAGAACGCACTACCGGGATACAAAGTAACCTATGTGTTAATCCAGGTTATAAATTATCTGTGTGGCAAATTTCATCCAAATCGTTCAGCCGTTTTTGCGTGATTGAATAACAAACATCAAAACTTTCACATTTATAGAAATAGTAGGATATGTGTTTAATTATGAGAAATTCTGTCAGTATCATTAGTACTAATTGCATCAGCAATATGACTCAATGAGGTCTGGACATAAGTGCGCAGATAGAGAGCAATGACCATAATGTCTCCTACGTATTACGAATATCGGAATTTGATTTCAATAATTTGTCTATTATATTTCCTTTTATGATACAATTACGAAAAATTCTTTGTCACATTAATCATATATTGATTCAAGTGTCGTTAAACACGGGGAGGACAAAAGTAACCAAATTAATGTCTGAAGGTCGCTGTTGAAATTTGATAAACGAAAAACAGATAATGTATGTACCTAAAAGGTTATATTTTATATAGAAAAATAATGTAACAAGTTCGATGTAAAGTCTTAGATAACGAGTGCCTAGTTTTTGTATAATGGACTTGTTATTCCGATTCGCGAGAAGTGGCTGGGCCACGTGTTATTAGATATTTACATATGTCGAGCTCGCTTCATACGGAGTATATCTGCGTAATAAACTGGTATTTAAGCCGGGTATTTTTTTTGTGTAAGCAGCTTGAGTATTATTTGCTATAATTCATTCAAAAGTAAGTTTTTTTACAAAATGGTCACCTACAATAAGTATTTTTTCCGACTGCAATATAATATTTATTACTTTTTTACCGACATGCTAGCACATATTAACAATTCAACATTGGCTACGGTGACTGAAGGCTTTATAAATTCTTTCAGTACCTAAGTGTTCACGTGTTGCTAACCGTGAATACCATTTATAAAACGTACAAATATTTAATACTTCACCGTTCATTTTAACGTTTTGGAAATGCCATACAATGTTTAATTCAATGTCACCCGCCAAATAAAATTATTTTGTTATTTTAGGACTAATTAGAGGCCCTTTACATTTATGAATAATAAAACTTTTAAAGGGTTTTTTAACGTGACTGTTTTATAATCATAAATAATATTAAATGCGAAAGTAAATTTGTTAGTCTTTCACACTAAACCGCAAATAAACGTCTTTTCTTTCTGAAACAGCTCAACGAATTTGGATTAAATTTGGCACACGGATAGACCATAAACTAGCTAAGGACATAGGCTACTTTTCATCCTATATCACAAAAGAAGTCGCGGGAAACACCTTGTATCTAATAAATATTTTTTTCTCACCAGCAGCAAAAAAACAAAAGAACATTTATACATAGCTGTAACCTGTATTACAGAACACCAGGAAAAATATGTTGTTGTATGAATGCTAAGTTTATATTCAGAAAAAAAAAGACAACTCACCAGGGCTTTGGAATGTATTTTTGTTAAGGAATCCGGGGACAACATTTTGCTCAAAGTTCAACATGTCAAAGGTATCATCGACGACTTCGCTCGAGGAGTTGGAGCCATCACTGTGGTCTTGGATGATGACATCCTGCACGTTACCGGGGCTGGTCGGCTCCAGGCCCACGGGGGAAGCGTCTTCATCGCAAGAGTTCTGTATCAGGAATGGGGAAAGTTGCTGCTCGAAGTCGCTGTAAAGATAGATGAGAATTAGCTGCGTGTTGCTTGGTGTTCTTTATGGGATATGACAAGACTGGCCAGCGGTTACTGCGATTCCGAAATCCCAAGTCAGTCGGAGCAAAGACAAGCTCCACAGATGGGGTTCACGGACGGCTCAGATCTCGAGTGCGTATGCGGCACCTCCCCCACTGACAATGGCTCACCTTCCATCCTGCGCCGCATGCCCTGTTACTTGTGCATTTGACGCATCTTATGACTGCGTCAGTGAGCGCAGTTCGCACAGCTGAATTTTGGGCTAAAGATGTTTGAATTTTTTTGCCATCGGATACGCTACGATGAAGAAATCCTATGGAGATTCCCAATATGATGTCATTTTTGGAAGTGTCTCATGCGCTTTAAATCGATGCTGTGTTCCAATTTGAAATTGGACCCTTCGAAACCGGAACACAGCTGCCATTTTAGGAACTACTGTAAAATATTATCAAGGCTTAAAGTTACCTACATTTATTTCACGTTACTACCTAAAGGAAAACTACGTTATCGGTCACACTAATTTAATACGCATTCTAGCCGCCCATGACCTTGCTTTTCGCCGCAAGGTCACAAATTAAAGACCGTATCAACACAATTCTAAATCGATGGCATGGTTGGCGAGATGAGTCCGAACGAAGTACAAATACACCTAACAAACAGGTGCAAAAAAAGGTATTTTTCTTTACACGTTATACCGGGTTGAAAAAAAAATGACCAAAGTAGGCCTTTTTCTAGAAATTCCACGCATGCAAATAATGGTCTAACACACGCTACACCCAAGAGAGTTACTTTGAAACGGCTTTTCTAGGTATCGAGATTACATGAAAAATATCACGGAGACCTACTATAACATAGAACGTGTAACACCTACTTACGTGTTCCGCATAAACACGTCTACATCCTTATCATATCTTCGTTCACTTTAAAAAGATATTACGGCAACACCAGACGATATTTTGGTAGTCATTTTGCTTTGGCAACTGATACTGGGGATTTCCGTCTTGTATAAACCGGATAAGTTGTTTAGGATGACTATCGATCTTAATGCACTTAACATACATTTAGGCTTTAGGCGCACCCTTTTTGCCAAATAGGTACGAATCTATCCCTGCCAGTTGATGTAAAACAATAAGAAGATGAGTTTGGTTCTTGATAATAAGGCTGTATTTTTAGCGATCGATATTTTTCACACTTAAATAAACAGACAATTGATTTGATTAAAACTTTGTACCTACGGGTGGATTCCTGCTTACTATTTTCTGCCTACCCTTTTCCCAACTATGTTGGGGTCGGCTTCCAGTCTAACCGGATGTAGCTGAATGAAGCGACATGAAGCGACTGCCAATCTGAGCTCCAGAACCTAGTTACTGGATAATACTATAGGTAAGACTGGTTGTCAGACAATCGGGTTTCTGACGACGCATTCCGACTGTCAAAGATCCACGGACCAAGGCTTAATGTGCTTTCCAAGGCACGGAGGGGCCTTGGTATGTTAATATGGTCACGCAACCATGGACCAACCGCGGCAAGCGTAGCTTAACCTGATCGATAGACCCGTGCAGCTGTGGTTACTTAGCCACAAGCCCATCCGATTCCTGCCTATTTTAATCCTACATAATATCTTTATTTACACTTTTTGAAGGATATTTTGCGACCTATTTTAGCCAGAAACTTGTGAAACGAAAAAATGTGCGTGTTTCAATAACACTTTTTCCTGCTTATCAGCGAATTAAGCACGGCTTTGAGCTGCGTAATAATCGAACGCAATCAAAAAATACTAAGCAGGTAATACAAGGTGTAATGGTGTATCCAAACGTTTGCCACTTGCCATAAACTACAAACCTATACAAACGCTTTTGGATAAATTAAGTGATCCAAACAGCGATATCCACACGCTTGCAAGTCTACACAAGCTAAGGCAAACGCTCTATCCACACGTTTGAATTTGTGATGATTTGTCGAGGTTTGGCAAGCGTGTGGCGACGGCATAACAGAATAAACGCAAATCCCGCAAGTGATTTGTTCATAATTGACTACTCTACTGAATCGATTTCAGGTTCTCATTTTGACTGTATGTTTTTTTTAATGTTTGTTACCTCATAACTTTCGACTGTGTGAACCGATTTTGATGATTCTTTTTTTATTTGAAAGCTCGTGCTTCCCGTGTGGTCCCATTTCAATTTCATATAGATCTGATGATGCGTTTCGGAGACAGACAACGGATCTCTTCAAAAAATAACAGCAAATCAACCGCGATTGCTGCTAACGCATAAATATGCAAATGCCCAAGGATGATGAAATTTCGAATTAGTGGGGTAGGTACTATAACTAAAAAGTAAAAAATAAAAAAAATTGTCACCGCCTTCCGAAATTAAAGTTATTTTTCACTTTATAGTATTTTTTCGGAAGTCGGTTGTTTTTTCTTGGAAAAAGTTTTTAAATATCTATTTTGCTATACTGACCGCCGATTGAGCCAAAGAAAATTTCTTACTATTTCAAGGCAATAAGACTCAATTTTAAGGAAAGCTAGGGTCGACACGATTTTCTTAATAATAGTTACGTTGACATTCAAACCGAGCAAAAACCGGCATGTCCTAGAACAAAAAATTCGAAGACTTTTGTCTACCAACCCGCACTGGGCCCGCGTGGTGGATTACAGCCCACTCCCTCTCACCAAGAGGCCCGTGTCCTCCCTAGGCATCCTAGGGACTCAGCCTTTAAGGCTGATTATGTTGTATTATGCTGACATAAAAAAAGTGTTGACTCTCAAGCTAGTCTGAATAAATTACTTTTAATTTTGTTAGCTTTTTTTTATAATCACTCATTATAATTTATACTTTTAACTCTTGCTTGAAACACCCATTCACCGTTCACTGTAGACAAAAAACTTGATACTTAATCGTTCGTCGGCCGGCGTCTGGGTGTGCTCTCGAATTTTGACAGGCCAGTCGGTAAGTGAAAGGCAAATATAACATTTCAGGTACACGTAGGCATCGTTCAAAGGCTATATATAATGCTTTCCAAAATCGCCACGACTAAGTGAATCAGCAATTTGAGTCTGTATGAATGTACCCACTTACTTACATACATATTTAGATAGTACGTATGTAACACGATAATTTGGAACAAGCGACGAATGCACTTTCTGTGTATTTAGGTTATCAAAAGTATTGCGTAGATAGCTGTTATTTTCGTTTTATAATTAACGAAATACAATGATATAAGTTTAGGTAATCTGCTACAATTTAATATTTAATCTATAGTAGGTACTAGATACCTTTTGAATTTCAATAACAGCGTAATAATGAAAGATATTGACATCTTTATCCAAGGTTTGCTTACGGAAATAATGATAAATGGTAGGTAATATACCCATGATAACTACCTCCTGAAGTGTCTGTTGGTCAACTCTGGGTAAAGGACATCAACCCATGAAAGGTCAAGTAAAAGGCGATGCATTTTTTTTCTTAATACCATCTTTGGTGTGCAGACAATCATGAAATTTATCTCAACGAGTAGGTACCTATAAGATAAGTGTCGCGCGTCGCAGTAAATCTCACATTTATATGTTGTTGCTGCTATAAAAAGAAAAATAAAAGTAGTTACTTAAGGTGACTCAGTCTATACTGTTTTTATAAAAGTAGATATGCCTAGGCCTCCCACGTAAAAGTGAGCCTTGGTTTTGTATCGATTCCGTTTATGTGAGAAAAAATCTGTATTATTATTAAAATTTTACTTTCCTGACGAGGTGACCCGTCAAGACTAGTCTTGTGCCTGCTCGGTAATTTTTAAGATTGCTCCGTACTAGTTCATTTCGGTCAGTGAACTAGTTCTTTCTATTAGTTCTATTTGGTCTTCGCTCGCAACAGTACTTATAAAGATCACAGAGCAAAAATTTAAAGTATCAGTCAAATCAGTCGCTGTCATTCTCGTTCAGACATACGATACAGCTCTTTGTAAATGTACGAGGAGCTGTTAAATCTAATAGAACGACTACAAGTCAGCATTCGGAAACGTTTCTTTTAGTACAGTGCTAAGAAGCGGTTCCTATTCGTTCATCATTCGCGAACTACACTAGTCAGGACAGTAACATTTGAATGCTGTAATAAAATGCGTCACATAGTCGTTTGTTGCGACATAATCTGGTAAAACAGTCACCCCTATCCAATACATGTGTAAGGTCACACAAGACGACTGATGAAATAAAATGAGAAGTGTTGGCAATTAAAAAAGTCTACAATGGTTATGATTCTGTTGTGCACCAACTAAACTTAACTTAGGCTATTGCTACCTTCGTCCTTCTAATGAAACAGGAAAGAGACGGAAATAAATTAGAGCTTTTAAATTTAAACTTGCTCGACGCAACTACGACGAACTAAAAATTCATCAAGCTCAAAACCACGCCAAATTCAAAGCAATCGAGACGTAAAGCGTTCTAAAGCGTCACTTGTCTTAATCTTTCGCGGTTTTTCAGTAAGAGACACAGAACTCTTATTTTAGGTAGGTGTTGAACAAAAGAATCGGCAACACACAGCCTCCATAATCCTACTAATATTATAAATGCGAAAGTAACTCTGTCTATCACGCCTTCACGCCTAAACTGCTGAATCGATCGTCACGAAATTTGGCAGATATCTAGCCTGGGATGTGGAGAAGCACATAAGCTACTTTTTACGCGATAACCGATATCCACGCGGTCGGAGCCGCGGGCGAAAGCTAGTACAGAATATTCAGAATAATTAGCCCTATAGTTTTGTAAAATACTAAACCGTTCTGGCGAAATGTGGGTGTATTATTTGTACACTTCTACCTAATCCCTTGTGGATTAGAAGCTTCATGCCTTGGTGTTATGTGTTGTTAAACTTTTAGCCCCCTTATCAACCTGCATAAGTAAATCCACTTGCATATTTCAACCAAAACTCATCACGTTCTCGAAATATGCGTCATTCTAATACAAATATAAAATGTTATTTAACCTAGATGTGCCCTTAGTCAACCTTTACCGTTGTTTAACCACTGTGGCGTTTTCAATGGCGTGTCTTGAACCGTTTACACAGGCTATTGTATTAAGTTATTGATATAGTAGACATCGATGTATGCATTTACTTATTTAAGTAGATAGGCAACCACACGTGTTGACCTCAATGGTACGAATGTAGTTCAACCTGTTTACTTTGTTTTCTATTTCATAATTAAGTATATGAGAGCAAATGACTATGGTATCAGTTTATTATAAACGTGAGTAACTATTTATATTGATAAGATTCTGATAAGTGTGTACGGTTCGGTCTAACATACTATGACAATAGCTTAATATAGAATAGGACAAAACTTCTTTAAAAAGCCGTTTAAGCTACAGAGCGCGACAAAGAAATCCGTATGCATACATACAATGGAAAATGGCGCCTAGGGCATGCATCACATTTGCGCCCCTTCGTAAATTATCTTCTCGGTCTATACTTAGCAAAGCTAGGTGGCATAACCTTTCTTGACCAATTATAGCCTTCAATAAAGAAGGCATTAATTTCAACTCGCTAAAAAATCGCTCACAACTTGCGATGCTGCAATTTTAAGCAGAATTTGAATAGAAATAGGCAGATTTAGAAATACGCTTTTATATTCATGCTGCACAATATATTCAAGTATACCGCTTCAGATTTTTTTGATATAGGTGGAAATGGTTCATCAAAGTATTTTTAATTTTTAAATATTATAATTGGCGCCTTTTCGCGGCCCACCCTAGTTACGCCTCTGCATACATACACTCGAAAAACATAACCTTCCTTCTGGTGCAGTTGAAAAATCTGCCCAACTTCATATTAACTTTACCAGAATATTGCATGTTGCTTGTTGGATTACCTGGTTAGAATCTCACAGAATATTCCTACGTGGAAAAACACTCACACAAATATAAAGAAATATAAAAAGCAGAACAGGAAAATATATTATTCGAATTCGATACAGTCATATACACATACTACCACTTATTTGTACAATACACGAAGAGTACTGGGTACCACGTTAGTCGATACCCCTTGGTAAGACTATTTGTCAGACTTTCGGACTTCTGACGATCCGTAACAACTGTCATAGATCCAAGAGGAGCCACAACGGATAAATAACGTGCTTTCCGAAGCACGGAGAGGTCTCGGTATGTAAAGATAGTCACCCATCCACTAACGAGCCATGCGGCTGTTATTAGATTAATTATCCACACAGGGACCATTAAAAACAAATACTGGATACTAACACCAAGACTTGAAAAACCTGCTAAGTACATTTATACATCCTCAGTTATGTACGTACTTATTTAATGGGTCTGAGTTAATTAAGCATACAACAATAATACATGTACTGAAAAAGAATTAAATGCAAACCAAAAATTGCACCGTAATTGCCTGTCAATCACAATCTAAATCGTATTGAAGGATAATAAATATTGCTAATCCATCTCCTCATTATGTTCGAAAAATTTGTCTACTCAATGCGTTGAATGTTCTAATTGAAAGCAATTTCTACTATTAGTGTGCTTCACAATAACCGTGCAGGCATGCACGATTCTGCAAAATTAAATTACCTATATAAATCCATAAACTTTAGTAACAAAGTCTACTTTAATGATACACGAAGGCTATTAAATAGTCCATGAATACATAAACAATACTGGCTTGTAACAGCAAAATTGATTGAAAACTTTAGAACCTACTACACCATTTTATCAGTATGCACATCCTCACATAATATGATCTGTGTAACCTTTCCTATTTAAATAAAACAAAAAATTCTTATCGCGTGCCGTTTCATCGTCGACACTGATTAGAATACTAAAGACCAAGTGTCACTAACATTTTACACTTTACAAAAATAAATTGGTCATACGCATTCCAATTGCATCAAACGCTCGAGTCATTGCCTTCTTAACGGACCTATGATTGGAAGCAATAGATAAAATATTTCGTCGTTAATAACGTTCCTAGCATCGTGCAAATTATGCCAATAAAGCAACATGGCCGGCTCTTATTAGACGCTGTAAAATCTTATTGTAATGTAAGAAGATGTGGTTAAGGTTAACGATCTTTTAAGAATGCCATGCTGAATTCCTATGCTGATTAGTCACATCACTAGAGTTCTGCGTTGTGGCGACATTCTTTTAAAAGAAATTAGAGAAATATTTGAGTCATACCAAGAGGCTTTAAAAGAAATTAGAGAAATGTTTGGATCAAACTTAACGGCTTTCAAGGAAATTAGAGAAATATCTGTGTCAAACTAAAAGGGTTTAAAGAAATTAGATAAATAATTAAGGCTTTAGAAAAAAATAGAGTAATATTTCAGTATTACCCAGAGGGTTTAAAAGAAATTGGAGAAATATTTGAACCATACCAAAAGGCTTTCAAAGAAATTGGAGAAATATCTGTCATACCAAAAGGCTGTAAAAAAAAAATTTGAGAAATATCTGTCACACTAAAAGGCTTTCAAATAAAATAAGAGAAAGAACTGAATCATACCAAAAGGCTTTAAAAGAAATTGCAGAAATAATTGAGTCATACCAAAAGGCTTTAAAAGAAATCAGGAAAATATTTGACTCATACCAAAGCTTTTCAAACTCAACAAGCTGCCCACATAATGACGACATCCTTTGCAATATTCAAAAACTCTAAACGAACATGTTTACTAAAAGTAAAGTTGTCTCACAGGTATACAAAACCTTGTTCATTAACCTGAGAATAGGAAGGACTCGTCCGACGACTTCACGATTTGATAATACTCATTAGCGTCGCGCTAAAATGGCCTTTATTATACAGCAATAAAGTTTCTTGAACTTGACTTAGCGGTTCTTAAGACAAATATGCGTTTCACGAGATTTACTATCTTCTAAATCTTTACAACGTCTTTCTTATATCATGGAGCTACGTGACTATTACAAATATTTTGTAATAATCCAATCAAGTATATAGTTAAGCGCGTTACACTAATTGAATTTTAAACTTGGCCCAATTCGGATCCTGCCACGCCTTTGACCTTTTGCGTGGGCCAAATCCAGGGTAAGGCTTGGTACTGCAACTGTAGGGCCGCAGCATTGTTCAGAAAACCCGTCGTTGTTATTGTTGTTAAAATGTGCATATTAGATGAAACGATAACAAAACATAACATCACGCCTTTATTCCTTGAAGAGTTAGGCAAAGGCGTATCATAGTAAAGGCGGATATCAACGAGCATACTACAATTTTATAAGTTATCCTGTAATGCACAAATTATAGGTAACCGTAGCTTATACATAATCGAGTACGCATACTATGGATACAAAATTAAAATACCTTACATTATTAAAAAAAAAAAAACTGGATTTACATGCTATTATAAAATAGTTATGTTAAAATTGCATCAATGAAATAAAACCAAGCATCAACTTGATTTTTAAAATGATGTTTTAACGAATGAATTAATATTGTTTTTTGAAATCGTAGGAAAATAATACCTCAAAATTGAATTATAAATGGAGTCAAATTAAAAGTGGTATATTAATAAATTATTGAAATGTTAAATCCAAATATACCTACACGATATAAAAGAAAAACTGTTTTTGGGCAACATTATATCGCAAAAATAGCTTTTAATTATATATTATAATTTAAATAAATTTTCACAAAACGAGTATTGTACTAAAGGAAGTTTCTGCTACAAAGCCTCCAAAGTTATCTGTCGTGTTCGAAGTGCAAAATGCAAACTTTATTCTGTATTATTTCATGCACAAGGATTATTCTAGCTGGTTATGTATCATTGTTTTCAACAGTCCACAAGGCTAGTTTTTTCAGTAGGTAATCCCAGCAGGTTGCATTTAAAACCCGTTGTTTAAGTCAAGTAATTTATTTTTGTTGTACACACGCGAGGTTTAATTTCGTAATAGTATTTTTATGTTAGTCTAGACACTGAATGAAATAAAATGGCGAACCCTATTTCAAGTCAAGATAAGTTAGATACTATTCCATGATTTATAACAGAGGTCTGGTGGGGGGACTACTTTCTTATTGATAGACACGTCTTGGTAAAATCATCAACCTATCTAGAGGGCGTCAGAGTTTTTTTTACATCAGAGCAAGCTGCGAAACACTTACGGGTCAGAGTAAGCCCTTTAAGCCTAAAATGTTCTCACTAGTAGGCTTCCTCTCTGTGAGAGGGAGTGGGTCGTAATCCACCACGCGTCTCTGTGCGGGGTACTAGATGTCACGTCTTCGAATTTTTAGCTCTAGGACATACCGGTTTCCTCACGATGTTTTCCTTCGCCGTTTTAAGAGCAGTGGTCATGAAATAATTTACACAAAGTGTCTGTAAAGAATAGCACCATCCTATCTCTTCCCGTTGGTGTCGTAGAAGGCGACAAAGGGACTTACTAGAGAATGGGCAGCAGCGTTCTCTATGCATTTTACCATCATACTAAACCGCCAGCCGATCGCCAACCCGCCTGCCAAGCGTGGCGATTCTGGCAAACCCCACATTAGGGGAGGCCTATTTCCAACAGTGGACGTCTTTCGGCTTAAATGATGATGATGAAAGTGCCTGCCTAGGTTCGAACCCACCACTGCTCAGCCTAATAGACTAACAAGCAATTTAACTCCTAACTTATTATTTTCCCTTTTAGATTATGTTATTAACTTAGAAAACCCTGAACCTGGGGTGTAGGTAGACCTTTAGGGCCAGTTCACACTGAGACGCGACCCTGCGCGCACTTTTTAAGATAGCAACAGAATATCTAACTTATTTACAACACGAAAAGTTATAACTTTTACTACGAGGGCGAAAGCGTGTCGAAGAACGGTGAGATACACCGTGTTGTGCAGCCCGTATACCTTATTGTGAAGTAAGTAAGATCTATTTTGTATCGTGATCTTAAAAAGTGCGCGCACCGTCGCGTCGCGTCGCGTCTCGGTGTGAACTGACCCTTAATGCTCAAAAGATAATTCCTAGCAATTTATAGAGTCCAATGTCGAATGGCAGAATCCAAGGTACTATTGCAGAAACTGTATGCCGGTTTTGTTACATAAGTCTCTAGTCTCTAGATACAATTTTCTCTGCGAGCAGTCAGCTTAATGATATTACGTAACATCGTGTTCACTTATCAAGTTATCAAGCAAAATACATTTTAAATTAAATTCTTTTAAATTCCAACAATTCGTGCGATAACCGTGTCCTTGGCAGCTAACTACTCAGAACCATCTGTTTAAGCAATTTGAAAGGCTGCAACGAAAATTGATTATACAGATGCTGATCCATTATTCCGTGTCTCGGAAAGCACGTTAAGCTGTTGGTCCTGGTTGTCAATCGTAGATTTTTTACAGTCGTCGAAACCCCAAAACGTCTGAGAACCAGTCTTACCAAGGGGTATGGTATTACCCAGTTACTAGGTTCTGGAGGTCAGATAGGCAGTCGCTCCATCTAAAATACTGGTATTCAGCTGCATCCGGTTAGACTGGACCCCAGCATAGTTGGGAAAAGGCTAATCAGATGACATATAAGTACAGATTACTTACAATTCGGCCGGGTCGCTTGATAGTCCACTGTCGGAGCAAGAGCTGCTGATAGCTTCCGAGGGTTGCGATACATTCTCGCATAGATTGAAATCGGGCATAGCATCCTCAAGGAAGTTGAGGGAACCTTGCTCCAAGGAGAATATATTCTCCAGCAGGTCGTCTGACGTCGGCCAGGAGTCCGACTGCAAAGAAAGGCGTTCATCAGAACTGTGATGATGATACCTACGTTTACATATTAATGCTTAGCAATATTAATGTAATCCTGTAGAGATTTTTATAGCTTTTCGCAGCATTCGAATCAACATGTTTTTGATTCGATCAATTAGGTATCTTAATTTAAACAAGGTGACTAACTCTCTGATTCATTGTCGACTATTACGAATGGCTTATGTAACAAACTTAAAAATTACCCAAAAGTTTATCATAATATAGGGCAAGTTTTTATCCAGTGCGCAAACTGTAACCACGAATTCAGCATATCATTCTAGACCCCCCACCCCTAGCGTAGAAATTTTACGTCGGTTTTACAAAAAAAATCAGTTGTTTCATAGAAAATTGCAATACCTACGTGGTCAAAATGTATGGAACAGCTGATATTTTTTTGTATTACCGACGAAAAATTTCTGCGCTGGAGGTCTAAAATGATATGTTGAATTCATGGTTACAGTGTGCGCACTGGTTAAAAACTTATCCTGTATAACTATTTTTAATTTCAGTAAGACATTATCATTCATAAAAACAATTTTACTACAAAAAAATTGAACATTCCATAAAGAAGTGTATTACTGGTGTCGCTACTAATGAAAAAAACATAGTATGACAAACACCAGCGCCTTCCAAACTATGTTACATTTAAAACAAACAACAACTTTTAAAACATTAAAATAAACAGTAGAAGTAAGTTAAAAATGATAAAAACAAATTCTATAAGTTTATTTACTCCCGTACCTACGCAAAATACGCGCCTTGACGTGGAGTTGTGGAAAACAGCCCGTTTTACCTATTAGGTACCTAAGTTTATTTACTCATATTGAAAATATATAGTTTCATTTTACTTTGTAGACTGTGATAGGGGCAAATCTCCGAGTTATCACCAAGAGCTAGTTAAATGGGTTTTGGTTGCATTTAAAGTTGGTCCACTAATTATTCACCCTTCCAGTATTAAGCACATTTTTAAGTTTTAGAACACTTAAACATATCATCACACTCCACTACCACACACTATCAACTATCAAAATTGAAATAAATGCTTTGAGTTCGAGTTTTGAGTTGTTTGGGGTGTAACATTTTGAAATACCCATTTTTGTAGATATCTATTAGGCAGAGGTGAACCTATATTACACCCATATTTTCCAAGTTATGTTTTAATGTTATCACATTAAAACATTGTTGAATAGTAATAATGTATGACAGATTAATTAGTTAATGATAAGGATTTCTAATTGGAGAATATACTATGTAAATTAATTTCAATAGGATCTGTTTATAACTGGAATATTGCATTAAATCTATCTATAATGTATTGTGCATTCAGTGAACTAATTTAATTTTAATTTACTAATTAGTAGTATGGTGCAGGTGATTATATCTAGCCTAAACCTCTGAGCCAGTTTTTGAATTTGTAACGTTATTCCGATTTGGGTGCAAAAATGCCAACTTTGCTCCGGACTCAGTTGTCAGCTTTGCAAAAAGAACTGCATTTCTATACATATTGGATTCTTAATTCAAAAGCTGGCTTTGCAGATTAAACTTGATATGAACCTTGTTTAGTAATAAGGGTCTCTGTGTTTATTCTATTGAGTTAAATAAATATAAATGCAACATAATTTCAGTGGGCACATGACATTGTTAAAATACCTGTGAAATTGTGCATCAGAAATGTTGTGTAATAGAAGCCTACATTTTACATTAGACAAACAAACACTGCAAAACAAGAAATGCAATTCAATAAAACATTAAGAAATTTTACATATACTGTAACTGAATTAATTATCAGACAATGCATCATTTCATTTCTTAACTTAATTAATAAGTTATGTTTACTCAATTTAATTTGTTATCAAATTATGTCAACTATAATGGTTTTTGTTATCATGAATAAGTCACCAATAATTGATAGATTTACAGATCTGGGCCCGTACCAGGCTTTCAGAAATCCAAAGTTAGCTTTAGGTAAACAAAAATATTGCAGGATATGTGGCTGTTTGTAAACTCAAGATATTGTTGTGCAACTTGAAAAACGAACTACCTACCCTTTGACTGATGCAATGCATGCAAATGTTAATGACATTTCTCATTCATTTATTTAGAATACACTTTCATGATAATATTAGACTAATTCTCAGTAGACGGGCGTCTGGATTTGTGGCTAGTGGAAAGCAATAGTGGCAGTAACCTCTATTACATGGGATTTAACAGACCTGGCGAAATGTGAGTGTATTGTAGGTGCCTACAATACACTCACATTTCGCCAGGTTTTTAGGCAGGGACACAGGGAATACAGGCATGATGTTATAGTTTTTTTTTTTTAATTTTACAGGTTATAGTTAACACACTTACTTTCTTTTTGCATAATTTCTAAAATAACTTTTAAAATTTTTAACAGTCATTCCGCGTAAACTGTACATTGTTCAGCCATCATCTAAACTCTACAAAATACTTGACTCTCATTAAGGTGTTATTATTACAAAGTTTTCAGTATATTCTTATTAAATAGTCTTTATAGGATTAGCCATACAAGAACCCTAAAAACCCATTTTTTTTAATTGATTACTTTTTAATCAGTTCCATGTGAACATTCAGGATAAGGTTAAGAATTTATCAATAATACTTTTTAGCTATCAAACACTCAACTCTCAACTCAACAACAATACATGTCCCTCAGTTAAGTTTTTTTGTTCTTATTAAATAGATTTGAGTAAATCTCATATTCCAGAAGAATTAATCATACAAATTCTCTCCAAGGCCCAACAAGATAAATATATAAAGTGTGAGTCAGTTCCGCACTTTGCATTTAACTTGATAATACTACTTTCATTTTCTCGATTCACTGAAGCCTTCTTTAGTGAAAGGAATATCAGTTCTCATTAAAAAGTTTCATACATGTAACATACTTTTTATCTTCTTACTATACAGCTTGTAGCAAGTGAACAAAACAAGTAGCTCTTATCAGATTTTTAAATAAGTATTGTATACTCAGTTCCTGTATACTTGTTATCTCTTATTTATTTAGATTTAGATATTAGCGCAGGTAGTTAATACTGATAAGAAAGATTATTTACATCACCAGGACAGATATTTATTTTCCCCGTGGCCTTGTCAAATAATAATAAATATGACTAACTACCCTCAAAACAAATCACAAATTAATTCGATGAGAAAGTAAAAAAAAATGAATTACCTCAAAAAGAGACATTAAATCTAGTTTTCTATCCATTTTAAACACTTCTCGTTTGCATGGATATTACATCAACACTGTTAACATTGGTGATTCACACAAAACTGTTCTTTTGAGGAAAAATATCACTTAAGTTTGTTTCGGAGCACTTTAAATAATACACTGTTTATTCCTGTAACAGGTAACCATGAAGCTGGGATGTCCACCAGTTAAGTTTTGTTAAAACTTAGGCGGCATATGGACGTGATAGCAACCGCATGGTGCCTAGCTGGCAAAGTACAAATTGTTTACGCGGCGTACGACCGGCGCGTCGAACCTCCGTGACGCACTGGCCTGACTAAAGATTACCACAACACAACACGCTCGTTAGGGGAAACCCTCGCTCCAATTAGCTGGAATTAACTAATTAGATAAGGAAGACACGGGAATGTTAAGTTGGTGAGACCGCGAGTGAGCTACGTCCGTTCACGAAACCAAATGAACGTATAACGGTAAAAGTGGGAGCGTGAGTTCACGAAAGCTGCTCAACGAGGTTCGACAATCGCCGGGCGATCACTATTACTTCACCGCACGTCTACGACACCGCGCGTACGTTCTAGCGACCCGGTTCATCACAATATCTGCACGAAGCGATAGCTTATCAGTATTCAGCATAAAGATTACCGACTAAATGTGTAAGATACGTACCATTAGACTGTCTTGCTGAAAGTTATCCATTTTGTTTGACTTATTCACTTCGTCAAGCTTGTGGTCTAGTAAGATAATCCAGGATCCTGTTCAGTTCGTCATTGTGAAGAGTCATTTCGATCTGACAAGATATCCATTGAGGTCATCGTTACGAACTGCTGCTATTACCGGCACAAATTTAGTTAGTTCAATATACACTGGAATTGAGAAGACAATGTTTTGCATTTACAACATTTTGTTAATTTTGTTATTTTACAAACATCCAGTTTACAAAATTTAAAGCGACATGACATTTCCTCCCAACTTCCAACGTGGAAATAATGACGTCATGAAAGTGGGACACTTTTCATTATTTGATTGGTCGCTCCTATGATAAAACAGTATACAGTACAGCACCATCTATTGTACAATTTTAGCACTTGTAAAACGTTTAGTTAATTGCTCTTACACACGATGTTTGCATTGATGGATTTATTGTTTTATGGTTAATTATTACTTTTGAACGTATGCAGGCAAAATAAATAAAGTAGTATTGGTATTTGGGTCAAAGCGACTACATAAAATCATATTTTCTCAATGTGAGAAAATAAAATAGAGCGTAATTTATAGTCGTCGATGAATAATATAACGTTTTGATACAAAATATGGCGGCAAATGCAAAATACGACATGCGTGCTATTAAAATAATTGAATTTATATTGTAAGAATTTCACAGCTTCCAGACTTCCACTATATTTCCATTTCGTTAGGTATAGTTGCGTATTTATTCATTATTATTCTAAAATAACATCGCAACATCACGCCTATATTTAGGCAGAGGTGTACCTAGGTTGCCAACTTTTTCTAGAATTAGAGTATTTCTGATTTCAGAGAGATTATATATAGAGTACAAATAAATAAAATACAGTAGGTAGCATTTTTTAATTTTTTCATGTTTTTATGCATCTCCTAGCACTTTGTGTGGTACATAACACTTTTTGTTTATTTTACAAAAATTAAATTGTAGTACTCTAAACATCTTGGGCGGAGCACCGCCGTGTGCTCGTGGAGGTGATCGGCGGCGGCGATCTCTCGCGTCCGACCCTGGTCCAGGCCATGGTACGGAGCGAGAGTGCATGGCTAGCAGTCGCCTCCAGCGAAGCAGTTATGCTCGCAAAGAGTGAGGCGGCGCACGTGAGGGAGATGCAGTACATGCGCCCTCATAGCCGTGGCCTTCGCAGGAGACGCCCTGGGCGTCGGGAATCCCAGGCTGATTCCCGGCCACCGTAGGCACGGGCTTGCGGACGGCGAGTAATGGATAGCTCGCTGTCCGGTAAGGACCACGCCCGGGTCGACAGCGCGTTGTGTTCCACGCGCGCTTCAAAGAGATGTCAGCAGCAACTGATTCGGCCCGCAAGGGCCGATGCCTGCCAGGGGTGCGGGTTGTTCGAAAGAGATACCGCGGCCTCTGGCACACAGGCAACTGAGGGAACACGGGTGGGTTTTAGTCAGTAAAAGTCTGACACGCCTGCTCCACCCAGAGCGGGAGAAGTTATTTGATGATTTCTCACCCAAAAAAAAAGTCCAGTTTACTTCGACTCTAGGACTTCTATAATTTCTGAATACTCCTATCACATAGCCACTGTGGCCAAGTTTTTGATCCTCAAAACGAGGAAATATTAGTGTGCAAACCGAGTGCGAGTTTCAGACTTTAGTTTACAGACACATAGAAATCTTCTTGTTTGGCTCGAGTGCGCTCTTTTCTACCATTTATTATTTAACATAATAATATTCATTAAAACTTATAAGTTTGAACTAATGCATTTCTACGTTCGTTTCTACGTTCACATACAAAAAATACCAATCCAATACAAACCTTGCCACGTGCCATACAACATCCTCGCTACACTACGTATTTATTGTATTATTTTTACACATGACCCGATTCCCCCGGCTTACAATTCGCATTTCACTTAAGAAATATACTTCGTCATACTGGTTTGCCCGGTCTATTGTCAGGGTTCGCATCGCATAAAGGAAACTGGTCGTGAAAATAAACTTCTTAAATGCGAGTATAAAGTGTGCTACACTTACGACTATCTTTTCATCGTGTCTCCTACTAATGGAACCTATTACTGTCGCATAAAAGGACGCACAAAAGACCCCTTCAAGTTTTAGAGAAAAATTGGACCACTATCTCTTGCCCCTATCGCCTAAATTAAAGGTTTTTTTAAGGTTCTCCAAACTCATGGTCATAATACCCAAAGGCCATGGGATTCTTTAGTAATGAGGAGATAAAAACATTGTTGGCATTTGAACTTCGAAATACAAACCTCTATTTTATCCAATCACGTAATAACGTACCTACCTAACCTACGAGTACTATAAAGTAGTAAAATAATGTATATAGGTAATCTCCGGAACGACTGGATCGATTTTGATGAAATTTGGTTTAGGGATACCTTGAACCCTGAGAAACTTTTTATCGATATGCCATACGAGTCAAACCGCAGGTGGAAGCTAGATAAAGTACCTAAGTTTTTAAGTAAAAATTCATACCCATTAATCAACTAGGTACTTAGTAGAAACATACGAGGACAGACAACTGTATGCCTAAAAAGGGGACTTAGGTCACAACCTAGATTTCCATGATTTGAAGGTCAAAGGAAATCAGCGCGAAGAAAAGTCATAGAACCAAAAATTCGAAGACATGTGGCATTCACCACCCGCATAGAGCCCGCGGGGTAAATAACAACCCACTCCCTCTCGAAGAGAGGAGGCCTGTGTCCTAGCAGTGGGAATATTATAGGCTGCTTATGAGGGTTACACCTGAATTCCATTCCATTAAGCAGCTTCAGAATGCACAACAGCTTCAGAATGCTTTTGGGGCTGCCGCATTTTTCTAGTGCCTCTGGCATGTTCGCTCAGGCGCGCGTTCCAAAAGACATGTGCGGTCAAATCCGTGTTAGGCCTAAGTTACTTGCTAAAACATTTTATCATACCTAATTACTGTATTGTATAAGTGAATATGGTTAATATTTTACAAATAATTGTTCAACGTCTAATTAGACCGGACTACCGGAGGTTACACGACCGTTTGCATTACGTGAGATTGGAGGATCGAATCTTGGGCACGAAATGTACTTTTTGTCATGCATTTCTTTTTTAATATAAAGTATTTTTAAACGAATTCAAAAAGATCAATTCGACTTGTCGTTATTTTTTGCGTTATGGATCGAAAGTCGTGGAAAAAACGTAAGAGAACTGGTTATATCAAAAGAAAATTGTTAAAAGAATATTTAAATATAAGCAGTAGTAATTGTGCAAGTGTTTCTGGTCATCAAAGGATTTATGAAAATAGTTTGCACAAAACTGAACCCAGTTCCAGCCAGCATGCGTGGTTGCCGTGCAATGAAGAGGGTTCCGTCCCCCAAACAACAGCATTGCGATTCACGCAAGAAGAGAGTACATCTGATGGCAGCTGTACAAATATCGAAGAACAATGTACCGAACACATAAAAAATTGGAAATTTCGAGAAAAAATTAGAAAATAGGCTGTCAAAAAAAACATCACACAAGTAGCACTAAAGGATTTGGCTAAGGATTTTCTTTAATAGATTTTCATCTATATCGCTAAAGCTTTAGGTTCAAGGTTGATTGGGAAAATTTCACAGTTTCACAGTTACACACGAAATCTGCTATTTTTGTAAACATCAATCAGATTTTTATTTTCAGGAAAAAAGTTCAAACAAAGACGCTATAATTTTAAATGTAATCAATTTACTGAAAGCCGGACGGGAAAATTCCACATTATAAAAGGTTTTTTTTCGTTCGATTAGAGAACCTTAAAAATCTGAGTAATGTAGAAATCTGATCAACTATATAATTGTTATTCAGAAGTTAGTGTAATGAAACTACTCTTTTTCAAGTTATGGCTTAGTAAGAATACATGTGTGCACTTGTATTCAGCATTATAAAGCAAAACAATCGATTGCCATTAAAAATCTTTGTAATTTATACATAAAAGGAATTTACGAGATCACGGAAATGCTTAATCTTATAACTACAACATTTTCGACTCGATTCATGTTATTTTGTTGAATAAAAATTGCTAGTATTAGCTATTTCGTCACAAGTACATTTGTCAGACCTGGTATGTATGTATGAAAATCCTATTTACTTTCTCTTATCTTGATTATTTACGCGGCGCGTCATAAGTAATGAAAAAAAAAACATAAATTCACGACAACATTACATGCGCACTAACAATTAACTTAAAGCAGACCTCTAACTTGTACATTAAAATTTACTTATTACCGATTTTATAAGTTCACCATGTCAAATCAACATTTAAATTCGACATCGACATTAAAATGTTTTATCCAATTGAATTCTTTTCACAATTTGTATGAACATTGTTTGCAAAAATGTGAACAATAATTTAAATGCTAAATAAATACTGAATACAATAACCAATACGACTAAGCTGAATAACTCAGTTGTAAGAGTTTAATAGAAACAATGTGAGCTGTTATTCAAAAGTTATTAAGCTAATTGAAACGTTACTAAGCTCCTACTCAGATGTTGCTCAGATGTTATTCAGCGTTAAGCATTTAAAATTGGCACCCTTTTTGTTTGAATAACAGTTGAATAGACGGTACTCAGACGTTATTCAGCTTTATGCTCTTGATGACTACTCTTACTCAATCTTTATTCAGCACGTCTGTGTTACTTGGGAACAGAGGCCTTTTTTGGCGAAGAAAGGGACAAACGTATACTTCGATCTCTTTCACTCCATCCCAAGCAAAATAGGTCTATCATTCTAAAAGTGCAACGTGAGCCTTTATCAAGAAAAGGCTAGAAATATTCTACAATTGCGTAGGTAAGTAACCTTGCTCTTTGCCTCAAGCGGTCTACATAACGGTGGTAACGGTTTGTAAAACAAAAATAGGTATAGGTATATCGCTGTGTATCTCGCTCGAGTGTGGTTGGTTTTTTTATGCAGCTACGTTTTTTTGCAAGCATTTTTTAAGGAATTTATGTGCTGAGGTCGTTGCCTTCATGTGGTAAGCAAGCATTATACCTACCAGCATTCTAATTGCGTATAATTCACGATCAATGAGAATCTGGATCATTTTAACGGATATAGCAATTATAACAATAAGCTGCTCAACAACAACATACATATCGCAACGAATGTTGTTAATCTGTCAAAATGAAACCCATTGCTACTGTTGGTGTGTTACGTAAATAATCCGCTGCACGGCTCTGGGGAGTTGGTTGCACTTCCACCACTGCTTCCCAGCTAAATCACTAATGATTTAGCTGGGAAGCAGTGGTGGAAGTGCTGAATGGCGGGCGTTTTTGGAGGACTGTGTTATGTAATTTGGTCGTTCTAAAGTTATCTCAGCCAAGTTTGAATTAATAACTTAATTTATGCACTTGTGCATTTTAATATTTAAATTTACTTTTAAAATGATGATCGATTTATTTTTTATTTTATGTTAATATTAGTCTAATTAAAATAATGTTTTAATGACAAGTACGGAATGATGTTGAATAGAATAAATACTTTTTCAAAAAAAATACAACCGATTTCCGGAAAAAGATTACTTAAAAAGTGAAAATAACTTTAATTTCGTAAGTCGGTGACTTTGGAAATGTATTTTAATTTTTTGTCACCGCCTTCCACTCTCTCTCACTGAGAGGAGGTAATCAGTGCAGGTAACCCAGCAGCAGGAACATTAGATATACCAGAGGCCCTAGTGTGAGTTTCATTTAACCATTTCGATCAAACGCAGTGAGCGCGTTCGGCGTTCCGATTGGTCCGTCACCAATTCAGGGCCAATCGGAGCGCCAAACGCATTCACTGCGTTTGATTCAGATGGTTAAATGAAACTCACACATTTTCGCGTGATGATTTTTTTACGATTTCAAGTGTCGCCTGAAACCGGACGAATCGTACGATAGACTTCAAATGGTAATCATGGATGAAGGCCCTTTTAAGGCAACCGTGTATCGTTGGTAAAATGAATTCAAGCGCGGTCGACTAACTTTGGGGGATGAAGAAAGAAGTGGTCGCCCTTTGACGGCTGCTACGGAAGAAAACGTGCCAGCAGTGAAAAATGTAATCCATGACAATAGGCAAGTAACGTATCAAGAGGTTCAGCACATACTGCAGGTTATATCAGGAAGCCTGCACGAAATTCTACACGTGCATCTTCGCGTGAGGAGGATAGTTTCACGCTGGGTGCCGCACAACCTCACCGATGCTTAGAAGCAGGCCTGGGTGGAATGGTGTCGTGATATGATAAACAAATTTGAAGCAGGCTCGTCTCGGCGTGTTTACCACATCTTTACAGGTGATGAGTCTTGGATTTATCAATACGATCCAGAAACGAAGCGTCCGTCGACGGTTTGGGTGTTTCAAAACGAATCAACGTCTACCAAAGTGAAGCGATCTAGAAGCGGGGGGAAGATTCTGATCGCGAGCTTTTTCAATTTGACTGGCTACTTGGTGTCAATTCCTTTACGGAACCAAAGAAGTATCAACGCTGAAAGGTATGCTACCAAATGCTTGGCAGAAGTTTTCTGTTGTGAGCAACAAGGGACCAAACACAGGGCTCCGCGGGCTACTGCTCCACCACGACAACGCGCCTTCGCACACCATGCACCAAAATGAAGGACTTCCTAGACAGGACGCCGATCAAACTCCTGGGTCACCCTCCTTATAGCCCTGACCTAGCACTGTGTGACTTTTTTATACCCGAAAATAAATAATCAGCTCAAAGGGATACAATTTTCGTCGCCGGAAGATGCGCTGTCAGCGTTCGAGCAGGCTGTAAACGAGGTGTCTGCGGCGGACTGGGAAAAGTGTTTTGAAAACTGGTTCACTTTCTATGGAGGCTAGTCTACTTTAAAAAGATTTAATAAATTTACCTATACAACATTTTTCTGGAGTGTCCCACGTAAGTAGGCTAATTATGATGATGATACTGGTACTAATATTATAAATGTGAAAGTTTACATATTTGGATGTTTAGATGTTTGTTACTCAATCACGCTAAAACTGCTGAACGGATGTGGATGAAATTTGGCACACAGATAGTTTCAAACCTGGATTAACACATAGGATACATTTGATCTCTCTCGCTTTTGACCTCCGCGCGGGCGAAGCCGCTGGTAAAGCTAGTAACTCACGGACGCATAACTCATAATTTAGTGAGGTTTGTTAAACCGCAAGAGCTCTTTCCATAGTAAGTTTCTATTGTGTCGAGTAGGTACAGAAGTATGTGTTTAATTAAATTTTGGTCATCGTAGCCACAACTTGGCACGCAGTTCAACTACATTGCGTCTGATTCACGCCCATGATATATGAAATGATCTACTAGGTACAATATATATGCTCAAGGCGTTACATGCTTAGAATTTAAAATTTATTTGTGGGTGGATCTCCGGTTTTCTTTGTGTTGGCAAATTAATATTTAATGTTGCGTACATGATATGGAAAAAAATATCCACTTAAATGTATTTTTCCCAACTATGTTGGGGTAGGCTTCCAGTGTAACCGAATGCAACTGGATATCAGTATATTAATTAAAACGACTGCCTATCTGACATTCAATTCCCAGTTACTGGTAATAAGCTACCCCTTGGTAAGACATGGTTGTCAAACTTTTAGTCTTCTGACTACCCTTAACGATTTTCTAAGATCTATACGAATGACAGCTGGCTCCAACGTACTTTCTGCAGCACAAAGAGGTCTTCTTTATATGTTAGGGGGATCCATTAATTACGTGAGGCGTTTGGGGGGGGGAGGAGGGGGTCTAGGCGAATCTCATCCAATCTTACATGAGGGAGAGGGGGTCTCGGCAAATATTACGTAATTTATATTTTTTTTCCGCAAAGAAACAATGTAAAATTGCGAGAAAACTGGGTTAAATTAAGTAAAACAGCCAATACGGCTAAATACAAGAAAATCATATTTATCGCGGTTATACGAACGCCGCAAAGTAGCAAAGTAGTTCCTCGATTGTTAAACCACTACCGGCCAGCCAAGCCAGACAAACGCAATGCATAAATCCATCGCAAATAAGCACAGATTAACGCTTTTACACTAAAAATACGCATTTTGAAATATCTCACGTGAGATTATGGGGAGGGGGGAGGGTTGAGCCAAATCTCACGAAATCTCACCAGAGCGGGGATGGGGGTCGAAAAATCGCCAATATTGCCTCAAGTAATCAATGGATGCCCCCTTATGGATGGTCGCCTGACCACCGACCGAACTCGACAAGCGTAGTTTAACTTTCGATCTACCCGTGCGGCAGTTATTATCTAACCACGAGCTCTTAACGACCGTTGGGCTTAGTTACAACGGTCTGAAACTTCAGAAAGCATTTCCTAAGAATTTCGTTCTTTTCAATTGATCTTGTTGAGGCGTGTCTTTTCATTCTATGTCGTGCAGACAATGCCAATTCTTAGGCACAAATTTCCAAGATTACTTCATCGTTTATTCATTATGTCTGTACCCAACTTTTACAGTAAACATTGTATCACAAGTCTTCTATTCAGCTTTATATATTGACGAGTTCTTCTCATACAAATCCCAGAGCAATGTATCCAAAGTTTTAATATTTATAGGGAAAAAATAGGGTTTGTTCCAAGGCAGGACACCCTTTTTGCGTTATGTAAGAACGAGTTGCTTGAATGTTTTAGGGCTCTCAAGGGGAAGTTAGGCAGAAATATTCTATATCACGAATCTAACCAAAACTTTATTTATCCTTGGGCTCCGTAGTTGAGCTGGAAAATCCTCATAAGTAGTTTGTGTTAGGTATTCTTGTTTTCTTTAGACGGTATTTGAATTTAGTTGTGGGGGAAATGAAGGCGCGGCTTTCAATGGAAAAGGCAACAAATCAATTTGTCTGCCTAGCCTTTTCAAAACTATTTAGTATGTTGGGGTCGGTCCAGTCTAACCGGGTGTAACTGAATACCAGTAATTTACATGGAGCGACTGCCTATCTGATCTCCACACTCCACAATCCAGCTACTTGGTAACACGATACCCCTTGGTAAGACTGGTTGTCAGACGGTTTCGGGCTTCTGGCGACCCGTAACGACTGCAAACATCCACGAGTGACAGCCGGGACCAACGGCTTAACGTGCTCTCTGAGGCACGGAGGGTTTTTGGTATGTAAAAATGGTCACACATCCACGGAACAACCGGCGTAAGCGCAGCTTAACCTGATCGATCGACCCGTGCGGCTGATATTACTTTCCCACAAGCCTTTCTTTAACTTACATAACTTTGGTTCTCTAAAATAATAGAGTCATCTGACAATCAGGCGCTGTCCGGGAGGGGGGGGGGTCATGATCCCCGCAAAGTCGTAAACGTAAAGCATAAAATAGTAATTTTTCGAAAACATAATAAAAGTTCTTATTAATATGTAGGTAGTCTTTGTCGGTAACCCCACCAAAGTCTTTGGCTGCGACCGCGCCTGCTGACGATATAAGTATTATTATTCATCATCATCATTTCAGCCAAAAGATGCCCACTGCTGGACATAGGGTTCCTCCAACACCACCGCTTCGACCGATTCTGTGCTTCTCGCATCCAGCGGACTCCTGCGGCCTTCAACAGGCCCTCGGTCCATCTTGTGGGAGGTCTTCTAACGCTACGTATTCCAGTACGCGGTCGCCACTCCAGAGCTTTTTGGCTCCATCGGCTATCTGTTCTGCAAGCAATGTGCCCTGCCCACTGCCACTTAAGTTTGCCAATTCTTCGGGCTATGTCTACTTATTATTATTAAGATGACAATCATTTGTCCCTCTTTGTAAGTAGCTTTTAGAAGGTAAAGTACCCAATTTGCCACAAATTAAGATTGATGATCGGCTATTGATTATTTCACCCTACGATTTTGTCCCCAACGTTAGAGAAATTAAGTTAACTACGGTAAGCAGAAGTAGCTTTTGTGCACACAATGTTTATTCTCGGACCCCTATTATTCCTACCAGCGTAATTTTTAAAGGAGCTCTGGTCCCGTTAGTACCTACACTACCTCCTCACTCTTTTAGATCCAAATGCAATAGATTCCCGTATTAAAAAAAAAAAAACAACATCATCGATCATGATCTGCCTAGCCTTTTCCCAGTTATGTTGGGGTCGGCTTCCAGTCTAACCGGGTGCAGCTGAATACCAGTATTTTACATGGATCGACGACTGCCTATCTGAACTCCACAACCCAGTTACTTTGTAATACGATACCCCTTAGTATAACTGGTTGTCAGACTTTTGGGATTCTGACGACACGACACGACTGTCAAAGATCTACCAATGACAGCGACCACCGCCTGAACGTGATTAAAAAAAAAAATAAGGAACAATATTCAGACTTTGAGTGATTCAAATTGGTGAGTCACTAATTCTATCGGTTGAATAAAATAATTTATTTAAGTTATAAAATAATGCCCTTAACATTTTTTTGTGTGGCACAGTGCGGCCTTGACCAATACTTTCAATTAATTATTCAGCTCGCGTACAATGTGTATAGATATCTGGGGCTCTACTACACAGATAAATAAAGATTTATTTCCGAAATATCGACATTTAAAGCGCCTATAAAAATGTTATCGTTACAGAATAGAAGTAAATAAATGCGAGACTCGAGTAACTGTACTCTATTCATACATTGTCGGTGAATGGTATTTATCAATCTCTAAAGAGAAAAACTTAGCACGGTTCGCTGAACCGGACGGTCAAACAGTCCTATCGATATAATACTAGTGCTAATTAGGCCAACTTCAAACCAAAAACCCGTCCCGTTTAACTATTTTGGCGACTAAAATAATTTACACTCATTTAACAGCTGTCGAGTAATTTTCCCCATTTCTGGGTAAATTCCCCGAGTATGGCAAGGTAGCGGTCGTCTCGGGCTCCAATCGCGGCGAGCGCCCGAGAGCAAAGTAGCAAACCAACCAGTCAGCATCACGTGCGCGGACGTGACGGCCGTGTTTTGTGCCGAGCCGACGGATTATTCACGCGCCATTTGACAGTTATGCCGTGTCCTGTAATGACTATAGTGCATCATAGTGTAACGTAGTGATCGTTGCTGCCAATAAACATGTGAGGAATTTGTCATAAAAACGCATTTAGGAAAGCAGAAAGTGATAACAGGGAGGCGGGATGCGAGAGGTGAACGCTCGTCACAGCGGCGCCGACTCTCACCGGCTACTATTGTCTAAGTGCCACGGAATCTTGGTCCTTCCCATCGGATTCCATCGATGAAGCATCCGCCTTTCGACGTGGGCTGCACGCGAAATACTTACGTCGGCGATTAGTCACAAAAACCGAATGTTTACAAAGCGATCCAATGGAAACAGATAAGATAAAAACTTGTCTTTTGATAGCAGAGTCTTTAGTGGTCCGAATGTTTTTGTGTCCAAATAACTATGGAAATTACGAGCTAGTTTGGTATTCGATTGCTTGATAAATTATTGTCGATGCTAACTGTAAATAACTCGGGCAGGTAAACGCGCAAGCTAAAGGTATGAGTGGCCTACTTAAAAAAAAATGCAAATACAAAAACGAGGTAATTATTGACAACAAACGTACGTACGAGTATATACTTGCTCAGCTACTTTTGTCTCTACTGTTTTTAACAACAAGTAGGGTATTTTCGATTGTGACATTTTCTGATTTATTTACTTGCTAGGTTTAGTAGCACAGCACAATCTTCATTATATGCACCATCACGATCACAATTATTGCAATCAATCTGATCGGTAGTTTTAAAATTATATCCTTTTAAATTATGTTCTGGCCTTCTGATAAGGCATTTGTACCGAATACTGGTTATATATTTATACATTTAATTACCCAGTTATCAACAGCATATAAAATGATAAACCTGCCAAGCAACAAAGATGTAAACATAAAGGATAAGATAATAGACAAGGTGCATAGAGATAATACGATAAACACAACATAAATAACCAACAAGAAATAACTGACATCATCCAAAAACAAGCATATAATAACAAGCATTTGTATGAAATATCTATTGTACTGCAAGGAAGTTATCTTCCAATCTAACTAATAAACAGTTCGTAACAACAAGCGATTAAAATTCTCGTTTGTGCATTTCAAACAGCCTTGAAACAATGCAGGCAAAATGCGTGACATATTCCAAATTAGTCGTTGTTGATTATTTTTTGGAGATAGGTTTAAAGGAATACATTTTCCTGCTTTAGTTTCAGTTAAAATTTGTGTTGTATGTCAATTATGGGATAAAATCAGTCATACCAAATTACCAAACAGGAAAGTGTAATTATAATTATTATATTATTGCTAGAAAAGGAAGTAATTAAACATCAAATTTTAATGCTTACTACTGTTGCTTGCAATATATCTATATACCTTAAACTCTATACGCGATGTTAATAAATAAAGAAAATAACCAATCCTCTTTGTGGATTGGGACGCAACACGCAGCTACAATATGACCCAACAAAAGCGCTGTAGCCACAATTCCATTCCAGACACGGCTTACAAAAGAAAAAACAAACGGCCAACACAACATGAATCAAGTGATATTGTAAATTATTTACTTTTAAAAAGAGAATAGAAAACCCGTTCAAACTCGCGGAAATGATCTATGTCTTGTTTATCCAGAAAAGGCAAACGTCAGACATAACAATGCTCTCAAAGTAGGTTGAAGCAGACTCGATGAAACGCACTGTGATTAATGGTTGTCCGGTGATACGGTAATAAAGAACAGCATAACAGGGAACTATGCCGGGGCCTATACTTTTGTCCTTCATGTATACTTGACCCATTTATTGTGGAAGTATTGCCAAAGGCCGTACGCTCGTCCAAGTTTTAATTTGGCGGAAACCGATTTCCGATTGATTGCTAATTTTCTTGCACAGACATGTTAGGAAATTCTAGTCCCTAGGTGAGGTCATCAATACCCATTTACCCATTGTGATTGGCAAACGTAGTCTTGCCAAGTTTTATGTCGGATTTTAATGGATGTGGATTTTGGGTTCAATCAAGTTTTTCTATCGGTTTTATGACCTCCAGCTGGAACTTTTTTAATGTAGCCCACGTCGAAGATATCTAATTAGAATTCGCCTTCGAAGCTTAATTTAAAATTGCGGATGTATCTAGTTCTATTAACAAGTCTTCTTATGACCAAGAAGCCCAAATTACCAACTAAAACATGAATTTTCAGTAGATAGCCATGTGCAGAGTCGTATGATCAAAGATAGCAACAATCCCTACGTTACAAATTAGAAGTAATATTTAATTCGAGACTTGGTTGAAACAAGAAACTTTTTGGAAAGTGTGAGTGAAATGCTGACAAGTACTAGCCGGTGAGTTTGTGAGAGTGCGTGCGATGGCTCGGGGTGCCGTGTTATCGTCAACCATCTTGGTGTCAATTTTATCATTATTGGAGACAACGTTTGCGCATTACACGCCTACATGGGCCGTCCACATACCGGGAGGGAAGGATGCTGCCGATGCTGTGGCCTACGACCACGGGTTCGTCAATTTAGGAGAGGTAAGATACTCGTGTTACTATTGCATGATATTCCTGTAACGATCATTCATCATTATGGTTTTACAATAAGTAAAAGTCATTTTCATAACACCGCCAGCTGACCCGACAGACGTTGTCCTGTCTTAACTATGAATTTTGACTTCACATTATATATACAGGATAAGTTTTTATCCAGTGCTCAAATTGTAACCATAAATTCAGCATATCATTCTAGACTCCCTAGCGCAGTAATTTTACGTCAGTTTTACAAAAAAATATTTTAGCTATTTCATAGAAAAGTGCAATACCTACGCCGTCAAAATGTATGGAACAGCTGATTTTTTTTGTATTACTTACGACAAATTTCTGCACTGCCCGGTCTAGAATGATATCCTGAATTCATGGTTATAGTTTGGGCACTGGATAAAAATTTATCCTGTATAAATATATATGTAATATATGTGCTACGCGTAACTTTCTAATTTTTTTCTTACATAAGAACCTTCTCCTGACTATTACAAACACAACAAAAAAAGAATTAGAAAAATTGGGCCAGCCGTTCACGTGCGATGCCGTGACCAAGGGAAATAGGGATTAATTTTTAAATACGTAGATTACTAACTTTAGGCTTTCGTTCTCATTAAACCCTTTCTTCTATAGGAACCTCTCGATGTTGCCAAGGCCTGCTTTTACAAGAATACAAAGAACCTAAATTCCAGGACATTTTAGCATTGCGTTAGCATTTGTTGCTATTCTAATCAAGGAATGACTTGGGTGGTCTTACCCAGAAATAGAAACAATTACGCTTGTTTCTATGTTACATTCGTTTATGGTTTTGACTTGAAAGGTGGCCCGTCCAGTTGGTCTAATTTTGACACCCATTAACTCGGCGCCAGATTAAATTTTTCGGGCTACACAACGCAGTGAGAATTTTGCAATAGTTGAGACATATCTATGCACTGTTGACTGGGCTCATCAAGTTCCCAAGAATATTAGAATTTGGGTGAGCTCCTAATCTAACAAAAAGCAGCTGAAATCAGGGCATACTTCCCGTAATAGATAGCTATTACGGGAAGTATGCCCTAGGAGAGAATAATGGTATAATTGGTAATACATAAAGTGTGGGTTTTCATGTCATTGAAAGAGAACCGGATTCGAGCTCCGCTATTCCGTACTCCGGAGTTAAAACGGTCATTGCCAGGTTACGAGTTTACTGATCTAACCTTGAGTGGTTCATTTACATTTCCAAATCAATGGTGTGATCTGCTATTGTTTTATTGAAACAATCAAAACTGCGCTAATGTGTAGTGTCAACTTAATGACCATTTTTTGACATTGACCGAGTACCTAATTAATGAATTGCAAGTAAACTTACCAAACTACTTCAATTAGCTAGGGATTGTTTTGTATGGTAGCCATGACGAACTTGTATAGTGTGAAAAATAACAAAAGCCCATAATACCCACTCAGGATATGGCATTGACCCTTTCCATTAATCTCCTATCGTATCGCGAAAACGGTATCCAATTATTTATTTCTTGGAGTTGGACAGGATTTTGTATAAAACGGCTGAAACTATTAGCAAGGTGATCGTAACAAACTGCTAGAAGTGAGTTGCAGGTAGTGTAACAAGTGAACCGCATCGTTTACACTGCACTGAGATAAAATTAGTGTGGTATTTCGAGGCGAATGTTGCAAACTCATGCGTTGTAACAACAGATTTCAGGAAATGTTCCATTTAGCATCGCCGCCCACTTCGCCACAATTCACGAGCTTTCAACATCTTCATAAACACTTTGTTTAAACATGCAGATTAATTGTTAAATAACTACGTGCAAAGTCCAAATATTTTACATGCTTGGTATGGGACGAAAATACATTTTGGAACTAAGTTCTTATTCTAAACATATTTTCCCTTGGCTTGACAAATTATAGACGCTTTAACAAATTCTGTGATAAGCTTGGAAATCCCCAATATAGACAATTTAATACAGACATCATAATGGATACCTTGCAACACTACCATCGTCTGGAGCTAAATTCAAACAAGCCACACAAGTGATATTAATAATTGCATGCCCTTAAAGTCCATGATTAAACGAGATCCTAAGAGATTCTTTAAAATATTGAATCTTAAATCTCTCAAAATATCCAACTCCACGTTTAGAAAGCACTCGCGTGCGAAGTGGGGGGACAAAAATAAACAGGAAATTTAAGTGAGCACCAGTTATTTATTTAAAGCGACATCTTCATTTGGAATTTCTTCTACTTATGGATGTCTATTTATATGCCGGAGCGCTGTTCCTCCGCATAACATCTGAAGACATGGAAGAAGCCAAACATAAGTCGTCACTCTAATTACAATATTCAGTAACTATATTGCTACGAAGAATTCTGGAGGAATTCAGAGGATTTCATGGCTTTAAATCCCTTGTGGTGTTTTCTAAAGATTTGACTGTATCCTCTGGTATTTATTTAATACAATCTAAACAGAAGGCTGATAATACTGTTCTAGTATTATTGTAAGTGAAACAACGTTTGTGCGATGCCAGAGGGAAGAATAGGACCTTTGAGGCACACTGAGCTGAGGACAAAAGGGGCCTGTCACTCGAGCCATCGCTTCCATGTATCCGATAACAAAATACTGTCGTTGGTGCCAGACCTGGGTGATGTCACACGTTCACAGATATAATACTGGCAGATCTGACGCCACGGAATGTATTGACAATGTTCGCGAAAATGGGTCTTATGCTCAACGATAACGTCTGTTGAATTTTCTGTAATAAAGCACCATGTGACTACGTGAGTGCAGGATGTTGGTCTTTGTTTGGTCTGCCTTGCTTGGGTGATCAAGCGGAGATCGTTAGCGAGTCCATGTGCCTCATACGTAAGCTTTGGGACATCGTTTTATCATAAAAGTATAACCGAGGCAGTTTTGGGAGACTGCCATACAGGATAACATTTTAACCAGTGCGCAAACTGTTAGCATGAATTCAGCATATCATTCTAAACCTGCTAGCATAGAAATTTTTCGTCGGATATACAAAAAAAAAATCAGCTGTTTCACACATTTTGAGCGCGTAGGGATTTTTTTTGTATGACCAACGAAAAATGTCTACGTTAGAATGATATGCTGAATTCATGGTTACAGTTTGCGCACTAGTTAAAATTTTATCCTGTAAAAAATCGTATCTTTTGTTACATTATTCATGCTTTATTTGTATTGGACCTAACCTTTGTAGTATTTTAGTGATTATATTTTCGTCCATTGTGTATGATAAACTGTGTTCTGCATAAGTTACTGCTTTATTTACAGTTTCCTGAGAAATACTTGTCGATATAAAGATACTTTCTTATGTTTTGACACAAAGGTGAGCTTCGTCGTAAAGTTTTATAATAGGTTATGATGACGTATTTATAGTTTTATCAGATACACGCAAACAAGTTGCAGAAAAGTACCGACATAATGATTAATAGCTTCATTTTTTTAACGTTATCTAGGATGTGTTACATTAAAGTTGATTACACTGAATGTTATGCTTTCGGTACTTCAATAAAAATGATTAAATTATATTTTATAGATGCTTAATTTAAACTTAGCTTGTAATAAACAAGTTTTGTCTTATTATCTTTCCAATTATTTAGTTTGGCAGCCTTATCACCAACTATTGTTTTTCCAACTTACATTTCCATGGAGAAAGCAAGTTCTATCATTTTCAGTTCCTATTATTTTACCCAAGAGACGGTTACATTCAAAGAATGTTTTCTAGGATCGGAATATCTGATGGAATCACACAGGTACCTATACGTCTCGGGTGCTGCCGTGTTGCATTGTTCAGCTGGCAGACGAAATGCGACAGACAGACTGTGTACATACGTATGTATGTTTATCATCGTGTGCTACTATTTGCGTCTCACGACCGCTGTAAAATACTCCAAATATCTCTGTGTACTTAGGCACCAACATATTCTGGACTATACTTAAGTAAATAAATGTTGTTGGATTGAAGGTTTTTACTGGTCATTATCCCTCATATTTATAAAAGTTGTCTAAAGTTAAGAGGTCTTTAAATGTCAAAAATGTATGGCTTAACAGTCGCTAATCACTTCTTAATTTTAAGCAACGTTTATAAATTAGGGGGTGTGTTATTTGGTTTAATGTCTCTTCGTCTGTAGATTTGGTAATGGCATCTGGTTATTAAAATGCATATGCTAGTTAATGCTTTTGAAAATTCCCATTAAATAGCGGTGTATTTCCTCCTTTAATTATCTTAAGTGTTTCATTAGCAATAAAGGAATATTTCGGTAATGGTAAATTCTTTGTAGAAAATTTACGGCGAAATTTGGAAGATATTCGTAATGGGTTGGTTGAAAACTATTTGTGAAGACGTGTAGAAGATGTATGCGAGTTGGTAGTGAGAAAGATTCGAGTGTATCCCAAGTTTTGAGACGTTGGTATCAGTCGGTCTCGTGTCGCATTCGGACTGTTTACATTAATCGCAATATTTCGCTTTTATTTCGTGTAGTCTAGGAGTTCCCTCTTTGTGTTCACGATAGAGGTGTCTGTGACAGCGGATGGTTATTTGATTATATCTTCATTCTCATAATAATTTATATCCACAAAATAAGCATCAAAATTAATATATACTTAATATAAATAACGGGCAATAAAATGGCGTCTAATCATTATTTTGCCTATAGAAAAATGTCACTGCGTTTGGTAGAAATTATCATCAATTGGAATATACCCATTAATCACCGCAATTGCCTTATCTTATAAAAAAATGTTCACAAAATATGTTTTTCGCCATTTAAGACTATTATTCTCAAAATATGATATCAAACAAATAAGTAAGTACTGGTTTTTTATTTTGTTACTTACAAATTGCCAAAAAAAAAAAACACCGTCTTTTGTTATGTTTCTTACACATAACTTTTACCAGGAAGTAGTTAACGTGATAACATGAACTTAAATATTAAGAAACACGTTTTACATCAATAAATAATAAAATACAACAGTTTTGCCATTCAACCCCTAAGGTTCCCCTATCAAAGAATGGGATTTACCGCTGTACAGGAATGCCACGTGCTAACCAACGATGGGGAAGGGTACGAGAGGTCCACACCCTTTTACGCACACAAAGATCTTTTCAAAATTAATACATCAAAAGTCTGTATGATTGCACAATGTCCCTTCTTACCTGTATATACACCGTGACATTTGAGTCGTCTTACAACGGTAGCCCATTCATGACACTGACTACTTATCATTTATTAAAAAAATGTAGTATTTTTGAACATTTGCATTGTAAAAAAAATGAGAACATCATTCATTAAGACGCATGACGTAGTTTGAAACACCCTGTTATGGAGATGGAATTAATGATAGAATGTAATGGTAGGTAGCTAGATATCTTCTACCGTTTGATACGTAAACATTATTAACAGGGAGGGTGTTTCATAATTCTAAAGCATTATTTATTTTTCTTTGTACCTATTATCTAAATTAATGGTAACAATGTTATAATCGCGCCTAGAGGTATTTTATGACGGATACATTGAGTGGACCACCTTTGTAAGACGACTAAAATGTCACGGTGTATACTACACAATCGAACAAATTTCTATACATAAATCTATCTGCCTAGTCTATTCCCTACTATGTTGTGGCCTTCCCCTCTAGTTTAAGCGGATGCAGCTAAATACCAGTATTTCACTTGCAGCGACTGCCTATCTGAACTCCCCAACCCAGTAACTAGGCAAAACGATACCCTTTGGGTAAGACAGGATGCCAGAGTTTCGGAATTCTTACACCCGTAACGACTGTCAAAGATCCATGAATGACAGCCGAGACCAACGGCTTAGCGTTTTCGAGGCACGGAGGGATCTTGGTATGTAAAGATGGTCACCCTTCCATAGACCAACCGCGGCAAGCGTAGCTTAACCTGATCTATAGACCCGTGCGGCTACTTTTACTTAGTCAAAAGCCCTTTGCCTACTTCTATGTTATACACATTCTAAAATATACTAGTTTTTCGTGTCTGACTACGTGACCGCGTTGTTCATCAAAACTACGCAACAGATCTTATTCGGTTTTTGCCATAATTTAGAGAATTTATTCTGGAAAGTTTATGTGATTAAACCAATACATAATTGAGAAATCTCAATGCTTTGTCAAGTCGTTAAAACCGTGCAATACAGGGGCGGGTCGTAAGAATAGCCGCACATAGTATTTCAAGAATAAACTTACTCTACAACTCTGCAAAGGAAATTACCTTGAGCTCTAACTGTTTTCTTTATGTTGGAGTTCATTATTGTTTGTTTCATCGTCGCTGGTTCCGTTGGTACACAGCCGGAACGTGCACTCATCAAACTGTCGGCTGGTTGCCAAAATGCGTTGGCGCCGACAGACAGCGACATGTACAGCGCAAGCCGCGGAAATGGACCACCGCCTTAATTGTGCGAGTCATTCACACCAACCGACGCCTTTAAATACTTTTTAGGTAATTAGGATATGAATGTCAACGCTCTCGCGAATTTAATGTTTTGAGTAGCTGTTAAAGAAACACACATTGTTTCTTTAGCGTGTGCTACTTTTCAGGCGGTGTTTTGTGAACCGTCTGTGACTGAGGGCAAGAAACAATAGCGCAGAAATCATAGCAGATACGTTGTTATGATTTTATCATTACACTAATAAAACATCCTTATTTTAAATGATGTAATAGGTAGACGGTTCTACTAACATTTAATTCACAAATTGTGCCGATTGCGTGAGTAGCGTCACCAACACGCGGCACGCACGCGACAAATATTAATGAAGTCTACAAGCATCTAATAATTTTACGGGTAAACTTCGAACAATATACTTAGGTACGATACGATTGAGACGGTTGATAGATCGCCAAACTAACAAGGAATACTTCAAGAAAATTGTAGAATTCAAAAAGCAATTGTGAAAGATTCTCAAACAATGAGCGCCGGTATGGAATGAGATTTGGTTTTCTTTCGAATCTATTCTGCAGTCGAATGCGGGTTGAGGACGGGCGGGTGTCAAGACTGCCTTTTGTAAGGGGCAATCGTCGTTGCCTTAAACGTTCTCCCTAGCTGGAGGGTTGAAGGGGAGGCACGAGGGGCGGAGGGGCATCTGCTTTTGTGTGTCTGTGGCTTTATCTCCAAGCAGCCACAAACACAGTCTACAATACCCGGTCCCAGCCTCCGCTAAACCGATTGCATTAAGTCTACTAAGAAATAACTGCTCCGCAACGACGAATCACAAAAGATATTGCGACAAACCAAAAGTTTCTTTTGCTTTCCATCAGAATCAGTGATGCTAATTTAATTTAAAACGAATCATTCATCGTTAGGAACGAACTTAAGTAGAAAACAAGTTGGATTTTGAAAACTGGGAATTGCTTTGTTTTTAACAAAAGCAACATTTAATTCGATTATGGAATCGTAGCTACTTTTGTTTGGAATTTGTTGCAGTAGGACCTATCAATTAACGATGAAGAAATTGCTATCAATTTAAGTTCAAATGATTCTGAATATGAGACAAAGACACAAAGAACTGTCTTTTCCACAGCTAAAGCAAAAAACGTTTGAGTGAATACAGTTTAATTAATTAGTACTTCAATGAATCCATTTCCGTCTAACATTGATATGGGTTCGCACATTCAATCAGATGGGAGGCCTTCAATTTACGTAGATTAATGGTGTTAAAATTTAATTTAGACAGAACAGGGTCGTGCCATTCGGATGTTCCTTTTACAATTGAATAATGTATTCAACTAAGAGACTGGACGAAGATTAGATAGGTTTTGGAGTTAATTAACAGATAATTAGAAGTTCCTAAGTAATTATGTACTTAGAAAGATTAACGTTAAGTTCTTAAGTATTAGGGATAGTTAATAGAGAGCCATGGATCTTTAGAGGTAAGCATCAAAGAGTATTTTTTTGATCTGATAAGGAGGGATTTTTCGGCATGTATAATTCCATTTTACACTTTAAAAATATGTATTATTAAGCACTGTCATATAATGATTGTGCCTCGTTAGTTACTGTTACTATTATCCCGCATCATTCCACTGCTGGGCAAAGGCTACTTCCTATGACTTCCAGGTCTTTCGATTCTGGGCTAAAGTGGGCTACTTTTCGTGTGTTTTGTGCCTAGTGAATTCGAAATAATTCCGATTTTGGTTTCCTTAAAATAATTAACAGCACAGAGAGAGGTCACAGTTCTGACCTAACATTACCCATTTGGCCGCGGTGGCCTAGCTTAGTTACTGCTACCAACTGTGAGAAAGAGCCAGAAGGTTAGAAAGAGGCTCAATTATGAAAAAAAAAGTATGCATCATTAGAAGGGCACAAACTTTTTAGGGATCCATTAATTTAAAAATGTGTCCCATCATTCTTTCTTTTTTTTATATTAGAAGGTCAATAAGTGTATAGAGGACCAGTTTTCTTTTAGTATTTTGCAAATAGCGGACTTGGCCAGTAAAACTGTGGCTCCTGAACAATCACAAACACAAGGCTCCACTAATGAACGTATCCATTGATTGCGTCATTAGATGTCTCGCCTCTTTGCTTGTTTCAGTTTTATCTCTCCTAAGTGCTTACGAAACAAACAAACTTATCATGAGATAGATGAAATCAGTGAGAAGTTTTACTGTTGCGATTTATTACCTAAAATAAGTTTTATTAGGCTAGATATGTCCTTTGAAACTTCTATATACTGTCGTGTTTTTCTCTCTTAAACTCTGAAGTCTTATAAGTACTGTCCAATAATGTGGATTTGGATCTTTATCTAGGAATACTAGATTTTGTTACTTCTACACCACCCCTAAGGTTGAATTTTACTTGCACGAGTTGCACGTCATACAGCGGGAAAGTAAATTTTTGCTTTAACTCCATTTTTACACGAACGTAAAATTATCGCGACGGATTTTTTTCACGCACTGGATCTTTAATGCACTGCTTAGCGTCGAAAGTTCAAAATCGAACAGTGGCTTTTTCCGATGCTCTGGGATGCACTCTGTTGAATTCTTAATGTTAGTTTCAACACCGAAAATTTTAAATCCAGTGCGTGATAAAATCCCGCCGCGATTTTTGTACGTCCGTACTAACATGGTCTAAGATCAACGTGACGGTTAGATAGTTTCAACTTACTAGAAGAATTTGCCAAGAGTACCTAGTAATGCTACTAAGTGGTCGACAATCATCATTATCGTCTGCCTAGCCATTTCCAACTATTTTGGGATCGACTTACAGGCCAGACCAATATTTTACATGGAGCGACTGCCTATCTAACCCCTACAACCCATTCACTAGGTATTGTATTTACAATACCCCTTGGTAAGACTGGTTGTTTTGACTTTCGGGCTTCTGACGACCCGTAACGACTGTCAAAGATGAGAACGACAGTCGGAATCAACGGCTAAACATGTTTTCCTAATAAATCAACTGCAATGACTAGGATGCAATCAACAATGACACCAGAAAAAGACCCTCAAGAGAGAATACAACACTAGACATTACTTGTACAACGACCAACGATGATTTGAAGAACAACGATGACTCGAATGACTAAAGTGGACTATGGCCAGAACGGCAGGAAGAAAAGTGTTTGAATTAGGATGCTAACTAAGCATAGGGATTTAGTGTGCCAAACAATACAAAAAAAAAATCCAAAAAAAAGCAAGCAGTTTTTATATTAAAAATTTGAATGTTTGTTTTTGGATGTTTATTACTCAATCCCGCAAAAATGGCTGGAATAGAACGGAATGAAATGGATGCAATTTGGCACACTAAATCCTATGCTTATGTGTTAAACCAGGTTGTGAAAACCAGGATTAGCACATTGGATACGTTTTGTTCAGATACTACGTTGTCGTGGGATAATTTTAGACTTACACGCGGGCGAAGTTGCTGACAAAAGCTAGTACAAAGATAAATAATGATGTCTTCCTGCGGTAGGTAGAATATTTCGAAAACATTTTTCAAATAAAGGTACCGTACGTAATATTAGGTTACGTAACAAAGCAGGTAGGCAAGCCTAAGGTAAGCCTACAAATCTTTTGACAAAAACAATTCTTTATTATGTAGTCTTTTATCAAAAAAGAGTAAGCGACAGATTTTGTATTCGGTAAGGTCTGGTCTCAAATTTATCTTGGCTCCGTTGACCCGGTAAATTGTCGTCTTAACTTGAGGGAACCATTTATTTGCGTTTAGTCTCGATACTAGGCTTGTCTTATATTATGCAAACGAGTTTTCATTCGGTCCCTGGATTTGGGACGAAAATGGAAACCTTCCAGCAAATCTCACAAAGAAGTCAAATCAAAGGAGTTCAATAAAGCTTTTTCATATTCCTCTCTGAGTGTATTTTCGGCTTAAGTCAAACTGTTGTCGCATAGAGTGATTTTACTATCTGATAACAGATTGACGTATTGTTCAATAGATTTCATACAAACGTTTTTCAAGCTAGCAGGATCTTGTTTTAGTAGAGAAGACCTCAAATCATCGGGCTTTACTTGTATCGATAAAGTCTTGTTTGTCATTGAGGTCATAGATTAGTTCTATTGCTAAAACTACGGGAGTGTATCTTGTTGTGCGTACCTATAGGTACATAGATCATCTTCATATGTTTCAATCGTGGCATGTCCAGCACGAATAACTTCATATTGTAAAAATAACTGGTTTGGGATGCTCAAACATTTTGAAGGTCAGACGGTGGTTGCTTACCCAATATGTGCTATAGTTATTATGCATCGCAACCAACTGCTCATACAATGACCGCAGTACTTTCTCAAAAAGGAGACAGTTTTTCTGGCACTATCTACCTACTGAAATTTTATAGTTTATACACGATTGTTTTATAAGCAACCTATAATGTTTCCATTGCTGGGATATAGGCCGCCTCTCTGTGAGAAGGAGTGAGCCATAATCCACCACGCAGGCCCAGTGCGGGTTGGCGGATGTCACAAGTCTTCGAATTTCTGGTTCCAGAATATGCCGGTTTCCTCACGATGATTTTCTTCAGCCGTGGTGATGACATAATTTCGTTTCATAGTCTGCTTAGGGACTCGATTGTTTGGCTGTTTCATCTTATACCGATTCTACATCAAAAATCGTTGTTCCACTGCTCTCTGGAGGATAGAATCATCATCATATTTCATAGAAACCAAAACAAAACAATAATGGAAAGGAACGTAAGTAATAAAAAGTCCAGTCGTGTTGTCAGTATGTTAGGGGAGCGATTACGAGTCGATAATAAGGTGGTCCGACATTGGGTCGAGATGAAAAAAACTTGTACCTGCCGTTGTCCTAATGAAGGTCGATGTTGGGAACAGACAAATTATTACCTTCGCCGGATGTTGAGTCATACATTACAAAGGTAATCAGTAAATGGCGGGCCATTTGAGAACTATTTCCCTTTTTTGTGTCTTCTGCAAAATGGTTCCGGCTGAATAAGCTATCAAGTTTTGCATTTTTTTTCTTTGCTTTTCGTTTTAAAAGCTTCTTGTATTGAATAAGAATTGAATAAAAGTAAGTCTTGGATATGTTCTTTTATAACTATTTTAACATGATCTATAATTTCTGTTATAACATCATCATCAATATAATCAGGTATAACATCAACCCTTTCTTGATCTTTCAAAGCATTAATATTGTTACTCTACATCATCGTGCATGAAATAAGGTAATTAATTATCTAAAGAGTTTTTTTATTTTGTTTTGAAAAAGGATTAGTGGTCGGTACGTGGTCCCGGCCCCTGCGCTCGCGGTAGGTCGTACGCCGACATAATAATAAGTCCATTTGAAACAATCTGCCTCCATCTCTTTTATTTGCTTTAGTTTGTTGTGGCCGTCTCGTTCTTTTGCTTCCTTTTGGCTGCCTCCTGCCTTTTACTTTATACGATTTTTATCAGTAGGTGCACTACGTCCATCTGGATTAATTTTGCTCGATGCGGCTGTCTCTGTTTTTAAATTTTCATTTGTTTTTTTATGTATGTCACCTGTGTTTTGTACAATTTGGTGCTAATTAGCTCAATGTACGTATGCTGTTTTGCAGAAACGAATAAAAGTTGTCTACGCGTTACTGAACGAGTCGACAACTTTTATACGTTTCCCACTTTACATTTTCAGTTATTCCTATGATTTACTCCAATTTTTATTATTTTATCTGACGCTATCACACTCTTTCACAACTTATTAGTAAACAAAAACATAATTATATTCTAGTCTAGGAATCTATGAAATAATTTTAATTGGATTGGCAGATATGTAACCAGCGCTAGATATTAAATCATTCAGCCAACTCACACCTCATTATAAACAAGTACGAAGCATTAATTAAAACACGTAGTTTGCATATTTTCTGATAGGAAATTAATTAAACTTTTGATTAAAGTTAAAAGTGGGTTCCATCACAAAGGGATTGTGCTTCCGTGGCTTTGGGGATTAAATTCTTGATTATGGCAGCTATCATTGAGAGTAATTATAAAGGTGTAGGAAGTAAAGCCGACGAGTATTCGTGATCAATTCGCTCATATGGTTAAAAATAGTTCACAAGTCAAAACTAAAATATTCTATCGAAAGTAGGTAGGTATGTCTATGTTACCGTGTGATAGTGAACGTGAACATTGAACACGTACACCGTTTTTTTTTTGTTTGGGAAATCATCAAATAACTTCTCCCGTTCTGGGTGGAGCGGGAGGGTGTGTCAGACTTTTACTGACTAAAACCCACCCGTGTTCCTTCAGTTGCCTGTGTGCCAGGGGCCGCGGTGTCTCTTTCGAACAACCCGCACCCTTGGCAGGACACGTACACCGTTAGTATATATTAATATAATCTATCTCGCGGGATTGAAAAACTCTCGATAAAATATGAACTATAACCATCCTGATTACAATAAAACGTATTAGTTTTCAATAGTTTATAATCTATTACACGTCAAAGCATCAAACTGTAAACGAAACCTGCACTTATCGAAATAGCAAAAGGGTTCAAAACCATCCTTGACTGGTTGTTCTTTGCGGTAGCCGAATTGGGCGGAGGACATAAATGAGGATTTCGACGCTGTTACCCAAAAAAAGTTACTTCCATGTTGGTCGCAGATACTTGATTATTTAGTATTAGGGCAAAGCTGGTTTTGTCGCATGCAAGTTTGATACCAGTTCACGATTTGTAGGTTGCAATAGATACATTATAAGTTGCTATCGAATAGAATAATAATGCTTTTTTAGTTTATAATCTCGAGAGATAAATTATAAAGTCACCATGTTCATGATCATACGACATATACAATAACAAATTATGTAGCTACGGACTAATTTCCGGAGTAAAAACGAAAGCGTAATTGAACATGGAGTATACAATCTTCAAATTAGAATTTATAACGTATTTTATCTTTAACATAAAGTTACTCCAATAACTTCCACGCCCAAATTATCTATAGGCTAAGGGTCTTATTACAAGATTTTGATAAATTACGTTCGTCCCGAGCGACGGAACAAACAAAATAATGAAGTATTAACCTTATTAAAGTAAAATTGGATTTGCTTAATCTGAAATACAGTGTGACGTCAGAGAGCTGCAAATAGTCAGATTACTGAGCAGACAATGCTCGTCTCACTGTCAGAATGAACAGTGGAGTAGCAAGAAAAGCCGGGGCTTTAGATATGGATGCATTTCAGCTCCGAATATCATGCGAAACGTTTGTTCAGGCCTTAACTTTAAATCCAGAATTATTCACGAAGACACGACTCGTGAAGTGCGACATTTATCTCTAAAATTGTATCTTTTGTTCGGATAGTGTGCAGGGTTTTGTTTTTTTAGATACAAAACGGTAGCCTTGCGGTGATTAACAATTTCTATGTTCAAGTAATTAGTTTTAATATGTTTGATTTTATCTTTTGACTAGGTAACTTTAGGAGGTGGACCTACCTAATTGAAAGGCAGTTTAAAGATTACAATCAATCCTTGGCAGACAGGTTCTTCAGAAATCACAACAATACATTGTCTGAGTCCCTTTTGAATTTTTTAATTACCATCTATACTTACAACAATCATACCTAATTAAAACTCTTTACTCTATAATAATATATATTCAGCACAAAACCGATCCATGCTTTTGTTATTTTCGCAATACAATTTCTTAAATAACTATGTGCATAGCCATTCTGTTTGTCTTGGAGTTTTAATATAAAGCTCGACATCGGCACGTGCGTGCGACGGACCCGTTGTCTATGAACCTGTGGTACCGCTAATTAATTATCTGTGCTCTGCAATATGCTCGCGACTTGTAGTTCAGAGATGGCGAACCTTTTTGAATTGAAGTGTTTTATATCGCTATAATTATGGTTGTTTTGGTGTGTGGCCGAAATAAAAACTAACGCCGCCGCCGCGCCGTCGCGTCATCTTGTTTTGGAATAAATTGCAAGTGCCATTTCACAAAACAATACAATCATTGTCACGTTAGAATTTTAGAAACAATAGCATTAACATAAACATAATTAGCCTATAATGTTCCCACTGCTGGGACACAGGCCTCCTCTGTGAAAGGGACTGAGCCTTCATTTACACGCGGGCCCGGTGCGGGTTGGTAGATAACACAAATCTTCGAATTGAAGTTCTAAGATATTCCGGTTTCCTCTGGATATTTTCCATCTGTTGTCTTAGAGTAGTGGTGATGAAATTATTTACACAGGAAAGCGCCTGCTTGGGTTCGAACTCAAGGCCTACACCACGGTAAGTCGGGGCCATTATCCATGGGCCACCATTGAAACAGTAGAAGTGCACAAATCACTGCCGCGGCCAGAATTTTCACTACCGTGCCAAAGGTTCGCCATCCCTCTTATGTAGTACGTAGTGGCTCAAGCTCAAGCGGGACTGCGGGATGTACCTACGTAATTACTTCGTGAGTTCGTTTGTCATCTAATGAATTAAACTGTTAGCGAAATTCGTACTTAGGATCTTTGTTTAAGATGACTCAAGAAATGTTGGTGTTTACATACGCATGTAAAAGTGTCATGCTTGTATAATGTTTGAAGTAAAATTCGTTGAATTTACGTCCTTTCAACTTGGTAGTTCCCTAAAACGTAGTCGCTCACAATGGGCCTCATTACAAGGCTTAAAGTCACCCAAAGGGCAATGGAGAGGGCTGTGCTTTGAGTATCCCTACGCGATCGAAACAGAAACGAAGACATCCATACGAGAACTTAGGTAACCGACATAGCCCGACGAATTGCCAAACTTAAGTGGCAGTGCGCAGGGCACATTGCTCGCAGAAGAGATGGCCGATGGGACCGAAAGGTCCTGGAGTGGCCTCCCACAAGTTGGACCCATGGCCTGGTGAACGCCACAGGAATCCGCTGGATGCGAGAAGCACAGAGCCGGTCGAAGTGGCGGTGCTTAGGGGAGGCCTATGTCCTATGTGTGACTATTAGAAGCAATATACCCAACGGGGGAAAAAATCGTGGTATTCAAGCCATTATACACCGTGACCTTTTAGTCGTCTTTAAAAGGTGATCCACTCAATGTCTCCGAAATAAAATACCTTTAGGCGCGATTAGAAAATTGTTACCATTAATTAAGATAATAAGTGCAAAGAGAAAAAGTAATGCTTTAGAATAATTAAACACCCGGTTAATAATGTTTACGTATCAAATGGTAGAGAGGAGGCCTGTGTGTGGGAACATTATACGCTGATTTTGCTATTTTGTACGTATATTTTGGAATATTCGCACGGGTCCATAATCGAATCTGATAAATGAATCAGTGTGCGAATATTGCCATACAAAAGCGACAGTAATCGATGAGTTTCCAGTTCCAAATTGATACTAGCAAGTATGATTAGTAGTACCACGACACCTGCAGTAGAATTATCGCCGTGTAAGCAATCAGAGTTACCACAAGTTGCGGAGCACATCAGATTAATCGGTTTTATATAGGTCTACTGATGTATCGCGCAGTTATTCGGGGTTCTGATAAACAGCCCTATCAACGCATTGTCATATCCGGTTGCTGTGATATTGTATAGATTAATTCTAGCGGTTTGAGTGATTTATTGGATCGGTGACTGCGTCAAGTTGGTTCTAACTGTACCATATCCTACTAATTATATGTGAAAGTGTTTATGTTTAGAATTAGATGTTTGTTACTCAATCAAAAATGGCTAACCAGGGGGACTACTCTCTAACTCTGTCAACGAAAATACGGGCCCGTCCGAAAATAGTTCGAACCTTCAAAGTGACTCCTACAGCTGATTAATGAACTTTTTGGGCGGGTAACTTTTTTGATAGGGAGTAGGGATAGCTGTCAAATCGTGCAGTAATTCATTCATAGTTTGGGCCCCAAACTAATGATAAGTCCGTAAGTGTTACGGAGTAGGAAACGCCCGTAACTACGACCGGTATTACGGGCTTCGTGCTTAGAGAGTAGGCCCCCTGATTTGGATGAAATTTGGCACACAGATAATTTATAACCTGGATGGGCCTGTGGCTAAGTAATAAAAGTCACACGGGCCGATCAATCACGTTAAGCTACGGCTGGTCCATGGATGGGTGACTATCTGTACATACCAATAACCTTCCGTGCCTCGGACGCACAGGTCCCGGCTGCCATTCGTGGATCTTTGACAGTCGTTACGGGTCGTCAGAAGCACGAAAGTCTTACCAAGGAGTTATGGTATTACCCAGTAACTGGGTTGTGGAGGTGAGATAGGCAGTCGCTCCATGTGAAGTACTGGTATTTAGCTTCAACCGGTTTGACTGGAAGCCAACCCCAACATAGTTGATAAAAGGCTAGACAAATGATGTGCTGAAGTGTGATGAAGTGCATTGAAATATCAACAACGTTACTTATGAAGCAATTAATGTAATATTAAGCTTAGAACACTCCAATACAACCATAATTTGTTTGCATTTAATCAAGTGCAGTCATTTGGTTCGCTGATCCGCGAGTAATCTATAGATAACTAGCTTTTGCCCGCGGCTTCGCCCGCGTGGAAGTCGGAAATTATCCCACGGGAACGTACTCGAAATGTTGCCACTACATAAAGAGTAAAATGTTTATTGAGGATGATATTCTCATAGCATGTATGTCTATTTCCTTTTTATATTATTCTATCACATTTACATTAAATTATAATATTTTTCTATGAGTTCGCTGTACCAGTACAGTGTCCTAATAATTGTTTGATGCACCGGGTGACGTCATTACGTCAAAGCCAGCTGTCGGTGAAAACCAGCGCTGGGGCTGTCTTGCAGAGGATCGCAGCATAATGCTGAGCGATAGCCATTTTGCGTGGATGTGACGCATGTTTCCCTCAACCTTTTCTTATTTTTTTGTGTGTTCCTGTTCTTTTTTGCGTCAAGTTTACCGCAAATAAACGTATTTTCTTTCTTTCTTTCTTCTACTACTGGGATAAAAAGTATCCTATGTGTTAATCCAGGTTATAAACTATCTGTGTGTCAAATTTCATCCAAATCTGTTCAGCCGTTTTTGAGTGATTAAGTAACGGTTTTTATATCGGTAGTACGTTCCCGCAGGATAATTTCTGACCTCCACGCGGGCGAAGCTGCTGACAAAAGCTAGTTTATAATATTAATAGGACGATGCTTTCAATGAATACCTACTTTCCCTTCAATACTTTTTCTTATCAAAAGAAAGTATCGGATACGACACCCATTTTCATCACAAGCATTGTAATAAAGGTGTAAAACTGTATACGTATTGTTAATCTGTGCGAAAATAGCATGTGCTAACGAGGACGGTATTGTTAATATCCTACGAGCGAACAATACGTCACGCATTACAGAACTTATTACAGTCTGCGTAGCACGCACTAGCGCGACAATAGAATGATGAAGTGAGCTGGTTTGATGGAAACTTCGTCTTTAGCTGTTTTTAACACGCTTTTATTAACTTCACCTGTATGTTTGTAAGCATGTTTGTTTGTAACCGACTCCTTTGGACTTGATTTTGACTCACTTCAAACGGTCAGATTTAATTTAAACTTTGTAGACTTATCGAGGACCGATGACCATTCAATAATTAAAAAAAAACTGAAAAATCACGCTTTTGTAGTTAGTCGAACTAAAAAATAGAAAATAAATAATAGTTTAAAAAACTAAAAAACACGCTTTAAAAACCAAAATATTAAAATTCCTCAAAAAGCACCCCACGCTTTTAACAGAACTAATTATTTTCTACTTTTTTAGTTTGGGTTTTAAAGCGTGTTTTTTAGTTTTTTAAACAATTTTTTTTTTACTATGCTGAGGCGTTTTATGCACTAAGTACTAAAGCTCTTACCCGTGGTGTAACCTGCGTGAAGGCCGGATTAAATTTTTTAAACCTTCAACATGTAAAAATTCATAGGTGTAACAACTTCAATGCTGATCAGCCAAATGGTGTTGGAGTTTATCAAGCTCAAATTATATGTCAAATTTATCAAATATGTTAATGCCGTTGGTCCCGGCTGTCATTCGTGGATTTTGACAGTCGTTACGGGATGGCAGAAGCCCTAAAGATAATTAGTCTTACAAAGGGGTATCGTGTCCGACCAATCGAAGCCAACCCCAATATAGTTGGCAAAAAGCTAGGCAGATGATGATGATTCATTTTTATATCGGTATTAAGTAGATATAATCAGCAAGCTAAGTAAGTGCAGTGGGACAGCCACAATTAGCCTTAGTGATACGGTGGCGATTGACGATACACTTTTGTCGACTCCATCAGGTAATCACAAGAGTGATGTTGGTATTCTAGTCTTCTAATGTATTCAGGATAAAATTTTAACCAGTGCGCAAACTGTAACCATGAATTCAGCATTTCAATCTAGACCTCCTAGTGTAGAAATTTTTGTTCAAATTTTTACAGAAATTCTTGTAGATGTTTTTGTTTTCAGGTTGCACACTGGTTAAAAATTTACCCTGTATTGTGGCTGGGCCTAATTAGAAATATCTGGATGAATTTAGAAACCGAGCTTTGCTCGGTTTCTAAATTTGGTATGACGTTTTCTAAAAATGAAACCTAGCTAGATCGATTTATCGCCCCGAAACCCCCTGCATACTAAATTTCATGAAAATCGTTGAAGCCGTTTCCGACATTCAGATTATATTTTGTGTACAAGAATTGCTCGTTTCAAGGTATTAGATTAAAAGAGCCTCCTATTGAGAAGGTTAAATTCGTCCGGCAGCCCCGGATCTACGATTTTCTCGAACCGGGGCGGAAACTTGATAGTGGCGCCCCTCTCTCCAGCGTTTGAGATAAATTAATTAGGTGTGGGCCTGTGTGGCGCCTTTTTCTTACAAGTCGACGGTGAGCCAACCAGGCTTCCGTATGCTAGGCGCTTTGTGGAGCAAGATTTTTATTTTTAATCATACAATATTATAATTTTGGGCGCCCCTTGAAACTGCCGCCCGGGGCGGGTTTGTCCCCCCCCCCCTAGATCCGGGGCTGTCGTCCGGCCAAGTCGGGAATTTCAGTTCCGCTACCAACATTGCTTACGAGCTAATCCTCTTCCACGACATAAGCTTTTTGCGTCAAGGTCGTGCCAACACGGCCGTAATTATATATTTTACTATCTTCTGCCCGTGACTTCGTCAGCATGCATCCGCCCGTTGGCGCTATTACTTCTTTTTAGCTTCTTGGTGAGTCTCGTTCTTTTTGCTCGGATCCTAAGGGCCCTAGCTTGATGTACAATAGTCTATCTAATTACTACAATCGACTATCTAATGTAATGGACTGATGTCGAGATTCTGACTGCCCGAAGATAATAAGGGAATACGGGCTGGTGTCCGCAACTCCACTTCAATTTTGTAGCTCCTCAAGGAAGGCCAGCAACGCCTTGGTGTTACTGAAGCTCTCACGGAGGATACCTGGGTTACTTCGCCCTGTCCATGGCGACCGCCGGGTAGTTTAGAAGTACATGAGCTGCTGTCTCGTCGTCCTCCATGCAGGCTCTGCACAGCGGACTGTCTGTGACTACTACGACAAAGGGGCTTATTTATCAAATGACCTGTGGCCGTTTAAAGCTGCTGTAACTGTACAGCAGCGTGAGGCGGCAATCAAATAGTAGGGAGTGATTCCTTAGCCTGCATGCACTGGCCTTGGTCCAGCCATAGTTTGTGATGTTGGCCTTGCTTGTAACTACAGAGGCCGAAGATAGTCGAAAGGCAACCTAGACCGGTAGGTTCGAGGCTTGGTCATTTTTCTCTGAAGCACTGCACTGATTAACCAGTGGTACTGAGTAGAGAACGCATACTGTACTTGGCAAAGTGATGTCAAAGTAGGAATCTTGCCCATACTGATAAGAACTGGTAGTCACTTTCGCAACAGTATGATCTTGACAGGCTTTGATTTTGAGTTCTCGCTGATCGATCGTCATAAGCAGTAACTATGTTCCCCAGAACTCCTTAACCTATCGGATTTTATCAAGGCTCTTATTCAATAATTCAATAAAATTCGTGACGTCTCTCGTCTCACACATTTCTTATGATCTTGTTCCATGCTAAGGCTTCTTCGTAATCAAATCACGAAATCTTTACAATCTTTTTTTTGTACACTAAAATAAAATTGGAGTGTCTGTTTGTAATGTCGCAGTAACGGCTTTTTACGAAATGCATATGAAAGTATTATTTAAAACAAAAAACTTTTTTTTTTGTCTGTCTCTCTGACTGTCTGCTCGTTCTGGCTAATCTTCGAAATGGCTGGACCGATTTAGACGGGACTTTCACTGGCAGATAGCTCATGTTATAAGGAGTAACATAGGCTTAGACATACTTTTTGTGCCGGCTGCACGTTCCCGCGGGCAAAACCGCGGGCAGTAGCTAGTTTCAGCATAAAAGTAGATCCAATACATTTCACGGTGCTGAAATTCGGTTGGACTGTATTCATCCTTATATCTATATGTAATTGAATCCCGCAGTTGCTAAGCAACAACACAGTTCAGTGGCCTAATCATGTATGTTAGTGGCCTAAATTCCATCAATAAATGATTAGGTATTGTTCAGGGATGTGTTCATGTTAATATGCCGCTGGGAGCCGTGACTTCGAATACTACGAACCTTTCCAATTTCCGATGGACGGCGGTATCATATTTTTAATATGGATTAACATGTAGGTAGAACTTTTTATACCCCTTTTGTGGTACAAAGCCAATAATATACCTACTCACCGTCGTTCAAGAAAAATATTAAGAAGTTACTGAAAAATCCAGTCACATTCTCTTCGTATTGGGAATCTAAAGAAAGATAGTGTATATATTTCAAACCTATGTTTGAAATACCCTGCCTACATGGTATGAAGAAGTCCTTATTTTCATGTTAATCTAGACTTTTAGTAAAGCAAGCTTTTTGATCGAAAGACGATTGACAAATCGAATCAGATGCTCGTTGTAACGCCAATTTTAAGAATAATATCTTAGAATACATTTTTGAAAGACATATCCTACAAGTTATGAAAAAAGTCTTCATTTAGGTATATATTAATGTAGACTTTTCAGTAAGGCCAAGATTTTCAGACGAAAGATGACTGACAAATCTGCAGGATAAACCAAATTATAGTTTAGATACGTGCGATTCATATTTGAAAGACACCGCCTACAAGTAACGAAATATATTCAAACATATTATATAAAAGGAGATTCTAGTTGCAAATGAAATTAACATTTCCGAGGTAGAGAGAACATGACTACCCTTGAACATTTCTGCTTGCAATTCTGCTGCACATAATAATAAGTGGTCCCACTTGTCTCCTAAATCAACAACAAAATTAATTAATGTCGTTTATTTTGTCGTTGCAATGGCTTCATGTTTTAATTATTCAACCACTTGTGAGTACAGTGTTTTAAGACCTTCAAGGCTGTTCCGGACATCTGTGAATACAGAATTACAATATGCTGCTGCAAGTACTTGTGATATTTTTGAGCGCATGTTGGTTGTGTATTATTCGATCATTCTATAAAATACTTTGTGTCACATTTTCTTACGTTTTTTGCAATTTTTAGGTCAGTAGGCTTAGCACGAGCACCGATTTGTCGACGGAAGAATAGACATGACTATTAACTAAATGATGTACAATAGGAGAAGATAGCTATGTTTTTCTATTAATTATCACAGTTACGCGTTCTAAACGAATCATGATTTTGTAGATAATCGTATATACTTTGTGGCCGTCGAATGGAAAATTGGTTGTCTTTGTGATTTTGACAGCTTGGGGAGAAATATTCTTCTGAAATAGTCTACATTTATAAGGACCTAAACAAAAATCCTTAGAATCGTAACGAAGGTCAAAATGACAGATTGTAGAAGGATATCTACGGTGCCATTTCAAAAATAGAGAAACGAAATGTCACTTTGTATTGAAAAAGCACTGTCTATTCTTCGTAGAAATAGAAGCGTCATGCTAAGCCTGCTGGTCGGTTTGTAATTGGTCTCGAAATAGTCATTCAATGGGATTTAATGGATTTAGAGGTTTTTTTTTGGGTTGGAAATCATAAATAACTTCCCCCGCTCTTGGTGGAGCAGGAGGACGTGCGCCGCCTTCCTCTTCGCGAGCATTACTGCTTCGCAGAAGGATGGATTTAGAGGGTTGTATTGGTCATTTTAATAATTAGAAATATGTAGTTATATTACGTGATACGGTCGCAAATTATATTGTAAACAACATGTAACCTGACACTGACCGGCAAATTGCAAAAAATGTAAGATAATTAGAATTTCGCGGGTTATCTTAGTATCCACCTTAAACAGAGAGAGTAGGTTCATCACCGTCATCATCCACTTGCCCTTCATCGTCATCATCATTTCAGCCGAAGGATGTCCACTGCTGGACATAGGCCTCCCCCAGGCTCTTCCACTTCGACCGGTCTTGTGCCTCCCACATCCAGGAGATTCCCGCGGCCTTCACAAGGTCATCTTCCACTTGCTCTTATCACAATTAATTCTGTGAAGGTAGCGTGCCTTCTTTTTCTAAATCTTTGTTAGCCGGCACCTAAGGCCGGCCATACACGGACAGCTTGAAGCAGCCAGTATCGACTGCTTCAACCTACAGTCTTCTACGTGCACGGAACCGCTCGAGCAGACGCGACTGCTTCGGGCGTTCGGCAGCGCGGTGAAATTTCATCGTGCGGTTAAGCGTTCGCCAGGCATACAGTGACTGCTCGAGATGTCGACTGCTCTCGCGCAGTCTCTTCACCCGCGCTCGCACGCTTTTTATTTTGTTTGTTGAGAAAACTGGACAACGTAGATAGTGACGCGCTAATCAGTGCAATTAAATCGCAAGAACTTATTTGGAATAACAAAAGTGATAATTGTTGCAACTGCTCCAGAATTTGGTATGAACTGATCCAACAGTTATCTATGGCAGATTCAAGCTGTTGACTCTGACTGCAAAAGCGGCCGTGTATGTTGACATTGGCTAACAGCTTTAGCAGTCCGTGTATGGCCAGCCTTAGTACTGTCTTTCTAGCAATATCATTTGACAATTTTGCTGTACAACCTTCAACCAAACAACAAATCAGTGTTATCAAAATCGCAGTCCAACCAACTTTTTATTATGAAGATTCTTGTTAGTCGTTTGCATGTAATTTAAGTCCTAAAAACGTACTATAGTTTACTATCACAACAACCGTAAGATCACATAACAACATCATCATCTGCCTAGCCTTTTCCCAACTATGTTGGGGTCGGCTTCCAGTCTAACCGGATGCAGCTGAGTACCAGTATTTAACATGGAGCGACTGCCTATCTAACTTCCACAACCCAGTTATTGGGTAAGATCACATAACATAAAAATAACATCCATGCCTGTATTCCCTGAAGGGTTAGGCAGAGGTACCACCCCCAATTTCGTCAGTTATTTTTGTGTCCCACATTATAATAGCCGAGCCAATTACCATCAACCGGGCATAAATCCTAGCTACTGAGAAATCGTAGGATCAATATATTAAGTAAGAGGAATATCGGCCAAATTATTAGCATCAGTATTCTTCGCTTCACATACAATTAAGTACAATTAATATATCTCCATGATGAAACATCGCTTATTACTTTCTTATCTGAAAAAGCCTTTAATAATTTTATTTGAGGTACCCAAATAGAAGCTGTGTGGGTCGGCTTTCATTTACATTTTAATTAGTTATCATATCTGCGACACGCGTGTTAAAGAGTTAATTAATATCCCAAAACTATTTTGTGAGGATAATCTTTGTAATTAATGTAGAGATATTCGTAGATGGATTATGTATGATATAAGCAATGAGTTAAGATTAGTGTATGTTTTGAGTCGATAAGAAAGCTTTTCGTTTATCATCTGATATTATCTGGTAATAGTTATGTTTATACAGAGTGGCAGGGACGTCGACGGAAAACTTGATACTAGACTAAGTACATGATTCGGAACCCCCCAGCGTATAATAAATATATCTACGAGACTATCTATGAAAAAGTGTAGTTTCAAGTATTTCATAACCTGGCTATTGACCCTGATATTTTTAGATACTCGTCATTGATTGTAATTTTGACCTCACTATTAGCTTCAGTCACCCTTGAAAACCACGAAATCGACACCCATGACGAAAATTTGGGTTTCTTTTGCAGCCGCCCTCTTGGATTTTTATTTTAACCTCATTATTGGCTTCAGCATCTTCGAAAACCACGAAAACAACAACCATGACGAAAATGTTGATATTTTTTGCAGCCGCCATCTTAGATTTTAATTTTGATTTCAATATTGGATACAGCATCTTCGAAAAGTACAAAAACGACACCCATGACGAAAAGTTTTTTTTTTTTTTGCAGCCGCCATCTTGGATTTGCATTTTGTTCTCATTATTGGCTGTCTCTCTTTGTCTCTGTCTATTAGTATACATAATTAAAAGTTGGTTTTGTTTTTAACCGTCACGTGGCGATTTCGAAATGGCAAAAAGTTGGACCAATTAATAATTCAATAATTGGATCATTATAATAATTTTTATTAAATATTTAATTATAATTATTTAATAATAATAAAGATTCACTGAATTCAAGACCAAAATGTTTTCATCCGCATTAACAAACGTTTCTTTCTTATAAAAGATATTTTATTTCATTTTTAACCGACTTCAAAAAGAAGGAGGTTATCAATTCGACATGTTTTTTTTTAAACGTATGTTCGAGCATAACTCCTTCATTTAAAGACGGATTTGCAAAATTATTTTTTTGTTAGAAAAGGGTTTAATTTGAAATGGTCCCATCCAAATTTCATACAGATCTAATGATGCATTTCGGAGACAGACAACGAAACTCTTCAAAAAATAACAGCGAATCAACCACGATTGCTGCTATGGTATAAATATGCATTGTTTTGACCCCGAGGATAATGTAATTTTGAATTAGTGTGGGGTAGGTACTATAGCTAAAAAGTGAAAAATAAAACCTTTAAAAAACAACCAACTTCCGGAAAAACACTACAAAGTGAAAAATAACTTTAATTTCGGAAGGCAGTGACAAAAAATTAAAATACATATCCAAAGTCACCGACATCCGAAAATAAAGTTATTTTTCACTTTGTAGTGTTTTTCCGGAAGTCGGTTGTATTTTTTTAAGTTTTTTATTGAATGCCTTGTCTGTGAAATCTAAGATTCTTTGAAGTATGTGATTTTTACGTGCATTCATAAGTTGTTCGCCAGATGGCGCCAGTAAAGTTTACGAAGTATCGTAGAGGTGAGATGCGGCAAAGACGGAGCGAATGCTCAAGGTTATTTTGCTCGGTGAACCGCCCTAATTGATAGTGCGCAGGGCATACTGCTCGCAGAACAGATTGCCGACGGGGCCGAAAGGTTCTGGAGCAACTGCGTACCGGAAGAAGTAGGGTTGGAAGGCCTCCCACAAGGTGGACCAATGATCTTGTGAAGGAAAATGAAATTAGATGCGGAAAGCATAGAACTGGTCGAAGAGACAGAGTTTGGGGGAGGCCTATGTCCAGCAGTGGACGTTGATGATGATTCTAATGATTACCTACAGCTGAACCTTTTTGTAAATTGGGATACAGCATTATATGACTACGTTTTATAAGTATAATCTCCATCAATGAGGTGAACTTGACGTACGATTCGGGATGAGAGTACTTGTACGAACAACTTATATGTCTAAATCTAGAATAGGGCCTCATTAAAGCGACCCAGGAAGTACTTAAGCCTTGATCTCAGAGTAGAACACATAATATATAACTCAGTAGAAAGGCACCTATATGCGAGCGAGTCCCCGGCATAGCTCACAGGATGTTGTAAAAACCAATATGAGATTAAATAGACTTATCGGAGAGCATACGTGCACAATGCGAACTATGAAGCAGATATGATATGTTGGATTCAGTAAAAACTATAACAAGAGATAAAAATTGTCAATGGGGATATTTCGGTTTACTGTTTTATAGATAAACTAACCTTTTAACATTCATATTTATTAAGCTATTGCGTTCCATAGATTATGATTGATGAAAACAGATGTCTCTAATATTACGTCCATACTTACATTGGAATATGAAACGTTACAATTTTATGTTGTTGTAAAATCGCTGTTATTTTCTACGAGCAAGCATCATTGTTAACATCAGATTAATACGAAAGCCAAGAGAAAACGATTGCCTTTATTATTTAAGTGCCTATCGATGTCTGACAAAAAGTCTTTCCGATAGATAATCCAACGAATTCCCGAAAGATTTCATAGTAAAAACCCGCGGGAAATCACAGAAATGCGTCGAAGAATCAACGGAGCCTTTAATAAGTTTCTTTGAAAACGTAATAAATGTAGTCTTTTCGAAGAAACTTAGATTCTTGATATATGACGGGTCTGTAGAGAAAACCGGCCAAGTAAGTGATCCGTATTATATGGCATCTTTCTGTACCATCATCATATTCCTTCAATTTTTTGTCGTCATGGTCGTCAGCACACTTAAAAATAAATCTACATAAAACCGTAGAACAAGTAGCTAGGTTATTATTCTTCTTCATGCCCTTATCCCCATTTATTTAGTGTCGGCAATGCACATCATCTTCTTCCAGAAGATATTTAAATGGCACGTATTCCCTACCATTACGGCGCACCCGGTCTAATCCGGTCATCTAAACATGAGGCCTGACGGGCTAGTGCAAATCTTGGGGTTCTCTCGAAAAATCGAGCCTGGTCAAACCACGCTGGGGTCGATGCATTTCATTCTTTCATGATCCATTCCGTCTCCTTCTAAACATTGTCGTCAATAGTCATCACAATCTTCACCTACTTTCATTAGTCTTCTCTTACACAATCCACCCGTGGTTTCTTTGGTCTCCTTCTCTTATAGGCATCCACAATAATTCTCAAAACTTTCCTGACAACGTGTACTTGTTACGTTCGTGCTTTCTAGTATTTTAGTACCAAACACAAAAAATCCATTTTGGTATTGTAGATAATATAGAATCAATGCACCAAACGATAAGGTCGCTGATAAATTTCAAGGAAAATCACGTAATTTTCCTTATATGAACACTGCCTGAGCATACACGTAAAATGCATATTATTATATCATGTAAATTTATGAGAAATATGTAGGTGACATTACAAGTTGACGCTTTTTACAGTTACATTATTTTGATAGTTTGTAAGTAATTGTACTTTAATGCTAAAAAACAAGCGACTTCCAAAAAACAATAACTTTAATTTCGGAAGTCGGTGACTTTGGATATGTATTTAATTTTTTTGTCACCGCCTTCCGAAATTAAAGTTTTCACTTTGTAGTGTTTTTTGGGAAGTCGTTTGTTTTTTTTTTTTTTTAAAGTTTTTATTTTTCACTTTTTAGTGGTTCACATGGCTTACCCCTTCACAGCGTACCGGCTTGATGTTATGTTATGAACTGGTGTAAATAATATACATACATGACATTTCAGCAATCCCAGTCCATTTGCTATCATTTATTGAGGAGTTCCATTGCCTATCTCCGAAGTTCTTCATCAGATCTTCACCAAATTGAAATGAAACCACTCCGAGAAAGTACTCTTCCAAAACCTACCCAAATCGCTTCAAGCATGCCTATAAAATTTAAAGAGTTCTCTCTATTTCTCCAGGATGCCATCATCAGATCCTGGCTTGATTATTATGGAACCACCCTTTCAAACAAAAAAAAAATGTATATCGGTCCAGTCATCTACGAGTTATCGGTGTACAGACGCCAGCACATCAAGCTACACCAATCTGTCAAATTTCTTTGATAGATTTTCAACTTTATCACATAAATATAAGGTTCATGTTCAATTGGGAAAATTTGACAGTTTGGGGTAGCTTGATGTGCTGACGTCTGTACATACATAAAAAAAATACCAATCGAATTGCGAACCTCCTCCTTTTTGAAGTCGGTTAAAAAGTGATAATTACTTTTACCGTGTCTAAGTCAAAGTTAAAGCATTTATTTCAAATAGGCACATAAAAGTCACTTTTGAACGTCAACATTTACATTAAAATAGAACTGATTCTAGTCGCCAGTTCCAAAATGTAGTTTTGTATGGAGAAGAATGGGCAAGAAACTCCACCGTTACTCGTTTAAAATATTTTAAGCACAATATTTAACATACATTCATTATACATTTATGTGTGAAAACGATGCACCCAGAATAAAATTACCATACCAAAGTAAAAAGGTAAAAAGAATGAAAGTGAAACAATGACAGATAAATTAATTTTATGATAGATACATGGTGCTCACATATTTACAAACATTGTATTGTATTCTATGTTATAACAATACCTACAAACTTTTTTATTTATGTGCCTACCAATGTGGCTATCTCCTTGATGTGGTAGGTAGGTAAAAAAAAGTAAGAAATGTTTTTTTTTTGGGTGGGAAATCATCAAATAACTTCTCCCGCTCTGGGTGGAGCGGGAGGGCGTGTCAGACTTTTACTGACTAAAACCCACCCGTGTTCCCTCATTTGCCTGTGTGCCAGGGGCGGCGGTATCTCTTTCGAACAACCCGCACCCCTGGCAGGATGTTTACTACTTTACGTAAAGGATTTTCAAGTATTTCGTTTTAAACCAATATTCAACTTTACCTTTTATTTTGTTTTTAATTTTTTTTGTTCTATGGAAAACCTAATATTATTATACTATAAAAGGTCCAATTACTTCCCTAAAAGTTTTCCCTTTAATTTTTCCGATTTTAATCTAACTTGAAGGAGGTAAAATTGAAACAGATCCTAATTTCAATTTAACCTTTTCCTATTTCGGAAGTTTAATTGAAATAGACATCTACGCTTATAACATAATTACGAGATCAAGTGAAAGTTTTCATTAGGGTCCAATCCAAAAAGTTTAAGTGATAATTAAATTATTTTAATACCTGGTTTTAGTTTTACTTTATGCACGACCGCACTCTAACGAGCTCAGACAGTTTTTAAGTCAAACAAGATAAAGTTTACTTACTGGAAAAGGATCACAAAGGCTTCTTTCAAATTCAAACTCGAAACACGTAATTAGATTAAACCGTAAAGCCTTTTTTTGAAGTGAGTGGATTCCATCCCGTGATCCCGACTGGCCGCACTCGTCTGTTTCAGATTTATTTTTGAATAATATTTAAGATTATTTTGTGGTCCGAAATATAGTTGGTCGTTTAGTTGTTTTGTACAATGTCGTCAGAAGCCAGAAAGTCTAACAAACCAGTCTTACTCAAAGGGTAAGTAGGTACCCAGAAACTGGGTTGTGGAGATCAGTTGTCTGGATCCGGCTAGATTAGAAGCCGACCTCAACATAGTTGGAAAGGCTAGGATCATGATGATACAATCATGATGACCTTATAGCATAGAATATGACAACTGATCCAGAGATTTACTTGATAAGGCTATGCAGGTTGATTTAATTGTTTTGTACCAACTTATAATACCATTACCAAAGTAGTGTTCCAATGTGTCCACACTCTGCACATACCTCCCCAAAGCCAAAATAGGTCACATTAGACAAATAAGAGCATACGCTCGTAACCCATAGCCATCAAAAATAGAAATAGTCAATTAGTCATCCTAGCCCAAACCGGCTTGGGAATTCAGGGTGTCAGGGATATAGACGCGCAAACCATCAGTGCAACTGTGTCTGAATTTAGAACATGATTCTAAAAAATCCCCTATGATAGAAATGTTTCGCAGGTTATAAAAAAGATACCTGCTGTTTCATAGAAAAGTGCAATACCTATGCGGTAAAAATTGTATGGAACAGTGTACACCTCGGAGTCTGCATTTGTGCCTAGTTGGTGGCAATAGGCCTGCCCTTCGGCCCCTAGTAGATGTGACTTAAACATGGCTGGCGAAATTTGGTTGTACTATAAGTACTAACTGTCTAACCCTTCCTGGGATTAAAGTTGTAGTGTTGTGTATACACGATAAGTTTTTAATCAGTGCGCAAACTGTAACCATGAATTCAGCATATCATTCTAGACCCCCAGCGCAGAAATTTTTCGACGGTTAGACACAAAAAAAATCAGATGTTCCAAACATTTTGACCGCGTAGGTATTGCACTTTTCTATGAAACAGCTGGTTTTTTTTGTATTGCCGACGAAAATTTTCTGCACTGGGGGTCTAGAATGATATGCTGAGTTCATGGTTACAGTTTGCGCACTAGTTAAAAACTTATATTGTGTAATAATCAGTGATCGGATTAGGCTGACTATATTTGCCTAAACTTCGGAGAACAGATACAGAAAGTGGAGACTTCCTTACGACTGTATATTCTTTTTCCCGGGATTCGGGAAAAATCTTCAGTATCTTCAGTTGAAAATAAGCTTTATTTAAGATGTGTAAAGGCTATTTTTAACTAAACTTGCAATTACCAAATTTTCCAATTAGCCTATTCCGATCATTGGTCATAATATATACTAGAGAAATTATAAATGAAACCATAAACTAACACGTATCATGTTTGAAAGCGTTTCATCACTCCGACCTCTAAAATTCCGCCTTTATCAGCTTTTTAGGTCACGACCGTTAATAACTTAATTATAATAATCATAGAGTTTTACTGCTTGCTTACTGCAATAAAATAAACAAACGCGTGATTTCCACGTTCTTTTTAATAAAAAGGCAACAATATTTACTTCGCAGTTACCAAAAAAACTGAGTCATCGTAATTATTTTACGAGCAAAATGTCACATGTGCAGGGTTCGATTTCAAAGACCTGCCAGATTTTAGATTGTGGTATCGCTTATCAAACTGAACAACTTTATCCATGGAACCAATATCGTAATCGCGAAAAAAATATCAACTGTCCCATACAAAACTTTAATACCTACTCGTCATGGGCCCGTCCCATAAATGAATGGCCCCATGAAGAAAATTGTTCAGTCTGATGGTGGTACTACTACGACTGCAATACACCGATAAAATTGGCAGATCTTTGAAAAATAACCCTGTAAAGACTCCATATGCAGACTGCAACTGACTTTTCTTTTTACTATGGTTTAATAAAAATGCACATTTGTATCGTAAGAACACGCCATATGCATCCATTACGTTCGCCTCGGTCGCTTTTTCTTATTTCTGAAAAAGAGCACTTGAAGCGAACCTGAGACGTGCGGGATCATAATACTGTTACCCATTGCGGTGAACTAACGAAGTGTTCTCAAGTGTCGTCAAAGGACGCCAACCCAGCCATGGTAAGGTAACGTGGCCTTTCAAACGGTCCCGTAGAGGGCACTCCCCAGCAACGAGCTCCTTCCCAAGAACGCTATGTATACAAATGTTGCTTTACATTCACAACTTATTTGAAACCCGCCTCTGAATTTCGTATCACATGTTCCACGAACTGTGATTTGGTCTTGTCGTGACTCTTCGTCTCTGCGTAGATTTTTAAACCTCTGATAGAAAGGACAGCATTGTCAAGATTCGGAGAACGCTAACAAAAATCTTTTAGAAGCTTAACAGTTCGCTGAATATCCGAGATTGCGTTAGACCTTTAACGTAGTCATGCCAAGAAAATATTAGTGAAAACTTTGAAAGATAAAGTAACGATGACTCACAGAAAATGTTGGTGTTAAAAACGTCGAACGTTGATTGGAATCGTTTTCGCAGCTTGCAAATTGAAAGCGCGCTTGTATATGCGCAGTTTTGTGTTAGTTGTTAGCTAGAGCGCAATCAACTAATACCGAAGCTATTCCCAATAGCAATACGAACGTTCTCAGCGAAACAGAAAAATAACCAACAAAACTTTAATTATTCAATTCAAGTTCTATTTTTGTAATAGCGTCTGGGAAAACTTGGGCACACTGGTAATTTGGGCAGATGAGGTAGAAAAAACTGACAAGCCAAGCTTCCAGTTAACGATGGTGGTTTTACATCTTATTGCCCGTAAAGATAACGTTATGGACGCTGTTCGTTCGTATCCGACAAAACATTTGCTGTGTAAATTGGCAACAGTAATTGCAATAATTAGTCGACGAGCATTCAATTAAAATACTCATTTTTATCATAAGCGTCGAGGGAGTAATTTGCTAAGTAGATGAGTGAATATTTTATTTAATCAGAAGTGTTTTTGTTTTTCTTTTATATCTGAGTATCCTATAGGAAACATAATTTACTTGATGAGTAGGATATTATGTTTTACACGGAAGGCAGATATAATCATTCTCCTGCGCTTAACCAAAATTTAGGGTTAGTGCAACATGTCTTTTTCTGCCATATACCTACAGCTTTAGAGGATATATATCGACGTATCTTATAGCATCTTAATTTAGGTATTCAAGCAGAACTATAAATCTGCATAGCTATTCACAAGCATTTGACAGGCTATTGTACCGATAATGACGCATTTCGATAACCTAATTTCTATTGCCCCCGACAGCAAACAGCTGTTAGAAGAATAGCGGTCGTCTATTTGACAAAATTTTCGGGTTTTGGATTTGTTAACAGCGTTTATAAAACTCCTATGATAACATTGATTGATGTTCGATTCGTTACGGAAGTATATCGAAAAGAAGTGAATAGCAATGCTGGTTCGTTAGAGACTCATCAATTGGTCGTAGAACATATTTTGCTAGAGTTTATTAAAGCTCAATTAATCCTGGACAGCGTGCCCTTAATGGACCACCAGAGAGTATTCTGTGAACCGATGCAGCTATATCACTGTCTATGCATGTATATTATTGCCCATGCATCTACATTGTGGCTTTATTGCTCCACAATTTGTTAACTCTTGGGTTATAGGTCATGTGTGTTATGAAGATAAATGCCTATCTTGTGTTGGATATCTGCCCATGTAGTGGCTAATTTTGTCACTTTGACAGTTATGACGTATGCAGGCAAAATACTCGTGATTACATTTTGAAACACTGACGGCAAAATATTCGATACTTGGATGCAAAACTTTCAATAAACTCGCAAGGGATATTATAGTTTGCTGTTTTCCCAATATGGAAGACTTATTCCCACTCCAGGGCTTGACACATGAATATGATAATCCCGAAAATCCGAAAATCAGAGGTGGGAAGAATTCACAACGACTCCGCAAACGCAATATTCTATAACGCCTTTGATATGACAGATTTTTCTTGTAGCGTGTCGTGACACGGCAATGTACGTCCATTATTGAGGATTTACGCAACCACCTGTGCGATGTAATACTCAGTGAGGGGAACCGATATTATGAGACAATAGGCATGGCCTGCATTTGCGTTTAATGCGATTTTTTTACTGTTCATCCTTCCGAGAAATTGTTGCGTGTGTTATGACATGAATAATAAATATTCCCCTATCTATTAAAATCCAATATTTATAACAATTTGTATTTAAGTGCAGCCATATTGGTAACTAGCTTCTGCCTGCGACTTCGATCGCGTAAAATATATCCTAGAGCTTACCTCGTTTTCGCTTAGCGGTCTTTCTGACCGTTTTTCTCTTTGCTAGGTCGGTAGGGGTCGTAGGTTGATATTAAATAATAAAAAAGATGTGGACAAATTTAGATTTTCGCGAAAACTTTTTAGTACCAAAATTTACCGTAACTTTCAACTTTTTATTTTTTGGAATTTTTCCTTTATTTGTGCTGTAAGACCTTGCTTTTTGCCAAATTTCGTGATTCTAGGTCAACGGGAACCGGTTGACCTAGAATTATCAATTTTGGTTAAAAGGAAGGTCTTATAGCACAAGTAAAGGGAAAATTTCGAAAAATAAAAATAGTTGAAAATTAAGGTACATTTTGGTACTTACAAGTTTTAGCGAAAATTTAAATTTGCCCATATCTTTTTATCGTATTGACTCAAGACCTTGATTTTTATACACCTAAGAGGGACTATAGACCTCAGTATCTGATATAAATTTCAACTTGCTAGGTCCACCCGTTCCTGAGAAAATCGGTGGTTACACACGGACAGACAGACGGACAAGAGAGTGATCTTATAAGGGTTCCTTTTTTTACCTTTTGAGGTACGGAACCCTAAAAAGCAGAATTTTACAAATTCTATTAGCAGTACCAGAGATTAGCTAGATTATATTATAGTACAGATGGCTCTGTAGCCAAATGGTTGTTATGTTCCATAATACCAATTTCATTGATGCGAATAATATTTAGACTAATAAAAGTAAACGACCACAGGGCCGACTGGACGATTACATCGAACGAGTATAATTTCGGGTGGCCATCTGTGTAAAATGGACATCATCATTTTCTCCCCCGATACTCGTTACCCCTGGAATATCAAGAAGTTAGACAAAAGTGGAAAAAGGTAAAAACTGCGTAAAGGTTGACAACACAGGTGCGTCCAAGACGGCAGTTTTCGTTCGTTCATTTGAATATTAATAAAGACATCTTGCTTATTTTTAGGGAAGTCACCGTGAGGATGCTTCGCTAGTTATTTTTGATGCGAAAACGAGATATTTTCTATTTCGTTTTTGATTCTATTTCGTCCTGTTGTCGACACAAACGTCGGCCTCGATTGTAGAGCGATTGTCGTGAGATGATGAATGATGTCCTCGTTGGATGCTCGCAGTCTCGCAGTCTCGCAGTAGGTACTTTTTACTCCCTTTGTGTAGCGTTCAACTCGAGGCCACCTCCCGTGATCCTTTGATCGCCTTTTATGACTCAGTAATTTTATTATTGTTATTCAGATTGTTGAAAAAATGCTTGTAAGCGTTCCTCTATTGAGAGTTTGAGACTTCAAAGGGATTTGAGAGTCAATATCAGATAATCTTTTTTCGTCTTTGTTTGAGTAAGTATGTAAATATTGTTTTTGATGTTTTTGGTAGCGAAGTTACTGGCGTTTTTATCTTAGGTTTTTATATACAAAATAAACATATTCTTTATTTGAATAATTATTGTTTCAACGAACAGGAGAATTGTCTTTTAAGATCAGTAATAATGATGAAAATCACAATAATTTCCCCAACGGCATGGACCCCCTAATTGAGTAACACATTTTCAATCGCAATCTGAAGGATATATTGCCAATCCATTGCTTTATATGTTTGAAACAATTGTCTGCTCAATGAATTTTGATGAACTGTCGAAATGAAAGACATTGCTAACTGTGTCGAGCAATTATCCCGCTGCTAATGCTAGGTCGAATTATGACTGTAAGTAAGTAGACAAGTAATCTCTGTCATTAAAACTGTGAGTTACAATCTTACAACTTACAACTTCACTATGTCCGCCATTTTGTCCTTTAGTGTCTGCATTCGCTTGAAAAATGGCTAATCTGGAACTCTGAACAGAACATTAATTGCCAAGTTAAATAAGAATAGTCTGTAATATAAATGTATGTGTACGCCAAAGCTGCGTATACATATTTTAAATTTTAGATATTTTATATATTATATTACTTTTAGAACAAGCATTATTACTCAATGAAGATATCATTGAGTAATAATGCTTGTTCTAAAAGTGCTGCTTATTTACTAAGAATAATGTATTTATACGTAAATCTAAGCAACTATGAATCATTGGCAAAATTCTAAGGAAGTGACTCAGAGCTTAGCATCGTTTGAATAAAAACGTCTTTAAAAGAGATCATTGTCGTGAGGACGGCGAACGGAACGCTTTGAGACTCACAAATGACAGCCCTGCAGATATCTATATTGTTTTAGAATGATGCGATCGCTACTTGAATGAAAGATTTTCGACTTTTAACTTAAAACAAAGACATAACATTTTTGAAAGTGCAAATGCATGATATTGTTGCAAGATAGCCAAAAATAACACGTGCGAGAATTTCTGATGCTCAAGTTTATATATTCTATCTCTTATGGGTAGAGAAAAGATGATGAATTTGATCAGAACATAAACAGAAATAAAGAACACAATCAATAATTTACTGTTTGAAACAACTGACTGATGCTGTCAAGAGCTTCAAAATAAGAACAGGATTGATCTTGACGCCATACTGTGAACTGCGTTTGAACTGATAAACTAATGTCAGTAGCATCGCATTCGCACATCAGTATTTTTTTATTAAACAAAACAGTTTTGTTGCAGTTGTTTTCGCCATCCCAATCTTTAAAAAAATACAATAGACTGCTCATAACCACTTGAGTCAAGACTATTTTGGGCACAGATCAAACTAAAATGTTGGCAGAACATGCAAGAAAAACAATAGAAGGAAAACAAGCAAACAAAGATGGTATCCTTTGTGTAAACAATGATGTCAAGAACTTCAAAATAAGAACAGTATTGATCTTGGCACCATATTGTGACGTAAGAACTGTCAAACTAACTTCAGTTGAATCGCGTACGCACATCACAGTCGCAAAGTTTTGAACAAAACTAGTTATGTCTGCCATAGACAAGACAGTTTTGTATTGTGTCAAAACAGTTTTATTGCGAATGATTTTGCAATCCCTTACTTAGTTTATTCTATTGATTTAATAAAACTTTATGCTTTTTTTGAGTAATCAATTTAAATTAGTATCTATCTCTGTCCTCATTCCAGGATTCTATTGACTTACAGAATGCAGCGCTAGTTTCTTGCGTGTTAAACTTAATTTGCTTATTTTGCCATGCATCATAAATATCTTCTCCCCCATTTTTTCCTTATTTTGTCTGGAACTGAATTTATGTATCTGTTGTTTTCGGAATTATAACGTCTGAAACAGGGGTGATAGTAGTTCATTTAGCCAAACAAAAATGATGACAGTGGCTATATTTTATAGTCACTGTAATAACTACCCTTAAACTGCTAGTTTATTATAACTGTTTTGTTTTTTGTTTCAGGTATGTTTACGGTCCGAAAACAAGTTTGTATGCAGTTGTTACAAAAAATGTATGTAAGTTAGGAAACTAAATATGAAATTACTGTCTCAGCTTTTAGACTAAATATATACCTATATAACTTACCTATAGGCTATCAGTATCGGATACTATATACGATGGTTGGATTGCCTGAGGTCTCGGGAAGCCAATTAGAAATTCCGATATCCTAAGATTAATTTAAGTAGATTACGGTCCAATGCTCAAAGGCAACTGTTTGTTCGTAAGTCGTCGTTTTGAATCATGCTTCAAAACGGCAACTTACGTCTCTTCAAGGAATATTCAATCATTCTAACTAGCCATTTCCCAACTATTTTGTGGTCAGCTTCCAGTCTAACTGGATGCTGCATACCAGTGTCTTACATAGAGCTGCTGGCTATCTAAACTCCACGGCCCAGTTACTGGGTAACACGATACCCCTTGTCAAGACTTCGGGCTTGTGACTACTTCAAGGAGTATTGTAGCAACAAAAATCTGCCAGGGGTGCGGTACTGCCAGGGGTGCGGGTTGTTCGAAAGAGATACTGCGGCCCCTGGCACACAGGCAACTGAGGGAACACGGGTGGGTTTTAGTCAGTAAAAGTCCCTCCCGCTCCGCCCAGAGCGGGAGAAGTTATTTGATGATTACCCACCCAAAAAAAAAGAACATTTAAAAGATGATTTTGATCATTCAGGGAAAATTGAGACGAAATCTCTTTACTGGTAACACTCTGTCCCATTTCCCAATGAGATCAACTCGCTTGGTTTGTATTACGTAATTGGAAACAATGCACCCCAATCATTGTGATGAGCACATTGGCCAACAAACAATCGTACTGTGTGTCGCGGCACGCGCCACTATCATTGTTGGTGTTTTATCGCAAAGTATGTTTTGCAATTCACGATGAAGGCGGCTCTTTTTACATTGATTGTATTAACGTCTGTGGTGATTTGAAAGGTACAATTCTGGTTTGGTGGAAGATTGTGCGACAGACGATATGATCAGAAAGGGAGTGAGCGAAATGACCGACGGCTGATCGATATCGAGATGTATGAACGAAGATTATTGTCTTTAGTACTTTGGGAACTTACATTGGCTGGACCTGGACATTGAATGGATGTGTGGAAGATGATGGTCAGTGAGGGAGTGAATGCTAAGCAGTGGCGTGCACAGAGTTTTTAGACAGGGTAAGCAGAAATTTAAAAAGGCAAAAAAAAAAAACAGAACAACCGATTGCTGTACCTACCTACACAGCATGCAACCTGTGAGGCAATTAAATGAATCATATTGTTTTGTATTGAATTTACAATTGACTTTACCTATAGTTTGTACCTATTAATTGCAAATCCGGTGTACAACTACTTTTCACGATACTTGTTTTTTTTTTCACCGCTAGATAGTTTTGAAAATGCATCATTTTTATTTTCTTTTTACACACATCACCTGAACAACTTTCACAGTGAATATTATATATTTTTCACGCGCAATGCTAAGTTGCTTTAAATTGTACGAACGAACGGGATATTGTATCGATGATACTAATGATACGACCGACGCTCGACAGGTGGTGCTGATTTATGAATAAAGATTTTTTGTTTATTGATAAAATAATATTAGTTTTAGATATTTATCTGATTTAGGTAGGGTAGGCAGTGTCTTTCTGTCTTTATTGACTGCATGCCACTGATCCTGACAGCTGACCAAAATCAAAACAATATCAACGCGTTCAAGCTGTCAAAATCAAACCTTTCAAATCAGATATAGATGTATGGAAAAAGAAGGCATGCTTCGTCGCTCCAAATAAATTGGGACAAAGGCAGATGTGCTTGTTTTAGTAATACGTGAGGAAGTGCTGTAGAACTTGGGACTATTGAGAAGTGAGAATGTTGTTAGTGAACTTAATAACGTTAATGAACGAACAAAAATGTTAATTTAATTTAAAAGAGTGGTTTACTATAGAGTAGGTTAACGTCGGTACTAGTGATGGGTCGTTGACGGTTAACGCAATGCCAACGTTGGTTTACGTTTATCAACTAGTTAAATTCGTCAACGAGTTAACGTGCAACTATTGTCGACTTGTAACGTTAACCGTTCATTCATTGAACGGTTTTATTCAACGCTGCGACGTTCAACGATTCTTACATTGGTATAATTTTGTTAAAAGAAATATTTCAAAAATCAACTCTTGGGTATGTTACTTAGAGTTCAAATTCTACGACATGACTGTCGCTCGGAATCTATGATGGTATTTTCAACGTAAGTTCTTTTCTCAGTTCGTTATGTACGTTTGCAACTTTAGTTTAGTTGATTCTTAAACGAGTTATATTCATAGACGTCGTTGAAAAATTCAACTAGCTGATTCATAAACAGTTAACGTTAATACGTTGACAGGAGATCGACGGTTGATTCAACTGGTTCGTTTATTCAACGCCTATCGCTAGTCGGTACTGACAAATATGATGTTCCCGAAGAGGTTGACAGACGTGTGTAGGTGTACGCCTACGTTACATTTTACCAATTATGAAATTCCAAGTAATAGAGGGCAGGCTCATTGAAGTTAACGGAGCAGAAATTTATAGTACGGGCTACTACTAAGAATCAATTTTGTCGTAGGGAATTTCAATAGCTAATATTTGTTCCAACTCAAGAATAGAAACCAGCGGTTGCTGTGGTTCTTTTCTCAAAAGACCATTTCAGACACCTATCTACATAGTCTGTACATGATCTGACCAAGATTAGGTCTGGACTTTAAAAGAGACTGTGACTTTTGTGTTTCTTCCGGTTTTTCTTCCTGTGCGAGTCACAATAAATATTTTTTCTTTCTTTCTTGGCGTGTAAAAGTGTTCGTAAAAACCTACTTACAGAAATAAAATCATTTATCATTTATGTTCGTGTGTCTTTCCATGGTATAAGAACCTTCGATTTTCCTACACATTACAAACTACCTCAGAGGTTACAACCTCTGAGGTAATTTTGTTCTCAGAGTAGTCAGATAGGAAACGCCGACCTCATCTAGTTTATAAAATATGATTGACGTGTAAAACTGTTTCCAAACCTATTTACAGAAATAAAATCATTAATCAGAGAAGGATTGTCGGTTTTAACAATACGGTTGGTCACACTGGAGTCAGGAAAAGGGGTGGGGGCTTCCGAATCGAAAATACACATTTTCGGTGACCTGATTTGCCTAGTCCCCGACTGCAAGTAACTATCGGAAGAATAGCGATACTTAATTTGATTTAAACTGCAATAAAATAAATCGGGTTAAGGATTTGTTGATTTGTGCCTTTAGAGGACTATTTTGATAACACTGATTTGTTCGATTCGGCACGGAAGCGTATCGAACATTTTGAATAGCTATGCTTGTGTGGTTTTAATAATTATTGTTGTGAACTGTCAATGGTCGGACATAATTTTATCAAGCATATTATAGCCTTTGGTCAGAATTACTCATAACAGAACTGTAAAACATTAAAAACCGCATAACCAATGCTGTAGCCCATCATACAAAATACCGCTACGTTAAATTAGTGTTGCGGTCTTGTTTATAATTACCTATTATAATCAAGAGTATTGATGTCAGTAACTAGCTGCCAACAATGATTATGTGAATTTGTACCAGACCAGCCCATCTATTCTGTTAAAATCTCACTCTGAAAACTTAGCTGACGTGAGCTGACAGTAAATAATAAATGATTTTGTTTCTATAAGTAGGTGGTCGCTCACAATGGGTTTCATAAGAAGGCTTAAAGTCACCCAAAGGGCAGTGGAGAGGGCTATGCTTGGAGTTTCCCTACGTCATCGAATCAGGAATGAAGAGATCCGCAGGTGAACCAAGGTAACCGACATAGCCCGAAGAGTTGGCAAACTTAAGTGACAGTGGGCAGGGCACATTCCTCGCAGAACAGATGGGCGATGGGGCCGAAAGGTTCTGGAGTGGTGACTGCGTACCGGAAGACGTGGAGTTGGCCTCCCAGAAGGTGGACCGATGACCTTGTGAAGGTCACAGGAATCCGCTGGTTACGGGAAACAGATCCGGTCGAAGTGGCGGAGCCCCAAGCTCTGCCACTTCTGGAGGCCTATGTCCAGCAGTGAACATCTTCGGCTGATGATGATGATGAAGTAGATCCAAACACATCATAATCACGCAATAATATTCCCACAGCTGGAACACCGGCCTCTTCTCCTCCAGAAACTAGGCTCGCATAGTAGATTACTTTTGCTCGTCAATCATATTTAAAAAACTAGATGAGGTCGGCGTTTCCTATCTGACTACTATGAAAAGAAAGGCTGAAACAAACTCAAAGGTCACAGTATCTTTTAAAGTCTAAACTAACCCTTTTATTTATAAACGTTGCTTTAAGTTAACTAATGATTAGCGACTGTTTAATCATCCCTTAACTTTAATCAACGTTTTTAAAAAAAACCTAAAAAAAAATTTTGGTCAGATCATGTGAAGACTAGGTAGATTGGTGTCTGAAAGTGTCTTTGGAGGAAAGACCCAGAAAAATAGCTTTTAATTCGACACAGTGCTTTCATAACACCAAATTAATCTTTTGAGTGCGTTCTATTTCCTTAATGTTAGGTACGTACCGTCGCGCGTCGTGTCAGCTTGAAAACTTTCATGTACATATATTTGTAACCCGCCATCTGCAGGTGACGTCACAGAATGAACATATTTTACATATCCCGAAAATTCGTGACGTCATTCACAATCCTGACCTAAACACGATCAAACGAAATTCAATCTTACAAATACATTATTGCATTGACTATAATGTTTAAACTTTATGGACTTGCCTGAAAAGTCGATAAGCTACTCATCTTAATTCGGAGACCAACCTTGGTTAAAGTCGAGTATTGTTTGTGCTACTAGATACAAACTGAGCAAATATTTTCATTGTGTCTAGACATCGCATTCTAATTAGCTAAATGAGCCTTAAAAAGTTATAATATAATTTAATCTTGCAGTATTATTGACATAAATAACCTTCAATCAATCTGCCCAATTCAATCAACTTGTCCCAAGGCGTTCGGCCTACCAGTCTAACCTGATGCAGTTTTTTGGGAATGCCATCTTGCATGTCAACCTAATAGGTTGTCGGCTGCCTAACCGGACTATTGCCTGTGATAATCCTAATAAATTAAGATTACCAGCCAGGGCTTAAAAACTTAAAACTAGATAGCGACTGCGCGCACCCTCTTTGGGGTACGGACCTTGGATTGTACTGAAACTTACCGGATCCAGCTGAATACCAGTATTTTATATGAAGGGACTGCATATCTGACCTCCACAACCTAGTTACTAGGTAGCAGTGGCGAAAGCGCCATATAACACGATTCCTACCGGCTTCCCTTCGGGGATTCGCATCGGCAACTCTATCGCTATAAAAAATAGCACGTCAATAGTGGCTACTATTGTCAATAAATATAGATACACTAAGGATATTTAATTCACCGTAACATTCAAACAAAAAAACGGTTATTTTTAGCTTCGTATTACAACAAAAATGTTCTAAATTAACCCGGCGACAAAACGTCATAATCGGGAACTAAAAATTCATACAACAGCGATCCCGTAATTATGTCACTTAAGGTCACGTGGTACCGTTTGATATGGACCAGAGCAAGCCGCTGTACAAAGGGTTATGATGGCAGAGACAGATATAGAAAAATGCGCCATCGAGAACAAGATGAAGAAATATTGCACATTTTATTAGGTTGTCAGCTGTTCAATTTTATTGTATTTAATTCTTTACATTCCTATATTAATTTTAGAATGATAGTAAGTATTCTTTATTTATAACTCAGTAAGTTAAAGACGACTTCGCTTCGGCTTCCCTCTTAGAAAAATTGACACCTCGCCGCTGCTAGGTAAACCCCGTTAGACTTTAGGACGTCTAACGACCCGCAATGAATGACAGCGGTTGGCCTCGATTATATGTATTGGATGGTCACCCATCCACGAACCAACCGCGGCACGAGTAGCTTAACCTTCGATCGACCAGTGTGGCTGTTATTATTAAGCCACAAGCCCCGCCTAACAGTCACCTCCTGTCAGTCACTTTGCTATTGATAAAAGTAATTAGTTTCAGTAAAAATCACGGTCTCTTTCAAAATTACTGCATTTGTTTTGTATTTCTAAGTTTTCGGGCAACAACAATCTTTAGAATTCTTTGTTTGCTCTTCAGACGTAAATCACCGCGACTAAACACCATTTAACTATATCAGTTTTCTTTTGTGAAGATATTTTCAGATTTTCCACACATTCGAATGTGGACTCTGTTGAATTCTTTTTTTGTGTGCTGGTTGCTTTGCTTCACAGCAAAATCCTTTTAGCGTTAGGTGGAAAACAATGTAGCGAAGGTCCAAAAAATTGGGTAGAATTAAATTCGCAACACAGTCCGTTCAATAAGTGTCACAGATACATGTTACCCGAACGTTCTAGGTAGTGATTGATCGGAGCTTCGTTTTCGGTTTCGGCCATTTCCGGCCAAAATATCATGAATCGGCCATAACACAGCCGAAGCTTCGTCCAAGCCGAACATCATAAGTTTGTGAATTGTCGCACATCATTCGACCTACTTCGTAAAACTCGGCAATAGCAGGTGACGTTCTGCTAACTTCGGGGTGAATCGAGTCCGCTCCTGGTTTCACTCAGCTGGTATATACGGACGCGGTTTTGTTTAGAAAACAAGGTTATGTTGTATTTTTTCACACGCATTCAGTGGAAATAATGATATTTTTGAATGGCTTCATTTTCTTTTTCGGCCGAAAAGAGTGAATAAAGCCGAAACTCCTTTTACTTTTTCGTCTTAAAAATTTTTAGTCGGACACTACTTCGGGACCAATTTCAAGTTATCGAATGAGCGTCCATACGTACATCACGCTATACAGAAAAAAGGTGCAAACGTTCGTTGGAACAGTTCCGCTATTATTCACGTATGGAGTGAGCAATAACTCAGAGGGCCGGAACACCTGTTCTTCTATAGCAAACAAACGGCGAATGATCGAAATTCATGCTGAATCGGATAGTGTCGTGACAAAAGACTGATGCGATTCCGTGTTGCGACACGCTGCTAGTTATCGTTTTACATCATTCTTTTTTTTTTTGGAACGGTTACAAATTCGTTTTCATATTGTGGATTTGCGACTTTCGAGTTTTGTTTCTTGGTTATATTTTTCTGTTCCATAAACTCTCGACGATATATTATTACGTCCGAGGATCCTTCCTTGGACGTAATAATATATCGTCGAGAGTCTCTTCTTCTTCTTCTTAGATCTTCTTTTGGAAGATGATTAAACATAATTTGTACTTTTGTTTCCAAGCGAACTCTTTTTTTAACCTATTTTTCGTCGCCCGCGTGTGTGTCGCATATTATGGAAAATATAAGTACCGAGATATAAAGTGGCCTTTCTCCTAACCCAGTTCATGGTCTTCCTGTGTGTCAAATTTAATCTTTCTTTTTAGAAAAAGTCTATGCATAGTTTTGACTTCGTTAATATTTTATCATACGAAATGTATAGATATTCATATTTCGCTGATAAATGCAGTAGCACGTTTAGCAAGAAAGGTCCATGGGATATTTTCTTCGTGTCAATGGAGTAACATGACAAGCGAGCGATGTTACATCTGCAATAACATTGCAGATACGATAGTTCACCATCCTATGACAACATAAAGGGACTAATCCCTTTGTTGTCATAGGATGCTTACCTCTTTACTCTTCCTTAGCCCCTTGGCTATGTTTCGTCAGGTATGGTATATGCTATGGTTACTGAAAAAGGCCTCATTGAATAGTCCGTTCACACTTATTTTACCGCAGATTTTCCGTCACTGCCAAAATCAAACTGATCTTTGTTTTGGCAACAATAAGGTTGCTTTAGGGTTGCTGCCCTTAACAAGTTTGTCAATATCACAGTGATCTTTATCTTCGTTACATTAAGGTTGCTGCTGTCAGAGGTAAAATAACTGCATAGCCAGCCTCGTAATCTCTTTTCCATCCTAAGGTTGAATATCACTTGCACGTCATACACCTACAAGGTCTATTTGTGTATGTGACAGTTAGATAGTTTCAGCCTTAGTGAACTTGAAGAGCGAAGAAAGAGAGAGGTTGAATACGATACGATACCTATGAAGTGTAAGGGGTCAAAAAACAAGGTAAAATAATAACAAAATATTTAATTAAAATACAAATATGTGGTACAATGTCCGCGAGGAAGGTGTGTCGCCCGCACGTTGCTATGTTCGCAGTCGTTAACTTCACGACGATTCTCGAGCGCCATCTATTGCCTTAGAGTAGGTACTAGCAAAAGTAGTGCTTGCGCTTTGTAACTAAAATTATGCAACTTTAATGTTTGGTCACGTCAGAATCACATTTTGATAAATAAGAAAAATAGACTTATGTTCCAAACAGGATGGCGAAAAAAACCCGTAGGGATTAAAATATCCTGTGTAGATAATAGCATTTTGTGTCTGTTCAATGATGATATGGAAATTATCAAAAGACGTATATCCTACATCACATTCTGTATCCATACAATGATTAAAGTCTCTGCTGGAATATAAATACTATCTAATACCTTTAAACGAGCAATTCTTGTATATATCGGATTAAAGATATCTTTATTTCCCATAAGAAAGAAATTTCACTTACATGAGAAATATTTTACATAATAAAAAAGTACATTGTTGATGTTACGTACAGTTTTGGTAGGCAGACAATAAGATTAAAAAATACAACACAGAAATAGTCAAAAAGTGTAGGGTAATCTCTAATATAGTGAATACAGCTAAAATGTAAACATACACGGAACGCGCGCAACTAGATGTGGTATGCAATGTACTAAGGTACGCTCGCTATATTTTTATTAAACATATGTAATTTTAAATGTTTCTTAAATATTGACATCGTTTGTGCATTCTTGATATTATTTGGTAGCTTGTTATACAATTCAGCACCTTCGTACATCACATTTTTTTATATGCATATATATAATCTGAATCTCGGAAACGGCTCCAACGATTTTGATGAAATTTAGTATGCAGGGGGTTTCGGGGCAATAAATCGATCTAGCTAGGTTTCATTTTTAGAAAACGATATATAATTTATTTATTTTGTTCACTTCAAGTAACAACAGTGTAGCCCTGGCTATTGTACTAGGAATTCCTGTATCACAAGAGGTAGACCTCTCAATTTACAGGGTATATGATATAGAAGCGAGATAGACAAAAATGAGATAGTAGGTTTACAAAAATATAAGTGAAAATAATATTAATAATTAAAAACGAGTAAATGGTAGAAAAATAAAAAAATGAATAAATTACCACTACGTTCTATGGAAAGTAAGGGTAAGTGTGGATGGGGTGTATTTGTGTAAGTGGTGTGTGTGGTAAATGTGACTGGGTATCACATGTAACGCTACCGAATAGATGTTCTATTTCTTCATAGTAGTAATTTTCTAGCCAGTCAATAATTGTTTTTTTAAATTGGTAGTTGTTTAGATTTTTGAGATGTTTGCTCCCCTTTTCTTGGCCAAATTTGTTGTATAGACGTGGGGCAACATAGTGGTAGTGTTTGCTAGCGAAGACGCTCTTGGTACCTTGAACTGGGCATCTATCAATCGTCTTGGTTGAGATAGGCAGACTCTACTATGCTTTGGAAACGTTTTTACATTCTTCTTTGTCGTGTCGATGTCACGACAGTGTATTAAATGTTGGCCCAAAACTTCGCCACTTCCACGGCATTGTCGCTGATAGCAGAACAGAGGTCATTCATCATGGCATTTTTTGGGGCCCAGAAGGCAGGACAGGGTAGGAAACAGTTTATGCGACAGTTCCACATCCTCGTAGAGATAGCCTCACTTTGCGAGGTTGTAGTTGCATCTTCCCACTTGGAGGCGGTTTAGTGGCTTCCAATTGGGTCACGGAAGGTTGAACCCTTCGGTAAGATGCTTGCTTTGTAGCGAGTATTGAACGAGTAGAGGCGCACAGAAAGATGTAACCTTTTCTCCTAATGTTTTTCTCAATTTTGAAGAAAATCATGTAAAAATGATTGAGTAAATCTACCGAGTACCTACGAACCGCATTTACCATTTTCTGCAGTACCAAAAATATAATTTTAATCCAATCTCGAAACGATTCCGTTCCGGACCATCCTCTACGGACTTACTTCACGTACATGTCATTTGAGTTTATATTGCTTGTAAAGAAAGGTATTAGGAACTAGTAAGATAAACCGAACTAAACTCATATCTTCGTGCCTTATAGCTTAGTTTCCTAGAAGCTTATTGTATTGCAACTGAGATAGTTTCCTTAGCACATAAGCTCAACAAACAGAGCTCTTCCAAGATTTCTAAGCAATATGTTCGATTCAAATTGTCTTTATTGATTCTATGGTGCTTCAAACGTGTATTGTGTGTTGAATCTTTTCTATATACCTCATTAGTTTGTTTATATCTTCTCCTTAATTAATGGTTTTATGTTATTGATTGCATTCCCAACATTTATTTACTCCTTTATTTACAGAGTATGTTATTTTGTTTTAATGTATCGTTTTCCGAAATGCCTTTGCTTACTTACGGATTCTGTTTTTTTTTTTAAATCAAGGTATTCCGAGAATCCGTCGTACCAATATTCCGTTAATTTTGTTTCATTACTTAAAAAGTCTTTTTACCAGTTTCAATTCGTTTGTAGCCATCTGTGCAAGCATCGCTCTCCCATTTTAGACATGTTTCATGCCTTGCACATAATTAAGAGCATAGACTAAAATGAACTGTAACATGGCTATTAACGTCCGTCATAATTCGCCTCGCTAGACCTCACTGGAACATCTATAAAGAAGTCACATAAACTTGTTTGTTTACGTTGTTTCTCAAACGTACTTTAATTATCCAAGTTGGCTGACGTAAAGACCTGTTTCATGAAGGCAATGGTGATTTACTACGATAGCACCGCCCTATATAGCCGAAGATATTCTCCTCCCCACTCGGCCCTAACGTTTGCACCTACGAGAATAGATTTTAATAGTGGCACGGTAAATTTACTCCTTTTATGGCGGTCGTAAACTGTACGAAAGAGTTAAACAACGATTTGCTGCAACCACAAATAGGCGGTTTTACAGCGTTCTGTACCTACATATTCCGGAATCGAAGATTTTGAGATCGGGAGTACTTTTATCCGGAACATGATTGTGTAAATATGGGATTGGGAAGTTTTAAGGGCCCCGTGATGTTCCCACGCATGACTCGCTACGCGTAAGTACTCGTAGTTGGAACGTATGTTAGAACATAAGTGGCAGTAAAAGGAGAAACTTTAACTTACCCAACTTGTATTCTCACCGTGAAGGCGCGTTTTATAGTTATGTGCTTGTCGAAATGAATGGGCTTCTTGTATGTTGTTATGGATACCGAAAACTTGCATAATTCTTGTTTTATTATTGAGGAGCGTAAATAATAACGTAAAGAAAGAAGAAAATTTTTGGTACACGCATAGGAAATACAAACAGTGCAAAACACTATCGGCTTCAGTACCCTAGCAAACCATAAAATGACACCTGTAATGAAAAATTTGAAAATGTTTGCAGCCGCCGTCTTGAATTTTCATTTTGACTTCAATGTCGCCTTAGCATCACTAAAAATGACACCCATGATAAGGAATTTGAAAATCTTCGCAACCGCCATCTTGGATTTTCATTTTGACCATACTGTTGGTTTCAGCCTCGAAAACCATGAAAATTCTCTTTTTGTCTTTAACTTTTATGTAAAATGAAAACTGGCATGGAGGAAAACTTTACTCCTACCATAAGCTGTGTTTAAGAACTCCGTTCCAAAGCGTAGCTTAAGTTGAGTGTAACATAGACACATTTTCGCGGTTGCGAATACTAGGTACTGGATTGGTTGCTTTAAATATAACTTCCGAAATGTGAGTGTACTACCTTTGCGTAACCATTCGAAAAAAACAAGCCTACGTTATTATGTTTTGTGTATATAAAAGCATTGGTGGCCTAGGGGTAACGGTAACTTATTTTATCATTACTGCTCTCAGGGCCCAGAGACAAAACACATTTCTGTTAGCGTTCAATCCAAACGCTACGCCATAATGTATGGGAATGTCATTATCTGCGGAAAGGACACGACGTAATCTTTGCGCAGGGAATGTCATTCCTGTACATTTTGGTGTTGAGAAATGTGTTTTGTCTAGGCCTGCTAAACGGTGAAGGAAAACATCGTGAGAAAACCGGTATGTCCTAGAACCAAAAATTCGAAGATATGTGACATCTACCAACCCACACTGGGCCCATATGGTGGATTACGGCCCACTCCCTCTCACTGGGTCCCAGCAGTGGGGAACGCTATAGGCTGTTGATGATGATGTATTTCTTATTACTCAAATGTTTAATAATTATTCAATCGAGTCTCTAATATTACAAACACGATGTTTGCTTCAAGTAACGTGAATTCCTGTATCGCTATCATAATATTAAATTACGCAGAAATATTCGAACCAATTGTCTCCTCTTATTACATAAATGACATGTTATTGTTAACACCACACTTGTGATTCTAATTAATTTTTGTTGCCGAGTAGGGCAATTAAATCTCTTATAAATTAGTGCAATGAATTAAGTTGGGGGCGATCTGTAGCCCACATTAATTTATCTAATTTCATCACTCTGGTCCGTTGTTTTAAGCGAGCGGCTCTTTATTTGAAGGATTACGGTTCATGGCGTTAGCTTAGCCACACAGATATAGTTCAGAAGGTTAGCTTCATCACCTGCACATATCCCAATCAATTTGGGGTCTGCGCAACATGTATTTTTCTTCACCCGTCTCTCCACTAGTCACAATGTTTACTCTAGGATGCATATCCGGTATGGCTCGCAATCCTTCCCTATCCTAAAGGCACGCCTTCGCCTTTCGCTACCATTACTGCGCCCACCTGTCTACTCCTTGGTATGCAATGGTCTCTGTAGTACCATGAAACATGAGGTTTCAAGGGTTAGTGCAAATCTTGGGGTTCGATTAACCGAGTCTGGTCAAACCACGCTGGAGTCAAGTGAGCAAGTGTTTCGTACGTATATCAACATTACAAAGTTCACATTCGTTTGAGATGTGTACTTTATTTGGCCAAGGAAAGTCGAAGTGCAGTCTGTGAATCTTGCCCATAGACGCGTCCATCGGGCTGTTATAGACTGAAAAGTGCTGTAGCACCAAGAAACCTCAGCCAAATACAAGTCGCAAATGCAGCGCTTGCATTCGTTGTACGTGAACCATGTCTATGTGTACGTGCATTTTCGCTCGTTGCACGAAGTGGACCTACTGTAGTTACTATCCTGTGTCCTCATGGTTTATTCCTGAATCATTCTTGTGTTCACATAAAACGTAATTAATTAGTATAATTCAAATTCCATTTGTAGGCTTCGCGTAGGTTTTTATCGATAATGGCGTAAGCTTATATTACTTGCAATTTAACTTAATTTAATTTAATCTAGAACACAGCAAATCTGTATCTTAATATATTTTAACTACATATTAATATAAAAAGCAATTTAAATTTTTGAGCTTTTTGTAGATTTTAATATTGAGGGTAACTAGTAGCAGATCTAACTTGCAGCGTTAAAAAGATAAGTTAAGTATGTTTTGTATAATAAAGAATAATCTACGTCTAAAAATACTGTAGAAAAATAATAAATGCCCAAAATGTTGTAAAACTACAAACGAAGGTATTATATTTTCTATTTTTTTACTCGATAAGAATGAAAACTTATTGACCTGTGTAGGGCAAAAGGTGAAAAGTGAAGGACTGACTTTGAGGGTTTCATTATCTCTCGCAGACAGGCTTATGTGGTCTGACATTTTGACACTAAATACCTACATTCGCTTTTGTTTCGCGGTATCAAATTCATTAGTTTGACTTTAATTTGATAAAAAGTCTTGCGTTTGCTGTGATAATAAAAAGTGAAAAGGCCCAGTTGGCTCTATTTGCCGACGTTACGACCATTTACTATATAGGTCATGAGAGCTCCTTTCTATGTCCAAAACGACATTCTCTATCTGGATCTCAGAATGCCCACTATCCAGCAGTTCATGAAACGTCTCTCAAAGCGTTTCTTTGACTCAGCTGTGAAGTATCCCAATCCCCTCATCGCGGCGGCCGCCCGCTACACTCCCTCCCGTATTAATTAAATTCGCCGACCGTGGCATACTCTCACCATTCCCCACGACGCTACAACTCTCCTTCAGGAGAGTAGTAAGCTTACCAGCACCCTCAGGGTACACGGTCGCAAACCACCATCCTTCCATCCTCGCTGCCGAGGCCCGTCGCGACGTCCCGTTCAATGTCCCTCCCGTCCTTTGCTCGAGCCGCTGAGCCTGTACTATTAAGTACGTCCCCTAATAATAATCAGTCCAATTCAGTTTGTCCCCTAATGCCCTCTACCATCGATGCCCTAAGCAGAAGCCCGTACCCTACAGGGTTTTTTTTTTGGGTGGGAAATCATCAAATGACTTCTCCCGCTCTGGGTGGAGCAGGAGGGCGTGTCAGACTTTTACTGACTAAAACCCACCCGTGTTCCCTCAGTTGCCTGTGTGCCAGGGGCTGCGGTATCTCTTTCGAAAAACCCGGACCCCTGGCAGGCATCGGCCCTTGCGGGCCCCATCAGTTCTTACTGACATCTCTTTGAGGCGCGCGTGGAACACAACTCGCCGTCGACCCGGGCTTGGTGATTACCGGACAGCGAGCTACCCATTACTCGCCGTCCGCAAGCCCGCACCTACTGTGGCCGGGAATCAGCCTGGGATTCCCGACGCCCAGGGTCTCCTGCTAAGGCTACGGCCGTGAGACCGCATGTACTGCCTCTCCCTCACGTGCGCCGCCTCACCCTACAGGGGTTAGCCCTTAGCGAGCAGTCGTTCTGGTTTTTTAAACCCTGGCTGGTAATCTTAATTTATTAGGATTGTCACAGGCAAGTCCGGTTAAGCAGGCGACAACCTCATAGGTTGAACTGCGAGATAACAATTAATAATTTTGACTTTGAGTGGGAGAGCAGTGGTGGCCTAGAGGTAACGTAGTTGTAGGTCGAGGGTTCGAACCCAGACAGGCTTACTGTAAATTACTTCACCATGCTGCTCTTAAACCGGTGAAGAACAACATTGTGAGGAAACCGGCATGTTCTAGAAGCAAAAATTCAAAGATAAGTGACATCTACCAACCCGCATTGGGCCCGAGAGAAGGCCTGTGTCCCAGCAGTGGAAATATTATAGGCTGATTATGTGATCAAGATTATGTCTGGACTTTAAAAGAGACTCAGACCTCTGAGTTTGTTTCGGCGTCTCTTCTCAGAGTAGTCAGATAGGAAACGTCTACCTCCATCTAGTTTTTTAAATATAAATGACGATTAAAAGTGTTTGTACAAACCTAGTCCATCATCTGCTTAGCCTTTTCGGCTAAGTTCGTTTCCCCTCTAACCGGATGCAGATGAATACCAGTATTTTACATGGAGCGACTGCTTATCTGACCTCCAGAACCCAGTTACTGGGTAATACGATACCCCTTAGTAAGACTAGTTGTCAGACTTTCGGACTTCTGACGACTGTCAAAGATCCAAACAAACCTACTTAAGAGAAATAAAATCATTCATTAGGCGTTCACCGCATTCTTAGGAAATTCTAGTATAAGGTAAAACTTACGGGCTTTATTAACTAATCTAAAGGTTTTGCTGCATTTATTAATTTAATAATTAATTGCTGCCATATTTTTACTAGCAATCTATTAACACAAGAATGAAATGAAAAATATAATTGAGTCTTAAAAAATCCAATGTAAACAAGACACCAGTACGAAACCCATAAAGTAAATGATGTTTTTATATTTGTTTACGCAGCCTCATTTTTATGTAATATAAGGCAGTATAAAGTTTTACGAAATAACGTTGTTGCTTGAAGAAGTACAGTTTTTATGAGCTCGTTACTCATTCCGGTTGATGGATACTTATGTCCCCCAAGTCTTGCTTGAAAAGAACTTGAATCTAAGTACTACACTCAATCTGCTTAGGCTTTTTCCAACTGTGTTGGGGTCGGCTTCCAGAGTGATCAGATGCAGCTGATTACCAGCACTTATGAAGTTTCTGCCTATCAGACCTCCACAATTCAGTTACTGGGTAACACGATACTCTTTTTGATTTTTGGGCTTCTGACTACCCGTAAAGATTGTAAAAGATTTATAAATGATAAGGACCAACGGCTGAGCGTGTTTCCCGAAACACGGAGTGGCCTCGACTCGATATTTAATGGATGCTCACCCACCATAAGGCTTAGCACGAGCAGCGATTTGTCGACGGAAGAATAGACATGACTATTAACTAAATGATGTACTCCTTAATAGGTGATATTCTTTTAGCATAATTTGTACGTGTCCTTGGCAGGACAAGTAAGCTGTGTCGACGAAAACTGCGTTTACTTATTTGAGATTTTTTGGTAAATGTTAAGTTTGTGTGAATGTTTCCATCCATTACTTTTCTAATCAAGATACAAGTGTTATACACATAAAGTTGTTTGATATTCATCAGTTTTGTTTCTTTAAAAATTTCGTTCGTTGGTGCCAAGTACGGATAGCGAAACAGTGTCTTTATGATCCTGTTCCGCATTCTTTGCAGTTCCTGTAGCTTTCTTTTACTAGCGCTACCCCAGATTTTTATGAGATATATTAAATGTGATTTGACAAGTGAATTGTAAATGTTTAAACACAGTTTTTTGGGTTTACATAAACTTATATTGAGGAGTGAGCCAATAAGTGAGGAAATTTTACTTCTAATGTAATTTAAATTTGCTTGTTCCATGTTAAACAATTTTCGATTCTAAGGCCAAGGCATTTTTCGTAGGTTTTTTTCTCTAATGGAATGGTGCCTAAAGCCAATGGGTTATGCAGCGGATTTTCTTTATTTTTGGGTTTAAAGATAATGTAACTTGTCTTTGAAATGTTTACAGTTAGCAAATTTTGTTGGAACCATTCAAACAGTCTTGGGCTCGTGAAATAGCGTTACGAACATTCGTTTCGAATAAAACAAGCATTTTGTCATCTGCGTATAAAGTTAAATGAAAAATAATAACGTTCCCAATATGGATCCTTGCGGGACTCCACATGTGATAGGTAAAGCATTACTTTCAACATTATTTATCTTGACTACTTGGGCTCTATTTGATAAGTAAGATTTGAACATTTTAAGTGCATCGCCTGTGATACCAACGTTTTCTAGTTTCTATAATAGCAGCTTGTGACTTACGGTATCCAAGGCTTTTTTAAATCGATAAACACACCCAAAACAATATTTTTCTTATCTATATTATCTCTGATTTTTGTCATCAGCTCAATAGTGGCTGCAGTGGTATTATTTTTAGCTCTAAATTCATACAATATTGGCGTTGCGACATAAAATTAAGAGTCCAAGTAATTTAACAGACGACTGTGTATTATTTTCTCTAAATTTTTGGATATTATTGGTAGCACAGAGATCGGGCGGTAGTTTCCGGGGTCGGTTTTAGGACCCAATCGGTGTCAACTTTGCAATCTTGAGGGTGTCTGGAAATTTCCCGACACTCATGAGTTTATTAACATAATGTGCCAAACTATTTGAGATTAAATTTTGAAAACTTTTTATGACTTTCGTGCTTATTCTATCTATACCGCTACTTGAATTTGGATCGAGATCATTTATAATTTTAGTAATTTCATCAGCAATACATGGATCCAATGACAAAAGTTCTTGTTTTTTTTTTTGTTTTTTTTTAGAGTTTGATAGCATATCCGGTTGAGGTGTCATGACATTTTTTCGGTATTCAGTCTGCCAGTATAGATTCTAATGTAGAAAAATACTTGTAAAAAACCTCACAAATTTTGTTTGTAACTATATTAGCATCGACTAAAAGCTTTGAAGGAGCACCACTTTGTTTTATTTTATTTTTAGCTAAATTATTTATAAGTGATCATGTTTTTTGGAGTTATTAGCACAATTTGTAAATAGTTTGTAGTAGTATGAATTGTTCGTATTTTGTATTAATTTAGCAATTCTTTCTATCATTTCTTTTTAATTATTTTCTAATAACTAATTTTCCTGATCACTCTTGTGTTGTATCCATAAATGATTTCTTTGGCTGATTCCAGTAATTATGCCTTTGTTCATAATACTTTATTGTCTTCTATGCACTGGTTTATCTGTGATTCTAGTTCACTGTAGTTGTTTGACATCGTCTTCTATTCCATATGATTTCATCGAAGTATATAGTTTCTTGTTGTAATCTATTATTTCGTAATTTAGGCGTATTTTGGGAGGAGGTTACAAATTGTTTCTTTGTAAGTATATTCGCTTGTGATTTGACATGGATGAGTTGAAAATAGTCAACGCTGAAATGTTATTTTTTTAAATTTGTACTCACATGGTCTAGGATTTATAAGGATCTAGACAAAGATCGTTAGAAACGAAAGACTAAATCACAGATTATAGAAGGATATCTATGGTGCGATGTCAAAAATGGAGAAACGAAATGTCACTTTGTATTAAAAAAGCACTGTCTATTCTTCGTAGAAATATAAAGCGTCATGCTTAGCCTGCAGGTAGTTTAACCTTCGACCAACCTGGACGGTTATTATTATTAGGTTATGAATCTTTCCAGAAAGAATCTGAGTCTACATAGTGTATAGAAAGCTTGGAACAATGTGCAAACAGCTGTTATCCAGTCTGTTAAGTTTTGCAATAAATAAAACTTGGTGTGTTTGCTTGTACTAAGGTACTGTGTCTAATGAGATGCGATGCGAAAGGCAGTAACAATTATCTACCGTTGTTTACGTTTATTTTCAGCATCTGTTTTGTCTTAGTCTGAGCTTGGCTCTGAAGTAACTAAATATCAAGAGAACTCCTGAAGGTTAATTGGGAGAAGGGTGTTACGACCGATAAATTAGATAGCTAGAATACTTTAAATTGTAAGTTATTAACTTAAAGCAAATTACATATTACAAATAAAAATTATTATCTAAAAAGAGCTCGAAATACAACTTCCTGCATCACTCTTCTTTACACTCATCACATAATCAGCCTATAATATTCGCACTGCTGAGACACCTCCTCTTTGTGAGGAGTGACCAATTGATCATTCTATTTTTGCCTGAGCAACCGGCACCAAGTTCGTTATACTCCCGTAGATGTCACTGCTTGCGGTAGCGTCGGGGGTCGGCTTACCACCTTCCCAAAAATATGGCGAGGGGTAATGGCTGATCTTTGCGTTATGCACGTGAACGGGTGCTGCTTGTGGTGACTGGTCGTCTTGCTGACCATGATTTTGTTATTGTTACTAATAATTACCTACCTGATTATTTATTTTACGTCAACGGTCCTAGGTTATTATTTGTGGTCTCGAGTTGTAACACGGGTCGTAACAGCTATGTGAAATTAATCCAGCATTGTCATTTTATTTGTCCGTATATTGGCATATGATTAATTATTTAATTAATGTTCTGTGTCTTGTAATGTTTATTACTTTGCCTATGTATGTATAGAATCAAGTCTATCCGACTAAACAGACAGCTGTGCTGCTAGGGAGTTTGTTGCGTCTTATGTATTTTGACATTCGAAAAGTGCTGATTCTCAGCCTAATTTGAATAAATGTCTTTTGATTTTTGATTTTGATTTTGACACTTAATCTACCACGCAGGCCCAGTGCGGGTTGGTAGATTCGGCTCCCTCAAGAAGAGGGGACCTGTATCCCAGCCGTGGGAACGCCACATAAATTTTCTGAGATTTGGTGACCCCGGGGGTCACAGGTATGTGTGATCCTGGTGTGACGTCATATATTTTATAATATTAAATAAACCTTATAAAATTGATACACATACTAGTAAAAACTCACATTTTTAACTCGCTACAAAATGGCGTCCGAACTAATGTGGGTATGTGGGTGGGTGTGGGTATGTGTGGTATGTGTATGTGTGTGTATGGTAATGTGTGTATAATAAATAATGTGTATGTGTAATGTTTTGACGTATTTATTTAGAGTAGAATTAGACTTTTAATACTTTTAATTTAAAGCTGATTCAAACAGACGCGACGCTACGTGACGCCTGTTTGCAGGTGTCTTTACAGATGGCTCTATAAAGGTAGATTATACTCATAGCAGCATACAAACAAATCAAGGTATTACAAGCTATGGAAGGCCATAGACGGAATACTCCATACACTAGCCAAGCGATCATTGTCCTGTCTGGCACATGGCGCCGAGATTATAACTTGTTTACCAAAACCCTTTTACTAAGTAACGGTCCACATAAAAAGCGATAATATTTGGCAACAATAAGTTCATGTAACCGGCCTGTCATTGAACCAAGGAGACAATGCGTAGGATACAGATTTGAGATTACATACACAATAATTACTTATTATTATATTTAGGGTATTATATTGAGGGAATTCTTATCGAATAACACTTTCTCATACTATAGGCATGAGAATGTGTCGTTGGATGTGCTCCTAAAATGTTAGTACAGATTTAAAAATTAAAAATAATACACCGTGAAATTTAAATGGTTGTTTTCCCGCGGCAGAACAACTTGCCATAAGGAGTACTTTCGAAGCATACAGTAAAATAAAATAAAAAAAGATATTTTTGTATTAAAATAATTTAAAAAATATTTATCAACTCGATAAAATACTACTCAATAGTAACACTAGAGGTAACTTGTAGGTACTACTCGAATTGCACGCACCTCCGACAAAGGGAACAGCAATGCATAAATGTTTAAAGCAAAATAAACTCTCGCACGTGGTGATTTTTGACAATGGTTAATCTGGCATTTTTTGTTTCTAATATTTTATTTATTTTTAAAACGACTGTACTACCAAGACAAAACCATTTCGCTGCGGGAAAACAACCATTAAAATTTCACGGTGTATATACAGGTTAGCGGGGCATCGACGCACGTGCAAACTATAACCAAAATTTCAGCACATGATACTAGAAATTTTTCGTCAGTTCTCAAAAAGTATCTGTTGTGTCGTGGAAAAGTGCAACACCTACGCGGTCAGAATATGTGGGACCGCAATTTCTTTCTATCTGACGAGAAATTTCAACGCAGGGGGTTTCAGAATCATGAACTGAACCATGGTAATAGGTTGCACGTCGACGTCCCTGCCAGCCTGTATTTAATAAAATAACTAGCAAATTGAAAGCCAGTATTATTTTATAAGTTAGAAATATTTTATTAAATTAATCACCAGGTTATAAACTTATTTTTTTTAGATTTTCTACGATGAACGACTTTGGAGCGTTAATTAACCAAATTATAACATAGATTTCCACGCGAACGAAGTCGCGGGCGGAAACTAGTAAAATAAAAACTAAGAATTTTTGTCCGTTTGTCTGGATGTATGTTCTTGATTGACGCCAAAACGACTGAACGGATTTGGCTGAAATTTGGCACATAGATAGTTTATAACCTGGATTAACAGATAGGGTACTTTTAATCCCGGTAGTACGCCCCCGGCTACTTTTCGACATCCACACGGGCTAAGCCGGGAGCAAATAATAATTCGGATTTTTTGATTAGTAAGCTATCATTTTGTGGTAATTTATTACTCTATTTCCGTAACACAGAAACTACAATAACTACCAAAACTCTTACCATTAAAAAAAAATTAAATCAAAGAAATGTTTATTTGTTTGTGTGAGTAAATACTTTTAAGACATTTATACACGTCAATATTTTAAAACTAGGTGGCCGGTATTTCCTAGCGGACCGATCCCTGAGAAGAAATACCGAAACAAATTTAGAGGTCATGGTCTCTTTTCAAGTCCAAACAATATCTTATTGAGATTTTATGTGTCTCTAACAATGCAGGGGAATTTCTGGGAGGGTTATTACGCTATAAGAACGCTATAAGAACGCTATAAGAAAGCCTTTGAAGACACAGCCATTGCAGGAGCTCACCTGTTCCAACAGACGGCATGTATGCATCAGTCATCGTGCAGCTCCACCCTTTTGATCCTAACTCTAACCACACGTTAAGAGATAGATGTCCCGTGTTAACCATGAACGCAAACCCAATAGCATGTTACTATAAACGGTCATAAGAAATATTGCCACAATTACCACGCTGAGCAAATATCCTAGTGCAGGGATGACGGACCAGTGGCACGCGTGAATTTAGTGGTACGAAACAAAATAATTTGGCCACGGCAGCCTAAGTCACAGTAACAAACACAGAAATCTGAACGTGATAATTTCATCTTCTTATGCCCAAGTCGTTACTTTCAGAAACCGTACCTATGTCGCATGATTCCAGTTCAGTTTGCATTCTGCTAAAAGTAATTTATGAACCTAGTACTAGACACTAGAAGTTGCACTAGTTTGTTCCTTCACATAAATAAGGTGGTGTGATTTTGATTACTGGATGATAGTACAAGTCCATTTCTGTTTGCTAATAAAGAGTAGGTACCTGTTATTGTGAGATTATTTGTTGGCACGTAAATGCTATTTATATATATATATTTTAAATGGCTCTTAGAGGTTTAGAGGTTCGCCATCCCTGTCCTAGTGGGACAAACTACTAGCTTAGCTACTGACTAGCTAGCTTACTTTGACGAATGTGGAATCCATATAATAACGTTGAAATATTGTGATCTAATTTCGAATAATTATTTGACTTTTGAGATCTATTTATTAGTACCGATGTCTGTTCTCGCCCTGAATTCGAATCTCAAAATACAACCTGTATTATTGTCCTAGTTTAAAAAAAAAGATTCTAAATCAAAATATTTTATGTCACATAAAACTACATCATGGGCACTTATGAAACGTCTGAAGCTAGGTGCTCGGTTCCAATTGGTCGTTTCTTATGGAGAAGAGCTGGCAAGAAACTCCACGGTTAGTCTTTAAAAAATAATTGCGATATACAATGTTTCATATTACAGTGTTAATAGGTACGGGAGGACAGTTTAGGCCTATCAACAAGTACCAGGTACTTAATAAAATAGAAAATGGTATACAAAGCTACAGTCTACAAGGCCTGCAAAACGTCACATTCATAAAATTAGTTCCAAACTAACGATAGAGCCATGTCCCTCATATTAGCGAGTGCTCGAACAATACTTAGCGTATGCAAATAGGTACCTCCTAACTATTGTTGATTCAAATAACTAGTTTGTATGAAATTACACGCGAATTGTACTACTCCTTAGCAACAGCAGAATTCGCCAGTGAACTGGTTTGACCGCTTCATACGTTTATTTACAAATTAATGACGGAAATCGGTTCAATGTCCTCTTATGCCAAAACTCGAGCACATTCGAGTAATGTTATGTTACATTTCGGATTAAAGCATCCTAAAGATGTTGATTTACGTAGTTTTAAATCTTTCATTTTAAACTCTCGGTTTTAATGTAAGGCTTTCGCATTAAAAACGGTGTTTTATACGGATTTTGGCATGTTGAAATACGGTTGTGTATAAACACAGTCGCGACGGAATGCGAGTGCAGTTGACGGGGTGCCAACTAGGCCTATAGACGACGCTGAATTAAATTAAATACTAGGTTGCACGCGAAAACTGGGATATTATTATCTTGCTTTGTGTGTCATCTTTGTTTTACGATTTGAAATATTCATAATCAGACTATATGTCCCCACTGCTGGGACACATGCCTCCTATCTTCGAGAGGAAGTGGGCTGTAATCTACCCCGGGGGCCCAGTGCGGGTTGGTAGATGTCACATGTCTTAGAATTTGTGGTTCTAGACTCTGTCGGTTTCCTCACGATGTTTTCTTTCGACGTTTTGAGAGTACTGGTGATGAAATGATTATACGAAGTAAAGCGTCTGCCTGGGTTCGAACCTACGCCCACCACTGCTCTGAACTCTCACTGATTTTAGATGTAAGGTCGAAAGACGTCCACTGCTGGACATAGGCCTCCCCCAAAAGAGGGGGGTTTTGCCATAATCGCCACGCTTGGCAGGCGGGTTCGCGATCGCAGTATGGTGAGAACGCTGCTGCCCATTCTCTGGTAGGTAAGTCCCATAGTCGCCTTCTACGACACCCACGGGAAGAAATGGGATGGTGCTATTCTTTTACGTCCGACAGGACACGGAATGGTGATTTCAAATTGGTGTGGAAATTGGTTGTCATGGTACGAGTATATGATGCGAAGCAATTACAAAAATGTCGTCAGATTTTTTTTAGCATGAATATGGATGGATACACGTGTAGCGGAAGACTAAAGAACCGATGGATGGACTATATGAAAGAGGATAGAGCTAGAAGGATAGTAACTACAAAGATGACGAGTAATAGAGAAGTATCGAAGAAAAAGACATGTCGGTGCACGTCCTTGAATAAATTGGGATACGGGCAAAATAATGATAAGGTGGTGAGGAATAAATGATATATTAATTAGGATAGGGAAATGCTTAGCCAAAAATAATATCCTATCATAGGAAATCTTAAATGTTAGTTGGTTGTGATTATTGGTTAGTGTAACTCGTAAGTTGTAATACTTTAAAAGATTGTTGGAAAAGAATGCAACTTTTTTGCTGAAATTGTTAAGAAATTGCAAGTTTGTTAAGAAATTGTATCTGCAGCCTTAAACGCGGCTAAGATACAGTAAACAATTTGTAATTTGCTGTTAAAAGAAGTTTTGTTCAACCGTATGGAAACAACATAGATATTCCCATTATTTCTAAAATATTCGCCTTTTTTCCGATACATTTCGAGAACCCAATTATTATTATATCGAGAGGAACGAAATTGTTTTAGCAAAATTGCTGTATTCAGAATTTCTTCTGAAAGTATACGCGTGTATTTCAGGTGTATTTTATCGAAGCATATTAATTGATTATTTTGCCATTAGTCCACCGTCTAGAACCTAATGTAAGTAATTATTGTCGCTCAAAAGAACGTGTATTATTACCTTCTACATCTTAGCGAAAACGGTTATTTTTCTTATGTTGATTCTTATCATAAAAATTAACTAACAAAACCTCAAATTGGCTAAAAATACTTGCCATGTAGAATCCTGTAACTCTCATGTAGATAAGTAGAAGACGACAACACTAAAACTTAGCTTCAGAATATAGCCAATAATTATTATAAGATAAGAAACGTGTAGATTAATGTGTTTTAATGTGAACTTAATTCCTGTAAATTCATCATACCTACTTTTCCCTCAAGTTTTACTCGTAGAAGCAAGTTCAGTAAATCAAATAGCACCAAAACATTTTAGCCTTCACGTTCACGCTGGCGTATCGAATCGGAAAGTAAGCAAGCAGTATTATTTTCTTGTAAGTGCAAACGACTCCAAGTTTTATTGGAGATGGCTCGAGTTTATAGCAGTACGCGATAGACTGAGCTGACATCTCGAGCTCGAGCCACGAGCCACGTGATCTTGATACAAATTTAAACTTTCCTCCCTACATCACCTTCTCAGCGGCGTCTGCGAACTTGCTTTACGACGACCGTTTGTTTTGAAAAATGTCTCTTTCTTGATTTGCGCTCTGTAATTTACTATGTCTACGACTTGATTGCTTTTACAAGTTACGAATTAGACCATAAATAAGTTTTGGATGAAATGAGAAAAACATTTTTCTTTTTAGAAATGAGAAAACGATTTGACAGCGCTATAACACGACATGACAGATTCGTGAAACAGGGAACGTATAAATTGAATGGCGGCGCTATCGGACGTTGCTAAATTTTGAATGATCGGCGCGTGGCAGGCTGGCGGCAGGCGACAGGCAGGCAGGTAGGTAAGCTAACACCGTTTCCAGGATGTGTAATGGCCGTCGCTGTGCCGTCCGCAGATCGCATCACGATACTAATCGAAATGGCCATTGTGTTAGTCCGGATGCAAACCGCACGCTTCAATCTCGCGCCCTCGCACAATGCACGCTAGCCCACGATCGCTCGCACACATCGAATACTTTACAACCTAGGGTTGCCAGCTTGCCATTCAAACCCCTACTAATTAACTCTAATCTGATTGCCTCCGTTCAATGGAATATCGACGTCGTATTTGCTAAGTTTTCCCAATTAATTACGTTTTCGCTTCGAGGGTTCGTTGTTTTACTTTATCTGGGAAAAGCAATCAACTGTAGCCAAACATGCAATTAATTCTTCTCGATCCGTGATTTAGCGTAACGTTTCATACACAGGTGATTCTGTAATCATTATGCTGAGTCAACAGAATAGGTTCGAATGAGTATTTGAACTATTTGGTTTAATACCAGTATTAGTTAGGTACTATGAGTTTATTTAGAAAATCAGCATAAAATTCTGTTAATACTTAACAGAAAACGTAGTTAACGGTATTGGCAGTATAGAGTTATTCATAATACCTGTAACAAATTGTAAATCATTGAATCTATAATTATATTATAAAGAGGTAAAATTAGATTGTTTGTAAGTTTGTAAGTAGGGGTAATCTCTGGCACTACCATTCACATTTGAAAAAATCTTTTTTGATTGTATTTGATAGCAGCATTTTTGAAATTGTATTTGATAGCACAATTCTTAAGGAAGTTTGTAGGCTATATAACATCACGCTAACACCCTAAGGAGTCGAAAAAAAAAGTCAGAAAAAGCGCTAAGAGAAAACGAAGTACATAATAACGCGGGCGGGAGATGATGCTATAGGATATATTTTATGTTAAAACAAGAAAGTTCACGCAGTTGAAGTCGCAGGCAGAAGCAAGTATTTATAAAGTTGTTTGTTTTCACATGTTTTGTTAACAGTTGAAATAAAATATGTCACCATGTGGTAAACCTTGCCCGTGCCAACCCTACAAATCACAATGAAAGTTATCTAGCTGTAGCATAATCTAATATCCTGGAATGGATGAAAACTGTTTCATTCACGATTCTGAACAATAATACTACAGTTTTGTGCATGAGTTCACTGTAACATATTACAGACCAATATGTTATGAAATGATGGCCTATTATACGAGAATAGAGGAGTTAATTTATGTATCTTCGACAACGAACACTTGAATAATTAAGTGGCATTTAGCGAACGTTACAGTAATAATACATAATGGCTTGTTTACTGTTTGATCTTCGTGTAATATAGTACAGACGACAACAAAGTGATGTGTCTCACAGTTTCTTATTAACCTTGGAATTATCTCTCTAAATTGTTTAGTTTGTCCTTGTGGCCGCAAGTCGGGTTCCATTCCCAGATCGGGCAAAAATGTGTGGGTTTTTCTATCTAGAATTTCTCAGTAGCATTCCGGTTGATGGCAATAGGCTCGCCCCCTATTACATAAGAATTAAACATAACTGGCTAAATGTGGGAGGGGATATAAGGCGTGATGTTATGTCTCATTATATTATTGTACGGGCTTTATTACAGAAATACCATGTATATTTTCCAATATCGCGAAAAGTACCTACTTCAATGTATCCAGTCCGAAATATTAACATGTTCCCTAATAACAAAATATTTTACTAAGCAACGTTTTTTAATTAAAGGAAAATATTTCCAATATTTATTAACATTGTGTGTGAGCTGCTTGTGGCTAAGTAATAACTGCCGCACGGTTCGATCGATCGTCCGTGGATGAGTGTAAATCTGTAAATACAAGACCCCTCCGTGCCTCGGAAAGCGCGTTACGCTATTGGTCCCGGCTAAAATTCATGGTTCTTTACGTCGTTACGGGTCGTCAGAAGCCCGAAAGTCTGACCAGCAGTCTTACCAAGGTGTATCACATTATACCGTAACTGGTTGTGGAGGTCAGATAGGCAGTCTCTCCATGTAAAATACTGGTATTCAGCTGCATCCGGTTAGACTGGAAGCCGACCCCAACATAGTTGGGAAAAGGGTAGTCAGATGATATTTATTATTATTGTAACATTATCAAAGTATGCACAGTCTGTTTGTGTATGCGTATCAAATTGCCGCAGAACAAATAAAGGGTGACAAATTAATGAGGTGAATTAGTGTAGGTATTTTTTGTAGTTTGGCCTTCCAGATAGCGAAATAAAAGAGTTATTTATAGCGTAAAAGATAAATTCTTTTGAAATTCTTCTGTGGATCTCGTAGCGTTTGTATAAACAGTTCCGACATTACGTTGACTTTGATTGTAATATATTGTTTAACATTATACGTTTGATATTCTCTAAATGGATATACATTTGTTCAGGAAACTATTGTGCGTTATTTCCTTGCATTTTTTACTTGATCTGAGCGTGCATATTGAACATTCAAATTAACGTCAAAATCATTCATCGACAAGACATTGAAGGTAAGCAGCAAATGATTCATGCGAAGCAAAAAATCGAAATTTGTGGGTAAGTTTAACAATAGTTCCTCGTCATGATAGTGTTTGGACATTAGTTTAGGTACCTGCAGATTTACTCGATTATTTATTGTCGCTCGATATGCTGTTTTTTGACGATGAATAAGAACTGACTGCTTTTACAGATTTGCTTGATTTTATCGATCATTACTGTCAACCTATAGATAAATATCGTTTAAATCGAACATACTTTGTTGATGTATCGGTAGACAAAAACAATCCATTGTGGCGATCGACAAGAAATACGATGTCGATCATCTGTTGCTTACATTTGCTCAATTTTGCATGATCACACGTGCCGGTGGCTCGTCAAAAATCGAGCAATTTAGGCAACTTGACCCCTATAAGTTGTTCTAGGGAATACAATGTTTTTTTATTAAGTGACCAGCTTATTTTGGTTCGAATTGTTTCTGAAGTCCGAACATCCTACTAGCTAATTACTTTGTAAGTGTACATAACTCTCAGTAATAACAACTGTACTTGGCAAATGCAAATACATACCACTTATAAGGCAAACACATAGATTTGATTCATACAGAGAGAAAGCAAATTGTATTAGTTATTGAATTTAGCTCTTATTGCTTATGCATTACAGTTGACGTGTTTTCGAATAATGTATTGCACATTATCAAGCTTTACTTAGCTCATATTTACCATGTTAATACCCTTTATTATTAACGGGATGCTACATGATCATGCTTCTATTAATTAATGTTATTGGAATAAGCTCAGTGATTGATAAATCGATGTAATCTATATAAAAGGACGAATTTGTGAGATGGGTCGCACAGTACGCTGGATTGGAGGTTGGAAATACGACAGGACACTATGTCACTGTGAAGATGGACGGTGGACCATGGTGGGAGTACTTCATAAATAAAAATACTATATTATAATGTCAAAGTTAGCAAGTACTGGAGTCTACTGCTACTCACCCTGAGTAGCAGTAGACTTCAGTACTTGCTAACTTTCAAGGTCGCTTACTGATTAATCACGAAATCTCAAAAACTACTGGACCTACGAAGATGAAATTTGGCATAGAGGTAGATTATGAGTAGGAGACGTCAGTTAAGAAAGGATTTTAGGAAACTCCTCCCGTAAACGCCCGTAAACGGGTGAAATAGGGTGTGAATGTTAGCTTGAAAAATTTCATTACGGGAAAGGATCCCTATGGATTATTTTCAACACTGACACGGGCGGAGCCTCGGCCGGCAGCTAGTACATAATATAATTATGTACTAAATCACACGTATCCACACGCCTTTTTCCCTATAGGTGTATGTAGAAAGGAAATCTGTTAGGTACAATCGTATTGCTTGTACTCGCGTTGCTTCATCCATACACGTGCATGAATAATTGATAATATGTATATAAGTAGTTTTAATTTGTATAGGTAGTTTTCCTGTTTTAATATATTAAATTAGAAGGTTGGTGAACTGTGGCAATCTAATATATAAAATTTCCATGTCACAATGTTAGTTACCGTACTCCTCCGAAACGGCTTTACCGATTTTTACCAAATTTTATATGCGTATTCAGTAGGTCTGAGAATCGGCTACTATCTATTTTCCATACCCCTAAGTGATAAGGGTTGTTCACCCTAAATAATTTATAAGGCAAAACAACGTTTGCTGGGTCAGTTAGTTAAAATATAAATTAGTTTCAGCAACTCTTCAGTGTCCTGTGTGATTGTAAATTCGATTTGCATTGCAGTGTTTTCGTTTATCTACAAAGCTAGTTTTTAGTTTTCATAGTGACGTACCACCTGTAAGTTGTAACCGACTACAAAAAGAAGAAGGTTCTCAATACGTCTGTATGCTTATTGTTTGATAGCTAAATGAACACAGATTGTAAATTGTATCGTCATCATCTTCGTCTCCTGCCCTTATCCCAATTCATTTGAGGTCGGCGCAACATGTCTTGTAGATTGCAACCTGTATATATTTTGAAAATAAAAAATAGATAACAATTAATAAATCGTTTAGATTTTCCTTTTCATGTAGGTATATAGGAGACTCTAAATCCAAAGGAAAACCAAAAACGCACCGTGTCTCCCAAACTGTATTTTATTTTCGGCTACCAAACTCTGTTTATTAAAAATTTCGTGCACAACTAGAGCGTATAACGAAAGGTTTGTCCGCTTAGATCAAAGGTGAAAGGTCCAGCCATCCCACGTCCAAAACTCTAGCTTTTTCGCTTTTTTAACAGTCAAAGGGGTAACGTGTTGTTTATACTTTAATTTGACGGGATTACGTTGACGTCACTCTCGCCGGGTAGGTCCGGAAAATTGGTAGAAGAGGATTCCGAACTTTTAAGCCCTGGATTAAACATGGATTGGATTTGAGCATGAACACTGTAATATTAATCACCAAAAATTGGTTCTGTGATTGATTACGTCGGCTTACAACTAAATACTCTTAAATGGATTATATTATTTGTATTGAAAAGCTTAGATAATTTTAAACTAATTTCTGTAGAGAGGCACTGTATTTGCTTTGGCTAATTAATTATAATTAATCGGGGAATGAAGGGTTTTCTTGAGTGAAGATACTTAACGTTTGAGAAATCATGGGCCGTTAACCCCGCTATTAACCTTGATGACTGGCTAATCTTCCTACTATGACCTGGTCTACTATTGTGTAAGAAGAAATTAAATCCAGATACGTTTTACGTCGTAGGTATCTATACATGATTCCACTACTTTGAGGATACCATTTAATAATTTCCTAATCATACTTTATGATGAACTAAAGAGAAAACTACGAATTGAAATATTCAAAATTCTGCAATCTAAAATATTAGAAAAAATGTTGAAGTAAAATGTTGATTAGGAAAAAAAGAAAACTGAAGAATCTAAACTAATATTATAAACGGAAAATATTGGATATTTGTATGTTTGTTTGTTACGGTTTTACGCTAAAACGGCTGAACGGATTTGTATGAAATTTTGCACTTGAGTACACCATGACCTGGATTAGGACATACGGATTTTGATATTCCCACGGGATCGAAACTTAAACGGGTGGAATCGTGAAGCGCAACTAGTAACGAATAAAATATTTATCCTTGTGATATTATATGGACCTCTACTATTGACGGCACGGTTGGCGCAGTGGTTAAGCGATTGACTGCTGCGCTGCGTGACGCGGGTTAGATTCCCGCACGGAACAAATCTTTGTATGACCTACAAGTAGTTGTTCCGGGTCTGGCTGTCTGTGTATGTGAGTTTAAATGTTTGTAAACGCGCCCACAATATACGAGAAATTACTAGTGTGAGGCAACGTTTAAATAAAGAAATACAAAGTACACAATAAGTACCTACTTGATTACGATTTAACAATTAATGCAACTTCCGTGTCTAGGAGTATAAAGATACGGTAACAAACGAAACATGGATTTAATAAGAGCAAAGAGCTAGGACATATTAGTACTATGTCCTAGCTCTTTGCTCTTATTGAATCCTTTGTCTTTTAATGAAGCAGCTTCACGACTTCAGTACTCTCCGAAAACCTGTCATCTCTCTCATACATCAGAGCTAACTCGAATAAACGCAAAAAGGAAAAACTCCTAACACCCTTTTCTCCGTTGTCAGCTTCGGCACCGAACTTCATTAATTTTGCCGGCAATATCGGATTTATGTCCTGTCGGCAAAGCGCAAATTACAATGATTGGAATTTTTAATAGGCGTCGGTTCTTGGCGCGTAAGCATCGAACAATTTGTTAAATTTATTTGATTTCATATCTTTTTGGCGTGCTACCACTTGTTCGGCACAGCCGGGTGGCAATGTCGACTTTGTCTAGAGTTATTTTCGACCCGAATATGATTCAGCGAGGGTAGATGCCGAACTGAATTTGCCGATCTGCACGAGCTGAATGTAAGTCGAATGCCTATGTGTAGTAATTACTTCGAGTCGACTTTGTTGTTCAACAAATAATGCCGAACCGTGGGAAGAAGTGTGTAGATCTTTGGTTGTTTTATAAAACCGTTTTCATCTTCAACTGCGGCCGACAAAAGGTCTTCGATCTATTAATGGTACTTATTAGTATCTTAACTTGTAATATCTAGAGATGAGTCGTAGAAAATATGCAAATTAATAATATTATTTATTCGTTTTAATCATTTTAATTGTTCGTTTTAATAATAATATTTTTTCGTTTTAATAATATTAATTGTTCGTTTTAATGCCTCAATTTAGATTACTGTGCTATTTATGAAAGTAACCCTTTGACTATTCGAGAGTTATGTTTGTAACATCAATGTTACCATTTAATATTATAATTAAACGCCCTAAGTGGCTGGAGTATATGCTAGACATTCGCAGACTTTGACGAGATTAGAATGCCTTTGACTTGTGTGTGTACATAATGTTGTGCCTACATGCTATATAAATACGATGTATCAATAATGGCAGCCGCGGCATATTAGAATTAACTTGTGTAAACTTATGGTGAACCCAAATTTATAATCTATGCAAATAGGTACACATATTTCTATAATTACTAAAGTGTGATATTAGTTCTGTGCATATTTTTTTTTTTCAATATTTTGGGCTCTTTATAATAGACCAACGGTTCGTCAAAGTTCGTATGTGTAGCTATAATACGCTTTTAAAACTTTTTTGGGGGAAAACAGAGGGTTGCACTTCATATTTAACACGTCGGTTTCAATTTAATTTAATAACATGAACTTGCCACAATTTAGGGTTCCCAATGGGGCGGAAAAATTAAAACCCTCCCACCCGTCAATTTTAGCACACCAATTTAATATTGTCCAGGGGATATTTTAGGGGGGACAGTAAAATTCATCTAGGAGTCACCCTGCCCGCTGCCGTAATTGCTGGCGACATTAATTTTTTTTTAGGGCAACCCCACAAAATTTGACGCACGCAATTTCATCTGCCGGAGCGGTGACAGTCCATAAAATTATTCCTTATTTCACGTGGAGAGCAAGTAAAGTGAATTAAAAACATCAAATAACGTTTCAATTTGATCAGAGCATGATGATAAAGGACTAAAATGACACATTAAAAGCAGCCGGATGTATTCTTGTGATTAGTTTTTGGCGTGAGACCCAAAAGTGGGTCACAATGTTCGGCAGTTTGCATTTCACTCGAGGTTCTGCTATTATCTTTAACGGAAAACATGGGCTGTTGTGAACCAGCTGTAAATTGTAATTATGTCATATTCTTGGGCTGTACGGGTGTTTCTGTTATATTCATTTGGGAATTTAATTTAACAATGTTTTATTATCTGTCCGAAAATTATACAAAACAGTCTGACAGCCTATTCTACCGTCTTGTGTTGTGAGCGAAAAAACAATGATATTCTTTTCATATCTCTGCAGATATGGCAGAATATCAATTCGTGTATTTGTAATAGGTAGATGGCTTATGCTATTTTATTAAATACGAGTTTTCATTGCCAGGCATCAGGTTGTCAGGTATATCACGCACCAGGTAGATGGACAATTGAAATTTACAGGCACCCTTCCGTACCCACGAACTCGCTTATTTTACGCGCGAAACAGTGATTCTTGTGAAATATGAATAATACTATCGTAATACGACTCGAATGCGTCATTACTAACACGACGAAGGTATTAATTTACAGCAATGATACACCTGTGTAGCAGCGGTGCTTGATGGTGATTATATTTTTGGTAGACATGTGGACCAGTCGGATCCGGACCGAATGAATTATATTAATTTGCCATGAGTTCGATGTTAATTCTTTGATGCACCGGGCGATGTCATTACGTCAAAGCCGGCTGTCGCTGAAAACCAGCGCTGGGGCTCTGTTTTACATAGAATCGCAGCATAGTGCTAAGCGATAGCCGTTTTGCGTGGATGTGACGCATGTTTCCCACAACCTTTTCTTATTGTTTTTTGTGTATTCCTGTTTTTCTTTCTTTCTTTCTTTAAATTGCGGTACTGGTATCTGTATATAAAATCGCGCCTGTGTGACCAGATGGGTTAGGTAGAGGTGTGACTCTAGTACACCTACCTACAATTCGCCAGTTATATAAGGCTGTGTAAATCAGCTTTTCCTAAAGGACGAAGAGGTTAAACAAGAATCGCGCCGCAGATACTAAAAACGTGCCATGTCTCGGATGATTCCTTGAAGTAGACCGAACTTTTACGACAGCCCAAGAAAACGAATGAAGAACAAGATTGAATATAAATTGTGAGATGTAAAATGTTGAGTGAAATTATGAAACGTCGCGGCTGTATTTCCTACGGGCAACATTGCTAGCTTTCCCTCTGAGGCCTCAGTTCATGTGTGAATATTAATCGTAGAGGTTGTATAGCTCCTTCAGATTAGCGTGAATACATAAGGAGGATACGCTGAGGTCTGTGGCAGAAGTAGCCCGCGAAATTCTAATTTTCTTACAATTTTTGCAATTTGCAGGTCGTCAGGTTGTATATTAAACTATTTCATGAAAAAGTCTTTAAATGAAAGGTTGAAGTTTTCTGTATTTCTACGCCCATGTTTTTTTAAGCTTGTCGTCTAATATTTTACTTAGATTTTAAGTAAGAAAGTAGAAACTGGTATGGAAAGGTGATTCTAAAACTTTACGAAGTTGAGAAGAAATGGTAGGTGTAATAATATATGATTTTTCCTTCGTAGATATTATGTTCATTTAAACTCAAAAGGTGAAATGTCAAGGTCACTCGTTTAAGATTTCCTTCCACCTGCAAACTCTCGCGATTGTTTAAGAAGTACCAATTATATTCCGAAGAGAAAAAATATATATTTATGTTATGTCGTTTACATAATTGATGTGCCTACGGAATAAATTAGAAGATAATGTAATACGATATGCTGTTAACGCGAACATTAAAACTGACAGACGTACATATCTCTAGGTTGATCAAGTTTATGAGTTAGCTACTGAACGATGTTATTTTTATGACTCTTCCTTCATTACTGTTGTAATTAAAATAAGCTGTGCCGTTAAAACGGAAAACAAATATGGCGGCCATATCAGCATCGTGCACGCAAACTAATCGATTCCTTGTGTAAACAGAAATCAAAAATTGTTTCTTTTATGCGGATTACGGGCTTTGTAACGTAAACCGAGCGGGATTTTTCAATTAATATGTAAATCGGTGTTATTGCCACGTCCATCGATTCGAGAGGTGCTGTTGTAACAATAAGTTATGGTTGATGATGTCGTCTATCAAGTTTTATCAACAACAAGCGCTTTTTTATATATTTTTGACGTGAAATCTTCTTTTCGCCCGCTTTCTAAAACCTAGTAAGTTCATTATTTCTGACCGACAACAACATGCAACTGCGAAGATCGCCCTGAGGACACGGCGGAGCATACGGTGGAGGTCTGCTCGGCTTGGGCGGACCACCGCCATGTCCTCGTGGAGGCGATCGGCGGCGGCGATCTCTCGCGTCCAGCCCTCGTCCAGGCCATGGTATGGAGCGAGAGTGCATGGGTAGCCGTCACCTCGTTCTGCGAAGCTGTGATGCTCGCGAAGAGGGAGGCGGCGCACGTGAGGGAGAGGCAGTACATGCGCCCTCACGGCCAGAGTTATAAGTAGCTCGCTGTCCTGTAAGGATCACGCCTGGGTCGACGGTACGTTGTGTTCCACGCGCGCCTCAAAGAGATGTCAGCACCAACTGTTGGGGCCCGGAAGGACCGATGCCTGCCAGGGGTGCGGGTTGTTCGAAAGAGATACTGCGACCCTTGGCACTCAGTCAACTGAGGCAACACGGGTGGGTTATAGTCAGTAAAAGTCTGACACGCCCTCCTGCTCCACCCAGAGCGAGAGAAGTTATTTGATGATTTCCCACCCAAAAAAAAAACAACAACATGCAAGATTTCCAAAGCTAATAACTACGAAAATTTGAGTGCTAGAGTAATGGTTGTTGGGCATTCAAAAGATAGGTCATATTTATAATAATTTTTAAGCGGGTTATAATTTGCCTATGACTATGATGTTACACTGCGTGTGCATGCGCAGGAGCGAGACGCTCCATTAAAAAAAAATTAAGTACCTCATCATCTACCTAGTCTCTTCCCAAGTATGTTCTCCAACAGACTAACCAGATGCTGCCGAAATGATGATTATTAACTCATATATGTCTGGCACCGATCTGTAAATTGCAAAAACGCACAGTATATAATATATCATTGCTGTATAGTGATCCCAAAGTAAGAAATGTTTTTTTTTTGATGGTGGGAAATCATCAAATAACTTCTCCCGCTCTGGGTGGAGCAAGAGGGCGTGTTAGACTTTTACTGACTAAAACCCACCCGTGTTCCCTCAGTTGCCTGTGTGCCAGGGGCCACGGTATCTCTTTCGAACAATTCGCACCCCTGGCAGCGCATAATCCGCACCCCTGGCAGAAGTATGTAATGATTGGTATGTAAACGAGAAGGTTGCGAGACTGCTAAGAAAGCTGTTCCACTTGGAATTAGTTTATCCTTGATCAGTCAGTTTATAAAAGCAAAAAACGGACCTGCCATACAAAATCAATAGTCAGCTGATCGATTTTGTATGGGAGGTCGGTTTTTTTTTAATATTTCGACCCATGTTCCTCGGAGAAAGTTGTTCATTTTCACGGGTACTATCACTCTGAGAAATTTAATCGGTGACTGAAAATTTACCTTGTATATATCATTGCTGTATAGTGATGCCAAATTAAGTCATGATTAGTAGGTAAACGAAAACGTCTCGAACAGCTCTAAGAAAGTTGTCCTCTTAAAATTAGTTTATCGTCTCTTTATATAACTTGACGTGGGGGCAGGGTACGGTCACTCGTGTGTACAACAAATGACTACTATCATGAAGGTCGACCAATTTAGTAAGGGATATGCACGGTCATGGTCGGGCAAGATTTGGAAGTGACTCTTTTAAGTGACGGTTTTCTAAGAAAGCGGTGAACAGTCATACAATAAATGCTTGTCCAAATACAGAGCGTATTTGACACCTGAATATCAACATAACACCATCACGCCTTCTTACCATGGGGGCAGTGGCGGATTTACACATTTGCCGACAGTAGGCTATTAAATTTTTGCTGCCCCTACTAACTCTTTTGAATTGTAATATTGATACGCTATTGGAATATTAATAATTCATGTTCACAATTAGTGTACTTTACACAGCGTTTAGTATTTTTTTATATAAAGACATTGGAGTATTCGGTACACTTACTGTAGGTATGTATTGTAGGTACAAAAATATTGTAATTTTGTAAAATTTTCGAGACTTCTTTTCTCCGCGTATACAGGGTAAGTTTTTACCCAGCGCGCAAACTGTAACCATGAATTCAGCATATTATTCTAGACGCCCCATCGTAGAATTTTTTCGTCGGTTATACAAAAAACAATCAGCTGTTCCTTCAATTTTGACCGCGTAGGTATTGCAGTTTTCTATGAAACAGCTGATTTTATTTTTGTATAACCGACGAAAAAATTCTGCGCTGAGGGGTCTAGAATGATATGCTGAATTTATGGTTACACAGTTTGCACACGGGATAAAAACTTATCCTGTATAATGTTTTTTTTTTCCTTAAGGCAAAAACAATGAGCCAAATTTGCCGCTGCCCTAAAATTGCCGCCCTAGGCTCCAGTCTACTCAGCCTGTTAATAAAACCACCACTGCATGGGGTAGGCAGAAACTGTAGAACGCCACCTGCTACGATCCTTAGATACTCCTTTTACCTCGGTTTACGTTCATACATTTGGTAATAAATACGTACGCCGGTTGCAAGTACTTGGCACCAGACCTTTCTGAAGAACATCACCAATAAGGTCACTTAATATGTCCTTCTAGTTCGTCCCCCCTCCCGGCGTTTCCACTCACATCTGCCTTGTTTACCTTTTGTTAGTCGCCCTTCATTAATCATCCTCTCAACATGACAAAACCATCGAACGTTCGACTTTTGATTGTATTCAGTAACATGACAGTTCAAATAAAAATAATGTTACTCTAAGGGCCGATTATATATATGATATGTATAATATAGCGGATATAGATAATAAGGCGGATAGTGTTGAGGTAGTGAACGGTTTTGCGTAAAGAGCGAATGATAAAAACGATTTCATTTTAAATTCAACCATTTTAATCATTCGTTATAAAACTTTAGAAATTCATTTGTAAGATGTGGAATATAAGAATTATTAATAATTTATTAATAAAAGTAATTTAATTTTTTAAATTTCTTCTAATAGAAAGAAACTTAATAAATTACCTTACTACTGAAAAACAAAATATATAACAAATTCTACAATTTTTAACAGTGCATATCGTGATCAGAGCTCGGATATTCGGATGCATATTCACCTAAAGTTGTGATGTTGGCTAATATGGAACGCGCTTTTGTAATGAAAAAATCTTCATTTAATGTAAAAAAATGTTTTAACTAACACACACTACCCCCACTCTTACAAACATTATACACCCTACTTACACATATTTGCATCGCGATTAATTATAAATAAATATGTGTCTGAATAGCTATGCAATCCTAATAATTTAGAAGTCGCTTCCATACTATACAACTGTCTAGTTATGCATTCCCGGTGTTCCTGGCATCCCGGGATTTTTCTATCAAAAAATTCCATACTTTCATAACTAAAAATTTACTTTAGGTAAATATGCATCCGATTATCCAATCTCTAATCATGATTTTAGACAAGTTATTAAATTTAAAAGAAATAAAATTGCATGTAAGTACATTATTTCAAGTTCATTCAATTTTGTTCATTCTTATACCACTATCTTTTTTTTGTCAAAATCTGTAAGCCTTCAACTGTCAAGTTACTGAATACAATTAAAAGTCGAACTATGAGGATATTCTTTTCAATATTTATTACCACATCTTATTTAAACCGCACCGCTGCTACCGTTTTATGACGGCTGTTATAATATGACGGAACCGGTCTTCAAGGAAACCGTAGCTTTAGCACAGCACTTTTTGGTTACGATTGGTAGTTTAGAAAAAAAATATTTGCTTAGATAGGTCGGGACTGGGTGCCTACTCTCTTATTCCGTCAACGAAGATACGGCCTCGGGCGAAAGTAGTTCGATACATCGAAATGAACAAAATGCTTACTGCTAAGAACTAATTCAGACGTTCCGTTTTTTCGTGTTTTTTAACGGCATTTTTAACGGCACTTTCCATTTTTAGAACTCTCGATGAGCTTCTATTAAATTGCTCTAAAACTTCTTTTGTTCCACATCGCCACTGTCTTACATTCAACCGTCTCCAAACAGACACAAAACTAAATCTGTCCAAAGGATACCTTCAAATAGGAAAGCTATAAATGTATCGTGTTCCGATTCCGTATCGCATTGGGTGCGAACGGCCGGTCGAAGTCAACCGATAAATTCAGCCATCTTCTTTTACCACGGAATAGTGGTGGGAATCACGCGAACTTGAATGTTCGACAGATATATCTTTCCCGGAACAGTTTCACGTTACTGCTCGTATGTGAAAGGGAACCATGTTATAATTTACTATTATGGGCTTTGGGACGTAACGAAGCGACTGGGTTATCTAACCGTTTGCGTAGACGACGCAATTTCTGCAGCGTTCCGCTTGCATATTGCCTATTTGGCGACCTTAAGATCATCGAATGTAGTGTCGAAGATAAGTATAATGGACTTTGTGAATGAGATATGATTATTGAGTTGGAGTAGCGTTGTCTTTTTCTATCATAGTGGAATAAATTCTCTAGGGTTTTATACTGCAGTCCACGTCCAGACTTACTTAATTTTGTGCTGTTCTAAATCGCAGCGGGAGCGTTGTGAGAAATGCGTTCGTGTCTGCTGAATTGTCGTTTGCATTATAATACAAATGAAATGTTTGTGCCACCAATGCGTAAGTGGCTATTCATTTTCTTTATAGGTCTGGCTGTATGTATAATTCAGTATTTAAGTTAGTGTCGTTTTCCTAGTTTATTGTTTCCCAGATTAGTGTTTAGAAGTTTCATGGTGTCAATAACGCCAATGATTGAAAATTGTTTTAACTTTCGTGCTAAACAAGAATAGACCTTATTGATAGGGGAGAATGACTGTAATACAAAGAATAACAAGAAGCCTTTAAAATCAATTACAGTAACGTAGTTACGGATGAATGGACTTGTGCTAAAGTAATTTTCAGTTCGTTGAAGATTAAAGGGGTCTATTGACACTAAACATGAGTTATTTCTCTTGACTTTGCTACTTTGTCTGCGCTTTCTTGAGATAAAAATGTGTTTTTTTGGAATAAGAGCACTTTACGTTTGAACGGCAGTTTTGAATCGTAACTTTGAAAGTCTCTCGTTCGTTCACTTATTAAGCCTGTTACACACTCCGTTTGGGTCAGTACATTCGATTCAGCGCTATTTGTTGAACAACTTAGCCTACCCGAAACAACATACAAACATGGTGGAGACGACAATACTACAATAAATTTTACTGCGTAGGTATATCTAACGACCAAATCACCACATGTGAACTATGCATGACACTAACGTCACACAAAATCCTGTATCGCGCAAACAGAGTTAACCGCGCAACTAGCATATACACCGTGACATTTTAGTCGTCTTACAAAGGTGGTCCACTCAATGTACTCGACATAAAATACCTACAGGCGCGATAAAAAAATGTTACCATTAATTAAAATGCTGAGAAAAATAAATAATGCTTTAGAATTGTGAAACTTCCTCTGTTAATAATGTTTACGTATGAAACGGTAGAAGATTTCTACCTACCTAACATAATACGATTACATTTCATTATTCATTCCGTCTCCATAACAGGGAGTTATAAACTACATAGCTAACTAAATAGCTTCATCTTTGTAACTCACCGACCTTGACAATTCAAAAGTGCCTGTAATTGGTTTATTTGAAATAAATGCTTTGAGTTTGAGTTTGACATCATGCGTCTTAGTGAATTATATATTTTTTATTATTATTATTCATATGTCCAAAAATTTATACTTTTTTTAAATAAATGATAAGTAGTCATTGGATACATGAAGTGGGCTGCCGTTGTAAGGCGACTAAAATGTTACGGTGTATAGGGTGACTGGTAATTAGTGACGGATATTTAAACACATGATAACATGATTGTACTCATCATAACAAACAACTATCCCAAAGATTTTTTTTAATCGACCTTATTTACCCTAATTTTATTACCCCAATAGAATATTGAGTACCAAACAAGAATAATAAACCATCAGCTGTAATTTAATTTAGTTACCTGCAAACAAAAAAGAAGAATCAACTTTTACCATGGATTATTCTTTTTTCATTAATTTAACAACGGATCGCGCGTGAGCTGTGATTCTTAACCCCGGAGTCAAGCGACTCACAGCTGATAGCACGCGCGCTATCCGTACCGTGGTTAAATTAATGACAAAAGAATAATGCAGGTAGAAGTGGATTATAATTTTTTGTTTGTAGGTAACTAAATTAAATTACAGCTGATGGTGTATTATTCTTGTTAGGTACTCAATATTGTACTGGGTGATTGGGGACATGCGCTAGTTAAATTAAGATAGCACGCGCGCTATCCGTACCGTGGTTAAATTAATGACAATAGAATAATGCAGGTAGAAGTGGATTATAATTTTTTGTTTGTAGGTAACTAAATTAAATTACAGCTGATGGTGTATTATTCTTGTTAGGTACTCAATATTGTACTGGGGTGATTGGGGACATGCGCTAGTTAAATTAAAAAAAATGTTTCTTTGGGAAAGTTGTTTGTTATGATGAGTACAATCATTTGTTTAAATATCGGTCACTAATTACCAGTCACCCTATGTACAACATCCAGATATTCATCGGCTGGCAGTGGCCTTCCAGACACGACACCCGTCTGGTCGGAGGATCCTCCCTTTTCTATGGAGGGTTAGTGAACTTTACACCCAATTCCTTATGCCTCCAAAGTTTAGTCACTATAGCTAGTCGAAGATGTGTAAAACCCATAGTGGGCCCATCACTACTAATTAGTTTGTTAAAAAAAACTCTGTTTATACAAAACACAAATTACTCATATGCGTCAGTATTGCAGGTGTTTTCATGTATTGTCCTATTGTTGTCTTGCACATTGTATATTTAATTCTCGGCTGTGCCGACTCGAACGTGTGTGTAGGGCGCCTTAGAGAACGCATTACAAAATAAATGTCCACTGTTTGAAAAACAAAATCTTTCAGCTATTATGCTTCATTTATTATTGTTACGTATACAATGCCAATAAACAACAATACTTGATTTGATTATGTAAGAGAACAATCATTTTATACAATAATGAAAAGAAAAAATAGTACCTATCTTTGTCTGAAAGCTAGCTATTAATTAGCTATCGTTTCTGTACCTGCATTGAAAGTTTTAATCGGTTACTACAAAACAACTGCGGTTCCGCATATTTTGAGCGCATAGTTGTTGCAGTTTTCTATGAAACAGTTGTTTTATTTTTGATTGTCCAAGAACTACACCGAACACCCAAGAATTTTCTACGCTAGGGGTGGCTTAGAATCATAAGCTGCATTCATGGCTACAGATTGCGCGTCGATGACCCTTTTACACTGTATACAAGGTGCAACAGAATAAATGCAAGTCCTAAAAGTAGGTTGTTCATAATTGACTACTGAATCGATTTCAGTAACTTTAAATATTAAAAAATTAAAAAAAAAAGTTGTCATTCTTACCGCCGATTGAGCCAAAGAAAATTAAATCTTATTTCATGGCAATAACAATAAATTTTGAGTAGATAAAGTACAGCTAGGGTCAACACAATTTTCTTAATAATAACAGTTAGCTTTAAAAAAATGAGTAGGTTTATTATATTATGCTTGTATATGTATCAACTCAAACTCAAAGCATTTATTTCAAATTATTTTCCAATTACAGGCACTTTTGAATTGTCAAAGACTTGGAAAGATGAAGCTATTTGCTCATTCGAAAGCGTAGTAGGTATTAGATAGTTTCCTCGATAGTACCTATGGAGAAGAACGGGCAAGAAACTCCATGGACACTCTTACGTATAAGGTCTTGCGTTAATTATGAACCATATTGTATAATTGGTACTAGTATGGGTTGGATGTATGAACTTAAACGAAGGAAAAGGAGTATGTTAGGATCGTAGCAGGTGGCGGTCTGTAGGTTCTGGTTACCCCTATGGGAAGAAGGCGAGTGCTAGTTTTATGTTGGTAAAGTATGGATACTGTTATGTAAACCTACTTTTCTACTATCCTACTAATAATAATATTATAAACTAGCTGTGTCCGCGACGTCGTCCGCATGGAATTTAACAAAAAAAAGTATTTTTTCATAATTTATTTATATTATATTATATAATTATATAAACACCGTGACATTTTAGTCGTCTTACAACGGCAGCCCACTTCATGTACCCAATGACTGCTATCTACTACCATTCATAATTTTTTTTTTTTTTAATTTGCATAATCAAAAACATGAAAATATCACTAAGACGTATGACGTTGTTTGAAACATCCTGTTATGGAGATGGAATTAATGGTCGAATGTAATGGTAGGTAGGTAGATATCTTCTATCGTTTGATACGTAAACATTATTAACAGGGAGGGTGTTTCATAATTCTGAAGAATTCATTATTTTTCTTTGTATCTATTATCTTAATTAATGTTAACAATGTTTTAATCGCGCCTAGAGGTATGTTATGACGGATACATTGAGTGGACCATCTTTGTAAGACGACTAAAATGTCACGGTGTATACTGACAAAAATAAATAAAATTTCTAAAATAAAAGTTACTCCTTATTACATCAGCTATCTGCCAGTGAAATTCCCGTCAAAATCGGTCCAGCCGTTTCAGAGATTAGCCGGAACAAACAGACAGACAGACAAAAATTGAAAAAAAAAATTTTTTGGTATATGTACCGTGTATACATCCACATGCATTTAGTAAAAAGCGGTTGTGTTAATATTACAAACTGACACTCCAATTTTATTTATCTGTATGTATAGAAGACTAGCTTTCGCCAGCGGCTTCGCCCGCGTGGAGGTCGGAAACTATCCCACGATAACGTAATACCGGGATAAAAAGTAACCTATATGTTAATGCAGCTTTTAAACTATCTGTATGCCAAATTTCATGCAAATTCGTTCAGCTGTTTTTGCGTGATTGAGTGACAAACATGTAAACATACTTACGCAAAAACGGCTGAACGGATTTAGATGACATTTGGCACACTGATAGATTATAACCTGGATTAATACATTGTTTGGTCTTTTTATCCCAGTTGTACGTTCCTGTGCTTATATAAATCTTTGTATCCTATTAGAGTTAAATTTATTTTAGAAAAACGAAGTAAGCAAGAATTTTCTTTTCAATAGGTAAATGGTATTGAAGTTGAAAGTTTTTACGCGTATTTATCGGTCTAATTTATTCGAACATTCAATGGAACTTTCTCTTTTTAACAATCATTCGTAGGTACTTGAAAAGTCTCACAAAAGTAAATTATATACTTCGATAGATTTAGTTCTTAACAAGACATTATGTCCAAAGAGTCTCTTAGAAAATTTATTTCTTAGTTATAAGTTATAACTTGTTTAATTTTTTTTTACTATACAGCTTTTAAGAAAGGTTCGTGGAACATGGAAGGTCACCATAGCAACTAAACTGTATTAATCCTTTATTCACTGGAAAAATAAAATGAATCGACATGGCGTCGAAAAATTCCACCGCATCGCTGGTAATGTATCTGTCACCGTAACATTATATACATAGTCAGTTTATAATCTATCTCGCGAGATTACAAAGTATCGAAAAATTGAAAAAACCTTTTTTTTATAGTTTATAATCTCTCCGTGGCAGGTTCGTTTACAATTTGACGGTTTGTCATGGATAGATTTTAAACTATCGAAAATTAATACGTTAAATTGTCAGCAGTATGGTACAGTTTACAATTTATCGACGGTTTATAATGTCGCGAGATAGATTATAAACTATTAACGGTATTCAGAATCATATGGCGATATTTCCAAGGGACTGGCGCGTTGTCACGTTGTATGGCAATGCTTGAACTTCATTTGGAGGTTAAATAATATTTCATAGCTGTTCTCTGTATTTGTAAATAAATTGCATGTGTATATAAGTTCAACACAATGTAAATTGTTTTATGAATAAATTAAATGAAATGTCCAGCATTGCCCAGAGGCTAACCTCTGGGCAATGCAAAAGCCATCACGGGAAGTGTCAACCAGCCGTCAAGTTTCATTAAACCGACTATGAGCACTCGGACACTACGGCTCGAGGGTTTCAATCCCAAACAGCTTCACATTATAATATAAGTGATCTAGTTTTTCATGAATTTTATTTGCTCAAACAAATTTCACAGACAAAAATCGAATAACTTCATATAATTGAAAGTATTATCTACAAATAATAAAAATAATTTACTAAAACAAAATATACATGAAACGTTCTGAAAGGGTCCAATAAGACAGAACAAACAGAAATAATTTGGTATTTCTTATACTTAATAAGATTTGCTATTCAATCTTGAAATTGTAATCATTCTACCAGATTATAGATAATCCAACGATGTCTATGATCAAATATTTTTGCTTGTCGTCTAACAATGGAAATGCTAACAATGTATTGTGAAACATTGGGATAGAAATCAACATTTTATCGACTTACATCATAAAATATATTTGGAACCACAGTCGAATATTGTTACGCTGGGAGTTCAGAATCCTTTGCTGAATTCATGGCTTCAGTTTGAGGGGCTTGTGGCTAAGTAATATAAGCCGCTCGGATCGATCGATCAGGTTAAGCTACGCTCACCGCGGTTGGTCCGTGGATGGGTGACCATCTTAACATACCAAAACCTCTCCGTGCATCGGAAAGCACGTTAAGCCGTTGGTCCCGGCTATCATTTGTAGATCTTTGGCAGTCTTGACGGGTCGTCAGAAGCCCGAGAGTCTGACAACCAGTCTTTCCAAGGGGTATCGTACTACCCAGTAACTGGGTTGTGGAGGTCAGATAGGCAGTCGCTCCATGTAAAATACTGGTATTCAGCTGCATCCGGTTAGACTGGAAGCCGACCCCAACATAGTTGGGAAAAGGCTAGGCAGATGATGAGTCTGTGCGTCGATGTCACTGCCACCGTGAATATATACATAAACTCATGTCTTTTCTCATAGGGTTGGCAGAAACTATAAACCATCACCTCTTACAATCCTTAGTAAGTAAGGATCGTAGCAGGCGGTGTTCTGAGTTCCTTTCGCTTCGTTTGCTGGTCAACCAAAGACATCACCAATAATGTCTTTATATTTCTATCTAGGGCGTCCTCTCCATGTGATTCCACTAACATCTGCCCTGTAAATACCTTTTACAAGTAATGCCGGGTCATCTACGAGTATGTGTGTTACGCTGGCATAGAGGACACCATTTCCACCGCAAGTTTTCTTGCAAGAAGCTTCCGAAAACGATCCTCAAAGGAAAAAGTGTGAATGATTCGGCTTCGCTTAAATTGTATTAGTTGATGTTATAAGGAGACTTTCCATCTTGTTTTTCGCTCATGAGGCTTGTACCTATTCCTTTTGTAAAACAGGACTGTTATTCAGTGTGATGTGTAGCGTATGTATAGCTTAGCATTTTTTCCCTCGTATCGACTCGGAACTATATCTGCTCAAACGTTTGAGCCAGCTTTTGTATTTCGAACTTTATTCCGACTGATTTTACGTTCTTAATATAATCATTTAGAATCGCGTTAAAAGTCAGTTTTTGTATTAGGAACTTTAACGTTGTTGGAATCAAATACGAAATTTAAAAATAGCACCAGTCCTCCACCAGCCTCCCATAGCACCAGTAATACCTTACTCTGTAGCGCACAGTACTCTGAAGCAATTGGGAGCAATTCCGTCGATATATTCACCGCATATGTTGAAGAATATCGGAAAGAAAATGTTCGTGCGTTATTTGAAGACTTTAGATGCAGTGTATTTTAAAACGCGTCTGCGCTAGATGTGGTTTCTTTAGTTTTTGTTTTTCTATAGCTTCGCTTGAAGAAATCTAACTTATGACTGTTTGGGTTTTTATCAAGCCTCCTTTTATTCTGTGTTTATAGATGTTTCTGGTTTCCTACTACCGTTCTTGTCAAATACGCACTGTTTTTTTTTCACTAGGGAAAGGCTCAAGACAATTTATAAGGACTTCACCCTAATAGCGTATCACAGCATTAATCAGAATCTGAATAATTTTAAGGGTTTGTTGCTAATCCATTCTTTCATATGTTCGAATAAATTGTCTGCTTTGCAATGTAAATAACGACCTGGATTTTGTGGAACTGGATATTCCCGCGGCATCCAGACTTATGCGGGTGAAACCGCGGGGTGCAGCTAGCTTGAAACATGTCTGTCCTTTTTTTATTGCTGAATGGGCCTGCTCTTGCCCTTGATCACGCCTGATAAAAATATTATATATTTAGAAAAGATTCATATATGATGGGACTGTTCACATTTCTAAGTAAAGTGACGAATGAGATCTTTGATATTCGTATCTTGTTGTCAAGTGAAAGCGAAGGCGTTGCTTATAAAAGTAGATCAAATAAGGTATATGTATTTCCACGTAAATTGGGCGTTCTTTCGAATCAAGCTAAATTGAAACTTATTTCAGTAAAGGATATTTATGTGAATATATGAATTTAACATATGGAACAGTAATATAGCATGTTACGTTGAATACGATATAGTGTTGAAATGCCTATTGTGAGTCAAACTGTAATCTCGTTTGCTATTGAAATAATCAGAGAAAATTAAAAGTAAAAAATTGTATTTGTTCGTTCACCCTTATCATAATTTGTAGCGAAGCGTGAAGAGAATATACAACGTCATGGTCTCAAATCAACTATAATTAGATTTACTTAAGATTTTGACGCCCACACCTTTTTGAAAAGAAAACAAAATTTCTCGGAGACACCGAAAGTATTTATTTGTAACCGTGTAAGCTTTCAAAGGCTCGCGCCTCAAAGAGATGTCATCAGCAACTGATGGAGCCCGCAAGGGCCGATGCCTGCCAGGGGTGCGGGTTGTTCGAAAGAGATACCGCGGCCCCTGGCACACAGGCAACTGAGGGAACACGGGTGGGTTTTAGTCAGTAAAAGTCTGACACGCCCTCCAACTCCACCCAGAGCGGGAGAAGTTATTTGATGATTTCTCACCCAAAAAAAAAAATGTCGGCGTGCTTTTACACACTTAAAATATTAATTAACTTGAATAATATTATTATGTCCCTTGATTATTCTGTCATCATGACAGAGTAAACAAGGGACATAATATTATGAACCAATAGCAAATATACTAAGCAATATTTCATGTCCTTGAGAAGGGATGTTATCGACAGCCAAGACAGTAGCAGCGGCTTCATAATCCTAATTTCAAAATAATAAAGAAAACAGCGTTTATTGACATTATATCATTAAAAAAACATCTTAAACTATTTAAAAAGAAATAAAACGGAAAGCAATGATAATAATGCCAGAAGGGCCTCAGTTCAGCATAATGTCAGATAGCAACACAGTATGCACCACCAAAGTCAAAGTCAAAGTTATTTATTTGCAGTAAATGCGGTACAAAATATGGTAGGTACATACATTCTTAGTGCCATGACACATTTCGTCATAAGTTGGCATGCAAATATTAAAGTAAGATCCTAGTGCTAGCATGATAAGCAAATCTCTACACAAATGAACAGAATATTATTAATTTATTCAATTATTTGAAGGCAATTTAAGCTTGGAAAACTCAACAGTTAAATAAAATAGGTAATTGCTATTACAAGATACAAACATAAAATATGCTTAAAATTTACGTTCAGTATTGATAGGTATTTAGGAACCAAATTAAGTATTTAGGAATTAGGTACCTATATCATAAATTGGAACCTTCTTCGAACAAAGTGTATCACATGCTAGTCTTCTGTATTCTAAGGGCAAATATCCTAAAAACCGAACGAGTGCCAACAATAATATAATCTGACCTCGTGGCAAGTATCGCCCCGAGACATTCGGAAACCAAATACTTGAAGAAAAGGGAAAAGGTTTAACACAATAAGAACGTGTCAGAAACTATGATATTACTTCTTATTCTGAAGTTGATATTCCTGAATTTTGTGTTGGAATATTTGTGACACTTTGATCTTGTGGCTATGTTTGGAATCTGCCTATGCTTGGAATCTCTCTGAGGGATCGAATCTGGAACGAGTGGCTCCGGCAGAGAACCAAAATTGTCGACATAGCTACAGGGTAAGCAACTTGAAGTGACAATGGGCCAGCCATATTAGGCGTAGAACCGATGACCGTTTGGGTTGATGTAGTCTTGAGTGGAGACTGCGAATCGGCAAACGTAAGGTAGGACGCCCTCAGGCTAGCAACTGGATGAGGTTGCCAAGAATCGAGTTTAATGGCGTGCAATTGAAGAGGCATATATCTAGCAGTGGACTGCTGTAGGCTGATGATGATGACGATGTAGCCATATACCTAAGAGAGGTCGTGGATTTTGTCAGATTTACCATAGAATAATTGTCAATGTTCAAGACATTTAATGTAAAGTCAGTGTATATCGTTCTACCTGTAAAATATCCACAGAGCTATTTATCTAGGCCATTACTGCGTACTGCATTACTGCATGTTAAAATTAGCAATTCGTTCTTAATTTAGAAAGTTTCTCGGTAATCGTGTGTCATTTGTTTTTTGTTCTGCGTATCAAGAGTTGCAACAGTGCCATTGAATTGTATGACATCATCGTTTGACACTAATGTGGGTTTTAATTGCGTGCGGTACCTGTGTGTTAAAAATAAACCACATTGTTGAATGTTGCTTACACGACGTACCGTTAATGTTTTATTCTTCTCTCGTATCGGTACACAGTATATACACCGTGACATTTTAGTCGTCTTACAACGGCAGCCCACTTCATGTATTCAATGACTACTAATCATTTATATAAAAAAAAAAGAAATTTTTGAACATTTGCATAATTCAAAAAATTCAAATATAATTCACTAAGACGCATGACGTAGTTTGAAACACCCTTTTATGGAGGTGAGATTAATGATAAAATTTAATGCTAGGTAGGTAGATATCTTCTACCGTTTGATACGTAAACATTATTAACAGGGAGGGTGTTCCATAATTCTAAAGCATTATTTATTTTTCTTTGTACTTAATATCTTAATTAATGGTAACAATGTTTAAATCGCGCCTAGTGGTATTTTATGACGGATACATTGAGTGGACCACCTTTGTAAGACGACTAAAATGTCACGGTGTATATAAGAATAGTTCATGCTGTTGAAAGTTTTTCTAGTCAAAAAGATAATAATATAAAGTGTCGAGAGGTTAACAGGTCAGGGTGTGCCAGACGTACAATTGTGATTTAGAGATCACATAAAGAATAGGTAAGGTCTTTGTTGGAGAACGCATTTTATCACCTTTTATTGATCAATCCGCTCTTTCATGCATAGTTAATTCGAAGTTCCGATTGTCCCTGCATACGTCCGGCAAGCAAATTGCCAATTTAGGCCAAGTAACAATACAGTAAACAGTCATTTGTTATTAGCAGCTGGAGGGACATTGCTGTCCATTCTCCTAACCCAGACATAATCTCTTTTAGCCCAGACACGGCTAGCCGTGTAGGGCGAACAGCAGATCAAGCTGTGGATTTTCCTTTTCAGAATGGTTTCGGTCGAAATTTAACTCTGAGTGAAGAAGAGCACTGTAATCAAAGCAATCAGATTTTTTTTATATCTGCACCCTAATTGCGCAACGCACGATGAATAATTTGAATCATTTTGAAACCGATTGCTAATCCATTGCTTCATATGTTCGAAACATGTGTCTGCTCACCAACGTAAATAACGCAATGAACATTGTTGACCTGATAAAATTAAACAGATTAAGATTGATCGTGTGTTACGCATTTAGGGTGCTGTTTAGATATTCTTAATTTTGAATAGGTAGGAATTTTTTGTCAGACTTATGCGGTATTCGTCCAATGGCAAGTCTGCTTTTCGATTCAGTCTATACTACCTAATAGAACCGGGAGGGTTTTCTTTAGAGCCTTCGTAGTAGGATTGGTCCATCTGTAACAGTTTTTGTTAATACGTTAGGGTGGAGATTATCCGCAGTTTTAATTTTTTGAAAAAGTCCTGCTTAGGCCAGGTATCAAACCTGGTCATTACAAGTAACGGCCTGTATGTTCAGCCTACGCGATGGTGAAACTTGCAAAGTTTCGTGTTGAGTATATATTAAATCCATTCTCAATATCTCATTGTTTTTATGTGTTAAATCACATCTCAAAAACTCCACAGAAGTTAGGTAGTGATTAGCAAACTTCCCAACGATTGAAGGTCTCGCGTGGTATCAAAAAACACTGTATTGGCTCTTTTTAAAACAACAAGTTCAATTTAAAAGTTCCTGCTGCCGCGGTAACGCAGAAGTTTGGAATTTTACCTTTCATTGGTTCATTGATTGATCGCTCTAGGTCTGGTTCCCGTATGAATTGTTGATATTTGAGGTATGTGAATTGTTTGTTGTTTCTGGGCAGGTAAAAATTGAGGTGCTGAATTTGTTGAAATAATTTGAAGCTATTTTGCGAGACCTATTTTTGGATATTCATAGTTATGTGTGATTAAGACAAATGGAGGTAATATAATGACGTTTTGAGTATGAATGTCAATTAAATAAATCCTGCTATCCTACTAATATAATAAATGTGAAAGTATGGATGTTTGGATGTTTGTTCCTCAATCACGCAAAAACGGCCGAATGTATTTGAATGAAATTTAGATCACAGATAGTTTATAACCTGGATAATATACATAGGATACTTTTGTATCTCGGAAGTACATTTCCGTGTGATCATTTGCGACCTACTCGCGGGCAACGGACTAGCTTTAGCAGCCTAGCTTTTAGCTAATTTTATCATATTTTACTAAATATGATAAAATGAGTGATACTAGAGGAAGGCAGTAGGTATTCTTACATTTACGAGTTAAGTCTTAAGAGTTCTTTCATAAATAAAAAATATCGATAAACTTGCGAAAGTATACACTTTATTAAGGCTTTGGTAAAATTGTAATACTTGCAATGCAAAGTCCTATTGAAGTTATATTCATTGTATCGAAGTAAAATGCATTGGACTTTAAAGTTCTTAACAAAAGTATTTTACAGTTGAGTTCCATATAGAGTTGTAAATACGTTTTTTTCGGAGGAAAAGATTTTACTGACTCTAGTGATAGTGAGTGCGTTTTCACTTAAAGTTAAATAAAGTTACAATGTATCTTTTTAAGAAAAGTTTTGATAAGTTAGCGTTGGTTAGTTGTCCCGGTTATCCGTGTTTCTAAGGACAAGTAGTAACACCATGAACACCTGGGAAATTCCCGGTTTCAAGTAAATAGGTGTCACTTCTAGGCCAAAGCTAAAAAAAATTACAATAAAACATCGTGAGGAAAACAGGACTTCCTTTAAAATTTTGAAACCTCCACCAATGTCAGTGATGTTTAAGTTAAACCTAGAAACTACTTAAGAATTAAAGATTAACACTGGTACTTGCGTGGATTTGAACCCGCACATCTCGTGCATGAGAGGCGATTAGATACGTAATAAAAAAAAAACAGATTTTGGGTCATTCTGCTAAGATTTAAACAATACTGTTCCAGTTCATGTAAACAACTTCGCAGGTATTTTAAGTTAACTTCTTGGCTTTATACTTTAATTTTATTATGTGTATAGATAGGTCTGACCTAGATTTTTAATGTGTCTAGTATTTTAATCGTAACTTAGAGAGACATGGGTCAAGTTTACCGAGGAATAAAATACAACTAGAAGTTATTTTTATTACATTTCTAGTTGTGCAAATTATTGGCAACGTATTATCTAAAACATATATGTTAGTTACAAGTAAAATAATATTTTACTTAGTATATAAGCCATTAGAAAAGAAGGCCAATAAAAATATTTTGCTTACAACATTCGCACAAAAATATTTATCACCAACTTGATCTTTTTAACATTTAAATAACAACAATCGTATTTGTTCCAGGTACGTACGGGTTTTGCAAAGGGCATCGAAGCAGGTTGCTATTATTCTTCCTGATGGCTTGGTATGCCAGTGAGTGTAAGTGATCTGAAGGCGATCGGCTGTTTAATGTCACTTGTAAATCGACCAGTTCCGTGTGGCCTTGTCCTTGTGGCCCACTGTGTACAAACTTACCGGCCAGTGTTGCCATGCTACATTCTTAAAAGAGGACCGTTAAAATTAGATCGAATTTTAAAACAATCTTTCAAATTAAAGTATCGTTTACAAGTTGTAAAATACATGTACTTCGTCAGATTCGAAGCAGTTTTGTTTTGTTTGATATTTATTTTATGCCTCTGGCAACTAAATCTATTTGAAAGAAGTAAACAAAAGTGAACCTTCAAATGGCTTTGGTGATATTGGGTAGAAACATCAGTCCTTTTATGTAAGTATCTATTTAATGCGAAGAAAGAATCAAAGTGAAAAACAAAACACATCAGTCAGGATCGCAAGATCAAGTCCTTCTCTGCTAGGAAAGTGTTTTCGAAAAATATCTCTTCAAACAAACAAAAGAGTATGATTCCTTTGGGCATGTTGTCAAAACTGGGCAATGTTTCCCTTATGTAACTTTAGACTATTCGAGTAGAAGACAGTATTTTGAGTTGAACACTAAATGACAGAATATTAAAGAAATGAAACAAACAAGAGACGAAATAATGTAATTTTGGACGCCTATCTCTATTGGTCTATGCACCATACAGGGTCGCAGAGAGATCGCGCAACCCGTTACTGTAACCATGAATTCAACACAGGATTCTAGAACCCCTAGCGTAGACACTTATGCAATATGCGGTCAAAATGTATGGAACATTTTTTTAAATAATCGACGAAAAATTTCCACACCCGGGGTTCAGAATCATTTACTTACTAAATTCATGGCCATAGTTTAAGCGTCGATGTCCAACCCTGTATGTCAATGTAAATGTGATATCGATTCATGACCGCAACTATGTTCCGATCTAAATGTGCAATTTTACCAAATTAATTTCACTGAACATCAAATTGTTAATTGAACACAAAGGCAACTGAACACAAAATTAGAGCCCAGAGAAACCAGAGAAAACACAGTTTGGTTTATTAGAAATAATCATATCAGTAATGGCATAATTATAATAATGAATATGAAAATTTACTTTTTTTGCTTTGCCGCGGTTGCGTGACCATCTTTACGTACCAAGACCACTCCGTGCCTCGGTAAGCACGTTAAGCCGTTGGTCCCGGCTGTCATTCGTGGATCTTTGACAGTCGTTACAGGTCGTCAGAAACCCGAAGTCTGACAACCAGTCTTATTAATGGGTATCGTGTTACGTAGCACCTGGGTTGTGGATGTCAGATAGGCAGTCGGTCCATGTAAGATACGGGTATTCAGGTGCATCGGGTTAGATTGGAAGCCAGCTAAGGCAGATGATGAAGAAAAGACAAGGCAGATGATGAAGTACTAACTACCGTATCGGTAGGTTACTTAATCTGACAATGTTGTCTTTAAAGTTCGCTAAACTAAAAAGACTTGAAGCTCCACGCAGGTAGGCGATATATCTTTAGTTAAACCTCTGCTGGAAGTCCTCGTATAGAGCTTATCGATAAGTCTGACATCGTTAAATCCTACGCGGGCGATCCAGAGAGCACTCAAGCCTGCCTCAACTCTTCACAGATATGTAGAATGGCCACGGATTTACAAAGAAACGGGACGTTTTTGTTTCGTGCAAAATCCGCTGTGTAACATCTGTTTGTGAAGATGGCTGACTTGAGTCGCGACTCTTTTGAGCGTCGCTTAAAGGGCAACAGTTCAGCTTCAATGAGATGTAGCCACCGATGTTGGCACTACGCCACGTTTGATATCGACTGCAACAATAAAATCGCACCAATATCATTTTAGACTCGACCCGTACTGCAGTTTGTTTTGTTTCAAAATAGATAACTAATTAATATTTGTTTACCTACATGATAAATTTTCACAAAATAATTTTCATAATGGAATTTAATCCCGTTTGATTATAGCAAATAATGACGATACTAATGACTGGATTAATAGCCCATTCCCAAGTAATTATGTTTGCATATTTATTTACTTTTCATATGTTGTGTGTATTCAATAAACTACTAGCAACAAGCACATACATACAAAACGTTTCTGAAAAACCACACTCTTTTAAAATATTTATTCCAACAGCACTCAACATTTTTGAATTCGCTGAATCAACCTATTCTATAGCATCGTCCATATTATTTTCCATTTCCCTACTAAAACCGTGGTAAACATAGTTCGCTCGGAACGACTATGTGCTCAGCCACCCCGGTTCAAGATATTAGAAGCACTGAGTGGCTCTCGTGAGTTCGGGGTGGCCGCAAGCATTTTGTTGGGCTTTCGATTGTCTGAAGCTTCTGCAAGATATCGGCTTTAGGTTAACTGTAATTATGCCTACGTATAAAGGAGGTTCTGCCGTTTTGGCACGGTCCTCTGTTTAGTACTCTGAGCAAAAGGCTATCCCGAACTTGATTGGTTGTTCTGTTACACAAGTTTTCCGAATAGAGAGACATTCGTAATTCAATGTGTATCGCATCTTTCTCGTCAATTTGCTATCTGGCATTGAAGTCTGTTTTATGTAATCCGATCTGTGTGATCTCGACCAAATTAGGACGCCGTTTCGACTTTCGACTTAAGAACCATGTCTTTCGTCCCTCGTCATGCCGAATGGCAAAATTAGGTTATATCGTAATAATTATATTCTTGGTATCAAACATAGCGGGTGTAAAATGTTCACCTACATACTTGACCCAATTTGAGTGATTGTTTCCAAAAGGAAATTGCACCCTTGGCTTATTTTCTGTGATATTGACGAATTTCCTTTTACGACGCCGATCTTTTGTTTTTTTATATTACAATAAATCCATTTGGTTGTAATTCCCAAGGAAATACAAATTATTTCTGTTTCATATCTGACGAGAATATTATATTTAGGAGTGGCTGGGGACCATTCGTTTGTCTTGAAGAAAAATATTGAGGATGAATATTTTTGTCACTGGGAATTCGATTTGTTTTTCCTTAAAATATTTTGCTGACTAAATTTTGAAGGGTGGTTCGCCATTAGATGGGAAAACACAAAGGTAAGAGTTAAGTTTTTAACTTTTTGGACTTAGAGCTTTGAGGTTGATTCGTTAATTTACGGTTCGTGAATAGATTTTTATTTTGGAATATGTCAAATATTATAGATTGAAGAGCGGTTTTTTGTTGTGTACAATAATCAATAAAGACAAAGCGACAATCGCTCCAGACAGCTGCCACATAAATTGGATAAATTCTATTGCGACTACTTAGACGCGTCTCGCTAGTCGTTTGATTAGTATTTCGTGTGGGTGTCATTTAATATTCCACTCAGTCAATTGAGGAGAACGTTTAGCTGGGTAACAAACTGATGAGCCTAATTCGCCACAATTACGCTCGTTATGACCTGACCGATGACCAGGAAACGTTTAATTGCACTAATATATTATTTACCTGCGCAGTACCCACTAATTACGGGATCGTAATTGATCAATAGGTACAATATGCTCCGGCAAACATGCACGCAATTAGAGGTCGTATGCATAAATATTATTCCTAACTATATAGATATAAAACATGTTACATAAATACATTTTGATGCCAATTTCGTACAAACAGAACTAAAGTCTGTTAAAGATGAATACAATTCCAAATATTATGATTATGACACTATTATTTGTATATCAGTAGGTAGTGACATGGATGTCGCCCACTTTATTTATATCAAGATCAGGGTCACTATAACATAAACCCTGAATAAAACTTACGACGTGACTAAGAGCGGAGGACAATAAAAGTTATGACCTTACTTCAACTTCGTCCTAAGTAGACCTATTTATGTCTGGATATACGGTTTCTTGCAAATCAGATTACATCCCAAAGGCTGGGTACAGCTCGTATATAGTCAGTTTTTCTTTCCAAGTTTTATTGCGATTGTCTTTGTGAAGTGGATGATGTAACAGAAAAATCACTAACTACTGCAGAGCCGATGAAAACTTCAGTGTCGTATAATCTAGTCGGAGTAGTTAATCCGATTAAGTCAATTCAGAGGAAGTTTACGCTACTTCTGTCCATAATACTTTTGCTGACAATGAATCTGTTTTCGCCGGAGCATTGAGAAATGTAAAAGAATTGGATTTTGCTGCAAAAAATCTATTGCGTTTAGCTTCTTTGTTTGTGTACCCTCTGTATTTGACTTATGGCAGTTGTGTTAAAGTTCTGTACAGATACGTAGTCTGTAGTTAACATGTAATAACGCAGCAAGTAACTAAGTTCAGACGAAGTTCTTCCGTTCCCCGGCGTCACTGTTTATAATTCCCCGCCTGTTGGTTTGACCTTTGCAACTTCCATTTGTCTTGTCCCATCAAGCAACTTCGTTAGTTCTTCTTTGTGATTGTTTCCTCTGCACAGTGCACAATTAATTAGTTACATTCGATGTGACTGGATCTTTATTAGTTCCCGTGGTAGCGTGTTGGCTTGTAACGACATCGATAAATTTTGACGACTCCATTTCCCCATTTTCTTAATGGTTCTTAGCTTAATATAGGGCAGTTATTTTCGTAGTATATTCACATTCCACGTGAATTAGGTGCGGTATCAATGAATATTTATGTTGTTCGGTAAATACCCTCGGAGTTAGGGTATAATTACAATTTGTGGGGAATCGATGAAGTCGTTATTCGTGTTTTTCCCTAAGGAGATGTGAACAACTAGATCGTTCCTAATGAAAATAAACGTACATATGTCGTAATTTAACAATTGGGATTTATCTCCTATTCATTTATGTATACAATTTCCAGTGTGAGTGTCGAAAGCATTAATTTTAAATATGTAAATTGCAATTAAACATTCATTGAACGGAATAATAGTTTTGACTGGAAACTTTATTAATAGGTACATAATAAACAGTGAATAATTGGAAAGTCTGTGTAAAAGTGGGGCGCACCAAAAAAACAATAGCGAACTTTTCATTGCGACATAATATGTGCTGAATGAATGGAAATGAATGGAAGCATACATATAAATGTATATTGCATTATTATGAAAACAAGGTAGTTGATTCGCTCTAACACGGGGGCGTGCGTTGTTTAGAGCTAAAGGCGGTAATTCACGGTTATTCCCGCAAGTGCTCTCGCTTGCACGAGGGTCGTTAGCGTCCCGTCATAACACCACTTGATTTTTTTAAATTTGAAAAGCCGTCGCTTGAGCTTTTTCTTTGCAATATTGTGGAAATATTCATGGAGGAAAATGTTAATATTTTTATGAACCTCATACTTTTTACGAGAGCAGTGGTGGCCCAGCGGTAACGGCCACGACTTACGAGAGGTCGGAGGTTTGAACTTAGACAGGTGCTTTACTTTGTGTAAATTATTTCATCGCCACTGCTCTTAAAACCGTGAAGGAAAACATCGTGAAGCCGGCACCGGCATGTTCTAAAACCATAAATTCGAAGACATGTGTCATCTACCAACAAGCACTGTACCCGCGTGGATTATTACAACCCATTCCCTCTCACAAAGAAGCGGCCTGTGTCCAGTGGGACCGTTATACGCTGATTTTGTGTGTATGTATGTAATACTTTTCACTTTGGAAGAAGCAGATTTACCTATTAGTGGAATTATGAATGAAATACAACAGTCTTGCTTCCTCAATATACATACTTCTTGCACCGTCTTTGTCCTTGTAAAAGTAGCCTCGTATATTAAAAGTACTTGTAAAACATTTTATATGGAATTATGTTACAGATAAATTACAGGAAATTTATCACACCGGGCGGTGAGACCGAGCAAATGAGATTTAGTAGCTCGACTCGACGAAGGAAGCCGACGAAGCGCCGGGAAATAAGGCTGTAAAACTATTTTTTAATGGAACAATAAATAAGAAACGATCAGTGACGTGCAATCCTCTGTAAGCCGATTTTTCCTATCGCCAGAGATCCTTTGAGGCGAAGATTGTGAAACAATGCCTTATAATGGGTCTATTTTAAACGTTTCGTTTTATTTTAAAGTCGGTTGGTAGTTTCATGACTTATTTTCGAGTTCTTGTTGGTAAAATGTTCTGAGATTCAACCGCATAATATTTCAGACGTGTCGATAATGACGATCCTGTTTATGAGCTCAATACGTGTAAATGAGAAAATTTGTCATCTGCATCTTCCGCTTTTTGAGCTTAATGTTATGTGCGGCCCATTTGAACGACGACTTTCTAAGGAGCTACAATTTTCGCCTATTTTTAATAACTTTATAATATTTTGGCGTTAATTTTTATGCTCATTTTTTGAGAATTTCTAGTTCAACATGCGTAGTTAGTAGCGCAAAATGCCGACACCATTACATTTCACAAGATCGGAGGTAGATCTATCCCAGTAATTGTTCCAGACACCAAGTCCCAAAAACCACTTCTTAAACTTCCTATACTTCTAGTCTTTCATTCCTCAATATCCTCCAAATAAGACATTCTCCGCTCAATTCAGCAGTTCCTAATCCCCGAAGCACAATAATTTGCAGCTATTACCCTGGTGTTGGGCTTCCAATGTCGCGGCCTTAATTAGGATTAACGAGTTTAGATCGTGAGCGTACAGTTAAAGTTTCCATTGCACATTTACAACTGCAATTTGGAGCACAGAACGCGGAAGTGGCAAAACTTGTATAGTTTAAATCACTGGGAAATATTAGTTGGCAACGTCACATCTTTCGCGATTGAGGAAATCCTGCGCTTTGTGCGAGGGGTTATGTTGTTTGAATAACTGTAGTCAATGAAAATGGAATTAGTCATGAAAGTAAATTGTTATTTCGAGTGAAGACATAAAAGTGTCGCAGGCTTTTCGTGACTTATCCTGTTCAATATTATAAATGTAAAAGTTTGTATGTTTGTTAATCAATCACGCAAAAACGGCTGAACGGATTTGGTTGTCATTTGGCAAACAGGTAGTTTATAACCTGTATTAACTCATAGGATACTTTTTATCCTGGTAGTATGTTCCCGTGGGATTATTTCCGGCCTCATGCGGGCGAAGCCGCTGGCAAAAGCTAGTAATGCATAAATTTGGCATTTCAGCTTATCGAATGTGAGGTAGCGCTTGACAAGGCCAAGGCGTTTATGCGATTGGCATCCTATCATCGATTGCCGGCGAAGAGTTTTTAGATAGTAGTTATCCATTGTCAAGCTTCAACGCAGTCTTTGATATATTTAGTATTTATTTTTTATTTAGGTATTTATATATTGCATAATGTAGGTACACACAGTATCAGGCTACTAATGAGTACATGTCAGCGGGGTGATTGCTTAACACACTAACAGTAAGAATGGCACCCTGGCTATCCAAAGTCCACCTATAAATTCGGTTTTGTGCGTAGTCTCAATTAACATCGATGGGTTCTCACAAGATAAATCAGAAATTCTTTCCGAGATCTATCGCAAAACTCACTTCGAATTTTTATGCGTCCAAGAGACCCATCGAGATGAAACCCAAAGCCGGTCACACATCCCTGGAGTAACGCTTATCGCAGAGCGGATGCCAAAATCGTAGGCAAATTCTGGGTTGATTGTATTTAGATTGCTACCGAAACGCTGAGTAGAAGTAGGAATGGCTTGACAATTCAACAATATTCATTGCGTTATTTACGTTTTTGAGGAGACAAGTTTTTCGAACATATGAAACAATGGAGCCTTCTCGAATTTTGAATAACCTTCAACATTCAACATTCTGATTAATAGTGTGTGAACTCAATTATGGACCAGTGCGTTAATTTAACTTCAAATTCAATCTGCCTAGCCTTTTCCCAACTATGTTGGGGTCGGCTTCCAGTCTGACCGGATGCAGCTGAATACCAGTATTTTACATGGAGTGACTGCCTATCTGACCTCCACAACCCAGTAACTGGGTAACACGATACCCCTTGGTAAGACTAGTTGTCAGACTTTCGGGCTTCTGACGACTCAGAACTACTGTCAAAGATGCACGAATGACAGCCGAGACCAACAGCTAAACATGCTTTCTGAGGCACGGAGGAGTCTCGGTATTTATAGATGGTCACCCATCCACAGGCCCACCCCGGCACGCGTAGCATAACCTGATGAATCGACCCGTGAATTCATATAACTTATGGATAGATTGTACGGTCTTCAACAAACTATCTTTTAATCGTATCGCTTTATGTACGAACAACTTTACCAATAATAATTAATTATATCTACCTATGCACCTGCTACGTTAAACTTTTGGATACAACCAAGTTCTTCGTTTCATAGTTCTTAGTAAGGTGTGCTCGTCTCGAGATCAACAATGGCTTTCAACTGTTGAACTGTTGACAAGCCCTAACATACAGGGTGACATCCCTGTCATTGACGTACGTAAATCAAATTATAAGTTGAAGCATAATAGGCTCTATATATGTAAAATGTAGTGCAAAAACAATCGTTGAATTGTAAAAGTAATCGTAGAGCGATTAAAAAGTATTAGCTAAAAGCTAAGGTTTTTTTTATCGCATACGTCAAACGTATGTCGATATGCAAACTGAAACCATGAGTTCAGCATATGATCCTAGACCATAGCGTAGAAATTTTTCGTGGGATATCAAAAAAAAAAAAAATATCAGCTGTTTTATAAAAAAGTGACATACGCGGTCAAAGGGCAGAGTAAATTAAAAAAATACATATATCCGACGTAAAATTTCAACCCAGGGAATTCAAAATCATGTTCTGAATCCAGGCTTACAGGTTGCGCGTTAGTGCTCCTGTTACCATCTAAAGACACCTTTTACTCGTCTTCGCTCGCGTGAAGGTTGAAGATTATATTCCACGGGAGCGCACTACCTGTATAAAATTTACATCATATTAGCCGAAAGTCGTCCACTGCTGGACATAAGCCTCTTCAAAAGTGGGGGATTTGCCATAATCGCCACGCTTGGCAGTCGGGTTGGCGATCGCAGTATGGTGGTAAAATGCATAGAGAACGCTGCTGCCCATTCTCTAGTAAGTCCCTTAGTCGCCTTCTACGATACCCACGGGAAGAAATGGAATGGTGCTATTCTTTTACTTCCGGCACCACACGGAATGAACACGAAAGTAACTTTGTCTGTCTGTTATATTTTCGGAGTTAGGACATAAATAAAAATGTACCTTATGTCCTAACTCCAGTCATGGTCTACCTGTGTGCTAAATTCCACCGAAATTCGTTGAAAGGCGTGAAAATATAACAGACAGACAAAGTTACTTTCTTATTTATATTAGTATGGATTCCGATAAACAAGAACAAAGGAATATCTATCTCCGTAATGTGCATTCAGTACTTATTCTAAGCGAATTTACGTATTAACGAGTTTACTTTGTGTTGGTACTTATTCACGCCCAAGACGCAGGCGCAGGATCCGTGATCGTGGCTATTTTATCATCAGTTGGTAGTGAACTGTCCTGTGGCCATGGCGTCTTAGCAGGTGTGCTCAAATGTACAAAATTTAGGAGAACGAATGGCAACGATTGTTTAAATTATATAATATATTATAAATAAATAATAGTTTAAAAAAACTAAAAAAACACGCTTTAAAAACCAAACTAAAAAGTAGAAAATAATTTAATTCTATTAAAAAATAATAGTTTTTTTAAACTATTATTTATTTTCAATTTTTTGGTTTTGCGTGCGAAACCGTGTTTTTTTATATTTTTTTTAAATTATTGAATTGTCATAGGTCCTCGCTAAGTCTACAAAGTTTAAATGAAATCTGACCGTTTAAAGTGGGTCAAAATAGCGTCCAAAGGAGTCGGTTACATACAAACATACAAACATACAAGTGAAGCTAATAAAGCGTGTAAAAACAATAAATAGCCACGAGTCCCTTGCACGTGGCTAAATAATTACAGCCGCACGGGTTGATCGAAGGTAAAGGTTGCTGGATCGATTCGTGGATGGGTGAGCATCATTCTCCTGCCCTGATTCCCATTTATTTGGGGTCGGTGAAACATGTCTCTTTCTTCCACTCTTCTCCATCGCCATAACGGGAATCACAACCTTTCTCGTCATATGATCATTCACACTGTCTATCCATCTTTTCTTTGGTCTTCCCTTACGCGGGCTCCGTGCCTTGAAAAGCACGTTATGCTGTTTGTACTGGCACGGTTACGGGAAGCCTGAAAGTTGGACAAACAACGGACAACACATCTTACGAAGGTGTATCGTGTTACCCAGACACTGGATTGTGGAGGTTCCATCCGGTTAGGCTGGTAGCCGACCCAACATAGTTGTGAAATGGCTTGGCAGATAGATTGGTAAAATTTTATATGACCTGTTTTCCATCGAGTCCGTATTCACGATCGTCAATTTATAATTTAGGTGTGGGCTACATTTGAGTCTAGCTGAATTAACAATGCACTAAAACAATGGCTCTCTACATCATAACGTGTTAATAAAGGTCAATAACTGACATTATCGAGTCTTCTTGCGTAAGTTTTCAATCATTACCTAAAATAGAAATGATACATTAATACTAATTGCATTCAGTGATACCGTTATCAGTATTAAGTCAACGTATTTCTAGAATATTACTTCATTCCGACGTCACGTTCCGCAGCCTATCTTTTATAAGAAAACCGTGAAAATTAAGCGATAAAAAGCCTTTATTAGAACGGATTTTAGATTACTTTTTGTTATGTATATTATGCAAAAGTGTACGATTTAGATGTTTAATTTTTAATCTTATTGTTCAAATAGGTTTTACCCGCGGCATCGCCTGCCTGCGTGGGGGTTCAAAATTATCCTATAGAAACGTAATGCTAGGGTAAAAAGTATCCTACGTGTTAATCCACGTTAGAAACTATCTGTGTGCCCAAATTTTATCCAAATCCGTTCGGCCGTTTTTGCGTGATTGGGTAACAAAATCTAAACTTTCACATTTATAATATTAGTAGGATAGTCGTATTACTAGGAAAGGGATAATTAGGTCATACTTTTTATACTAACATAATTGGGAAAAGGCTAGGCAGATGATGATTTTTGTTAGAATTGATGACAACATCAGATGGGCGTTTTTTTTCCGTGTTGTTTTTCAGCTGCCTGTGTGCAAGGGGCGACAGTATCTCCATTGAATAACCCGCACCCCTGGCAAGCATCGGCCCTTGCGGACCCCACCAGATGGTGTTGACATTTCTTTGAGGCACACGTGGAACACAACGCGCCGTCGACCCGGGTTTGGTCCTTACCGGACAGCGAGCTACCCATTACTCGCCGTCCGCAAGCCCGCGCCTACGGTGGCCGGGAATCAGCTTGGGATTCCCGACGCCCAGGGCGTCTCCTACGGCGACTAAGGCCATGAGGGCGCATATACTGTCTCTCCCTCACGTGCGCCGCCTCCCTTTTCGCGAGCATAACTGCTTCGCAGAAGGAGGTGATGGCTAGGTAGCCGTCACCTGGCGTCCATGGCCTGGATCAGGCCCGGACGTGAGAGATCGCCGCCGCCGATCGCCTCCACGAGGACACGGTGCGGGCAGACCTCCACCGTATGCTCCACCGTGTCCTCAGGGCGATCTTCGCAGTGGAAACACCCGGGCGTTTCCTCCCGCCTTTTACGAAACAGGAACCTCCCGAAACAATCGTGTCCGGTGAGGACCTACGTCAGGCGGAAGGTGAGGACGCCGTGGCGCCTTTTAATGCACTCTTCAAAGTGGGGACTTACCGCCGCAATCGTGGCGTGCCCAGCACTACTCGCATTCTAGCAAAACTAATACATGTACTAGAATAAATAGTAGGTACCTTATATTTTAATCCATTTTATAATCTACCTGTCTGCCAAATAAATTCTAAAGTTTTTCAGCTCTAATAGCGTTTTTGGGTAACAGACGTACAGACATAGGGACGTAACAATGTAAAGTAAAAACATTTACTCTCAGTAGGGAAAGCTAAGTTCCTGAACTAATGGTGAATTTATCAGGATTGATGAACTAGGCCATGTGTGGACTAGGTCTTAATCTGAAGTTACGCTTTTGAAGGCACAAGAAGTGTATACAGGCGTAAAACAAAGCCTTATACGAGTAGGTACACCTCAAGTTTCAAACAGAAACTTAGAGAAGGCTGTAGTATAGGTAAGTTCTCCGGTAAAATAACAAGTGAAAGCTTCTGGGAAATATTAATAACCTAGAGTAATCTAGCTCTTACTTTTTTTTATTTTGAGGGTGGGAAATCATCAAATAATTACTCCCGATCTGGGTGGAGCAGGAGGGCGTGTCAGACTTTTACTGACTAAAATCCACCCGTGTTCCTTCAGTTGCCTGTGTGCCAGGGGCGACGGTATCTCTTTCGAACAACCCGCACCCCTGGCTGTAGCTCTTATCAAAAGGTCAAAGGTAGCTCTTACCTTTGAATTTACTCTCGTGGAGTTCTGTAAATTATATAATTTCACAATAATTGACTGATTTTGCAATTTGCTTATAGAACTTACTAGGTATATGGAGCGGTAAGGATTAATTTCTCCCCAGTTCTACTGAACTGTTAATATAATATTAAGCATGAATATTAGATCATTTCAGTATACTAAGTATTAATAATATTGCGATCTATTTTGTGTTTATGAGTTTTGGAATAATTTAAACATATACTTTCAGGATTACCAATAGGTACCAACTAATAGTTGAATTCAAATCTATTTATTTAGACGCGCAGCAAGACCACTATAGAAACAAAACACGGAATGGCAAATTGTAGAAAGATTTCAACCGCACAATGTCAAAAACTAAGAAAAAAATTGTCACTTCTATAGAAAAAAAAAATATTATTATGTTTATAGAGTAAAAATAGAAGTGGTCATGTTTCGCGTGCTAGTGTGATACAATAACAATCAGAGGGATTAATATGTTCCTTAAATCTTCAAGCTTACGGGTCCTATAAGTTATACTATTCAAATAAATCGGTCCATACCATACCGAAATATTATCGTGTTTACCCGCAGTAAAATAACGGATATCTAATTTTTATTTACTATTTATTACTGCAATTTATCTTCTCCATAGCTTGTAACAATTTGCACAGTTACGCACGCAACCATTAACGCTTGATTGGTTTGCAATTCTCACTTAGAGAGAGGAATAAATATTAAGGGATATTTCATTACTGAGCGGCCCTCAGCAACTATGTCAAGACTTGCTTTCATTTGCTTCGCTGATCATAAACTTGAAGGAGGAAATGAGAAACAGTGATATTAAACTAATATTAAAGGCATTAGCATCTTGCAGGATTGTACTATACTTTGTGCAATATATTACATCACTGCTCTTAAGTGTGTTCATTCCACGCAGCATGGCAACGGCGCATTTATAGCGGTTTTTATTTATGGTGGTTATTTCGTTAAATACAAACAAGAGTATCGGTACTTTCAAGTTTGTATGCTATTTTTTTAACAGTTATTTTGGTATTTACTTATAAAAATCGACATACCGTCAGTTATTTTCTATTTGCATTACTTAGTGCGATTAAATGTTTTTATTAAAAAGTAAATGTTAAAAATAATTATAAATACCAAAGATCTAGTGCTTGGCTGAAAAAAAAACTTTTGTTTGTATTTAATGAAATAATCACGAAGAACTGCGAACTACTGTAAATGCGTTGTTGCCAGCCCGCGTGGAATGTATGCTCGAAAATGTCGTGAGGAAACCGGCATGTTGTAGAACCAAAAATTCACAGATATGCTGTGACCTAACAACCCGCACTTGGCCCGCTTGGTGGATTACTGCCTAAACATTATCACAGGGAGGAGCCATGTATCGCAGCAGTAGAAAGATCATAGATTGACAATGTTTGGGAATTTTAAAATAGGGATATTTAGGTACATACATAGGTATATGACCCGATATAAGCCAACATTTTAACGTCCTTGAAAACAGGGACAGAATAGAAGCACATTGAAATGGAGCTAGGCGTAATAAGGGCTCAGATTCCCAAAAAGGACGAGATAATGCTTTAGAAGTTAAGACGAACAAAACCTACACTTATATTACAACCTATCCAAACAGATTAAGGCCCAGGGTAGATATTCATCCGTTCTCATGAAAACATTAATCCAGCAACAAATAGCAGACTTATTAGAAACCCGATTCGTTCACTACAACAGTCTTTAATCTCGGCTAAGAAATCCGAGCTTCAATCGTGTTTTCAACGTAACTAGATAAATATCGAACTCGTCTCGGCTATTTCCTTTAGCTGGTGCAATGGATTTGCGGAAATAAAAGTGGCGATCGAAATTATATAGGGTTTGGTTTATTAGATTTGGGTTTTCGATAGTGCCCGACCGAAAAACGAAAACGAAAAATAAGCCTCGGCTTTTGTCTTATTTTCGGCCGCAAAACTAAATGATTTAGACATCAAAAAATATCAATATTTCCGCTGTATGCGTGTATCAAATCTTTGTGACGAATAAAAAATACAACGTAATCTCGCTTTACAACTTTAAACCAAAATCGTGTCAGTTTAAGTCAGCTGATTCAAACCACGAGCGGACTCAAAGCACCCCGAAGTTAGCCCAACGATTGCCGAGCTCTCCGAAATACATAGGTCGAACGACACGCGACAATTGGCGAGCTTCTGATTTTCGGTTTGGCCGAAGCTTCGTCTCGTTTATGGCCAAAACGATAATATAGCTGATTCATGACTTTTTCGAGCGCGAAAGCCTCGGTAGGTCACTCGTTTTCGATAATGGGTGTATCAACTTGTATGTTTGTGTCAGGTTCAATTTCAGAACGATGCTTAGTAGATTTTTGAATAAATGAAGAAAGTTATTGCAGTAAATGTTGGAAATAATCTTTCATCATCATCGTCCTTTTCATCGCACATTTCATGTAGGTTTATGTCAAATTAAAGTTTTTTTGAGTTCATTAATACTTACAACTGTCTTCTCACGTTGCGTTATATTGCGGACGGAGGCGGACCAGCCGGCCCGATCCGGACGCACCAAGGAAAGAGTAGGTGTCATTCGTGGTAGCGAAGACACGTCCGTCGCGGTGCGTCCTATTCGCGGCGAGTCAGCACCTTTAAAACTGCGGTGCGAGCTTCTTTTGCACTTTGCATTTTGGAATGACAAAATGGATCTAATCTTAAGACCCTCTCAGACCGACACGCACCGTTGGAACAGTCTTGGTGTGCGGTGCCTAGCTTTCCCGTGGTTATCAACCGTGCGCGATGATCCGAAATATCACGGGTCATGGGAAGCCACCTTTAGGTACTGCTTCATCTTCTACCAATAGATTGTCATTTGTTTTAAATATCACATAAAATCACATAACTCATTCACAGAGAAATTCCTTGCGTCATTTGTATACGTCATCGTGATTGTTTTCTAGTCATTTTATTAGCGTGTCATATTTCATGGCTTAGTGAATCGGTGTTCTTCCATAAAATTCGGTACAATTTTATGTACAATTTTACTTTTATGTAGGTAACTACAGTCGTTTGATGACAGGATCTTTTTCCAAGAACGTCGACACTGATCTGAGAATCAATTTCCTTGTGGAAATTCATATTTCCTTGAAAAATTAGAGCAGAAACGCGCGTTGCAGAGTGTTTTCTTTTTAAAGACGTCTTATGGTATTATCTATACTTAGGTCCTTACTTATTTATTCCAGTAATTAACAATGTGTTGACTGATTTGTTAGTCTAGTGGAAGCAAGCGCTACTGCTGAACATAAGGTTCTGGGTTCGATTCCCAGGTCGGGCAAAGTGTGATTGGGTTTTTCTCTCAGAAATGTATCATACGTAGCCTGGAGTCTGGATTTATATCCGGTTGATGGTAAAAGGCTCGCCCCCATAGGTACACGGAGCTTAAACATAACTGGTGAAATGCAGGTGTACTATAGATACACCTGTGCCCATCCCTTCGGGGAAACAAGGCGTGATGTTAAGTTAGTTATGTATAAAAATGTGTTTAGAACAGTTTTCCGTTTTAATTTTTTCTTTCTTACCGACACGTTCTGTACGACATAGCTCAAAAGCTAAAAAGATTAGCTAGGCAGAAAGTTGTATCAAAATCATAATTTCAGCCGTAACACGTCCACTGCTGGACATAAGCCTACCCCAAAAGGGATTTTGCCGTAATCGCCACGCTTGGCAGGCGGGTTGGCGTTCGCAGTATGGTGGTAAAATGCATAGAGAACACTGCTGCCCATTCTCCCTCAGTCGCCTTCTACGACACCAACGGGAAGAAATGGGATGGATAGTGCTATTCTATTACGTCCGTCACCACACGGATAAAGTAAGAAAATTGTATAGTTGTATTGTTGTTGCGAAATTACTTCAAAACCAAATAACTTCTCCCGCTTTGGGTGCAGCAGGAGGGCGTTTCAGACTTTTACTGACTAAATCCCACTCGTGTTCCCTCAGTTGCCTGTGTGCCAGGGGCCGCGGCATCTCTTTCGAACAACCCGCACGCCTGGCAGGCATCGGCCCTTGCGGGCTCCATCAGTGAATGCAGTGTGTGCCGGACATTTTTATGTATCGTTGTTAGTCGTAGGGGCTATATCAGTTGTAGTATACAGGGTGGCAGGGACATCGACGCGCAAACTGTAACCATAAAAAATAACAGTAAAAACAAAACCAAACAAAAAAGCAGAAAAGAATTTCAAAAAAGCGTGGGGTGCTGTTTGAGGTCAAAAGCCCACGACTTCGTTCGCGTCAAATTTCTTGCTCCCCGACCTACCCCGTCTCTCGCCTCGCCTGCCCGTGCGATTACTTCGTATTCGTGACTTTTTTCACTTTGCTCGGCTTCTAAGGGTCTTAGCGTGATGTTATAAGCCTCCCACAAAAGGGGGGGATTTGCCATAATCGCCACGCTAGGCAGGCGGGTATGCGATCGCAGTATGGTGGTCAAAGGAATAGAGAACGCTGCTGCCCATGCTCATTTTTAGTTCTGCTATCTACAAAAGCGTGATTCTTCACATTTTTTTAGTTTTTTTTTTAATTATTTAATTGTCATCGGTCCTCGATAAGTTTACAAAGTTTTAATTAAATCTAACCGTTTGAAGTGAGTCAAAATCAAGTCCAAAGGAGTCGGTTACAAACAATCATACTAACATAGAGGTGAAGTCAATAAAAAGCGTGTAATTTAGCATATGCTTCTAGAGGGTTGCCATGTCTGTGGGGCTGTTATTGCGGGCTTTTGATCCGTTTCACATAAGCCCCCGGGAAAAAATTACACCTTCGCAGCTCCTCGTCTTGTCTTGGCAGGGACATCGACGCGCAAACTGTAACCATGAATTCAGCAATGATTCTAGATCCCTAAGCATAGAAATGTTTGGTCCCTTATCAAAAACAAATATTTGCTGTTCCAAACATTATACCGTGTAGGTATTGAAATAAAAGATTTTATTATATAACCAACGTAAAATTTCTACGCTAAGGTGCCTAGAATCATATTTTAAATTAATAGTTACAGTTTGCACACTGTTTCATTATTTTCCTGTATATCGTACTTATAAAATTTTCGTTTGTCAACACCATTAAAATTGGAACGTGGTTTAGCAGCAACCACAAATGTACCTATTAGCATAAATGAATGACGTACGATGTTGATTGCGTGTTACTCATGCTTGCGTCATGAGTTAGTGCTATTTTCAGATCAGTTCTTAAGGTTATCGGATATTGGATGACTGCCTCGTTGGTCTAATAGTCAGGGGTCCTGCAGGGTAAACAATATTCATTGCGTTATTAGCGCTGTCAAAGAGGGAATGTTTCAAACATATGAGGCAATGGATTAGGAGTTTTGTTCGAAAGCATTAATACTTGGTTTCAAATTGTGTTACGCAGTGGAGAATCCAAGTCGAGCAGTATTATTAGGTTTTTCATAAGGAATTTCTTTTTTTGCATACGTTGGTGCTTAGTGGTTGTGAGCAGTGGTAGCCCGGTGGTGACGCCCGCGACTTACGAGTTTTAGGCCGTAGGTTCGGACCCATACAGTTGCTTTACTTTGTGGCGGCCAACAAGGCTACATACAAAAAACTACAAATCAACAAATGTGGTAAACACAAAAAGTGAAGTGGCGCCATCTACAATGCCATATGCGAACTACTCAAGACTTGACGTCACACCGCAGCTACATCACGCAAGCAGAGTTTACCACGCAAATCTACATATATACATAATTCCGACATCAATCTTCGTAAAATCAGTCGTATTCGCCGGCCGCGACATGTCCTCTCCGACCCTGATGACCCCATCACTCTTCTTCAAGAAAGCAGTAGGGCCACCAGCACAGCACACAAAAACAGACCGTGTTTCCGACCTCGCCGCCGAGGTCCTCGCGCCTCGCGAAGACCCCGAGTAAACGAATCCTCCCCCAACCGTCCCTTGCCCGCAGAAGTGCCAGCCCGCGCCGAAGCTGAGCAAGTAGAGTTAAAATCCCCATGATTAATAATAAAGAAATTATTGATCCAGCCTGTCCCCACTTGCTGCCCTCCCTAAAAGTGACTCCCTGAGCCGAGGCAGGGGCCCGCAGGGGGTGCCCTCAGTGCGCAGTTGCTGTAGGTTTTAATTTTAGTTTGTAAGCCCTGGCTGGAGGCTCTTAGCCTAAAAACTAAAAGTCACCGCAGGAAAGCCCGGTTAAGTAGTTACGGCCTCTCAAGGTCAACTACGAGATGCCCTTATCAAAAAAAAAAAAAAAAAACATCAATCTTCGGGCAGTTGCCCACCAGACACAACACCTGTCTTGTCTTGGCCTTGTTGGCCGCCACAATTTTGTGTAAATTATTTTACTACCACTATTCTCAAAACGGTGAAGGGAAATATCGTGAGGATATGTTCCAGAACCAAAAAATTGAAGACACGTGACATCTACCACCCGCACTCGGCCCGCGTGCTTGATTATAGCCCATTCCCACTCACAGAGAGAAGGCCTGTGTCCCCGCAGTTATGATAGTGGTTGATGGATGACAATAATTCTCGCCCCCGTGACATGCGACTTAAACATAGCTGGCGAAATGTAGGTGTATTTCACTCTTCTTCGAGAAATACAGGCGTGATGTTATGTTCTCGGGTTATCGGTACAAAATCTAGCGTGACTCAATGTGATAAATGTTCAGTTCACTACTTATTCACGGCAGTTCTTCACGGCTGCCGTGACAGTTGCCAGTTGTCGCACTAAGTGTATTGAACAAGTTTAGGATTTATCGCCAAGGTGCAGTTCGATGTATTTTTCTTCGTCTCTCAACGAGGTCTTGGTGATAAATAGATTTTCGTATTTCACAATCTGCATCTTAAACTGTCAGCAAGATGTTAGTGCCAAAGAATTTGCACCTAATGTCTAATGAAGAATCTAAATTGGATTTGATTTAAAGCTTCTTAGTGTTGCAAATGGATGATTCGGCTCTCCTTAAAAGATACAGCTTATTGGCCTACTAAAGAGGGAACATGTGCCTTAAATTAGACAATTTACCTCATATACCTGGGCCCTACACCACAAAATTTTACCAGTGAACAAACATACAAAATTGTTAAATTGTAGATAATATTGCTTAACACAGAAATCACAAATACGTAAATTGTAGACACTACAATTTACACATTTGTAAGTTACAATTATGTGGCTTGGCAGTTTTGTGGTACAGACACTTGTAGCGTTTACAAATTTGTAAATTGTAACTTGTAATTGTATAGTTTTGTGATATAGGGCCCCGGTTTCTGAAAGGCTAGTCACAAACATTATTTCGTGTCAACTACTGTGATTGGTAAGCCGCAAAGACAAAAGCCAAACAAATTATTTGAAAACGGATTTTTTTCCTTAGCGACTTTCGGAAGCTGGCAGTATTTCTCGCACATAACATTGAACAACAAGGACAGGTTATTGTTGTATTAAATAAAAACATTAACGCAATATTTTTACAAGGGTGTCTTTAAAATGGGGGTGATAAAAATAAACGCACGTTGATATTGCTCGTGCTTACCCGTATAAAATGCTACGATTATTTTCATAAAAAACGTCCATAGAACGAGTAACTAATCTTGCTCATTCCAAAGGTGACAAAAACGCTCATTTGCAACCACATTTCATATGTCACCCGAAATTTCATTCTTGACAATAATTTACGACCACCGAAGCCCGGGGTTCTGAAACTAATTGCATTTTATTCTTACGATGTGTGTTTTGAAACATGTCGGTACATTCACAGGTGAAAAGTGATTTTCTTCCACAGTATTATTATACTATACAAAAGAAAATCAGCTGTTCCATACATTTTAACGGCGTAGGTATTGCACTTTTCTATGACACAGCTGATTTTTTTTGTATTCCCGACGCAAAATTTCTACACTAGGTGGTCTAGAATGATATGCTGAATTCATGGTTACAGTTTGCTCACTGGTAAATTTTTTATACTGTATATGGACTTATAATGTAACCGCAACTTATAATTCTGGAAAGTAATCGTTAAATATATACTTAAGTTTAAACATATTTTTGCACGTGAATGTACCAGTAAAACCGTTCGTTTTAAAACCGGTGATTACCCCGAATGTCCCCCAGGTGTGTTGTCGCTTACACCCCATTTGATAACCCCCCCGGGGGTGTTACCGTGCAATATTAGCCACTTTGTACAAAGAATCGTGCTTGAAATAAGACTAGATAGCGCTTCGGAAAATATGTTGCCACGACATTATCTTTATATTGTTTCGCTGCTATTGTTGTTTGTAAACGGAAATTCAAGTAAGTTAGTATTTCGTTTGTTCTTTGTACTGGAGTATAATATAAAGATAAGTACATTAAATAGGTTAGAAACTTAACGTACCATTTACCACGGTATGAGCTAGTATTTCAAACTAGAATTTAGTCTTTATCATCAGGAATCATCTAATTAGAGATCATAGGACCGTTTTTGTTCGGTCGACCGTATCTTTCTTTCTTTCTTTCTTTTAAATATTTATATGAATTATATTTTTAGGTCAATACAGTTAAACAAGGAAGGGACTCGTGGCTAAGTAACAATAGCCACAGGGGTCGATCGATCAGGTTAAGCTACGCTTGCCGCGGTTGGTCCGTAGATGGGTGACCATCTTTACATATTGAAACCACTCCATATCTCGGAATACACGTTATGTCGTTGGTCCCGGCTGTCATTCATGGATCTTTGACAGTCGTTACGGGTAGTCAGAAGCATGAAAGTTTGGCAACCAGTCTTACCAAGGGCTATCGTGTTACCCAGAAACTGGGTTGTGGACGTCAGATAGGCAGTCGCTCAATGTAAAACATTGTATTCGTTGTATCCGGTTAGACTGGAAAGCGACCCCAATGTTGTAGGGAAAAGGCTAAATCAAAATCAAAATCAAAAGTCATTTATTCAAACTAGGCTGAGAGTCAGCACTTTTTGAACGTCAAAATTACAAAAGACAGTCTCCCAAAATGCCCGCCCTTCACCACTTCCTAGTGCTTTAGCTGGGAAGAAGAAGTGGCGCAACAAACTCTCCAGCAGCTAGGCAGAGATAGTTAAGTAAGACATAGTTTATTGCCTATTTTTAAAGATATAGGTTCAAAACAGTTTAATGTAGTCTTGACAATCGGTCTTTGAAAAGACTATATTGAACACATAACATATAAGATCACGCCTTGCTTCCCCAAAGGCCTGGGTAGAGTTGTGAATCTATAGATTACTATCTACTAATAGAAAATATACCAACATCAGACCTGTTATTTAAAAATTTTCAGCTTTGTTTTCGGTTGTCAAATATATCAAAATACATACGTAGGTATAAAATGTGGGTCTGTTCATAATTGCTGGTACGTTGCGAAGCAGAATTTGACGTTATTCGGTTTAAATACTTTTATCAACGACAAAAGCTAACGTTAATGCATTTAAAGCCGCATTTGCAGTACATGAACGAAACTGTATGCAGAATTTATTTTGTTACCAAAATGCCATGCTACAGACACTACACTCTGGTTTGTTTTAACGAAGTATTGTGGCTGTATTTTCAACGTAAATTTATTACCAACAATAACAATTTATAAAATAATACGGAATTCAATAAAATCAACGTGTTTTCGTAAAATCAAAATTTGTCAGAATCGTTTTCATAATAAAATAGAATAATTTCAAATAACCTGAAAAGTTTTCTGTTGACTTTTCAACAATAATTGGAAATTTCTGAAACTTTTTGTGGATTCATTGGTTTTTGATATAATAACTGATTCGATTTTATTGGGAAATTCTCTAATACAACTTCTAACAAAAATCCAAATCGCTCGCTCGTGTTATTCTGTGGAAATAAATAACTTTTTCAGGAAAGTATTAATGTAAAGTAGGTATCGTAATAATAAACTACTCGAGCACAATAGCCCCGCCTCCTAACCATACCAAATCGTCGCGCGAAAACACGCGATAAAGCACTTCAAAGGTTACTACTATGGAGGTCGGCCCAGCTTGGGTGGAGCACAGCTGTGTCCTCGTGGAGGCGTTCGGCGGCGGCGATCTCTCGAATCCGGCCCTGGTCCAGGCCATGGTATGGAGTGAGGGTACATGGATAGCCGTCACCTCCTTCTGCGATGCAGTAATGCTTGCAAAGATGGAGGCGGCACACGTGAGGGAGAGGCAGTATATGCGCCCTCACGGTCCTAACCGCCGCAGGAGACGCTCTGGGTGTCGGGAATCCCAGGCTGATACCCGGCCACCGTAGGCGCGGGCTTGCGGATGGCGAGTAATGGGTAACTCGCTGTCCGGTAAGGACCAAGCCCGAGACAGCGCGTTGTAGTCCACGCGCGCCTCAAAGAGATGACAGCACCAACTGGTAGGGTCCGCAAGGGCCGTTGCCTGCCAGGAGTGCGGATTGTTCGAAAGAGATACCGTGGCCCCTGGCACACAGGCAACTGAAGGAATACGGGTGGCTATTAGTCAGTAAAAGTCTGACACGCCTTTCCGCTCCACCCAGAGCGGTAGAAGTTATTTGATGATTTCCCACCCTCAAAATAAAAAAAGGTATTTACTTTTTGACGTCAATATTTACATTAAAAACTAGAATTGATTCTAGTCACTCGAAGCGATCGTTTGTATGATTTTTCATACAAACGGGATTAGATTTATCCCGCGACTATGTCATATTCATACAATGACGATTGCTTTTGGTTAGGACGTGGCCTTAAACATAGAAACCATTTACTTTTTTAATACATTGGTACCAGACTTTACTATCATGCAGTATCTTTAGTTTAATAAATTGTCCAATCTTTTTCCTAACTACAAACTATTGAAAAACAAAAGCTTGTAAACATCGAATCACCGTTCACCAAAAACACCTTTGTCTTCTCAGAACGTATGTGTGTCAAGATTGTTTAATACTCTGCGGTCATAGGCCAAATACGTTAATTACTAAACCTTCTATAGTTCAGTCAGAACTTGGCTAAGTTGGATATTTCGTCGTCATTCCCCCACCTTTCTCTATTATATCGTTGATTGCTGGCCCATTCACATGAGCTGCTAAACATAACTATGTCGATGCATAGAATAAGTAGGTGTAGAAACGAACTTCTTTTCCCTATTTTAATTTATCTGATAAAGCGTTTTATGGAGCAAACACTGTATGACGGAAACTTGTAAAATTGTCGGATTTTTGGATTGTCGCCTGTCTCTTTAAGAGTAGGGGCCATATTCTTCATAGCATTCTAGAAAGCTAGTGTCGGGGTGTATAAGTCTTTCAACACGATCAGGGTTGTATCATTGTTAGTGCGCAATAATGGCTATATAGCCTCTTGACTGATCATACGGGCGACTCAGGCTCACGACATAAATGAAATTGCACTTATAATATATGAAAAAATGATGATCTCTGCACACGCGTTTATTTTAATACCTTTTAAAACATTTTCTGCATAAATACGAACGAACCTATGAGTTCCTGTTGAATTAAATGGTGTGGGAAATCATCCAGAACATCCAGCTATAAAAAAGATGCCATAACTTTTAATTGGTAATTTAAATATATTTATAATTTAATTATTATGAATATTATTGCAGGGCTCAAGTCGGTTACGTAAAATTGCACAAAAATGTATACTGCGTTGATGGTTTTTTGAAAAGTTCCTTTCTCTCTCTAGGGATTGTCAATACGTCCCTTTCTATCTGTACTAATGCTGCTGTGTTGTGACAACGTCAAAACAAATCGATAATGACAATACAAATTATCGATGTTTCCTAATGGTAAAAAAGTAATATTACTTAATGTTTACATTTTAGATTTCCAAATATTCCGGAGCTGAAAGAAAAGTGGATTAAGGCAGTTCACAGGGAAAATTGGTTTCCAAAAAAATTTAGAGTTGTTTGTTCAAGGTATTTCACAGCTGATTTCTTTGAAACTTTAAAGAACCGATGCCGTTTATTTAGTTCAAGGATTTAGAACAACCTAACAGTATAGTTAAAAAAAAATGCAGAATCAATACCCGTCGATTTTATCGATAGCGAAAATATAGTTACAAAATTGACTTCTACATCACTATGTTTGGAACATTCGTCCTGACATTGTTGCATCAGCCAATCACAACCGCTGTATTTTCTTCGTCCCCCGGCCCGCAGTGGTGAGTCGTGTGCCTAGACGAAATCGGTCTATCAGCTCTCAAGTGATTTAATTATCTTTGGTGCGCACCGATGTTACACGTTCCCTACTCCCTACTCGAGATGTCTTAATGGCCACCCGAAAAAATGAATTTGAGACTAGTTTTAACTAGTAGTATTAGTGCTGGGGAGTTTGTTCCGCCACTTCTTCTTCCCAGATAAAGCACTAGGAAGTGGTGAAGGGTGGGCGTTTTGGGGGACTGTCTCATGTACTTTGACGTTCGAAAAGTGCTGATTCTCAGCCTAATTTGAATAAATGACTTTTTGATTTTGATTTTGATTTTTAACAGATCACCTACTTTCAGCCGTTCTCATATCTTCGTTGACGGACATAGTGCGAATTTCACCTATGAAACTGTACGTGATCAGCACATCTAACCGCGGTCAAGAGTTGTCATTGTGAATATTCCAAAGAAAATAATGACACTGACAACTCCTAAACGTGGTTTATGTGCTAATTGAGTTCAGTTTAATTGGTGAAATTTTCTCTTAGAATGTAGGCCCCTGTACCGTTTTCATAGTCTATGGTCGAAGTTATTCCGACGATATATCGAAGTCACGATGCTATTGTCATAGTCATGTACCTACAGGCGGTCGTTTAAAGGTCTAACTGTCTACTGCAATGACTAAGCGGACAATAGTTGGCAAATGGGAATCTTGTGTAAACACCACATATATGTGTACACATAATAGGGAAATTAAAATGACGATTTAAGGGGTGCTTCTAAACTAAAAAAAACGTAGTCACGTTTTTTTTAAGAGTAAATTATGTTTTTTTTTAAACGTTGCCCCACACTAGGAATTCCTCCTGTATGTACGGTACCTTAATCAAAAATGGAATTGCAGTGAAATTTGGAGGTTATACGAGTTAGAAAATCAGAGCCAGATATAGAAATATACCTACTACATTCACGTTGCTACTGCATTCATTCGCGACTTTTTTCGCGTGCTTTACGTGAAAAAAAATATCATGCATTAGTCAGTCATTGTAATTTTACTCTTATCTCGTTGTAATAAAGTATAAATTAGAATGATTACCGAGAGTTATATAAAACTCACGGCATCGTTCTAATTTAAAAAGTAAGAAGGGCGTTACGCCACTTATCAAACAAAAAGCTAAGGTACCCTTACAAAATACAGGGTGTAAGCGATAATAACTAACCATCTCAAGGACTGACCCTAATACCCGATCCGATAATACGTTGCGTGTTCCACCTCCGCATTATAGTACGGAAACAATTTAACGGTAAACAAAAGATGAATTACTTTGCTGTCACAAATACCATGTAACTTTAAACTGAAGACAAGATTTTTTTATTCTATGCAAAGCACCAAGACTAACAGCATTCGCAGTCATAAAACGTGGGAGTAGGACGGAGAATATAGTGTACAGGTTTTCTACAGGTCTATACAATGTCTCGTATTGTCTCGCTTCCTCGTTTTATGACCACGGCTGCTATGACTGGTGACGTTTACCTATACATTCGTTACCTACCCTTACGTATTACAGGGTGTAAGCGATAAAAAAAAAAAGAAAAATCTCTAATAACCGTAATAATCTCTAGGTAACCGTTTCAAGGACTGACCCAAATACCAGCTCCGATAATGCGTTACGTGTTACACCACATTATACAGAAACAATTAACAGCAAACTAAGATATATTACTTTCCTGACACAAACACCGTGTTTATTGCAGACAAGCAACTTTAATTCTATACTGAAGACCAAGATTCGTAGTCACAGACAGGTCATAAAACGTGCGAGAAGGACGGTGAATACAGAGTACAGATTTTTTAAGTTCATACAGTATCTCGTGTTGTCTCGCTCCCTCGTATCATGACCGTAGCTGCCATGAACGTTGGCGTTTACCTGTACATACGTACTTTAAACAGTAAAGTAATGTTTTCCTTTAATTCCCAAACGGCTCTATACATTTTGTAATTATAATTAGACACCAGACATGAAAAAAGAAAAAAAAAGTCCCTTTGTTTGAACCAATTGGGAATTATTTGCGATCCGTTACAAAGAAATTCGTAGGTTGGAAACTAAATAAACAGCCTGTTATAAAAAGGTCTAATACACCTAATGTATCTACTTATTTTTATTTTATCGGTTCTTGAGCGTTTTATTTATTTTCGATTTCTAAAAAAATAATCGAATTTCGTTGTAGTTTACTTTTTATTTGTCATATAAATGGCAGTTTTATTTTATGGTTTAATATAAGTAAACCTGTTGCCATTATTTCAACTTAACACGAGTATTTTGTCTAGACACCCCGTATAATTTACTGATCCTATACATTAAAATGAGTGTATCATTATCACGCCTGTGTACACCGAAGGGCTTGGTAGAAGTGTACCTACAGTTCACCCTCATTTTGGCAGTTATGAACCAAGACCGCCATCAACCGGGGACAAATCCGGATTTGGGACTGCTACTTAGAAATCCTGATAAAATAAAACCAATAATACTAACAATATCTTCCGAATTATCTGTATCATCATCATCGTCATCATCATTTCAACCGGAACACGTCCACTGCTGGACATAGGTCTCCCCTATTTTGGGGGGGCTTGCCATAATCGCCACGCTTGGCAGGCTGGTTGACGATCGCAATATAGTGGTAAAATGCATAGAGAATGCTGCTGCCCATTCTCTAGTAAGTCCCTTAGTCGCCTCCTACGACACCCATAGGAAGAGATGGGATGGTGCTATTCTTTACGTCTGGCAACACACGGAACGACGAATTATCTGTATACAACTATTATTTCTTGCCCAACGTGCTTGGAAAACGGTCTTAATGATGATGACCTGTTTTGAATCTAGTTTTAATAGAACAGCTAACAGAAATTAGCATGAAACTGTGCACCCAGGTGCCTAGGTCCAAGTTTTGTTTGCACACACAGTGCACTAGGATCAGTTTGAGTCTAATACAACTTTGTTTAAATAGATTTAGGGCAAACAGAGGCGAATGTAAACAGTGTTGGGGCAGGCTTCATGATTACCTACGTCTTAATTGTAAATAGCTTCTAACAGTATATTAGTCTACTAGCTGAAGTTCCATCGCGGGGCATCGCCGCTTAGCATTCTATCTGATTTTTTCTTCATTTTGCTCAGTTTGTAAGGGTCCTAACATGATGATAAATAGCCTACCTTACGCAGGAATAAGGCTATCGAATGCCAATTTTATTTTTTTAATCCGAATTGAAGTTCACAAGATTAGTGCGTTCAAACAAACAAACTCTTCAGTTTCTTTTATTAGAGCGATGCATATCATAATTATCATATGTAATAAACATTTCTTTAAGTGTTCTTCAGAGCCCTTTGACTCACAAACTTAGCTCAGTCTTTTGGGACTCAAGCCCGGGCTTTGGTGCTTCGGTTCGATTTCGACAGAAATGTAATTGGTTTTTTCACCAAGAAGATATGTTGCTACAGCCCGGGATTAGAACTATGCTTGATAAATGGAGATAGGCTCACCCCTTGTCACCTTGGGACCAATATAGCGAATACTCTACGATAGTGGCTCTGCCTATCTCTGCAGGGATCCTTTTAGAGTGGGGTAATGGTTTTATATTGACTAGACGACATAAACGTGCAAAGTTGCAGTAATAATAATCGTATATTCTCAAAGGCTGACAAAACAGCAAATGTTAATGCAATTTATTAATATGGTGTCACGCTGTCTGTCACGCGTGAAATGCAAGTCACGCCGGCTTACTGCGCGGACCCTGCACAATGTGTTAGCACATTACGTAGTGTTACCCGTCACGAATGATAAGGAAAATGGCAACATTAACTATTGCCAGATTTAATTCACTGATACAGATTGCATCATTATTATAGTCAGCCTATAACGTTCCCACTGCTGGGACACCGGCCTCTCTCTGTGAGAGGGAGCGGGTCGTAATCCACCACGCGGGCCCAGTGCGGGTTGGTAGATGTCACATATTTTCGAATTTTTGGTTCTAGGGAATGCCTGTTTCCTCACGATGTTTTCCTTCACCGTTTTGAGAGCAGCAGTGATGACATAATTTACACAAAGCAGGAGGAGTGGTGGCCCAGTGGTAACTGCCGCGACTTACGAATTGTAGGTCGTAGGTTCAAACCCAGACACGCGTTTTACTTTGTGTATATGTCATCGTATGATTCTGAACACCGTTAGTTTATAATCCCGCGAGATTATAAACTGTCGATAAATAAATTGTGAACTGCACCATACTGCTTACCGATCGAATAGGGCAGGTTAGAATTGCGACCAACCGCGCGCGAGCCGAGCGAGCGCAGCGAGCGGTGCCGCGGCAGCGGCCGGCGTGTGCTACTTCCAAGTTAGTGGCAGTTACTTGACTATTTAGTAATAACGCAAGGTACTATCCGTCTTGATACCAGTTCACAATTTGGCGGTTTCACTTCTATAGATTATAATCTACCGAAAAATAATGCGTTAAATTGTAAGCAGTATGTTACGGTTCACAATATTTCGACAGTTTACAATCTCGCGAGATATATTATAATCGAAAGGTATTTACAATTTTACGGTGACATATGCATATTTTAGCGGACTGCAATCAAAACGCAAAAGAACTTCCTAGTTTGAAACCCAACCGAATTTTGTAATTCAAGAACGAAATCTGACGCGAGTTTATTAATTTGGGAGCCAACTCTCAACTTTGATATTTTTACTTTCGCCTCAACTAAATTTAGTCTGGGTTCCGTTACCGCGTTAAATAGAACCGAGAAAGTAAATTAGATAACTTTTATATTGAACGTTCTGACGTTTTTGGTTAAACTTGTCCAATTTTGCACTTCCTTGTTGCTATTGGTGCGTAAATTTCCTTTAACACAGTTATGCTCGGGTGTCACGAGCCTGGTTTTTGATGCTAGGATAGCAAGCAATAAATATGCTGGCGTATTATCCTGGCTTAACACACCCTTGAGCATGTTTACATGTAGCATTGCAGTCTCTTATGGCTACCGCAAAAAGGTGCGTCTCTAGTAGAATAATTTCTATGAAAACTTCATAGAATCATTTCTACAAGAGTCGCGTCTCGCTGTAGCGTCGCGTCTGTCTGCGGGAGCATTTAGTGCATAGATTTAAATGATCCCATGACTTTCGCCGGCAGCATGTGGCTAGTACACAAGCCAGGATAGTAAAATTAATGGCGGGGGCGCTATTAGCTCAAAAATAGAACCTCATACTATTAAACTATCACTCTAGCTTACTATATTTCTCACTAGCTTACTAGCCTTAAAAAGAGGATGTAGTTCTGGATACAAAAGGCATGACTTGCTTGCTTACTAACTTGCACAATCTTGCTATCCTAAAGTAACTAACCTCGTATAACCCGGGCATTAGGCCATAAAATATGATCATATTTAATCATAATAATAATCATTTTATTATCAGGCAACTAAGGCCCATACATAAAATACACAAAATAATCTTAAACAATAATGACAAACTAATACATATTAAAAACCAGCTTAAAATTTTAACTAAACACGTGAAGTTGACGGCGTCGTGTTTCGCTGCGAGGTGTCACGTAACCGTCTTCGGAAACGTCTACATACGACACCTTTCGGCCAAAAAGTCCTCTTTCAAGTAGTCCTGTTGATGGTGGGTTGGAACTCGTAAGTCGTACCACGAATGACTTAAAGTTGATGTCGATTAAATGAAGCTGCTACATTATACAGTCTGTCGTGAGTTTATTTACTTAACATGTTTTGGAATTTCGTCATTAAGGATTGAGTTGAAGTGTGTAAACAGCTTAAGAGTGGCCGTTACTTTATACTTTGCGAAGAGATCGTGGATGTCCAGTGGTTTGATATATGATATGCAGAGATGTCGCACATGGTATAAATAACTGGCTACGGAGCGTTGACCGAACACTGGGTTGCCATTTAATTTATAGGAATTCCTCTGAAAATATTTCAAAATATTGACCGTAATCTGTTGCGTAAAGATTTCATTTTTGATCAGTATCATCCTGCAATCTCTCATCAAGTTTAGTCGCTATGAGGACGACGACCAAGACAGGAAATTTGATTTATAAGATTTCCTCTGAAGCAACGATCCCCTTGGCTAATTGTAGACGTAGATAAATGTTTCCATAAAAATAAGAGGTGGGGCACTTTTTATCAGAACATTCCAAGATGTTTGGAATTTTAATCAAACGATTTGTACCAAAACAATTTATTTAGCGGAATTAATTCCGCTTTCCGAAAAAAAGCCGTTTGCATTGCGGAATGTTCTTCAAATTAACGGTAGGTGCAAGTTTTATGTGTGTGGGGGAATATTTCTCATTATTCGTCGAGGCACCCTCGTCTTCTCCCGCACTCCATTCTTTATAGCCTCAATATTGTTTCGGGAGGTGTTGCCAGGACAAAATAAATGTTTGTATGGACCCCGCGTTCCGACCGTCGTCTTCGACGGATCCAACAATTTAAGCATTATTGCTTTTCGTAGATATTTTACACGGGGTGAAGGAATTTTATTGTTCTTTTTGTTATTAATGACGTAAACAAAAATAGATTAATGTGCCACGTGTAGAGGTAATACGTTCTTTTTGAAATGTTTTTTGTGGCTTTAAATTCGCTCGTTAATACTTTTTATCGTTCATAATAATTGAATCCAAGTGGTCGCCTGTACGCTTAACCTCCGTTGGATTTCTTTTAATTGGATTATTGTTCAGACGTAATCCAATTCTTTTGATTAATCACGAGTTTATGAATATTGGAATGGTCATTTGCAAGTATCTGTTTTTTTATGGGTTTCGTTTCGTAATTATCCTAAGATTGCTTAACAGGGATAATGACTTACTTTCTTAGTATTACTTTAGCCACATTCAGTATTTATTAGGTAGGCAGTCAGAGATGGGAATTATAGACAGTAAATTTTACTGTGCATGCAGTATGTGCAGCATGAGGTCCTGGGTTCGATTCCCGGGTCGATCAAAGTGATATTTGGTTTTTCGATCTAGAATTTCTCAGTTGCAGCCTGTAATCTGGATTTTTGTTCGGTTGATGGCAATAGGCTGGCCCCCTATTATATGGGACTTGAACGTGACTAGTGAAATATGGGTATAATATTGGTACCGTACACCTTTGCCTAATCTTTCGGGCAATATAGCCGTGACGTTATGTTATGTAATATTACTGTTTTTAAATTAGACATCTAGATATACAACACGTTTTGTCCGTCATATTTGTCAATTCAATCAAAATCAATCAACACAGCTTATCGCAGTCCACTGCTGGACATAGGCCTCTCCCAGGCTGCGCCACATCACTCTATCCTCTGCCTTCCGCATCCAGTCTGTCCCAGCCACCTTTTTAAGGTTGTCGGTCCATCTAGCTGGAGAACGTCCCACACTACGTTTGCCGATTCGCAGTCTCCACCCCAGGACTCGTCTGCTCCACCGTCTATCGGTCCTTCGAAAATCATGGCCAGCCCACTGCCACTTCAGCTTGCTCACTCTACAAGCTACGTCGGTGACTCCTCAATTAATTGAGCTAATTAATAGGTTTAAGTAATTCTTCTGACGTCACAGCCACCCATCTCTTTTCCAACTTATAGTTATCTTTCCAAGGTCTGCCTTGTTTTAACTACCGTCCCAAGAGAAATTATGTTTTCGCAGTTTGTAATTAGATGTAGTGTCCTTGATACGAGTATAGTCCTTTAGTTGCTTTTACGACGCCCTCGGGAAAAGATAGGGTGCCCCAACTTTCTTAGCTTTTACCCCAGCTATGTTGCGGTCGGCTTCCTGTGAAACCAGAAGTGTTTAGATTCTATTTATTTCACACAATATGCTATTTTGGGCTCTTAATTTTAATTAAAATGTGCAATTCTAAAGTACGTTCGCTCTACAAACCTTTATATGTGTTTAGAGCAAAACATATACCTACAAGTAATTAAAACATCATTCATTCCTTTTTCTTGTTTTTTTTTTTTCTTAAATTCGGGGCTTTTTGCTACTTTGTATGTTTGCATTTTATGTCTGTTTTTTCGTAATGTGCGTTTTGTTTGTGCCGAATGAATTTTTTTTCTTTATTTTATTTCTCTGACATCTTCAGACTTTACCGCTTAGCGGTAAACGTATTTAGCGATTTATCGTACTAGCAGGCTTAAGATTTGCTTTCATTAAACAAATAGTCGAACCGACAGGTTCTGTCCTGTCGAAGTTTCAGTATATAATATTTCACTACAAAATCCCATAGAAGGAAAGTTTTCAACTTTCCCGAATCTGAAAATTGTTTTTTTTTTCTTTCCATTAAAATCTGTTTCGGACAATAACGAAATTTTTAAAATAAACCTTTGCCAAATGATCTTATTACTACATTTTATTACTTTTTGGTTGAAATAATGTTATATTTACGTGGCGTCCATACCGTTTGGAATTCGTTTTAGAGGAAAAACGTTGCAAGGACCACATACATGAACACAAACAAAACGTTTCCCCTCAACAAAGCATTGTACAGCAATTTATCATTCAGTCGTCCATTCCCATTTTCCTTCTGCTGGCTTTATGTTGCATTCAATATTTAAGGAATTCTTTATCAGAGAAACTAGGAGAAAAATACACACATACATACATTACATACAGGGTGTAAGGGGAACGCTTCCGAAGCCAGAACGTAGGTTATATACAACCTATATATAAACGGATACCAATAAATAACCTTTCGCCTTAAATTGGTTATTTTGTATCAATTTAAAACGTTTGACGCTTCTGTAATGTTTCTACTTATTTTATTTTGGCGGCGCTTTACAAAGGATGCCTAAACCTTAAGTCGCCGCCTGTACTTGGGGTCATTTTTAAATGTGTTTAATCTCAAATAATGGTTCGTTTCACAGCATAGTGTACAAAAAATGCTAAAAAAATTGGTAAAAAAAAAACTTTTTTTTTTATGGTACTGTATCCATAATCACTAGCCCTATCACCTGTCTTCATTTTTGGAAGCGTTTCCCTTACACCCTGTATACAAGGTGGCAGAGACATCGATACGCAAACTGAATGAATCAAACCATAAATTTAGCACATGATTGTAGATCCCCCTTGCATAGAAATTATTCGTCGGTTATAAACAAAAAAAATCTGGTGTTTTATAGATAAATGCAATACCGACACGGTCAAAATGTATGAAACAGCATTTTTTTTAATAACCTACAAAAAATTTCATCAGAGGGGTCGCGTCGAAGTCCCTGCCACCCAGTATTAAGACGAGGAGCTACGAAGGTGTAATTTTCCCCGGGGGCTTAGGTGAAAGGGACCAAAAGCCCCTCAATAACAGCCCCAAAGACATAGCAACCCTGTGAAATAAATCAAGTTGAATAACAGCAGCGCTACAAAAAGTTCATTTCAATTTGGAATTTACAAGAATTTGCATTTTCGCACGTAAATGAGTTGTGTTCCACTATGAACAGAGGAAGCTTCCTAAGACCGGCCTTTTAATTAGGTTGTTTCCTTTACGACGTTATTGCTATTATAATAAATAATGGAACTAATAAATGTTAATGTCTTATTTAACTTCCGAGTAGGTACTAATGGTTTAGATAAAGATGGGGTCTGAAACAAGGTATTTAAAAATTAATCTTATGTTTCCCATTTAGTTTCCACTATACATTGTCTAGTAGAAGAAGTTGTCATATGTGGAAGAAATTAAAAACTGCTTGTCTTACGTGGTAATATATTTCACGAATATATGCATTAAAGTCTAGGCTTCCAAGGCACTTTCAAAGAGAAAACAAAACCCTTTCAAGATCCTCTAAGGAACCCCCGTCTTAATAGCTTAGCGCGAGATTACGTTTTGTAAAGTCGCTATAATCTAAACTCGGTTTATAGAGAAGAACTCAATAAAAACATAATTTCAAAAAGCAATTTACGCAGTGTCGGTTGCCGTCTCCCAATTCACTATCAAGAAATTGTGGATCGACCCGCTAAACTTTCTCAATAACACCGCCAAGGAAATTTTCAATTATTAACTTTATCGACAAATCCGTACCGAACTGCATAAAATTTTACACTGAATTATATCGAAGAATAAAAGAGTAACAAGGACCAACCCGGCTACTAGAACCATTCCTCCCGATACCGCTAAAGCATTTGTTCTTTTAATCCTATTTCTCCGGTCCTTTGAGGCCCCGGTACCTTTTATTTCCCCGGATTGACTATTATGTACGCCAGTGGGATTGTCTTAAAACTTAAAGAGAGAATGTTAAGTAATCCTAAGTAATACGAATTTAGGCAGTTGTTTGTCGTCCCTTATAATCTTTTAGAAGGGAATTAAGAATAAAACGAACTAAAGGAGGACATCAAATGTCAATAAGGGATCAAAGGTTGCCAAACAGAATTTCAAAATACTAATTTAACTGGGAAAAATCACGTGTAAAATATAATGATGGGTAATTTGGTCCCAACGGCCTAATAATCGTCTTTGGCTAGAGCAATCTTAGGAGGATCAGTTCTTAATCACCAGGTTTGGCAGGCAGATTAGCGATAGCAGTATGATCAGTATTCTGAAGGAGCCTGCCAATCCCTTTGGTATAATCCCTTAGGCGTGCTTTATGATACTCGAAATGAAAGACGGTGGATTATCTTTTGCCGAGGTCTACACATTGCCAAGAGGCTAACAAAGGAGCGCTTGCAAATTAAATTTTGCATCTTCGTTGGAAATATTTCCATTTTTCTCTCAATTAGCATTGAGGCTAAAGCTAAGTACTGTGGCATGCGTTATGTGATTTCTGTAGAGAACCGTTTCGTTCCTAGAATTATCTTTGTATGTTGTATGTTTGTGTAAGTTAAAAGGAAAATTAAATTAAAATAGCAAGAGTCAACTTTAAAAGTGCATACGGGTTGCCTTATAGTAACGTTACATATTCAAACTTATTAAACCTCAGCTCTTGAGATAAGCTTCACTGTAATTAGTAAATAGAAGCTGTCTTTAATTTACATTTAATTATACAAATGGACTGAAATCTTGTTGTTCTTAAATCTGTTGTTGAGAATTGGGTTACAGACGACAATGAAGCTAGCGGTGTACCTAATCTAGCTAGAGGAATTGTATAGAACGAAATTGTAAAACAAAAGATATTTTTTTTAAACTTTATAACGAATAACACTTTCAGTATTTTTTTGTCAGTAGGAACATAGACGAAATAAATGCGAAAGCTTTTAATGAGAAGTAGCTAAAGAAAAGAAAGACAAATGGTTTAATTGTTTCAGAAACACACACGAGCAGTCAAACTTAATATTATAGAAATATTAAATATTAAGAAACTTTTGACTTGTCTAAGTGACCATTCAAATTTAGCTCTTTATTGAAAATCACATGTATTTTTTAAGATCTTAATACATATTAAGGCAGTTACAAAGTTCACATGGAGGGTCCATGTCGAGCACAACAATTTTCTAAACTAACGTTATACACCGTGACATTTTAGTCGTCTTACAAAGGTGGTCCCCTCAATGTATCCGTCATAAAATACCTCTAGGTGCAATTAAAACATTATTACAATTAATTAAGATAATAGGTACAAAGAAAAATAAATAATGCTTTAGAATTATGAAACACCTTCCCTGTTAATAATGTTTACGTATCAAACGGTAGAAGATGTCTACCTTCCTACCATAACATTCCATCATTAATTCCATCTCCATAACAGGGTGTTTCAAACTACGTCATGCGTCTTAGTGAATGGTATTTAATTTTTTTTAATTATGCAAATGTTCAAAAGATTTTTTTATTTTTATAAATGATTAATAGTCATTGAATACATGAAGTAGGCTACCGTTGTAAGGCGACTAAAATGTCACGTTGTATAGAGAGATCATTATTTTTTATGTTTGTTCGTTACTTACTTTCACGCTAAAATGGCTGAACGGATTTGGATGAAATAAGACACATGGGTAGACCACAACACGATATTCTCACGGAATCAAGACTTATGCGGGTGAAATCACGGAGCGTTTTAAAATAATTAAAGTAAATAAGAATAAATGTTACCTACGTACCATCGAGTCATCGCCTCCAACCAAAGCTACGTAACTTAACTCTGAGGATTCCCCTCATCGCAGAGCATACAAATCAAGAGATAACATCAACAAACATACTCAATACGAGTTTATATTCGTAGATATGAGTTAACAGATGCGCCACTTTGTAAGATAAACACACGACGCTTAGGCGATTATCTCAAAATGTGAATACATAAACAACACCGCTTCAAATGTTAGCAGCAACATTATGGCCCTGTAGAATAATAACATGTGGGTTTTCCATTAAATGAACAACCATTAATATTTGATGCCTCAATTTCCGACCAAACTGCGGGGTTTGAATTTTCTGCCTACTTTAAAGAGTCTGTATTTTTGGGAGCAAAGTCTACATCTATTTTTCGATGCCTATGTTAATATTAATTATCCAATCCATTGCTAAATTGGAAGTGGAAGTTATTTAATTTAGCTTAGGACGTAGGCGAATACTCCTGAAAAAAAAAACATACATCATCATCATATCAGCCGAAAGACGTCCACTGCTGCACATAAGCCAGGGAGGCTTATGTCCAGCAAAAAGGGGGGTTTGCCGTAATAGCCACGCTTGGCAAGCGGGTGGCAATCGCAGCATGGTGGTCTAATGCATAGAGAACGCCGCTGTCCATTCTCTAGTAAGTCCTTTAGTCGCCTTCTACGACACCCACGGGAAGAAATGCGATGGTGCTTTTCTTTTACGCCCGGCACCACACGGAACAAAAAAACATTACTTAGCTAAACAAGGAAACATTACTTAGCTAAAAAAAAATAACTTGCGGGGTAAATGCGTATCACACGCACAATACCAATGTCATTCATTTTGACAATTCAACAATATTCCTTGCGTCATTTACGTAGTCGAGAATACAAATTTTTCTTACATATAAAGCAATGGATTATGGTTTTTTCAAAATCTTTCAGATTTTGACAAAAGTTTGATATGCAATTGGAGCACTGAATCTTGTTACAGACAAGCTTCAGCGCATGAATACTTAAAAAGTAATCATTTGGATATGAAAACTAGGATGCGATTGGCATGGAACCGAGGCAAGTGTCAAAACACAATAGATGTTGTAGGATATTGAAGTAGATGTGAATGAAAATAAGAACTGGGTAAAAACTGCATCCCTATAAATTCTTTTGTTCCAATCGCAAAAAAGTCAAGCAAAAATAAAAGCTTATAAAAATACTGAACCGTAATATCGCTTCTTTTCGTCTCAAAACTTTTCTTTGAAGCAAATATTTAGCTGTTCTCTCCATTGCAACTATAATTGTTGTATGCATATCTCTCTCTTAGGGCCTGTGCCCATTGGCAGCGCGGTATGGCACGGGATTTTTATGTGACGACAAGGAATATAAGTAACTTAACAGGTAACGTAATAAAGTTGAAATTCAAATGATAGTCATCGTAGGTTCACTACAAAAACAAAGCTGTGGTACGCTTAGGCATACGTTGTCATTGATGTTACAATTTTATTGTCATACTATTAAGTGAAGAGGAGTGGTGGTCCAGTGATAACGGCCCCAACTTATAGCTTGTAGGTCGTGAGTTCGTACCCAAGCAGGAGTTTTACTTTGTGTATATTACTTTATCACTCACAAAACGGTAAAGGAAAACATTGTGACGAAACCGGTAAAGTCCTAGAACCAAAAAATTGAAGACATGTAACATCCGCCAAACCCGCACTGGGCGTGCATGGTGGGGAACGGCTCATTCCTTCTCACAGAGAGGAGGCTTTTCTCCCGACAGTGGGAACGTTATACACTGATTATGACTATTAAGTAAAATGCCTAGTCGTAGCATAAAAATACCTTGCCATGCCCTGCCGGCAGTAGGCGCAGCTCTTGAGAGTATTTCTCAAAGTCGAATAGCAGTTCCGTTGAAATCTTTTTTCCCCACAATGCTTGGTAGTATGCTTCAAAGTCAATAGTGACCTACTTCATACGAAATCTTTCAATTTCACATGAACTGGAACGCTGTGTCGCTGTTTATGATCGTAACCTCAATTTTTGCTGCGATTATTAAGAAATTAATGCGTTTTGAAAAAGATCTGAGGGTATTGGTTGTTTTCCTTCTTTGTTTGTTTATAACTTCTATTGAGGTAACTATGAATGGAAATTGACTAATGATTGATTATTGCGTCATTTCTAATGTCTTACCGTTTTTCTGTATCATCAGATCTTACTATTCTTGTTGGTATCTTCCGAAATCTTCTAGCATAGCCTTGAAAACTTAGTATTTTTATGTCTCAAGAGTGTATATGTAAAAAATCGTTATTTCCGCAAATATGAGTAAGTTATATCAAAAAGTAACATTGGCAATCATAAAGAAATCTCTGATATTATTAAAAAAATGTTTAACTTATTTATAAGTACATACAATCAATACCTAACTCGTACATAAGAAATGAAAATCAAATATGCAGTAAAAAGGTAAAAACATCTCAATTTATTTTTGTATTTCCGTTGTAAACTTGGCAAAGTCTGATGGATAAACTTTGTATTGCTTCACTTGGCCGTGGAGGCTACCTTGCCTGACATGGATGACGTCACCGTGTTCAACTCAATTTAAAGTTCTACTGTCAAACTTCAAGTTTGTGCTTTGTTGCAAATGAATAATATCGTGGTGTTTATTTAGAGTCGAATATGTGATAGGATCGGCACACCTTCCAACTTCTTACTTTACTTTGAAATTTACAGTGGTATTCTTAGTATCTGTTTGTAAACTTGGGAAGTAATTTGGTGGTAGGCCATTTAGGTGCCTTCAGTTTTGCTCGACTTTTGACATTCGTTTTGTCGAAATGAAATTGCTTATCCTGTGAATAAATAAGATATCAGACTCAATTTTACACGTCAATCATATTTTAAAAACTAGATATAGAAGAGGTTGGCGTTTTCTAACTGACAGCTGATTTGTCAGCTGCAAGATTTGCTCGATTTTATCGATAGCTACTATCGGCTATTAACGATCGGTAAATGTTCAAGGTTCACAAATCGAGCATCACTTGCTGATTTATCGATTGACAAAAACGAACCAGTGGTGATTGACAAAAATACAAAGTAGATCGTCTGTTGCTTACATACAATTTAATTAATTTTCTTCGATAACACGTGTGGTCGTCAAAAATCGAGCAAATCTGTAGGCAGCTTAAGGCATTGTAATATGGTTGAAATTTGAACATCTAAATATGGCTTTAAGTTCATCTATCATCATATATGTATTGATTTAACTAAAGTATTTTTAGAAAAAAACCCAAAACTTTTAAAGTCTATTTTATTTTTGACCAAAACAATACAACTCTAACAACACGTTAGAAGTTATGAATAACAAATTAAACAATTTCAAAAACAAACAAAGCAGGTCCAAATTAATTACATGGGCAGTAAAGACCCGAAAAACAAACAACAACATTGGGTCACATTGTTTAACATGCACACAAAACAAAACCAGGATTCTGGAGTACCAACTTCAGAAAAAATAAATCTCACAGTTTTGGAGTTGTGGAATGAAATTAAGTATGCGGCTCACTCCGGGACGTCTGTGACCCAGTTCCAGAACTGACAATTGCTGAACAAACATGTTTTAGCCCACACGTCAATATAATTTAGATGTAGAGCATAATTGGAAGGGTGTATGGCTTATTAAGGGCGTTTTCATATTTTCTCTCGAATTTGAGCGTTTGACTCGAGATTTGATGAGTGATTATGGTTTAGACATAGCCAAAAAAAATAAAAAAATATGTGTCCTGGAAATTTCATTACTTGTCTAGGGAGCCCTCTAAATATTTTTTTCAATTTGTTTACACAAGTCAGTAAACCTTTGTCTCGGCAAAGGATGTTTCGTAAAATTTTACTTTGGGGCATCTTTTGATGCTTTGTTACATAGAACATATAATAGTTTAATAATTTATAAAAAATTCTGTGGTAGGACTGTACCTTGTTATTTGTAATGCTCAAATCATTTTTTTATGTTTCATACAATAATACACCAAAAATAATTCTGTAAAACAGAGAATTAATGATAATTTTTCGTCTGGAATTATATTTTTTATCTATGTATGTGTAATCGAAATCCAAACAAAAAGTATTTGATAACTAAGATTACTAAGTTAATTTGCTTGGTAAAAAAACACAGTCTATTTAGAAGTAAAATAATATTTTAAAACAATTGTTGAATGTTACGCTATGAATCAGTAATAAATCTCCGGACGCGCGGGTTTTAGCTTTAAGTCCGCGCCCCGGTTTGTTGTCGGTTGGGCGTCCGAATCATAATGGTTAGCATGTCTGAGCAGCTTACTTCACTAGACACACACGCGCGATCAGCTACCACGCGCCGTTAAATTGACCTAAAACTGAATACTTCAATTTGTAATAGCCCACGGCTAAGTTAAGCTACGCTTGCCGACGACGGTCTGTAGATAGATGATCATCTTCATATACCAAGGTCCCTTCGTGCCTCAGAAGCACATTAAGACGTTGGACCCGGCTGTAATTCGTGGATACGGTCATAACGCTCGTCAGATACCCGTTAGTCTGACTACCAGTCTTACCAAGGGGTATCGTGTTTTTTTTTGGTTGGGAATTTTCAACTAACTTCTCCCGCTCTGGGTGGAGCATGAGGGCGTGCCAGACTTTTACTGACTAAAACCCTACCGTGTTCCGTCAGTTGTCTGTGTGCCAGGGGCCGCGGCTTCTCTTTAAAACAACCCGCAACCCTGGCAGAAGGGGTATCGTGTTACTTTGTAAATGGGTTGTGGAGGTCAAATAGTCAGCTCCATGTGTAATATTGGTATCTGAATTGCATCCAGATAGACTGAGAGCTGACTCTCCAAGCTCCAAGATAGTAGGGAAAAGGCGAGGAAGATGACAGTTTAATTGATGGGTTCATCGTTAGCCCTGCAATCTGTAGCTCGAGAAGTGTAATCTTGATCCTACGTAATACCATTTGACGAGACTGAGGTATGATGGTTTTAAGCTTTGGCCAGTAAATGGCTCCCAACTGGGGACTGTTTCGGTCGATACGCGGCTAATGAGGCGCTCAGAGGGCGATGTCGCCGACCGAATCTCTGCCACTACTCCAGCTTACGTAGTGTGACCGTAGGCCATAAAATTGTTTATTTTGGTACGTATATGGTAGCTGAACTGGCACTCATACTAAGTTTATTTTATGATGATTGATGAGCTTAGAAAAAAACACTTATTTCTTTTTTTTATTTACATAGTTTATGACGAAAAAGCTTGAGCAGTTCTTTGAAATTCATACCTTCTAATATTTACTTACTTTTGTTCTTTTTGCTTGGCTCCTAAGATACATAGGTTCATGCTTAATAGCGTGCTACAGGAATTGGGTTATCAAATACAAAAAAGTAAATTCAAATCAGTGTCGTGGTTCCAGAGATAAGCGCGTTCCAACATACCAACAGAACAAGGAACAAACTCTTCAGCTTAATTATGAGTAGGTATGAGCAGAATAGAGTGTAATAAATCAGCCACAACACTAGTTCTGTAATACTCTTAATGAGAGTAGGCGACAGCAACTGGAGCTAAAGTTCAAACCTCAGATTGCAATGCATGAACACGAATAGTAGAAAAACCTTATTAAACTTTATCGACCTGGTGAACGGAATGTGGAGTTTCGAGGTTTCGACTATATGTAAGAGCTTTATTTGAATCTAATGAATAAAAGTTTTTCTATTCAGCCTTGAATGCGGGTTTAGAGATTTGGCGCCGCGCTTGGGTGAATAAGTAAATGAGACGATCGAGATATTTTACATACATATTCATGTAGGTCCAACTCCTATAGAAACAAACTCCGAATATCGTAAAAATGTCATGTGTATTGAAATATTCGAAAAGTTTTTGAATCCATAAACCAGGGTATATATACTTTTGTAAAATATGTGACTTTATGCGAAGAGCTATTTCTATTCTAAGGAATATTGATATCGAAGCAGGAAAGGATTCTTGAATTTACTTACTTACTGTACCTGCTCTTTTTTATGGGAAATTATCAAATAACTTCTCCCGTTCTGGACGGAGCGGGAGTGCGTCAGACTTTTACTGACTAAAATCCATCCGTTTTTCTTCAGTTGCCTGTGCGCCAGGGGGCGCCACGGTATGTTTTTCGAACAACCTGCACCCCTGGCAGACCTGCTTCAAGTATCAAGTACCAAGAATATCTATCCTTTTAATAATTTTTAGGGTGCCTTCGGAGGGTTATGGTCTTGGCCGGTGTGTGGTGTATACAGGGAAGTAAGGGGGGGTAAGGGAAACGCTTCCGAAAACGAAGACAGGTAATAGGGCTAGTGGTTCTCGATATAGTACCATAAAAAAATCAAGATATTTATACAATTTTTATTTTAAAAAAATGCATTTTTTGTACACTATGCTACGAAAACAGTTAAATGAACCATTATTTGAGATTAAACACATTTAAAAACGACCCCAAGTCCAGGTGGTGATTTTAGGTCTAAAGGGTAAAAGGTTACCCTAGTAGCACGCAAGCGTTTTCAACATCAATATAACAGCCTATTTAGAATTTAGAGTTCTTTTAGAGACTTACAAGAGTGTCAAAAAATTATTTTGTCTTTCTAAGAGTGATTTATGAGTCATTATACAGCTAAACTAATAATACTTTACGATAAGTTTACTTAGGTATGAAATATATGGTCAATTTCTTTTAGTTTTACCTTAAGTAGGTACGTGTCATCTTGAGTTCAGGCTTTTTTATTTCTTTTAAGTAACTCTAAAGAGCATTATAAGTTATATATACAGAACTGATATACAGCCTAAGTAATAAAAATTATCTATTATAAAACTGATTAATAGCCAAGAGTTGTACAGTATAATCCTTAACTTACTTAGTACAGCTACTCAGACTATAACACACTCCGATTACCGTTTAGGCTGTTTAGCAAATGGTCGCCATTTTCATAATTTCGAATGTATAAAACAAAATTTGGAATACAATTTAAGGAATATATTATGATTTTCACCTTGATTCATATCAACATCATATCATCATCATACCATCATATCATTATATTCATATTTTCTATATCTGTGTGATCATTGTGTCCTGATGGACACAATGATCGCACTACCCTCACTTCTGTTATTATATTTTTTTTATTTTATTCTAACCTTAAAAACCAACATTGACTTACCATATAAATAGTATTTTTCTTTTATATCAGATCGATTATTTTGCTGGCGCTTGAATATTTTGACGGAAAACATAGTCAGGTTCACAATAAATTTGAATCCGCAATTTCAATTCACCAATTAACACCTTCAAATATCCAAGTACAAGATTACGTTTACTTACTAATAAATATTATAAATAATGTAATAGAACCGTGTATGGCGACATTGTTATGTCGCCATTTACGGTTCTATTACATTGAAAATCTAGTTTGTCAAATTTTTATTATTTTGTGATTCTTTTCAAAAACCTATTTAGAACTCTTTTCTTTAAAAGATATTTATAAGATAATATCTGCAGTGTAATAATTTCTTTGTACACCGAATAACAGCTATAATACAGCTATTATACAGCTCCATTATTGATTCTACAGCGTCTATACAGCTTTACTAACGCAAAAATCTGTACAAAATGTGCCCTTTTTACTTATAAGGGCTGTATGAGCACCCTGTATAGGTATGTTCATCTATTAGGGCAAAGTGGCATATGACCATGCCATTCAGATGACAATATATTCTTGTTTCATATTTTTTACAGCGTGATTTTTCTGCAGTCGAGGTTTAGTTTTAGAACTTACTTTTGAACACTAAAATGTAAGTTAATTTAATACGGTGTTTAGTAAAATATCAGTGGCAATTAGATTAATTAAAAGTATCAGTGAAATTCAAGACTTGTTTATTCATTTTCTCATGTACTATGCTGACCTAATTTGTAAGGCTTTTAGTTGAGCGGTTTCAGAGTTCCAAGTGATTGTTGATAAACTTTTGAATTAAATTAACTTTGGCAATTTGCCAAATGGGAATAGAATTAAAGCTGATAAATAATGTTAGCCTAATTAACCAGTCTCTGGAATATATTTTTTTCAAGTATCTTTTATCTATTTATAGTTTTGAATATGCTCCCCTGTTCAAAACCAGAGAAACGATGGATGGACTGTGTGAATGATGATATAGTTGGAAAGGGTGTGACTACGGAGATGACGAATAAAAGAGAAAAGTGGAAGAAAAAGACATGTTGTGCTGACCCCAAAACAATTAGGATAAGGGTATTAATGACGATGATGGTGATGAATAGTTTTGAGCAAGGTTTTTGTTCTGTGCGGTGTCGGACGCAAAAGAATAGCACCATCCCATTTCTTCCCGTGGTTATCGTAGAAGGCGACAGAGGGACTTACTAGAGAATGGGTAGCAGCGCTCTCTATGCATTTTACTACCATACTGCGATCGCCAACCCGCCTGCCAAGCGTGGCGATTATGGCAAATTTCGGGGGAGGCTTATGTCCAGCAGTGGACGTTTTTCGGCTGATATGATGATGATGATGATGCTTTTCGTGTCTGTTCGTGTGACCGCTATCATAATCATTATCATTTTAGCCAAGACGTCCGCTGCTGAACATAGGCCTCCCAAACTTCGGCACCACGACTGGTTCTGTGCTTACCGCATCCAGCGGATTCCTGCCGCCTTCACAAGTTCATTGGTCCACTTTCTGGGAGGCCTTTCAACTCTACGTCTTCCAGTACGCGGTGTTCACTCCAGAAGCTTTCTGCCCCATCGGCCATCTGTTCTGCGTGCAATGTGCCCTGCCCACTACTTTGACCATTAATTTCTGTTAAATTGCACCATGGATATTGATGCGTTTTTCACCAGCATTAGATAATTTATTCTGGACGATTTATATGTTTAATGCAAACACACGTCAATATTATAATAAAATCTTGGTGTTTTGTAAAACCCGTGCTTAGCAGAGACGGGTCGGTAATATTCAATTAGTAAATCTCCTGTAACTTGAACAGTAGAAATATCTCGAGGCTCAGTTTCAGCGTTGACACATTTATTAATTTATGCTGGTGAGCGATTGTAAGCGATATCTGAGAGGTTTAAGAGATTGCGAATGGATAGTGCTATTAATTATGCACCGCTTAGTTCAGCTCGACTGTGACCCAATTTAGTCGGGCGCCTCCTACGAACATCTGCGATCGTGTCCCTCTCGACTTAACTTGTCTGTAGTGATATCACTGCTTCTATACACTATGTCAACTCACAATTCAATACAAAATACGGCTTTTCACGGAGATTTGCTCCCAGAATATATAATTCTGGAAAAAAAATAAGTTGGAAGTAGAAGCAAAGATTATGGTAAATAGGTTTTTTTTGGGTGGGAAATCATCAAATCACTTCTCTCGCTCTGGGTGGAGCAGGAGGGCGTGCTAGACTTTTACTGACTTAAACCCACCCGTGTTTCCCCAGTTGCCTGTGTGCCAGGGGCCGCGGTATCTCTTTCGAACAAAATAGGTCAAAGCTGAATACTGTTAAACGATTTAATGATGGAAATAGGTAAAGAAGTAATATCAGCACCTTCCACCCACAATGCTGAATTAAAATAGCGACCGGCGACAGCGACTTACAAAGTTAATATAATTAAGAAACTTGCAAATAGATTGCTTAGTTTGGTTCCCACATTAACTAGTTTTGTTTCACTTAGCTACAAGTCGAGTCTCTTCAAGTTTTGATTTATGGCAGTGTCAGAAAAGGCAGATACTGAAATATTCATCAAACTTTCCAATAGCAGAAAATGTAACATCAATATGTAAACCGTATTACGAAGATCGAACTCATCAGCGTCGTCGATAAAGTTAGCAAATCTTTTGGGGTGAAAAAATAAAGCTGCTATTGTCTCGGCAAATGTTCTGATTACTAGCTCCGAAATGCGTTGACTCGGCGCTCTCAATGCCCTCCTATTTAACTTAGCTCATCCCGCGACTCTCGCATTCCGGACTAAGTTATCCTGCTTTCAAGTTCCAAGTTGGCCCTTCATTTGGTTTAGTTCCGGACATCGCCAATCGCTTCAAGATTGCGAATTTGCAACTTTGCACCGTTTCGTCCCCAGTGTGTTCGCACAATTCGTTGTCAACAGCTGTTAGCGTCCTTAAAGAACTCCTGTTGCATATCAATGACGTTGAATGCTGTGGTTCGGAGTTTACATGCGTTTGCTCTTATTTTTCCCATCGGACTATGTAAAGCATGCAGAATACATTTCCATTTATTTAGTTTTCATCAGTTGGATGAGGCTTGTTTTTGGTTTGTTAGCTGCTGAAAAATGGTATGTATTTTTGATTATTTCGTATTTCCTCTGTACATTTTTATAGGGAATGCTCCTTTTTAACAAGTTGATAAAGATCGACTTACAGTCTAAGACTTCTAAAAGAAAACTCCCAGCTAGGTGTTTTCTTTCGATTCCAAGTTTAAGTAAGTAATGTGAAATTCCAACAATATATGAACTTTCTCGTTCTTTGAAATTACACGTTCTCCCAAAGTTTCAATATAAATTCAAATTTAGGATTTAGCACGATCGCCAGTTTCGAAAAGTTTTGAAATCGACGGACATTTCAACGGGATAGTCATTTCGATCGTCGCTGGTGCAAGCTGTTCGGAAGTTTCATGCTCTCTCTACGGAGACTTCGTTAATAAACCGCATCCGATTGAAGTTTTGAGACTGTCCTACGAAGTCTTATATACGTCTTTTATTTAAAACGCAAATTGAATGAGTTACATTTTTGCTGGTAAGGTCTTTTAAGCTTTTTTCTCGCGATTATTCTTGAACGGCTACGCGGATACGTTTGGTTTAGATCCCATTGTGAAGGTGAAAGTTTCGGTGTTTTCTTGTCCTTGTTTAACAAATGTGCAGTTAATTGTGTTATAATTATTATGCATCGCACGTCCAGTTTCGTAAGCGAGGCCAGTTCATTTAGAACGGGTAAACAAGTGAAGGCAATCCTTGGGGACGTCTGGGAGTGGTGTTATTTCATTTAGATATTCTGTTAGTTGATATTTGGGTACGTAGATACGTATCTTCATTGTTTATTGCGCAAACTAGTTTAGAAAGCTGTAGGTGCTCAAAACAATAAGCTGTATTATTAATGTTGAGCAGTGTCGTATAACACTAGTCCTTTTGTAATAAAATTTTAATTTTAATTTGGTCTCCATGGAGTTTCAGCCAGCTCTTCTTCATAGGTGCCTACTATTCCTACGCTTTGGAATGGCTTCATCTTTCTGACCGACCGAGCCCTTGACAATTCAAAAGTGCCTAAAAATGGTTTATTTGAAATAAATGTTTTGAGTTTGAGTCTAATTTTGCGTAAATCTCAGTTCCATCCCGAGAATGTAGTAGAATCTGAAGAACAGGGATGTCTATTGAGTTTGAAGAACTAGTGCTTAACTTTACACTTAGATCACTGTCTTGTATTAGCTGCCAGTATTTACAATTCAATTCTAAACAGTTCCTAAACGCCTTATTTATAATGGAAACGAAACATCCCGTCTCAAAATTTACTGATTTCGTCTTTCTCCAACATAATGTGCCTACAAAATTTTCTGCTAAGCCGTCTTAACATTTTGTTTCTTTATTTTTTGTTTTTCACCTAAGCCCATATACGCACGAGCGATTTTAATTCGTGGCGTTACTTTTCGCATACTGGTCTTGGCGTACGGTTCTCGGCATTGAGCTGAGGATTGAGAAATTGAGAACCCAACAGATCACATCCCAGCGTGTCAATAAAACTTGTAGGATTTTCCACTCTGTGTGTTAAGAAGAGCGCTGAAAATCGCCGCGATATAAATACGCCCGTGCGAACCTGGGCTTCAAGGTACTTTTCCGTGTTTCCAATAATCTACGTAATGGCTTTTAAGAAGCGTTTCATTATTTAATGGACGCCTTTAATAATAACAGACGCGACTGGAGAAGACACGAGGAAAAGCGGTCAAGTGCGAGTTGATGTTGATGGGTCGGAGTTTCACAACGTTTTTATTTAATTGCTTTAGGTTTATGATAATGGTGGTTTATATTTTTGGTTGTGTGAGTTAGATAGCCAGTCGCTCTATGTAAAATACTGGTACTAATAAACGTGTAAAATTCATCTGCATCCGGTTAGACTGGAGCCGACCTCAAAATAGTTGGGAAAATACTACTTAAGCAGAGGTTTGTGATGCAATTAGTTTGTTTATGTTTTACTAGCTTTTGCCAGCGGCTTCGCCCGCGTGGAGGTCGGTGTATTATACATATAAACCTTCCTCTTGAATCACTCTATCTATTAAAAAAACCCGCATCAAAATCCGTTGCGTAGTTTTAAAGATTTAAGCATACATAGGGATATAGGGACAGAGAAAGCGACTTTTAGTGATTAAGCGTTTTAAGGTGAATCTTGTCGACATTTTTCCATACAAACTTCGGGAGTGTATTACTCCACTGTTCGACAATGTACATCAATAATTAAACGTGATATGGTTTTGTCTCATTATTAACATTGTCTGTATGGAAATAGAATACTAAAATAAAAAGGCTATTAAAAAGTTAGGTGCCAACAGAGATTCGTTTTTCTTGCTATTTCAACCTAACTTTGGGCGTGTTTAAGTAACAAAAGGAGTGTAATATCTCCAAAACCAAGTCGGTACCGACAAAGCCCAAGTAACGAAAAGTTCAATAAACATTATTGGTCATTGATTTATGTAGTGGTTTTTTTATAAAACCCGATCTTCCAAAGGACTTTTCTTCATTTTCACGCGCCTTTTACTATAACTTATCCTGCATCTCACTCAATAATGTTTTGCGTGTACACTAGCGCCTAACTGCTTATCGCTGATAATATCACTGTCGGACACGATGCTTGGTGAGACAGCGTGCTTTTTAGCCAGGCATACTAGTGAGTTCGAGCCCGCGTCTAGATTCTCCTTAAGGTGACCTATAATGACTATAATGCTATCTTTAAATGTAGTTTAGTGAAAAAAAAATGCAAGGCTTCTATTAATTGAAAAAACAAAAATAATCTTCAAATTGACGACCTCAATTCAAATACACACATCCTGCTGCCGTTTCGTCGAGGTAGTCACTTTACGAGGTTCGATTCACACCTGCCCGCTTGGGTTCGGAGTTGAAAACCAACGTCAGGCATTGGCACTGTCCTTAGACCCAGACGTTGGTTTTCAAATGGACTATAAATGAGTTTTGTAAGGAACTCTAATAAATAATAATTTCCTAACTTAACGCTTTGTTTTGATTGAACAAACAAACCAAAAAATAAAAATATTCCAGAGAGTTTTAATTACATGACTGTATCCTTAATTAATTTTTATTTCTTTTTTTCCAGGTATGATGCTGAGAAAGCTATTTTACGAAGTTTTACGAAGTGGTAAAAGAAGATCGTGGTAAATTATAGGTAAATAGTAATTAAAAACAACTAAAACATTTGTTTACTTGGTTGTTCGTATAATGTAACTTACAAAAAAACATAACATCGGGCTTGTAATCTCCTAGGATTAGGCAGAGGTATACCTGTGGTACGCGCATTTCGCAAGTTATGTTAAAGTCCCATGTAATAGTGGCCAGCCTATTGCTATACACCGTGACATTTTAGTCGTCTTACAAAGATGGTCCACTCAATGTATCCGTCATAACATACCTCTACGCGCGATTAAAACATTGTTACCATTAATTAAGACAATAGATACAAAGAAAAATAATGAATGCTTTAGAATTATGCAACACCCTCCCTGTTAATAATGTTTACGTATCAAACGGTAGAAGATATCTACCTACCTACCATTTCATTCCATCATTAATTCCATCTCCATAACAGGGTGTTTCAAATTACATCATGCGTCTTAGTGATATTTTCATGTTTTTGATTATGCAAATGTTCAAAAAAATTTTTTATTATGAATGGTAGTAGATAGCAGTCATTGGGTACATGAAGTGGGTTGCCATTGTAAGACGACTAAAATGTCACGGTGTATAGCGGGCACAAATCTAGACTCCGGTGTGCTACTAAATTCCAGATGAAAAAAATCAATAACACATTGCCCGACCCGGGAATCGAACCAAGGACCTCAAGCTCAGCAGTATAGAGCAGTATAGTGCTTGCGACCATTATATCAGAGAGGCAAAACATTTTTTTACTCCATTATTCCCATAACCAACCAACCACCACTAGTGCACTTGTAACAGGTATATTAACTTGGAAATAACTAGATTCCACGACACATGGTATCCTAGTGTGAGATCTAGGGATACTTTATTGCACTTTATCTTTATTTTTTTTATTTTGTTATAGTTTTTTTGTTGTGCTAAGGTGTAAAAAATGTGTCTTAATAAATTTACTTTTACTTTAAAAAGATAAAAGATAGTTTATTTGTCAAACATGCGTTTACATACGAATCGAGCATGCAAGATCTTAAATATAGGTAAAAGTCCGTACATGTTTTGCCTAAGGAGGCGTACAATATTTTCATATAACATACAATAATAATTTAATATAATTTAATATAATTTAATTTAATTTAATATAATTTAATAGACTAAATACTGATTCACTAGAATTCATTATTACATTTTTATGAGAATAATAATCATATATGTAGAAACAATAATATAAAGTTCAAGCATGTTAAAAGGTAGCTGTCAAAAAGTTACTTAAATTGTAATAGCATTTGTCTGTTAAAATATTTCGAATCTTGTTTTTAAATTCATTTACTGTCATAGCTCTATATCCCCTTGAGCTGCCACGATTAAGACTGTGGTATTTTGTTGTATATTTTCGGGGCTATACAAAAAATGCTTTTCCCCATGAGGACAGTTTTTGCCGAGTGCAAGAAAATTTGGCTTTACTTTTACTTTAAATATTTTAAACTCATTCAAATGAACAAGATTAAAATATGTTAAATGTTTATGCTGCAATCTAAAATCAGCATGGTGCTAAAAGTTAAACATTTTAAATTTTAAATATCTAAGTAAAAAGTCGTCACGCCAAAGTCTCTCATACTTATTCTACTTACTACCTATTTAGTAACTTCTTTTTATACGAAAGATCATTACTTTGAAAGACGGGAAAATCTACATAAAATTTTCTCGAAATGTCAATTTTTTTCAATGCAAAATCTTCTCGAAAACACCCAGTCGATGTATTCAATCATCTATTCCAAGACAATTTCCCTTCATTTGGAAATCGAAAAGAATTCTGTTGGTACATATTTTTCGTATCGATAAGTAGTTAAGTACACTCGAATTGTGAACCTAAGATATAAAAAAACCTTATATTTTACACGCTTCAGAAATATCGAAGCATCGGTCTGTGCCAAATAAAATATTCAACGGGCGTAATTTAAAAGCTTCCGGGTCACTTACTCCAGCATACTTTGTCATCCGACACTTGATTGCTCCAATATGCACCTTAATCCGTGGCGATAAAATTTAAATTCGCCCCCCATAAGTCTTGTCAAATGTGTTTAGGAAGATAACTTGGCAACATTCAATATAAAAACGTTTTAAGTCATTTTCGCCTAATTTTCGGGCAGGTTAATTTTTTCCTGCAATTTTCAAGATACATTGAGGCGTTACAGGGGCGTGAGGCGTAATGTTATGATTTTCAATTATCAACATATTCTACGTTATGCGCATATATGCGCGTCCATGATAATACTTCACGTCGCGTTAGAGATTATAAAAGCGCTCAATAGTTCAACATATCATTGTGTACAAACAAATAAGTCCAATAAACCCACTTTCTTTTTTATAACTTTTGCTAGCGTGTTCGCTCGTGAGGAGGTCGGAAATTATCTCATCGGGATAAAAGTATCCACACATACAAACTTTTACATAAAAATTATAGATAGGCCAACAATGATTTTGGCCGACTAGCCGACTAGCCGACTAGCCGACTAGTCGGCTGCAAAATGGCCGACTAATCCACGCCGACCATTGCTTTCGGTTGAGTTCGGGTGACATCGGTAAAGTTCGTGACTACGCTTTCAGCTTGTAGGTGGCTGGTTCGCGGTGCCCGGCGACCAGGCGGAAATGTCACGACATGTTTTTATTTGCTTTGCATTTATTTTCGAGCCGGCCTTTCTTAGATTGCACTGAAAGTAAACTGTAAAACTGATTCTATATGAAAAATAAAAACAGTAAAGATTTCAATTTCATTTCAATCACCGTCTTTTAAATTTTTAAGCATATTAAAAAATGGGCCGACTAGTCGCCGACTAATCGCCTACTACAAATATGGCCGACTACTAAGCTTTCCCGACTAGTAGGCGGCTAGCCACTAATAGAAAGAAAAGAAAGAAAGAAAAACCGTTTATTTGCGGTAAACATGACGCAAAAACCAGGAACACACAAAAAATAATAAAAAAAGGGTTGAGGGAAACATGCGTCACATCCACACAAAACGGCTATCGCTCAGCATTTTGCTGCAACTCTATGCAAGACAGAGCCCCAGCGCTGGTTTTCAGCGACAACCGGATAATAATAAAATGATAGTAGGATTTACTTACGAATATATTTTATTTTTATGATTTTTCTGGGGTAATACGTCTTCATACTGCTAGCAACATTGCACCTAGTGGTGTTATTATGATTATTGTCTTATCTATAAACGCTGATGTCTTTGTGCTACTGTTGTTTGTAACAAATTACGCACTTCAAATCGGGATTATACTTAAGTAGGTATAATAATTATTTGTACATACATCGATAATTAAGTTTGTTACATTTTTTATCTCATATCCACAGTTTACAAATAATAATTGGAACATATGTTTTATGATGGGAAGTTAAGATTACCTACTACAATGTACCGACAGTACCGACATTACAAAGGTCAAGTATAGGTACTTATCTAATCTTTTTGCAAAAAGAAACACATTCGCACGAAGTTAATTTATTTGTGGTCAAATCGACGACTTTAGAAATAATATGTCAATGACAATTGGCACGTTTTGAATTTATGGATTTTATTACATGTACCTACATACGCCAGCACATCAAGCTACCCCGAACTGTCAAATTATCTCAATTGAACATGAACCACATGCTTATGTAATAAAGTTGAAAATCTATCAAAGAAATTTGATAGATGTACCTTGATGTGCTGCTGTCTGTATGTACTTGCAGTGACACTTTTTCATAACATTATTGCATACAATTCAAAACGTGCCAATTGCCTTATACATATGATTAGAGTCGTCGATACGCCCACTAATAAGTTAACTTCGTGCGAGTCGCCTATAGAAAATAATTTATTAATTATTTAAAAAATGTTGATTCACCGGGTTCGGGCTAGTAAATTCGTGCGAATTGACTAATAAGCCAAACAGATCAGGTCTAAAAGTTATTACGTAATGGGTTCAAACCTACGACCTACATCCCGTAAGTCGCGTCAGTTACCACTGGGCCACCACTGCTCTTCATCCGTCATCGTGTGCCTTATGCAATTGTAATAAGATATAAATTGGAATGATTGATGTGCATTCGTGAAATGCAATATCTTGTATCTAATACAGAAAAATAATACAGGTCTTTCTAAATATAAAAATTAATGGAGCCTACTCAGGTAGAAATAAAACAAAAAATTGCGGCACACTCCGTAGAAGACAGTAGGACGAGCTGGACGAAACAAACGACCAGTGGTCTAGATTAGCACTGGACCGCAAGCACTTGAAATCTTGGGGAGAGCTCTTTGCCCAGATGACATAAGCAAAGCCCAGGTTCCCACGCAAGTAATAAAATCGCAGCGGGATTATTTCGGGCACTGGATCTTCAACACACTGCTCATCGCCGAGAGTTGAAAATTGAACAGTGTGTTTTTTCAACACGCTAGGGTGCACTCTGTTGGAGTCTTAATTATCAGTTCAACACAGAGTTGGAAATCCGGTGCACGATAAAATCCCGCCGCGATTTTATTACGTCCGCTAACAGCAACTGTAATTCGGATGAAAAAACCTATTCTCATAATATAAACAACACCTCTGTTAGAGAACCCCATAAAAATAATGTTATTTTATTAATTTCGCTCTAAGCACACTGCACTTAACGCGAACGACGGCAGGCAGGTACCTACATAAGTGTCGACATACTTCAGAATAAATAAGATGTAAGGCACATTTGCATGAGAACTTTTGCAGTAAGAACTCTGCTTCATTTTTATGTCTGTAATGGGACAGGCGACTTTAAGTTTGGAGGTGTTGGTTTAATGGCTGTCGTTTGTAGAAGAAATGACGTGTACGCAGGGAGAAAGTTAAATAGTCTTTGTAGTTAAGTATGATAAAGGTTCAAGCTAAGAAATAGGCGGAATTTTGTTAATTGATGGTTGCAGGTTGTTTTAAGGTCAAAAATGAAAGCTTTACCAGGTTAGGTTTTAGATGAGACACTGCTTGGGAACTGGTGAGCGGACGATTGTGAACTCACACCCTACATTTTGCCTTTTGTCAGTATTCAAAAAGATTAAACGGTATATAATTTTTGATATACCACATAATCTTCTTGAATCCTGACAAAAGGCAGTGACGTCCAACACTAAAGAAGATACCGTTAAGTACTAACACAGTGAGATAGAGGCTCTTGAGTTACGTCTAAAACACGACAATACAGTACCTATGTGAAGACGGGTCGGGTCGCACAAGCCGTTATCGTGAACACGGCAAACCCTGGCCGTCCCTTACTGACCCTTACAACTGGCGCGGAATAAACGAGATATACATTCTGTTGCTTCTTATTTATTCATCACTAGATAAAGGCAGGTGGATACAGTCACATCCGTAATTCTATACTATATTATTTATCTATAGGTACCTAAAATTATAAAGAAGTAAAATCTCTGGAACTACCAGTCGAATTTGAAAAATGCTTTTTGCATCTGATAGCTAGCCAAATTGTTGAGGAAGGTTATACGCTATTAAATATCACGCCACAACCCTAAGGAGCCGAGTAAAAAGAGAAAAAAGACAATAAAAACTCTAAGGAAACTGAAGAAATATCGCCGGTGGGTGATATGATGTTATGGCTTATTCCACTTTTCCCCCCTGACAGAATCCCCCTCAGGGGGGAAAACTGGACCCTAATATAAAAGATGTCTAGAAAGTCCCCTTTTCATTTTAAGTGAGTCCACTTTTCCCCCCTGAGAGAATCTCTCTCAAGGAGGAAAACTGGACCTTAATATAAAAGAAATCCAGAAAGTCCCCTTTTCATTTTAGATCATTCCACTTTTCCCCCTCATTTTTAGTTTTCGATTTCTACGCTCTTAAAGTAAAAAAAAATTGTGATTAGATACAATGAGACAAATAAAAAAAGCAACTATATTATAGGATATATTTTGAAGTTAAAACAAGAAATTTCAATGTTACGAAATGGCGGGCTGAAGCTACCTTATAAAGTAAACTAAATAGCGCAGTTAAAAGTACATATTTAAATGTTCAAAGGTGTAGAGGTCAAGTCAATATAGTTTTGTGTCTCATTTTGTGTTGCGCCTGTGACGTAGCCGTGGCGTTGACCCCTTGATAACGCTATCTGTTATTAATTACTCAGAAACATTTCCAATTGTCGATATCCCTTACTTTTTGCTTGAATTCCTTTGTTGAATTTCGTGGTACCCACTCAGCAGCGCCCTGATTTACACGCAGTCCTCATGACGACATCTTTCATTGTCACCTACATTAATTGCGTTATCGTGAACTTAAATATATTATGCTTGTATAACAATTGACTGCCTTGTTGATCTGGTGGTCGCAAGCGTTACTGCTAACCATGGGTTCTGGGTTCGATTCTCAAGTCGGGCAAAGTGTTAATAGGTTTTTTTATCTGGATTTTTTTCTGGATTTCTGCTCGGTTGATGGCAATAGGCTAGCTCCTTTTAAACATGAGACTTAACGTAACTGGCGAAATGTGGGTGATAATACTATTGCTACACCTCTGCCTAACAATTCGGTGAAACAAAGCGTGATATTAAATGTATTTGTAATGGATATTGTCAACATTTTAAAAACATAAAATATAAAGACTGTAATTTAAACTCCATCTACCACGAAATCAGTATTAAAACGTTTCTTAACAACCTACTGTACAAGATGTATGAATAAAACTGTCAATTTTATAGTCTGTAGACGCGAATACCAACGACACACTTACTGGCTTAAGTGGCTCATCTGGGCTTACTTCAGACCAAACGTGCGTATAAAAGTTTATAGGTATTTCAAAATTTATGTTATTAGACTAAGATGAGCGATATTCGTTCGAAAACTCTTGATAAGAGACGTAACTCTGAACTCACGCTTGTGACTAAAATATTCGATAAGATAATAAACGTTATACAATGCTACCGAGTCGCAATTGAATGGGAGAGTTGAGAACAAGTCTGAACAAGTATAGTCAAGTTTAAAGTCTCATTTACGAACTTAACAATAAAAATGGTGGTCACATTTCTCCTAAGTTCTATCCCCTTTTGTTGTGGTGTTTTAAATCGACCGAACTGATTGAAGATCGACACTGCTTCGACACTGTGCACTCTAGTATGCTTGACGCCCAAGCCGACAATGCACCTAGCCACTTACCTACTAGGGCAAGAAATAATAATGTTAAAGTGGGTACGAAAAACTAACTAACTATTAAGTAACAAAGTCAAAGTTAAGTAGTTATTGTTCAAGTAAACATTTCAAATTAACAAGTAATTGAAAAATAAACAAGCACATAGAGGTACCTACCTATTACCATTATTTTACAGTCGAGTGTTATCGTTAAAAGGGTTAAAGGTTATGTGACGATTAAAGAATTGTCCCGCACCTCAGTGTCAAATGGCAATGACTATGGGTAAAATTAAAAATTGAGGTCAACAGGTCACATGAATTGATCGTAAATAAGTAAGTAATTTAAAATTTAATCGTAAATGAAGATTCTAACTATTGACAATGTAATTAAAATCAATTGCAAAAACCGAATTTTTATTTTTACTTAGCCTATACTGATCCACTACTCGACAAAGACCTCCGCCAAGTTCTTTTAGGAACTCTTCCACCTCAAACCAGCCTTCAAAGAAAAAACTGAACTTACCTAGAAGTAAACTTCGATTCCCGATTCTTCAAAATAAAAATATTTTATTTCACATAAACCTACATTGGCACTTGAGAAAGTCAAAAGCACCTAACTTCTCACGGTTCATTATTGTCAATTGGTGTACGGTTGCTATTGGTCGTTTATTGTTATTATGATAAAACTCTTTTTGTTGGTTAGATGGAGAGAGAGACGAGAGGGCCGTAATCTATAAGGATCAAAATTCATCATAAAAACACTAAAGTAGACACATCTCTGCTTATCTCTTCAGGAACTCAAGCGTGACTGGTTTCATCTCGCTAATATCGTAATAGCGACGCAATCGAGTGAATCAGATAAAGGCGAGATAATTAATCGTTTATCCATGATGGTGCCGATTGTGAACACCCGATGTATCGATGTTGCGTTTACCTAATCACTCGGATTAACGTGTAGTTTATTTTTGTATGGTTCAAAGTTACTACTGGAATGTTAAATACTCAGTAAACGTTCAACTAAGTTTATCTCAATCATAAATATTCTACATCGCCCCGAAGAGAGTCAGACTTTGTTTAAATAATAAATGAAGTCTGAGCCGATGAGGTTTCGATTTTATTCAACGTGAACAAAACAAAATAGAGCTTAGACTTGTTTCATTTGTTTTCGCTACGGTCCATTTAATTTTAATAATGCATGTTTTTTGTAGAAACCCACGCTAAATTAGGACTTGCGTACTTAGATATAACGTCAACAATGTTTGCTGTTTCGTCTACTGGAATTAAACCGGCGATAGTAGCAACATTCCAGACATTGTCGGGAGCTATTTGACTTTTGAATTTCATCGTATCAGCTCATAAATGTTCATTGCTAAGCGTAGGCCTCCAAAGAGCTATTGAGGATGATTTTACGAGATATATGCCATGATCACTACCCTGGTCAGTTAGTTCATTCTGTAGACTTCAGTTCATTATTCCTCCGTTTTCAGTTTAACTAATGATTAAGTATCAAATATTCAAACTATGTGTCCAATGGTAATGGTTAAGACTAACGGTCGATCAGGTCAGGTTTAACCGCTGCTCTCAAAATTTTGAATGAAAATATCGTGAAGAAACGAGAAATGTCCAAGAAATTCGAAGACATGTGACATCCACCAACCCGCACATGGCCCTCGTTTTGGTTAACGATCCACTCCCTCTCACTGAGAGAAGTACCTGTGTCCCAGCAGTGAGACAATTATTGGCTGAATATGCTACAGACAACTCAGTTCCCATAGATAAGTTCTGAGAAGACCAATTTTGAAATCCCATCGACACATTAAGAAGAATAATGTTTTAAACACCTGATGACACCCGCGTTCTACATGTAGCAGCGTAGTTACACATATTATCACAATAGCAGGCTTAGCACGACGCTTTCTATTTCTACGAAGAATAGACCGTGCTTTTTTAATACAAAGTGACATTTCATTACTCCATTTTTGACATCGCACCGTAGATATCCTTCTACTATCTGTCATTTTAGATTTCGTTTCTAACAATCTTTGTCTAGGTCTTTATAAATGTAGACTATTTCATCGAGAAGATTTCTTCCCAAACTGTCAAAATCACACTGACAACAAACCTCGACGGCCACAAAGTTTTTACGATTATCTTCAAAATTATTAATCGTTTAGAACGCATAACTATGATCATTAATAGAAAAACATTGCTATCTTCTCTTATTGTATATCATTTAGATAATAGTCATGTATATTCTTCCGTCCACAAGTCGGTGCTCGTGCTAAGCCTGCAGAGCAGGAGGTAATAGAATCAGGGTTTGTTTCAAAATGACCAAAGTTGAAAACACTTCTGTCAATCGTTTTCATATTATAATTTAGTCGCCTTGTAGGACACCACGACTGACCTACATTCTGACGATATGTACCAACTCTAAAAGTAGATACCTATCTATTTAAATTTATAAATAATTAGTACAATAGCAGAAGCTATACTAGATGTTGTAAAAATGTAAATAAGACTTTAAAAATTCAAGTCTGTTGTATTGTTATTGAATATTATTGTGTTGTTGAGTTAGTAAACTTGGCAGGCTTTACTCAGTAAGCATGAAGTATTTGAACAAGACTTTATAGTTATAACATCGTTGAAAGTATTGATAATGTTGCAACAACTTTTGAAGCTTCAAGTGTGAATAATGTTGTTTGAGAATACTTGAAATAGGCATGTTCTTTGAGTCTTGATTTTAATATGAATTTGATACGACGGACCTTAATCATAACAGGCTCTCTCTTAAAAGTGAATGCAAAAAAAACATGGTGTAGACAAAACCTCGATAGTCGATAAACTAGGCCGTCAAACCAAAGTCAACGACACCCAATCCAGTAATGGATGTTTTTTTTAATTTCCTTTGATATCAATCCATGGGCCGAGGCTATGACCCCATATTCCTAATTAGTTAATTGCTAGGACCACCAATTTTTCCCCCATTTTGACATTACCACCTACATCGATTACTGAAATTGGAACGACACGCACAATGTCGTTGTATGTCTTTTTGTTTGCCTACGTCAAGCAAATACTTACTTTTCGTCGTTTCGATTGCATTCAGTCAAAATCGGTGCGTTGGAATTATAGTAGAGGCGCGGTCGATATGTGCTTGGCCTTACGCCAGAGGATTCCGTCGCCATTTCTGCCAAACTTAAGAGGCAAGCCAGTTCCTCGCTTACGTGACAAAGTTATAATATGCCTAAATTACTTTTAACAATTTCGAGCTAAATTACTTCCTCGCTGAATTGGAACTTCGAGAAAATTCTACGTGTCAGCTCCTTATTTATTATATGATCTTCAAATATTGGCTTTTGGACGGGTACGTGGAGATTCTGAAAAAGAATTAACCTGAGTCTATCATCTCACGGGTCTGATACAATGGAATATCAAATTGCAATTTCACAATATCCTTGCATCAATGGCTTCACCAACTGCATTGTTGCTAATTATAATTAAGCTGACCGGGGATCATAATCATGACCTGGTATGACATACAAAACACCACACTGGAACGTAAAACAATGATTCCATGCTCTAAATCCACGTATACATTCATTCGTATCCCGTATGTATTTTCCCACAAGTCAGAAGGTTAATCAGAGTTCAGTTCAATCGCTAGATCAGTCTTAATTACTCGGCTTGGCACTGGCTAATTATTCAACATGACAACGCTATCTATTACTGCGGGCATCTGCACATACCGATGTATCTAAATAGAACTCGGGTTTCCCTAAAACATTTTCGTTTTTGTATCGTTATTGTTTTCCATAGGGGCCTGTAGAACATCACGGCATTATGACTCCTTATCTTTTTTTGTTTCATATTCATGTTTTTCGTGTCTGCGATTACACGCTTCTAGAATTTTCGGTGTCACTTGAATAAATATGTACATATATCTCTGGCGACACAATAAAAATGAAACTCACTATCGATTAATCCGTTTGCAGTTGGCATTAACTTTTATCTTGTTAAGTCAAGTGTTAAAGAAACATTCACAAGGTCTTCGTGTTTACTTAGTTTGATAAACTTAACTGTCGTATTTCTTATTCTCAGTAAATAGTAGTTGTTGTCGTCAATTGCCTATTGATTGGGTTTGTATAGGCACTTAGTTACTTTACTTTTTATCATTTTTATTCCGGTCAACAGCCTGACGATCTTGAAGAAATTGCGTCCTTTTTTATGAGAATTATACGCCAAGTTGTTGACTGGTTTTGACCCAATTTTGTACAAAGTATGAAGGGACGCCAATCAATCGGCTGATAGATTGAAAGTTGTGTTGAAGAAGATACAAAGCACTTTTTGTTTCTGCAGATCATTACTTTTAGCATTCCATCTTACAAAAAGACCCATTCCAAGCCTCGATTATCAGTTGATTACCTTGTGTACATAATAACTCCATCAATTTCTCTATCTACTTCTTTTTTCGCAGCAAAATTAACTCAGTATTTTTAACAACTTCATTACCATAAATTATTTCTTCGTAAAAATACATACGCCTTTTTCATCTTACACGTTAGTAAACGTTTATGACATAGGAGTTTCTGTGCTAGTCGGTCGCCTGTGCTGGAAAAAGGCCAGGGTCCTAAGGTCGTTCTACTAAAATTATTAAACGGAGAGTGTGCGAGAAATTGCATTGCCGCTATATATATGTTTATCATATCTTATGTGGCGACGAGATTAGGTTCTTTATATTTTAAAAACGTATGCAAGCGGACGCGCTACGTCGTCTTTTACTTTAATTTATTTACACGTTTATTAGGTACTTGTATATTTTCTATCCAGTATTTTCAAGTTATTTTTACTTTTAAACGTGACAAAAACCTCTGCAGTGTACTCTACAAATTCTACTATGAAGGAGATAACAATCAATTTTGTTACCCGAACAGTTTTCTTGGCAGCGCCGTTCTGAATTAATTCTATTGAGAGAATTAAATTTAAATGCACAATGGCTGTATAAAACTGGCCATTCATTATCCTACATGCGGACACGGTTCCGATAACAGCTTGCATTATGTAGTCGGTCGCTTTAACCTGAGCATTTTCTCGTATGCGGATCATATTTTATAGACGCCTCCACTGGTCATTAGCTTACGGCGTTTATAGGTCATACCCAGTGGGTCATTTAAAAGGGTAACGCAGATAAGAGCAAATAGGGATCTGGATGAGGCTCGTTATCGATTACGATAACATTTTAGGTTAGATTTTAAATCGTTTGCAACTTTGTAGAGGGTTAATGGTTATTAAAGTAGGTACTTATTTCTCGTTTTAATGGGAATCCAAAAATACACGTGAAAACATTTAGGAGGAGGCATTCGGTGTCTTAGACAATAGTGTCTTTAAAATATGTCTGTTTTTTTTAATTATTGTTTTGTATATATTCACTTTATACATTTAAATTCTTAGTATATATGTGAGTAGTAATTATTTAATCATGCTTTTTTATGTTGTGCTACGTCTTTTGTGTGCGCCAATAATTTTTTTAAACGTCTACCCGCACTAAGAATTTCTCCTGTATTGTAGGTGTGTTTACAACCATTTAAACTTACACACACAAACAGCCAGACCCGGAACAACTAGTTGTAGGTTATAAAAATATTTGTTCCGTGCGGGAATCGAACCGACAGTGCAGCAGTCAGTCGCTTAACCACTGCGCCAACCGTGCCGTCAAAAAATCTTCTCGTCTTGTGGATAGATAAATAAATGATGACAGTCTTTAAAATTGCAAATATAGAAAGAAAGCCAGATTTAAGATGGTTTATGAGCGTCCAATTATAACGTTTTACAACATTTTAATGAGGTGTTGATGTTGCCAAGACATAAACTTGAGACATTGTCGACGTCCTGATTTCCAAGACACTTTGTTTATAATAATTTTCCCTGTTATCAAAGACTAAGATATTTCTAAATGTCAGATGTCATGGCAGACAGACACGTTTAAGCGTCCCTTTTATTTTCTTAATAATTTAATCGAGCAATATCCGTTTCTGTACCATGTTTTCCTTATTATCTTTAGCTTGTAATTTATTTCGAGACCGCTGACATTTTGTTTTTGTACAAACAAAACATTTAAAGTTGACTGTCTGTCGAGCATATAATTTTATGCGCTTACGTGCCTTTAAGATCAAGGCGAAGGATACAACATTTAATTTTATTATTGTCTTTGTAAAGATGTAAACTATCTAGTTGTTAGTAATAAATAGTGATGTACCGACTAGTCGCCGATTATTAGGGAAAGCCGACTAGTCAGTTATATTTGTAGTCGGCGATTAGTCGGCTAAAACCGCCGATTAGTAGGCCCATTTTTAATCCTGTTAACACGCTTAAAAATTTAAAAGACGGTTATTCAATAACCGTCTTTTAAATTTTTTAAATCTTTACGGTTATTATTTTATAATAGAATCCGTTTTACACTTTCAGTGCAATCTAGAATAGGATAGGAAATTGGGATAGGAAGAAACGCCGGCTTGCACCTAAACAATGATAGAATAAATGCAAAGTAAATAAAAACATGTCCCGACAATTCCATTTGGTCGCTGGGCTTCGCGCACCTACGAGCCAAAAGCGTAGTCACGAACATTACAGATGTCACTAGAACTCAACCGAAAGCAATGATCCGCTTGGCCAACTAGTCGGCTATTCGGCCATCTGCAGCCGACTAGTCAGTCGGCTAGTCGGCCAAAGTCATAGTCGGCCCATTTCTAGTAATAATATTTCTTGTGTCCAAGCTGATCCATTGCTGGCAAATCAGCCTGTTATGTTCCCACTGCTGGGACACAGGCCTCCACTCTGTGAGAGGGAGTGGGCCATTATCCACCACGTGGACCCAGTGCATGTTCAAATATGTGAAATGTCATCGAATTTATGGTTCTAGGACTCAGTCTCCTCACTACGTTTTCTTTCACCGTTTTGAGAGCTGTGGTGTTAAAATAATTTTAGTGAAGCACCTATCTGGGTTTCAAACCTACAACCTACAATTTAAAAGTCGCGGGGTGACGTCACCATTGGGCCATCACTCTTCTCACTGCTGTTTGCTGTTGTAGTCTCGTTTGATAAAGCATCTCATCATAATAATTTCATCTCAACATTATAACCTGGGTCTTCCACGACGTTGTCTATTCTTTTTTGGCAATCATTAAGTACATTAGTTTGGTGTTGTTATGTGATTGCTAATGACAGTGATAATGTAAAGAGCCAGAACTCGGGTCAAAGTTTTTGGTGGCAAGTTGATAAACGAGTGAAGACCCTTCCTTAAATTACTTTTCAAACTGGTGTTAATTGATCCCTTTCCGTTCTATTTAAGAGTATCTGCCACCATTTTGTTTGCGAGCGATTGCAACTGTATCCTTACTAATACTATAAATGCGAAAGTAATTCTGTCTGATACGCTTTCACGCCTAAACCGCTGAACCGATATTCATGAAATTTGACAGAGATATAGCCCCGGAATATGGAGAAGGACATAGGCTACTTTTTACGCAATAATCGACTACCACGCGTGCGGAGCCGCGGGCAAAGCTATTCCTATTATAAATGATTCTAGAAAGCTTTTGGTTTACGATTTCAAAGTTTGGATGTTTGTTACTCAATCACGCATAAACAGCTGAACGGATTTGGATGAAATTTGGTGCACAGATAGTTTAAAACCTGGATTAACACATAGGATACTTTTTATATCGGTAGTATAATCCCGTGGGATAATTTCCTAAATCCACGCGGGGAATGTTTGCAGCCGTGGATGTCGGAAAAAAATCAGATGTAACACCTGTTTTTTTTTCGAACATACACGAGATAGAAGCCACTGCCTAAAGTTCCGGTTAATAAAATCATGTATTTCTACTAATGAAATACATGGTTTGAATACCACAACCTACTTGCATTGTTGAAATTAGCTGAAAATATTGTTACTTTGTGTAATTTTATGTCTCGTTCCATTTCTGTATTTCTCTCACCAGTTTAGTTGCATTGGCGTAATCAAGTTCTTGGCATTCAAGAGTTGTGGCTGTCTGCTAAAGATGTTATCGTTTTCAGAATAAATTGATTATCCTTACTAAAGCTTTCGTTGACAGTTTAATTATTATGATTCGCAGTAAGTCTACCTACTTATCTTCAAAGAAAAGTTATTATGAATAGTTCGTTCAAATCTATTTAATTTGTTAGGTACGAGGTTTCAATGGGTGTGGTCTTCAATGGCTAAGGTCTGACAAAGCTAATTGTAGATGGCGTGATCATAGCTAGGTTCTTACGGCCTAGAACGAATTTGAAATTTCGTTCATTCATTCCATTTTGTGTTCATTCATGAGTTAGGTTTTATTTCAATAAGTACTTCATTATTTTCGGCAATTCCAATATTTTAAAGTTTTTGCAAGTTCTTTCAAAATGTTTCCGATATCGAACTCTGACTTATTAAAAAAAAACGAATTTTATGGTCTTTCGGGAAATGGTCGACTCCAATTTCGCTGTATTTTACGAACACATTTTCGTCATTTTCGCAAAAATGTAATAAAAGCCATCTCATGCCTTGTATGTTTGGCTAGTGTTGGGAATTAGCTACGACAGCGCCATTTTGACAGTTGCCTTCCCCATTGCGCCTTAAGACTGTGCCGAACAAAAGCGGCGAACGCCATTTAGGTATTTAACTTCATGCGCTCACTGTGTGTGCAATAACGCACACAGCTGCGCTCTCATCCGTGCGTGGCTGTTTAAAAACAAAACTTAGTAACTTACATTTAGTCAAATATGGCATTATGTGGATTGTGACTTTGTGAGTGAATATAATTCTAGTATTTACATTATTTTTAACTGAGCTTCATATGTTTTTCTAATTTGGTTAGAAAAGAAAACAATTATTTGCAATCTTTTTAATTAAAAAATGTTTTGCAAAAATTTAAAAATATGTATCAAAGGCAATTTATTCGAAGCTTTATGTCGATTTGTACAAAATTTCTTTCGAAACAAGTTTATATAAAAGTTATCGATGCATTCGACGTTTAAAATTTGTCAAAAATGTGTACATGACAAGACAAGTCAGCGAAAAAAATCAGTACCGTTTTATAGGTACTTTATGGATCGTATCAAACAGCAGGATGGTGTGATAATAAATACAGTATTTATATTTTCTTAATTATTATAATACAACAACACAAATAGTAGATTGTTTAATAAGGGACGTAGCTGATACTATTATGTATACTATCTACTAATCATTACAGTCTTTTACGTTTAAAATTTGTAAATTTTTCATCTTCAGTTTTTTGCTTATTTTTCTTTGCCCGTGCATTGATTGCTTCTAGGATGCATTCGGGTTCTTTGATTTCCATTTGTCTGTCCAATCTTGAGTCGACTATTTTCGGTAGTAAACAGTCGAAGTAGAACATTTTCAATTTATTTTCCATCACAGTCTCCAAAGAAATTTAATTATAGCGGAAAAAATGAAACCACCCTCTTTACTTTCTACGGTACTAAATTTTCTTTTGAGGGAGTTTCATTGGAACGTTTGCAGTAGTAGTGTTTGCAACAAGCATGATTGTCAAATACGTGATGCGGAGAATTCAACAAATCTTCTTTCAGTTCTAAGACTTTTTGGTCGAAAGATTTATTTTTGTGAGCATTAATGTGCTTTACAGCCCCAGTAACAGCACGTCTTAATCTCATTAAGTTATTTTCAACAGCTTTTCTATATTTTAATGGGTAGCTCGTATTTCTGGTTAACTCGTCCAACTTTGTGCAATAATTTCGCAATAAGTGCACTCAATTTTCTCCACTAATAAGTTTCCATATGGTTTTGCTTTTTCTATATTACGATGAGTGCTTGAATCACCGTCAGCTATCAGTCTAGAATAAATTAGACCGTGAGTTCGCTCTGAAGATTTAAATCCTTCAACGAGTGCTGCAGCTTCCATGCCACTAGAGGACCCTTCATAATTTTTGAAGCAAACATGCTCAGGTATCGTCTCTTTTTTATTTTCCGCTCTAGCACAAACCATGCAGTACTTATTTTTCACCGCCATATGTAATATTTTTTTCGTCCTGTATCCTATAATAACGGCTGCGCCCGATAATGCGTTGTAATTTTTCCTATATAATCTTTTCGACCAGCACGCGTCAGCTACCACAGTTATCATGGGTACTCCATGTAAATCAACGTCACCATTGCGCACAGCCATGTCATATCTACTACTCTTTCTCTATAATTATTTCAGAATTAGTATCATTGTCTTCTAGTGATTTCTGTAATACAATTAAAATTAAAATAAATTGAGAAAAACAATTACATAAGTTTATCATATTAAATCAATTTAACATAGCTCTGAAATATTTCCACCCATTGTCAAAGTCTACAAATGCATCTGGAAGGTCCCCTAAAAAGCTAAATTTGGATCATAAACTTACATCGAAATGTTTTTCGCGTTGCTGTACTTGTATATTTAGTGTTCTTCATTTTCATATTTTCGGACTCTTTTTGAGTTGGGTATAAAATTCTCTTTATCTTCTTCTATATCATTCAAAACTATTGACCTAGAATAAAACAAGAAACAATTGTCAATAAAATAGATGTGCAGAAACAATATTCTTATACTTAATAATCATTAGTGCTATATCGCTATAATATAAGAATAAAAACAATAGAACCGCACCAAACAGCCAAAGGGCCGCTGCAATCGACTGTGCGTTTTACAACTAGTAATTGCAAACGCTCTTTACCTAAGGTATCTATGCGATACATAGGTACTTACCTAAGTTTATAAATAAATAATATTATTTATAGAATTTATGAATCTAGCTTTAAGAGAAAGAGAATCAATCTTAAACTAGGAGATGATACCTACGTACTGATTTTGAAGAACGGCTTTTTTCTTGAATTGGTTCCTTTTCTTTCTATAATATCTCTCCTTTCGCTTTCCCATTTTTCCTAATACATTAGTTACATTTTTCCTAAAACAATAGTTGATGCTATAAAACGTATGTAAATATACAAAATTTAAACTCAATCGATTAACGGAATTGCTTACAAGATAAAATTCATTAAATGATGTAGGTACTGAAATAATATTCAATATATCGAAAATGTTACGTACCTTATTTTTCTATGCAGCAGAATGTGTCTATACGGTAGTTCGCGATCGATGCGCTCGCTCTGTAAAGTGACGTGACGCCGCTCTGAGCTCTGGAGATCGACTGAATTGTTGTTGGCGCGTGGCACGTATTTATGCGACACAGCGCGTTCATAGTAATTTTGTATGGCGAATTCGGAGCGTATTTTTAATAAAAATATATTAAATCTTCTAGACATTAATATTAAAATGTGAGACACAAAAAATAAAGATTATTTATTAGAGATTTGGTTGAATTAATATCTACAGAATATTTCAATAGAAAAATACATGAAATCCCCCGAATGCCAGCACGCGTTTTTGTAGATTTTTGCTCAACTTCATATGAGTCCATTTAAAAAACTATACCATATTTCATATGTTTGCTTCGCAAACATTGTAAACACATTATCCGTGGTAATAATTATGTAGATTTTAATTGTGTAAATAAACGATTTTAGTCAATATCAACAAAACTGTAACTGTCGTTTTTTCGCTTTTTGCTCGGCACAGTCTTAAAAACTTACCAACTATTGCAACCTTTTTTTGGTGTTTGCAATGTCAGGTTTTATCTTGAGCTTGTTTAGTATTTCATTTAAAAAAAAATCCAACCATAAAACTACGATGCCATAAAAACAGAGAAATAAAATCGGTAGTCATTCGAACCACAAGGCTGCCCTTTAACTTTACCAACTTTATGATACATAATACTGTTACAAAATGTATTCTGAGAGATTGGGCATTCATGGTGTTATAAAAACACGGTTTTATAAAATAAAGTGTTACGGATGACCGGCTTGATACCCGCTGACAAGGTCATTCCTCGTTCGAATACGAACACAAAAAGCGGTTACTGAACGCAACGATACAATAAGTACAGGAGTTATGGCCACAGCGAATTCCAAATTCAAATGTGTCCGGGTTTTTTTGTCGTCAAGGCCATGTCTCGTGCGGATCTCAAATTCGCAAACAATTCACACGAACTTTGCCAAAACTTAAGTACAACGTTAATTTCCAGAGATTTACTTGTCAAAAAGTTTAGCAATTGTGCCCGTTTGAGTAAGGCTGACTTTATGAATTAATCTTAAATGTAAGACAGCGATATTTCAAATTCAAATTTCGGCGCAATGAAACTTTGATTTAAAAAAATACGATTTCCATCTCAACTTTTCTTAATTCAGAGAATATCATAATGAGTTTTTCTATCTGCTGTTGGTACAAACAAAAAATATGACTTCGGCTTAATGGTTCGAAGTTGTAAATTGTTTTATAAGTTAAGAACTCTCTTATCGCAAAATTTTGTGAAGAAATAATGGCTGAGTGGGCTTAACGATACGGATCAATGAGGATCCTCTTTTTGTTTTAAAGAATCTGTAACTGAAGGCTTTGTTTCTTTAAGTATGTGTTGGAAAGGTTGTCTGTTTTGTTGTTGTCTGTTTTACGGGATGCGCTAAAATAGCCCGCGAAATGTTTTCTTACCTTTTTTGGAATTTGCAGGTCGTATGTTACATGTTAATTAAAGTATAATCCACGACAATAAAAGGCATGTATTAACAGAATTATTATCATAAAATTATTAATACGACCTCTCTCTAAGTTCATATAATCCCATGAAACGTAAGAAAATTTGAATTTCGGGGGCTGTCCTGGTGCTTGTCCCATAATGTTACTGCAAAACCGAGCTTTATCCGTAAATTCTTTCATGTTACCTATTTCATTAAAATGTTACCACTAAACATAAGCCGGTCATTATTAATGGTCCCTCCAATCACCCAAGTATGACCGCAGGGTTTGTCCGGTTATTGTAATGTAATACCGAAAATATCTAGGTAGCTAAAAGCTTTTTGATGGGGAACCCTTTTTGCGGGAGTGATGCGTGATTTTTTGAGTCCCTTACTCTAAAACCTTTGACAGCCACGTCCCATCCATTTGCCGGCTTCATGTCAAAGGTTAATCATATTTTGATGTGATAAATGCGGTCTACCCACAGGGTCTACCTTAGTCAGGGTTTAGGACGAAAGTGACCGGTTAAGTGAAAACCGCTGTCATGCAAATATCAAAAAGTCTGACAGATATTTTTGGGACACACCGTTCGACCTCTACTGACTTCATAGTGGTTCATTTTGTTAAATTACAAATGTTACGTAGATAAAAGGGAAAGCAAAGTACCTAACTTAAAAAAAAAAAACAACTGACTTCCAAAAATACATACATAATTTTAGTTATGGGTTTAATTATGATACCTATCTCACACCAAAACAGTGAGAGGATGTGTTAACACATTTTCAAATACACAAACTGGATTAAAAACGTCTTGTCGAAGCATTAGCTAAAATGTAAATGGGACCAACCCTGAGAGATATTCTATCCATTAAAACATAATTTTCGGAATTGGTTCACAATTGCCGGAGATATCACGGAATATAAACACAAAAAAACACCCCTTTTTTAAGTCGGTCAAAAACAACATTATTATTAAAACAACTCGTAATTTTTTCGGAATAATATTTCATCTAAAAATAGAGCAAACATTTTTCCAGCAGCAAATATTGAACATGTTAGCGTGATACTTAGTACCAGCCGGTGGAGTGGCAACAGACGAGCAATATTTATCATCTAGTAGGTGCAAGTGGCGTGCATATTTAATGACGCACCGCGCTACTTAGAGCGAATAACATATTCGACACTGTTGCAAGTGTTGCAAGCTCAAACTTGTAAATGACAGTGGCAGGCAAGAAAATCAAAGCCAACTATTTTAAAGGTTTAAACTTCGCTCATATCAAACTACTTCTAAGCTTTAAACTTACTCTGCCAACTGTAAGTGTCCAACACAATTTTATATCTCGAGTAGCTTCTGATCGACTTCATCCACGTGATATTTCTTGTACCCCCGACCTACCGCGTCGCGTTGCATCGCCTGCGCTATTACTTCCGACTTTTTATTTTATTTTTTTCATCTTCATAAGGTCGGAGCGTAATGTCAAACAGCTATAAACTTCCTCAAGAATTAGGCTATATAACCCAAAAATGATTTTACAAATATAACGGATAAATCCAGAGATTAGCGCGTTCAAACAAACTTTTCAACTTATATTAGTATATAGAACATGTAAAGTAAGTACCTAGTTCATTTTCTGTACAATCACTTAGAGCAAGACGGCAAAACTTTCTCAACCGAAAATTCACATAAGTGGGAAAGTGTGTTTTCTTGCAAAAATTATCCTGGAATGTCTGATGTGAATGAAGAGGGTCGGATATATTCGAAAGACGACGAAGAAGATTCGATGACCTAGATAAAATGGGATTGCGGCCCAGTAATTACAATTGGCAGATTTAAGAGGTTTACGTCAGTTGGGAAAATGCTTTATTTATTCTGAATGTCAGATGGGAAAATAAACATCACATGTATTTATATTTACCGTTGTAACTTTGTGCCAAAGAGAAAAATACCACCAACGTCCCAACTTTTTAAATGTATTTTAAAATTGCGAATACATTAAAAAAATTGGTCAATGTGGGTTGACATCACGTTCGAATCGACACGTAATAGATATGAAAATGAAAAAAGATATATTTTCAAAATTCCACATAGTCATGTACAATTTGGGAGTAAACACACAGAGTAAAACACAATCCATTGTTTAATTACGAATGTATAAAATACTTTAGCACTGTTTCAGCTAGTTCCCTTTACATTTAAGTTAATGACTTACAAGTAACTTGTAAACTTAACACTTTAACGTTTAATAAAGTTTTATGGGACGCATATTAGTTCGGAAGTTGAGCGTTCACTTGTACTTTCGCTGACATCGTGAACTACTCAACTTGCCAAAACCGAGTAACTGCAATTATTTAGTTTCATAAACGCGCCGAAAGCCTATTATCTAGCGTCTGACGATATTGTGGCTCATTTACATTATGCGTTTAGACGCTCGTTGATCCGATTTTGAATACAGAGAAACTACAAATGTGACTTGTAAGTGTTTTGTGTCACCTTTTGTAAAATTTCTACATTTATATGTGTATCCTGTTGATAACTAAGCGGGCGAATTTTTTGATTCTCTATGATTGTTTTGTTTTTTATATACTTGTACATATTATTATTTAACGACTGTTGCTTTTTAAATTAGGTACCTATGTAAATATTGTACAGCCTAATCGAACTAAAATATCAGTATGGTGTACATAAGTAATAAAGAGTTTCTTAGAAGCCATTACGCGTGCAATGTTTCTTAGAGCCATGCCGTATAGTTTCGGTTTGTAAGTTAAGTTTAAAGTTAAATGTAAGCAAATGTTTGTGTTTATTACAATGCGACATGCAAACTTTTGTAGGTTTCTGTATTAAGGGATATTGTTCTGCCCTTTATGTTGCGAAGGTTCTTATTCTGTTATTCTTTGACTGAGTTGGTTTGGGTTTTACTGTGGTGAAGGTATTTTATTTGCAAGGTTTTGGTCGAATGGGTGTATTTTGCATCAATGTCAGATTCGGAATAAAGAAGATAAAAACTGCTGAGTTATCCCTACAAGTTAAAAGGAAGAAATATTTCTTCTTATTAATTAACACCAACTTAGTAAGTATACAACCTTCTTCGTTTTCAACATATGTGACTCTAATTAGGGAACCAAAGAGTTTTTTATGCTTTTGTCTATCTCAAAACCTAAAGCTCAACTTTATCAACTCATCCAAAAGGTCCAATTATCATAAAATAAATTTAAACAGACTTAAAAACACTCCATACAGAGTGAAGTTCTTTGTGACTGCACCATTTTATTTTATGAAAAGGCGAAGAGAACTTATCGAGTCAGATATTCCATTAACTCGATGCATGTTTTCAGTTAGTATGTCCCAAGGCTTCTTAGTAAAAATTCTTTGGATATTGAGTGCTGGAAAATGGAACCACGTAGTATTGCCAACGTTTTAGTAAAAGCTATAGAGTCCTCAAACCCATGTAGTAAGTTTTCTTACCTATGTAGATATGTCCTCATCTCTCTGCACATTATCGAAGTATCCAATTTGTCTTGTAGTTTTATTTTGTGAATTGTGTTTAGATGACCGTCTGTAGAATGTAGGTGAATAAGAAATTCAATTATCTCATGCAATTCACTTTCAATTAAAACGTAAATTTTTGTATAGATAGGTACTGGTATGTTCCATTTTCTTTCAGCATTTAAAATAAATGTAACTTCACATTCACCTGAGGAAGTTATTAGGTAGGTACTATAAAGTTCTGAAGTAGCTACCTAAAAGATTATTCAAAAGTGTTTAATTAACGAAAGGTTCTTAATTATTATTATGAGACATCAGGGGTTTTTTCCTCTTTATTTGTTTAGGGGTTTTTATCGAAACAGATACGCCAACCCCATCGTGCCTTTTAATATTATTTACAATTAATACTAAAATTGAAATTAAAACATAAATGTGTATATACTTAATACATCTAAACAACCAACATACTAAACAAAACTTTTAGTAGCACAGATGAGAGTCACAGATGAAGGACTGTTATTAAACGACTTAACTTTTGGCACCTTCTGAAGTTGGTTGAGATAAAATTGATTGAATTAATCCTATGTTTAGTTTGTTTACATACCAAGTTGAAATTGTGAAATATTTTTGGATCGAAGTTTTAGTCTCACATTTTCCTCTGCTCACTTGGCGGATGAAACCTGGATCGAAAAAGTGTACCGTTTTGTCCTTCACGGCATGTTCAACAAGAAAAGGATCTTCGTTCCAACCGGTGGGGTAGTTATGGAACACACTAGCACTAGGGATGGCTTTCATTTTGACGGTTCAATAACATTAATTGTGTTATTTACATTGCTGAGCAGACAATTTTTTCGAACATATATCCAAGATAAGATATGTATAAGATATATCCTTCAAATCTTGTTGGAATGTGTCCGAAATGAAAATACTAGAATTATTAATGTTTTAGGACGACATAAAAGGTATGATATTGGCTTATCTATAGGGATCGGATAATCGGATGCATATTTACCTAAAGTTAATTTTTAGTTAAGAAAAAAAAGAGGCTTCTTAAAATATTTTTTTGTACAAAAATCCTGGGATGCCAGCAACACCGGGAATGCATAACTAGTCAATTGTATAGTATGGAAGCGACTTCTAAATGATTAGGATTGCATAACTATTCAGACGCATTTTTATTAAAAAATTAACCCCGATGGAAATTTGGTACCTATACCTATGTACCTAGGGTGTAAGTATGTAAGAGTAGGGGTGGTGTGAGTTAGTAAAAACATTTTTTTTACATTAAATTAAATAGAAAAACGGTACAAAAGCGCATTCCATTTTAACCAATCTCTCAACTTTAGGTGAATATGCATCCGAATATCCGATCTATACTTATATATATAATACCATCCTCGCTTTTCCATTGTCCGATAAGGCAAAACAATTTATTGTACAAGTTAGATCGTAATCAACGATTTTGTGTTTTTTTGCACTGGGCGATGTGGTCGCTAAGCGACAAAGCCCTTTAAACAAAAAAAAAATATCCTTCAAAATGATTCACATTCTGATTGATATTGTCTTACGCAATTAAGGTGCATAGATATCGTGGGACACCCCCACGACATCTCGCAACTGTTTATTAATGTAATAATTTTATATTACGCAGTGCTGAAGAACAATTTTCAATTTAATTAACCTACTTGGAAATTCAGTCAATCTCTTCACACGAGACGTGATACTTAGGGGCCATTCAAGTATTACGTAAGCACTACAAGGGAGCGGGGGTCTTTTCTTTGCTTATTTTTGATGACATGGGGGATGGGGGTGTCTGGATGGTTATTACGTCAGCAGTATTTATATTTTAACTTTTTTAGATATTCTACAAAATTTCGTTGATTTTGAACCACATAAATGTATTAAGATTTCTGTGTTTTTAACACATATGGCAACATTGGCAACCCTACTCCTCTATGAATGGCTCGAAGAAAACGATGACCATATTCCAAATTCACACGAAAGTGAGCAGACACAAAACATTGAGCAGCAAACATCCAATGTCATCGAAGATTTACAGTCATGGATTCGTGTGTCATGGACTGAAGAGACTGTAAATTTGAATGAATAAAGCAAAATATTTTAAGAAGTTTGTTTTGTTCGTTAAAGATTAATATTCCCTGAATACCATCTCAATACAATTCGCTTAAATAAATATTATATGCGTTAAAGTCTATTCCAAGCCTATTCCTTATTTCTAGACTTATAACTGCTACTCATGAATCAATAAATAAACCAGAACACATTGAAAACTCCATTGTACCCATGGTTACGTGAGCATGGAGGGGGGTGGGGGTAAGAGCTTTGCTTACTTTTGCTGACGAAGAGGAGGAGGGGGGTTACAAATTGCAAAAAAATCTGCTTACGTAATACTTGAATGGCCGGGGTTATCCAATTAAGTTAAGCAGCATTAATCCGATACATTACTTACGTACGTAACTATCTACATTATACAATACTCATTAATTAACTACTAATACGTATTGACGTGATTTATCTATCAACATCAAAGCGACTATTAATACATGGCGTGCCAAACCGTCGTAGACCATTTAATAGTGGTATTAATAACACTTTGCATTAGCATTTTCCGACCTCGACCTTTGACCTAGATTACAATTTAATAATATCACCCTGTATATGAACGCCCTGTATAATGTCATAAATGAACTCACGTCAAAGCAGTTCTTTGATATTACGTACACGTGTATTAACTAAGATATTCATCTAAGAAAGTGAGATGTTTCAATTTTGTATCCAACGTAAATATCTTGTTAATAGGTACATGAAAATGAAAGTGCTTAAATGGTTAAACATAACATTACCATGATTAAGTTATGGAAAAAGTAATTCAGTAAGTAGTTCAGTAGTTTTTAAAAAGAACGTGACACATTACGGACAAACGATTTAAAAAGAGAACCCACGTTTTTAAAACTGGCCCGTATAACGACTGAAAGAAAAAAAAAACCATGTTGATAAAAAATGTGCAATGGGGAAGGTTCATTCCATTTCGTGTTTATTCATGAGTTTGGTTTTATTTCACTATTTCGTTATTTTAGTTATTTTAAGTCAAATATTTGACAATGAAAAGTGTCAGAATTTAAAACCTTAAATATTTTCTCGTAAAAACTTTCCTCAAAATGTTTCCTCGAACTTGTTTAATATTTGAAAATCTCTAGAAAAGACTTGAATTACGGAGTATTTAGGAACAACAACAACGTGACATTTTCACAAAAATAAATTAAAACCACCTCGCGCCTTGTTTAATTAGCATAAGTTTGGAACTAGCTACGGTAGTGACATTTTGACAGTTGCCTTCTCCATTGTTTTGTGAAATTTATGTATTTGAAAAACAAGATGGCGGCGTTCGTTTTTTCGATTTCGATTTTTGTCTCACACCACGTGATCCTTGTACACCTACAGCTACTTATTGGCAGCGTAATTCCATCAATCAGACGCGTCAACGCGTGTTTCGAATTACAATAAACGTGCCTTAAAACCCCTGTCCCAGACAATACGATCTAACAAACCGCCTCAATTCTATCTATCTGGCACCTGTACGCTATAATTCAGCCAATATGTATATTGGTCGTTTTCCACGGCCGTAAAACAGCGCTTGTCGAGCATGTAATAAGTCGAGCTGTCACGGCAGCCTTCAATGTGCCCCTGTATATCACTGGCAGTATAAATAAAGTCCCGCACGTGTGTGTAAACTAATTCCGAGAGCCACACAATCGATTTAGATGTCTATCGCTATCCATCTGGGTGTGAGAGTGAAAAAGAAATAAAGTAAAAACGTTCTGTTTTACGGAGTTGTGTTGAAAATGATGGGGAAATTAAAGAGTTGCAGTTTCAACCATATTTGAGTGTTTTTCTAGGATCTGAGTTCCAGTCTAACGTATCTTTACTAAGATAATCATATCCTAGAACATTATTTAAGTACAGTAGTAATTTAGAGATGTTCCTACAAAGTTGTTGACGTAGAAAATGATAAAACAAAGTCACAAGTTCCCATGTAAGTCAAAGTAAAATAAAAAAATGTTTTTTTTTTTTTTTAAGTAAATGAATATGGGAGAGAGTACACGGCCATTTCAATTGCAAGAGAGACTAGTACTTGTGAAGCAACAAGTTTTAATTGAATATGGATTACTGGCCAGTGTCCAGCACTGTGATAGAATTAATGAAACACTTCAAGTGAGAAGGTAGTACCTACTTAATTAAAATTCAGATTCATTAAGAACATCAATGCATACCGTTTCCTTAGATAAAGTCTTAAGTACCAAAAATTTAATTCAACAATTCGGGTCAAGAACATAAGTCGTACTCAAATCGTTAACTCAAAAGTAATTTCCTATTCTCAGTGGAAGTGGGCGTATCAATTACAAAGGTCCTACAAACGAATATTTGGTAAATTCACGAATTTTCGATTTTCATTAGCCTTGCTAAATAGCGTTTTCATCGCTCTTATATCGCAGGCGATCATTGTGAAAACTTCTGGAGTTTTAAGTGAGCTGTCAATAGCGTCAATCCCTACGCCCAGATGGAATGACAGCTAGCGATTGTACAGAACTAGTTTTTATCAGCGGCTTCGTCCGCTTGGAGGTCGGAAATTACCCCATGGGAACGTACTATCGCGATAAAAAGTGTTAACATGTGTTAATCCAGATTCAGTGTGCCAAATATCATCCCAATCCTTTCGGCTGTTTTTACGTGCTCGAGTAACAAGCATACAAACTTACACATCTATACAAATAAAAAGAAAAGTCCTGACAGACTGACTCATCAACGGCCAGCCCAAACCCTTGGACCTAGAAAGCTGAAATTTTTCACGGAGGTTCCCTTTATAATGTAGACAAGAAATAAGGAGGATTTTTCGAAATTCAACCCCTAAGGGAGCTAAATAGGAGCCGAAAGTTCCGCGCGGGCGAAACCGCTGGCAAAAGCTAGTTTATAATATTAGTAGTGCAGTACTTAGAATAAACCGGTAGAAATTACTACATAAACCTACTACTTAATTTTGTAAAATTGTCACGTATTAGGCCGCAGGGAGACCACCCCTTATTTGTATGGTAATTAATGCTTATTATTCAGATTTTGGGGAAATATTGCGTCATTAAAATATAACGTATTTGTTTTTAAAACATTTCTGGCTCGTGTTCCTAAGTTCAGTACGGTTCCTCACTTTCTAAATTACGTTTTAGTCTTTGATGTTGAAAGTTATGATTCATTTCTTTCATATGTTTTCATGGAACTGTCGCAATTTTTCGAATTTAATTGAAACACGTTGTTTTAAGCTGTTTTTGTACATTTTTTTATTATATATAGGAAACTATAAAGTTAAAGTTATAACCTAAATCTGTCACTATTTTACAGGATTTCCAATCAGAATTATTAACATTTATATTTTTTACTATATTTTGAGAACCAATCCATATCAGTCTAACAGCACGCGTTGACATGTCATCATAACAAGAATATACAGCACATACTAATTCCATGCATGACCCATTGTTAGGTGTGGCCATAACGGATCGGTCCTTCACCTGTCAACTTGACAGATCACCAACAAAACGACTTGTTCGCCATATTTATCGATATTTGTCATTTCAATTCACCAGTCTTCTCTGCCACAACTTCATTAGCGCCCCTAGAGACCAATTATCGTCGGTACGCTAATGTTTTTCGTGTAAATTCATGGTATTTAGTACATCCTTGATACCGACGGGATGCCTATTAACGTAACAAATGTACCATGTTTTATTTTGAGCCGTTATTTCGCACCGGTTTGTTTTTCTGATGTTTTATGTGCACATTTAACCGAACGAAGTGCGCGAATTTTATTAACTTTGGAACCGTTACATTAATGGACTCTTAATGTCGATTCTCAGTTCAAAATAAATATGACGAAGGTTTCGTTTTGGGTTGTCTACTAATAATTTTTAATGCGCTGTATGAAGTGCGCGGGTTAAAATAAAACGGTAATTGCTAAAGGTTATTTTTGTTCTAAAGTGGCTTATTTTAGAAAAAAATCTGTTCTAGCTAGTCCGGGAAATAAATCCAACTTTAAATGTAATATGTGGAGTAAGTACCTACGGACTGCGGACATACGTAATACGCGTAATGTAGCGATCACATTTTGCATTCAAATGAGGTCTTTGCGAAATGAGGTCCAGCTCCGACATGAATCTTGTTGAAAGCAGTCCTTATAAACCTTCTCTAACTTAAGCGGACATGTTGAAATTTTCTTCAAATGAGAGACATTTTATTCTAATCCATCTTTTCTATCTTTCAGTCCACCATTTCTCCCTTTGACTTAAAATATTGCTTAAATTTTACTTTTTCGATTTATTTCATACTTTCTGAGTTTATCTTGGACATTACTGACAGCGGTGAAGGAAAAACATCATGTGGAAATCTGGACTTACAGTCTATCAATCAATCTGCCTAGCCCTTTGTTTGCCAACTAAGTTAGGGTCAGCTTCAAGTTTAACCGAATGCAGGTGAATACCATTATTTTAAATGGAACGCCTATGTGACCTCCACAACCCAGGTACTGGGAAATACGATAACCATTGGTAAGACTGGTTTGTCAGACTTTCGGGCTTGAAACGACCCGTAACGACTGTCAAAGATCCACATGAATGACAGGTGGGACCAACGGCTTAGCTTGCTTTCCGAGGCCGAAGGGGTCTTGGACTTTCTGTCATTATAAGTCTGAAATTGCCAACCCGTCTTGAGCTAGCGTGGTGATCAATGCTAGTGCATTTCCTGATTGAGAAGAGGCTTTTGGCTTGCAGAGATAAAATAACACTTAACCATGATTTTTATTACGTAAGGAGGTTCGTTCTACTGCACTTAATACGGCGAAGGAAAACATCGTGAGGAAACCGGCATTTTAGAGATGAGATATACCTGCTAATCTCCATACCCGGTCTTCAAGGTATAGGTATCGCTAAATACCTGGTACAAAAACCGGGTTTCAAAATACTTCTAAGTATTTGGGTGTGTTATGATTTTGATAAGTAAACGTATGCGATAAGTATGCCTCCGATATAATGTAGGAACGACGTGAAACGTCGTTCCTACATTATATTGTATACATATGCGTTGTGACTATGAGATATGAAATCTTTCCTTCTTATTTTACTGATGACGGTTATTAATGAGTGCAATTTATTTAGGTATAATTTTATGCAAAATAACATTAATTATATTTAAACTGAATAACTAATGAAATGAAATGAAATGAAATGAATGAAATGTTTATTTATGTAAGTAGGTCTTAAAAGACACTTTTACACGTCAATATTTTGTTGGTCAATATTTTTTAAAACTAGATGGCGCCGGCATTTCCTAGCTGACTGTTCCCTGAGAAGAAAAGCCGAAACAAACTCAGAGGTCATGGTCTCTTTTAAAGTCCAAACATTATATTATTTAAATTTTACTAGCCGGCGTAGTTAAAAGATTTCAAATCACTTTATTTACAATCATAATTTTTATTTGTAACCGATGCCGCACGAACTGGCAGCTACCATTGTGGTAGCGGTTCGTAATGTAACTAGCCTATACGTATGACGTCACACGTCATACCTTCAAGGTATTTACCCAGAATTTCGGTCTGTACCCTGACTGCGTACTGGGAAGCAGATACTTGGTATATATACCAGTACCAGTATATACGACTCACCTCTACGGCATATCCTAGATCCAATTTTTTTCACGACATGTGATATCCTTCCACCCGCACTGGGCCTGCGCGGTGGGTTATGGCCGACTCTCTCTTACAGAGACGAGGCCTGCGTCTCAGCATTGGGAACATTACAAACTGATTATGCTAAGGAGGTTCGTAGTTTTGTATCCATTTAAGCCACGTTTATTTAGTCTCATATCATGCATACGCATGCCGCGTTGCAGTATTGGTATAAAGCTGGTCTACATCCGTCACCTCACACGTCAGGTCCACTCGAAAACCAGCGTCAGACACAAGTTTTCTGGCATTTTTGCTGAACTGGTCCATTTTAGCGCAGCCACGAGGCACACTTTAATGTTACTTTCTGACATCGCAGTTTACACTTTTTATTTTTATTTAAGTTTTATTTTTTACTGTATATTGTGTGCTTATTTAGTCTGTGCTAAATAAATGTATTTTCTTTCTATCTTTCTTTCATATTATGTACAGTGTAGTGCAAGTTTTTCAGTAAATATCCGCCGGTAATTCTCTAACAGGCGAGGTAGACTACTAACGAAGTGAACACGCGCAGGCGACCAAGGTGCTAAAATATAAATCTGACACACTCTAACGGGAACTAGAAGAGACAGATGCGTGTTATACAAATAATTAGTGCCCACATAGGTACCGGGTTCATTGCACTCTGTAAGTCAAATTCTATTTGGTACTAGTTGTGTCCGCGGCTTTTTCAAAACTTATCCTACAGAAGATCCTATGTTACTCCTCATAACATCAGCTATCTGTTCGTGAAACTTCCATCAAAATCCGTATAGCCGTTACGGAGATTAGCCTGAACAAACAAACAGACAGAGAGACAAACATTAAAAAAATGGTTTTTCGGTAGTTATCTTTATGAATTTAGTAAAAAGTTGTTATTTTCACATTACAATCAGATACTACGTTTAGATACGCGTTATGTACTACATACGAGTACGTATTGCCATCGCCGAACAGAAACCAGAGTTCTATGTAAACCCACATTCCGCCAATTATGTTTAGGTAACATTTATGTGAAGGTAGTCTATTATCAATATCAATTAACCTAAGCAAAATTCAGACTCCGAGTAGCTTCTGAGAAATTCCTAATGGAAAACCTTATTGCGTGACCTAACCTGGGGATAGAACCCGGAAAGACGTTCACATTCGCGCCTGCGAACTCTAGACCAATGAGAGAAACATTGAAATCTATCAGGTCAGCCAGTGTTGACCTAAATAAAAATAACCTTGCATATCAAATATCCCACAATAGTCGTCAAGAAATTCGATATCAAAGGTTATTTGAGCTGGAAAAAGGTTTGAGTTCATTTTATTTGGTTTTCGACGGCCAAAACTATTACATTGCCGCGCTCTGACGAATTTCATATACCATTTCTTTTTATTGTACAATCAAATCAAAAATATAGTTATAGCTGTATACGGATGTTTTGGCGTGTGACCAAAATCGGGATTAATGCCGCCATCTTATATTTTACTGACTTCAAAATAGTAGCTTCTTAATTCGGTAGTGTTTTTTTTAGATTTGTTACCTCGAATTTACGTCATTTATAAACCGATTTGAAAGATCTTCGGTATACACTTACCGAGTTGTTCCATATAAATTTAGTCAAGTTCTGATTACCTAGTGGTTTTTGAGTTTGGGTAGTTGATTTTTTCCACTTCGTTTATGTTGAAGATGTTTTAATAATTTTCTGTCACCGTTAATTACTTACCAGGTGAAGGTATACGAATTTATGTGGGGTACCACAACTAATAAGTGAAAAACAATCTTTAAAGAAACCACCGACTTCCTAAGAATAACTACAAAGAAAATATTATTTCGGAATTCGGTAGCCAAAAGCGGAAATAACAAAACCAAAGACACTTAGTGTATTTTTTTTTCATTGTCAGCCAAGCGCCAAAATAAAACCTTGTAGCCCTGAACATCAGCCACTCGTTAATAGACACATAGTAACAGCAAATTGTATTATTTGCAGGGTAAATATTCAATTTGCACAGACTGCACAGAGGAAAATATTACGCCGAAAGGCGAGAGGCGAGCGTTGTGTTTGCATAGAACTTCTAGCAAACACTGAATCCATGGATTGTGTTGTGTGGAAGGAAAATGTTGCTCCCGGGATATGCGCCGTGTTAATATAGTTACTGGGAGTGCAACACAACGTATTCGCAGAAAAACCACGTTTTAAAGCGTTATGAACCAAAATAAGAAATACTTTGCTTGGGGACTGCAATTTTGATTAGTTGTGATGAACGTTACATAAGAAGCCTTAAATTACCACTGCTGGGATAGAGGCCTCCTCTGGGTGAAAGGGAATGAGCCGTAATCCATCTCGCGGCCCAGTGCGGGTAACAACCCGACCCGGTAAAATTCGACGACATGTGACGTCTAACAAGACGTTACATGTCGTCGAATTTTTGGTTCAAGGCGGCATGGGTTTCCTCACGATGTTTTCCTTCACAGTTTTAAGAGCAGTGGTGACGAAATAATTTACACAAAGTAAAGCGCCTGTCTGCAACTCGGTAAGTCGCGGAAGGGCCACCACGGCACCGTGGAAGTTGCTTTTCGCAAATGGTGTTTAAACAACCCATTAATAATCGAAAAAGTGCTCTTTACCCAAATTTTCCAAACGTGACGTCAACACACGGTTCATTCTAACACTGCAAGCCAGAAACAATAAGCCATTAAGGAGACAGCAAAAGCGCTAGCCTTGCAGTTCCTACCTACCTACGTAAACAAACAGTTTACTCAGTCCATAACCTCTTTAGAGCCTCCTGTTTTTGAAAAGCTTTTGTAGAAATAGACCTTTTGGTGTCTCCGTAATGTGCTCTTTGCATTGTCCAGCCTGCTAACGTCCCGGTTACATAGTTGAAAGGTCGCCGACCACTGAATTTACGCCAAGCACAGAACTTTATCAAATTAAATCGAAAGTTCCCGAAAGTAAGAGACCCGTATTTTAACTCAGTCAAGTTTATATTCTTGCGTTAAAAGCCGAGCTGCATTATACATTCTTAATTAATGGTTTAATTATTCAAATTTTTTGATGAATGTTGTTCATGGGCTAAATTGAGTACACAATTTGAATTATTAAACCAAAAATGTCGTTTATTTTGCCTCATTTGATTTATAATTATGAAGCTTTAAGACTAAATTAAGAAGTAGGTATGTTTTATTCAGTATTTTTTTATGTTTACTTTCAAAGTATCATCAGACACGTAAGTTTCGGTATGGTTTGGTTCTAAGAAAGCGGTGAACGATCACAATAACGACTGTCCAAATGAAGAGAGCGTTTTTTGACACCTTGATGTGAAGTACTGAAAATGACATATTATCATCACGGCCGATAAATAATAAATGATTTTATTTCTGTAGGTAGGTTTGTACAAACACTTTTACAAGTCGATCATATTTTAAAAACTAGCTGAGGTCGATGTCTCCTATCTGACTTCTCTGAGAAGAAATTTCGAATTCAGAGGCCATAAGTTCTTTATGAAGAAAGGCCGAAACAAGTTTAGAGGTCACAAACTCCAGACAAAATCCTGGTCAGATAATGTGGAGACGGTGTAGAATGGTGTCTGAAATGGTATTTTGAGAAAAAACCGTATAAATTGGTTGGACCTGTACAGTCCACGCATTTGTCAGTGATCATTCAGCTCAACTCAGAACTTGAGAACTCAACAATTCGACGATCAATATATATATATATTCAATATTCAATACTGTATCACTTCTTGGGGTGGTGCACCTACTTGTTGTCTGCAAATAAAACCGCTAACATGCAGTTTTACTTTTGTTGACCTATTTTAGTTATTACTTAATACACATTGTTAATTTATTTCTTTAAGTATTTTTGCATTTTTGTAGCCTGAAGCACAGGTTCAACCTAGTTCAGGCAAATGAGCAATTGTTCTCTATTTTAGTTGTTAAGGTATTTATTGTAAACGAGCCCCTTTCATAAATGAACGATTTAATATTATTATAATACCAAAGAAAGGACAGTATTAGAAGACGGAACCGCTTTTAGAGAACCGCATCTTTACATAGCCAAACAAACAGTCATTTTATTAAATCTCAGACACAACACTGTTACATAAATTCGTTTCAGTATAACCTTAACTTCAATATCAATGTCGGCGCCGACTTACAATAACTTTGTAAAGTAGCTATAGACGACCAACCGCGTGGAAAATTACTGCTTTTGAACGCTAAACTGATTTTCCAGTCTAGAATTTACTAATGTATTAGTTGTGCAGTCAATTATTACGGCTAAACTAGCTGAAAAGCACGTAAGTAGAAGTAAACTAGGTTATTAGAAAATGAAAAGTTTACACGAGAAGTAGTTAGTGGTTTTGTGATAACTAAGTAGTAAGGTAAATTTAAGCAACGCATGCCGCGGTTGGTCCATAGATGGGTGACCATCTTTACATACCAAGACCTTCCCGTGTCTTGGGAAACACGTTAAGCCATTGGTCCCGGCTGTAATTCGTGCATTATAACATACGTTACGAGTCGTCAGAAGCAGTCTTACTAAGGCCTATCGTATTCCTCAATAACTGGGTTACGGAGGTTAGATAGGCAGTCATTCAGCTGCATCCGGTAAGACAGATAGCCGACCTCAAAATAGTTATGAAAAGACTAGGCAGATTTTTTTTTAATTAGGTGTCCATTTGACATTTTTGCGGCTAGATTTTTAGTTTTTGTTGGTTTTCTTTGCAGAAGCGGTTTCCTGTTGTGTGTGTTAAATTTCTTATCTGGCTAGTGCTACCCACATTTCACTACACTCACTCATTATTGTTCTAAGTTCCGTGTGGTGCCAGACGTAAAAGAATAGCACCATCCTATTTCTTCCCGTGGGTGTCGTAGCAGGCGACTAAGGGACTTACTAGAGAAGTGGCAGCAGCGTTCTCTGTGCATCTTACAACTATACTGCGATCGCCAACCCGCCTGCCAAGCGCGGCGATTATGGCGAAACCCCCCTTTTGAGGGAGGCCTATGTTCAGCAGTGAACGTCTTTCGGCTGAAATGATAATGATGATGATACATTATTGTTAAACTGAGAAAATATGTGAAAGGCAGTATTTTTTAAAACCATTGTAATAATATTTAATTAATTAAAAAACAGTATATTATTTTACCTTAAATTAAATAACAATTTAAAACAACAAGAACACAATTGCTGTTTTCCTTTGTTATTGTCTGTACGATAAATGGGTACACCATTCATTAAAGGCATGTAATATCCGTCACGTAAAAGATAATCTCGTCGAGGGAAAACCCAAGATCGTCTTGTGGATTAAAACGATTTTACCCGTAACAAGGAATTACCTTTTGTGTAAGAATATGCCTTATCTTGTTGTAACTTGGCTTGATTAGCGATAACATTAAATTCCACACATGATTTATCACTGTTGCAGTATTTCGGAACGACAGTGCAATAGGGTTATTGACCTAATGAGGAGGCGACTGAACAATTATTATGAATTTACTGGTTTCTGTCCGCAATTTCGCGTGGATATCAGAATATACTTATAGACTAAATGTTGTATCGTGTAATGTTTAAGTCCCATGTAATAAGGGGCGAGCCTAATGCCATCAAATACAGACATCGGGCTGCAACTGAGAAATTCCAGAAATAAAAAGCCAATAACACTATGCCCGACCTGGGTCGCGAACTCAGGACCTCTTGCTCAGCAGTGGCCCTTGCGACCATTAGACCAACGAAGTAGTTAAAAGTTTAATAAACTTTAACATTAAACGTCAAAACGGATGTTGGTGTGTTTGTCCTACTCCCGCCACGAAACGCGATACGTATTCATACATTTTGTTGTGCTCTCCGCTCCCACAGCCTTTTGCTGAATTAAATATGAAAATGTATGATAAAAGCAGTTGGTTTACACTATGTTTTCCGATACCGCAACCCGGAAGGTGAAATCCATTATAATTAGCAACCGCAAGCGCGGTGCTTGAATCTTTCTCATACATTTTACATTATCTTACCTACGTTAAAGAAAAGCCTTCTTCATTGTAGCGTTTTCCCGACTTTACGCTTACCTCTATTTTATTTAGAACCGGATTTAAAATAAGTAACATTCTGTATTTCTCGAATAACATCACAGCGGTGTTATTTTTTAAGGGGATGTGTCACTTACATTACAGGGGCTTGTGGCTAAATAATAACAGCTCGTGCAGCTGTAAGCCTTGATCGAACAGGTTAAGCTACGCTTGTCGCGGTTTGGTCCGTGGATGGGTGACCATTCTTACAAACCGAGACCGCCCGTGCCTCGCAAAGCACGTTAAACCGTTGGTCCCAGCTGTCATTCGTGGATCTTTGACAGTCGTTACGGGTCGTCAGAAGCCCGAAAGTCTGACAACCAGTCTTACCAAGGAGTATCTTAATACCCAGTAGCTGGGTTGTGGAGGTCATTGGATTTTTGGCATTGATTGTCGCTGAGATGAGATTACGACTACCTACCTACATTTGTGACATTTTAAATTACAGGACGTACTACCAACTCACCCAGCCTGTAAGGTAAACCGATACTGCGGTTGTTGAAAGTGCATGACTGGCTCAAGTGTCACTTATGATTACAAGTTTTGGTTCATCAAGAATCCCGCTCATTTTAACAAACATAAATACTTTGGCATTTGCTCTAAGTGTTGTAAAACCTAGAACTTCCTAAGCTAAGCTAGGAACTAAATCCAGTACATCGCGGTTTGTGGCTGTGTGGAAGGAAAAGCGGTTGGTTAGCAAACTAATTCCCCATCTATGATTCATCAAGTTTCTTGTTCATTGAAAGCTACTGAGATTTTACCAAAAGAAACGCGTATGTCTGCAAGGTTCTATCTACGCTCCCAAATTCCTAAAACGAACAACCGTGCATTTCCAATTATAGTATAAAGGCCCAAGACATCAAATAATGATGAGTCAAATAAAAAGTTTTTATGCAATTCTGAAGTCAACATACTGGCCATAATTTTGGTGTCATATTTGTTCCAAACTTGAAGTAGCAATAATTTGAAAAGCTATAGTTTTTTCTATACAAAAATACAGGCTGGTTCGATTTAGGAGTTCGGGAGCGTATTTACAACTTCTAAGCTACCAAGCTATTGAGACATCTACAGGCAAGTCATATCGCCCATCCATAAACTGAACTTTACGGTAAAATGTAATGTATTCGCATGATATTTTAGAAGCCACTTTATCAAGATCTCTGAAGTAATAAACTGAATCTATTTGCTCTATCTTAACGTCCCTTTTATGGTCACTAAATTATTTTAAGCGTCGTCACTTTACTACTTATTCATATTAATGTTACTACATCCCATCATTTTTATCTCCAAACAAATCGATAGTTCCCATAAGTACCCCTCCTAATTTACGATAAGTATCATACTTTTCCCATTATCCATACAAAAGTTTCAAAGAAGGCAAAATTAAATCATATAGTACGGTGGAGTTAATTAAAGATGATTAAGGAAACCGATGCAAGTCGAAGGAGAGTACTTATAAAGAGTATAGCGCCACGCCGTCTGCTAAAAGCGAGGGATCAGCTGAAGGGGGGTACGGTTGAGACGAAGCAAGGGAGGGAGGGGTCTGTAGACGTAAAAGCCTCGGCTCCCACAATAGCGCACGTTTGCACTACATTGCGTTTGCTCCGATCTTATTTCCAATGAATTTCAGTAGCTACTGAAATCAGTGCTTCCATCGGCACGACTGACTGCGACCGTGTCGTCACTGCTCGCCGATGTGGCGACTATTGTGCCGTATCGGAACTGTTACTTTTATGCAATTCACAATGGTCGTTTAGGTTATTGTGTTGTTCACTGATACTGTTGAGGAGTACTGTGGGGAACTGACAGCTCTTGTGAGGTTTTCTGGAGATTAATTTACAATTTACTCTATTAGTTAGGTTTGTTCCGTGTGGTGCTAGACGTAAAAGAATAGCACCATCCCATTTCTTCCCATGGGTGTCGTAGAAGGCGACTAAGGGACTTACTAGAAAATGGGCAGCAGCGTTCTCTATGCATTTGACCACCATACTGCGATCGCCAACCCGCTCGCCTCGCTCGCTTTAGGGGAGGCTTATGTCCAACAGTGGACGTCTTTCGGCTGATATGATGAGTTAGGTTTACAAATATTGCTTTTAGAGTATGCAAGTTTTGGATTTTGCAGTCTTTGACCTACATATGAAAGTAAGGTGTTTCCATAAAGGGAAAGCGCTAGGATAGTCCCCAAAATCAATGCAAATTGCAAAACATGAGAAAATTTAAATTTTGAGGTCTACCCGTCTCTGGGCTATCCTCCTTAAACACAAATCTTAATACTATATTCATAGCCTACTACTAGTTATTACTCTGTAACAGCTGCCTACTTCATCACCAGCTGCCTAGCCCTATACCAACTATGTTGGGATTGGCATCAGGGTGCAGCTGAATACCAGTATTTTAAATGGAGCGACTCACTGTGAAGGTAGCCTAACTTAGGCCATATTTCAATGATGTTATTTACCTAAACAGTAATGGATTATCTTCATACGATAAGCTAGAGCAAAATCAGCCATTTCTCGTCGTTTTCATCCTATTTAAAAAATTCATAATGGATGGCGGAAGGGAAAAGCTTATTAAGTCGATATTGAATCTGCAGCTAACGGCTCTTCGTGCTTGTAAAATGTTGCGGTTATTGAAAAAGCTGATTTTATCCGTTATGCAAGCCTATGGTGATGGCATTATTTCCTAGAAAAAACTTGCTTCGATCGTATTTTTTCGCTTACAAATTAGTAAGTAATTTTCCAAGTACTCCTTGCTTATAGTGTCAATAGAATAGGTATCATTAGAGTTATAATACTTATACAGTACTTAGTTGTTTGTCAAGTATTTATGTCCGCCTGTAATTATTGTCCCAATACTGTAGATCTATTACGTGAAATTACATAACGTCACGCCTTGTTTCCCCGAAGGGGGCCTAATGCCATCAACCGGGCACAAATCCAGACTCTGGGCTGCTTCAGAGAAGGTTTTTCTATCTGGAAACAGATAGAAAAACCCAATAACTCTTTGCTCGACCTGGGAATCGAACCCAGGACCTCGTACTCAACAGTAGACCTTGCAACCACTTGACCAACGAGGCAGTCAATCTGTAAACACCGTGAAAACTTGGTGAAGTGAGCTGTCAAAAGTCTGTCAATGCCTTGCATCAGGGTGGAATGACAGTTCGCTACACCTTAATTTTCACAGAAAACCTAGACAGGAAACCGTTTCCTTATTATGTTTTGGTGATTTATTTATTTATTAAACATTCTCATCCGCCTTCTTTTTTTATTTTGACGGTAGGAAATCATCAAATGACTTCTCCCGCTCTGGGTGGAGCAGGAGGGCTTGTCAGACTTTTACTGACTAGAACCGGCCCGCGTTCCCTCAGTTTCCTGTGTGCCAGGGGCCACGGTATCTCTTTCGAACAACCCGCACCCCTGGCAGGCATCGGCTCTTGCGGACCCCACTAGTTGTTGCTGACATCTCTGACGGCGCGCGTGGAACAACGCGCCGTCGAGTCGGGCAATTTTTCTTTTTGTTTAACGTGAAGAAATGCCTACTGCGCTACCACGGAACGTGACCACCCCAGGAACCAAATAGCATAAGGGCCCCAGACGACCCCGTGTCTGGCAGCCTTGGTGCCCCTACGACGGGTCAGCACAGTGGCCCCGCCGCCTACCACGTTTCGGCCGCAGAGGATAGGGAGAGCTGCCAACGCTATACCGACTCCTCCTCCCCTGCGGCCCCCCGCGTCCGTCATCAAACGGTGGCGGCCCCGTCCAGGCCACGGAAGGGAAGAGCGCTACTCAGAAGTACCGGCACTCCTTCTCTGCCGCAGTCTGTAACCCTCAGCCGCGATGCCTCCCATTCGAAATCTCGGCCCGCCTCAGTTGCGATGTACCTCACCGCAACCTACTTTTTGGCCGCTACGTCGTTGGCTTGGAGGCAAAAGCCCTGACAAGCGGCCCCACCTTGGGGTTCCTCTTCGCTTCACCGTGGGAGGGTGACCACGGCTACTGAGCCCACCGCCCCCGCAACGACAACGCGGGAACCCACTGGAGGGGACACCCGCCTTCTTTAGATTTCAGGCTAATATAAGACGTACAATTTCTTCACGACGTTTTTTTTCACTGTCAAATATTAACCTAAAATTGTGAAGTATTTTTACCCGACTGCTAATTAAAAGACTGTTTTAATTAAATTACCTACCTACCTGTATGTCCTCTCGACTAAAGTTAAATATCTACAAAGCCCAGAAACAACAATTTTTAAATGCAATTGTGGGATCAATTTACCGCCAAAACCACAAAGAGCAAAACATCGCGGAACCATCTTTCCTCCATTCAAACTTCAAGTATCAATTGTAAACCTCAGTGGAAACCACTCCTACATCAATATTGTGCATCGATTGCAGCAAATGTTCCCGCGAGAGCAAATACCTCCGTATTTTATTGCGAAACTTCCATTGTGCTTCTTTGAAATAATGAAAGAAATCTGAGAAAAATGAACGTTACTTCAAATTGTAAGTAAGATGTTTCATATATTTATAACGTCTGGTACGATTAATTGCGGGAGATAGGTAAAGTCCGGGAAATTAATTGCTCGTAAATTTAAATGTCAGAAACTGTCATTCTTTGACAGTTGTATGAAAGCTATTTCATACAAATCTACAGTCAAAGAATGACTATTTTTATTACACGGCAAATTAAACTGTGTGTCAATTTGATAATTAGTTGATTTTGCTGACTGTATCTATTTGACATTTGTATTGGATTTCCTATTAATATGGCAAGCTTATCAATGTTAGTAATAACATGTTTCTTGCGCCATTCGTTTAGTTTATGGTATGTTTTATGGTTAAACACCACTAGGATTAATGTTTGTGATGGCAAAGATTATATCTTTATGTACGTCTTTAAATATATAAGATAGGTACTTGACTTTAACTGACCCTATCGTGTAATAGGGAAAGATAGGCATCATCCTGTCAATTATTATTTTATAAATGGCGTCGCGAGCAAAGTTATCCCTGCTGCCATGCAACGTGAACTGACTTATTGGTTAAATGATAAATGATTTTATTCCTGTAAGCAGGTTTGTACAAACACTTTTACACGTCAATCATATTTTTAAAACTAGATGAGGTCGGCGTTTCCTATCTGACTACTCTGAGAACAAAGGCCACAACAAACTCAGAGGTCAAAGTCTCTTTTAAAGTCCAGACATAATCTTGGTTAGATCATGCAAAGACCATGTGGATTGGTGTCTGAAATGATCTTTTGAGGAAAGAACCATACAGATTGAGTGGACCTGTCCAATCAGTGCACGCATCCATCAGTAATCTAATCATGCTGCTCAACTCAGAACTTGATGAACTCAACGATTTGACGAACAATACCAAAAAGAAAGGACATTTGGGTAGGCCGCATAAATTACTAAAACTGCCAGACCATGATTAAAACTAAATGAGAAAAACAAAAGAAACCAAACAAAAATTAAAAAAATACCCACACAGTCATCCCATTCACCATAGATAAAGCAATATAATAATATACAAAGTAAATATTCATGTCCTTGTTTAAATACAATTCATCAATGTCAATGTGTATATAAAAAAATACAGAAATAATCGTAGTCAGATCATTTGAGGACCATGTAGATCGGTGTCTAATATGGTCTTTTGAGGAAAGAACCACACAGATTGCGTGGATCTGTCCTGTCAGTGCACGCATTTGTCAGTAATCATGCAGTTCAACTTAGAACATATGGAGCACAACGATTCGATAAACAATACCAAAGAAAGGACATCTTGGTAAGCCGCCTAAAGCACTAAAACTGCCAGATTAACATAAAAATAAACTGAGAAAGAGATGAGAGAGAGAGAGATCCACGTCTTTTTACATCGTTCTCACATTGATAATTTGAACATAATGTTGTAACCAACTTTTTGTAACATTACCATGATTTTAAAAGAGTGTCCATGGAGTTTCTTGCCCGTTCTTCTCCATAGGTACCTACGCTTTGGAATGGGCAATTAGCTTCATCTTTCTAACTCACCGACCTTGACAATTCAAAAGTGCCTGTAATTGGTTTATTTGAAATAAATGCTTTGAGTTTGAGTTTGAGTTTGAGTTTGATGAAAAACAAAAACAAAAAGAAAACATGATTCACATAGTCCTCATTCACGATAATTGAAACAACAATGATATTATACTTCTCCAAGTAAATATTCATGTCAAATGTTCATGGTTTTCTTGAAGTCTCATAACAGCAGAATAATTACATTCATCATATGAGTCGAAAAACGTCCACTGCTGGACAAAAGCCTCCTCCAAAAGGAGGGGATTTGCCATTATCGCCACGCTTGGCAGGCGGGTTGGCGATCGCAGTATGGTTGGGTATGGGAGTTTGTTGCGCCATTTCTTCTTCCCAGCTATAGCACTAGGAAGTGGTGATGGGTGGGCGTTTTGGGGGACTGTCTTATGTAATTTTGACGTTCAAAAAGTGCTGATTCTCAGCCTAGTTTGAATAAATAACTTTTCATTTTTATTTTTTTATTTTGGTGGTCAAATGCATAGAGAACGCTGCTGCCCATTCTCTAGTAAGTCCCTTAGTCGCCTTCTACGATACCCACGAGAAGAAATGGGATGGTGCTATTCTTTTATGTCCGGCACCACACGGAACAATTACATTATCTAAATATTAATCAGAAGGCCAATTCTCGTAATTAAAAACGTTCAAAATCTATTCGCACTCTCATCTTGGCGACAATCAAATGACAAAAATGTGTGGAAACTCGATGTCTGTCAAAAATTTGACAGATTGAGACTGCGATCAGACTGAACTGTCTAAAAATTACGAGAATTACCCTTCACTTATATAACCTTCCAAATCAGGGGGCAAACAAAATCTTTTTGTAAACGCTGCACCCAATAGGTCCTAATATAATTCTCTCGCCCGAAAGCTAACACACGTTGTTTCACACATAAGTCCTTTGAATCGCTTCAGTTGTATTGTGCGCAAAATATTAGGGCCCATAATTCCGTTGCTGTTGTTGTTTGAATATTTGACGATTGGTATTTCTAAATGTGTTGTTAAGTCCAGGGTGATAATTTCATTAATATTTCATGAACATTCATGAAATTAACGTTTGTGGTTTGTATGTAAACAACGTTTTTAAAATACCACAATGTTTTTTCGAATGCATTGAATGTGATGAATACATATGACTGGCAATATTCTGCTGTTCCACCACAACATAAAAAGTAGGCTGAACGCAGTTGCCCTTGCCAGTTAATAATGCAAAAAAAAACCAAAGAGCAATGGAGTTGGCTACGGCAGAAAACGCGGGAAGTGGCATTTTCAAGTCCGAAATACATCGAAATTTTAACATTTAATTCAAGTCGGCCAGTATTTAGCCAGGTTTAAGTCTTTCCCAAAAGTGATTTACTCGGTTTAATTTATTAAAATTACGGTCAGTCGGCTGCGTAGAATGGATAAAGTACCCAAATTGTTTTTTCTGAAATATTTGGGTTGTAACATTCGATTTTAACGACGAAGTTTATTCCTAAGTTATTTCTACCTTTGTGAAGGAATACCGATGTCATTGATTTATACATTAAACAAAAATTTGCAGGAAGGGTTGAATGTGAGTATAATTTAAAAATGTTTTGCATTGTTTGTGTAATTACTATGCTCGTTGTCATGGCAGCCGTGACGTTTATATTCGCACGTTTTCCTTTTTTAGTGTTCTGTTACATTATTGGAAAAAGGGGCACTTGTGAGCGCTCATGATAACATATGGGAGGCGCAATATCTGTGAGGTTTTCCAAAAACGCTCGCAAAAGGCAAACGGTATAAATATTGAATTTGTTTGTGGCTTTGTGGGAATACACACGAAGATATACTTAGGTGCGTGTGTGATCTTCATAAATACTAAACGAATATTACTTTTTCGGGTTATGTCACGATTCTCCTCTAAAAAAATAGCCGGGTAGGTACCTAATTAAACTATACATAATACTCATATAGTATTTTAATGTAGAACACAACTTTAAGATGCGGATAAACGCCAACAAAACGCTACAAGGACTAAAAAGTCTGAATTATTTTTTAGTAGCATGTTATAACTTCTAGGGACAGAGAGACACTGCTACACATACAAATGGACTTAAAATAGTAACTAGTTACTAACTTCATTAAAACTATGATACTCAACAATTTTACTCAACTTCATTCCGCACGTGACAAATTTTTAAATCAGAATTTTTACAACTAGCAACCGGTGACTTATCTGCCACCCAGACAAAGAGCTACTTCTTTTTTACAGCTTTTTAGTTTTAATATTTGAAATAGTTGAGTTGTTGCAACTACAATAATAACTTTGAAGACAGTTTCTTTGTGTACAGTCACCAAAAGAGGTAAGTAACCAGGGTCGCCCGATATAGTTGATATAGTTAGAAACCGGTGGATGCTTTCGAATGAAGTTAGATTTGTTAAATGAACTATTTGTTTTTTATTAACAAAATAAAATTTTATTTGAAAATATGGATATTTTCAAATTCGGTTTCTTATCAAACTTCAACTATATTCGACGACTTTAGTTACTTATCTCTTTTGACGACGGTTAAAGTTTCTTGCATGTCTTTTTATTTTTCAAAATAATGAAAATCCTACGTTGAGATTAAGCAACTATTTCTGAATTCTGCTACTAACAGTCATAAATTATTTGACGAACTCCACCATTCATGTCGAAAGTTACCGTTCGTGTGAATAAATGAGAACACGTTGGATACATAGGAAAGTTTTTGCACTAGCCGCTTTTGTCGAACGTTAATAACTAACAACGGTTGGGCTCGTCTTTTATTTTACGCCCTAGTCCGCTAGTTAGGGTTGGCTGACTAGAAAATTTGACAAAAAAAAAAATGATTTTCAAAGAAAAGGAAAAAAAAGACACATAGTACATTTCTTTTTTATGTGCGGAAAATAAAACTGCATCTTTGTTTTTTGTATGGAGATTACATATAAAGTACCTACCTACTTAGGTGCACTTATGCAATTCAATTACATTTCCTACTTTTCTTTTGCTTGTTGTTTAAAAACTTTACATGCTTTTAAGGTAAAATATAAACAATAAAATTTGACAAGTTTTTACTGAACCACTTCTCACTAAAGATATGTATAAGCAACTAGTTTTTTTTTTACAAACGCTTGTTATTTAAAACATATTTAAAAACGATTATTCTCAACCCTATGTGCTACACAAGTTGGAGGGCTCGGATATTTTATGTTATGGCGGGGGACTTTCACAGATCCGTTTTTGGTGGAGGTGCTCCGAATTTCCCGTCGTTTCCATGGATACGGGACGCACGCTACCTGTACAGGGATGCGTTAAACAAGAATATGTACGTATTTTGGTTTTATTTTTGACTTTGAAGTACGTTTTTTCTTTTTCGGAAAACGTTTGCTGGCTGAATCCTTTTTACTATTTGTTTACCGTGGCGATGGATTTGTGCCAGTGTTTTTCAAAAATCTTGCTTTAGGAATTCATATTTTTATATGAATATTTACTAAAAATTAAAATGACATTAGTATTGGACAGAGTTTTGTTAGAATTTATTACCTAATACAGTAGGTAGAGATTACTAAAAATTGGTTAAATACGCTCTGTGGGTTAAATTAAGCAGTCATTCTTCTTTAAGTAGTAAGCTTTTGAGCAATTTACACAGCTTGTATATTTCTACTTAGTTATACTAAAAGCAGGTTTTATCAAAGTTTTATAGTTTTTTTAAAGTTTCTTATTTAAAGGTAGGTACGTATTATGTTCGAAACTAGACTATATTTTCATGTCCCAGTAAGTATTTATTCATCGATGAGCCCTCATCATATCATATCTATTTGTTAATATGTGGAGAATGTTGTGACATTGATTTTATTTTATATACACTACTGTTAAGTGTTATCAATGTAATGTAGCTAATATCGTTTTTTTCCTAAAAATAAAATAAAAAAGTATCTAATATCTGCAGGTATTAGATACTTTTTTCCCTAGTTGCGTAACGCACAACCAATCAGAATCTGAATCATTTTGATATTATTGCTAATTCATTGCTTCCTATGTTCGAAAAAACGAATGCATGTAAATCAACTGACACAATGAAAGCCAGTCCTTCTATTAGTGGGTAATGCTATTACCCCGCTGATCCCATAACATTAATAAAAATTGTGATTGCATTCGAATGATTCAACTTGGCTAATAAATAGTGGGTAACTACTAACCTACGTAACTTTTTTATTATTTATGTATTAAGTCAACACAACGAATGAAATAAATTTCGCCATTACTGAATAATCTTGATCCCCAAACTTGATTTATAAAGTTCTTAAGAATCGTTCTTTAATTCGTCTTGGGAATTTAGAAGCTAGAAGTTGGTAAAGAAAATTCTCATTTGTTTAATACCTTTTAGATGAATAAATAGACCGACCTACAACCGACAAACCTAATTAATAACTAAATCCGGTATGGGAATTGGGCCCTTGAAGCAGGTAATCAAAATCCCTATTTCGAGACGGATACTCGTAGACCAAAGTCGTTTAAAAACAAAGTATGAGTACCTATTTTATAACTAGTAACTTCTTGTACAGGGTACAGGTTCAACCTAGCTTCAAAAGAGACGTCAAGGCATAAGTAGCATGAGTGGAAATTGACATTGCTAACACGTCAACTGCACGTAGTTAAAAAGGAGCTAGAATTTGTTTTCTTGCTAGCTTGATACACTGTAGGAGAAAGATGGAACACGGAACATATATTTACTGTGATAAATAGCACGTAATTATCTATTTCTTTTATATTAGAAAACTAGTTGGCTTAACATCAATCCACCAATCAAAAACTTTAGTGCTTCGGCAACGCTAGAACTGTAGAAACAAATCGTTAACAAGTATTTAAAAAGAAAAGAATCATGGGGCATCAAAAAATTCGTCCGCACCGGTCTCACTAGGAAAACTGAAAAAGCCATACAACGTGGCAATGCTGCCAGCAGCTTTGCCATGTTGTATGGCTACGCTGATTTCACCAACCGCTTGGCAAATATATATTTATTAATTATATATTTAATTAATTATGTATCATTGCTATTAGCCATTATAATCATTGACAAGATACGGAATGGGCACGCCACGATTGTGGCGGTAAGTTCTCTCTTTGAGGAGTGGCTTGAGAGGCGGCATGGCGTCCTCATCTTCCGCCTGACACAGGTTTTCACCGGACACGGCTGTTTCGGGAGGTTCCTGTTTCGAATAGGGTGGGAGGAAACGCCCGGGTGTTTCCATTGCGAAGATCGTCCTGAGGACACGGTGGAGCATACGGTGGAAGTCTGCCCGGCTTGGGCGGAGCACCGCCGTGTCCTCATGGAGGCGATCGGCGGCGGCGATCCCTCGCGTCCGGCCCTGGTCCAGGCCATGGTACGGAGTGAGAGTGCTTGGCTAGCAGTCGCTTCCTTCAGCGAAGCAGTGATGCTCGCAAAGAGGAAGGCGGTGCACAAGATACAGAAACCGACTGCTAATAATTACCGCATTTATTTACCTACATAATTGGGATTACGCTAAACAAAACCGTGTACTAAGTTCACTTCTTCTTGAAAATGCGGTACAAAAGTTGTTCAACACTCTTAAAACAACAGTGTTGTCGTAAATGTGATTGCTAGAAACCCCTACTCTTTTCATACATACAAAATACTTTGAAGCCAGTTGCTACTTTCAAACAAGAAAACTAATATTCCCGTAAGGACGCTTACACTACAGTGTTTTCCACTAGATAAAAGGCAGATATTCTTACTCAAAGGCATTAGGTACGCCATTTTCATTCATGTATTTAAAAATACGGAAAAGTACGCATGCTGAATTTATTGGGTGCGTTCGAAAACTGATATACGATTGAGTGGCAGCCTGTGGTTGCACGTCCCCGATTGCAATTGAAAAAGAGAAAAAAAAGATGAAAACATTGACCGTAAACTGGGCTGATTGAAAAAAAAATTACGGATGGAACATGACGAATGTAATTCTGAAAGGCTTTTTGGTGTGTGAATCCAAAGAGAGCAGTTAGTGTCGTTGTGAATAGTTTCACGTATCCAACGATTGTAGTTTAACTGGTGTTTACTAAGCTCTGGTATAAACTTTTGATCCTATTGTGACTTTCGTAGAACAAAAAAAAATAGGGACAACTTACACGTTTTAAGATTCAAATATCGGTCTGCTTATTCTGTTCACACACAAAGAATGCCAAGTCAACTATTATAAATTAAAAGTATGACAAGATTTTCTACTAAAGAGGTTTGAAATCTGTATTCTTAATCCCTTTCTCGCCACTATCGAGCTTACTTCAGGAGCCCCCATTTACAGAATACGTAGGGATTACATCACCAATAAATACATGCTCGCAATCTTCCGCCACACTCTTTACGCAAGCCTTTAGCCAGCTTAGTGTCAACAGTTTTAATATAAAAAAAATCTTGTTTGCACCAACTGCGTGTTAAAGATTACTTCTAAGCCCTAACTAAGGGACATAGAATGTGTATTAAAAGTCAGGGTTTTATTTTGCACGCAAGATTATTTTGGTCTGATACTTAAGTATTAAATAAATAAATAAACGTTTATTTCAGGAAATTATTCGCATATAAAGCACTAAAAATTACATTACATGTTAAAATCATTATATTACAAATAAATAATAAATTAAAGTGAATAAAATATTTTAAAAATAAATAATAATAATAAATTAAAGTAGGGTAAGGTATTGGTGGGGCTTGTTGCTAAGTAATAACAGTTACGCGTGTAGATCGATCAGGTTAAGCTACGCTTGCCGCGGTTGGTCGGTGGATGGGTGACCATCTTTACATAGCAAGATCCGTCCATGACTCGGAAAGCACGTTAAGCCGTTTGACTCAGCTGTCATTCGTGCATCTTCAGCAGTCGTTACGGGTCATCAAAATCCCGAAAATCTGACAACCAGTCTTACCAAGGGGCATCGTGTTATCCAGTAACTGGGTTTTGAAGATCAGATAGGCAGTCGCTCCATTTAAATACTGGTACTCAGCTGCAGTCGGTTAGACTGGAAGCCAACCCCAATATAGTTGGTAAAAGGCTAGGTAGATGTTGACCTATGTTTTGTTTGCCAAAAATACGTACAGCCTATTTGATAAATATTTAAACCTACTTCTTATCTTGCAAACTGCGAACTGAACAATATCTAGAGTTTTCTTTAGAGACGAGAAAATTATAAACCTGACAATAAACGAACGTGCTTTATCTTAATAAATCCATGGAGACTCCATCGAAAATTGACAAGCATTAAAGCTATCTAAAATGTACATTGAAAATTCATATTTTCGTCAATTTAACGCTCAAAGGATAACCAAGAAGGATGAATATATCACACAAAGGTGTCCGTGTCATTTGTCACCACTCTCCCCCGTTAAGTCGGCACAGGTCACGATTCCCCCTAAGGGTGAAACGGTTTCTAAGGACCGTGTGCACTGACACGAAACTACCCCTTTTTTCCTCGAAAAATTTGTAGCAGAAAAACGTCCTTTCAATATTTAGTAGCAGGATAAGGATAAATATTGGACATCGTTTGGTTTAGGTAACAGATGGTTTTAAAAGTAGTTGTAATAGATAGGGAATAAAAGCAAAGAATGAAGAAGAAGACAAAGACGGAAGAAAAATTATCTGAAGGAACTGATAAAAGTAGAAAATTGGGTAGCCTAAGTATAATCAGTCTATAATGTTCCGAGACACAGGCCTCCTATCTGTGACAGTGAGTGGGCTGTATCCACCACGCGGGCATAGCGCGGGTTGTTAGTTGTCACATGACTTCGAAGTTTTGGTTCTAAAACATGCCGGTTTCCTCGCGATGTTTTCTTTCGCCATTTAAAGAACAGTGGTGATAAAATAATGTACAAAAAGTAAAGCGTTTGTCTGGGTTCGAACTTACGACGTTCGTCTATGTAAGTTGTGGGACTGGGCTCTACTGCTCTATTAGGTAGCCTAATTTGATAGATTTAAGCAGCTAATAGAATCTGGATTTAAATAGCAGATAGATAGTTGGTATAACCACAAGCTTCCCTCTTCTTTGCTAGATTTACATTTTAATGCGTTTAAAGCGAAAGTAAAATCAAATCTTTGTTCCAAAGCATACTATTCTATCAACGACTACTTAAACGATAAGAATTGTTGGTCGCTGTATGTAATTAACTCAAGACCACGTTTGTGTTCTTTCACCAGAATTAGCTTAACTACTGACAGGTCATATGAGTTACTTCATATCATTGTTAATTTTACGTGACTGCATAAACCATTTTTAATTTTTTTTTTATTAATAAAATTTTAATTTATTGTTGAATTTTAATTTTATGCTAGTATTGCATTTTTGTTAATCAAGTTCTTCGAACTTAACAGACAGCTGTGCTGCTGGGAAGTTTGTTGCGCCACTTCTTCTTCCCAGCTAAAGCTGTGCTGCTGGGAAGTTTGTTGCGCCACTTCTTCTTCCCAGCTAAAGCACTTGAAAGTGGTGAAGGGCGGGCGTTTTGGGGGGACTGTCTTATGTAATTTTGACGTTCAAAAAGTGCTGACTCTCAGCCTAGTTTGAATAAATGACTTTTGATTTGATTTTGATTTTGAGTTGCATCAACAACAAATGTAAATGGATTTCAGATTTGGATCTAATTTATTTTACCTTTGAGTGTGGTTTTAAATTTTTTTGCCTGTCACACTGTCAGAAAATATGAAACTCGAGCTTGAAGATTTTTTCTGTAGTATCTTTTTGAACTTTCAATTAATTTTCAAGGTTGTATGAACATTTTTGTTAAATGTTTGACATTTTTATTACGCAAGTGACCTGCCCACGGTTTTGCATTCGTTAAATTAATCATTCGTACAAAGCCCTAGTATACCTACATTGCAAACTACTCGATGGATTTTCACGATTTGTTCGTTTTGGGAATGATTTGGAGTGGATTTTTCACAAATAGAATATTAAAACGATTCGTTTACATGTAGAATAATAAACCTATAATGTTCTTACTGCTAGGACACAGGCCTCCTCTCTGTGAGAGGCAGTGGGCCGTAATCCACCACGCGGGCCCAGTGCGGGTTGGTAGATGTCACATATCTTTGAAGTTTTTGCTCTAAGACTTGCCGGTTCCTCACGATGTCTTCTTTCATAGTTTTAAGAGCAGTAGTGATGAATTAATTTACACAAAGTAAAGCGCCTGACTGCGTTCAATCCTATGACATATAACTCATAAGTCGCGGCCGTTACTCAGGGGCCACCACTGCTCGTGTGTGCAGTGTATTAAGAATAGTTGTTACTTACATTAAAAATATTCTAAAATAAAGGTTCAATACTGCCTAAAATATTTTAACTGCGACAAAGCAGAACAAAATTAATTGCCGCCAACACCAGTCTTCGACATCGCGTTTGAGGCATAAAATTCTATGTTAAAAGCCGATAAGCTGCCAAAATTTCTAAGTACGTACGACGCCGGAGCGCTCCCTGCATATTGTATCGGGTTGGCTGCATGAAATCCCTTTTTCCATGTGGGTTCATTAATACGGCAAGCGCGGCGCCCGGAGGCGCTCTCACCCAGGATACCTTGCCATACAGTTACACCCGTGTCTCGTTGACCGTAAAGACTGCTTTAAAACACATCGTGTTGAGTTACATAAAAGAAAAACAGAAAACAAACTTTAAAGTTTGAAAAGGGCATGAGTGAACATCGAAACAAAGGAGTTTTGAAAGGAAATCTTTTGAGGTATTACTTTTTCAACCAAAAAGTACCTATTGTTTGTTTTATAGAGTGTGGTATTTGTGTTTTTTATCGTAAGTAAATTAAAGTCATAATAAAATAATCCTTCGATGAGACAATATTCAATGAAATCGGTAATCATTTTGTCTTTTTCTCATACATTAAACACCCGTGAATAGTAGATATTTTTCACAGACGATTAATCTACAAAGCAATCAAAAGGTACTGAACAATATCATTTTGAATGAACAAAACAAAAGTTTTCGTTTACGAAAATTCACAATGAAATCTATTAGAAAAAGATATTGAAAATGATAATTGATTTCTTTCAGTATTTACTCAAGAGAAGAATTTTTAATATTCTCGTAAGCTTAAATGTTTCGTAGTAATAATAGAAAAATGAATAAGGAAAAAAATAACAACTCTTGTTCCAAATTCAACTTTTATCTGCTATCTAATATTTTATTTTCAACGAAAAAGGTTACCACGCCAAAAACCCATTCGCAAGCCAAAAATATTTATTGCCTCTCAGGATGGCCCCGTGTCTGTCCCCTGGGTACTGGTGGAAAAAAGCCAGCACACCATCCGAGGAAAATAAACTTTAAAATTAATTGAATAATCAAATAAAACTGAATGTTTCCGAAAAGGACGCTTTTCCCCCGTTGCGTTCGAAATGGAACGGCTAAACGCGCGAAATAATATTTGCAGCTTGTTTTCATTCAAAATGATGACAGTAAGGTAAATTCTTGTCGGCAATAAATTAATGGCTTGTAAATTGTATATTTTTATTGCATAAATATCATGTTACGATCGCAATGAAATCTTCACGCACGTACTTAAATCACTCATAATTCAAAATAAAATATCATCACGCATTATTCTGAATTATGTAATAAAATTCAAACAACATGTCAGTACGACACCGCAATGCGGAGATGGCAGTTTTATGAAACTTTCAGTAATCGTCGTCGTGTAGAACGACGGCTTTGCCAAAAAATTCCGACAAACCTCGATTTTTCAAGTAGCTTAAAATCATTACTCATGTCGAAAAACATGGAAGTATAAAGACTTTTCCCTAAAACTGAAATTAAAAGAACTTAAAACTAGACAAATAGAACAGTCGCCAGGGTCTTTTTTTATTTTAACAGGCCACTCACATTCAAGAGACTGAGCGTCTTTTCATAAATTTTATATGCCAAGGCGAAAAACTGAAATATGGGAAACGTTATAAATTGTATTGAAACCGAGGGAAATATCATATTAATGTTTCAGCATATTTATTACAACTTTAAATTACTTTAAAACGGAATTTGAGTTTGTGTAAAACATACCACTGAGTTTTGCGAAATGTTCTTTTGTAATGCGACACGTTACTGAAATGTTGTGTAAAATTATAAACAACTAGGTTTTTGTCAGCGGCTTCGCGCGCTTGGAAGTCGAAAATTATCCCACGGGAACGTAGTACCGGGATAAGTAGTTATAAGGATCCCGGGTTCCCGTCAAATGCCAAATTTCATCCAAATCCGTTCGGCCGTTGTTGCATGATTGAGTAACAAACATCCAAACATGTAAATATCCAAGCGTACATACTTTCACATTTATAATATTAGTAGCATTTTACAATTATGAATTTTCTGTTAATTTCTTTTGGTTTAGGATTTTTAGAATCATACAAGTGGCGAGCTGGCATTCCATACAACCATTACTATGCACGAATACACAGCCGCTTCCGGGTCACTGGTCACTTCAGGCTCGGGTTATTTCAAAACACATTTCAAACATAGCTGACTGAACTTAGTTCTATTGAACTGTAAATTAACGTCATTAGTTGAACTGAAGGACTTTCCAGCAATGTTGAGAAAAAAAATATTAAAACTCCTAATTGAAAATAATAAAAATATATGTTTCTGCGCTAAATTGGATGGGCTTGGCAACGAATTTTCTATTTGTAAAGTTAATTTTTGCAATCAATTCAGTATTGTGGAAGTTGCAATTAAAATTTGTAATTAAAAACCATAGCAATTTGTAACAAAAAATACTAATTGAAATGAAAATGTATTCATGGACAGAACAGCGTGTTTCGTTGTAAAAAGCGCGTGAATCGCTGTGTTAGCATCGATATTGATAAAGTCGATATTTTTTGTGTTATTCTATTGTTGAATTCATTATTAGCCCCTTGAGAGTTCATGTTTAATTAAAACTTGTTAACAGAACGTAAAAACTGAGGTCAAATAAAGATAGTTAATTAAAAATTATATTTTAACTCATCGACGAGATTCTAAGAGTAATAAAAATAGTTTAAATGACTACAAAAAGGAACAAAGCCACCCCATCAAAATATGTTTAAAGTTTATCGTCCATTAAGTAACGGTACCTTTATAAAGAGTTAGATAAACAAAGTTCATTTGAAAGCCGTCACGTAGAGGCGTAGTGGTGCTTTCATAAATATTTCGTTTTGCACTTTGAATTGAAATTGGGTTATTATTATAATTAAACTTGCAAATTAACTTAATTAGTAATTTTACGCTTAAATCTCTGAAGAAACACGCTATCTTAAGCTACATTATTGGACTGGACTACGGACGGAATTAACGGCTTTGTATTTAGCCGACTGTTTTTAAATACGATTCTTTTGTATGTTTACTTTTTTCGCCTATGATGTTTGATTATACCAGAATTCTAATCAATGATAGTCTCACCCCTATAAGGTACCTACCAACATAACTGGCGAATTGTGTATGAACTATTGTTACACCTCTGCCTATCCCTGACAAGCGTGATATAGGCAGTATTAACAACAGTTTTTTATAGCTAGCAAACCCCAATGACTTAGTTTCCCCGCTATAGTAGACTTCTCCAGTCTACTCAACTTAAATCAATCTACCACCCATTCTAACTCATTCTTCTCTTTCTTCCCCAGATCTTCGACAATCATTACCACTTTCACCACCATGCCATCGTGAAGCGATCGATCACACCAGCACACGATCACAATGGCATGCTAGAAGGAGACAACAGAGTGCGATGGGCGAAGCAGCAGCGTGCTCTCTCAAGAAAGAAGAGGGACTTTCAGACTATAGCAGATTCATATCATTCTACAGGTAAGATGGGTGTCTTTGATGTTTTTCTTTCCTTTTTTTACCCGACTACAGCGTAGTAAAAATTTGGGTTATGATTTTGACCGGTATGTATGCTGGTATGTTAAGTTAAGCCGATAGTCCCAGCTGGCATTTGTGGATCTTGGACAGTCGTTATGGGTCTGACAACTAGTCTTCCTCCACAACCCAGTAACTGGGTTGTGGAGGTCAGATAGGCAGTCGCTCCATGTAAAATAATAGTATTCAGCTGCATCCGGTTTGACTGGAAGCCGACCCCTACATAGTTGAGAAAAGGCTAGGCAGATGATGAGGATGATGTATGTAGGTATGTTCATCTCTTGATCACCTCATAACTTCTAAACTCCTTATCATAATTTGATAAATGAGGTATCGTTGGAAGCGTCTTTATTGTCCGCTGGTTATAGGCTGACTTTGGTTTTAAGGTTTTCTCACCACTTCCTAAGACGATATGTGATTTTTTCAGTAGTCTGGTTTTAGTTTTTGATACTACTAATTTCGTCTTTAGAAGTGGTGAAAAAGTTCAAATCTGTACTTTCATCATCCCTGGGTGGTAAGATGCGTGATTTATTTAACTCAATTTCAGTGTCAACTTAACCGTAAGAAAATCGAAGGTCATCGATGATTAATGCATCTGTGATCCAATCGAAAACAATGGCTTTTGCTTCTCCTATCTCTAATTTCTCACTGTGGAGCGATTAATGCCATTTACCCGAGGGTGTATAACGTAAAAATTATCAGATTTAAGTGAAATAAACTTATCCTTTATAATTTACTCATAGTAGAACATGCCAATGAGCAACTACACCGCAAATGTCAGTCACTGCAAAAGTTTAACTTGCTATAAAATATGCCATTAGAACGTTTATACCGACACACTATCCCAGATTTTAAGAGAAGGTACCTCACTCCAGCCAAGCATGCGACAAGTCGTGACTTTTATTTTTTTGTCTTAGCTGAGACGACGTCATCGGATGCGCCGGCGCCGTCAGCCGCGTCGAAGCGCGACACTAATTCGAAACGAGAGCTCCAACCGTCACGGGTGAAGGGACGGCCAAGAGCTGCAGACTCCAAGTTTCAACTTAACGACCCAAAATGGCCCCACATGTGGTATTTAGTAAGTATTTTGTAATCATTTTGGCCTTGAAAGGTTCATAGATCTTGTCATTTCATGCTACCTTGAAGTATGTTACGACAACCTTCTTGTTTAACTATTATTAGAATAAAGCCGATCGTCCTCGATGCTACTCATAGAATGTAGTACAAACTCGAATCACTAATGAGTAGCCAGAATATCACAGCACTAATATTCCAAAGGCCGTTCAGGATGGCCGACGCGACTTACCTACTAACTGACACGTTATTAACGTTTGTGTTTGGGTGCGTCGTGGACCATGGGCCTAACTTTGTATTTAGATAGACCAACGACCTTACAAGAGCAGCTGGGTCAGACTGGATGTTAAAATGGGAGAGGCCTAAGTCCAGCAGTGGACTGTAAAGACGGAGTTGATTGTTGACTTAGTCTTTGCATGTAAGAAAAGATACGGCTCGGTAACGTATCTTTAGAAAGGTATATTATAGCTAGGGTAGACTTGCTTATTTATACGAATATTCGTATTATGACACCAATAGTCGCCTGAAACAAAATTATCTCTTCGATATACAAAGAGAACTTTGATGTTTAAAATCGGGTCACTGATTTAATCTATCATCGCTGCAACGTCAATCAATCGATGTGCAAGAGCTCTTTAGATCTAACACTTCCTTTATATTATTACTATATATTCACAGTTGTAAAAGCCAGGCACTTTACCTCTGAGTGCCCGGACTAAAGAGTGACTTTGAGGAGTGCCAATGCGATTAGTATGGAGACTGAGTTCTGTCCCTTTGGCAAAGCTATATCTGAAAATAAAATACAGGACCGAAGGCTCATAGGATCATTTTTCGCAGTTGAAAACGTTTGCAAACGTTTGGAAACGTTTGGAAACTCTAGTTAGCTTTAGCAAAGTCAATATAAATGTTTTATAAAAGTAGTCTTAAACTACTTACTTTGTGTTTGAATAAATATAAAAGCGAGAGTAGTTAATTATTAAAAGAGTGCTTAGCCAGCTTATGTATTTAGTTAATTATACTTGACTTGGTTTCAACCAACTCAGCTTATCGCAATCCACTGCTGGACATAGGCCCCACCCAGGCTGCGCCAACAACACCCTCATCTCCGCCTTCCGCAGCCAGTCTTTCGCAGCCGCCTTCTTAAGGTCGTCGGTCCGTCTAGCTGGGGGGCGACCCACACTACGGTTGCCGATACACGGTGTCCATCGCTCTTTTGCTTGTTTTAACACAGTTTAATACCAACATATAAATACAAAATTTATTTAAAAGGAAATACTCGTTAAGTTATGAAACAAATAACAAAGTAACAACGAATTTATAATTGGTGTTGACAGTATTATAATTGCAAAGGTGTCATTCAATTAAAAAGCAGGATATTGTTGAGTTTACCAGAAAGTTGTGAAGTTACACTGTATTAGCACTCGATTCGCGTCGATTTTGTTTTTCTTTAGCGATCCAACCGAACCCAAAGAGAAGTTTAATTTTCTTTGGGTGAAGAAGTTTATAACGCTCTTGTTATATATTGACGAAGTAGATGCCAAAAATTTGAGTTTTATTAAGCTATAGCGGGAAATTTGCCTAATTCTTAAATAAAATCGCTATAACCAAAGTAATGAGGGTTGAGTTGGTTTTGATTTCAAATCTTTAGACATCCCGTGCCAATTAGGGAGGCTCAAGTGAATTAATTTGTGTAACATGTTTTGTCTAACCAGTAGCTACCGTATACAGATTATTTTGTTTTAAACTGACTTCAGAATAAAGAGTAGGTTTTCGATTCTCTATTTGAAAAGGGTATACTTATGGAGTGGTCCCATACCTATACTTTTTGGTTAAGTTGCCAGAACTTAAGGAAGAAAGAAGAAAGCGTGGATTTTGAGTTAGCTTCAAAACTTGACAAAAAAACCGATTTCCCAAAAAATTACTAATTTCGATAGTCAGAACTAAAGACATCTGAAATTATAGCTATTTTTCACTTTGTTGTGTTGTTTTTGGAAGTCTGTTGTGTTTTTCAAATGAAGTTTTTATTTTTATTCAACGATCTAGTGTTCTAGACCAACAATTTCCAACAACAATTTGTATATTCTTGTCAATATAAAATACACACATAGACCACAAACAAACATAGATATATGTATATGCTCGTCAATCAATCTACAAAAGTAATTCCAATTTAGAATTCGTTGTTAGCCTTTGTTCGTTTTTATTACTCCAGCGATCCGAAATAGTTGATATAAAAACCAATTTTGTATAGATATCAGTGTATCAATCCGTCAATACAAATTTCCAGTGGTCGCTCCGGTGTTACGGCTGATATTTCATTTTCATTCGGCTCTGCTACCATTGCAAATATATTTCTACAAATTCGTTTTACTAACAATTTTGTAAATTAAAAAATCTTCGCTGAAGGAGGTTGAGTAATTGGTTTTACTCGTACATTTCATTTTTGTGGTACATTTAATGATTTTACGACCGCCGAAGATAAAGTGGGTCATTGCTTTTATTTTATTACTTCTTGTTTGTAGATGTTTTGCCAAGCCATTCCATAAATCATGTGCTAAATGATAATTGGGGTTATTTACTAAATATTTATAGTGCCAAATGAATACCATTAATTTCTTCTGAAACATCTGTATTAATCTTTTTTGTTTGTTATGTAGAACCGAGGAGGTGGTTTAGACATGAACGTGATACCAGCATGGCGGGAAGGCATTACCGGCCGTGGCGTAGTGGTGACCATCCTTGACGATGGCCTGGAGACCGATCACCCCGATTTGATCGCTAATTACGTAAGTGCACGCTATTCTTCATTGTTCCTTACTTGCTCTAATCTAAACACAAACTTTCAGGAAGTCGATTGGTTCACGTCATAAAACAACATGTTCCAGATTACGTATCACGACATTTCGAATGAATTTCTTCGAAATTGTCTCATTGTATGTTTTATGACGTCGGTACTTTTGTTGCTCTCTTTGTACTTTGCACTCAAATCTTCATTGGGAATTAAGAGACACAGTTTCCACGTATGTTAGGAGGAAATGTTTGAAAAACACCGATGAAATCAGAACGGGAACGAGTAATACGCGCGGGATCCACGCTTTCGCGATAAAAGGGCGTAGAGTGACATCTGTGTTCGGAACAAAAGCTTCGGAGTTTCAAATTACACGATTCATCTCGCCTGTGTGCCTTTAATTCCACTGTTGGCGTTCGGAAAAAAAATGGGTAATTGGGTCGCGGGTATACTGAGGCGATTTATGTGCGACGAACGTAAGGGCCTTGCCTTAGGGAGCAACCAGACCGCGGTGTATCGATGTCATTTTGAATCTTATGAATATACTAGCTTCGAGCTTTCTTAGAGCAGAGGTGGTCCAGTGGTAGCAGCCCCGACTTACGAGGGTTCGAACCCAGCCAAGTGCAACACTGGGTATCTTATTTTTTTTTAAATTCTGGTATTTTGGTTCTAGGACATGGTGGTTTCGTCACGATGTTTTTCTACACCGTTTTGAGAGCAGTGGTGATTAAAAAATGTACACAGAGTAAAGCAGCTGTCTAAGTTCGAAACTACAACCACCACTGTCCCCTTTGTCCGCTTGGACCTCTTTACTCTCTTCTTTTTTATTTTGTTCATGTATAGATGAAATTATATATTTTGGGGCAAACTTTGATTACGATCGCCCGCGGTCTGGTTGCACCCTTACACAGAGATTAGTACCAAAACATCGTTCATTGTTTCCATCCATAATTACGAATGAAACCTGAGACTGCTAAAGACGTAAGCGGCTCATAGACTTAATAACGGAGCGCACAAATGTGTTGTATGAAAAGTTGGGATATTACTTAAATGTAAATGTTACATCTGAATTTATATGATAAGACGTAATCTGGGACTAAGACTTATTTGTTTTGGCAATTAATTTACGCGGATGTATTAATCCTTTCAACTCGTCTCTTAGCTTCAAAATGTTTTACAAGGCTTCGTTTAAAACATTTTAATTCACAATAAAGTCAATGAGACTTCCTGCCTTTGAATCAAGCAAATTGGTAACCGTGGCCTAATTACGACACGACGAAACGAGGTAACCATTTAATGTTGACGTCATTTTATTGTTAACTATACGTTTTTGGAAGGCCTGCCATAAGGACCAATGACCTTGTAAAGGATCATAAGAATCCATTGGATGCAAGAAGCATATTATAGGACCGTGTGATATGTATATGCTTGGGGAGGCGTCTTTTTAGCAGTGGACGTCTTTCGGCTAAAACGATGATGGTACGTATTCTTATCTAATTCAAATTTTCTTTCCACCAGGATCCCATGGCGTCATACGACGTGAACTCTCACGACTCGGACCCTCAGCCGCGGTACGACATGATTGACTCCAACCGACACGGCACGAGATGCGCGGGTGAAGTGGCCGCCACTGCTAACAACTCGCTGTGTGCTGTGGGTGTCGCGTATGGGGCCAGTGTTGGAGGTAAGAACCCTATTTATTTGGTAACAAGCTTTGTACCCATTGGAATTCCCATCGGCAATCTTCAGAAATAAATATGCTTGTAGACCCAGCAGTTTAGGTTCTGCGTTGTGTTCCAGTGAAAGGATAAATTAATTCAATATTATCCAATCGTGGCTCTGAAAGAGCTAAAAATCAGTGTTGTGTAATTAAAAAAACCCTTTTCGTGCCTACTTAGAGTTTCTTTTGTTTTATCAATGGTCTTGATGCTTCTTTGCCTGTGTTCGTGTTTCGTGTAAGTGTGATGATTAAGTGCCTTTCAACTGTTTATCTGCCAATATTTTACCTCCAAAACACATTTCAAATAGTGTGTCATTTAAAATAGTAAAATTAACAACCATAGTGTCCACTAACTCTTCTTGTTACATTTAATGTTTGTTTATGTGTGACAAACACGACCTATTGTCCTGAAGAGTGCACAAGTGCTCCGAGACTCACACTTCGCACGACTGATGTGCTCTGAGAGTGCGTTGTCGGGATTTGTCTTAGGTCTTCTTAGGTTTTAAGTGCAAACTAAATGTTACCTAGGAGTACCACGGTTTTGACGTGTAAAAGTGCTTGTTCAAAACTACTGACCGAAATAAAGTCTTTAATCAAATATTATTTTTGGAACTTACGAGACAAATTATATTAATGATTGACCCGAAGTTTGAGTCGCAATTTTTTCTAACTTATAATATACACCGTGACGTTTTAGTCGTCATACAATGGCAGCCCACTTCATGTATCTAATGACTAGTTATCATTTATTTACAAAAAAAATATTTTCGAACATTTGCATAATTAAAAAAAATTAAAATCTTATTCACTGTGACGCGTGATTTTAAACACCCGTTATGGAAATGGAATTAATTATGGAATGGTAGGTAGGTAGATATCTTTTACCGTTTGATACGTAAACATTATTAACAAGGAGGGCGTTTCATAATTCTAAAGCATTATTTATTTTTCTTTGTACCTATTATCTTAATTAATGGTAACAATATTTTAATCGCGCCTAGAGGTATTTTATGACGGATACATTGAGCGGACCACCTTTGTAAGACGACTAAAATGTCACGGTGTATATACAATATGTAACAAAAACCCTGTTGTTCCTTCTACCCACGTTTTCAGAATCGGTATACATACGGAATAAAGCAAGTCATTTATAAAAAGTGTTCAACGAAAATAATTAAAATAAATATTTAATTATGAATATTTGTAATGTTTAACTGATTTTGATTAGTTCAAAGAAAGCCGCCGAGCTCGTAGTCTATTGTGCGAAATAAGGATACTTGTAACATCAGATACTGTAAAAATTTTTTTGAATATGTCGATTTTAATAGTTATTTGATATTGAACTCTCGACTAGCCAATGCTTATTTTTTTAATTATAACTTCGTAAATGTTGTGCTTGTAGGTAAGTGTATAGGTCCTTAAAAGGAACAACAGGGTTTTTGTTACTTATTGTACTTAATGTAAAAGTGATCTCGATATCCTATTCACAGAATAAGTGAATAACTTGATTTGATTTATTTTCGATCGCAACCCAGTATTACAAAGAGATATACATCAATGTTCTTGATTAGAGACCACGAATTGAGATAGGCAGTATAGGACGCCCTAAGACGGGTAAAGAAATTATTTTCTCAGAGTGATGGAATATAGACGAGAGAGAAGGTGGATCAAGCTCAATAGCGTGCAGTAGTCTATACATTTCCACTGTTGGGGCACAGGCCTCCTCTTCATGAGAGGAAGTCGGCCATACCCTACCACGTGGCCCCAGTATGGGTTGGTGTATAAGCAATAATGAACTGCAATAACTTCATTACTGATGACGCTACTGATACAAACACAACCACCGCAAGTTTATAAATATCATGTCCAAGGCATAAAAAGTCAGAACATTTTTTGTCGAGCAAAAATATTCGGTCTATAAAAACATCCCTAGGGTATTACCAATTGATATTCTCATAGCTTAGTGTCGTTCAAAAATCGTGACGTCATCAATAACATCCCAAAAGATTACAGGCTATATGGATATAGAAGATAGATCAAACTCGATGTTTTATAAGGCAATTTATTTATGCGTAATAAAGAATAGTTTTGGCTGACTTAATACATTCGATACGCAAGCAATACTAAGTAAGATGGATGAACTAGAATATACTTAAAAGGATTTTTGTTTTGCTTGCTTGGACTTTTTATATATACAATGAAGTTTATGTGACTATGACCAATCGCCCATGTATAATCTAATGAAAGATTCACTTTACTAGCTCACATTCTTTCCCTTTTGTATAATGTGCTTTTCTCCCCTTCCACCCCTCTCTATCTTAAAAATCGTTTTCAGTTTCTTTGTGACTCCCACACGAAATTCTTAAGGTCATCAGATAACTTGAAGCTTAAAATGCCTATGCATTCCACAAATTTCCTCGACCATTCCTTCACTGTCCAGGCCGCTCGGTTATGGAATGCATTGCCAGTTGTAATTAAACGCGCGCAATCGTTATATGTGTTTAAAAGACTCGTAAATGATCATTACCTGTCGTTGTTATCTGGTTCTCTTACCTAGCTATAATTTTCATGTAAATTTCCATTTCAATGTAAAGTTATCATTTATTTTCTTTCCTTTTATATTTAGTATATATGTATTTATGTATCTATTATTTAGGATATGTATATATCTGTGTATCTATTTTAATATATTGTATTTTTATTATTTGCGCCAACAACATCCCCATTTTATGTCCAGACCAATCACTGTCCATGCCAAGGTTGCCTGGAAGAGATCGCGGAAAGCGATAAGGCCGCCCATTGTATATTTTGTAGTGTACTTTGTTTTTTTGTTGTGTATTTTTTGTGGTGTACAATAAAGTATATATAAATAAATAAATAAATACTAGAGTACCATAATCGATCGATATCACAAAATATTCGCCACTAGCTTTTGCTAGCGGTTACATCCGTGTGGAGGTCAAAAACTAGCCCACGGGAAAGTACTACCGGAATAAAATGTATCCTTTATGTTATTTTAGGGTATAAACTATCTGTGTGCTAAATTTCATCTAAATCCGTTTTGCCGTTTTTTCGTGATTGAGTAACAAACATCCAAATCCAATCTAATACTTTTTCTTTCTTTCTTTCTTTCTTTCAAAGATACAAGTTTAGTAGGATCAGTGGAATTGTCTGGTACACCAGCCGTGCACGTTTAATTTTCTAATAAATGTAGGAGGTACTTTCACAAAAGCACACTACGTCACGTAAAACGACCAATAAAAAACGGTTCACTGAAAGAAATTCACTGGAACCCACCAAAGCTCATTGTGTAGATAAGACAAAGGAACAAAAAGTATATTTTCAAGTTTACTGTTACGCCGTATGCATACTTTTATGTCTTCTCGTAAGTTTTTATTAGACTTTTTTTTATAAACAGCTGGTATATAATGTGGGTTGTAAAATGCCGATAAAATGGGAAGATTCAAGTCGGTTTTGTGTTGAATATTAATTTCGTAATATCAGCGGTACACAACGAATAAAACAAAAAAAAAATACATAATTTTATTTTAGTCGAATCAAAAACCGACCGTTCGGGATTTGAGGCGTGGTGAATATTCAGACATAAATATTTTAATATATTTTGCTACAAAATTCTTGATGGTGTTAAATTTTTAATTCCTGTAAAATATCGAATACAAAACGCGTGTGATTCATTTTATTATTAATTTTCAATAGGTAGGTACAAATAAATTATTTTACATCATAATTCATTAAATAAAGCATTCCGCTATTTCATACACCTGTTAAATATTCAGCCATATCTTTTACCAAAGCGACGTTGTAAACTTCTCCTTAATATATTTTAGGGAAATGTTTGTACAAATAAGAAAATGTGAACTTTCCGTGTTATACTCTAACACGGAAAAGTTCACATTTGCTGTGTAGCGATATGAAATCGCTTCAGGATATAAAGTTATTAGCGAGTCTGCAAAGCTGTGAAGTATTTTCGTTTGTGTAACTCGCTTAGAAACACTGTTGTCTTGTCCCTCTCTACACAATATAACTTGAAAAGTTTATCGCAATCGCCATGGTAATATAAACATTACTAATAAACAAGTATTATGATAATATTGCATTTATCTTTGCCATCTGCAGTACAAACGTGTCTCGGTGCATAAATTCGAGATTTCATCGCAAATAGTCTTGTTCATTTCATAGTTGAATATTTATCGGAATAGTCTGCTAGATTTTTTATATTTACACATTGGGATCACCTCTTTATATTTAGTAGTGATCGCCGAGCGGTGATAATTCGACCATGTTTTTTTATTAATTTTATGTATTTCTAATGCATTATTACCTATATACAAATATTAGCTTTCTGCACTCCTCCATATAAACTTTACCTATGCCAACTTCATACTCCTCCGTCCGCGTAATTTTCGTAAACGTGGGTTCATAGTTTTTGCTTTACGTATTTAATATATAGATATAGTAAAATCTGCTGTAAAGGGCTCTCTAATTGTAATTTATATCAAACGTTGGATCAAAAGCAGCTAGACGAAATTCTGGGAATGCCCAGATCTAGTTATATGCGTGCTGTTTTGATACCGAGACAGGGAGCGTTTATCACTCCATATTATAAAACAAAGTGCCCCGCCGCGTCTGCCTGTCTGTTCGCGATAAATTCAAAAACGACTGAATGGATTTTCTTGCCATTTTTACCAATCGATACTATAAAAAACGCAGGCGAAGCCGCGGGCAAAAGCTAGTATGTTTATAAAACAGCTTATGTTCATCACACGAACGGAGGCGAAATGAAATGATAAGATTCTGTTTCTGATATAATTTATTATTCGGGAAGTGTCACGTTTTATGCCATTAGAAGTTTTACATCTGAATGTTACAAAACAACGGCCCTTGGGATGAGCTGAAATAAATTACTCAAGCTGACATCTCCGGAACTCTAAATTAACACGAATTACTGTTACAAACGGGATAACAAAACATGTTTTTTTTGGGATTAACATTTATCTTTAGTCAGAGACTTTTACATTTTATGCTAATTACGCTTTTGTCCGAATACGTTCCCGCGTACGTGCGTTTGAATTTGAAAAACACACGAGTGCCTAGCTAACTAAGGCTGAACTTTTAGGCCTCGAGTTTGAATGACCCATTAGTCTGGGCCGTAGTTTTCCAATGCGGCGTGCAAAAATATGTATTATTTAAAATAAAAGTGTGGTTTTATAACACAGTACTAAGGCTCGGTAGTCCTGCTGTTTTATAATTGTGCATGTAAAATACTGGTATTCTGCTGCATCAGCGGTTAGACTGGAAACGAGAATTTGACTAATCGAAAACCAAACTATGTAGAAACAGTTCACTCTAGGACAGAAAACGCCACAACCTACCTCATGACACCACGGCATAAAAGAAAACAAACTATTGTCATAGGAATAGAGCTTGCCAATAGTAGGAAATCTATTACAAGTAAAATTATATACCTATTGTGTGCTCTTTTTTATGATAGGATTAAATTAGAATAGTTGCCCCAGGAGTATTGTTGCCCCGATTGTAATTACTCTAGTTTCGCGGATAACTTGCATGCTATTTTATTAATTTATCGAAAGACTCCAAGCACCACTAAGTTGACCGTGTCCCATATCTCTGTGCGAATGCATGAGAGCCTGCATGCGATGAAAGTTTCCTGTTTCTCGGAGGGGCACCTATCCTAAAAGTAATTCATATGAATTAGGCAACTATGTGGGACAGATGTCACAAAATATAGAGGTTGGCAAAAATCGATTTTTACCCTATAGATACATCTCAAAATCAAAGTATTCATTTTAATAAAACTATTAACAACCTTTTAAATTATGATGAAGTCGGTTGGTCAGAAAAATGAACGTTGATGTCTATTCCAAAGCGTAGTAGGTTTAGATTCCTATGGAAAAGAACGGACAAGAAACTCCATGGACACTCCTTTATATCAAAAATATTTCATCTTCTTATAAACCTACCCAAACATTACCTATCGAATCATCTTTACTAACCAAGGTTATCTTTTCTCAGGAGTCCGAATGCTGGATGGCGACGTCACAGATGCAGTGGAAGCCCGTTCCTTGAGCCTAAACCCCCAACACGTGGACATCTATAGCGCGTCCTGGGGTCCTGATGATGACGGCAAGACTGTCGATGGACCAGGAGAACTGGCCACTAGGGCGTTCATTGAAGGTGTTACAAAGGTATGGTCGATGATTTGAATAAGTCTATTAAAACTTATAGTTAGCTGACGGCCCACCAGTCACCACGGTTCTAGCATAAATGCGAAAAATTAAATAGATAATGAAACGCCTGAAGCAGTTGGTTTTAAATGGGACAACCACAATTAGTGTCACCCACAGATAAGTATAAATTCTTAAGACTAAGTTAATAGTATGTACGAAAGTAGTATTTTCAGTTTTATATTCGTTCGGATTTACGTTACGTTTATTCGGTGCATTTGTTGTACTAGGCCTATATTAAGTGGTCACCGAAGCCTTTGGAAATCTGTTTGGACATCTGTATTGCCTGTATCTATCCACTACTGTTATCACAGTGGCTATCAAAAGTGTGATGGTGACAACTGCCCGGAATAGATGTTTGAAATAGCTTTAAAGTCTGCTACAAAAGTATCTGGTAAAAATGTAAACAAATGGATAACGTACCTGAAAACGTACCTGCGGATTCTAACTTTTAGTGTTATTGATTTTAATTTGATCATTTCGAATGATACTTAAACCCAAAATTCAAATTTTAAATAACCTCAAAGTTGGTTTCATTTGACAATAATTGAGTTTAGTTTTTCAATTACAATTTATTAATATTACTCGAACAATAATTGTTAAAAGTGGTGAGATAAAAAATAGAAACCTTCTAAATACAAAATTGTTTACGAAGTTTGTTTAGTGCGTAAAAAAATAAACTGTTTAAAAGGGTTTGTTTAGAATTTTATCAGATATTTTAGACCATGCTACTGCAAAAGTCTAAATAAAACTGTAGATTTTATACTTTGTATATAGTATTAGGCAATTGGTATTTACCCAATAAAATAAATACCACCAGGCAATGCATTACGATAGCTTGAGGGACAACAGCCTGAGACTGGAATGAAAAGCCAAAGAAAAGAAACAATTTGTGAGCGTTGTTAGTAGCCAATGCAATACGATGAACTGATGAACTTATTACCGCAATGTGGCTCTGTACCCAATTTATTAGAAGACGAGGTTCAATTTAGCCATTCAATAATGAGCATGGCTTCGCGCCAGTGGCATCTAATAAAATTCGTGACACCGATACTGCGTTGACCGCACAATTTCTGTCGCGGACACCGCCTCCAAAACCGTCAGCTTCCATACGTCATTTGTTTCGTAGTTTGAGTAAACGGTGTCATGCTTAGTTTGTATGGAATGTGTTAACAATGCCATCTCTAGCAGTGGATGCCGAGGCGTCCCTATACTCTGTAGGATAAAGCAACCAAATTGAATCGTGTAAATTGAAATGAACACACATTTTCCGGTAAACATTTTTCTGTATTTTTAAAACTTGTTGCACACATACATACCTGGTATACAGGTAAGTTTTTATCCAGTGCGCAAATTGTAACAATGAATTCAGTATATCATTCTAGATCCCCAGCGCAGAAATTTGACTTCGGTTATACAAAAAAAAAACATCACCTGTTTCATAGAAAAGTGCAATACCAACGCGGTCAAAATGTATGGAACAGCTAATTTTTTTTTTGTATTACCGACGAAAAATTACTGCGCTGGAGGGTCTAGAATGATATGCTGAATTGATAGTTGCAGTTTGCGCACTGGATAAAAATGTATCCTGTATATAGCAATATTTAACAAACTATTTACTTAGGTAGGTACTAGACATCATGTCAATATAGACTTCGTGAAGATGAGCTTTTGATTTTAAGCTCGAAGAGAACTGACTTAGCAACTAGGCGATGCTCCAAACATAAGTTTCATTACGTTACGTAAAAACCAGTATTACAATGGTAACTGTCAAACAAGATACTTTTTAAACGTCATGACTTTGTATTCAGGGTTGATACAAAATTATTTTAGGCAAATCACATACTTTCAATTTTATAAGTAGTATTTTAAATCACTACAAATCTTATATTGATATTCGGAAATCATGACGAAATATAGAAATAGGTCACAGGCCTTTAATTTCTGCACTTGATTGTGAGATTGATTCGCGAATCGATTTGATTAAACCGTATATTATTGCCATTACGTTTAGGAAACCGTAAAGCCACATCTTAGTATTACGTTAGTGACGTTAGTGGCAAACGTGCTCATGCTCACATCAAAGCCAGAGAAACGTGTCGGACTCAAAGACCACAAACGTGCTTGAGTAGTGACTGACCATCGAATTGTATAACCTAGTGGCGTAGTGTATTGGCATTATAATAGATAGCTAAAAGCTGTTTAATACCTAGTGGCTGTTTGTGTAGATGAGTTTAAATGTTTGTAAAGGCACCCACAATACAGGAGAAATTCGTAGGGTGGGGCAACGTTAAAAAAAATACTCAAGAGCTTCTCCTTACGCGGGCTGGCAACGGTGCATTTATGGCAGTTTTTCTTGATTATTTAACTAAATATAAGCAGAAGTAAACATTTTTTTCAGCCATGCACTAGGTCGGTGGTATTTTCAAGTTTGTCTGCTATTTTTTACAGTTATTTGATAATTACTTATAAAAATCGACATACCCGTCAATTATTTTCTATTTGCATTACTTAGTACGATTAAATGTTTTTATTAAAGACTAAATGTTAAAAATAATTATAAATATCAGCGCTCTAGTGTCTGGCTGAAAAAAAATGTACTTTTATTTGTATTTAATTAAAGAATCACGAAAATCTACTATAAATGCGTTGTTGCCAGCTCGCGTAGACTGGACGCTCTTAAAGCAAGTCTGGAAGGATTTGCGGGAGGCGTTTGCTCAGCAGTGAGACAGTGAAGGCTAATATAAAAAAAACTTAACATTCGGTTTTCCTAAAGTGGTAACGTGCTTTTTTGTATTCAAATTCGAACAAAAAATAATAGACTTATGTAAAAAATAATTTTGAATGTGTGAAATCTCAACAGTTTAATATTATTGACATTATTTAAAACATTTTGCGCAGTATTTGAACTTGTTAAAATGATTTATTAATTTACTAACTATTTTATAATTTCGCTCATGACCTAATAATAATAATAATATAGGTGACATTACCTATTTGTTAAATTTTGCATGCCAAAATTCAGGCAGAATGTACCCGGCTCACCATATTTTTATAACAACTTTATTGTACAATACCTGTAGGTATTGTGCAAAAAATAATTGGTATTGTTCTATGCAAATAAATGATTTGATTTGATTTGAGAAAAAGAAATGAAAATTTTGTCTATGTGTGCTTAAAATGATTAATTACCTTTTCACAATTTTCAAGAGAGTCTTTGATATTATAAAAGTGTGCCTGTTTTCAATCAGTACTTTGTTAACATCAAAGTATTAAACATTTAGTTTGATGTTTTTAACAATGATTTTAATTTCCTTTGATGGGACTACTCTGATGTCAACATTAATAAAAATTACCAAAAAAGAAAGGACTACTTTGATGATTCAAAATTACGAATGTTTTCGTGTTTAGGTTGCTAAGCTAAGCATTAACATTTTGTTTAATTTATTTGTTGAGTTCCATTTCTATAAAATAATAAGATTACAACTCTTTAATTATAATAGAAAGGGTTACAACGAAACGTTGTTATTGTTTTTTCTGAATTTAAGGACAACCATCAACCAAACAGTTTTTTATAAAAATAAAATGTCTACATATACACGGTTAATTTTACATCGTTCTGGAGCCGAAACACAGTAACTCCAGACGAGTAACAGTCACTATTGGCATTGTTATTTTTTTTAAGACATCTAATATAGAAGTTAGAAATTTATCACTTTTTTCTGTCATTCGAGTTACATTTTAGTAGCGCTTCCACTATTTCATTCATAAACACAAGATCGTACGCGATCCGCTCGGTGATGACGTAGCGCGGCACAGCTGTGCGTGTGCGTCAGTTTAACGCGCCCGTGGTGGGTCAACGGTCGTCGGACGAATAACCGGCTGCAAGAAAGTACGCACGACTAAACATTAAGCTATACATTTCCAGTTTACGCTGATCTCGCACTGTACGGAAATCCTATTCAATGTGAGATCAGCTTATACTGGAAATGTATACACCATGACAATTTAGTCGTCTTACAAAGATGGTCCACTCAATGTGTCCGTCATAACATACCTCTAGGCGCGATTAAAACATTGTTACCATTAATTAAGATAATAGATACAAAGAAAAGTAATGAATGCTTTAGAATTATGAAACACCCTCCCTGTTAATAATGTTTACGTCTCAAACGGTAGAAGATATCTACCTACCTACCATTACATTCTATCATTAATTCCATCTCCATAACAGGGTGTTTCAAACTATGTCATGCGTCTTAGTGATATTTTCATGTTTTTGATTATGCAAATGTTCAAAAAAAAATGTTTTTTTATGAATGGTAGTAGATAGCATTCATTGGGTACATGAAGTGGGCTGCCGTTGTAAGACGGCTAAAATGTCACGGTGTATATAACTTGAGGTGTAGCCTTGTGTACCTAAAAGTAGGTATTTCATTTCAGGTACGATTTAGGTTGGTGTAAGTTCATTTACCTTTTTTTTTTTGGGGTGGGAAATCATCAAATAACGTTTACCGCTCTGGGTGGATCGGGAGGGCGTGTCAGACGTTTACTGACTAAAATCCACCCGTATTCCCTCAGCTGCCTGTGTGCCAGAGGCCGCGGTATCTCTTTCGAACAACCCGCACCCCTGGCAGGCATCGGCCCTTGCAGGCCCCATCAGTTGCTGCTAACATCTTTTTGAGGCGCGCGTGAAACATAACGCGCCGTCGACCCGGGCTTGGTCCTTACCGGACAGCGAGCTACCCATTACTCGCCGTCCGCAAGCCCGTGCCTACGGTGGCCGGGAATCAGCCTGGGATTCCCGACGCCCAGGGCGTCTCCTGCGAAGGCCACGGCTGTGAGAGCGCATGTACTGCATCTCCCTCACGTGCGCCGCCTCCCTCTTTGCGAGCATAACTGCTTCGCTGAAGGAGGCGACTGCTAGCCATGCACTCTCGCTCCGTACCATGGCCTGGACCAGGGTCGGACGCGAGAGATCGCCGCCGCCGATCACCTCCACGAGGACACGGCGGTGCCCCCCCCAAGCCGGGCAGACCTCCACCGTATGCTCCACTGTGTCCTCAGGGCGGTCTTCGCAATGGAAACATCCGGGCGTTTCCTCCCGCCCTATCCGAAACAGGAACCTCCCGAAACAACCGTGTCCGGTGAGGACCTGTGTCAGGCGGAAGGTGAGGACGCCATGCCACCTCTCAAACCACTCCTCAAAGAGGGGACTTACCGCCGCAATCGTGGCGAGCCCAAAGTTCATTTACCTCCATCATCTAATTGTATCGAAAGCACGGCACGGTGTTTACCACTATCACATATCGTAAACGAGAGAAATTAATTGAAATTTAATTCACCACTCTCGCATCACGAATCACCTAGTAGGTACTCGTACCTATTCAACTAGACACGACGAGTAGGCTTGTGATTTGTATTTAGGGCCTTGAATCGACTGATGTCCAATCGCGCTAATAGGTACTTAATACGCATAAGTACCTACCTACTATATGATAAATATTAAATATCCTAAAACAATTTTTATGCGAATGCTTGCGGCGGCTTCTACAAAGGCAGGCAATTCAAACAGAAAAATGAATCGTTTAATCTGTCACATAGAGTTCATTATTAGTTGGAGGTGCCCTTTTCTGTGAAAATATTGAACCGAATTAAGACCTTATTTTATAAGTTTAACCGCGAAATTCGGTTGTTCATTCTTGTAAAGTCCGATCGAATACGAGACAATAGGTTTCTAAGAATAATTTTAGTAAACTGCGGACCTACTTTTCTAGTATGGTGAAATTTCTATTTTTACCGTTTACTGTTAAGAAATAAAGCCCGAATTCGCTTTTCATATTTTTACACACATTACACACGCATAAATGCATTGATCGCAAGGAAGCGTTACTTCGAGTTCTCATTATTTTACAAAAAAATCAATAAATATAATATTTTTTTATTGTTATTTATTGAAAAAAATAGTCCCAATCGATTCGAGTTCGATGATTAGTTCATGGCTTTCGGTTCCAGAACGACCTAAAATTAACCGTGTATATGTCACCGCAAAATTGTAAAACCGTTAGATTATAATCTATCTCGCGAGATTGTAAGCTGCCGATAAATTGTGAACTGCACCGTACTGCTTACCGACCGAATAGGTTAGGTTAGGTTAGAATTGCGACCAACCGCTCGCGAGCTGAGCGAGCGCTACTACCAAGTTAGTGGCAGTTACTTGACTATTTAGTAATAGTGCAAGGTCCTATCCATCTTGATACCAGTTCACAATTTGACGGTTTCACTTCGATAGACTATAATCTACCGAAAAATAATGCGTTAAATTGTGCGCAGTGTGTTACGGTTCACAATCTTTCGACAGTTTACAATCTCGCGTGATAGATTATAATCTAACGGTGTTTAAAATTTTATGGTGACATATACAATTATTACACAACTAACTAAATAGTTAGTTGTGTAATAATTGTATATGTCACCATTTTTTTTTTTTTTTGTGTATGTTGTTGTGTTGTATTGTGTGTGTTGTTGTTGTGTGTGTTGTTGTTGTTGTATGTTGTGTTGTGTGTTGTATTTAGTATCTAGTGTAAATACACAAGATACTAAATCAAATTGCCTCGTTGATCTTGTGGTCGTAACCGCTACTGCTGAATATGAGGTCCCAGGTTCGCAACCCAGGTCGGACAAAGTGGTATTGGAGCTTTCTACCTAGAATTTCTCAGTAGCAGCCTGGAGGCTGGATTTGTGCACTGTTGATGGAAAAGGCTCGCCCCTATTACATGGGACTTAAATAGGTATAACTAGCGAAATGTGGGTGTACTATAGTTACACATCTGCTTAACCCTTCGGAGAAACAGGGCGTGATGTTATGTACTAAATTAAATTACTAATTATAGAAATAAATACAAAAACAAAGGGACACTCAGGCGTCAAAGAACTCGTTCGCATATCTGTCATCTGGAAACGTGCCCAGAAAACTGGCAGCATTGCCACGATGACTGGCAATGCTAACTCGTTGGACAAATAACGAGCCAACCAGTCTTTAAAATCTATGTATTGTCCTATTTCTATCTTACCTGCATTTAGTAAAATATTTGAAAAGTTAATACTCAAGCAGTTGCTAAGACATTTTAATTTAAATAGCCTACTTCATGATGATCAATATGGCTCTACAAAAGGTCGTTCGACTACAGATGCGGGTGTTGCTCTGCTGAAACACATTTTTAACGCGTGGGAAAACTCGCAAAATGCTGTTGGAGTTTTCTGTGATCTCTCCAAAGCTTTTGATTGCGTGCACCATGACACGCTATTGCGTAAACTACGTCATTACGGTGTTCAAAACGAAGCTCTCAATGTAATAAGTTCTTATTTGCAAAATAGGCACCAGTGTGTAGATGTTAATGGTGTGAAATCTTCCAGGCTACCAGTTCAGTTGGGTGTACCTCAAGGCTCAATACTAGGACCATTCTTATTCTTAGTGTATATTAATGACTTACCATACTATTTAAAGAGTATCTGTGACGTTGTGCTGTTTGCTGATGATACCTCTCTTATCTTTAAAGTAGACAGGAACAGACAAGATTTTGACGACGTAAACAGTGCACTTTCAATGGTTACGGATTGGTTTACCACAAATAACCTAGTTCTCAATGCCAAGAAAACGAAATGTATCAAGTTCGCCTTACCGAATGTTAAGAATCTAGGACCTAACATCGTCTTAGAAAATGAGGTGCTTGAAACTGTAGACTCGGTAGTTTTTCTGGGCTTAACAGTAGATGCCAAACTTCAGTGGGGATTACATATATCAAGCCTAGCGGGAAGGCTCAGTTCGGCTGCCTACGCCGTCAGAAAAGTAAGACAATACACTGACGTTGATACAGCTCGGTTAGTTTATTTTAGTTATTTTCATAGTGTTATGTCCTACGGCATTCTGCTGTGGGGCAAAGCAGCTGACATTCAAAATATTTTTGTTCTTCAAAAACGAGCTGTTCGAGCCATTTACCAACTAGGTGCTAGAGTTTCTCTGAGAGATTTTTTTAAGGATATTGGGATTCTCACGGTCGCATCGCAATTCATCTTGGCCAACATCTTATATATCAGGCAAAATATACACTTGTATACTAAAAACAGTGATATTCATAATATTAATACTAGAAATAAGGACAAACTACGTGTTCCCTTTCACCGGCTTCATAAGGTTCATAACTCTTTTGTTGGTCTTGGTATAACTTTTTATAACAAGCTCCCCTCTTCTTTGCTAGATTTGAATTTTAATGCGTTTAAAGTTAAAGTTAAATCCACTCTCTGTTCAAAGGCTTACTATTCTGTCAACGACTACTTAAACGATAATAATTGTTGGTCGCTGTGATTAACTCAAGACAATGTTCATGTTCTTTCACCAGTATTAGCTTGACTACTGACAGGTTATATAATTATATTAGTTCATGTGTTGGTTTATTTTATTTGCCTGTACTATGTTTTCAATGTTTTGTTGGTATATAAGCCTGTGCTAGCTGAGATATGGCAAATTTAATGTTTTTGTGTTTCGTAATGTTTATTACCCACTATTGTATAGAATCAAGTTCTTCTAACTTAACAGACAGCTGTGCTGCTGGGGAGTTTGTTGCGCCACTTCTTCTTCCCAGCTAAAGCACTAGGAAGTGGTGAAGGGTGGGCGTTTTGGGGGGACTGTCTTATGTAATTTTGACGTTCAAAAAGTGCTGACTCTCAGCCTAGTTTGAATAAATGACTTTTTGATTTTGATTTTGATTTTATGTCAAAAAGAACTGGAGGATGTTTTAAATTTCACATTTCTTCTAATTTCATGACCTATTTTATAATTAGTACAACAATTCACGTAATTTATCTCTAAATTTTAAGTTCAACGAAACCTACCGAAATTGTGTAGGTAGGTCGATCAAAGTAGGGAACCACTTTCCGCGCATAATTATCATATTCGTTTTCTTGAAGAGAACACAAATACCTACAACAACACATCTTCAACATCACTTGATTTACATATTATTTATGTAAGAACTCCCTCGCGAATATAGCTGTCATCGCGCACTGAATACTGAATTTCAGGTATAAACGAAATTACTGGATAAATAAGATTTCAGATTCACACATTTTCTGCGCGTCTGTACCTGCTATACTATAGGTACAGTCGTAATGTAAAGTCACAACACCAGTAACTGTTAAATTCTGAACTTTAATTCGTAAATTTTCACTGACATGTGACATTGACACTTATACTGTCAGACCTAAGGTTTATTTTTTATTATTTTGTGATCCACGTCGATTTTGTAACTTAGTTAGTGAAGGGTACCCGAGCAGGCAAGCGACACTGCTAAAGCAATTTCTGTAATGATGCAATTATTTTCTCTCTCTCTCTCACTCTATTTCCCACACTATATGGTCAAGTGTTCACGGAGTATACAATTTACATAAAGTCGTTTCCCTTTTTAACCCTAAACAGCTTGAAGGTTGTTTTTTGTATAAAAGAAGTGCGTTTAAAAGTTTTCTTGCCAACGTTTTTTTATTAGCTCCTGCGGTTTTTTTCGGGCTTCGAATTTAAATAGAACGAGTAATGTAGTCGAGGAAAAAACTTTGCTTTTGCGCCTAATACACCTGCGTCGCAAGTTTTTATGTGACTTTTATTTAAACTTTCGAATGCGTAGTATCGTGGTAAATAGGTCGAGAATAGCAAATGAGAGAGAATGAGACTTTTGTGTGTATAAAAAGTCACACATCACTTGTTTTATTTTTTCGTATATTTAAATCTCAAGTAGTCAAGTTTCAGGTTAACAAGGTTTATGAAGTAGGTTATAAGTAGGTCATATTTTTTATTCACAAGTAGGTACTGGACACTTTCTTTTAAATCTGACTCAAAGATGTAATTGTTTCAACGCATACCTATGACATTTATATTAACTAGCTTTCCCAGCGCAGAAAATTATCCCACGGGAACGTTCTGCCTGGGATTAAAAGTATCCTATGTGTAATCCAGGTTATACACTATCTGTGTGCCGAATTTCAACAAAATCCCTTTAGCCGTTCTTGGATGATTAAGTAATAAACATCAAAAAATCCAAACTTTCACATTTACAATATTAGCACGATAGTAGGATAGCTATCATTACTCTAAATCGAATCATTACACGAATCTAAATTATCTATCCGTTAGTACCTGAACGGTATTGATCCGACGAATTGCGTTCAATTGTGCAGCTCACGGGACGAAGTCGACCGGTGTCAATGACTGTTTAGCTGCCAATCACACGACACAGCTACTAATGAAGTAATTACACGCTAACGAGATACGTCTCAACATCCAACATCTCGTATTAATAACAAAACATAACATTACGCCTGTATTCCCCCAAGGGTAAGGCAGAGGTTAGCGACAGTATCACATTTTTCCAGTTATGTATAACGGACTATCCACCGGACCCAAATCTTGGGCTGCTACAAGGCAGTAAGTAGTATTAATAAATCTACAGGGTGGTATGATCGACGTGCAAACTGTAACCATGAATTCAGAACATTATTGTAGACCCTAGCGTAGGTTATCAAAACATAAAAACGGTTGTTTCATAGAAAATTGCAATACCCACGCGCTCAAAATATATGTGTGGAATGGCAATTTTTGAAGAGAAAACTTCTTTAGGCGCGTTGGGCATTTTTTTAGATGGGAAAAACAATTGAACTCGCGACACTGTTACCGACACCACTGACAACACGAACGTGCGAACGAACAACGTTGAACGTACGTTGAACGTTGTTTAATCTGACGATTCTAAAAATATTTCCTGAAGATTAAAAAAATACACATGTAATTGTTGAAGTTTTCACTTCTGTCGGCACGCCCGGAGTGCTACAGTTTTTTTTTACGGCTTAAACCATGAATTCAGTATCATCTACTGAATTCATGGTTACAGTTTGCGCGTCAATATCTCTGCCACCTTGTATATTTGTTCACCCATAATTCGATCCGCCTGCCATTCACAATTTCTAAGTTATCGTCACAAAATGTGGACCCAGTGAACTGAATAAAAATACGCTTGGATTTTCAAGTGTCTTCCACTCGGTTCTCAGGTTCCATTCTAACACACTGTGAAGCCAGACTTCAGCTGTAACACGATTTTTGTTCCTGAAAACTTTTAATTGACTCTTTTGATCGTTGAATTGCGCGTTTACACAAAACGACTTATGTAAATGTATGTAGATTGTAGATGGGGAATTTTCACTCAATGGATTGAATGAATCTATGGTACGGTTGTGTAATAAAACCATCACGCAGGCGTGTAGTAGCTTGGCTACAAATGACGTGACATTTGAATATGATCAGCTGTATGAAGCTCTTTGCTCGTCGTTCGTACATCGTTTGCCACGCCCGTGTCGTTTCCGTTTTATGAAGCGACGATTTAAAAAAATGCCTGTTCATTTATGCCGTGCCGCACTACGTCACACCAATCACTCATGCGTGCACAGATAAATACAAAACTAGTGATTGGAATCAAAAATTGTTCTATGATTTATTTCGTTACGCTATGGGTGGAATATTGTATCGAAAAAATGGTTTGTACTGGCGGCAGCCGATGCGGACGCCCCTTGGGGATAAAAATAGGGTACACTTTTCCGGCTATATCCTTTTGTTCCAAACAAAAACATTTTGTTTCATATAATAATTATGTTTTTTGTGGGTGTGAAATTCAATGAAAAAGCGTAATCAATTCGTCTAGCTACTTCGCTCATGGTTTTAACCGACGCGACGTGAATATTATTTTCAAATATTTACTCTCGTACATACAATAAAATATTACATATATTTTTTGTTAACAAAAACCATTTAACACGTCCACTGTCCACAAAGTAGACACAATAGTTAAATAATCAACCTGAACCATATGTGGTTCATGGGACGGAATGGTTTTTGTTTTGAGGTTGGGAAATCATCAAATAACTTCTCCTGCTTTGGGTGGAGCAGGAGGGCGGTGAAACTTTTACTGACTAAAACCCACCCGTGTTCCCTCAGTTGCGTGTGTGCCAGGGGCCGCGGTATCTCTTTCGAACAACCCGCACCTCTGGCAGGACAACCCGACAGGTTAAGTGTCACTCTTCACATTAAAAGAACCATTAGGTACTCAGGGCCAACGCCCATCCATAGTCGTCTAACCATTTTTAATTTTCTTTACCTACGTCTGCGGCTATAATATTTAAAAGCAAACCCACAACTTGCTCAATACAATCGGGTTCATATATCACTCAAGACAAGAAATCAACTGTTTGTTAGTCTTAATCTATCACAACTGTCCCGTTCCACGACTTCAAGGTCAAGCGAAATGTCTTGCCGAAAGCGGCACGTAGCGCCACCTATTAACTCGGACATGAACACGAATATGATAAATCTACTTAACTCCAGACATGAGTCACGTTTCTTCAAATTCTCGATTTCCCCGATGAAACGGCAATTTGAAATATTATTACATTGATACTTTCACAAATGCCCTATTTTTTCATATAAATGTTCTGATAGAAGTCAGGGAAAGCGATTCTTCAGCAATTTGGCTTTTTGATAACTGTCATTCTTTATCAATCATATTTTATGGTGTCAATTTGATATGTTAAACAATACGGCTCGAATCCTTGGCTGTATATATCTACGTTGAAAGAATAAGTATCTCATCTGACTCGACTAATGCCTCTATTTTCGTCACAGGGTCGAAACGGCAAAGGTTCCATTTTCGTATGGGCCTCAGGAAATGGCGGACGAGAGCATGATAACTGCAACTGCGATGGCTATACCAACTCTATATGGACGCTATCAATCTCTTCGGCTACGGAGCGAGGAGAGGTGCCTTGGTACTCGGAAATGTGCAGCTCAACATTAGCAGCAACTTACAGCAGTGGAGCTATGAATGAGAAACAGGTAAGCTATCTTCAAGTTCCTTTTACACGTTGCTAGTTTCGTCTGGCATACAATAACATTTAAGCAACGAATGACTTGCATCGTCTAAAGACTGTTTAGGCGGTGCAACTTTTGGTGTTGCAAACAACTTTAGATCAGCAACCACTTTTTAAACATATAGTGTGCCACTGGCAATAAAGTCAGGCTCAAGACGGATGCCCTAAGGTAGACCGCCAAATTCTTTTCTCAGATCGTATTTTAATTAAAATATGATTCGCGACCGTAACAACTATGGCATTTCAATCTTCAACACAACCCCCTAAGTTCATTATCATCATCGTCATTTCAGCCGAAAGACGTCCACTGCTGGACATAGGCCACCCTCAGGCTCCTCCACTTCGACCGATCTTGTGCTTCCCACATCCAGCGGATTCCCGCGGCCTTCACAAGGTCATCGGTCCACCTTGTGGGAGGCCTTCCCACTCTACGTCTTCCGGTACGCGGTCGCCACTCCAGAACCTTTCGGCCCCATCGGCCATCTGTTCTACGAACAATATGCCTTGCCCACTGCCACTTAAGTTTGGCAATTCTTCGGGCTATATCAGTTGCCTTGGTTCTCCTGTGCATCTCTTCATTCCTGATTTGGTCACGTAGGAAAACTCCGAGCATAGACCTCTCCTAGCTCCTCTCTAAGTTCATTATAATCCCATTAAATGACTATTCCTTGAAAAAGTATATGAACTTAGAGAGTTGTACTGTTGATTTCAATTTTGTTCCACTTACAGCATGAGATTGCAAAAAGGTAAAAAAAAATTGGGGGTACTCTGGCGGATCCCCATTAAAGCCTTTACACTGTGCGATTTCATTGCCGTATGCCACAGGCAAGAAACTTTCAGCTTGTAAATCAGGCATTATTCTCATTATGGATGGATTTTCCTCCTTTTTAATGAAAAGGGAAAGAAAGGAATGGTTTTTGAGATTTTATCCTTGTCCCGTAATGATCGCATGTAAATAAGATGGTAGTTGTTTCCCTTCTCTTTAAAGTCCTAAGTAATCTCAAGAGCAGTTTGTTTATACAGATTTTGAGATTTTCCTCCAAATATTTTACCCGGTGGCAATCCTTTGTGAGCAAGATAAATAATCCAGCCTCATCTACTTAACTATTATTAGAAGTCAGTAGTAACTTCAGACAGGCGTTTCATTAAGACAAATCGATGAGAAACATCATTTATCAAAATTTGTACAGTCGTCTAGGTGGTAACAGAAATAGATAGGGTTATAACTTTTTGGTTTCGTGTACCTAAATCTATCAGTAAAGTCAGTTCGATAGCTGGTTACGAGTCTACTTAGCTAAGTAAGCGTTTCATGCAAAAATTTATCTTATTCTTGCTTGTATAACTAGCGACTTGCCCCAACGTGGCACGGGTTTTACGACTTCACAAAACATAGAGATTTCTTTATTTTAAGTCAGTTAAATATTAATGTTTTGTACACATAAACCTTTTGGAATAAATTTTGTAAATGATGGCGAAAACTGCATCCAAATCTGTTGTGAGTTTAGAAGATACGACGAACGTGAGGAAAGCAATTCGTTCGAATATGAACATTCGAATGATGTAAATAATGTTCTTATTCGAATGTAAGAATGTAGATCAGTGATGGCCCAGTGGTAACGGCCGCGACTTGTAGGTCGTAGGGCTCGTTTGGCTTGAACCCAGACAGGCCCTTTCTTCATATCAGCCAAAAGACGTCCACTGCTGGACATAAGCCTCCCCCAAAAGGGGGGATTTGCCATAATCGCCACGCTTGGCAGGCGGGTTGGCGATCGCAGTATGGTGGTCAAATGCATAGAGAACGCTGCTGCCCATTCTCTAGTAACTCCCTTAGTCGCCTTCTACGACACCCACGGGAAGAAATGGGTTGGTGCTATTCTTTTACGTCCGGCACCACACGGAACAGGTCCTTTACTTAGTGTTATTATTTCATCACCGCTGCTCTTAAAACGGTGAAGGAAAACATCGTGAGGAATCGGCATGTCCTGGAACCAAAAATTCGAAGACATACCAACACGCACTGGGCCCGCATAGTGCATTAAGGCCCGCTCCCTCTCACAGAGACGAAGCCTGTGTCCCAGCAGTGGGAACAATAAAGGCTGATTATGAATCGAATGTAACGCTAACTATACTTAACACAATAAAGTCGAGTGCGGTCTGTAAATTTTTCCCTTAGTATTTTCAACGGGATTCAGTTTAGGATTCTGGAAATACACCAGCGAATAAAACAACGACATAAATTACTCCGTCGTATAAAATTAAATTGGTCCCAGAAATAGCATTTCTCGTTTGCAAGATTTAATTTCTACCAAATAAGAAGTCTTAAAGTTCAGTAGCGTTAAACATTTCGTTTGATCTCTGTTAAACTGACATCCAACTTGGGATGTCCAAGATCAATGACACGTTTTCTATTTTCAGAATGTTTTTATTATACTTTGTTATGACTACTCGTCCTAAGCCAAATGTATTTTGTTTTCTTTGATTCGTATTCATAATCTGAAAGCTTAACTATTATTTACACCACACGTAAAAGTAGGTGTAAAAATGTTTTTACTAGCAGCAACACGGAATCACGGAATGTATTCATTCACTCTCTCGGATTTCGAAAAGAGACTCGCTATTATTATCTTTTTACCGAGGGTTTTACCTTTTTACGTATTTCGGCCCTCGATCCCACTTAGCCTGCGTTTGCACGGACATGAAAATATCGCGGCGATTATTTTTCCCGCACTGGATTTTCAACGCACTGCTTAGCGCCGAGACTTGAAAATACAACAGTGTGTTTTTTCGACGCACTGGAATGCACTCTGTTGGTTTTGCAATGCTCGTCTCAACAACAAAAGTTGAAAATCCAGTGAGCGATAGAATCTCGTCGAAACTTTTACGTCCGTGCTTACGTAGGCTTACACTGAAAGTAATCCAGCAGTGTGGAAAAAAACTGTGATTTTTCCACGCACAAGGTTACACTCTGTTGGATTTTGAATGCTCAGCTCAACACCGTGAGCTGAAAATCCAGTGCGCGATAAATTCCCGTGGCGACATTTTTCGGTACGTGCTAACGTAGACTTACCCTAAAAGTAGTTACGTTCGACCCTACAGGGCTTTACACAGAATACCTTTGCCCTTTCAACACAGGCCGAGGTAAATAAAATTATGTCATTTCAATGTAAATTATAAGGCCGTTCTCCTAAATTCTACGCGTAGGATGCCTGTGAACTGTTGTGTCCGTACCTTCGCTACAATACAAGGGACGTGCCTACTCAATCAAAGTTCTATAAACTTTTGGGTCAAACGAAATTGTTCCGAATAGATAAACTATTGGGTTCCAATAGTAGCCGTTGATTATTCAACCGATATGTTAGGGCCTCATCAAGATAGAAGAAATTCCTGTAGAGTGATATAGAATAAGCTTATGCCCATGGCTCCGCCCGCGTGGATGTCGGTTTTCGCTTAAAAAAGTAGCCTATGTCCTTCTCCATGTCCCAGGCTATATTTTTGTCTAAATTTCATGACAATCGGTTCATCGGTTTAGGCCTGAAAACGTAACAGACAGACAGAGTTACTTTCGTATTTATAATATTAGTAGGGATACCTTGAAAGGTTCACCGACATGTATTATCAAAGAACTCAAAACAAACTATTCATGAAAGTGATTGTTTAGAACTTTAGAATGTTAGTCGTATTCAAATTTAAACCTTTTCAGGTTGGCATACTTAAAGAATTTGCATACTTGTTATATGTTATTATTATTATTACTTAAATCTTCTTAAATCTCCTTATTTACTTATAACACTGTATTATAATATCATATTTTGTTAAGTAAAACTTTCTGTTCTTCCGTGGGGTGGGGACCTGGTGATTTGTAATACAGGCATTTCGCCTAACTCAGACACCAGCTCCTCACATTGCTAAGAAAACAAATACTGAATATGTGAAACCTAGAATAAGTTTGTCATTGTGAGGAGAAATAAACAACTTATTATTATTATTATTATTATTATATGCAAATCCTTTTGTATTATTTCAAAGTAGAATAGAGCGAAATAATAATGACACAGTCGCTATGAAAAAAATTGAGGATTCTTTGTGAAAATTAGATGAAAAGCTTTTTAAGTTCCAGAGAGGTTTTATGCACTATCAATTGAATCGCTTTCATTTTGACTGTTTCACAACATTCATGGCGTTGTTAACGTCGCTAAGCAGACTATTTTTTCGAAAATATTAAAGAATTGATTAGATACCTTCAAAATGAATCAGATTCTGATTATTAGTGTGGTATGCCATTAGGGTGCTGAATATAGTAAACTATTCCTGTTTTGTTGCCAGTTCAATCTAAAAACATGTAGTTTAAAAAATAGAACGTATTTTTGCGTACAGACTTTGCAGCTCTTAAAACTATATACACCGAACAAAGTGTATAAGGATATATTTTATTCGGATTAAGTTAGTACGCCACAGTTGTTTGTGGTAGCGACAAAATTCGTATTCAAGTTGGTGTTATTTTTAATACAACCTGTATACTCCACATACAGCGAGATCGCTTTTTCCTTTTTCCTTCAATTCCTCTGGTAGGTATTGTTATGCTATTATTTATGAGATACACTTTATTTTTATTTTTTTCGGAAGTGGGAAGAGGATTCGATTTATGGTAAACGAAGATTCTGATAAAAATAGATATAAATCAAACTGTTGTTAGTTTGAGAACTTGTAGGGCTTCATCGTGATTGGAAGTTTTGATTTTCCCTTAGTAATTGAAATGGGAAACTTCTGTAGCAACAGTGATGGAATTTTAATTTACTGGGAATAGCAATGGGGATGTGATCGACCTAGTCATTCAAAACTTAATTTACTTTTCTTGGAAGCGATTTTAGAATAAGTAGAATATTATAAATAAAATAGTATAGGCAAAACAGTACCTTTCAGAGAAATCACGTCGATTGTGTTTTTAGCTGTTCTTTTTATATTATTGGGCAACCCGAAACCTATTAACAGAATGAAAAAAGAAATACAATTTCGATGACGTAAAAGCGTTTTAAATTGTTATATCAAAAACAAAGTAAGTGTCAGAATCTTCATGTAACGCCCCATCCTTACTGTCCAGGTAGTAACAACAGACCTGCACCACTCCTGTACGGCGGGACACACCGGCACATCGGCGTCTGCGCCGCTCGCCGCCGGTATCTGCGCACTCACCTTGCAAGCCAACAGGGACCTGACCTGGAGGGATATGCAGCATATTGGTATGTTTCATTGTATTATTTTACATGGTAGTCCAGCGTATACTACAGCCGGCCCACAACGGCCCCAGCGGAACACTGTTCAGCCGTGATGTGCACTTTGTTTTACTAGTTTATATAATAATATAATTTGTACTATTGAAGTGATCATAGAAAAGACTAGGATACAGTTAACGTAGGTCAGAAAGGCTTTCTACAGGGGAGAGGATGACCAGCGTTGGGTTGATAAGCAAACATTTTCATCACATATCAATGGTATGTGATGAAAATATTTGTTACCTTACCCACAACTTGATGTTGATGATGAACGATAGAATGAACAATAGATCTTTGTTGTGGTGTAAAATAAAGTATCCACAGGGTTAATTTTCAAATAACTACCAAATTTAAGGAAGTGGTACAGACACTGAACAACTTTCTTCATGGAATGGAAACAATATCATAGTCGCGAAAAAGTTGTCAACTGTCCCATACAGCACTTCAATACTTACTCGTACTAAATGTATGGGATGGCTAATTTTCTTTCGTGATTATGGTGGTGGTCCTATGGCAAAAATTGGCTAGTCTGATGCTCTGTATCACACCATTAAATTTGGCAGGTCTTTGAAAACTAAGCCTGTATAAATGAATAAGAACAGACTAGACTATAACAAATTGACAAATAAATGGAAAATAATTTGGTTTAATTAATTCAAATATTAGGGCATGTAAGGTATGACAAAAAACGCCATGCCAATGCTATAAACACTGGATAAATTCAACATTCTAGCTATAACAAGCAGACCCAATCTAGGTAAATTCTTGCATGCTTGTTTTGAAATACACGAAGGCCCCTAAGATAGCGTAGATACTAGCTCAGGAAACCCCACAGAGGATCTCTGCCTTTAATACCAAAACCCTGACTTGCCTGCCCAGGAACAGTTCCCGAGTTTCAATTATGTATGAATAGAACACTGTTCTATTGTATCTGAATCGACTAAAGTCCCTGACCGACCAAGATGGTCTTACCCTTACCGGCAGTGTCGATTTATTCTCTCAAGCTACCATCTCGCTAGGTACGTACGAACTATGGTCACTGCTATGTAAAGTCTATTAAAATCTTGGTTCCCAGTTGATTTTATTTCCACTTTTGTACTAGTGTTAAGTAAGAAGCCAGAAAATCTGACAACCAGTCTTGCCAAGTGATATCGTGTTTGGTTGTGGAGATTTGATAGGCAATCGCTTCATGTAAAATACTGGTATTCAGCTGCATCCGGTTAGACTGGAAGCTGACCCCAACATAGTTGAGAGAAGGCTAGGCAGATGATGAGTAAGTACCCATCATCATCAGCCTAGACCAGGGATGGCTAACATCGAAACCCCTACGAGTCATTTTTTCCCAAAAAATATTTAATATGGCATTGACGTACCAACAAATAATCTTGACTTAATGACTACTAGAAAAAACTAAATCATTATACCAACCGAAAGACGTCCACTGCTGGACACAAGCCTCCCCCAAAAGGGGAGGATTTGTCATAATCGCCACGCTTGGCAGGCGGGTTGGCGATCGCAGTATGGTGCGCAAATGCATCGAGAACGCTGCTGCCCATTCTCTAGTCCCTTAGTCACCTTCTACGACATCCACGGGAAGAAATGGGATGGTGCTATTCTTTTACGTCCAACACCACACGGAACAAAAAAAAAACTAAATACTTTCACAATAACAGGTACTCTTTATTTGCAAATAGAAATAGACTTGTGCTGTAATACAGTAATCAACGTCACACCACCTTATTTAATGAAAGAACAAATTAGTACAATTTCTAGTCTCAAACTTGAGCATTACGGACTAGGTAAACTTGCGCTCAGTCTAGTAAAATCTTATTTAAATGATAGACTGCAAAAAGTTCATATAAATGGAGTCAATTCACTTGGTTTAAAAATAAAAATGGGTGTTCCACAAGGCTCAATATTAGGTCCTTTCCTCTTTTTAGTATATATTAATGATCTACCCCATTTATTAAAAAAACAACCACAAATGGTGTTATTTGCTGACGATACATCCTTAATTTTTAAAATAAATAGACGTGCATCAAATCTTGACGACGTAAATAACGCCCTACTGCTGGTGCAAAATTGGTTCACTGCTAATAATTTAGTATTAAATGGGAAAAAAACTAAATGCATAAGATTTGCTTTCCAAATGTTAAAAGTACTGATTGTGACATAGTATTGAATAATGAGAAACTAGAATTCGTCGATAAAACTGTTTTCCTAGGGATCACGCTCGATTCAAAGCTACAGTGGAGTCCTCATTTAACAGCTCTTGCAGGACGGCTAAGTTCAGCAGCATATGCTGTAAGAAAAATCCGTCAATTCACTAATGTAGAAACCGCGAGGTTAGTCTATTTCAGTTACTTTCATAGTATCATGTCCTACGGTATTTTACTATGGGGACGGGCTGCAGATATTGAGTCTATTTTTATTCTGCAGAAAAGAGCCATCAGAGCAATATATGGCCTGCGTAGGCGAGATTCTCTAAGGGAACTTTTCAAAAATATTAATATCATGACGGTACCTTGTCAATATATCTATGAGAACATTATGTACGTCAGGAAAAATTTAAATCTTTTGAGTAAAAGAGGTGAAAGACACATCGTTGGGACTAGAAATAGGGACCAATTAGTTCAACCAGGCTTCAGACTGGCTAAAGTAGACTCATCCTTCATGGGGTACTGTTTAAAATGTTACAATAAAATACCTCCCCACATTCTCCAACTGAATGAAATGAAATTTAAATCTTGTATAAAACGCACACTATGCAGCCATGCTTATTATAAGTTGGGAGATTACATCGCTGATAAAAATGCTTGGCTAAACGCTGCTTGTCCAGCTCCACAAGGTAGGTTAAACCAAATTGATTAGCATTTGAAAACGTTGGAGCTGCTGAAGACTGTAAAAGACTAGATTAGATAGATCTTTGCATTGTATAAATTCAAACTTTTAGTATTGTATAATTGCATAGCATATGTGTGAGCAATATGTTCCTACTATAAAGCTACCATTTACAGGGTACGTCTTTCATTGACCTGAATGTGCCTTGGCAGCTAGGAGTATGTCATGCTCACTCAAATGTCTCGCTGGTGGTGGCGTGTGTGTTGGATCATTAAGTTCCCTTCAAAATGGTTGAGCTGAATGGTGCTGATCCACACGTCATGTTCGTGAACGGGCGCCGCCAGTAGGGACTGGTCATCTCCTAGCTCCCACGGCTTATTTTAATTTCTGAATTGTTATTTTATTTTTGTTTTAATTACGGACGCTTTAATGTGCACGTCTTTTTACATCGTTCTCACATTGATAATTTGAACATAATGTTGTAACCAACTTTTTGTAACATTACCATGATTTTAAAAGAGTGTCCATGGAGTTTCTTGCCCGTTCTTCTCCATAGGTACCTACGCTTTGGAATGGGCAATTAGCTTCATCTTTCTAACTCACCGACCTTGACAATTCAAAAGTGCCTGTAATTGGTTTATTTGAAATAAATGCTTTGAGTTTGAGTTTGAGTTTGAGTCTAGTATAAGTTTCATATATTGACATCTTGCAGAATGCAAGCTGAACTAGAATCACGTGACATAGGTACGGTTTCTGAAAGTGATGACTCTGGTTTAAGAAGATAAAATTATCATGCTCAGATTTCTATGTTTGTTACTGTGACATAAGCTACCGTGCCCAAATTATTTTGTTGCGTGCCACCAAAGGCACGCGTGCCATTGGCATTGGTTCGCTGTCCCTGGCCTAGACTTTTGTTTAGCCTAGTGTCAAATAAGTTGATTTCAGGGCACATACTTTTGCAAACCCATAAAAAATATGTGTGGTTCATCATATCAGCCGAAAGACGTCCACTGCTGGACTCAAGCCTCCCCCAAAAGGCAAGGATTTGCCTTGGCAGGCGGGTTGGCAAAATGCATAGAGAACGCTGCTGCCCATTCTCCAGTAAGTCCCTTAGTCGCCTTCTACGACATCCTGGGGAAGAAATGGGATGGTGCTATTCTTTTACGTCCGACACCACACGGAACATCATCTGTAGGTTAGGTACCTTTCTTTGTTATGACTTTTCGGTTATGTTAAGCTTTTGTTTCCAAAAGTACTGTCCTACTTGTTTACTTGTTCGTAAAATAATTCGCGAATGTTGGAAACTCAAGTATATAAACAATCAGCCTATAATGTTCCCACTGTTGGGATACATGCCTCCTCTCTTCGAGAGGGAGTGGGCTGTAATCCACCACGCAGGCCCGTAGTGCGGGCTGGTAGATGTCACATGTCTTCGAGTTTTTGATTCTAGGACATGTCAGTTTCCTCACTATGTTTTTTTTTACCGTTTTGAGAGCAGTGGTGATGAAATAATTTAGGTACACAAAGTAAACGCCCTGTCTGAATTCGAACCTAAGACATGTAACGTATTTAGGCAGTATATGCGCCCTCACGGCCTTAGTCCCCGTAGGAGACGCCCTGGGCATCGGGAATCCCAGGCTGATTCTCAGCCACCGTAGGCGCGGGCTTGCGGACGGCGAGTAATGGGTAGCTCGCTGTCCGGTAAGGACCAAGCCCGGGTCGACGGCGCGTTGTGTTCCACGCGCGCATAAAAGAGATATCAGCAGCAACTGATGGGGCCCGCAAAAGCCGATGCCTGTCAGGGGCGCGGGTTGTTCGAAAGAGATACCGCGGCCCCTGGCATATAGGCAACTGAGGGAACATGGGTGGGTTTTAGTCAGTAAAAGCCTGACACGCCCGCCTGCTCCACCCAGGAGAAGTTATTTGATGATTTCCCAACCAAAAACAAAAAAAGACCTGTAAGGTATTTCGGCACTAACGAGTCTTACTCGAGTGTGCTTGTACATTTATTCATTCGGTATTCTAGAAACTTGAAGGACAAAAGGTAGACAAGTTAAATGGTACTTTCAATGTAAATTGTCTTGATGTTCATAAAACCGAAGGTTACGACAAATAAATCTGCGATAAGGATGGCAGATTGAGTTATAAAAACGTAACACTCGATTTTTTCAAGCCATATTGACTCTCGGCTTTAAACCTAACAACCGACTTCACATAATCTTAAAGCCAATATACCGAAAGAGGCAATGAGCGTGTGCTTCACGTTTGATATTTTTTATTAAACCAAGCAAACCCAATAACGTGTTATGGTACAAATAATAAAAAATGAAGTATGTGGACGTAAAACCAATGATCTGTGCGGATTCCTAACCCGCCCCAGCAATAATTCTCGCGATCCTTTAGTTGGCAATTTTCTTTACGGCTTCCTGCGCTATTTTTTTTCGACCTTCGGATTCCGAGTGAGCACGACAAATAGCCCGATCCTTGTTACTATTACCATGACATCGTTAAATAAGAAACTATCAAATATTTCAGGCACTTAAAATAATATATAATTCTTTATTTTAGCGACGGTAGTCCAAAATAATGCCTGCATCGTTGGTTTAGGGGTCGCAAGAGCAATTGCAGACTGAGCATTAGTCCCTGGGTTCGACACCCGGGTCGAAGACAGTGTTATTAGTCATTTCCATTCGAATTTCCTGGTTGGTGTCTGGACTTATGACTCCATAATGCTAATTGGGTCGCTCTCCTTACATGAAGTGTATTCTCATCACCTCTGGCGAACCTCTTGGAGAATACAGGCATAATGATATCGTTATTTGCGTATTTAAATACATAGTAAAAATTAATTACATTGAAGTGTCTGTTTGTAATGTCAAAATGCAACGCATTTGAAAGTACACATTATAAATTACCACATAAAAAATAAATGTTGTATCTCTGTTTGTTCCGGCTTATCTCTGAAACGGCTGGACCGATTGTCACTAGCAGATAGCTGATGTTATGAGGAGGAACATAGGTGACTTTTTGTCCCGGTAGCACGTTCCCGCGGGATAATTTCCGAGATCCACACGGGCGAAGCCGCGGGCAGTAGCTAGTCATAAATAAATACATTCTAATAATAAAGTTTGCTGCCTATTTACATCCCATAAAAGGGACGGAATGTGTTCAGGAAATCCCAAATATATTTGATTAGTTTCTTTATAAAATGAAAGGTAGGAAAAGGTTACGTTACGAGATTGCTGAATTTTATTCAAATGTGACGTCAGAAGAGTTATTGACATGTTTTTCGAAATATGTATTGATATTTATATTTCACTAGCTGGTCTGATTGTCCTGATCACACAATAGTTCATTCACACACAAATCCTATTGAAAAAAGTGACGTGGATTTTTTACCGAATTTTCCCGACAATTTTCCGGGAAACATTCCAATTTTGATTTGATTGAACTATCAAAAACATTTAAAAATAAAAAATAGGCGAATCGGTCCACCCGTCCTCAAGAGAGGCACTTACCAACGAACATCATTTCATTGCTATTTGTGTATAGACGCCAGCATATCAAGCTACCCCAATGTCCCCAATCTGTCAAATTTCTGTGATAGATTTTCATCTTTACTACATAAGCGTAAGGTTCATGATCAATTGGGAAAATTTGACAGTTTTGGGTAGCTTGATGTGCTGGCGTCTGTACTAGCTTTTGCTAGTGACTTCACTCGCGTAGAGGTTGGAAATTATCCAAAGGGAACGTACCACCGGGATAAAGAGTGTCCTATATTTTAACCCAGGTAGTCCTATCTGTGTGTCAAACTTCATGCATTCAGCTGTATTTTCGTGATTGAGTAACAAACATCCCAACTGTCGTTCTGCGAAGCAGTAATGCTCGCGAAGAGGGAGGCGGCGCACGTGAGGGAGAGGCAGTATAATTCGCCGTCACGGCCTTAGTCGCCGCAAGAGATGCCCTGGGAGTCGGGAATCCCAGGCTGATTCCCGGCCACCATAGGCGCCGGCTTGCGGACGGCGAAAAATGGGTAGCTCGCTGTCCGGTAAGGACCAAGCCCGGGTCGACGGCGCGTTGTGTTCCACGCGCGCCTCAAAGTGATGTCAGTACCAACTGGTGGGGTCCGCAAGGGCCGATGCCTGCCAGGGGTGCGGGTTGTTGGAAAGAGATACCGTGGCCCCTGGCACACAGGCAACTGAGGGAACACGGGTGGGTTTTAGTCAAAAGTCTGGCTCGCCCTCCTGCTCCACCTAGAGCGGGAGAAGTTTTTTGATGATTTCACATCCAAAAAAAAAACATCCAATCTTTTACATTCATAATATTAGTAGGATAGATAGAAGATTTGACACTTCCGTGCAAAATTTTATGGTAGGTGGGTAAATAAATATCTGCAACGCACATTCACAAGTTTAATAATGTTGATTCAGATTTAATTCCACGTACCAAAGTAGAATCACTGAACCAAATTATTCCTATTAATGAAAATGTAAAATTTACACAGACAATACGTGCGTTTTGTGTGCTCCCTATATTCAAGCTTTATGTAACGCTAAACAATCATTTATGTATGAGGCTTTGTTTATAAGCTGATTTCAACGTTTTTTTTTTTCGTTGCTTTGAAGTATCTACTCCATTTAATTCTCCTTTCATCTGGATCATCCACATTTAGAGCCAAATTGTCTTGAGAATTCTGCCTAAACCGTTCAGTGTGTTAAGAACTTTTTTTTCGTAAGGCCTATTGAGTTAGTAAGTTTCTGAATGTCCACGGCAAGTTAGACTGAAGCGGGTATTTTACATAACGTAGTTTCCGAACTGCTTTTGTTTCGGAGATCTTTTTGCTCCCACACATTCTGTTACCTTAGTACATTTTCTATAACCATATCTATCTATGTTATGAATTAAAGTTGCTTTTCGTGTATGTCTGTGTGACCGCGTTGTTCTTCTTACTATGCAACGGCTTTGGATGTGGTTTTTACCATTATTTGGAGAATTTCTCCCGATAAATGAAAAATAAACAGATATTATGATCGATAGGTACAATGTATCAAGACTGTAAAAACAACTACAAAAATGGGGATTGAAATGAAAATGAAAATGAAAGTGGAAATTGAATTCTAAAAATAAAAATTAAATTGAAAGGCTGCCATAGCACTTTAATAGAACCATCTACTACAGTCACGTTCCGCTGTCGTGTCACGCCGGTCTGCGAAAGCTTTAAGTTTATGTGTACATTAAATTAACATATAATAAAGAAATATCGGTGTTTTATCAACTCGTGAAAACCGCGCGAAGCAAAGGTGGCTCACTAGTATTAAATACTCAGAATTCTGAGTAACTATTTAATTAATATACAAACAGTTCCAACTAAATCTTGTTCTGCAACTGGCTTAAAATTAACCACAACTATAAGATAGTGTTAGGTAGTATGTAGGATACTTAGAAACAATCGATAACGTTATCATTCGGCACAGGACCAACAGCACACTCTTGATGACCTATTTATGGAAGGGTACTAAGCTGATTGGTAAACTTAGACTATTGGACGCGTATACCGTATAATCAGTCTTATCTGGTCCTTACACTTAGTCTAAACAGTATTAAACTAATAATATACCAATGGAACAAACAAAGCGACTTAGAATCTGTGACTTGCAAGTTACCAGAATAGGTTCGATCTAGTTTCGGAATTGTTTGGATACATCGTTTTTTTGAATTTGTATCTTGGCAAATAAGATTTATTTGATATTCTAGGCAGTAGTTATGTGCCATTTATTCTATGCTTTTATGCATCATAGGTCCAAGTTTTTAAATACAGTTATAATGAAAGCAAGAATGCCTGCTAGTAAAGGTCCGAGTGCCTTTAAAGATTTCTGAAGAACAGTATTATATTTTTTTCTACCTGGGTGTTGCTCTATTGCGATACTTTTCCCTACTTTATTTTTGACTAAATCGAAGGTTACCTATTTCCATCTTATATTTCTATCTTTCCTAAGGGGCTTGTGGCTAAGTAATATTAGCCGTACAGATCGATCGATCAGGTTAAGCTAAGCTTGCCGCGGTTGGTCCGTGGATGGGTGACCATTTTAACATACCAAGACCTCTCCGTGCCTCGGAAAGCACGTTAAGCCGTTGGTCCCGGCTGTCATTTGTAGATCTTTGGCAGTCGTTACGGGTCGTCAGAAGCCCGAAAGTCTGACACCCAGTCTTTCCAAGGGGTATCGTGTTACCCAGTAACTGGGTTGTGGAGGTCAGATAGGCAGTCGCTCCATGTAAAATACTGGTATTCAGCTGCATCCGGTTAGACTGGAAGCTGACCCCAACATGGTTGGGAAAAAGGCTAGGCAGACGATTATGATGATGATTTCTATCTTTCCTAACATTACTTAAATAGTTCTTGTACATAGTATAGTTTTATAGCTGGGCATCGGTCTCTATTTTCTTGTGCCAATTCCCACGCTCCTGTGCCAGCCTCATCCAAGTTTTGTCCACGATGGAAACAATGTCGTCCGGCTATCTTGTCGCTGAATAACCGACATCTCCACGCCATTTCCATCCTTATTCGCTACTCAGTCAATTATCTATCTTCACTGCGCCTTGCCAAGTCCTCCAACTCCATTTGAGTTCAATAATACGCTTTCCGATATCGAAGACTTTCGTATGTCCACGTTATAATATTCTTTTTATTTCATATTTTTATTTTACACCTCCATAGAGATACTTTCTTACCATATTTTTTTTGTTAACCACCTACAGCAACAATAAATAATATTCTATTCTTAAGGGGAACCTAGTCGCGGGCTCGAACTCACTGATGGGCTTGGCTAAAAAGCACGCTGTCTCACCAGGCATCGCGTCCGACAGAGGTAGTATCAGTAGTGAGCAGATAGAAGCTAGTCTACACGCACAACATTATTGAGTGAGATACAGGATCATTTATAGTAAAACAGGCGCGTAAAAAATTAACAACAGGCCTTCGGAAGATCGGGTTTTATGAAAAAACCACTGCATAAATCAATGACCAATAAAGTTTATTGAATTTTTAGATATTTGAGCTCTGTCGGTACCGACTTGGTTTTTCAGATTTTACAATTCTTTTTTTACCTAAACACGCCCAAAGTTAGGTTAAATTAGCAAGAAAAACGAATCTTTGTTGGCTCCTAACTTTTTAATGGTTTTTTATTGTAGTATTCTGTTTCCGTACAGACAATATTAATAATGAGACAAAACCATACTACGCTTAATTTGTGATGTACATTGTCGAACAGTGGAGTAATACACTCCCGAAGTTTGTATGGGAAAAATGTGGACTAGGTTCGCCTTAAGTACTACCACCCAAACAGGCACCAAATAAAAATTCCCTTCTTTTCTCAACAGTGGTTCGCACAGCTCGCCCCGAACGTCTCAGCATCGGCGGTGAGTGGCGAGTGAACGGAGTCGGACGCAACGTCTCGCATTCTTTCGGCTACGGGCTACTTGATGCCACTGGCATGGTGCGACTGGCCAAGACTTGGCGCACTGTGCCGCCACAGAGGAGGTGCGAACTTGCGGCGCCAAGACCACAACGACCAGTACCGCCACGGGCATCTGTTACACTGCAGGTTAGTTTCTTGTAGACTGTGGTGTGTGCTATTAGGCTAAGGATTGCTGGACATTACTGGCATGGTTTGCCGCCAAGAGCGTATGTACCACTGCAGATAAGATCTCTAATCTATATAAAAATAAAATAAAAATAAAAAGGTTCCTCTGCTGAGGGACTAGGATATCCTGCAAATTCCAGGTGACGCTGCAAAATTAATTCAAGGTGTGTTAATGTTCTCTAATAATATATTATTGAAGTAGCAGAATGCCAAATTTGACTAGTTCAGACCTGTGGAACATGCTCACATGCTTTCATCAGCTAAAAAAGAGCTGATACTCTTCATAGGGCTGAGCGGAAATTCTTGAATTTTCTTGAATCATAGCTAAGAACACTCTCGATCAAGTCACCTTTCAAACAAAGCAAAAAAAACTAAATCGGTTCAGCCGTGCTACGATGTCACCACACACGTTAAACTTAAAACACCCCTCTGTTTGCGAAGGGGTTTAAAAATAATCCTGGTTGCTTCGGGCTTTCTGTAGAATACTTTCTGTTCTTAGGGATATACCCTAACGCCGATTTAAAAATAAACTTTGGGACGACTGCATGGTAGATAGTTCAGCCAACCTACAACCCATAACAAAGGCGTTATGTAGATTCATGAATCTACATGTGCATAATATCCATTTAAAAACCAGTCGTACCACATAAATACAATCGATGGTGAGTGATCGGGCGCGAACTCGTGCCTTGAATGATGGCGGCACACAAATGTGGCTGACACCAAAGCCGCGGTGAGTAATGTGGGTAAAAGCGTCTGTCATATTACACGTTTAAATTAATGACACAACCAGATAAGCCAAATTAACTCCTGTGTAATACCATTTTATTCAAACCTCATAAAGATACGGCACTCGAGAAATTTTAATATAAACTCAAAACTTACTACATTTCCCAAGTTTAATTGCCCGATAAGGTCATAATAGAACGCTAAAGACTCGGAACTTTCGTAATAATTATTTTTAATTGCTTTTTAAACACTGAACATTGGCCATCATTAACAATTGCACTGAGAACTCGAAATAAGTGATTATACACTACGAAGCCTTTTAGTATCACTATCGGAGTTCGCCAGTTTATGTATGCTAATGGAGTCGGAAAAGCGTTCACACACATTACCATACATAACCATTCGCATCTGTGTGCGGCACATTCATTACACCAAGTCCACTGTCATATTAAATTCAGTAAATCAACGAATGTATGGGCGTCATTAAAATATCTAGTATTCCGACTAGTCTTGGGACAATTTAGTCCCAAATGTATCTTGGGCGAAATTCTCGTATGTTAGCAGTTACACGTCATTGTACGTTTATACGAGCGTATGCACGGAGCGAAATGTGTTTTCAGCTTATTGCATTTTAGCCCATCTCCCGAATGAAGTGATGTCTACAACCGAGCCAGCGAATGGAGTTTGTTTTTGATGTGAAAAAAATACAGAGCAGCTTTTATTGAAAATTCTGGGATTAATAAAATTAAAAAAATAATCTACACCACATTTACGTTGAAGCTTTTAAACCTCTGCTTTCTCACAAATATCCAATGGTATGTTGAAAATTGTGTAGACCGTTATAATTTCTGCTTTGTAAACAAAGAAAGTTTATAGAGGTACATAAAGCCAACGTCATATTTTACCAACCATGAATGCTAAGTTTATCCATCACCCATCTTTACGAATACGGACAAGGCAATTTTCATCACCATTCCCTTACTTCTTAAACTGTTGCCCATCCATCTAACGATCCATTCGTCTCCAGCTGGACGTGGGAGCGTGTCCAGGAGTCAACTATTTGGAACACGTGCAGGCACGCGTGTCGCTGTCTGCTGCAAGACGAGGAGACCTGCGTATTGTGCTGACCTCGCCTGCTGGGACAAAGGTCACTCTGCTTGCACCCAGGTATGTATAGTACGGTATAGTTTGTACGTAGACAGAGTATATAGCAATAGAAAAGTCACAAAATAATATTAATGAGACAAGACACTTATTACATCCAGCAGTAAGAGTTAACGTGACAGATATTTTTTTTCTCTATCTCATTCGTATATACCTACAAACTTTTTGTATAGCCCCAATTGTTAGCCAATAGGTCAGGAAAATACAGATGATATTTGAAATCACAATTATCATTCTTTGATAGGTGTATGAAATGGATTATCACATAATTTCTCAGACGTATAATATTGCCAACCAAGACAAAATCGCATGTGCTGAGCAAAAACAGTTTTCTTTTAAAGCTGTCTAAGTTAAGTCGAAACAAACAAGGCGTGTGTTTCAAAAACAGTGGAGGAAAAACATGAAAGTCCATTTCCAATAGGGTCTTACACTTTGAAACAAAATTATCATCGTAACTTCAAACAGTTGAAAATAATAACTAAGGGTGAAAAACCAACGCGCAAACACGCATTGACGCGTTTATTTTGTTCGTCGAACCGCCGACAGTATAGTAAGACGGGCTGGTGTCCGCTACTCCACGCCCATGCGCGAAATTTGCGTACGGGTGGGAAAATCGATCTTTTGACCCACCTGCGCCGACAGAGGTCGCTGTCTGGTTTTCCGAATAAATGTGTTACATAGGTATATACGCGACGATTGTATGTTCACGCCACCGTTCGCTTTGGTTTGCACACTGTTTAGAGTATGAATTTGTAGATATTAAAGATAAACGGGATATTTTTTGGACAGATAAAAGACACATAAAACTATTCCCTTTTGTTCGTCGATATCAAACATTCTTAAACCCTTTATCGTCACTTTCTGGGGTAACTACAGCACGTCTAACGCCTGTCCTTAAAACGAATTAATAACCAAAATGACACTAAAAGCACCTTGCATCACAAATCACGAAATACGTAATAAAATATTTAAAACATCTATCTGTCTCCGTCACCTTAGAACGATCGACAGTAACAGAACGATGTTGTCGATGTTTTAAATATTTTAAGGCCGCATGGAGGTATTCGCAAAATAATAGCATTGGAAATCTTGCTTCATCGTTTTTGCTTAAGCAATATGCAATTAATATGTACGATATTTAAGAATTCACTCTATAAATCATACACTTTAGAAACACGATTAGTTATTTGCTGTTTCCTCGATAGAAAAAAAAATCAAATTAATATCCTAGAAACAAAACAAACCCTCAGTGCGGCGCGTCATCAGTTTTTTTAACAATAACAAAACAACATGTTTTCTATAACGTATACATTCTACATTTTCAAAATGTGTAATTGTTTTAATAATACGAAGGAAATACCTAAATTTGCGCGCAAACTGCGCATAGAGACACCATGCTTCAATTAGCGCCAGAAGCTCGGTGCACCCTTAAACGTTAAACCAATTTTGTGATTTTTGTAGTACAAGCGAGCCTGAATGTCAAACAAAAGTACCTAAACCTCTTCATAAACGACTATAGCAACATTCGGTTTGTCCAGTTCGTTCTACGTAAGTGTCGTTGCTATATGTAGATCGCAGCTCCGACAGTAATTGGGGTATAATGGTTCCAGTACACAATGGCTCTCACGTTGGCAGCTTTACAACGGCCATTGAACGGGCAAGATATAGGCACATCTATGTAGAATTTACAAGGTGACTCTTTGAAATGGGAGTGTAAAGGCTTCTTCAGACAGGCGCGACGCGACACTTATAGAACAATTTCCATGAAGTGTTCATAGAAATTGTTCGATGAGAGTCGCGTTGCGCCTGTGTGAAGAAGCCTTTAGGCTAAAATGTCTGCGGAATTGAGAAAAGTGGTCGAGAACCTTATGCTCGATCATCAGGAAGATCTAAATTTAGACCTATTTTTTAAATTAATTTTATTTTGAAAAAACCGCGGCTATTCATATGCACACATAAAAATTGAATACAAAACCTACATTTTCAAGTTGGTTGAAAATAATAATTTGCGGAGTATGATTAATATTTCTTTGTGAATTTTATATGTAGGTATGACTTCACGTTTCCTTTGAAAGAATACGTTATAACGTAACGGAAGCAGCGAACAAAGCTAATATCTAAATAAAAGAACCTCTGAATTTGGAATTTCATTCGACTTTCCCAGTAAAACTATGTGCAGGATTGAATCCTTATATGAAGAAGTTACTTGGTGGGAAAATACTAACCGGTATTTCTGCCCAAAAGCTTAGTTTCAATTCCTGAGAAACCTTGTGGTTTTCTAAACACTGGGATTGCAGTCTAGTTTCCTCAATACCTCTTACTAACCTAGTTTCCATTTCGACCCTGTATTCTGTCTCTACAAGGTTATTTTTTTGACACCGTCCAAAAAAACAAAAAAAAATCGGACCTCCCATACAAAATCAATAGTCAGCTGATCGATTTTGTATGGGAGGTCGGATTTTTTTTTAATATTTCGACCCATGTTCCTTGGAGAAAGTTGTTCAATTTCACGGGTACTATCACCCTGAAAAATTTGGATGGTGACTAAAAAATCAGCCTGTATAATGTGTTTAAAAGCTAGTTTAGTACTAAAGTTAAACGTTTATCGAGTTCCACCAGAACCGGTTTGTCAAAGCATGAAACGATCTTTGTATTGGATGCTGTTTTAGTAGTTCCAATATCAAATAATTTCTGGGAACGAAAGTAATTTATCAAGATGATGATGAGCATTACTTTTTATTTTATTCAATACTTGCTTTTGATAGCGGGTTCGGGCGCGTGGAGGTCGAAAATTACGCCACGGGAACATACTACCGGGATAAAAAGTCCTCCTCCTATCTGTTTATCCAGGTTATTAACTACCTGTGTGACGAATTTCATTCAAAGTCGTTCAGCCATTTTTGCGAGTAATAAAAGTCTTAACATACAAACTTTCACCATTGTAATATTAGTCCACACATTGCTCATAAAAATTTTATTCAAATAACCAAAACCAAAAAATACTAAAAATTATTCTAAAACTATCTAGAGTTAACCTACTGTTTAAACATTCACTACACTCTCAAAGCTAATGCACGACGATATGATGTGCTGTGACATGGAACAACGTGACCGCAAATACAAAACGCGCCATCTATTCAGTTTAAAATAGACGTGATAATGTTTTGCTATGTCCATCATTGTTTACCTTTCTAGTTTTCAATACACGACCTTATATGCTCGTAAAAGACGTTATTGATCATTCTATTCTTGCCTGAGCAACCGGCAGCAAGTTCGTCATGCTCCCGTAGATGTCACTATACTTGCGGTAGCGTTGGGGATCGGGCTACCTCTTTCCCTCAAATATGGCAAGGGGGTAATGGCTGATTTTTGCGTTATGCTCGTGAACGGGTGCTGCTTGTGATGACTGGTCGTCTAGCGGACCATGATTTCGTTATTGTTGCTAATAATTACCTACTTGTTTATTTATTTTACTTTGATGGTCCTAGGTTATCATTTGTAAACATAATCCAGCATTGCATATGTAAGCTTCCACGCCATTTATACCAGGAGGCTATTATTTTTGTAGTATGATTTATTTACTTTTTTATTTTTTTGTGCTTGAATTAAGTTTTCATTTTGTTTGTTGGTATATTGGCATGGCTAGCTGACATATGAAAAATTATTTAAGTTCTGCGTCTCGTAATGTTGATTACATTGCCTACCTATGTATAGAATCAAATCTATCTAACTAACAGACAGCTGTGCTGCTGGGGAGTTTGTTGCGCCGCTTCTTCTTCCCAACTAAAGCACTAGGAAGTGGTGAAGGGCGGGCGTTTTGGGGGACTGTCTTATGTAATTTTGACATTCGAAAAGTGCTGACTCTCAGCCTAATTTGAATAAATGACTTTTGATTTTGATTGAAGCTAAAATATAAGCTAAATGAAAAATATTACAATGTTTATTCTGTAGAAAACATAAAGTTTTTTTTTTAGCATACTTGCTTATAGCAATGTTTTTTCAAAGTCAGTTACCCGCTTGTTAATGTGTGAGCACATTAGTTAACACGGGGCTATTTTACCCACACCGATCGGTTTCGACTTGTCTTTATTAGAAACCTGCGTCTTTATGCAAGTACCCTTACACTGGAAACGACACTAATTATTTTCATTTGCTCAATTAGTCAAAAATATTCCATTTCTGTTCCCAACAAAGCACGTTGAGGCTGCACGATTAATCATGTACAGTGTGTTGTTAGTTGTTCACTTTATTAAAGCCGACACAAGACGCTAACTAGCGCTCGCACTGGGTGTAATTAGACGGTTAATTTTCCGGCAGGCCGCACGACTCGTCTCGCGCCGGCTTTAACTCGTGGCCTTTCATGTCCGTGCACATGTGGGGCGAGTCGCCGCTGGGCTTCTGGCGGCTAGAAGTCACCAACGAGGGACGATATATGGGTAAGTGAAATTACATAATACAGGGTGAATGTTTTTAATGGGGACGAAATTGGACATGGGAAATATTTCACTAACTCAATCATCATGCTAACCTTTGATTTAAATATACATCCTGTAAAGATACGTACATTAATTAATCTTAAATAACAGAAACTCTGACTGTAATCCGCAAAGTTTTTATGACCGCATTTATAACGAATGGCTTGTCACAAAAGTCGGTGGTCTGGAAATTTTAAAGGCCCGAGGAAGGCTTAAGACGACAACTCAAGAGATTGTTTATTCAGCTTAGCTACTTATCATTCTATTGAGCGAAAAGATTTTCACTAATCCTCGGTAGCCGGAACACAAATAAAATGTGAATCAATATCTGTTTGTTCAATTCCACGTCATAGGGCGAGCGACGTTGCAAGATTGGTCTTTAACTTTATATGGAACTAGCACGCCTGCAGCTAAAAACGATCCCATACCATTCCGGAATCCAATCATACGCAACAAGGGCAACGCGACGCGGCCCATAGTGGTGCAGGCGGGCCGCAAAAACAACAGAGGGAAGCCCGTGCCGATCGTTCCTACGTACACCGTGGGGCTGGTGAAGCGGAAAAAGAATAAGAATTCGAAGAATCCGAACAGGAATTCGCAGAAAAAACAAAGTCGGCCGGCGACGCGCTCGCCAATAGAGAGCACGACGGCTCGGGTGACGACGTCGACCGGCGCCGACCTGAGCCTCAACCTGCGCGCCGAGCTGGGCGACCCGCTGGCGGACGCGCGCGGCCGCAAGATGTCGCGCCTGTTCGAGCAGTACCCCAAGATCCAGCGCATCTACCCCGCGCCGCTGCAGGCCCACGGTACCGCCACATGCATGTCGTGTCCGTGTTTGCCCGACAGTTTGTTTTCGCCGCCTAGTTTGAGCCTGCACGTCAATTATCTCTGTTCCAGACTCGCCGCCCTTTGCATGTCTCGTGTTTTTGCATTGTTTTCATTTTTATTTTTTAGCGGAACTTTGTTTATTGAAACAGTTTCGGTTTGAATGGTTTGTTTTTATCAATTAAGTTATTATCTGTCTTTTTCATGAAGTAGACAGCTTCGTTTGTGTGAATTATTTTTACTTTTTTTACTGTTGTAGTCGTTAAAGTCCATCATGCCCAATTTTCTTTTGCCAGTATCGTATTCACGCTTTGTGTATAACTGCGTTATAACAACAACTAGAGCTTGAATTGTAGAAAATTACCAGTAGGTACTGAAACGTTATCCAAAATTTCTTAGTATTAAAATGACATAATTTCTGCAGCGGGTCCGCTGACCCAATGGGAGCTGATATTCTACGGTACGGAAACGCCTCCTCAAGAGTATGACGCGTCTCCTGAGACGAACTCACTGAATGGCGGAGCGGCAGCGGGTGGAGTTTTGATATCTCCCGAGGTACCGTCTGGTGGAGGAGGCGTGACGTCATGGAGTGGAGCGAGCGAGCCCGCTGAGTCTGCGGAAGAAGTGCGACAGAATGCGCTCGACGACGACCTTACGCTCGTCTGGCATTCGCACACGGTGAGTCTGAACTCTCTGTTTGCTGTTTATTCTGTGCAAACAAATCCTTTAATAATATTTTGTTTCTTCTGTTTGAGTGAAATATGGGAACAAAGTTTGTTTCGGAGCTACAGTAGCGTATTTTGCAGTACACAATAGAAATTACAAATTCGTTTATATAGGTGTAAATGTATATGTATATAAATTCGGATGCTAGGACCAATTATTATGAAAGACTAGCTTTGACTAGCTTTTAACAACAGCTTCGCTCGCATGGAGGTTGGAAATGATCCCAAATAGCACAAAATAGCTTTATTATGGATGGATTACAGAATTAGCATATTCTTAAAGCTTATAAGAAGTCTGAAATTGGGCATTATAAACTGCTATACAGCTCTTGTAATGCTAATTTGGGCCCCAAATTATACAGTCTTAAGTATTAAAATGGCATTTTAGCAGCATTATATTGGTTGTCTACCGGAATGATAAACGCATTATAATGGGCTGTGAAAACAGGTTAAAGCAGTGCGCATATCGTCGGCTGTAATCTAACTTGGCGTAAGGGACATTTTGCTCAAAATGAGTTTAAAATGCAGTCCGATACAGATTTTTGCGCTCTTTCGAATGGTATATATAACATCGCTGTAGCTTGAAAAAAATGTCCGATACACCACAGAAAAATGACGTTCCTAAATCATTTTTTAAACAAAAACATGATGTATCGGACAAAAGTAAAATGCAATTGACGTATGTATTGGTAATAACACTAATAACTTATCACATTGGCGTAAAATACACAAAAACTTCCATATTCTAAAGCAACTGAAGACAAGTTATTACAAAGTGACAATGATGAAAGCACTCCTGATGAAGAAGAATAGATTTTTAATTATTTGGTTTAGTTTATTTGAGTAATGTCAATAGTTATTGAAAAATTATGGCTAAGCTGATACAACATTTTTTTTAAAGCAAAAATGTATTATAAAAAGTTAATATAAATGATTAATAATAAAAAAAGGTTTAATAATCATAATAATTTTGTTAAAATTAAAGTTATGGAAGTGTTTATGTTCGTATTTTCACAGAGTTAATTTTGAGTTTAAAAATATTATAATATTAATAAAAACACTTTGGTATTTTTATATTTTACTTCATTACCGTTTGTTTGTCTATATATTATTTACTAATAATACAACTTTAATTACCTGATAAAACACTTATGCCATTTTGATTGTATTTAACAGTGTTGATAGTTTTACGTCATTTGAAACTCGTATGCAAAAAAAAAATTAGGGCTTAGTGGACATTTGTAACTAATGCCTTAATGTTCAAGTAGATTATATCAAGTTTTAGAGGCCAAAAAGTTAGGTAGAACCACATAAACCACTTCAATATACCCTAAAAAATAAAAAAGTTATGATCACATTTCCAAAAAAAAAAGTTCTTTGGCTTTCCTGAAAAGTAGCAATTTGCCCCTTACGCCAAGTTAGATTACGGTCGACGATATCTTAAATGCGGCTCTTATACAGCTTGTACCATTACAAAGGCAATATAAAAACATTTTCAAATGTCATTTTGAATTTCTGTTAGTATTCATAAAATCTTGTGTAATAAGAACATGGTGTGTGATATTTTAAACAAAAAAATATTAGTGCTATGGAAGAAGTCCAAATTCTCTAATGAAGCTAGAAGAAAATTTCTGGTCACCCCTTTTCTATTATAACGATTCTGTGTTACTTGGGATTCCACGGGAATGTACTACCAGGATAATAGTATCCTATGTATTATAAAATATCTGTGTGCAAAATTTCATCCAAATCCGTTCTGCCATTTTTGAGTGATTTAGTAATAAACATCTAAACATACAAACTTTTACATATGTTATATTAGTAGGATTATCGCAAACAAACAAAATGAATCTACGAGTACTATCTAAATTCATATCTATATTTGTTATCGAGTTCCTACTGCAGACATAGGACCTATACACATATCCATTCAAATGATGGCACACAGCATTGTCCTCATATATTGTTATACCGTGTTTAAACATTTGGGCTTATGTCAATAACAAGACAATGGCGACGTGTGGTATTATTGTTTTAAACACCTGTGGGCCGCTGTGCAAACACCGGATTGAATTAGATGGGCTAAATATAAACTCCGTTCAATTAATGATTGGTAGCAAGACTCGAGGATTAAATCACCTTATTATTTTTAAGATCAATCTTTACTATGTTATAGAAGAAAGTCCATTACGGCTTTGGTATAAAAATGGAAATATAATTCTAAATATGAAATTTATATGTGTGCAAATAAAAATGGAATGCTGTTTGTTGGTAACCGCATTTCTTGAGAACGTCTGGACCGATTTGGCTACATTATTGCTATGAAATGTTCGTTATAGTCCGAATTACTTTTTATGAAAATAAAAATTGGACAAGTTGGCCGAAAAATTTGAAAAAAGACGACTGAAATGTCTTTTTTCTATGTGATTTTTGTATGATCTCAAGTCATGAACTTGTAAACTACGAGAAATAAAAGGAAAAGGTGCTCATTTTTAACCGTCTAAGAGTATTCAAACTAAAAATAAATGAGAATGTCTTTACACCACTTCAAACTGTTATCACAGACCGTTTACAATACAGTCAAATAAAATAAAATTTTATTCGCGAACAAAATGTGTCTCTTACAAAAAAGTACAGACAGTAAAAAAGCCATTTACACACGTTTGAACACAATACAAATCTTGCTATAGAAATAGCGAAAATAACAATGGTCAAAAATTGGCGTGAAAATGGGTCTGAATGGTGTCTTCATTTTTGGGTTAAGTAAAAGTCGAAGCTAAACACAATGCTTGCAATAATAGAATAGAAGGATCAATCAATCCTTCGCGTTTTCGAAATACCTAGACAGCAAAAAATGTCCAACACAACAGATGCGTGCCGTGCAACAGATCTTGAAAATAAGATGGAAATATATAATTATAGTATAATTATAATTATTAAAGCACCAACATTTTTTCATTGACAGCATACAAAAAACATTGCTTTGTTTTGTATGACACCAACAAAAACGCAATAGATATCTTTGAATACTCCAAATTGAAGGGGTTGTCGCTACTAGTATTAGGTTTCAATTTAGAAGCAATCATAATCAGTTTCTCAAATGCCCGTTTCTTCTGAATAAATCTTACCTTTAAAATTAGGTGAAGTGTTCTAAATATGATTCCTACTCCACAGTAGGAATCATATTTAGAACACTTCACCTTCTCACTTCACGGTGAGATTTTTACAAAATAGTACCACTGCTATTCTGCAAAAATCTCACCATGAAAAGTCAGGTAAAGCGAGTTTGAAGTGACCTATCAACAGTCTCAATCCCTAGCATCAGGTGAAATGACAGCTTACTTCAAACTCACTTCACCTATGTTTTTTACAGAATAGACCGGCTGATGGTTGGAATCAATAGTTCACTATAAGCTAACTTCACATAAGTCTTAGAAAAGGAAGGTATGACAATTTTACCGCTAATTCTGTGAGACAGAACCACAGAACATAACAGACATGTTGCGGCTAAGTCAAACCGCTGTACCGTGACTGTACATCGGCTCGGCTAATTGGCTAATGTATCCTTGCTGCGGGCGTTAGATTTGCTAATGCAGCACAGTGTGTTATCGGCCTAATTTAACGGTTGATTCTATTCGCCAATTAGTACTGCTGCTTCTACATTTTTAACATCAACAAGTTGATTGGACAACAAGCGGAATTAACGATGCGAAAAAGGCTTTTAACCGCTTCGAAAATTTGAGGGTTTTGATTGGCAAATATTTGAACATGCTGCGAATATAACATATACTCACAAACCAATTGTATTATATTGGGTGTAAAAAGACACTTAACGAAGCCGAGAGTCACTTGTACTTCCCCGTCAATATAATCATTACTTTTGTATCGGACCATACCTTGGAAACTTTTGGTTAAGGAGATATCGCAGGTTAAAATTCCAAGTTTGAATGAATTTTTTTTACAAAAAAATGTTTTTAATGATAAAACACAACTTTAAATACGCTCCCCCCCCCCACTGAGCTCCCTGTACCGATACATGCACCCACCGTTACATGCACCCATAAGCACAATGTTTTGCGTGTGTTAGATTACGCCAGCAAATTTTGACACAAAAAATTTAAGTCGTTTCCCCGCACTTATTTTGAGCAATGTTACATAGTTTGATGTACAGAAAGCGTAGTTGACGGCTATTTGATGTCTTTTTACACCGTGTATATTGTACATTATGTAGTTTCTAGTAAAAATCTACGACGTAAGTAACCAGATAGATCGAAGTTTTCGTATTTTATATTCCTGCCTATTTAACTTTAACATCCCATGCTTGCCTTCGTTGAATAATTCGCCGCAGAAACCAAGAATATATTAATGTAGTCATAGCTTTAGATGCTCCAATCATCTGTGACATAATAGTGCGTGGAGTTGACAGCTCCCTTTAACCGAAACACGTCATATTTAGAACCATAATAGGAAGCGCGAAGCCTGTTATTCCCTTGACACCTATTCAACAAACAGCAACGACTACGCTCTGTTCAAGTTCTTATCTGGGACTCTATTATAAATAGAGAAAGACCAAGATATGTAAAGATATAATATATGTGTGATAACCCGGCTGGACAGCAAAGACAGGGTTATTTTTTTCCTACGTAAATATATATGCATTTTTCTAGTCGGTGGCATGAAATCTAAGATGGAATTAAATTACTGTCCACAACTGCAGACTCTTTGGAAAGTGATCTTGATCTGAACTTCGTCACAATGTAAAAAAGAATGACAAAAAAAACACTAATCACGGCTCGCATCGTTCGTGAGGAAGTTCCTGTCTCTGGAGCCCTAAACATCGGTAGCTTGGACCCTGCTCCCGATACCGGCGAGCCACTACTGTTTTATACTTTTAAATGTTTTTTGTAATGTTACTTTTATAAAAATATTAAAAAATGTAGTTAATGATTATAGAAAATAAAAATAATAATAAAAAATTACTTTTTAACTGAGGTCGGGTTTCTTGTCATCTTTTTATTTTTATTTATTGCATGGAAGATTAGCAGAAAAAAATCAGTAGAACTAATAATAGAATAGTCCTGTGCTAAATCACAAACACATGTTAAAAGTAGCTTAAGAAAAAGGAGAGAAGCAATAAAATAACATAGAAATATATCTGAACATGAGGTCCAAGGTTCAATTTCCGGGTCGAGCAAAGTGTTATTGGGTTTTTCCATCTGGAATTTCACAGTAGCAAGCGAAACGTGGGTGTACTATAGGTATACCTAAGGCAAGCGGCGCTAGGGTAAGGCAGAGGTATACCTCTGCCTTACCATTCGGGGATTCAGGTTTGAGATTATTTATTCTCATAAGAATACATTCATTCACTTACATGAGAATATTAATACTAGACATTAATTATTTTGTTGGGCGTATTGTAAAAAGTATAAATATTTTGGGGTATATTATGTATTTAATCATTAAATACAGCTACAACGTAATGGTTAGATGTTGCCAAAGGAAAACAGGTGCAAAATAAACTAATTTATTTACATTGACACGAAGCAATTTTCCGCTCATTTACTTGAGGTTATCTCCCTATTGTCTCTTACAGACTTACAGCCCCCAATGCCCCCCATCGGGAACGTTTCTTAATCGATAATTTATTTTTAGCTAATGTTCGCAAACTTGAAACAAATAAATCGTCTTCGATCATTAAAATATTCGATTACATTATTTCTTAAGCAGGTTTGGGATATTAAGACTCGAAGAAAAGATAAAAATAGAATTGAACTAGATCCCTTTTTTTACTTCATCCCTCAAACCCGAGAGAACTGCCTAAAGTCTTCAAAATAAAGAGATACTGAATTCCAATTTGAATAAAATATCGTCAAATAAATGAATTCGGTAAAAGATCTGAGACATCTTTGAAAAGAGATAGCGTGGTCTTTAGAGTCTCATGATCAATGCCACTATACCACACTAAAAATTATTTCTCTTATGATTTATTTCTACTTCGAAGATTAATAGCCCTAGATTATTTATGAGGTAGGAAAATTGCTGCGTTTCTATCTAGGCTAATATGCTCACGCGATTTAGAAATTTACGCCCCACGCTATTACAGAAAAACAAGTTTGAACTCATCAAGACATTGCCACCCTCTATCCTCGCGATAAAACCTGATGTATTTACTAAAATTCCTTCATATATTAGATGTACAGTTTTTACGTTATTTGATAAACGAGATACGATGATGAAATGAGAAACTTTATGGAGATTGTTGTTCCCTTTGAAAGCAATTTACTTGAACAAATGGTAGCAAGGACCAGACGAGTCTGAGTGAAAATGTTAAGAATTTAGCTCGTGTACACCCACTCATCTTGTGGAAATTTAGTTGCAGTGTAATTATTCTATTAATGTTTATGGTAATTTGTCAAGGATTTGTTTGCACAATGGTTATTATTTAATTTATTTTAAATAAATGAACAAAAGGGTGCATCCGAATAATTTGATTGTAGTGTCTTTTTTATTCACAATTAAACCAAAAACAATTTATATTAAGTGTGTGTATGATAACTTGATAAGTTATCGTGTGTGGTATAACATCAAAATAAGCACTATAAAAAAATACCACCATATATTCAACCCTTCAGGGAAAATAGGCATGATATTATGATATTTTTGTTTACGTTACAAAATATCCATTGTTTAGATCCGCAAATATTGGCTTCAATAAAGTATCTTTCCGTTCGACATAGATAGCTGGATCATGGTGAAAACTAATGAAGAATTCGGTAAAGTTTAATGTATGAAAAGTGTATGTTTTTAACAAAATGTAAAATCTTAAAGTTCGTTGGATTCGTATTTATTTTGTTATTAAAATCCTAACGTTTGAAGATTGTTATTTTGACCAACTTGATGTAGACCTAGTAATAAAATGATAATTTAAATCCTTCATTATTCCTTAAATATTTCATTAAAATTGTTTTACTTCGTAACGTTCGTTCTCAACTATATATTTTTAGTAATGTGATTTATTTTATATAAGCTAGCCGCTATCTTACTTCGTAGCGTATCTAATAGAATCTGATTTGTACTTATCTTATTTATCAAAGTATATCTTGTCAAAGAAACCGTATTTCTTATTTCGTCCATCAACTCCGAAAGAGACCGATTTTCTTTTTAGAACTAACGAGTTTATGTTTTTTACTAGATAAGCGAAGATAGTCCCCCCGAGACGGTGGATTCGGGCAGCGCGGGTCAGTACACGGGCAACGCGTCGGGTTGCGCCACGCACGCGCCACAGTCACTACACTGCCTAGGTTTGTGCCTATTCATCATCATGTTAATGTCAGCGGCCGACGCGTTGCGCTTACAATCCTCAAGTATCAGTACTCAACGCAGACAGCCCCATAGAGTAAGTAATCGCGATTGTGCACTAACTGCTAGCGGTAGGTTAGAGTTAAGAGTGTTGCGGCGCGCGTGGCTGGGGCAGCGGCCGGCGCGCGCGCCGTGCTTGCGGCGCGGGAGCTCTGTGTCGTCGCTGGCTCCCTAGTACCGCGCCTAACGCATTGTGATTTTAGTTAAATTTACCGGGTTTATATATAAGTACAAGCTGTTATTATTGATATGTTTGTTTTAAGTTACGGTTATGCTGCTGTCCGATCACAATGTGGGAAGTAGCGCTGTCGTATGTGTACTGATTTTGTCTGGCTCGACCGTTAATCCTAAAGGCTTGATATACTAATTTAAGTATAGTAAAACTTGCAATATTATAACAAAATAGGACACGTCGCTTCAAAAGTTTCGAAGAATAATAATATTACAGCTAAACCAACAAAAACAGCTGAAATGAGGCTTGGATCCGAGGAGATAAGTTTCCAAAGCAGCTTTGGCGGTAATCAAAGCCATACATACGGCTATAGAAACAGCTACATACGGCCATACAGCATTCATGGTATTGGGAGCTAGATTCATTGGGAATTCCATAATACCGGTTGGCTATTGGCTAGTCTTAATCCTTGCTTACTGATTATTTGAAGTCAGTCTATTTAATTCGCAGTTACTAATACTATTAGACGTCTCTTCAGCAATTCAGGTTTTAGGGTAGGTATTTTTGAATTGAGCATAGAGGTACTGCTTGACGTTTTCCGTCCTTCTCTCAACTGAGTAATGTTTTTCAATTGGTTTGGCCACCTTACTTAAATTCAGATAGATAATAGATACTTTTTAATGATATATTATTTTCTATAAGTACGTATTGTATATGCACTTCATCGTACGTATTTGCAGTGTTTGTGTGCTTTATTGCATACAATTCAAATCGTATCACTGCCAATTGCTTAAAACGTATTTCTGGAGTTGACGATTCCCCAACAAATTAACTTCGTGCGAGTTGCCCATAGAAAATAATACATTATTTCAAACTATCGATTCGCCCGATAGTAAATTCCTGCGAAACTACTAATACGCCTTCAATTCAAGTTCAATAAAGACATAATCCTTTTATTTTTCTGAAGTTTCGATCTTTATTCTAAACTGATATGCTCAGACAGCCAGACAAAATCGGTGTTCATACGGCCAAACTTATGTTAGAATATGTATCAATAGTTAGCGAATAATGCCGCGTCTCGTACCTACATACCTAGACTTCGTACTTAAGATTTACGTACTGTTCGTTAAGGATCTATTGTACCTACTAGTTACAGTTGCTGCTGTTAATATGTTAAGTCCAAACGTTTGAGAATACATGTTATCACAGCGTAGCATTTTATCAATAATTTTGGGTATAATAATAAAAACACTTAGCAAAATGAACTTGATAAGAATAAGAACCAGACGGAAAGACCAAAAATTCTGGGTGCTAAGAGCACCCAGAACTTTTGGTCTTCCGTACCTGGTTAAGGATACTTCCGATATTTTTCAAAAGTCGATAAATTCATTAAAGCACGATTTTTCAAAGCCTGTTTCAAGATCTGTATTCTAATTGGTGGATCGATACAACAACAGCTGTTCAAAGCATTTGACATGGTATTTGCCAACTAATAAAATGAATGCTTCCATAAAACGAGAAACGAGGGAAAGTTACATGGTTAATTTATATTTAGCGTAAACTTAAAAACTGGATATTGTTTTTTATGCGTCTGGACTTGATGTTTTAACAGTTCTCCCTAAAAAATGGGGCACTGACATCAGTTTTAAATGGACAGCAAAAATAAAATAAATGTAATTCTCTAGGTGTTACTATTTAAGTATGTTCATTTGTATAAAACGATCACTTTATTGGCAAAAATATTAATGAAGAGCTAGTGAACAAGTGCAATTACGTATAATAATGTATAATTACGATATCAAGTCGAGAACGTCCATTTTTCACGAGTAATTGCAAAGAGTAATTGAGTATGAGTGGACAATGTATAGAGTTTTCTTAAAATCAATATGGAAGGCTGTGATAACACCAAAACGTATAGTGGACTGCCGGGTCTAGTTCAAAATATATGAAAAAATAAAGCACTTCAGCTGCGACGCCGATTTACTGTGCTTTGTTTTTCATACATTCTCTGAGTAAACGTTTGGTGTGAAGGCAGCCTTACTATAATATCTAATATCTGTGGTGTTATAAACTCTAGCCCATTTAACGTTCCGTCAACTGTAGCATCTTTACTTTCCATGAGCAACTTTACCAGTGCGAAACTCTATTAAAATATCTCTCGATTTCTAAAAATTTGTTACAAATAATAAATTATTCTACTTCTCTATCGCTTCGATATTAAATGGCGGCAACAGAATTTTACTTATCGAGCGAAATTTAAGTACAGTACTCCTGGGTAAAGTTGCTATGGAAAGTAAAGATGCCACAGTTAACCGTAGGTACTTATTTTGCACTGTGAGCAAAATTTAACTCATTTTGATATTGCGTTTTTAAATTTGAATTACTCACAGTATATTTTTTGGGGTCTGAAATCAAGTAACATTTTTATTTTATTAGATTTCTTGCTGGTTCACTGTGCAACTCGTACTTTCATTGAAAACGTATTAGTCTACGTTAAACTATGAAAATGATACCAAATGTTAGCGCATTTACTATAACCCCTTCACATGTTTATAACATAATTTATTTATTAATGAATATATTTAGATATAATAAATTAATAGAATGAATTTATTTTAGAGTAAATCATCTTCTGATTTACTTTAGGCATCGTTCTGGCGATATTTTTCAATAAATTGTTGCTTAATTAATCATGCTGTAAATTTATTTGCAGCTAATTATATTTGGTTTATTCATCTATAAACTCATAAATATTTTGAAATAGTTACCTAATTAATGAAAAATACATGTCTATGTTTGTTGAAATGAAAAAATCGCCTTTACGTATGTTTGAACAGGAATACATATCTGTTATTATAAGTTTCGTGTTTAAATGGTCCTTATTCTCATCGACGTGTTTGTCGTAGCATAATTAGGACCCGTCACGCTACCAATCATGAGCGTTTTGACACGTCGGGAACATGATTGTGATTTCAGTCTAACATTGAATTTAATAAGCTATAGAGAAGCTGTACGTGTCGATGTTATTTGTGGGCTTTATACGAAAATTATTACTTACTCGGTTTTATGTAATTTATGTTTCCTTTGAATGCATTATATTAAAGCCGATTATCGCAATGAATTCCATTTTAATTTGTTTTCTTTTACTCTGTTCGTTTTTTTTTGTGGTTAGGCTACTTGTATAAAAATTCTGAGTCCGGTCAGCTTTGCATTCCCAGGGAAATATGCTACGATAAACACCACATAAAATGAATGTAGTTTTCATGTATTTGGACGTAACTTGTAGGTTTAACATAATTGCATATTGTGGTTGTGATCATAGCGAAGATTGCCAATCCATATAGCATAGAACAATATAACGGTAATTGTAAATAATAAGTAGGTATGTATCGATATAAATAAAATTTGGAGACTTGTACAAATTTGCTCACAAAACCTGTAAATTGAAAACGACTGAACGTTCATGATTTCTCATCGACTGGTAGTAAAATTATCGTAATTTTAATAAAATAGATAAGTATCTAGAATACTTCTCCATCATCACTTTTAACATTTCATTTTCTACAGATTCCAAGTCAAAAATAATGTTGGTTTACTGTTAACTATCGCTCGATGGACTAGAAATCATCAAAAAGGCTCATTTTTATAATAGTTGTGTAAAATGTAAAATTGTTCACCGATTTCGAGATTAAGTAGCAGCCCAATGAACTGTATCTATTAATGTAAATGTTGAAGCATAATTTGTATATATTGAATCTAATGTGAACGGGAAATAATAAAAACAATCTTTTATTACAAAATTAACTCAGGTTTTCATTTAACGTCGATACTGTATAGTATCTTGTCTCTGATGATAGTTATAAGCAGTTAGTCGCATTACGTGTTATAAGAAAACAAACTGTGTTTCATTAGATATATTTTGTTTATTTGTATTACATTTGTTTATTGCATGTTTCGCTTTGCCTAGACTAAGCTTGCTTTAATCAGTTAGCACCGCAAACCACGCTTAATTAATTTCACATGTCAATTTAGTTATGCACTGGCACAATTTTGTCAAAAGATCTTTTAATTTCTTCTCACCTCTCATTTTCGTCACATGAAATTAAACTTTATTTTTCTGTCTGATTTCATTTAATTTTGTGCACGTCTCTTTGCATGTTTACTTCTATTTTAACATTCGTTTGTTTTCATCAACTGTATGATTCGACAAAGTATGTATGACCAAAATTATTTGAGATCAGTGACAAGATTCTATGTTACCTTTCCTAAGTTTTCCGAAACTTGCTTCCCTCTCTGTGAACTGACATCGAGTCGCTCGGACGTACATCAGCATCATTTGGCAAGAGATCGCAAGCTGCATGGACGCTGGACAAGGTGCTGGGTGGTGACGGACTGTCGCTCTGTTGTTTCATGTAATTAAATACCTTTGTTCTCTTTCTTTCACTAGAGTGCGCGAAGGGCTTGCATTTGTACTCCGGTCGATGCTACAAACGTTGTCCAGACGGTACGTATGCCAGTGAGATTTCAATGGAAAGGAGCTCAAGAAGACGTAACCTAACTTATTATTCCGAGGGGGCCATAATGAAAAGACAGTACGGCGACGCCCCTAAGCAGACCGCGTTAGAAGCTTTAGATATGGAGTCTGCAGCTAACGGGAGCGTAGCCAAGTCCCCTCTCACGTGCCTCCTATGTCATTACACATGCGCCTCCTGCGTGGGCCCTCACAACAATCAATGTTTGACTTGTTTAGACGACGCTCAACTCTTCAACTTAACCGACACCGAACCTAAATTCTACTGTTACCAGAACACGGTACTGTCGCAAATAAAGGACGCTAATTGGCATTATAGGCTGAACGTTGCTCTTGTTGTCGTCTTGTTCGTAGTCAGTTCTGCATGTTTGTACTTTATGTTATCGTGTGTCGCGAAGAGGTACTGTTGCGGCGGATATTACAAACCAAATGTAGTCTATAATAAGTTGGCTGTAGATGATAAAATGCAGAGTGCGATGGAGGTCGAAGAAGAGATACATCAGGCTTTAAAGGATTTTAGCGAGAGCGAGTCAGATGACGACTTGAATTTATAGCCATTGTTAACATTCCAACATAAGTATTATGAACTCATCGAACATGTGACCGTTAGTGATTAGGCATTTCCAAAACAGATGCAGGGCTCGTGTTGTGATATTTATCATTCGGTTGTCACAATATTTTAGTTTGTAAAGAATGTTAGTATTAGTTCAATGAGATTTTAATTCGTACAAACATTGAGGTTAATTTGAAATTAATTCCAAAGAGCTGTTACAACTCTTGAACGTTATTCTAATTATGTTCCTTGAACTTTTCGGGTTTCTTTACGCGCAGATCGTTATGAATATTGGTTGTGTCTATTTTTTATTTTTATTTTTTTACAATAGACTTTTCTTTTTTTTATTAATTTAGAGTATGAAGTAAAATAGAGTATTATGAAACATTCCAAAAATAATGATAAAATCTTATGATCCTTAAAATTATTTTCGATCCCCATCGCCTTCGGACATTGGGGGCTTGGGGGCGCTATTATTATTACTAAAAGGGGCGACAATTCACCCCCCGTCAAGATGGCGTTATTTCGTAAATTGAAGTAATTTTATTTGCTCAAAATCTTACTTATTTCTCTTTATTTTCTTTTCTTACTTAGTTTTTAAGGCTTGAGATTCGCTCAAAGAGACTCAAAATAATTTTAATTTCGATGGTTTAGTTTTATATTTTCTTTTTATTAGTAAGATCGTCATAATAATCGCATAATATTAGCTTAGGTGTATTTGCTCAAGATGCCATTCTGTTTGTATGTGTACCAAGCCCATTTGGTACTGTGTAAATATTTGTATGTAAATAAATGAGTTCCTATTTTCTTATGCTGTTTTATTAAAATGCTTTCTACATCTTTTAATGCATGGGGAGTGGATGTTTTATTACCGTCGCTTAAAGTGAAGTTGGTAAATTAAGTATGAACAGATGAATATGAAGTAGGTAAACTACGTAGGTATTTGGATTTCAGAGTGTAGAAGAAAATTATTAATAGAAAATTGGTTCACCTCTACCTAAGACGGACGCCAGCATGGAGATATTATAGTGCACAAGTGTAGGTATGCGCAGACAAAGGTGCACACTCTCTTTCCCCACTCTCATAGTCCGATGGGACGCCAATCCGATGCCCCCGTGCATCGGGAAGCACGTTAAGCCGTCGTCGACCCTGCGCCTGTTCCCTACCGAAAGATAATAAGTATGTAATAAAACATCAATGTCCACACAAGCATAGAAAAAAACCTGCTCAAAAAATAACAATGCAAAAAGCAAAACGTAAGTTTTGTAAACGCCAGAAAGACCAAGGAATTCAAAAACTATGCCTGTTTTAGTTCAATACCAGTATCAAGTTCAATATCTAACTTTAAATTAGGGTGAGAAGCAGCACTTAATGAACGTCAAGATTACATATAATGAGGACTGCCTATGGCAGTCCCCGAAAACGCCCTCCCTTCACTACTTTCTAGTGCTTGGAAAAAGAAGTGGTACAACAAACTCCCCAGCAACTCAACTGTCACTTAAGGGGAACCTAGTCGCGGGCTCGAACTCACTGATGGGCCTGGCTAAAAAGCACGCTGTCTCACCAGGCATCGTGTCCGACAGAGGTAGTATCAGTGATGAGCAGTTAGATGCTAGTCTACACGCACAACATTATTGTGTGAGATGCAGGATCATTTATAGTACAACAGGCGCGTAAAAAATTAAGAACAGTCCTTCGGAAGATCGGGTTTTATGAAAAAACCACTACATAAATCAATGACCAATAAAATTTATTGAACTTTTCGATATTTGAGCTTTGTCGGTACTGACTTGGTTTTTCAGATTTTACACTTCTTTTATTACTAAAACACGCCCAAAGTTAGGTTAAATTAGCAAGAAAAACGAATCTTTGTTGGCTCCTAACTTTTTAATGGATTTTTATTTTAGTATTCTGTTTCCGTGCAGACAATATGAATAATGAGATAAAACCGTACCATGTTTAATTTTTGATGTACATTGTCCAACAGTGGAGTAATACATTCCCGAAGTTTGTATGGGAAAAATCTGGACTAGGTTCACCTTAAGATAAAAGATAAATAGTTTGTATCAACACACCATGATCACTAGGTATAATAACAACTCCTTACTATGAAAAAAATAAAACAACGCAACCAAGATGATATATATCCCACGGACTCACACCATTATTACGGAGATCCCTCGAAAATAAACGCGTCCGTCGAACGATCAATAAACCTAATGTATTGGGTAATATAAGCTCTCAGTGAGGTGCCAGTATCAAAACCAAGCTCCTCTATAACATGGAGACGGTACTTGTAACATCCACGATGATGCTTTTACGGTACTAACTACAAATATTGGGCTTCGGAATATGTCCTTGATGGTATTGGCTAGCAACAATAGGGAGCTAATCTATTTGCCTGATTAGCGAAGTGAAAAGGAGGGTTATGATTTTGACTGGTATGGGTGTATGTTCACCTGTTCCCTCATAATTTCTTAAATACTTACCATGATTTGACAAATGAGGTATCGATGGAAGTCGTATAGGCTACGTGGCCTCACATAAAATGAATATGACGCCCTATAGAAGACAGTCATCCCTGGTCGTATGCCACCTAAACATTACATTCTAACAGTACTAAGTGATCATAAGATTTAGGCAAAGTGGGATACGATCGGGGCTTTCATAGAATATTTTCTTGTTTCAAACTTTCTACAGTATGATTTTTCTGTGGTCGAGTTCAGCTTTTGAACTTATTTTTTATATTATATTATGAAGAGAGGAAGAAAGAAAGAAAAGAAAAAGTATTTATTGCGACTCCCACAGGAAGATCACAAATACTAAACTAAACACACAATCATACAAAAATGATAAAAAAACATATTTCTTGGAAGTAAAAAATTATTAAAAAATAAAACAGAAAGTCCTGCGCGAGGCCAAAAGGCTCCTACCTCAGCATGATGCTGCGACATTTAAAAAGTGTCGCAGCGCTGGTATTCTGATAGGGCCCGAGCGATGTGATGTCACGAGCAGTTACAGTTCATTAAAACTAATCAGTAATAAAGATAGATAAAATGTAATATGTTAGCGAATAAAACAAAATACCGTCAGCGCCAAACGTAACCTCATTAATTGTCAATGCCTTAAGTGTCTGAGGCACTCTGTGGCATCCCTGTGACAAGCAAAGGGTCGCAGGCGCCGACATTCAGCGAAAATAAATACAAAAAACATTACGGCTGTAGGTATATGGAGCAGTGCTGTAGAAGAAAGGTATATCTACCAATACGACAGCACGTCGTTGATTACACTTTAGCCCTGAGCTGACCTAGCGTACCCCGTGACACTGGTTTTGTTACCACTGCAAGCGGTAGAGACATAACTAGGCAGAACTTAAGATATAATTGGTTTTTGAAGAAGACTTTATTCACGAATATTAATAATAATGACATGAATAATCTTTTGCGTAAATAAATGAAAACCGAGATCTTATCCAGGTTTGGAATAAAGACTGAAACAAACTCAAAGGGGCCTCTTTGAAGTCTAGACAGTCTGGGGGCGTATTGCAAGTTAAAATGTAGGAAAAAAATAATTTCTGGCCGTACTGGTCATAGTAATAAGTCTGAGGAACCACTAACAATTAAATCATTGACTGGACAGGTACACTCAATCTGTGCGGTTCTTTTCTCAAAAAACCATAACAGACACACAATATACATGGTCTTCTCATGATTTGACCAACGTTATGTCCGGACTTTAAAAGAGACCTCTGAGTTTGTTTAGGTAGTCAGCTAGGAAAAGCTGTCCTCATCTAGCAAAAAATAAATAAAAATGATTGATGTGCAAAGGTGGTTGTATGTACTTACCTACTTACAGAAATAAAATCATTTATCATTTAATAAATAAAATCTAATGGTAAAATAGACATCAATAGGGACTACGTATTTTATTTCTATGATCACTGTTGAGAGACATCGAATAGATTTATTTTTGATGTAAAGGAAGTAAGTATCAAGAATGCAAATTATTCAAGTCTTTTCCAGTAAACAAACTACATCGATGCTTAACCCCCGTGCCGTTGTCACGAGGTGACTTGAGATTCATCCGAAAATACCAATAATTGCATAGAGGGGAGAAAAAATAATATCTTTTCATTTCACCCTCACACATCGCTTATGTCGTACTTATGTACCGATTCCCCACCGTCTAAGTTCAATAATACCGCCCATTGTGCGCGGTCCAATTTATTATTCCGCTTAAATGGATCGCATTTTCATTAAAATAAAAAAAAGAAACACTCGCCACGAGCAGTTCGTTTCTTTACTTCTTTTTAATGTTGTGAATTTCACAAACTTCCAACTTCCCCGACTTCGAACTTAATTTCGATCTAATGAGCCTTAATTTTCCATTCAAAAGTTCTGAACATTTTTTGTATCAGAAAGTATTGCCACTAATTGGATACAATCTCCCAGAAAGTTGATAACAGGAATAACATTGTGAGAAAAACGTGCGAACATTATACCGACGGCGTCGTAAATAATATAAAAGGAGATATAATTAGATCCGATCCTTCCACATCCCTTCCGTCTCATTTAATACCAATAATCGAATGAGGATTGGTTTCAAAGCTACCCTCGCGTTCTAAAAACGTGTCAACCGCGTGACCTAATTCTTTTTCGTCATATAAAATCATAGTAAGTGAGACGGGGCGGGTCGGTACATCACATCTCTCTCTATGATAACGTTAACAGGTCGTAAACTGTGTCTGTCTACTACGTTACGCCTCTACTGAGTTATAAAAACAAACCATGTGAACCTATCTTAAACCCTTTTATAGTCAGAGGCTTTTACACTTTTTATAGACTATTGACTGGTCGACTGGGAAAACTAAGCGAACGATCCAATCTCGGCTATCGAGATCTTTTCAAATACAACTGAAGTCTGCAAGTCAAAAGGGATAGTAGTTTACATACGAGATTCGTACTGGCATAGCGTTCCGGTTGTTTGTAAAAATGTTTTTTCTTTTCATACGTGCCTGCAGATGAACGCTTCGTTACACGTGGAATTTTTATTTTTAATAAAAAATACGAGTTGACTTACGGTATGCATTTCAAGTATGGAACTGCACAAAAAGAACTTCGATGAGTGATGATGCTGACGTCATCTAATGAAGGTACACTGGGCTAAAGGTCGGTAGCTAGTGATGGGTCGTTGACGGATTTTCCGTTAACGCAGCGTTAACGTTGATTTACGTTTATCAACGGCCCCTGGCACACAGGCAACTGAGGGAACACGGGTGGGTTTTAGTCAGTAAAAGTCTGACACGCCCTTCCGCTCCGCCCAGAGCGGGAGAAGTTATTTGATGATTTCCCACCCGAAAAAAAAAAAAAAAATAGTTAAATTCGTCAACGAGTTAACGTGCAACTATTGTCGACTTGTAACGTTAACCGCTCATTCATTGAACGGTTTTATTCAACGCTGCGACGTTCAATGATGCTTATATTGGTATAATTTTCTTAACAGAAATATTTCAAAAATCGACTCTTGCGTACGTTACTTAGAGTTAAAATTCTACGACATGACTGTCGCTCGGAATCTATGATGGTATTTTCAACGTAAGTTTTTTGCTCACTTCTTTAGGTACCTACGTTTGCAAATTTAGTTTGGTTGATTCTTAAACAGTTAACGTTAATACGTTGACAGGAGATCAGGATTCAACTGGTTCGTTGATTCAATGCCCATCGCTATCGGTAGCCTCCCAACTAATTTTGCTGCTAGACTATCCTTGTCACCACGGTACAAACTTGTACTCAGCTTATTATTTTTATTGCTGAATGGGCCTACTGTTGACCTCGAACACGCCTGATGGAAAGTATTTTAATATTATTGTATTCGTATTTAACCTATTTCCAGAAAACAAAATCATTTGTCATCATAATATTTACGTGGCATCATTTCCGATACAATGCAATCAATCGTATTCATTACAAAACAAAAAAATATAAATATCGAGTCATGTAAATAATTGAGTCAGCTCCCGCATTTCCGTAGTTCCATACAAAATATTATGTTTAAATAATCACATTAATGGGACTGGAAACAATAGGTCTCAATGTTGGTGGAAAACAAATGAATACTGAATTGTTGTTGAAACAATAGCTTTTGAAGCGAATGATTTTCGAGTGCAGTCATCTTCCTCGTCTCATTGATGGGTACATTACCAAGGGTTCCTGTATTTAACTAACCAAAAAAAAATGTCAAAAGGCTGAGGCTCCATGCGTGACGCCAACGTAATGTATTTTTTTTTTGCAAAGGCAACTATCCTGAGCTTTTGATTAATTTATGTCATTTCATTCTATTTGGGAAACTTACTGCTAACTTATAAGGTATACTTACCCTTATCCTTACTTCCTTACTAATATTATAAATGCGAAAGTAACTCTGTCTGTCTGTCTGTCTGCCGCCCTTTCACGCCAAAACTAAAGAACCGATCGTCATGAAATTAGGCAAAGATATGGAGAAGGACAAAGGCTACTTTTTTACGCGATAACCAACATCCACGCGGGCGGAGCCGCGGGCAACAGCTAGTACAGTAAAAATTTAAGGCAAGGCATTTACAAGTATCTACCAACCGTTTAATTTGCACTATCGATGAGTTTAAACACAAAAACTTAGGTACCTTTAACATAAATTAGGAAATAAATAGTAGGTATACGATCGAATAAAACAAAAGAAAAATTCTTACTTTTCCGTAAAGAAGATTTTTACCAGCAAATGCTTATTAAGCCGAGAACCAAACCAAACCGAATCCAATCCATGTTCACTAGGCAGTTTATTAAAATTGAACATTAAAATTGAGCAATTGAAACTGAATAAATATAATGTGGGAAACGAGTATTTTAAATTTTTAAATCGTTCGAATCCACGTTACGCAAAATTTTCAAAAATTCGCTCACCCTGCGCCTGTACAAAAAAATCGAATAAAATAATAACAAATTAAATCATGAAATCGGGATAACTCACACAAAATATCTTGTAATTATATTATAGGTTTAATTCATAAAATTGTTTTCGAAAATATGATTATTTCTAGTAAATATGATGACGTTTAATTGTCATCTTAAAATAGTGTTGAGACATTACAAATTAATATCGATAAAATAATAGTCAAGTGAGAGTCGTATGTAATGTTTTATCGTCGTTTATGAAGAAGTTTGTACAAAAAACATTTTTCTAAGGTTTTTAAAATCAGATTCATCCATATCAACTATGATATTTACTCTCCAACGACCTGTCTTCGCTACTATCATCCTACATTAATATCACACGGTAAACAATTTGTCCGCAGTGTGTAGCAACACAAGATTTTTTCTAGGATCGGTGATTTTATCATATTGGCTCTGAGTGAACAACTTTCAGTTTTGAATACCAAAAGTCACTGTCACTATACGATAAAATATTATAACGTGCTTGAAAAATAGCGCCGTGTGAAGGCAGTGGTTAAGCGCTAACAGTATAACTTGGTGCTCATGTTCCCAATCAAGTTCGTCAAAGACGTATCGTATCGTATCTATGCCATATACATGGATCTATGCCACTTTTGTCTTGGTAAATGGTCCAATGGGTCGGTAATCCGACAAGACCGGGGACGGATAAAAAATATATACAAATTTAATTTTGATGTCTTAAAATAATAGATTCGATAAATTATAGCTGGAGCAGTAGGTACGTCACTAGACAATAAAGTACGGCAATTGTTTCTTCATATTGCTTACAATATTTACGGTTCTTTATGAGCGGTGGCAAACATCAAAAACAAAAGAATTTGGTTACAGTAAGCGAAACCGTACGACGATTTTTAGCCGATTCTACTTTATAAAAATCTGAAATTCAGGATCTTTGAAAATTTTGCCACTAAAGAAGTTAAATAGTGGATGAAATTTGTAAGGAAATCTACCATTTTTGTCGCAGAGAAATACCGTCGGGCACACGGCTTGTCTATTAAATAATCATTTTTTTAAAGTTACTGATTACTAACGCTTAGCCTTAACCTCTGGGTCTGAGAAGCATGAATTCGGTTTTGAGATATTTATTTTCTCAAAGAACAAATAGCACAATGGTTTTTTTTTGTTTTGGATGGGAAATCATCAAATGATTTCTCCCGCTCTGGAAAGCGTGACAGACTTTTACAGTCTAAAACCCACCCGTGTTCCTCCAGTTCAAATTCAAATTCTCAAATTCACTGACAACTAACACTTGTGTTGGAAAGTCGCTGGTTGAAAGGTCTGGAAGCATGATTTCGGTTTAAAGACATTTATTTTCTCATAGAATGAATTGCACAAGGATTCTTATCACAATGGTGCAATTATTTATTTTCACCTTACTACCAAAATACCATGTGTATCTGTAACTATCTTTTGCTCGCGTCTTCGTTCGTGGAGGATTGGTGACGCGGGAGCAATTGACGTACAGTTGTCCGTGTGAGAAGCAGCTAGTCCTGAGGTCGGAACCCGTAGCAATCATAATAATAATAAAGCTGAAGAGGTTGTTTTTAGGGTTCCGAACCTCAAAAGGTAAAAAAGGAACCCTTCCCGTCTGTCCGTTTGTCTGTCCGTGTGTCACCTCCGGTTTTCTGAGGAACGGAATCAAGGTCCTGAGTCAACACGATAAAAAGATATGGGCAAATTTAAATTTTTGCGAAAACTTGTAAGCAAGTACCAAAATTTACCTTAATATTCTACTTTTTTTATTTTTCGGAATTTTCCCGTTACTTGTGCTGTAAGACCTTGCTTTTAGTCAAAGTTCACAATTCTAGGTCAACCGGAAGTACCCTATAGGTTTTGGGTCGAAAACCTATATGGTAGTTCCCGTTGACCTAGAATCACGAAATTAGGCAAAAAGTAAGATCTTACAGCACAAATAAAGTAAATTTTGATACTTACAAGTTTTCGCGAAAATATAAATTTGCCCATATCTATTTGGAACGAAGTTCCTTATCCCGCGTTACGTAAGGGGGGGGCTAGACGGAAAAAAATAAGACCAAAAGTTGTAACGACACTTTTAATTAAGACCAACAGTTGTAACGACACTTTTTGCTACATTGTTGTAAGCTGTGCGGCGTGCGTTGTGTGCGGCTGTGCGGCGTGCGTTGTGTGCGTGTTTCTCTGCAGACAGAGACACAGACAGAGTTGATTAACCGATTGACCGATTGGCCGATTGGTTGGCCGATTGGTTGGCCGATCGGTTGTCCGATTGATGGCCGATTGATTGGCCGATCGATTGGTCGATTGATTGACCAATTGATTGACCGAGTGATTGACTGATTGGTTGTCCGATTGGTTGGCTGATTGGTTGTCCGATTGGTTGACGGATTGATTGGCCGATTGATTGGCCGATTGATTGATCGATTTATTGACCGATTGATTGACCGATTGGTTGACCGATTGGTTGGCCGATTGGTTTGCCGATTGGTTGGCCGTTTGGTTGGCCGATTGGCTGGCCGATTGGTTGGCCAATTGGTTGGCCGATTGGTTGGCCGATTGGTTGGCCGATTGGTTGGCCGTTTGGTTGGCCGTTTGGTTGGCCGATTGGTTGGCCGATTGGTTGGCCGATTGGTTGGCCGATTGCTTGGCCGATTGGTTGGCCGATTGGTTGCCCGATTGTTTGGCCAATTGGTTGTCCGATTGGTTGGCCGATTGGTTGGCCGATCGATTGGCCGATTGATGGACCCATTGGTTGACCGACTGGTTGGCCGATTGGTTGGCCGATTGGTTGGCCGTTTGGTTGGCCGAATGGTTGGCCGATTGGTTGTCCGATTGGTTGGCCGATTGGTTGGCCGATCGATTGGCCGATTGATTGACCGATTGGTTGGCCGATTGGTTGGCCGATTGGTTGGCCGATTAGTTGGCTGATCGATTGGCCGATTGATTGACCGATTGGTTGACCGACTGGTTGGCCGATTGGTTGGCCGTTTGGTTGGCCGATTGGTTGGCTGATTGGTTGGCCGATTGGTTGACCGATTGATTGGCCGATTGATTGACCGATTGATAGACCGATTGGTTGACCGATTGGTTGGCTGATTCGTTGGCCGATTGGTTCGCCGATTGGTTGGCTGATTGATGGGCCGATTGATTGGCCGATTGATTGGCCGATTGATTGACTGATTGATTGGCCGATTGATGGCCGATTGATTGGCCGATTGGTTGACCGATTGGTTGGCCGATTGGTTGGCCAATTGGTTGGCCGATTGGTTGGCCGATTGATGGGCCCGATTGATTGGCCGATTGATTGGCCGATTGATTGGTCGATTGGTTGACCGATTTATTGACCGATTGATTGACCGATTGGTTTGCCGATTGGTTGGCTGATTGGTTGGCCGATTGGTTGGCCGATTGGTTGGCCGTTTGGTTGGCCGATTGGTTGGCCGATTGGTTGGCCGTTTGGTTGGCCGATTGGTTGGCCGATTGGTGGGCCGATTGGTTGGCCGATTTATCGATTGATCGATTGATCGATTGATTGAACTTATAAATTGAACTTATAAATAAATAACATTTTTTTGGACCTAAACTTGTACAAATCCCATAAACCTGCCAAACTGCGTGACAGTTTATTTAGAATTACTGTATTGTAGTCGTTTGATTTTTTTTTTTTTTTTTGGTGGGAAATCATCAAATAACTTCTCCCGCTCTGCGTGGAGCGGGAGAAGTGTCAGACTTTTACTGACTAAAACCCACCCGTGTTCCCTCAGTTGCCTGTGTGCCAGGGGCGGCGGTATCTCTTTCGAACGACTCGCGATGGTCATCGATATTCACCAATATCATCGGGCCGATAATAATTATATCGGTTTGTGTGTAGCTGCTAACTTATCGGAATCGGAAGGTAACTTACAGGATATGGAATCAATAAAAACAAATAAAAATTCTAAAATAAAAGTAGCCTAAGTTACTCCTTATTACATCCGCTACTTGCCAGTGAAAGTCCCGTCAAAAACGGTCCAGCCATTTCAGAGATTAGCGGGAACAAACAGACAGACAGACAGATAGATAAAAATGGTAAAAAATGTTATTTTGGTATACGTACCGTTTATATATTCATATGCATGTAGCAAAAACCGGTTATTTTAATATTACAAACAGACACTCCAATTTTATTTATAATCTATAGATGTATAGATGTATAGATTTTAGTTCTACCATAAAATGTATCTAAAACTAAGGAAAAAATATCGAACATAAGCAAAAATAATTCCTTTGATCAACTGGAATATGTTATACTATGGCATGGATTTTCTGCTACATGGTTGACAGTTCATCGTAAATAAATACGTCGCGCTGCATTTGGGGGAGGCGGAGGTAGCGTTTCAAAGGCCCACAGGCCGGAACAACCTAGCCTTAATGTTGGACTCACTTTTCCAAAATGACGTATAAAATTGACAAAGTTTTGACACATACTTACCAATCTCACTTCAGTCTTACAAAGTCTCTAAAACACTGAGACTGTGTGGCCGGGAAAAAATGTAGGTACTGAAATTGGTGCTCATAAAAACATGCGCATTGCAATCCGGAGGTAGTACTACATAACATATCTAAACATTTCAATACATGGCCATACGGACCCGGGATTATCAATGAATGGCGAGGCCGAGTGCATTTGAATACGGTGTGATCGCTGCCCAAATGGATTTGATACTCCATAGGTTCAACATGTATTACTAGTAGCTATGCTCTAGGTATAAATAGATCAGGATTTAAAAGCTCGACACACATGCACTGGTGCGTAACAATAATTTGGGTTTTAGCTAGGCGTTATCGGCCGATGATGATGATGGATCCCATATTTTAGAACGTTGCTTAGTCAATGCCCATTTTAGAATGGTTGTCAAATTCAAAACTCAAGATTTAATACAAGTTGGGAACCAACCACCGTCGTTAAATCGACAGACATGACAGTATATCTAAATATACTCGTATAAAAGCAAAAGGTCATTCACTCATTCATACATTCATTCTTTCACGAAATCTGAAAAACTACTGGACCTATGAAGATGAAATTTAGCTAAGAAAGGATTTTAGGTAACTCGCCTCGTAAAGGGATTAAATAGGGGGTGGAATTTAGTATGAAATTCCATCAATTTCGAAGTTATGATCTACAAATTTTGTGTTTAGGCGGATGATTGAAAATTAATTTATATGTGTCTCAGCGTTTTTGATAATTCCACCCCAGAAGGGCTGAAAAGAGAGATTAAGTAAGTTGTATTTGGTAAGTCCTTCATTTTCAAAGTAAAAATCAACATTTCCGACATTCACGCGGGCAAAGCCGTCGCCAAAATCTAGTTGTTCTATGAAAGCAAGTGTCTTATAATTATATTTATCAATAAACTGTTGTTCTGTATAATTTGATGTATCCGTCCTAATTCGGGACATAGCCATTAAATGGGGACCACAGAGCTGATATTATTGTGTTCTGTGGTTGGACTAAACATATCTGATCTACGTAGATATCAAATGACCTTTGTTAATACCAATAGACAAGGGTCCTAGTCCTAGATTGATACACATGTAAACATATGTTCTAGGTACTATGCGGGTTTTACACAGGTGGTTACCCGTATGATTTTAGAATTTAATTTAATTGCTTCGCGCTATTTAGGCAGTCGACAGTCGACCGTCTAAACAGCGTAATTCGGCTAGGCCACAGGTGACTAAAATCGCAAGTTCCAAAGAAGGTGGTTTCGACTTTTGCAGTGCGGCGACAGGTCGCATGCGGCGGGTGACTAAAATCGACGATCGCCCGCTGTATGAAGGTCAAAATTTTGAATGACGCGTGCAGTGATTTTTCTGCCGCAGTTCACGTGCTTGTAAAATGCCTCGATATTCAAGATTACAGGATGTAAACGGACCAATTCGATCAACTTTTCGTCATCCATCATGGAATACTGCGACCGTTTCAGGTAAAGACTACAATAGTCTACTGGCAACTGGTCTCAGGCAAAATATTGTCCGCTAGAAATTCGCGTCGGATCACGGCGAGCATTGGCGCAGCACTGAAATCACTGAACGTCACTGTCACTGACGAGTACGGATAGTGTCGTACAAAATGTATACTACAATATCATATTTCACTGACACATAACGATACGTTACTGATCGGCAAGTGTCGGCACTGTTGTATGCGGATAAGCCTTGAGTAAGCAACCAGCCGCACGGAGAAAATCGACCTAGCGTAAATCCCTCATATTGTGTACAGTCTGTGTGGATTGGTCTAAGACGTATATAGCACACGGAGCGATGCGGCACCGCCAGCCGCGGTGTTGCGGTCGAGCGGTTCAAAATCTCGGCTCGCACTCTCCTGGTAATCCCTAGAATCTCGGCTACCTGTGTTATTTCCAGACTTGATCTGTTACGCTCCAGCAGGTGATGCCCTGCCATTCCGTATGCTATTCTCCTTATCTAAACACTACTAAGACTGACCTGCTTTTATAGTATACACAAGCGAACTACACAGCTTACAACAACTTCGCTCACTTAGTTACTGTATCCCAGCTTAATCTTCGGACCAGTCTCTGATAGCTGATATCGACCGACTTTGTGTTCCAGGGCTAATAGATTGGTTTATTCGTTTTCTAAAGTAAACAGCGAGCGATAGAGGAAATTAAAATGCACGGCCAGGCAGTTTATATTGCAAACTGTGCTGAATCTATAGAGATTACATGGATAGGATATTGTTTTGTATCATAGTTTTTGCTTTTCTAAAAGCCTTTACATCGTAGGGTAACAACTTGAGGCTTGGCTTGGGGCTTTGGTTTGACAATAACAGCATAACTCTCAATCATGGTACGAATCGACCTGGAAAAGGCGAGATCTTATGTCGGATTTACAAAATAATAAAAATGTCACAACTGAATGTTAAGACTATATTAGCGTATCAGCAGCAATACCTAAACCAGCATCACCATTAGGTCACCTAAACACCACAATTCAATATGTGTTCGTGAACTAAAACTGTAAAAGTTAACTTAATTTTGTACTTAATATTTATGTGTTCATGGTTTCTAGTAGTCTCTTGAGTTTCTTTCAATCGCTCCTTGTAAAAATCTATAGGTAGGTACCATAGTGCCTATCTCACACCAATTTGAAATTACATCATCCTTGGGTATTCTCAAAGTCAAGCAAATCAAAACAATGCATATGTATGCGGTAGCGGCAATCGCAGTTGATTTGCTATCATTTTTTGAAGAGTTCCGTTGTCTGTCTCCGAAACTGATCATCAGATCTATATGAAATTTAAATGAGACTATTTTGGAATAAACTCTTTTTGAACAAAACCAAAAATTTGTATTTCCGTTTGTACAGGATAAGTTTTTATCCAGCGAGGAAATTGTAACCATGAATTCAGCATATCATTCTAGATCCCCCAGCGCAGAAATGTATCGTCGGTTATACATAAAAAAGTCAGCTGTTTCGTAGAAAAGTCCAATACCTACGCGGTCAAAATGTATGAACTAGACTTATCCTGTATATGACGGAGTTATGCCCGAACATATCGCACATTTAAAAAATCAACATACCTAATTGATAACCTCCTCCTTTTTGAAGTCGGCTAAAAATACTAGTATTCAGCTGAATCCGGTTAGACTGGAAGCTGATCCCAACATAGTTGGGAAGAGGTAGTTGATGATGATGATGTTTTCTATGTCGATCACCAATTATTTGCTAACTCTGGTGGGTACCGTATTGTGTGCCAGATTTGTTCGGTGAATTTTGATGTTTAATGTGTTAACGACTTGCTGAATATTGTCGGTCACCTTTTGAGATGGATCTACCAATAGATAACTGTCAGTTCTCATCTTCTTCACCTGTATGCTGTTTGTTTGTAACCGACTCCTTTGGACTTGATTTTGACCCACTTCAAACGGTCAGATTTTATTTAAACTTTGTAGACGTATCGAAGGGCCGACGATGATTCAACAATTTCACAAATTTGTTCCACAATGTTTAAAAAAAATAAAAATAAAAACTTAAAAAATCATGCTTCTGTAGTTAGCAGAACTAAAAAATAGAAAATAAATAATAGATTAATAAATTATAAAAAAAGCGTGGAGTGTTTGAAATTAATTAATAACAAAAATACCTCAAAAAGCACCCCACGCTTTTTTTGAAATTAGTTTCTGCTTTTTTAGTTTGGTTTTTAAAGCGTGTTTTTTAGATTTTTAAATCTTATATTTATTATTAGGTCACATCCATATCCACTGCCAGTATAACATCTCCACAGAATTCCTTTAATCTCCTCCATCAAGTGGAATTCGGGCTTGTTGCCAGTTCCCTCTTCACAATAACCAATACGGTATGTTATTATTCTCTTGCAACGATATTTTATAATAAAAACTTCACATTAAATCTTGCTCCGATAAATTATATCTGGTGCCAGGAACGGCAGCCAAACGTCTTGTGTGTGCAGTTTTTATCGGTTTTTGCTTCGTTTAGCAGAAATCACGGTGAAGATTCACCGTGACATAAAAATATCGTAATGAAACTGTGGATTTTTTGTTATAAACTTTGGAGGAAGAGGGAGTTGCAAAAACTTATGATAAAACATATTTCACAGATTTGCTAAAACTGTTTTGATATTTTTTTATTCTGGAGTCTACATTAGAGGTCATTTAATGATAAAAGGTTTCAAAACCTAACTGATACCTAATATCAGCTTTCACCCTCGGGGACTACGGGCCTGTAGTCATGGTGTTTAATCTAAGAATATTAGTTGGTTACCTTTATTTCAGAACGATGTCGATCACCAATTATTTGCTAACTCTGGTGGGTACCGTATTGTGTGCCAGATTTGTTCGGTGAATTTTGATGTTTAATGTGTTAACGACTTGCTGAATATTGTCGGTCACCTTTTGAGATGGATCTACCAATAGATAACTGTCAGTTCTCATCTTCTTCACCTGTATGCTGTTTGTTTGTAACCGACTCCTTTGGACTTGATTTTGACCCACTTCAAACGGTCAGATTTTATTTAAACTTTGTAGACGTATCGAAGGGCCGACGATGATTCAACAATTTCACAAATTTGTTCCACAATGTTTAAAAAAAATAAAAATAAAAACTTAAAAAATCATGCTTCTGTAGTTAGCAGAACTAAAAAATAGAAAATAAATAATAGATTAATAAATTATAAAAAAAGCGTGGAGTGTTTGAAATTAATTAATAACAAAAATACCTCAAAAAGCACCCCACGCTTTTTTTGAAATTAGTTTCTGCTTTTTTAGTTTGGTTTTTAAAGCGTGTTTTTTAGATTTTTAAATCTTATATTTATTATTAGGTCACATCCATATCCACTGCCAGTATAACATCTCCACAGAATTCCTTTAATCTCCTCCATCAAGTGGAATTCGGGCTTGTTGCCAGTTCCCTCTTCACAATAACCAATACGGTATGTTATTATTCTCTTGCAACGATATTTTATAATAAAAACTTCACATTAAATCTTGCTCCGATAAATTATATCTGGTGCCAGGAACGGCAGCCAAACGTCTTGTGTGTGCAGTTTTTATCGGTTTTTGCTTCGTTTAGCAGAAATCACGGTGAAGATTCACCGTGACATAAAAATATCGTAATGAAACTGTGGATTTTTTGTTATAAACTTTGGAGGAAGAGGGAGTTGCAAAAACTTATGATAAAACATATTTCACAGATTTGCTAAAACTGTTTTGATATTTTTTTATTCTGGAGTCTACATTAGAGGTCATTTAATGATAAAAGGTTTCAAAACCTAACTGATACCTAATATCAGCTTTCACCCTCGGGGACTACGGGCCTGTAGTCATGGTGTTTAATCTAAGAATATTAGTTGGTTACCTTTATTTCAGAACGTGTGAGATATGAACAACGGATCGATAACAACCACTTCAGCTAACATTGGAAAAATCAGCATCTGACGCAGGCTTGTACTTGAAAAAATATTCCTGAAAGAAGAAAGAAAACATTTTGTGTCTCGAAATGATAGATAGGTTATCTATATATTGCTACATAGCTCGATATACTTTCCATTTAAAAAATGGCAGGTCTCTGCCTAAGTAAGATACCTAAAAATGTAACTAAAAAGAGGATTTATCTGTTATTAAATAGATGATGGATTACGTCCCCAATACTGGGAATAAACAAATCTTCGTTCATCCTGAAAATCATTCTCCAACAATTTCTAAATTCCTGTTTATATATTTATTAACTGACAGTAGAATTCCTTGATGGATTTCAACTTCAATTTGCCACGTCATCGTGCTCTTGAATTTGTCGAATTTTTCTTGTGGTATCTCTGGAGAATATTTTTAGGAATAAAGACAAAGGAAAAATGCGTATTCTCTGTTTTTTTTCTCAAGGTTCTTTTTCTGAAGGCTATGCGAGAACGTGAATTTTATCCTGGTAATTTATGTATCATACATAAATAGTTGCCAAAAGATCTTAGATACTGGGATGTGTATATGTAGGACGAGCGGAGAAGGGGGCGGCTTAATAGGAAAGTAAACATATTACCAACCTATTGGGTATATTATGTTTCTCCTATTATATCTAATCTTGAACTTTTAGTAAAGTAGGGTCGGTTTAAGACCCTTTCTTGGCTTTATGTATTGCCTATACGAAGTGCGATTAGCAAAGTAGACATTGAGGAGGACAGGTGAAAAGATGGGAGGAAGATCTGCCAAAAGGTTGGTGAATAACAGCTTTGGATTGGAATTAGTAGAGGGAATCTGAGGAAGCCTATGTCGTTAGACATATTGATCTGGTAGCTAATAGTAATGAAATGAAATGAAATGAAATGAAATGAAATTATTTATTTCAGACCAAGCACACAGTAGTTATAAAAGTCCATATTATGTTAGTAGGTAGATACATAAAGCGATGTTAGTAAAATTTAAATTTATTATTATTTTGGACATGCATGAGCGACCAATGTCTCAGGATTTGGCTGTCCACTCTGTCCGACACCACGCTCAGAAGCGTGTTGGTGCTAGCTATGCTATAATACTTAGGCTAGCCGATTGATCATTAAATGTATTTTCATTGTGGCAACTAAATGTATTATTATTTTGAGTAGGCAACACTTAGACATAACGTAAAATATTTAATAGAATGTGGTGAGGATTAGTAGTTGTTGGATTGTGAAAGAGTACAGTTGTGCGATTAAGGGCGAATTTCACAAAACTTTTACACCTAAAATAAGTCTTATCCTGTGAATAAATTTTGAATTTTTGACATATCTTCCATAGTAGAATTGTCAATCGTAAATGTTATTCTACAGATAAAAGACATCTGACTTGGTAAAATCAGCCCTTAAAGGACTAGCAAGAAAAGATTAAGAGTACAGTTGTTTTCTTCATAGAGTAGGGTTAACAAAGAGAAAGCATTAATGTGAGTAATATTATAAACTTGTGTAAGTACGAGAAAGGGTTCGGTAAAGAAGTAAGGGTTTATTTTTTTTAAAGCACCTAACAAAAAGGTATGTTTAAGCTTGTTAACTGTGTTCAAAAACTTTAAAATAAACCGACCATTTAACTAGAAACTGTTACAAGTTTATTTCAAACTAATTCACATGTACAAACAAACATGCATTATGGAATAACAACATTAAATAAGTAAGTTACGGTCCGCATATCCTACTCATAACTTATAAGTTTGTCCCACACAATAGAAGCAGGCTTTGAATGTGCGCAGGCAAACAACATTAAAACTAGCTTTTTAAGTAATACATTACATGTATAAAGACTTGTTTTTCAATGAAAGTTTACTTTGATATTTAGTACAGTAGCTACAGTCACGAGCATGAATATAGCGTGGCTGGGACATCCACGCGCAAACTGTTACCATGGACAGTTCAGCAATAATATCTCATTTAATGATTCATCCATTAAGGGGAATCTAGTCGCGGCCTCGAACTCGCTGGTAGGCCTGACTAAAAAGCACGCTGTGTCGCCAGGCATCGTGTGTGACAGAGGTAGTATCAGTGATGAGCAGTTAGACGTTAAACTACACGCACAACGTTATGGAGTGAGATGAAGGACCATTTATAGTCAAACAGGCGCGTCAAAAATTAAGAAAAGTCCTTCGGAAGATCGGGTTTTATGAAAAAACCACTGCATAAATCTATGACCAGTAAAGTTTCTTGAACTTTTCTTCTCTCTCTCTTTCACAATTAGACCACTAACACTTAGTGCACTGCAATCCAAGGGTATGTAAGTACGTGCGCAGTAAGGCGCGTGCGGCGATTACGTCACTGAATCAATCGCAAAAATAATATGCGTCACCATACCGGCGCATTTGTTATGACACTGGTTTGGGAAGCCGCCCCGGCGCCCCCTGGTAGGGGTAATATTCGTATTTTTGCTAATGAGAGAGAGCTTGACGGAGAAAGTGCGCCTTAGTCTATGGTTATTGCCAGAGACCGAATTACCGGAATTTTTACATAACGTTATCAATTACTCTTCTGTTAACGATAAAAAAGTAACGTTAATAATACCGATACCCAAAGTCAGTTAACGTTATCTAATTACCAGTATTGGTATCGGTAAAAGTAATAATTCTTATACCGGTAATTTATACGTCTATCTCTTTCTAACTATGACGGTGGGGACACTAGCATATTTCAGTGTGTGCATAGAAACTATATTGTACACACGCCGAAGGTAGAACAATATTACATACACGCCGAACGTGCCTCTACCTCCAGCGTGTGTACAATATTGTTTCTGTGCTGCAGAAAATTATAATTAACAGGGTGGCAGGGACATCAACGCGAAAACTGAAACCATGAATGAACCTTCGGCGTGTATACAATATTGGTGCCGATTCTCTTGTGCACCGAAGTTTTTTTTAGTGTAGGCTATGAGAATCTTAAAGCTATTCTGCAAAAAAAAAACTCTTAATTTAAAAATATTTTTTACTCAACTCAAGTCGTATTTGACAATCGCGACTCCACGTGGTATTTTTTTTTTGCTTCGCAACGTGTTTTTGTTTGCCCTACCCGTGAATTTTGGGCACGCCGCGATTGCGGCGGTAAGTCCCCTCTTTGAGGAGTGGAATGAGAGGCGGCATGGCGTCCTCACCTTCCGCCTCACACAGGTCCCCACCGGACATGGCTGTTTCGGGAGGTTCCTGTTTCGGATAGGGCGGGAGGAAATGCCCGGGTGTTTCCATTGCGAAGATCGCCCAGAGGACACGGTGGAGCATACGGTGGAGGTCTGCCCAGCTTGGGCGGAGCAACGCCGTGTCCTCGTGGAGGTGATCGGCGGTGGCGATCTCTCGCGTCCGACCCTGGTCCAGGCCATGGTACGGAGCGAGAGGGCATGGCTGGCAGTCGCCTCCTTCAGCGAAGCAATTATGCTCGCAAAGAGGGAGGCGGCGCACGTGAGGGAGATGCAGTACATGCGCCCTCCCATGCGATTCCCGGCCACCGTAGGCACGGGCTTGCGGACGGCGAGTAATGGGTACCTCGCTGTCCGGTAAGGACCAAGCCCGGGTCGACGGAGCGTTGTGTTCCACGCGCGCCTCAAAGAGATGTCAGCAGCAACAGAGGGGCCCGCAAGGGCCGATGCCTGCCGGGGGTGCGGGTTGTTCGAAAGAGATACCGTGGCCCCTGGCACACAGGCAACTGAGGGAACACGGGTGGGTTTTAGTCAGTAAAAGTCTGACACGCCCTCCCGCTCCACCCAGAGCGGGAGAAGTTATTTGATGATATCCCACCCAGAAGAAAAAGAAAAAAAAAACCCGTGAATTTTATTTAGAGCCGGAGACACGCAGGGGTGCCAGCCTCGGTGTGTTTTATATGGCATTTTTCTGTATGGAAAATAAGAAAAATGATTAACTACGAGTACATGTTGAGTTTTAGAGGTTTATGAGTTTAATAAAGGGGGCTTAAATTTTCCTCATTTTTGCGATAAGACACACCATTTTCGAGATATAAGCAAAAGAAAAGAAAAAAAAGATACAATACTGTTTTTACACCTAAAGTCGAGGTTGGTGTGAATTTTAGTTCATGGCAACTAATTTTATTCCAGACATTTTAGATCGCAATTAGTCAGATTTAGTTAAACAATCAAAATTTTAGCTGAAAAACGTCAAATTCAGAGTAGCAAAATTGCCATTTTCACTAAATTAATAACTCAGTGCCATCTTAGTGCTGTCAAACTAAAATGTAGTTAAGTTGTGTGGCCGCATTTTTCTATATAACGAGATATTCCTGTCTCCAAAAACGTATATTCGCCCACACGTATTTGGATACAATATAATTGACCTTGACAGAGCCTTTATGAGCCACGTAAGATATGAGAAAGGTTTTAATATTGTATCCAGAGATGTGTGTCAGTCGACCACACACACTTCGGTACATTCGTACCTACATACAGACCTAAGACTAATTAATAAGTAACAATATAGTTAGAATAATACGGCTTAAGTTGAAAGGTTGAAACTTCTTTCGGCTCGTAATAATATTTTTATACAAACAACTAGTTGATAAATCAAAGGCAGTAGACGTAGATACGTTTGGCGTACGCAACGCGATGTTTGTGTGCCGTATGATTATGGAATGAAACACGCGCGAGCGCAAGTCTTATCGTATTCGTATCTTTCCGATCGTCGTAACATGCGTTGTTGCCGCTCCACTTAGAAGAGCTGAACGCAAGGCCGCGAGGCGCTTGGGTCGGTTTGGCAACGTCGCACAAAATGTTGCTTCTTGTTAGATTTTAGCGAAGTAACGATACTGGTAACGCAATTGAAATACCGGTAATTCAAATGATTTAACGGTAATTTTAACGTTAAATAGTTAACGGAACGGAACGAAATATTTTGGTAATTTTACCGGTATTTTATTGGTAACGGTAACCGCCCAGGTTATTGCTACTTGTGAAGAAGTATTATTTAATGTTTGTTTAATATTCATTCCGCGCTTTACTTCGCTTTTAAGAATTTGATACTTTAAGACTTATTGGTGTTTATGAAGTATTTATTTTAAAATTAATTCATATTTTTAATGTTAATTTGCAATAATAGCTTTTTGCAGTATGACTTACTACATTTTTAAGATTTTCCATACTTGCATTAATAGCATTTTTTATTTGCGTAATAGTAGCCCTAATGCAAAACGTATAACGAGTAGAGTCTTAGTTTAAATAATACCCATGACTTGAATTCTACCCTGTATAGGCTGCAAAGGCTTCAAAAAGAGATGTCACCTCTTAGAATGCATTAATATCGGGTATGTCTTACTTTGTAGTTAAATCTGCTTACTCAACTAAATTTAGAAGAATGTTCACTTCGTTGTGATCAAAAAATATCTGACATCACTTTGGCAGCACAAAATCAGATATTTTTGTCAAGCTCTCCATAATACTGTGTATAATTATTTATTTAAGCTCGTGATTGTCTACTTAGGCAATTTTTTTTTAATGTATAGTCGATCTCTTAACTGCTTTAGCGCCCTAAGGTTTTAATGTCACATGGTCGACATATATATGGTGCACCATATATGGCTAGACTGAAAGCCGACCCCTACATAGTTGGGAAAAGACTAGAAAGATTGATTGTTCTCAAAAGCGATAAAGCAATTACGAAGTTGATTAGTCCTACTTAGGTAACCTAGGTCAAATCTAGTTGGCAAACAAGCTGTCGGTCTACATACCTATTCGAAATTGGTAACTACTGTCTGGAGAAGTGGAGCTAAGATGATTGTACAGTCACGGAAATTGATTGTTAAGAGATTTGCCACCCTACGTCAATTTACCATGTGAAAGCATCAAATTCATAATGCAGGATGAGTGAACTTTCAATCAGTTCCTCAGACCTATTAAGAACTGGCAAATAATGACAGTAATAATTGTGATATAAACACCGAGGAATTTTAATGGTTGTTTTCCTGCAGCGTAATGGTTTTGTCTTGGTAATTCAATCGTTTTATAAACAAATAAAATATTAGAAACCAAAAATGGCAAATTCACAATTGTGAAAAACAAAACTCGAAAGCCTCGTGCGAGTATTTATTTTGCTTTGAACTTTTATGCATCTCTGTTTCCTTTGTACCTACAAGTTATCTCTAGAGTGACTATTGATTCTCATGTTTTCGAATGATGAATATTTTTTTAATTATTTTGAAACAAAAACACCTTTATTGTTTTAGTTTTACTCTATGCTTCGAAAGTACTCCCTATGGCAAGTTGTTCTGCCGCGGGAAAACAACCATTAAAATTTCTCGGTCTATTTACCTACAATCAATTTAAACTAGTTAGTCAATTAGGCATTCAGGTCATATAGGCAGTGGCTTCACGCATCTGCATCTAGCATCTGGCTAGAATGAAAGCCGACCCCACCTTTCACAAAATACGCGCTTTGACGTGACCTTCTCTGCCTTAGTGTGAGTTTCTTTTCACGATTTCGTTCTAACGTATCGATAGCGTTCGACGCTCCAATTGGTCCTTCACCCATCCAGGGCCAATCGGAGCACCGAACGAGCTCGATGCATTCGATTGAGATGCTTAAAAGAAACTCACACTAGGGCCAGTCAGTATTAGGTACCTAAACCGACTTCAACTTAGTGGGGAAAAGGAAAAAGCAGAATGAAATTTAGAAAAGTTGTCAAAATGGCAACATATAATTAGGTAGTTATAAATGGGTATTTGTTACCATTTTGACAACTTTTATTTATTCATGGATAAACAAAAACAAACTGGAAAAGATGTGTGTCGCTTGGCAACAGAATTGGATCAATTTTTTTCCTTGAAAAAAACCCTTACGTATTGTAAGGGATATCTGTTAGATAGAATGTCATTCTTAAAGTTGGTAAGTCAGAAAGTAGGCTAATAATAGCTTTGTACAGTTGCAATAAATCTGCATATGCACTATCTCAGCTGTCAAAAGTTAATAAACAAACACTTTTAATAGCGTATCACGGATTGCTTGCATCAGTTCTGAGATTTAGTGTTATTTTTTGGGGGCAATCTACTGAAAGAGATACTGTTTTTAAAGCGCAAAAACGATGTATTCGATCCTTGTGTGCCTTAAAAACTACCGAGTCTTGTATACCCCTTGTACATAAATATATAAACTACCGAATCTTGTGTACCCCTTGCACATAAATATATAAACTACCGAATCTCGTGTACAAGGGGTACACAAGATTCGGTAGTTTTTAAGCCACACAAGGATCGAATACATCGTTTTTAAATCTTTTAAATTACTTGCTTTGCCACCTATGTACATCTACGAGACTGTTTTGTTTGTTAAAATGAATTTACAACTTTTTATATTATATTATAAAAATCTGATGTAAAAAACTCCAATGCGTTCTCAATATGAAAATTAATTGTGCGACATAAAATGCAGAACCACTATGATGAAAAAGAGCTTTTTTGGAATGGCTTCGAAAATTATATTATAATACCCGATAGTATAAAAACATGCCCCTACCAAAATTTAAGAAAGTTCTCACCTCTCTGGTAATAGAAAAATTTTAATATCCTGGTTCAAGATTTTATAAATGATAATTTTTTAATGTTTTTTTCGTTTTGTTTTTATTATTTGTTTTATTCAGTTTTTAAGTATTTTAGTTTCTTCAATTATAATTTATATGCCTTCGCGGCGAAACATAGCGCTCAAATATGTTAACCTAACCCCATTAAGTAAATACCTATGTTTAACAAATAAAGATTCTGATTCTGAATGAAATTAATCTTAGCGTTTGACAAAACGAATGAACCCAGCAACCTCTACATTTTGACGTAGGTACTTAGAAACCTTGGAGTAGTCGGAGATTTCATCAAATCGTTGGGTATCTACACAAATATAGGGTGCCCAGTGATAGCCCAGTGGTAAAGGCCGTGACTTTCGAGTTTGTTGGTCGTAGGTTCGAACCCAGGCAGGCGCTTTACTTGTGTAATAATTTCATCACCACTGCTCTCAAAACGGTGAAAAAAACATCGTGAGGAGACCAGCATGTCCTAGAACCAAAAATTCGAAGATATGTGACATCCACCAACCCGCACTGGGCCCGCGTGGTGGATTACAGCCCACTCCTTCTCACAGAGAGGAGGCCTGTGTCCCAGCAGTGGGAACATTATATATAGGCAGATTGTGTAAGAAGGACTTATGCCATCGATGGCATAAGCACATGGTATAAGGTAGCCCGTGAAATTCATTTTTTTTTAGGTTTTTTGCAATTTGTAGTACTGTACGGACTCCATAGTATCCTGGGTACACGGGGTCGAAGATTAAAAAATAATAAACGTGCGTATAAATATAAACTTTAGGTTTATTTCAAGGATTAGCCGTTTATAGTTCCGCGCCTGTCAATCATTTTTTTGTCTCAGAATCAAAACCTATCCTAGTATATTTTAAATATAGAATCTTGACTCATTTTCTTGACAGGTCAAATGTGACAAAGCCATTTCATTACTTGCCTGTATTTACATAAAGGTTGCATTCAATATGCAACCGACCTTTACAGTACTTACAGTGTTAGGTTGTATGTTGTTTCAAATATGATTAGTGACAGTAACAAATATGGCTTTACAGAAAAATAATCATTAAAATCTTAAACACCGTTTAAGGTGACTCTTGTCGACATTTTTTCCATGCAAACTTCGGGAGTGTATTACTCCACTGTTTGTTCAATCAAAATCAATGTTCATCAAAAGTTCAAAATGGTATGGTTTTGTCATTTTAATATTGTCTATACGGAAACAGAATACTAAAATAAAAAGCCATTAAAAAGTTAGGAGCCAACAAAGATTCGTTTTTCTTGCTAATTTAGCCTAGCTTTGGGCGTGTTTAAGTAATAAAAGAAGTGTAAAATCTCCATCCACCAAGTCAGTACCGACAAAGCTAAAATATCAAAAAGTTCAATAAACTTAATTGGTAACTGATTTATGCCGTGGTATTTGCATAAAACCCGATCTTCCGAAGGACTTTTCTTAATTTTCCACGTGCCTGTTTTACTATAAATGATCCTGCATCTCACTCAATAACGTTGTGCGTATAGACAAGCGTCTAACAACTCATCATTGATACTACCTCTCTCGGACGCGATGCCTGGTGAGACAGTATGCTTTTTAGCCTGGCCCATCAGTGAGTTCGAGCCCGCGACTAGATTCCCCTTAAGTTCATTTAATGCTATTAAATGACTTTTTCATGAAATAGTAATTGAAATTGCAAAAAAACGTAAGAAAAATTTAATTTGCCGGCGCCTATGCAGGCGCTTCCCTCTTAGTATATCAAACGTTTATTTGCAAAGAGTAGCATTATCTGCCTAGCCTTTTTCTCAACTATATTGGGTTTGGCTTCAAGTCTAACCGCTCCATGAAAAATCAGTATTCTGCATGGAGCGAATGCCGGTGAATTCAGGTGCATCCGAATACCAGAATTTTACATGGTGCGACTGCTTACTGACTTCCACAACCCCGTTATTGGGCAACACGATACCCCTTGGGAATGACTAACAACTTAATATTTCTGCAAATTGGTAGTAGGTATCCATTAGATACGTATTTGGATATCAATGCAATATTGCGGTAAATGCGGCTCGGAAGACTTGATCACAATTTTTATTACTGACCAGAGACAGTAATAAAAATTGGCGGGTCGCTTAGCGCGGCACGCGAACATTAACGACATCATCCGATGAGCTCATGTCACCGTCGGCGTTCCAGCTGTTTTAGAACACAATGGCTTGGCACGCGACGATGGCAAAAGACCGGACAGCATGTCTTTATTTACATGGAAGATGGATAGGCCTTTAATGTGGGTTGCAACATGTGTCGATACTGTTGCGCCATCCCATCTTCGTGGCTTGGTGTGCTGTGCTGGCGTTGCCGCTGCGGCTGCGGAAAACCTCAAGCGGCGAACGTATAACAACCTTATTGGTAATTACCAAAATATTGACCAACAAAATATTGACGTGTACAAGTGTCTTTTAAGATCTACTTACATAAATAAACATTTAATTTCATTTTCATTTCATTTAATTTCATTTCAATTATATTTTCGAACCGTTTGGGGTAGAAACCCTCGGGCCGTGGGGTCCGAGTGCTCATGCTTTCTATAAGGAAATCTTGAAACGGCTGGTTAACACTTCCCGCGACCAAGGGCTGAGCATTGCTATACAGCGTGGCAATGCCGCAAGTCTCTTGGGTACATTCCCAGTCGACAGCGATGCGGACGAACTTTTCGACGCTTTATTCCAGTTTGTTCGTTTCAGTTAAATTAGGGTATAGGAAATTTGTATTTTTTAAATTAATTTGAACTACTTAAATAAAGATTCCAAAAATTAAAAAATAAACCAGCAACATGACAAACTGTAACTATGAAGTCATGTACTGAATCTATGGTATCAATTTGCGCGTCGTTGGTCCTGCCAACCCGTTATAATATTATCCATATAATATTAATAAGACACCCACCTGACTTCTTCCGACCATATTAATATCTTTTACTCATATGACGAAACATATTGCTTTTACTTAAGGGGAATCTTGTCGACATTTTCTCCATACAAACTTCGGGAGTGTTTGACCATGTTCACCCCACCTCCACTGTTCGACAATGTAAATCAAAAACTACACATGATATGGTTTTGTTTCATTATTAATATTGTCTATATGGAAACAGAATACTAAAATAAAAAGCCATTAAAAAGATAGGAGCCAGCAAAGATTAGTTTTTCTTGCTATTTTAACCTAACTTTGGCCGTGTTTAAGTAACAAAAGAAGTGTAAAATCTCCAAAACCAAATCGGTACTGACAAAGCTCAAATAACGAAAAGTTCAATAGACATTATTGGTCATTGATTTATGCAGTGGTTTTTTCATAAAAGTCGATCATCCGAAGGGCTTTTCTTAATTTTTACGCGCCTGTTTTACTATGAATGATCCCCTGCATCTCACTCAATGACGTTGTGCGTGTAGACTAGCGTCTAACTGCTTATCACTAATATTACTTCTGCCGGACACGATGCCTGGTGACACACCGTGCTTTTTAGCCAGGCCCACAAGTGAGTTATAGCCCGCTACTAGATTCCCCTTAATATTATAGAAACTCTTTTCGATATATTTGAACAAGACATTACCTACATGTACTTGGGCCTATCTACTTGCTAGCAGAGAAAAGGTACCTATGTATCATAGTACCTAATGTTACGAGTATTCTCATCCCTAATCAAGATTATTTTCATAAGCTGAGATTATATCTTTATTAATAAGAACTACTTTCTGGATAGCTAATTAGTAACAAACGTGACTATGTTTTTATATAGAGAAGGTCTTTTTGTAGGTTCTGTTGTATATAATAGTGTCTACAATCTTTAATAGTTCATTCTAGGATACCGCAGGACAAAATATGGAATTTATAGGCACTCTGAGTGCCGCAGAACGGGCTGTGACACACATGTCTACACCGAGACCGTCAGTGATTGAATAAAAAGACTGACGACGACAAATTTGAAGGACAGATGGTGAAATTTGGAAGTTGCCAAAAGAAATGATTTAGCATAATAGCAGAATCAGCTGTTGATGTTTCCACAAGCCTCCTATCGATGAGAGAGAGTAGGCCGTAATCTAACACGCGAGCCTAGTGCAGGTTGGCAGATGTTACGATGTCTACGGATGTTTGGCTCTAGGACTTGCCCGTTTCGTCACGATGTTTTCCTTCGCCGTTTTAAGAGCAGTGGTTAAGAAATAATTAACATAAAGTAAAGCGCCTGCCTGGGTTCGAACCCACTACCTACACCTCATAAGTCGTGACCTTTACCACTGAGCCACCACTGCTCCCTCTGAGCAAAATATGATTTACCTAATGGAACTGGAATGGAAACCGCAACAAAATTATTTAAAAAATATTAAAGGCTAGCTAGCATTAACTTCTTGACATTCATAAGGTCAATAATTGCTCGGAACAAGAAAGATATTTGGTCAGTCGTAGGATACTATCCATATAATATAATGGTAAATACCTACTGGCATCCACATCAAATCAATCTCAGTTGCACTTATCACACTTGCTAAATTTATGCATGCCCAAAACCGGTAGTTAGTAAAACAGTGACTACACGTACCTAATGCTCGACATTAGCAGTTTCAAACTTGTGTGCTAAAATATTGAAATCCGATCAGCGTCTCAGTGTTAGTAGGCGGTACTGCCTTCAAAAATCTTTAGAATGTTCAAAGTGACTTGCAGCGCCATCTATCAGGTGACGAACGAACTTATGGCATGTAAACTATGCCACAAAACATAATCTTTATAGCAGTGTGCTGTTCTTTTAAAAACCTATGTTTTTGAAGTATTTTTGTATAAGAATAATTGTTTTTTTTTTTAGTTTAATGCCTAGCGATTCGAGGACTGTGACTACAATCGGACTGGAGGACTACAGGCGGCTGATGAAATGAGAAAGAAAGACAGCAACACTACCTCCGTATCAATCAATATGAACATTATGACCTACAAGACACCCAAATAAAATCAATACGTAATTAAAGCAAATAGAGAAGTCTGTTTACAAGTTAGTTTAACTCATTACAGCGTTTGCAAACTTCTAATAGAAGATTTTCTGAACCCAAAGATAAATTACAGGCTTTAGCATTCTACAACATCAAAACTAAGCAAGATTGAAGACTCAAAGCCACATAGTTGCCATAATATCTTTAGTAATTGTTCAACACAATTTAAATCTAAGATTAAACCAAATGCCGCCAATTTTCCGCCGGAGTTAGTTCACAAGTTCATTCACCTATTGAAGTCTTAGTCTAGTTAGATTGATTTTAATCTGAATAGGAAGTACTTTGCTTGATGTCTGGCGCACTTTCAGCAAGTTATGTAGTCCTAATTATTCGATAATATTACCGAAGTTTAGGCCTTTGTATGTTAAGTCCGGGTAGCTAATGACCTTTAGAAGATCACGAGGTACTATGTATTCGTAACAAGTGTTGATGGAACTACGTTGGAAGGTACCAAAATTACGCTTGCATAAACTAAAGTTTGCGTGGCAGAATTAGGACTTATTTTGGAGGTTATATTCTCAACTACAGGTCGTTTAGAATTTTTATAGGAAAACCCATCAAGATTCAAATATTAATCGATTATATTATTATTTTTTATTCTACTAATTATATTATTAACTACATTTTGCCAGCGGCCGCTCCCGCGTTAAACTGTCAAGTGTCAAGTAATTAAACACAATTCTTTTCCATTGTCTCAATGAGTCTGCTTATCAGACGAGGGCTTAACCAATTTAAACAAAACCTTAACAAATAATACACCCAAACCTTCCTCATGAACCACTCTATGTATTGGTGAAAATCTCATGAAAATCCGTTCAGTACTTTTTAAGTTTATCGCACGTTTAGCTGACAGACGGACAAACAGACACGGGGGGACTTTGTTTATGTAGTGATGGTAAAGTTTGTATTTTTAGATATTGGGATGTTGTTACTCAATTAAGCAAAAAATAGAAGAACGGATTTTGATAAAATTTGGCATACAGATAGTATTTAACCTGGATTAATACATAGGGTACTTTTTATCTCAATAGTACGTTCCCATGGGATACTTTCCGAAAACTACGCGGGTAAAGGCGCTGGCAAAAGCTGTTATCGCCTATACTGGGAACCGAACGAGGACATCATGCATGGCAAGTCTGGCAATCATGATTCAATCAATCAACCAAGCCTATCGCAGTCCACTGCTCGACAAAGGTTTATCTCAAGTTGAGCCACAAAGTAACCTGGTGCTACCACGCTTGAATCCACAAATAAGGTAATTGATTTTGAGCTTATAAAGGGAGTCGAACGAGCACAATGCCTGGCAGGTCTGGCAACGAAGATTCAATCAATCAACGATCACAGGCCACTGCTCGACAAAGGTCGATCTCACGCTACGCCACAACGTTACCTGGTGCTCCATAAATGAGGTCCTGGATTCTGTGTTAGGTAACTTGTTTCATAGGTTTGTTTTCTTGGTAATGGAACCAATGTTTTGACACAAAGAAAAGTGACGTAGGTGTTTCTTAATGCTAAAAATAACATACCCAATCATCAATCTCGTAAGTGAAGCCCGTCTATGTCCCCTCTGACCGGTCAACATAGGTCATTTGGGGGACTGGTGGTCAACAGAGGTCGTTTTCGAGGTTACTAAATAGGAGAGCATAACTGCCAAAATTCAGCAAGTTATGGTAGTCCTTATTATTCGAGTATCTAACCGAAGTTTATGCCTTTCTTTATTAAGTTCGGATAGCTAATGGCCTTTATAAGATCACGAGGTATTATGCAGGTATGCTTATCAAGCGTATATTAATACAAATATATAAATATATTAGTAATTATCTCGCGTAATATTCATAGAATATATAAACACGAATAATTCTGTCGCGTTTTTTCCGCAGGGGTTTTTAGTCGGTTCGAAATAATTTAGGTACTCGCCCGAATCGGGTGAATTCGTAGAGTGAATTCATGCGAATCAACTAATAAATAAGCCCTTGGCAGAACGGTAAGTCGTCACTGTTGCTATGCTGAATTAAAATAGAAAAGTCTGCTTGTAAACAAAATAAATATGTAAGTAGGTATAATTTAAATAATCATTTCCTCGAGCTTTGTAGCCGTGTTCCTGTAAACTCAAGAGGGCATTATTTATGGAACCCTCACAGGATCCTATTAGGGAGGCCTCCCGCTGAGCGAGCGCCACTGCGAATTTGTCATGATGTCATTTTTTATGTCAAGTTAAAAAACGCGCCAAGGCTGGTCATGTCAGATCTTCTTAAGGTGCTCTTACACGGGCAATTTTTTTACCAATAATTGCTCGGCAACACTAATGGAGCAATCTGGATCAATTAAGTGGAGCAATCTGGAGTAACAACAATAAATTGCCGATGCGTTTTGGCAATATTGCTTCTGATTGCTTCATGTATTTCATGAGTTGCCGAATATCCAATCGGTTTGGAATTTTGTTGTCAATTTTCTTTCTATCTCGTTTGTACGTATAACTACGTCTCGTTTTTGCGAGAGGAACCGGCCGGTGGTGGGGGCGGCGGGGGAGGCGCTATGCCTAGTTTTTTAAGTTGCTCCATATTGTGTGGCCGTATCTCTGGCAACAGGTTGCTACATGTTGCCATTGCCCTAAATTGCTTAAGCCGTTGGTCCCGACTGTCATTCGGGGCTCTTTGACAGTCGTTACGGGTCATTAGAAGCCCCGAAGTCGGACAACTAGTCTTACCAAGGGATATCGAGTTACCCAGTAACTGGGTTATGGACGTCAGATAGGCAGTTACTCAATGTAAAATACTGGTATTCAGCTGAATCCGAGTAGACTGGTAGCCAACTCCACCATATTTGGGAAAAGGCTGATATTTTAATAATGGCAAACCTAAAGAAAATTTACTAAAGGCTTTCATTTAATCTGCGAATGAAAAGTACGAGTTAATTTTTAGATTGAAGTCCGGACACACCACGAAGGAAAAATAATGAATATATTATTAAATTCTGTTTTTTAAATCATGGATTTTTGGCAAACATTAAAATCAAATTATGGAATTTATTTAAAAACTGGTATAAAAAACGTCCTCCTATCGAAAGTCCAACATTTACGTTAAAAAATAACGATACATGAACTGAAATAAAAAAAACACTTCCAAATTGCTCGATAATTACAGCATGCAGAAGAAAACGAAGTAAAAACCATTCCAGGAACTTTTACCGAACATTTTACGTGTACGCAAACTAATTTCGTTTCACCATATTCCGTAAAAGTTCGAGTAATTACGGAGCTGTTTGGAAGCACCTATAAAATGAAAACAAAAAACTCCCTTTAAACAAGTAACGCTAATTGACTAGGAGTCCAGTATGGAACCCGAGTTATTTATTACTAGCTTTGCCCGCGCCATCGCCTGCGTGGAGGTAAAAAATAATCCCACTAAAACTTATGTACCTACTTACTTTGCATAAAATTGCATAATCAGCCTGTACTGTTCCCACTGTTGGTACACAGGCCTCCTCTCTGTGAGAGGAAGTGGGCCGTAATCCACCACGCGAGCCCAGTACGGGTTGGTAGATGTCACATGCCTTCGAGCAGTGATGAGCCAGTGGTAACAGACGCGATATACGAGGTGTAGGTTAAAACATGTCTGTGGACTGGGGGGTTTAGCCATAATCGCCACGCTTGGCAGGCGGGTTGGCGATCGCAGTATGGTGGTCAAATGCATAGAGAACGCTGCTGCCCATTCTCTAGTAAGTCCCTTAGTCGCCTTTTACGACACCCACGGGAAGAAATGCTATTCTTTTACGTCCGGCACCACACGGAACAACTTAGTACCGTTAAACTTTAATTGCTCGCATGGGGTCACCGCGCTAACATGTGACGAAGAAAAGCACTCGCGTTGGTTGAAACGTCATGGCGCTCCAAGTAGCTTCACAATACGCCTCTAAGATTATACTTCAGCATCGATGAAGCTGCTGCAGCTGCAGGATGCGCCGCTGTTCTCTTGACTTTACGTCACTTTTTGAAAAATGTTAGTTGCAGTAACAAAAAATCAGCATGTAATGTTCACACTGCTGGGTTCCGTGTGGTGTCGGACGTAAAAGAATAACTCCATCCCATTTCTTCCCGTGGGTGTTGTAGAAGGCGACTAAGGGACTTACTAGAGAATGGGCAGCAACGTTCTCTATCAATTTGATCACCATACTGCGATCACCAACCCGGCTGCCAAGCGTGGCGATTATGGCAAATCCCCCCCTTTTGTGGGAGGCTTATGTGCAGCAGTGGACGTCTTTCGGCTGATATGATGATGATGACGATGACTGCTGGGATATAGGTCTTGCCTCTTTGAGAGGGAATGGGCTGTAATTTACCATGCGGGTCCAGCGCAGATGTCACGTCATCACATGTCTTCGAATTTTTGGTTCCAGGATATACAGGTTCCCATACAGTGTTTCAATTCTTCGTTTCGTGAGCTAAAGGCTGGCTAACGGTATCATTAAAAATCTTAAAAGGATATGGCGATTAATATTTTGAGCTATAGGTAATCATTTTTCGGTCGTAACGTTTTCAGAGCTGTAGTAGTGAATTAAACTACACAAGATATTCTGCCTACCTGGGCCGTTACCTCTGGACCACCACTGCCACATCAGTTAGAAGTTGGAGTAATAACGGAGTTGTATCTGGTAGCGCCTTTATATAACAAAATAAACTGCATTTAAACAAGTGATTCTAATTGACTAGGAGTCCAGTAGGTACGGAACCTGAATAGCATAGCTTATGCTATGCTACTGCTATAATTATTCAGCCTATAATGTCCCCATTGCTGGGACATAGGCCTCCTCTTTTCCAGAGGGAGAGAAATTTTTGGTTTTAGGACATGCCGGTGTCTTCACGATGTGTTCCTTAACTGCTTTGGGAGCGGTGGTCATGAAGTAATGAACAAAAGCACATGTGCCTGCTCGGGTTGAAACTACTTCGAACCCATGACCTTCAAGTCGTCGGGGCCGTTACCACAGGATCACCAGTGCCTTTTTATTTAGCAGTTGGAGATCATTACATCTGTATTTGATAGCACATTTACTTAAAGAAACTCGCTTAAACAAGTGACTCTAATTGACTAGGAGTCCAGTGCGAAACCCGAGTTATTTATTATAGCGGCCTTCTATTGCGGAACTGGGTAGGTACTCGTATAACAGTGATTTGTGAACGGTTCCAAAGTGTTTGGAACAGTAGTGATGTGGAAAAGTAACTGCGCCTGGTGCTGTGTTCTTTTAAAAGTAATTAAGGTATCTCCAGAAAAGTAGGTATTTAATGAAAACACAAAAAAAAATGGTTTCTAGATAATTAAATGTCTGGGAGTTGTGGCTAAATAATAACAGTCGCACGGGTCGATCGATCAGGTTAAGCTACGCTCGCCGCAGTTGGTTCGTGGGTGGGTGACCATCTTTATATACTAAGGCCACTCCGTGCCTCGAAAAGCACGTTAAGCCATCGGTCCCAACTGTCATTTGTGGATCTTTGACAGTCGTTACGGGTCCTCAAAAGCCCGAAAGTTTGACAACCAGTCTCACGAAGGGGTATCGTGTTACCCAGTAACTGGGTTGTGGAGGTCAGATAGGCAGGCGTTCCATAAAATACTGGTATTCACCTGAATCCGGGTAGACTGGAAGCCGACCCCAACATAGTTGGGAAAAGGCTAGACAGATGATGATAATTAAAAGTGTTTGTTTTTTATGAAATATATTTAACTTAACAAAGAAAAAGAGCATTTAAGCATATGGGTACTAAGTGCACATTTTCATATTAAGGGAGAAGTGCAGGGTAGCCCGCGAAATTCAAATTTTCTTGCGACATTTGCAGGTCAGTATATATCGCGGTACGTAAGTTGAACTAAAATCAGAACAAACAACCGAAGGTGGGAATGCGTGCACTCGTTGCCTCGCACGGAAAAAGAATGAGGTCACCTTCTAGCATAATCATTGACGTAACGTTTACGTGTCGTACGTGTACTTTGGAAATAAAATACAGATCGCAGCAGGTAAGTTGAAACAAAATCCGACATTTTGGTTCAACTTACGTGCCGCGATCTGCATCAGGCTGTATGTTGAACAAATATGATTCGCGACCGTAACACGAATGTACTTATGGAATTATAATAATTATTAAAATCATCAGAACATCTGCTAATTTTAATTCGCGTGCTGCTTTAGCGCATAACATCCTTAAGAACAAAGGTAACAAAAGTTCAATCATTCTATATCTGACCCTTCCCCGATGGGAAACAGGCGTAAGAAGGTATATTATGTACATTTATTCTTTATCCACATATTCAAAACCAGCCAAGTGCGGATTCGACGCATGGTTCTACACCGGTTTTGGCAATGAAGGGTTCCATAATTGAGATGAATTTTACCAATAACAAACTTATCTTTATAGTTGAGAAAATGTTCTCCCATACGACGATGTCACGGTCAATTCTCCGACTGCAAATGTAAGATTGTAATAGCAAATCAAAAACTACAATTTAACGATTTTCTGACTTTTTCCTTTGCTTGTGCTGTGAGACCTTCCTTCCTGCCAAATTTCATGATTCTACCCTAGGTTTTGAGTTATTTGCAATTATATAAAAATATGTCACTAATAATATTATGGCCGTGCTTTACTTTTTTATTGCGTTGACTTAGAAGCATGATATTTTTCAAATCCATGGGACCTTAAGCCTTCGTATTTGACATTTATATAAACTGATACCTCCAGGCATTACTGAGAAAAAGGGTCATGACAGCCAGATGGATGGACCACTAAGTGATCCTATAAGGGTCCCGTTTTTCCTTTTGACATAGGTACGTTCCTGGTTCATTCAGAACGAAATCCTCCATCTCGATCTGAAAATCCCCACTATCGCTCAGTTCTTGAAACGCAACTCGAAGCGTTTTTTTCGATACAGACGCAAAACATCGCAATCCTCTGATTGTGAAGGCCGCTAGGTATGTCCCCAGTAGAATCTGCCGGCCGAGACCTGTCCTTTCCGACCCAGATGACCCCATTACTTTCCTCCAAGAAAGCAGTAGGGCCATCAGTACAGTATAAAAACACAAGAAACCGTCATTCCGACCTCGCCGCCGAGGTCCTCGCGCCCCGCGGTGTCCCCGACTTAACGATGAGACCCCCGACCGTCCCTTGCTCGTTGAAGTGCTAGCCCGCGCCGCAGCTGAACCTGTAGAGTTCCCCAAGATTTAATAATAATGAAAACGATTTGATTCAGCCTGTCCCCCCCCACTTACTGTCCCCCATCAGTGACGCCGTGAGCCGAGGCCCAGGGGGTGCCCTCAGCATGCAGTTGCTTAGTTTAAGTAATAGTTTTACGCCTCTGGCTGGAGGCTTTAAGTTTACTTAAAGGCAACCGCAGGAAAGTTCGGTTGAGCAGTCACGGCCTCTCAAGGTCAACTGCTAGATGGCATACAAAAAAAAATACATACGGAACCCTAAAAATAGAATAGTCGATATGGCAGTTATCCCTATAAATCAAAACTTCACTTAGGTTGAACATAATTTCTTCTTAAGTGAAGGCTCGATCTATAAGGACTTCATGTCAGAAGATCGAAATAAAAAAATAAGAGTGGCGGTGGTGGACGAGTGGTAACATACTTACCAGTGGTAGGTCATGGGTTCGATCCCAAGCAGGGACTTTATTACGGCGTCCCTAAGAACCAAAACCTCCAAGACTGATTAATATCTAGGTATATATATTTGTAAATACCTCGGTAATGATGGGTCGACTATGGATCAGACTGGGAACATCGTTGGTTAGAGATAAGTTTAATTTACTGTCGTATTTACGTCCTTATCCTATATACACCCATACCTAGACGTAATTCAGAACACTTCAATACGATCCACCCTGAATATACTAGACAAAACAAATATTGTTTTTCTCAAAAAAACTAGGTCGCCAAACATGAGCTCTTTTTCCAGGTAAGTACCTACCCACCCACTTACTTACATAACACGCATGAGCAAAAACTCTTTCTGCCCCCTACTTTAAGTAATTCACTTATCACTCCAGCCACTTCATTGTTAAAATTTCCCGGTTTGAATATGTTATTTCAAATTAGACCCACTTCTAAAAGAAAACCTTCAAAGCTTTGTACCTCATTAAATCGCCCAATTTCGAGGCTTCAATTTGCTTAAAACACAATTTTCGTTGTTAAGGAAAGATAGAAATGCTTGCATTATGCAAATAGGATTGGCATCTTGTTAGCAATTTAGACATTCGAGCCTTTATTGGTTACATTGCTGACTCTAAATTGGCGACCTATAAAATAAACAGGCGCAATCTTCCGTGCTTACGGGACGAGACAACATTTTGAAGGTGATCAACGTCTATAAAAAAAAAGTGATACTGCTCAAATGGATTAAAATAATTATGCTCGCAACATTTGATAATTTTGGCAAGGTAATAAATTATAAATTTACTCTACTAATATTCAATTTCAATTTGAAAGTTTGAATGTTTGTTAGTCAATCACGCATAAATAGCTGAACGGATTTGGATGAAATTTGACCGCGTAGGTATTGCACTTTTCTATGAAACAGCTGATTTCTTTTTGTATATCCGACGAAAAATTTGTAAGCTTTGTTGGTCTAAAATGATATGCTGAATTCATGGTTACAGTTTGCGCACTGGTTAAAAATTTACCCTGTATTTATTTTTTATTACATTTTCTATGTTCCAGGCTATTATATTTACCCTGTACTTTATTTCGGACTAAGTACTTACAATCCATGTCCATCCATCCATCCATACCCGAGTAACAATGACTTAAAAACTATGTTAGTAAACTTTTTCAGATAAAACAACTAAAACGTGGCCCAAGACACGTTGGCACGTGCTTCCCTCCGTACCCAGTGCCGTATAAAGGGACTGTCTACTTTGTCAAATAATGTTTTTGTTAGGATAATGTTGGAGCCGAGTCACGGTACGATTTGAAAAATGCGGTAACTATGTTGAAAAGTTTTTTTTTAAAGATAAATTAATGGTTATCTCCAAACAATATCATAAATTCTAATAGGTACGGTATAATAATCCTGTCCCATCGAGTACCTAAGCCAAGAGCTCAGAAGCCACAATGCCAACATTAATTAAGGGCACGCCAAGCCCGTCCTTAAATAACTTCCTACACCATTTCATTTGTTTAAAGTTATTGCTACAGACAGTTCAGTTACCCATTAAGTCCCTATCGCAACGAAACGAGTCTATTATTAGAATTCATAGTTATTAGAGGTAATACCATTACGGATAACTCGATCGGGGGGTCCATTGGGAGTCTGTTGGCAACAAAGAGCAATAAAGGGCCGTCTTGTAACTGTTCTGTAGCATTCGAAAGTCACACTCTAACGGTATTCGTGTTGCCAACTCAATTAAAAAGTTAAGTCTACCTGACTGAAGTTGGACTGACTAGGAAAATACATTACGACGTAGCGGCTAAAAGTATCATATTGCTGGAGTGCATGCTAATTCTGAAATTGTTTGAGTCTAGAATTACGTCACTCGAGTTCTGTTTTAGAATGTTGATCCTAATCTTTGTTAGAGTCCTCATTCTAATGAAACGTCATGAGTAATTTACAGTAACATTTCAAAGCTGCTTATCGGCTGCGTCATTTTTAATGGATGGAAAATGACTATTAGACAATAATATAATAATAATAACTTTATTTCAATAACAAATACAGATTTTACATGTTTTATATAAAAACAATTTAAATGAGCTTAGGTAGTAACACAATGCAATACAAATTTAGGAACTGAAATCTATACACAATATGGCAAACCCTGCCTCTCAAACTAGGTAACCTGTATCTTGAGAGACAGTGATTCAGCTTAGAATGTGATGCTATAAGTATAATAGTAGTATGGAGTTGGAAGTATGAAGGTAATTAGGCGACGTACTTGAGTAAGGATTCTGTTTGGTGATAGTCCTGTCCCAGTAGCCATTCCGTTAATTTTGATTTTATTTCATATTTATTAAGATCGACAATGTTTAGGTTTTTGTGAATTTTTTTGTAGACGTATGTACTTAATGTGTAGAATTGGTGTTGAGCGAAGGCGGTTTTGTGAGGGGTACTCATGGGTAATTTCTTCCTTTTTTTGGGTCAGTTGGTAGAACGCTAGCGTGTTTCCTAAGAGTAGACTGCAGCACAAAAAGCTGGCGCACTGAAAGTACTTTGGAATCTGCGTATAGCTGCGTAGTGGGGTAGCGAAAAGGTTTGCGCGACATCACCTTCAGAACGGCTCTCTGCGCTCTTTCAATCCTCAGAAGACTGGTTTTATTTGCACCACCCCATACTGTGATGCAATATCCAATGACGGATTGACATAAAGCATAGTACACCATCTTCAGGGTTGCAGGGGCAGCCGAGTCTCTAAGGGATTTGAAAACATGCAAGAGTTTCAAAGATCATGAACTTTCCTAAATGTTAACACAACATAATTACGACAAAATTCAGACAATATATCACTGCAGGAAAGCTCATTCATATCATTACTGTAACGTAACGAAAAGAGCCTTAATTTTGATAGAAGCACATATGATGTATCTCTGCGACGTGAATGCATCTCGTGCCAAGAGCGTGATCCGATCAGTAGTTGAAGAATGAAGATAGGGAAGTATACAGCCAATGTATTCTGTAAAAACCACTGCGTGAAGGTGAAGTGAGCTTTCATTTCACCTGATGCTAAGGATTGACACTATTGACAACTCACTTTAAGCTTAATTTGCCTACGTTTTGGAATAGACCGGCTGTTCATCAGTTAATGTGACGATTAATAGGACTGTAGTGTCAGTATCAATTAGTTGCTTGAAAAAATTACTAACCAAAAAGCAAAAATCTTTCCTAAAAATTTACACAACAACCGTGCCTACAACCAGCTAATATTAAGGAACAGGCGAAGAAAATGCTGCGAAACAAAACCAAACTCGGCGATAACATCAAAATATACTCGGATCAGACCCCCACCCAAAAGGCAATAATGAAAGAGCTCAGCCAAGAACTGATACGTCGTAAGGAAAACGGTGAAGAGTCTCTAATTATTGAATATATCAAAGGCACCCCAAAGATCGTTCAGACGGATCCAAAAAACTAATGCCGTTAAATCCACCAAAGATCCCAACAAACTTAGAGGAGACAATTACCTACCAGCTCTGCCATACTTACCAAGACCTGCCATCTTTTAAATCGACCCTAACTTTCTTCTACGCGAACGTAAGAAGCATAAAAAGACAAGGAAAATTCGACGAACTGCAATGCATAATAAAATCGATTAAATACACTACTCATGTTATAATATTAACCGAGACATGGTTCAAATCCAGTGAAGACGCCGAACATTACCAACTACATAATTATACCCACTATTATAATGTCAGAACAGATTCCAGGGGTGGTGGTGTTTCCATTTACGTACACAATACTCTCAATCACAGCAAGGTCGATGAAGTGTACGCCGGAGGTATCAACTACCTATGGATATACCTCGAGAGACACGCATTAAATATAGGAGCTGTCTACAACCCAGGAAACAATAACACAAGAGAGTTTCTTGAAGTTTATTCATCGCAACTAATTAAGAAACCTCGATCTATTGTTTTCGGCGATTTTAACATCGACCTCCTGACAAAAAACTCCAAGAGTAAATGCTACCGAGATACCATGAAAGAGTCTGGATACGGTTTTCTCAATAATATCCATGGAGACTACAGCACGCGTGAGACTGCTTCCACAAAAACCATCCTTGATCACGTTTGCACCAACCTTGAAGACAAAAGGTTTCATATGGTCATTATCGACTCGCCTATGTCTGACCACAAGCAAATTTATCTAAGTCTAAAAAAATACAAGAGACCTCCAAATAAACGTGTAAAATACGAAGCGACAGACTATGGAAAACTGTACGAAAGCGTCGCACTCGCAGAATTCTCATCAATCGACAACACTTACGAGAACTTTGAGAAGTATCTGAAATGTGGCATTAATGGTAGCACAACAGTCAAAACTAAAATCTTAAACCCACCGCGCCAAGATTGGATATGTAAAGAAATAACACACAAAATTGCGAGAAGAAATGAAATCTGGCATCAATTGAAACAAGAGCCAACTAATGAAGATCTGATGGAAAGTTTTAAAATTGAAAGAAATATTACAGCTGAAACAATTAGGAAGATTAAGAAGAAGTACTACCACGAGGCATTTATGAAACATACTGCAGACCCTAAAAAGATGTGGAACCTAATAAATACATTGTCTAATAATAAAATCAAGTCACAGTGCACTCCCCCCAAACTTATAACTGAATCTGGACCTCTAACCGATGGCAACGAGGTTTGTGAAACATTTAACAACTTCTTTTCTACGATTGGTTCCACCTTAGCCAACCTCATTCCCACACAACAATACCAACACAAAACTGTAACAGTGCCAGATTCTCAACTACATAACAGAGAGCTCACAAGCTTCACACCATGCCAAGCAAGCGAAGTATCCAAAATAATAAAAAATCTCGATCCAAACTGCGGTGCCGGTATCGACGGTATAACTACCAAAGTCGTCAAGTGTGTAAGTGACTTAATCGTGGACAAACTTACCGACTGTATAAACATACATCTTGCCAGTGGAACTTTTCCAGATCAATTAAAGATAGCCAAAGTTACACCAATCCACAAATCTGGCGTCAAAACGGATCCTAATAACTATAGACCTATTTCAGTTCTTCCGATTATTTCTAAAATATTTGAAAGGGTCATTTATACACGCTTAGATGAACACCTCACCTCAATAAATTTCCTCTTTGATAGACAATATGGTTTTCGAGCACATTGTAACACCTTATCAGCTACTACAGATCTAATTACAAAAATAAAAATGAACATTGATCAAAAAAACATGGCGCTAGGCCTATTTATCGATCTTAAAAAGGCTTTTGATACAGTTAGCCATCCTATACTACTACAAAAGCTAAAAGACATAGGCGTATCAGGTGTAGCGTATAAAATGTTTGAATCATATCTGCATAACAGGCTTCAGGTGGTTAAAGTCGGAGAATACCAAAGTAAACCGCATGAAATCACGTTTGGTGTTCCCCAAGGATCACTGCTAGGACCACTATTTTTCTTAATATACATAAACTCCATCCACAGCGTTCCAATACACGGGCATATTTCGCTATATGCCGACGATACCTGCCTTTTTTATTTTGGTGGGTCTATAGCTGACATGATAAACCAAGCCCAACAAGACCTAAACTTACTGTCCGTCTGGTTTCAACATAATCTTCTAACAATCAATGCATCTAAGACCAGCTACGTCATATTTAAAGCCAAAAATAAGAAAATACCGCCTCATCTACCTCTTAAACTCGAAAATCAAATACTCGAACTCAAACAACACGAGAAGTACCTTGGTTTAAGACTAGACTGCCATCTAAATTGGAAGGTTCAAATTGACTACATCAGATCCAAAATGACAGCTTTATTGGGCTCACTACGGAACATCGTACACTGTCTGCCATATAGTGTACGCCAGACAATATACAACTCCCTAGTAAAGCCACACATACTGTACCTAATCGAAGTCTGGGGCTATGCACCTAAAACAAACTTAAAAGACCTACAAATTGCACAAAACAAAATTATTAAAATGCTTTTCCATTACGACTACCTGACACCCACAATTAAAATATACAAAGACACGAAACTCTTGAACATAAAACAACTCCACGCATACTGCTCCTACATACTCATTAAAAAAATACTTGATAAAACCATACATACACAAATCTCCTTGACCAAAACACATCAATTACATAACCGTAGCAGCCGTAGAAAAGATCACATCGTACTTCCTCAAGTGCGAACCACTCAAGGTAAAAGACTACTTGTTTATGAGGGAGTGCAACTTTACAATAAATTACCAGACGAGATAAAGAATGCGAATTCGATCAGTATTTTTAAGAACAAACTAAAAAAATATGTTCTTCAAAATATCAATATTAATTAACCGTAAAAGATTTTTTCTATCAACTTTATAATAAATAAAAACAAAAAACTGAAAAATAGCAGCTGTAAACAAATGTTGTACTACTGACTGACTTATCTGCATTGTGACAGCGGGACCGCACTCTTTATCTCAAAGCAGGGTAGTTTCGCATAGTGCCACAACTTAAATTTGGAGTACCTTCAAACCAAAATAATTTGTAGTAATAATGTACACTGATAATATATAATTAATACATTTAGTAGATTAATTGTGGGTCCAAGTGTCGAAGGACACTGATTAGTTTTTACTTAAATTTAAATCTGTTCTCATGCAAGTGAAATGTAAATTTCTTTATGAGAAATAAATAAATGTCTTTAACCAGAATATTCCACGCAGTGGAAACACCACAGGAAAGCTTGCTCATAACATTAGCGGTACGTAATGAGAAGAGGCAAATGATGTATCTCTGCGACGTGAAGATTTCTCTTCAAACTTACTTCACCTTATTTGCGGTGAGACTTATACAGAATAGACCGGTTGTTCATGGGTTGATGTAACGGATAATAGGACTGAAGTTTTAATTTAGTGTTAGTATCAATTCATTACTTAAATAAATAACAAACTACCCAAAAAGCAAAATTTTCCCCTGAATATTTACACAACGTAATAAACTACATCAGTGTCTACAACCAGCCAATATATCACACACTGAAAACACCACAGGAAAGCTTGTTCATACCATTAGCGGTACATAACGAGAAAAACCTTCATTTTGCTGGAGGCGCACATGATGTATCTCTGCGACGTGAATGCATCGCGTGCCAAGAGCCCGTTCCAGTCAGGAGTTAGAGTATGAAGATAGGAAACTATAATGATGGTGGCATGATTTAGGTACTTGGCGAATTATACGGATGTAGTTATAATTCAGTGTAAATATCAATTAGACACTTTAAAACATAAATGAGGATCCACCAACAAGTAAAATATTTAAACCACATAAGACTACATCAGTGTCAAAATCCATCCGATTTATTAAATAACAGTAAAGCTCGTACATAACATTAGCGGTACATAACGAGAAGAACCTATATTTTGCTGGAGGCACAGGTGATGTATCTCCGCAACGTGAATGCATCGCGTGCCAAGAGCCCGTTCAAGTCAGGAGTTGAAGTATAAAGATAGAGAACTATGCTGTTGCTGGCTTGATGTGATTATGTGACAGGTGAGATCAATGTTTATTATTTAGCTCTTGAAATTCTCACAAGAATATATGTGCAATTAAAAGAAAAGAAAGAAACGTTTATTTTAACACAGTTCGTGAAACACAAAATACAAAAAAATATCTAAGTAAACAAGTAAAAAAAATGTTTCAACAACAATAGCGTGTGGTCAGTTTGAACATCCTTGCTTAAACTGAACACACATTAGTACTTAGTGGTACTTAAACTGGATAGCGTGGTTTTGTATTCTCGAACTCCAGTAAAAAAATAAAAAACTATGATGTCAAATTAAAGAGTAATGAACTAATGACCCACGAGGGTACAGAGTGTTTTGAAGTAAATTCCACCGTCAGTTACAACTAATCTCAAAGTTATTGTTTCTGCAACCTGTTGAGACTGTCTTTCGGCTGGACGTGGGCATAGTATCGATTTCCACATTTCTCTTTCTACGGCCCAAAAAAGGCGGGCAGTCAATAAGTTGGTGCAAGTTATAGCGCTGAATACATCAAGATAAATAGGCCAAGTCGTCATACATTGAGCATCGGAAAGCTGTCGTCATTTGCAATTCAAGTGCGGGAAACATTATATGTTTAGACAAAAAAATTAAAACAAATTTATTTGGCAAGATACTCAAAAGAAAGAATTAACTATCAATCTCTGCCTACTTTTTAGTAATAACGAGCGATGAAATAAATCTCCTCTATATATGATTTGAAAATTTATATCGAAAATCAAGCCATCTTTAAATATATTTTTTAACCTGTTCTGTACCGCTGCCAAAAGTCGGACTTTGACATTTGTCACTTTTGCCTATTTGGACAATCTGTCGTTATTGCTTCAAATCCTCACACACGTAATTCAACAATACATGTTTATACACAGCGACTGTCTGAAGACGGGTGGGTGGCATCATCTAGCCGAGCGTAAACTAATATTTAGACAAAAATGTAACGAAAATTCTTTGGCGAATAACACTATAGTATTATCAATCTTCCAGTAGTATTAAGCACAGAAATAAACCTCTTCGTCAAGCGTGCTGAGCTTTCGACGGACATGAAAACATGATGTATCGCCGCGACGTGAATGCATCGCGTGCCAGGCGCCCATTCCAGAGTTATACTTATCGCGTGAACTTACACTATGTTACTGCATCATTTCATTTTAGTGCAGTCTTTCTTGGATGTTAGTTTTCCTTTGTTTTACTAGATTGTCCACAAGAACGTTTTGCAGTCTGGGACATTTTTTTTTGTAGAAAAGTACATTACGCTGTAATACATATTTTGTAACGAATATCGCGGGTCAAAATATAAAACTGTACCACTATTAAAGGTAGAAATAATTCATGTCATTTAAATTCTATTTTAAACTCAAAATAATACCTGCGCATTAGCATTTTAGATAGCAAATTATACGAATAATAATTAGCAGGTGAAGAAATTAATTAAACATTTTCTATTCACATTTTCAGAAAACAAAACACTTATTAATATTCTCACTTCAGTAATAAAATAATAATGATGTATTTTAATAGTGTTGTTGGAAACTCCACTTGGTCTAGATCGGGACGTAAGCGACGATCCCCAGCAAAGCCCGAGCTTATTACAATGCTATTTAATTAAACTATCTCGGGTACATATTGCACCTGGCGTTTGACATTAACGGCTAGTTAGAGAGATCTGCTATTAGCTTCGTTAGTTAAACGTTCAGTTGAAACGGTAGTTTTCAATGGGAGAGTCGGCTGTTTATTTACTTAAAGTAGATTTGTCTTTTTTCCGTCAAGTTATATTTTATGAATACACTTATGATAAATTATAAGTTTTATTTTTATCCTAGAACATTAAGTTTAGGTACAAATGTTATAGGTACCTTACCATGACTTTAACAATTTTTCAGAGCAAAGTCTTTATTTTTATTTCAGCGACAGTTTTTTACTAGAGCAAGTTATTAGAAACCTATGGTCATAGTCATAATCCTTTGCATTTTTTTTAATTCTATAAGAAAATAAGTTTAAATAGATCCAGACAAGCATGCAGAAAAATTGCATTCATTGTCAGTCGACTGAAGTTTCATAAAGCAAAGATTTATTTACACGGACTTGAATAACGGAGGTGCTAGCCCGTATTGCGTCCATCACAGAATAAAATATATATGAGCATAAAAGATACACAAAGAGTCGTGATTTTGTGGAAACCAACTTTAAACGGATATTAAAAATTGTCGGTAAAATTGTTATCAAATTCTCAATATGTCTGCGCGATGCTGGAAGATCTAGTACGAAATGTATTATGAAAAATGTTACGTTTAACGTTCCTTTGTGCTCAATATAATATCTTTGGACGTATTCACGATGAAATACGGCGATATGAATGTTTTTTTAATGCTGTTTTTAGTGCTGGTTAAACTGTTATTTTTGGTTTGTTATGAAAATTTGGTTTGCGATTTAAATATACCAGCACCCTAATTGCGTACACAATACCAATCAGAATCTGATAAAAACCGTCATAGTCATAAACCTTTGCTTTTTTCTTTTATAAATTTGAAACCCAAGGTTTGAATGGATCATAATCATCTGCCTAGCCTAGCCAACTATATTGGGGTCGGCCTCCAGTCTGACCCAATGCAGCTGAATACCAGTATTTTACATGGAGAGACTGCCTATCTGACCTCCACAATCCAGTTACTGGGTAACACGATACCCCTTGATAAGACTGGTTGTCAGACTTTCCGGCTTCTGACGACCCGTAACGACCGACAAAGATCCACAAATCACAGCCGGGACCAACGGCTGAATAGAACCCTAACCAAAATTGCTGGGATCTGGGACACTTGCGCGAAAGATATTTGCGCCAAAGACACTTGCGCGACAAGACGTTTCCACGAATGGACGTTTGCGCGACTGGACTCTTGCGCGACTGTACCTTTGTGCGAACGGACATATGCACGAAAGACACTTGTGCGAACGACAGTTGCGGGAAAGACATTTGCGCGAATCCGCTTGTGCGAAAGACATTTGCACGAATCCACATGCGCGAACGGACAGTTGAGCGAAAAAGTTGCGGAAATTAAATTACTTCATAACATCACGCCTGTAATCTATCAAAAGTTTGGGCAGGGATGACATGATGTTATGAAGAAATTTAATTTCCGCAACTTTTTCGCGCAACTGTCCGTTTGCTCATGTGAATTCGCGCAAGTGTCTTTCACGCAAGCGGATTCGCACAAATGTCCTTCGCGCAAGTGTCTTTCGCGCAAAGGTACAGTTGCGCAAAAGTCCAATCGCGCAAAAGTCCATGCGCGGAAATGTCTTTTCGCACAAGTGTCTTTCGGAATCAGAATTACTTATTTTGAAGGACATCGCTAATCTATTGCTTCATAAGTATGAAAAAATTGTATCCTCACCAATATAAATAACGCAATAAATATTGTTGAACTGCCAAAGTAAAAGGCATTTCTACTGTAATTGTGTTATGCAATTACCCCGCTGTATTTGTAAAAGTACACAAAATTAATTTAAAAAAAAAAATGTTTTTCTCTGCTTCAATGAATGGGACAGACAATTATTAGACAAGAAATTACTATTGGATCCAAATATTTAATATCAGAGTAAATTCCATCAAACATGATATACGATCAAATAAACTTGAGGAAAAAATTGCGTTAAAATATACATTTCCCGGCAATTTCCGTCGTAGATACATCTTCAATCTTCTATAGAATTTACTTGTAGTTAGGTACATATTGCCTCTTCAAGTAGGTAATATTACACACGAAGTAGATATTTCGTGGTCCATCCGTACCTAAACATATATAATAAATTAAAGGCTCACTCACACAGGCAAAACGCCACAACGCGATGCAACTTTCGACGAGGTTCTGGTAGAATATTATTATTTCTATGAAAACTTCATGGAAATTGTTCTACCGGTATCGCGTCACACCCGTCGTGTTGCGGCTTTCTGCGGGACCCCGAACCTTACAGTTGCTGTTTGTGTCTGTCGTGTGGTCGTATTATTATTTTAAACCATGCAAAGGATTTTGATGCGGTTTTGACTATCATTTATACAATGAATTACGGAAGATTAACGCGTATCATCATCTGCCTAGCCTTTTCCCAACTATGTTGGGGTCGGCTTCCAGTCTAACCAGATGCATCTGAATATTTTACATGGAGTGACTGTCTATCTGACCTCCACAAACCAGTTACTGGCGTATAACACATTTATAATAAACTTACCCATAAAAAAAATAAGCAGGCGGAATTCGAGTCCGCACCGTTTGTTTTCGTAAAAACGTTATAAGTTAAACGTTACAAGATGTTTTTACTTAGGGTTTGGTAACAATTAATGTACCTATGGTTCCCGAAACAACTGTAGCTGTTGTATATGCCCGATACTAGATTTAGTAGGCTCTTTGCATTCTTTATGAAGTAGGCTTTTACCTGTTATGTTTTTTTTTTCAGTTTTCAGCAATATACACAGCCGACAGCCGACATCTTAAACTATTTTGCTATTTGCTAAAAAAATTCTTACGGTTTCAGGCACTGCCGCAGGTATTATATTCACTCTGTACTAGATTTTTTAGGCTCATTGCATTTGTTTTAATGCGAGCTTTCATCGAGTTGGATTTTTCTCATTTCTGAGCATATTTACGGCCGATATGACCATATGTTTGGAGTGATTTTGCTATTGTCAAATTCAAATTAATTTTTAACCCTATTTTGGCCAATATTTTTATTGTTTCTCTCCATATCTTAGTAGTGCTTTATCAACTCTTGACAACGGCTCCAAAATCAGTGTTCTAACTAAACACGTTTTTGCTCTATACGAATTGAAATTTCACCTTATTGTGAAAAATAGAGGGTCGCGCACATGCGCTTGCACAAGCAGCGTGACGTCATAGGCAAATTATATCCAACTTAAGACTTGCTATAAATATGACCTACCTATCTTTTTTAAGTTCAAAAATGTATTGTTTGAAATCTTACATATTTTTGTCGGTCAGAAATATTGACTTACCACCAGTACTCCGAGTGAAAAGACTTTTTCACGTCAAAAATACTCTATGTTTTACAAGTCGTAAAAAAGCAAAGCATCGGCGTGTCTCTAGTCTCCTATATAAAAACAGAACCCTGTCGCTGCAGCGAAAACAAATGAATTGTACAAAAACAAATGAACGTGAGAGAAACCAAGCTGTTTGCAGTCAGCAGTTACTCACGAAATCGTTCCTGCGTTAGGATAGCTGAATTTATTGGAACCGAAGCGCTATTGGGTTTATAGTCTTTAAGAGAAAAAAACACGCTTTTATAAATGCACGTAAAAACAAAAAAAAATATTATGGATCGTTCAAGTTGTCTCTATTTCTGGGCTGAAGTGTAAACTATGTGCTTTTAATTATAATATGTGATTGTAAAAGCGTGGGGGGAGTTTTTGGCGGGATCGCATTGGAACATGTCGCACGAATTTTCATTTTCATGGAATTTAGTGAAATAGCGAATTAAATTGTATAATTTTGATAGTGAATTATTCAATTTAGTTACGTGTGAGTGCACAAGTGTAGTGAAGGTGAAAATAAGTGACTAACGTGGACTTTTCGTGTTCCCCCCAAAAACTCCTGTTAGGTTGTTGTAAAGTTACTACCGCTTTACAATAACTTTGATTTGACTTGACTGACTAAAGACGACTATGACTGTTTTGTAACTTCGTGCCCGATATCGGGCCATTTACTTGATCTAAAAGAAAAATTACTTGACACTGGCTAAATGCACAAACCGTGTGAAGCCATAATATGAAAAAAAAAAAAAAAAGCGTGGGGCGCTGGAACAGGAAAGACTTTCTTGTTAATAAATACTAACTTGGTCCACCCAAGTCAGTGCACGCATTTATCAGTAATCATGCAGCTCAACTCACAACAGAAGAGGGAGTGGCCCGCGAGGTGGCGGATTCATGTCCATTCATGATTGGTGGTGGATTTCATAGAACAAAAAAATCAAAGATGTCTTTGATTTTTTTGTTCTATGAAATGCCGGTTTCCTCACGATGTTTTCCTTCACCGTTTTGAGAGAAACGGTACTGAGTTAATCACACAAAATAAAGCGTCTGACAGGGTTCGAACCTACAACCTACAATTCCGTGAGTCGCGGCCGTTACCACTATGCCACCACTACTCACGATACGAAACTGCAGTTCATAATGTGGCGGTATAGAACTTACACTTACATGGTATAAGGGACATAGAGGTACCAACTGTTACCATGAAATCAGCAGATGATTTGGACTCCATAGCGTAGAAATGTTTATACGATATTTAAAAAAAAATATAGCTAGCTACCTACATGGTCAAAATATATGGGACTGTTGACTTTTTTGTCAATGTTGTTTGTTCTAAGATTATGAAAATAACAGTGTAAAATGATGAAAAGTGGTGATAGCTTTTAACTCGCTGACTAGAGAAAAATGGCCGCCAGGGCGAAATTAGGGCAGCTAGAGTACAGTCCTCACGTGAACGGTAAATCAAGATTACACACGTACTGCTGCTGAGTCACAAAGATACACGGGGTAGGTAAGGTATAGTCGACCTAGCAATTGGTTTGTCACGTTTGACAACAATTCCCAGTAAATTTAAACTTCATTAAGAAGGATTCGCTAATATATCTTGCAAATTTTGACATTTAATTGGTTTTGATTAATGTGTCAATTTGTATGTTTGAATATTTGTTAATCGATCACGCAAAAACGACTGAACGGATTTGGATGAAATTTCGCACACAGTTAGTTTATAGCCTGGACACAAAGGTTACTTTTTATCCCGGTAGGATGTTGTCGTGGTATAATTTGCGACCTTAACAGGGGCGAATTCGCTGACAAAAGCTAGTCATATAATGTTCGTAGGATTTTCCAGTAGGTAGGTACTACTGCCAATAACCGACATCACTCAACCACCGGCTCATTGGCTGCGAATCGACCGAAACAATTGAAAGTACGCACGAGTGCTCCCGATAGGTGGTTATTGTTACTTAAGCTCAAAACTGATATCTTCAGCTAACGTTTAGTTGCTTTTAGTTATATATATAAGTAGGTAGTGTATTATATAAATAGGTACTTACCAATTATTATTTTTTACTAGTTTTTGCCCGGGGCGCCACCCGCATGGATTTCGGTTATCGCATAAAAAAAAGTAGCTTATGTCCTTCTCTATATCCCAGGCTATATATCTCTACCAATTTCATGATAATCGGTTCAGCAGTTTAGGCGTGAAAGCGTAACAGAGAGACAGAGTTACTTTCGAATTTATAATATTAACAAAGGGATTTGTCTTTTTAGCATTAATGGTATGTACAGTGCCTGTAAATAACCACTCAAAAAATCGACCAAGGGACCCTTAAAGGGGTTGACTTGCAGCTTCTTCTGTCTAGAAGTAATATGAAATTTCAGAAATAATAATAAATTGAATTGTATTTTGTTGTTAATACATTTTTTCCCCATGTTATTCCAATAATATCAAATTTTTCCTAATTATATCTACTTCTATCTCATTTTGTCTAGTTTTCTCAAACTCAAACTCAAAGCATTTATTTCAATTAAACCATTTACATGCACTTTCGAATTGTCAAAATGTCGATCAGTTGGAAAGTTGAAGCTAGTTGCCCATTCCAGAACGTAGATCTGTATCGAGAAGAACGAGCAAAAAACTCCACGAGTGTCCGTGGAGTTTTTTGCTCGTTCTGCTTAAAATCAAGTTGAATATTACAAAATCTTGGGAACATTATTCTTGTTGCTTCTGTATGTGAGAACAATGTAAAAAAAAATTATAAACAATTCTAAATACAAGATAAAAATAAGCTCTGGAAGTTAGGAGATGATGATGTTCTGTAATTTAACTCAATTTTATGATAGTATGTGTAATTACTAGTATTGACCAGTAACTTGTATGCGTGGTGCAAACTATAAATGTACGGTGGTTATTTCAATAAATAAAAAAAACATTGATCGGAGGCTAGAACGTCATATCGGTCAATTAAAGACCCATTATCCAGTACCGTACCATACCGTACCGTCCAGTATCGTATTATCCAGTAACTGGCTTGTCGGGGTCACACAGGCAGTCGCTCCATGTAAAATACTGGTATTCGACTGCATCCGGTTAGACTGGAAGCTGACCCCAACGTAGTTGGGAAAAAGCTAGGCAGATAATGATCCAGTTCCCACTAGGTCAAGTTAATCCTGAATCCTCTTGAATTAATATTAGAACTGACTGTAAAGACGGATTATTCCGATCTGTCACCTTGCTTTGTCCCCATGAGGGGAACAGATCGGAGACAGATGATTATAAACGCAAACCACTAGTCTTTTATTTTATGGTAATGTTACTTAAAATGTGTGGCATTACTTTTAAGAATTTAATATATTAATTCTTCCGATCCATTTTGCCGATCTGTCCCTCTAAGGGGGCCAAAGCAGGGTGACAGATCGGAATAATTCGTAAAAACCACAATTGCAGAAAAGATACGGTAAAAATAAGAAGGCTTCTTATTATTGTTACACAAGCAGTTTTTGCCGTGAATTTGTTGCGCCGCCCGCACCACGAGACTGTTCCACGCTTTCTGGTCACGTCCGCCGCAAATGCAGTCCTCGTTTGAGAAAAATACATTTACTTCTACCTTGAATATACTCGTGTAACGTTAGGTACTTTGCTGGAAACAGTGGTGCAAATGGTAATAGTAAAAACTATCTATTGGTACCAATTTTTTCAATTAAATTTACACATTTGTTTCGTCCTATGGGGGTATGGGGGAAATTTTAGAAAGCAACCTGCAACGATCCTTACAAATTCATTTTGCTACCTTCACGTTCAAGGTTGCGAGTACAACGTACCTGGCCTTTTATAACTCTGCTCAAGAATTAGGCTATCAAATTCATTTTCTTTTTTTAAATCCGATTGGCAGTTCCGGAGATTATTCCCTACTTACAGACTTACTAACAAACAAACTGTATATCTCTTTATAATATTAGTATAGATAAAATTAGATTATTATGGGCCTTCTAGGGCGTCCCCTACCGGCGTTTTCCGCTTCCATCTGCCTACGGCTGTTAAATTTTTTTTTTGAGGGTGGGAAATCATCAAATAACTTCTCCAGCACTGGGTGGAGCAAGAGGTCGTGTCAGAATATTACTGACTATAAAACCCACCCGTGTTTCCTCAATTGCCTGTATGCCAGGGGCGACGGTACTTATCTCTTTTGAACAACCCGCGCCCCTGGATTGTGGCGTTTACTAAATATTTTGTTGAATTTTATCATCCTTAATAATATTGTAAACGCGAAAGTTTGTACGGATGGATGTATGGATGCTTGTTACTCTTTCACGCAAAAACAGCTGGACTGATTTTAATGTAATTTGGCACACAGATAGATTAAAACCTAAATTAACACTTAAGATACTTTGATCCCGGTAGTAAGTTCTTGCGGGATAATTTCCGACTTCAACGCGGGCGAAGCCGCGGGCGGAAGTTATCATTAGCATTACAAATATTAGCGACCGACAAACAAACAAAATGACAGACAGTATTATCTCCATCTACATAATACATCATCATCATCAGCTTACCAGCAGTCCACTGCTGGACATAGGCCTCTCCAATTGCATTCCATTCAGCTCGATTTTCGGCAACTCTCATTTAGTTGCTACCAGTCACCTTGCGAATACTTTCGCTCCACCTAGCCTAAGGGCGTCCTACATAATGCATAATTATATGTAATTAAATAAGTCTATTTAGAAAGCCTTATCTTAGCAAAAAAACTTTACCTCGGCACTCTTAAAATGGAAAAATACGTTTCTTGGGAACTACACCAACGCAGTCTGTACTTAATTAAGTTAAATGTATAATTAATAAACCGTAGCTCATCTAAATATAGCTTCAATCTATCTCAAGGGCCATCCACTCAAGTCGAATAACTTAGGAGTTGGGATAGGTGAAATTATTCTCAAAATATTCAATACTAGCAGCGCTCCGCAGTTTCACCCGCGTAGTTCCCGTTCCCGTAAGAAAACAGGGATAAAATATAATCTATATTACTCAGTGATAATGCAGCTTTCTAACGCCAAAATAATTTTTGAAATCGGTCCAGTACTTTTTAAGTTTATTCGTTACATACAAAAATACAAATCTTTCCTCTTTAAAATATTATTATAATTATATATAATACTAGCCGCGCTCCGCAGTTTCACCCGCGTAGCTCCCGTTCCCCTAGGAATACGGGGATAAAATATAGCCTATGTTACTCAGTGATAATGTAGCTTTCTAACGGCAAAATAATTTTGAATGAAATCGGTCAAGTAGTTTTTAAGTTTATTCGTTACATACAAAAATACAAATCTTTCCTCTTTATAATATTAGTGTAGATATATATATAATATATAATAATAATAATTAGTTAGTGTAGACAATTAGAAGATCTGCACCCTAATTGCGTAGTTACGCAATTAGGGTGCAGATCTTCTAATTCACATCATCATTCATCATTCATCATCATTTTTCATTCAGTTTTTTTCTTCTTGTTCACGATTAAACATAATCAGTTTCGTTTTGAAACGGATTGTTAAACCATTGCTTCATATGTTCGAAAAATGTGTCTGCTCAGCAATGTAAAATAACGCAATGAATATTGTTGAACCGTCAAAATAAAACAGATTATGATAAATCGTGTGTTACGCAATTAGGGTGCTGATGTATCTATTTCTCTATAATATGATGAATCTGTTTTGGAACTGTTAACAATTTTATTTTTATTTTTCTGTTCAATTACAAGTTTTTGCATGTTTTCCTTTTGAATTCCAATTTCATCTCACTTTTAATTATTGTTTAAACTAAGTGTTCATTGTATATAGGCTAAACCTTCTCATGTTGATCCAATTAACTTAAGAAACCTCGCCCCTGTCATACAGGATGGCCTAGTTCAGGGGTCGAGACCTCAGTGATGTAACGTGTACTAAAGTTTGGAAATAAATTAATATTACTACAGGATGTAAGGGTAAACGCCGTTGTTACTTAAACCATGGGTAGTTGACTTAAATATACCTAAAATAAACGAGAGAATTAAAAAAATACGCGCGAGAAATGAGCGACGCTACGACGCGGCGTAACGCGCGCTCGCTATCGAGACTGACAGCTGACTGACCGGGGACCTAGAGCGGGAGAAGTTGGGGTCGCGCTCGAGCGCGAGTGCACGACCCGTGCGTCTGAGTCGGGCCACGTGGCGTGGTCTCCGCGCCCTGCACCCCCTCTTGTATTGAGACGTAAGTTTGCTACCCTCGCGCGTAGGGTGAAATGTTCTTGTGGAAAAACGCAGATTTTCTTTATAAAATAAGTTGTTTTTTTTCATTGATTTTACGTTCAATAAACGAAACCAAACCACTGGTTTCAAGCATAACGGTGTTTACCCTTACAGCCTGTATATCTCTTCTTGTCTACTTTCCTACCGTTTTTTTCTACTCTTACATGATGTAAGAGTAGAAAAAACGAGCATATATTTTTTTATGACATTAAGAAGTAGATACTTATTGGTACTTACTTTCGTTTTATCGAATTCGAAATTCCCAAAAAATATCCCTACAAACTTGGCTCAGATAATGTAAATTAGTTTGACTTTCATATTCTGTAAACAGACACTTTTAATTAATTTGCAGCTATTCATTAACTTTAGCTTGATTCTACAAACAACAATATCAAATAAATTAGTGTTTTATGAACTCGCACAGTCTACTACAAAGGAAAATGAAAAATCTTCATCTTGTAATAGACTTGATCTCGTACACACTTTATTTAAGATCACTTTGAGGGAGCTCGTTAGTAAAATATCAAGACTAGAACAAACGGCTTCTTTTCATCAAGAATTTTGTTGAGTTTCTAATTAGTAATTAGAACCTTTGATTTTATGTAGACCTATGTTATTAGACGCTTCAAGGCCTTTGCAAACCGGTGCGACGCCACTCTACCAGAACAATTTATATGAAAACTTGATCTAAAATAATCTACTAGAGTCGTGTCAAGCAGTCACGTCGCTCTGATCTGTAGGAGCCTTAATTAAGGCTAAATTTTGTTATGAAAACTGAGACTTATTTTCTCTGTAGAGGGCCAATCAGTGAATAAACAAGGTTTTTGTGTAAACAAGACTTTCTTGAGTTACATAAACACGTGAATTAAGGTTCATCTATCTTATTATTAAACAACAATGGGGCTGATTCTGTTGCGCGCTAACCAAACATTGTTTCAGCTATTACTATCTTTTTCTCTCCCATTAGACAAATAAGAGACAGAAGTAAATATGAGCTGTCAAAGTTGAATTACACAGTCCAGTCACAGTTACTTTACCTCCGATTTTGCTTCACCTTCAAAATTAAAGTGATCTTTATTGTCGTTGCGATAAAGTTGCTGCTTCTGTCACTGCTGTCAAAGACAAAATGACTGTGAACTTACTGTATTCCTAAAGAATGTTTTTTTTTTTAACTAAACGACTAAACATTTCAACTTATGGAGTCCAAAATCATCTACAGAACCCATGGTAAGAGGTTGTAACCTGGTTTACGAATTTTAAAAACACCCTGAAGTTTAGCACAACATGACGCTACAAGGGTTTTTGGGGCGTGGCCAAAATCGGTACAAACGCCGCCATCTTGTTTTGTCAAATACATTTTCTGTAACAATGTCACAAATATTTTTACCAACAACTGTCATTCAGGCGCCAAAAGATCTGTGTACAGTCAGTCCGTTCACAGTTATCTTCCCTCTGATAGAAGCAACCCAAAAGCAACCTTATTTTAACTTGAATAGGGGTCACTGTGTTATTGATAGATTTGTTAGTGGTGGCAACCGAATTGTAACTAGAACAAAGATCAGTTTGATTTGACTGATTTTGATTTTTAAACGGGAACCGTTAAACTAATTTGACACCTCTAAAATATCGTGAAACCATCACTGTCCTTATCTTGCGCCACGTGTTGGAAAAAGATAGAAATACTTTATCATAAATTTATTTGCTAGAAAAGCGAATCGTCGCCATTATCAATTGGTTATTTAGGAACTATTATCATATCTAATACCTACTTGTACCCAATAAAATACTATTTCGGTAGCCAACACCGCCATTGTAGGGCTAATTGGGATCGGTTCATTGAAGCTAAATTATTAATATCACATTGTGGTATTTACAGTTGACAAAATAGAGAGGTATATATTTGAAACTCACCACTGAAATAATGATACAACCCATTCCCGTTGTTCGTGACAACGAATAGGCTGATAATAATAATCTTATTATGCAAACGATGTGCATACATTTTAATGCCTATTTTGGACAAAATGTTTGTGTAACATGATGTCACAATAAATAATATGGAATAGAGTAATGTTATCTCTTACTGATATTTGGGAATGTTATTTGCATAATTTTAACCAAAATTATTGGTAACAATGGTCCTCTAAAACATACAAATACCTACATCTATATGTATATCAGCAATCCTTTTATAGCGTATATGTAAACTCGGCCTATAGTACTCAATATCCAATCGTTTATTTCGATTTTATTCACTACATCTTCATTTAAACCGCACCGTGCGTCGCCTTATCTTTTATTCCGTATGATGCCGGACGTAAAGAACAGCACCATCCCATTTCTTCCCGTGGGTGTTGTAAAAGGCGACTAACGGACTTACTAGAGAATGGGTAGCAGCATTTTCTATGCATTTTACCACCATAGTGCGATCGCCAACCCGCCTGCCAAGCGTGGTAATTATGGCAAACCCCACATAAAATGCACAGAACCGAAGTGGCGGTGCTTGGAGGAGGCCTTTATCCAGCGTGGATGTCTTTCGGCTGAAGTGTGTGTGAATGTGTTGCATTATCACATATATCACAGTACGGAATAGTGAAAGAATAAACAGGAATTTGAACTTTAAATGAAATTATCAACTGTTGATATTTGAATGTACGCAGACATAGACGCGGGCTAAAGCCATTTGTCTGGAAAACGATAGGCATACAATTTTCCCGAAACAAAAGGTCAAATGTATTTTGGAACGCCTTTTAGATATTTAAGATTTATGTAAACTAAATAAAGTTCGTCTTCACTAAACAACATTTTAACCTTTCAGAATACTAAAATACTTTGATTTTATTTTTGTTTTCTCTTAATCAAATTCATTTAATTTAGTAGACTTGTTTTTAAAGAACCCTATTTGAGTTTGTTGAATGATAAACTTAGTTTGTCAAGTCAATTTTCTCGCTCAATCAAAATTCAAATTAAGTTTTAACAAAATGAATGACTTAATTTCCTTGCAATATCATTTCAACTGGAAAATTAATGACTTTGAAATCGATGAAATGCTGTTCATGTAAATTCAGTACAACTTAAAGTTTACATTTATTTTTAATCAACCATTATTATTTAACTAGCGACCCACCCCTGTTTCGCACCATTTTTATGATAAATTGACAAAACATTGTGATTTCTGTATTATATGTAGCTGTAACATTAATGTTTTTTACACATATCATATGTTCTGGAATTAATTCTCTACACGATGTTTCATCAAAATTAATTGCGTAGTTTATAAGAATAACGGGGTCACACAGTCAGACACTACAGGCCACTTTAGTTTATAATCTGTACGGATAAACTGAATGGTTAAAACACATTTTTTTTGTCTTGACGTCGATCACAGCTGATAGAAAGCGACGGATGAGGACCTTCTGAGAATGATGGAATGAGCGTACCCCGAAGATCCCTGTTAACTCTTGATTTTGAACGTAGATTGATGGGTTAAATGTGGAAAGGAACAAAGACACATATAAAAAGACGAGCTTAAAAATTTAATACATAAAGTTGATAAAATCGTATTACAGTTGTTGGCACAACGGGTGATCATTAGGACGGGATGCAGGTACCCACCTTGCGGACTCGGTAAAAAAATCGCATCAATAACCCAGTGGGATAGCTTCTAACGACATTTTAATGCGATATTTCGTATCCACATAAAATATAGGTGAGACGAGTTGGTATAAACACTTTCAAGTTTGCAGTCGATACAGATTTTTGTATAATTACTCGTGAAAGTGGCAAATTATACATCTTCTTCTTCTATAAATAAAAGCGAAAGGTCACTCATTCATTCGCTCACTGATTAAACTCGAAATCTCAAAAAATGCTAGACGTACGAAGATGAAATTTGGCACAGAGGTAGATTATGAGTAGGAAACGTCAGCTAAGAAAGGATTTTAGGAAACTCCCCCCATAAAGGGGTGAAATAAGGGGTGGAATATGTATAAAAAATATTCCTTGGGCCTTCCTTGCAATGCTTATAAAGAGACATATAACTTTTAAAATTGATGCTGAAAGAGCGGCGGGCAGCAGCTTTAATAGGAATTTTTCCTCCAACATTTTGCCTGTAACACTTTTTTAATCCTGGAAGGTTAGCAACGATTTGCCGATTAGAGCCAATTTAGAAAGGGCCAATTTTAATATGTCCTTGTTTTATTTCCAGTTATGATTTAAATACTTTTAACCCAAAATAGGCCGAGAGAGGCCTATGTCCAGCAGTGAACGTCTTTCGGCTAAAATGATGATGACGAACCCAAAATAAAGAGGTATAAAACGAATGACCCTTTAAGATCCCTTACCTAGTTTTGTCGATATTCCTTTATGGCTAGCTTAAGCATGTGGCATACATCGACGCGCAAACTGTTAGCATAGATTGCAGTACATGATCCTGAACCCTCTGCGTAATTTTTTTTGTCGGTTATTAAAAGACAATTTGCAGTTCCATACATCTTGACCGCGTAGGTATTAAACTTTCTACGAAATATGTAGCTGGTCTTTTTTTTTGATAACCGACATTAAAATTCTAGAATAATATGCTGAATTCATGGGTTCAGTTTGCGTGGCAATATTCCCTGCTAGCCGGTTAAAAACAACTATCTAGCTTCAGAAATTATTCAAAACCTTATCAAACTATCCTCCTTACACCGTTTAAGTTATAATTGCTTGAACATATCGCGGCTGCCAATAAAATCTAAGTTGCTGACATTAACGCGAACATGATACCACTTAATCTTGTTTCACAATGAGAACTATGTCAAAGTGTCGGGGCTCCCCCATTGATCGTCTCATTTCCTGAAGAACATCGTAAATCCTCGGCACAAAAGAGATTGGTACAGAAGGCAAGCTCTCTAACACAACCCTGGTTTCACAGTACGAACTGCTGACATGACATTAGACAGCCACTGCAATGGTGAAATCTGTCGACTGATCTGCGAAGTAAAAACTGTACATTGAATATACATTTCTTGTATTTTTTGCGAGGTCTGGGAACGATTCTTATGCGGAAAATATATATTTTTATAATTTTTGTCTGTTTGCCTGAATGTATGTTCCAGCATCACGCGAAAACTACGGAATAGATTTTGTTCAAATTTTACAAAGATAATTCTTATACGTCTGCAAAGGCCGTAGGGTATACATTATCACGCTTTTTACCATGGGGGATGAGCAGTATTGCAATTTATTCGTATTCTTTTAAAGTTTACCGGAAATTTTAAAAAGATGGGTCAAATGCTTAAAAAATTGCGGAGAACTACAGATTTAACCTTTTAAATAATTATCATCACGCTTTTCCATTATGCACCTGAGCAGCAGTGATGGACATCACAACATATACAGGTAGGGTGGGGGCAATAAGGGTAGGTAAGCCAACCGTTACCTCGGCCTTGGGAGACTGTTCTTAATCGGATTCACAATGTGTACAGTTAGCAAAAAAAGTGCAATTTTCAAAAAAAAAAAAATTGGTGCTCATCCTGTTTTTTATATGGATCAAAAGTCTATGGGGCTACTACTACTACTACCACTTTCCTACTTTTATAATACTAAAACCTCTGTGAGGCTTGAGTATTACAAAAGTAGGAAATTGCAAAGAATCTTGCCATGCATTACGTAGGAAATGAGACTAGATGAGAGCGAAGACAAAAACGACAGTCGAATTATTCCATTACTTTACTGGGTTAATAGAGAAAAAAGCAGATAGTTACAGGTATGTTTAACATCCCGCTGTACCTTTCAAGAGCTAAGCAGTCAATCACGACAGAGTAAAATTACGCCTATTTAGCTAACTTTCGACAAAGTAAAATAAATAAGCGGTTGGAAGATTCCTTTACGAACCTGTAGTTGTCAGTTCAATTCCCAAGTATTGGTGTGTTTTTAGAAGTAGCGGGAGGTTCCCTATGCATCTCGAGTCGTGATTCAGAATAGTTTTCTAAGAGACCAACTAGAATTTAAAAGTTTGCTTAATTAGATGTTTACGCTTCTAAATTAGTCTATCTAGCTTAGACAGGCAATTCGTTTTCATTTTAAAATCTAATAAGAGTGATTAAAGTAAATTCATAAGGTATTTTTATAATGTAGTCGTATCATTACGTAACTTGAGAATGTGATTTTTGCTAATGTACACATTTTTGTAATTTCAGGTTCAAATAATAGAGTTAAGTGTAAAACGGATGTTAAAGTTGGAATCATGTAAATCGGACCACTAGTTTCGAAGTTATTAAAAGATTTGTTTATGGGTAAAAACTACAGTTTTTGGAGTTAATTTTCTATGATTTTTTATTAGGTGTAACATATATTCAATGTTGGAGTTTTATATGATTAAGGCAGGTTATTTACGAAAAATTGTCGGTGAGGTAAAGTGAGCCCGTATGAAAGGCGTGCCATTTGTCGGCACTTGGTCGACTCTGCTATAAAGCACCTCAATCCCCTGATTGCGGCAGCCGACCGCCACACGGGCAGCGGATCCTATCCTATCCATGGCATACCCTACCCATTCCGGCTCAAAATACATAAACACAGAACGCTATCCTTCGCCCCCCCCCGTACCCTAGCAACGCCTAAGCCGAGGTCTATACTCTACCGGATGCCCTTAGCGTATAGTCACTTTGTTTAAAGTTCGTAAACCCTGGCTTGAGGCCATATATGGAGACAGCCTCAAGCAATTCCGGTCATGCAGCCGACAACCTCCTAGGTTGACCTGCAATATGCAATCCCTTAAAAAAACACCACTTGGTCAGTCGCAACACAGCGCCCGAAGAGGCAACAACTAAGAAGAAGCCAAAATCTGCGGGCAAGACTCAAATAAGATATTTGCATTTTATTTCAACGTAGCCTCCTCATCGCTATCCGTCTCTCCCCGAAGGCCTTATGGATTGTACTACAACACAGGTACTACATTCAGGGGTGCGTGGTGACGTGTGCCGCCAGTGGAGTCACTCGACTCATATAGTACAACATGACAACAATAGTGGGAGTGGTGCTGGACGCGCCCGTGTCGTCTGCTACACTGGTACTTTACTTATACGTTATAGAAGGAAAATATCGTGAGGAAACCAGCATGTTCTAGAACCAAAACTTCGAAGAAATATGACATCTACCATCCCGCACTAGGCCAGCGTGATGGTTCACGGCCCACTCCCCGCTCTCTTCTAGGCTGATGTTTAGATAACTAAGGATAAATATACACACATTTTGAAAAATGCAGAAAAACGTTCGGAGCAAGGCAAAATTGCAATCACGGTCATGTCTTCCGGAATCGTTACCACGCTGCTACTTGGTACCAAAACAGAGCACGCCAGTACAAGACATCCGCAGCAACAAAGACATGTTGGGTGGTGTCACAGTTCGGTTTAGTGGCGATTTCCGGAAAACACTACATGTGGTGAGGCGAGGAACTAGGGCTGACGAGGTGAATTCTACGTTGAATAGGTTGACCTTATGGTCACAAGTTATAAACTGCGCTTGAACATCAACATGTGAGTTCAATTTAAAGTTAGTAAAGACACTCTAGCAGAGGAGAGCGGTTATAGGTGAACCTACCAGTGGCTTTTGGTAGAGTAGTTCCCAGTTTAGAAGATCAGATTCGTCTGTTCTACTTCGTGAGTATGTGAACAGGCCGTTTTAATACCCAAACATGATTTAAATGCAGCGAACAGCCACAGTATTCTCTAGCAATTTGAAGGCCAATGGCCATAATACCACTGGGGTGTCAACCTCAAGACAAGCTGCTTCTCACCCGGACAACTGTACTGTAACCAAAACTACAAACCTAGTATACAGGAATGTTTTATTAGTTTTGACTGTCATTTTAGTGAATTGTAGTGACTTACGACTTCCACGCGAACGAAGTCGCGGGCATAAGCTAGTAACACAATAAGAGTCAAACTCAAAGCATTTATTTCAATCCAACCATTAACAGGCACGGCCCTAGTCGCCGCAGGAGACGCCCTGGGCGTCGGGAAACCCAGGCTGATTCCTAGCCACAGTAGGCGCGGGCTTGCCGATGACTAGTAATGGGTAACTCGCTGTCCCGTAAGAACCAGGCCCGGGTCGACGACGGCGCGTTGTGTTCCACACGCGTCTCAAAGAGATGCCAGCATCAACTGATGGGGTCTGCAAGAGCAGATGCCTGCTAGCGTTTCGGGTTGTTCAAAAGAGATACCGTGGTTGCTGGCACACAGGCAACTGAAGGAACACGGGTGGGTTTTAGCCAGTAAAAGTCTGACACGCTCTCCACCCAGAGTGGGAGAAGTTGTTTGATGGTTTCCCGCCCAAAGAAAAAAACCATTAACATGCACTTTTTTAGAAGCTGCATTTGCCAATTCCAAAACGTAGATCGCGAAGAACGGGCAAGAAACTCCGAGGATACTCTTTAAATCAAGATATTAATACAAAATCCTGGGTATATTATGCTTGTTGCTTCTATATAAGTAGCTCCTTCCCAAGAAACACGAGCTACTGCCGTGTGTGGCATGGCTGATGAAGGCGAGCAAAAACAAACATTTGGTACTAGCAGCAAACTAACAGATAGCATGATGGCCAGGCCACATGCTAACTCGCTCTTTATATCCAAGTCTTAAAACGAAAAGGTACATGCGTAGATACATATAATCAGCGTATAATATTCCCACTGTTGGGACACGTCGGCTAGGGCTTCTCTTGGTGGGCCGTTATCTACCACGCTGGCCCACTGCGTGTTAGTAGATGTCAAATGTATTCGAATTTTTTGGTTCTAGGACATACCGCCGGTATTGTTTACACAAAGTGAAGCGCCTGCCTGGGCTCGAACCGTTGAGGCCGTTACCCCTGGGCCAACACTTCTCACCAGATGGACACATGCTAACACGCTCTGTGCAACCAAGCCTTATTATTTCAAACAAATGCCAGTCGCGAAGGCGCTTGTGCTTGCTGTTTGGAACCGACCTTCTCTACTTATCTATTCTGTGTCCGCTGCTACACATGAGATCCGATCGGTCGGATATATGCTCCCTGTTTATTATGATGTATTCCTCATGTTTTGCCTTACTTTCGCTGAGGCTTGTTAGAACTTCATTCTCGGAGTCGGGATCAAGGGATTGAAAAGGAATAACTTCAGAGGTATAAAAACTGGCTTATGGAAATGATTTTTGCTTTATAAACCCAACTTTTAAGCTTGAAGTTATTATTGGAAAGACTGAACTGTTCTTTTGCGTTCTAAAGTCCGATTTCGTTTTGAAAATAATGAATTACAAAGATAACATTCAGCATTCTCTCACTCATACTGGTTCACAAATCTCTGTTGAGATGCCGAACTAAACACTGACGTCATGTCAGATTGAAAACTTACTGACATATAAACATTGTCCCCTTTAACGTATATAAGGCTTATTTTTCAATAGCCAGGTAACTTTTATCTGAAGAATTAATCTGACAGTTATATATAGTGAGACATGTTTTCTTTATTGAAAAATCAGCCCTTAAAGTGATACTTATGTAGCAAGCGATTATACCAAAGGCAATATCCGACTGAGACCTCTTTCAGTGGATTTGTGACCGCAACAGATATAATCATATTGTCATGAATTATTCACAATTCCGAATATCCCTCTATCATTCTTAAGTTGCTTGTTACGGATACTTGAGAAAAGTGGTCAGAACGGAATCCTTGAAGACGGATAAGGGGTTCGTTGGTCGTACAAACATATGAATGTATATTAGCTGGAAGAGGCAATTCAAAAAGAAAAGCTCGCGCATTGATTCCGGTTGAGCATTTAAGAATAATTTTGAAACGGTAGATTTCTTTTTTTGAAAAATTATGTGCCGTACAACTATATATCTATAAATATCTGTTTATATGAATATCCACGTGCATTCTTATTAAGGAGGATACGCTAAGATCATCATCGTCATCTGCCTAGCGACTGCCTATCTGACCTCCACAACTGAGTTGAGCTGTATGATTACTGACAAATGCGTGCACTGATTGGACAGGTCCACTCAATCTGTGTGGTTCTTTCTTCAAAAGACCATTTCAGACACCGATCCACATGGTCTTCACATGATCTGACCAAGATTATGTCTGGACTTTAAAAGAGACTGTGACCTCTGAGTTTGTTTCGGCCTTTCTTCTCAGAGTAGTCAGATAGGAAACGCCGACCTCATCTAGTTAAAAAAAAATATGATTGACGTGTAAAAGTGTTTGTACAAATCTACTTACAGAAATAAAATCATTTATCATTTATCATTTATCAACCCCGTTACTGGGTAACACGATACCCCTTGGTGACACTGGTTGTCAGACTTTCGGGCTTTTGACGACCCGTAATGGCTGCTATGCGCTCAGGTATCCCGTCAAGTTCAAATATTCTTACGTTTTTTGCAGGCCAGGCCATCTGGTTGTACGTAGATCAAAATGTTTTTCGCGACCGTAAGAAATATGGCTTTACAAAATACCTTTCCTCCTTAGGAGAAATTTACCATCACACAAAGACTACTCGGACTGCTCGCATTTTTAATTTAAGAACCAACTGCCCACGAACTCGCCATACCTTTTCATAAGTATTCCAGACAAGGCAAAGTGCCCAATTAAATTCAATTACAAACTAATGACAATAGGGCCCCTATTATGTTCCTACAACTGAACTGTTTGCCCGTTTAGATCCAGGTCACGGTGAACCGTTTGCATAATACGACGCGGATTACGACGAACGAGTACTACGAGTAGCAACAAAAATATCGCGAATTAATGTAAATTGGCGCTCGGTATCGCTGCGGGCCGCGCCGCGAGTCGAGCTAGTCGCTGATTTAAATTGTCATCGATCTTGTGGTGTTTGTGAAGATTCTCGGTTCTGAGAAATTGGATGCTACGGTTTTGTCTGGATTATCGTTTTTGGGGTTGAGAAATGGGGACTAAAAAAGAAAAAGGTTTTATTTAAGATGGATTTGTGAATGGCGTAAAATAGATAGCCTATAACGTTCGCACTGCTGGGGCACAGGCCTCCTCTCTGTGAGAGGGAGTGAGCAGTAATCCACCATGCGAGCGCAGTGCTGGTTGGTAGATTTCACGTCATGTGAGATTTGACAATATAGTGACCTTATTGGTGATGTTATTCAGAAAGCTCAGGTGCGTAGTACTCGAGGGCGTGTATGACCAGAAGCCTTATTGTGAGTCTTATTTAACCATCTCGATCAAACGCTTCGAGCGCGTTCAGCACTCCGATTGGTCCGTCACCAATCCAGGGTCATTCGGAGTGCCAGACGCGCTTGAAGCGTTTGATCGAGATGGTTAAATGAAACTCACACTAAGGCCTCTGATGTATGTACGTAAATGAGGCAAAAATGAGTTTGTAAGGATCGTAACAGGTGGTGTTCTGTCGTTTTTGCCGATTCCCATAGGAAAAAGGCGTGGGTTTACGTATGTATGCCCCTTGTATGTGTTTGTGAATATGAGAAATGCTATTAAAGTCAAAATGACAGGAATTTCTCAATAGCAGCCTTGAGTTGTGCCTAGTTGGTGGCATGCCCCTGATAAAGTGGGACTTAATTATACCTGGCGAAAAGTGGGTCGTGGAAAAACAGGCTTCCTTTTTATTAATGATGTATTATTATTTATTTGTTAAGCGCTTAACTGCTACACTGCGTGTCGCGGATTCGATTCCCGCATGGAACAAATATTTGAATGACCTACAAGTAGTTGTTCCGAGTCTGGCTGTTTGTGTATATGAGTTTGAATGTTTGTAAACGCAATCACAATACAGGAGAAATTCCTACTAGTGTGGGGCAACGTTTTTAAAAAAGAACAAAGAACATTATTAGCCAAATAAGAAGACTATTATTTAGTTTTCAGTTTCACAAATAAAAGTATTCCTAAACCTACTCAAAATGGTAAAACAACGTTTCCACTGTTTGCCAACAATCTAAGAACTAAATATTGACTGAAAATAAAGTGCACTCCACTTACGTAGAGTGCACCGATATTTTCTAGAACTACCAGCTTATTATCGTTCCAAGCTTAGATATACTAGCCAAAAATATAATAAGATATGCGCGGAACTTATCATAACATTACATGCATCAATTTTTCATATAGTCTCTAAATCTTTGCTATCAATCTGTCTTAAAAAGTCTAATAATAAAGTAAAAACCACGTGGAAAATTATTAACAATGAAACGGTTAAATCGGTTAAACAGGATAAACAATTAGAGATTATGGTTAACAACAAATTAGTTGATAAAGCTGCTGACGTAGCTGAGGCATTTAATGAGTTTTTTGCTAATATACCTATTACTACGACTCGCTCCTTAAATTCGTCCCCGTCTAAAGCTGAACATCTTTTACACAGTAGTGTGCCTAAATGTAGTCGCTTATTTAGTTTCGAACATGTAACGCCTGTGGATGTAGTTAACATATTTAACACACTTAAGTCTAAAAACACTGGAGATTACTGGGGCATCTCCATTAAGCTTTTAAGTAATATAATCGACATCGTAGCCCCCTATTTAGCTGTTACTTTTAATAAATGTGTTGATTTAGGATCTTTTCCTGACCTCATGAAGAGTAGTAAAGTCATACCATTATTTAAATCAGGTAATAAAAATAACGTTGGTAATTTCAGGCCTATTTCTATCTTACCTGCATTTAGTAAAATATTTGAAAAGTTAATACTCAAGCAGTTGCTAAGACATTTTAATTTAAATAGCCTACTTCATGATGATCAATATGGCTTTACAAAAGGTCGTTCGACTACAGATGCGGGTGTTGCTCTGCTGAAACACATTTTTAACGCGTGGGAAAACTCGCAAAATGCTGTTGGAGTTTTCTGTGATCTCTCCAAAGCTTTTGATTGCGTGCACCATGACACGCTATTGCGTAAACTACGTCATTACGGTGTTCAAAACGAAGCTCTCAATGTAATAAGTTCTTATTTGCAAAATAGGCACCAATGTGTAGATGTTAATGGTGTGAAATCTTCCAGGCTACCAGTTCAGTTAGGTGTACCTCAAGGCTCAATACTAGGACCATTCTTATTCTTAGTGTATATTAATGACTTACCATACTATTTAAAGAGTATCTGTGACGTTGTGCTGTTTGCTGATGATACCTCTCTTATCTTTAAAGTAGACAGGAACAGACAAGATTTTGACGACGTAAACAGTGCACTTTCAATGGTTACGGATTGGTTTACCACAAATAACCTAGTTCTCAATGCCAATAAAACGAAATGTATCAAGTTCGCCTTACCGAATGTTAAGAATCTAGGACCTAACATCGTCTTAGAAAATGAGGTGCTTGAAACTGTAGACTCGGTAGTTTTTCTGGGCTTAACAGTAGATGCCAAACTTCAGTGGGGATTACATATATCAAGCCTAGCGGGAAGGCTCAGTTCGGCTGCCTACGCCGTCAGAAAAGTAAGACAATACACTGACGTTGATACAGCTCGGTTAGTTTATTTTAGTTATTTTCATAGTGTTATGTCCTACGGCATTCTGCTGTGGGGCAAAGCAGCTGACATTCAAAATATTTTTGTTCTTCAAAAACGAGCTGTTCGAGCCATTTACCAACTAGGTGCTAGAGTTTCTCTGAGAGATTTTTTTAAGGATATTGGGATTCTCACGGTCGCATCGCAATTCATCTTGGCCAACATCTTATATATCAGGCAAAATATACACTTGTATACTAAAAACAGTGATATTCATAATATTAATACTAGAAATAAGGACAAACTACGTGTTCCCTTTCACCGGCTTCATAAGGTTCATAACTCTTTTGTTGGCCTTGGTATAACTTTTTATAACAAGCTCCCCTCTTCTTTGCTAGATTTGAATTTTAATGCGTTTAAAGTTAAAGTTAAATCCACCCTCTGTTCAAAGGCTTACTATTCTGTCAACGACTACTTAAACGATAATAATTGTTGGTCGCTGTGATTAACTCAAGACAATGTTCATGTTCTTTCACCAGTATTAGCTTGACTACTGATAGGTTATATAATTATATTAGTTCATGTGTTGGTTTATTTTATTTGCCTGTACTATGTTTTCAATGTTTTGTTGGTATATAAGCCTATGCTAGCTGAGATATGGCAAATTTAATGTTTTTGTGTTTCGTAATGTTAATTACCCACTATTGTATAGAATCAAGTTCTTCTAACTTAACAGACAGCTGTGCTGCTGGGGAGTTTGTTGCGCCACTTCTTCTTCCCAGCTAAAGCACTAGGAAGTGGTGAAGGGTGGGCGTTTTGGGGGGACTGTCTTATGTAATTTTGACGTTCAAAAAGTGCTGACTCTCAGCCTAGTTTGAATAAATGACTTTTTGATTTTGATTTTGATTTTCTTAGTTTCCCCAACTATCTTGGGGTCGGCGTCCAGTCTAACCTGATGCAGCTGAATACCAGTATTTTACTGGGACTGACTGCCATTACTGGGTAGCACAATACATCTTGGTGGGACTGGATTTCATACTTTTAGGTTTCCCGTAACGACTGTCAAAGATTTACGAATGACATCCGGGTCCAACGGCTTAACGTGCTTTTCGACGCACGGAGGAGTTTTGATTTGTGATGAATGGTCACATTGGTCACCCATCCACGAACCTACTACGGCAAGCGTAGCTTATCCTTCAATCGACCCTGGCTGTTATCATTTAGCCATGAGCCCCTCTAAGTCTTTACAATGGACAAAATAATGTACGGTAGAACGGTATGGTAGGTAATGGCCCCTCAAATTGTCACTTCCGCCATATTTTCAGCTACATTAAGCATTACTCTTAACTTACCAAAAGATGCGAAGAACCACAAAAGCGCTTTATGAAGCTTCGAAATAATGTGGGGATAATGATGTGAGATTTATTTTTCACGTTATGTGGAAGACTTTCCACGTGTTTCTTAGAATTTCTTAAGCACTCGTTTGTGGGTTTGAAACTCTCGTTCCTACACATTATATACCAATGTGATTATTAATACCATTATTTTATGGATAACAAAAAAATCTGCTCAGTAAAATGTTAAATTAATTAATTCATTTTTAACCATTTTAGTGAGGAGATGTTTTTCAATGCACATTCCAAACGCATGCACGTCTAGAAGCATGAAATGTTGCACATGAGTATCTTTTATAGTGAGCACCAAGGATTTTTGAAAATTAATCTATAGAGGTATGAGGCACAGAGTGTAAAAATTCACTCATCCAGCATAGAAATGGGAGGATCCTCCGACTAAACGGGGGTTTTGTCTGATGGCCTACTACCCGAAGATTCATGTCAGGACGTTGTATATTTGCCAGGTGTGCCGCAAACTCTGCTTGTGCTATTCGTAGTTCGCATGTGTCGATGAAGATGCAGCCAAAATCTCCTAAAGTGGTAATCTCATTAGGATGAAAGTTTGGATGGAAGTTCGTCATTATTGCCGATGAGAAATTTAATCGGGTGCACGGCTTAATTTGAAGAAATTCGTTGACACGCAGTAAGCAAATTATGGTCAACAATAGTTTTATTCATTCTAAAAAAGCGGTCTTTTGTATTTTGTCTTACGAATTGTAGGATTGAAGGTACATTTTAAATTTTTTTCTCTATTATTAATCTCAGTTGAGCAATGAATTTTACGTTCAAAATATGCTGACTAGTTTTTTAATAAATGACTTTTGATTTTTTTATTTATGAAAAGTCTGTTTTTCGCAGAACTTGTACACCTCGAGCTGTTTTTCATCAAAAAGAACCCTTTAATAAAGTAGTTATTAATATTGTAAGTACCACATGTGTCAGTTGTTAATTACCTAGTAACAAATTTTTGAATGTAAAAAAGAGGTTGGTGGCTATGGTTTCACTCACAGAATCACATCCGATTATATCTATCGAAAAACGATTTCGTTAGCATAATCCACTCGCAAACTAGAGCTTTGTATTCGATAGTGTTTTTGGCACAAAAATCTTTCGACAATCGCGAATCCGAGCTGTTAATGAACCAATCAACGAGTTGTTTCTTTATTGCTCTATTTGTGAAGTACAGATCGTGATAACCGAGGCTTCCTATTGGTCAAACTTTTCCCACATCTAAGTAGCAAATTGCTCGAGCAATGAGATTTTTTTTTCTATACCACATCTGCTAAGCTCATGGTGTTCATCTTAACGGTGGTAAGTGATGGTCAGGCCCATGGTGGAAGCGAGCTTCATCTGGAATCCTCAACCACAGAAGAACTGGCTATCTGATCTCTAATTGCCGACACACAACAATGCTGTTAATATTGTTGTTATGACAACATACTAATAATAATATTGTTGTTATGATAAGATTGATAAGATTGTGGTAGCTAGGCAGGAGGCCTTAGAATAAGCCCTACAAATGACCATACCGCGAAAGAAAATTGGCCCAGATGGAAATCGAACCTTGGACCTCTGGGCCTGAGGCAGGTGGTCTTACCACACATACCCACACACATAACATCTCACACACTTGTGTATCTGTAACCTATGTTTACAAATAAATAATATGAATCTGATCTCAGAGGCGGTTTAGATGCGAGCTCTTTGCAGTCAAGTTTTGTAGGAAAATACGCTAGAGCATACTCGAACACACGCCACAGGAAATCATCTCTTGCACGCTAATTTGAACTCAATTTCAGCTGTTATTTAGTTAATTTAATAATAGCACCAGCTTATTACTGTGCCTTTACAGAGCAAAGGCTTGATCATCACTATTATTGGCGATTTCAGACTAAAAGTCCAGGTTTCCTCAGGATATTTCATTCACCGATGTCAGTAAAGTCCAAGATAAACTCAGAAAGTATATCCTACTAATCCTATTTATCCTATATTACCCTACACACCTACTATACCTATGTGGAAGATACTCCTGTGAAAGTTTATGTTTTCATTTTTTAGATATTTGGATGTTTGTTACACAATCACGCAAAAATTACTAAATGAATTTCGAATAAATTTTGCACACATATAAATTCATAACCTGAATTAACACATAGGATACTTTTTATCCCGGTAGCACGTTCTCGTGGGATAATTTTCGGCTTACACGCGGGCGTAGCCACTGCCAAAAACTAGATGTTAATAAATCAATAGAAAATAGCTCTGTGTGTACTGAATCTTTTTTTTTTGGGTGGGAAATCATCAAATAACTTCTCCCGCTCTGGGCGGAGCAGGAGGGCGTGTCAGACTTTTACTGCTTAAAACCCACCTGTGTTCCCTCAGTTACCTGTTTGCCAGGGGCCGCGGTATCTCTTTCGAACAACCCGCACCCCTGGCAGGCATCGGCCCTTGCTGGCCCCATCTGTTGCTGCTGACATCTCTTTGAGGCGCGCGTGGAACACAACGCACCGTCGACCTGGGCTTGGTCCTTACCGGACAGTGAGCTACCCATTACTCGCCGTCCGTAAGCCCGCGCCTATGGTGGCCGGGAATCCGCCTGGGATTCCCGACGCCCAGGGTGTCTCCTGCGGAGGCTACGGCTGTGAGGTCGCATGTACTGCCTCTCCCTCACGCACCGCCTCCCTCTTTGTGAGCATCACTGCTTCGCAGATGGAGGTGACGGCTACCCTGGCACTCTCGCTCCGTACCGTGGCCTGGACCAGGGCCGGATGCGAGAGATCGCTACCGCCAATCGCCTCCATGAGGACACGGCGGTGCTCCGCGCAAGCCGGGCAGACTTCCATCGTGTACTCCAAAACACCCGGGCGTTTCCTCCCGCCTTATCCAAAACAGGAACCTCCCGAAACAACCTTGTCCGATGAGGACCTGCGTCAGGCGGAAGGTGAGGTGTGTACTGAACCTTAAGGAACAAATGAAACTGTATTAAAAAAACAATTACAAGTCTTTCTGCTAGAAAACAGACTATCGACTATTTGAGAGTAATCTTGCATGCAGGGTCAACGGAAAAAAGGCTATAATGCTGGTGCACTCGCTTTGTACGTGCAAAAGGCTAGTTTAGATTAATCCTCGTTTGTGAAGCGAGGATAGGGAATTATGCCGAATGATTAATGCAATCTGTTCGTCTGTAGTCGGTTTTAGTTCGGCAATGATCGGATCTTGTCGGCTTTTGTTGATCTTGTATCTAAGTTGGGTGCTGCGGGTTTTTAAGTACTTATCAAGATGTTCAGTCAATTGTGGGTTAGAAAATATTTTTTAATTATCTTTTTTTAATCTGTAAGAACTTCTAGCAAATGATAATTTACATAATTTTTTACAGTTATCAAAAATAGAGCAGGTCTCAAGCATTTGATGAGTGAGGATTAATCAAATGATTCGTAGGCAGAATAACGTTCATTAATTAAAAACATGCGAATTTCAGCAAGAATATATTAAATTAAACTAGTGCTGAAACGTAATTCTCGTTATACCTGTAGATATATATACTCAAGTCCCTAAACCTTTTGTCCTTACACCTTTCAAATATGAACAAGAAATTAATTAGGTCCCAAGAGCTTGGCCGTTCTAAGAACTGTGCAAAGTGCCCTATAACAGATGTGTAAAATTCCCAGGAGAGGTCTAATGGATGCCGGTTATAAACTAGGTAGGTTTAATAAGTTACGACATAAGTACGCTGACGACCTTCAAGCTGAATTTGGGATTAGAAATCAGGTAAATACTTACAATATAACATTATGCCTGTAATTCCCGAGGATTCGATAGAGGTAATCGTTTGCAGTTATCATAATTCTTCACAAATATGTATTTGGAGACAGGAAAATTAAGATGGCAATCAGAATGGAAATCAGGATGACAACCAACCGCTTATCCTCTAAAGTAAAAGTTCGCGAGCACATTGGTAAGAAGCTGGCAGTTTCTTAACAATGTGTTTTCTGTCCTTCGCTTTGTTTGTCCTATTTGATTTACTATATTTATGTTTATTTATTTGTACTTATATGTAATTAGGAAAGATCTGGATGACCTTTGCTTTGCTCGGTTTTTTTTTTGGTTTGACGTTTTCTTAAAATGAAACCTAGCTAGATCGATTTATCGTCCCCGAAACCCCCTGTTTACTAAATTTCATGAAAATCGTTGGAGCCGTTTCCGAGATTCTGATTATATACAACGTGTAACGGAAAGGGTATATACATAACAAGGGCACGGCTTTTTTGGATGATATCAAACGATATTGGAAGGGTTTTTTAATCCTATCTCTAGTTATGAGAATTTTTAATACATTGATTCCAGAAGACTTTTCAAATTGAAATAAAAAAATCATTCGGAAGAGATTTATCGTGATATTGGCAAGTAGCGTGGAAAGTTATTGCCCTACGTAGTGCGGTGACACGTTTGTTACGATTTGAATTTAAGAAACATATGAAACCCAAAATTTGGTATCAATTCTTAGAGTATTTTATTTTGAGCTGAAACTATCTATAGTGATTCTATACCAGCTGTTATCTTTAGTGCTTCAGGATAGCAATAGGGTTTCTGTGACACCCTGTATATACATATATACAAGAATTGCTCGTTTAAAGGTATAAAATAGTTAGTGATAGGTATATGTGTATCTTTATTTTTAAATAAATATATATTACACGCTTTTCAGAATTGCACTTACTACTGTTTGTGTCTGCATCACCCAAAGGTTGACTGGTAGAAATTGCCTATGGTATTAAGTCTGCCTCAGTACATCTCTGTGAGTGAAGTATATTACTATTTGTTTTCTCCATAGTTTTTCCAAACAAGCAGCACCCTAATTGCGTAACACACGATTAATCATAATCTGTTTTGTTTTGACAGTTCAACAATATTCATTGCGTTGTTTACGTTGCTGAGCAGACACATTTTTCGAACATATGAAGCAATGTATTAGCAATCTGTTTCAAAATGATTCAGATTATGATTGATCGTGCGTTACGCATTTAGGGTGCTGGTTGTAGGAACGAATGAATGGCAAAACTACTCGTCGCGTTTCGTGGCGAAATCGCCTAAAGTATGCATATTCCCTGAGGATACGGTGGAGGTCTGCCCAGCTTGGGCGGAGCACTACCGTGTCCTTGTGGAGGCGATCAGCGGCGGCGATCTCTCGCGTCCGGCCTTAGTCCAGGCCATGGTACGGAGTGAGAGTGCATGGGTAGCTGTCGCCTCCTTCTGCGAAGCAGTGATGCTCGCGCAGAGGGAGGCGGCGCACGTGAGGGAGAGGCAGTATATGCGCCCTCACGGCCCTAACCTCCGCAGGAGACGCCCTGGGCGTCAGGAAGCCCAGGCTGATTCCCGGCCACCGTAGGCGTGGGCTTGCGGACTGCGAGTAATGGGTAGCTCGCTGTCCGGTAAGGACCAAGCCCGGGTCGACGGCGCGTTGTGTTCCACGCGCGCCTCAAAGAGATATCAGCACAAACTGAAGGGGCCCGCAAGGGCCAATACCTGCCAGGGGTGCGGTTTGTTCGAAAGAGATACCGTCGCCCCTGGCACACAGGCAACTGAGGAAACACGAGTGGGTTTTAGTCAGTAAAAGTCTGACACGCCCTCCCGCTCCACCCAGAGTGGGAAAAGTTATTTGATGATTTCCCAAACTCAAAAAAAAATGTATGTATGTTGTTGTAAATGAAAGATGTTAGTATCATAATAAGGTAGGGCCTTTACTCCGTTTAGCAACATTTTTATATTTATTTCATTTAACCATTTATGTACACACATCTATAAACAGACAAGAGGTTAGAACAGAAAACTAGGTACAGAGGTGGCGCTTATTTCTATAAATCTCTTCCAGCATAACTGCGATAGAAAAGAAGATAAAGACATGCAGACAGCGTGTGTAAGGGTAAAAGAGATGGGCACGCCGCGATTGCGGCGGTAAGTCCCCTCTTTGAGGAGTGGCTTGAGAGGCGGCATGGCGTCCTCGCCTTCCGCCTGACACAGGTCCTCACCGGACATGGCTGTTTCGGGAGGTTCCTGTTTCGGATAGGGCGGGAGGAAACGCCCGGGTGTTTCCATTGCGAAGATCGCCCAGAGGACACGGTGGAGCATACGGTGGAGGTCTGCCCAGCTTGGGCGGAGCAACGCCGTGTCCTCGTGGAGGTGATCGGCGGTGGCAATCTCTCGCGTCCGACCCTGGTCCAGGCCATGGTACGGAGCGAGAGGGCATGGCTGGCAGTCGCCTCCTTCAGCGAAGCAGTTATGCTCGCAAAGAGGGAGGCGGCGCACGTGAGGGAGATGCAGTACATGCGCCCTCACAGCCGTGGCCTTCGCAGGAGACGCCCTGGGCGTCGGGAATCCCAGGCTGATTCCCGGCCACCGTAGGCACGGGCTTGCGGACGGCGAGTAATGGGTACCTCGCTGTCCGGTAAGGACCAAGCCCGGGTCGACGGCGCGTTGTGTTCCACGCGCGCCTCAAAGAGATGTCAGCAGCAACAGAGGGGCCCGCAAGGGCCGATGCCTGCCGGGGGTGCGGGTTGTTCGAAAGAGATACCGCCGCCCCTGGCACACAGGCAACTGAGGGAACACGGGTGGGTTTTAGTCAGTAAAAGTCTGACACGCCCTCCCGCTCCACCCAGAGCGGGAGAAGTTATTTGATCATTTCCCACCCAGAAAAAAAAAAAAAAAAGGGTAAAAGAGAAAAACACTAATTCACTAAATAAATTAAACAAATAATACGGGAATATACTTACATACATTATTACAAACATACGTACATACCCACATATCCACATATCTCTACATATCATAAATTTGTCGCTTTTCACATATCATATTGATGCGGTTTTCACCGTCATTTCAAGCATTTATTCGGGAAGATTAATGTTTATAATAAATTTATATTTAACTTAGATATAGCACTGAAACCGAGATGATTTCACATGTCGCCATTGTACCCGTGCAAAGCAAGGGCGGGTCGCTAGTATAACATAAAAAAAACATTAACTTCTCATAGAGTTTTTTGCTACCAAGCAATAAAAAAGATAACACGACCGCAGGCTACCACATAGTAGAATTTAGTTCCACAGTTGCCAAAATATAGGCAACATAAAAAGAATTTATGTCGCACTAATAACCGCTGCCTAATTGCAATCCCACGTTACCCAGGTATACGCATTGTGGTCTCGAATGGGCAGTAATTCAGCCTAGTTTATGATTATATAATTGTGCTGCGGTCGACAGACAGCGATGCTGGGACCGCGCAATATGCCGCGGTGTTGGGGTGATGCATTTGACATAAGTGTGAGATATTGATGTATAACATGTATCACCGGAGGAGCAGAGGTGGTCCAGTAATATTGGCCCCGACTTACGAGTTGTTGGTCGTGGATTCAAACTCAGACAGGCGCTTTGTTTTGTGCAAATAATTTCATCACCATCACTATATTTTCATCCCATTTCTTCCCATGGGTGTCGTAGAAGGCGACTAAAGGACTTACTAGAGAATGAGCAGCAGCGTTCTCTATGCATTTGACCACTATACTGCGATCGGCAACCCGTCTGCCAAACGTGGCGATTATGGCAAATCCCCCCTTTTGGGGGAGGCTTATGTCCAGCAGTGGACGTCTTTTGGCTGATATCATGATGATGAATTTCATCACCACTGCTGTCAAAACGGTAAAGGAAAACATTGTGAGAGAACATGTCCTAGAACCAAAAATTCTAAATCATGTGACATCTACCAACCCACACTGGGCCCCCGAGGTAAGTACAACCCACTCCCTCTCGAAGAGGCCTGTGTCCCAGCAGGGGGAATATTAAAAGCTATGCAAAGTGTGGAACTCTCTGCCAGCGTCTGTGTTCCCTCCACATTTAACCATCTTCTGGGCAAGCTAATTCTACGCTAGGTCAAGAGGAGGCCAATTCAGCAATAAAAAAAATACGTCCTACTTGATACTACGAGTATGCAATATTTTATCGGAAACTTGAGAGAATTTCGACATCAAGGCTCGATCCTGATGCAACTAGATAAAGCTGTCACCACCATACGCTATACAACGCTCCACAAAGAATACAATACCGCCCTATTGTAAACTGGAAGCGGTTTTAGTTGCTTTTGAACATTGAACGGGGTTTACTAAAGCTGAATTTGAAACTAAGTCTATGTTCCATGAACAAGGCTTCATTGTGGGGTAAAGTACATGGTGAATATTGAAATATGAATATTAACATGGTTGTAATAGAGTCAGCAATGGGACCCAATGACAATTTGAATTGTATAAAAGAAATAAAAAAAAATTATTCTGCACAAACAAAACGCACATTATAAAAAAGACAAAATACAGAATAACATATATAATAATAAATAAAAGAATACAGGGCTTTTAGCTACTTTGTGTGCACAAACAAAGTAGCCAAAAGCCCTGTATTCAAGTAGAAAACGTTTACAATTTTGTCCAATGCTTGTTAATGTCATAATCAATTACACCCGCGTCGTGACTATATTTATATCGTTAGACAACTGCGAAGAAAAAAATTACAAATCACACTGCAAAGTAGTCGCGGACCATAGTTAATGGTTCTTTGGTAGTTATATGTGAACATCTTCATTTAATTAAATGTACAGGGTGTAAGCCTAAGTTCGCACGGTCGGTAAGAAGAATCCAACAGAGTGCATTGGGATGCACTATTTTTACGCGCGATATTTTTACGTCCGTGAAAACATGGGCTAAGACCCTTCAAGAAACCGTCATCTACGCATTCTGCAAAACAAATTGTGCATTTTCTACAAAAATCATTGGTGGGAAGCAACTTTTATTATGGAAGAGCAGCGATGGCCCCGTGTTAACAACCGTGACTTACGAGATGTTAATAGTAGGTTCGCACCCAGGCAGTGGCTTCGCTTTGTGTAAATTATTACATCAACTGTGCTCTAAAAACGGTGAAGGAAGATATCGTGATGAAACTGGAATAGAACCAAACTATTCGAAGACATGCGTCACCTACCAACTCGCATTGGACCCGTGTGGTAGATTTTATCCACTCCCTCCCACTAAGTGAAGGCCTGTGACCCAGCAGTGGGAACATAATAGGCTGATTACAATATGACTTTTATTGTTGGTGTGAAAATTCACCCGTTACAAGTTACCAAACTAAAAGAACGGTTGCTGCCGGACTTATAAGGAAACAGGACGTTTACTTTGCAGCTCATGTATTACACAGTCTTGCCAGGGGTGCGGGTTGTTCGAAAGAGATACCGTGGCCCCTGGCACACAGGCAACTGAGGGAACACGGGTGGGTTTTAGTCAGTAAAAGTCTGACACGCCCTCCTGCTCCACCCAGAGCGGGAGAAGTTATTTGATGATTTCCCACCCAAAAAAAATGTATTACACAGTCTTATACAATACATACCCTCACTCACACTTACACCACACGTTGCGAAGATCGCCCTGAGGACACGGTGGAGCTTACCGCCGTGTCCTTGTGGAGGCGATCGGTGGCGGCAATCTTTCGCGTCCGGCCCTGGTCCAGGCCATGGTTCGGAGCGAGAGTGCATGGGTAGCCGTCACTTCCTTCTGCGAAGCCGTAATGTTCCCGAAGAGGGAGGTGACGCACGTAAGGCAGAGGCAGTATATGCAATATATTGTTATAATATTCCAATTTATCTAATTTATTTGTATTTTTATAGTTTCAATTTATAATCATTTTATTATTACAATTTTATTGATGTTTTTTTTATATTAATTTTTGAACTATACTGTATTTCAATTTAACTACTTGTCATTTTAAATTCAATGTAAACTGTGTAAATTTTAATTTTCTTATGATCATATATTTCCATTAAATTTTTATTATTGATTATACAAGTGCTGTGCACACCTATAAGTGACAAATTCACCGCAAAGCTGTTGATATAGAATTTAATGTCATGATTAGTGAATAAGTCGTTGGTGTGTCAATAAATAAATATGCGCTCTCACGGCCCTAGCTTCCGCAGGAGATGTCCTGGGCGTCGGGAATCCTAGTCTGATTCCCAGCCACCGTAGGCGTGGGCTTGCGTACGGCGAGTAATGGGTAGCTCGCTGTCCGGTAAGGACCAAGCGGGTCGACGGCGCGTTGTATTCCAGGCGCGCCTCAAAGAGATGTCAGCATCAAATTTGGTGGGGTCCTCAAGGGCCGATGCATTGTACTTACGAGTATCTAAAACATTTTTGAAGAATAATTAAGTTAGTGTACAGTTTAGGTCACTAATTTACCTACTGCGCTTAGCTGGAGAACCCGCTGCTTAATCTGTCTATGTTTTCTGTTAGTGAGAATTTCATACGATATACCTACTCCTATTACCACTATTTGTATATAATAAAATGAATTCAATTTTTTTAATAGAAGTTACGACACTTTGAACAGACAGCTATCTGTCGTCACTGAATGTTAGGATAACTGTTCTGCATTTTCAATAGATGGATGGAAATATTTATAGGTACAACGTTACTAATTTTCTTATGAATAAAGTTGCTTTCCGCAACCGTCTATTTTTTTCTTTTTCTTGATAACGAGGAAAACTTTCTTTACATTGGCGATAGCCGTGATAAAAACGTAATTATTTGTTGCAAACTCTTAGCTAATTAATAGTTTTCATAACTCCTAAACTTTTTAGTTCGCCTTCGAAACTTTTTTAGACGATCCAAGATGAAGTGATTATTCTTTTTAGATACTTCTTGCTTTTTGTAGAGACTAAGAAGTTTTAATTATGAACTCCACCGTTGTTAAAGTTACTTATTGCTATTGTTATAAATAAATCTCCTTGAATCTTTTCCTAAGAAAAATAGACCTTACAAAAAAACGAGGACGAGTAGAAAAAACATGGCGGACAATTCATTCAGTCTTTTAGTGAAAATTTATAATAGCGAGATTGAACAAATCATATACGAAATGATGGTAGTCGCATAATAAAGAGTTTTATATTATCGTAAGCTGGCAGAAAATCATTTTAACCACACTGAACCTACAAGCAAAGGGACCAGATATTCATATTTATATCCTCACCCATAAACTTCTAATTCAGTATCCAGAGTTCGTATCGTCCCGTATATCCATAAAGTTAATACATGAGTGAATTAATCCATTAGAAGGGAAGCACCTGATGCCTGGTATCCACAACTTCCGTGTGACGCCTCGTGAGAAGTAATTTAGTGATGAATTATACAAGCCCGAATGTACATGAAACCCCTACATCCCTGGTAACAATTTGCCATGAACAACGCCTTTATGTCGTAGCAGGAAGGGCGCTTTTTGTAGCTCAAAGTATTATCATTCAAGTGTGGTCGACTGTACAGTACGCGGCTATTAATTATAGCAGGTCGATTTTAGAAAAACTCCGGCTTTGTCCACTGTCGTTTCTGGCACTCATAGAAAATACAGTCCCAGGATTGGAATCGGTAATTTTCTACTCCCGAAAAATTCGGGGTTAAACACTGAAATATTCAAAATGTTAGTTGTAACTGAACACTGCAGAGTCTGTATATTTGATGAAGCTTACGATAAGCTTGCGCTGTGAATTCTTCAACGCGGAAAAAGTTGATACCAGAAGGATTTTTCAGGTAAAAGTTGGTGATCAATATTTTTGATGTTGTAAATAAAAGGGACACGGGTTTTATGAAAAAATACCTTGATTTCAGCATACTTTACTAACAATGAAGTCCAGAGTGGAATTTCCAGGTAGGGCAAAGTGTTGATTTATTCGTCAGGGATTTCTCAATATCAGCGAACCAAACTCCTTCCAAGCTAAGACCAGCACGTAAAGCAAACCCTCTTAACACGAGCAAGCGAGGCAAGCTACCACATGGGTGGCGGATCGTGCTTTTACAAGAGGAGAGAAACCGAACCAAGCCCCACCCCTTACAATAAAAATGAGTTAAGCGCGCCAACTTCAACCATGAGCGAGCGAAGCGAGCACATTTTTGACACTAGTAAGCGCCTACAATGCTCATAAGTCAGCTCACTTCACTCGTTAATAATCGCACTTCGCTTACTTGTGGCGAATGTGGAGAAGCGAGTCTGGATTTGTGCCTAGTTGATTCATGACCCATGTACTAGGGTGCGTGCCGATCTCTACGGCACGCACCCTAGTACATTGGACTTAAAAATAACTAGCAAAAGGAAGGTGTACATAGGTACAGCTCTCTCTAATCCATGGGGCATCCTAGGCATGTATTTGTCATTTTCATTCATCATAATTATGTATTTGTGTTTGTTAAAAAAAAATCGGTCACTTTCAAATCGAGATTCTTTAATCGATTCGAGCATCTCTCTAGAATACGACCCAGTTTCTTGTATTTTGTCCTTAGAAAACTCTGCGGGTAGATTGTTGGATCTCATTACACAAAATTAAAACATTTCCCCGCCAATCTCATAGGAATTACCCATGCTGTAGAAAAAAGCGAATTCTTTTTATGCAGATTTTTTCTACGCAAACTTTGATCGTCGTCTGTAGCCCCGTTGAGACGTCGTGGTCTAGTTAAGTAAGTGGGTAAGTACAAAAGTACGATAACGCTCCCACGAGGTAAGCTGAGTTGCTAAACATCAAGGTAATCATAAGGAAATCTTACGGAAGTAAAACGTGTTAGCCCGGTGGTTATAGGACTGCGCTTCTCAAGTACAATGACGTAAGATTAAGACCTACAAATACATACTATAAAGAATGTCACAGTTTAAATTTAGGTGAAGTGAAATGTCATTTGTGTCAATCCCTAAAACAAAAGTATTAGTTAGAATGATGGGTCATTTTAGTGCGTTATAACGACGAGATTTTACAGAAAAGACCGACTGTATCTTACACACTGCTAAACAACGGTGAAGAAAAACACCGTCATAAATTCTGGACAATAATTGTCAACACGAAACGAGAAGCGTGATTAGCCAGAGGTACATAATACGCCCTATGAGCGAACCTATTGCCTTTTTAATTTTTACTTAGAAACTTGTAACTGGCCTTCGACTTCTTATTTTTCAAGAACACTGTAATAGATAGCCGTAAGTTTCACAAAATGCTGCAAATAGCTTGCAGAAATATCATAGAATTGTAAGTAAATAAACTCCTGGTGTAAAAGAAAATACGTAGACAGACTGATAAGCATTATTAAGGTGCTTAACATGACATCGTTTAATAAGAAATCATGTTTTGCTTCAAGTGAAGTTCATAGGGTGACGACACTTTAGTTAGAAATTCCGCTGCATTCACGTCGTATGTAAAGTGCCATACATATCTCAACAACTCAGATCGGGTAGACGTACTATTCACGGATAGGGATGTCAACCACTCAACGGCTCGGAACCTAATCTGATCTGCACTGTCCCGCTAACAGTTTGGGTTGCCCATGTGTTGGAATGATAAGCTACTTAGGTAGCTACTGCTTTATAACGGATTCCCACAGATTATCTTTTCGAACTGCTTAAGTTTTTAGTTATTTTTACATTTTACACATCGCACATTTGTATTTACGTGAACATATTGGCAAAACGCAGTCGACTTTTTTCACAGAATATATGATTAGTTTTTTTTTTTAATATCCTATAACTCTGGGGTTTTTTAGTAAAAATTATACAAATAGTCCGAGAATTTGTGGCCCAAAAATGCATAGTTTCGAAGATCTCATCAATCATAATTAATTTAGGGCAATAATTGTCACCCGTATGACGAATCTTTACTTTTACGACGTTGCCAAATTACCGTACAAAATACTAAAACTAGACTCTCGATGTGTGTAGGTATCTAAGTTTTATTGATAAATACAAGTAATCAATTTCCATTAAAACCAATAATTCATATTTAAAACTAAAAAATGCGACGTTGACATATTTCACGTAAAAGGTGTTTTACATTAGTAATCGTGACTTTTTCGAATTATTTTGTACGAAAAATGAAAACAAAAAATAATTAATAAATAATTCATACGCAGTTAGTTCTTTGGTATGGTCTCGTTCATACCCTAAAGTAACGGGATATAAAAAAAACACCTTGTATATAAAATGCACCCTAAAGATGCTTTTAATGTTTTAATTTAGCAGCAAAATATTATACAGGTAACAAGATAAGTAATCGAACTAGTTATTTGCAGTTTTGTTTGATTAAGATTATTTAAATTAGTAGTAGTATGTAAATTGCTAATTTGTAAAAGTACGATGGGATTGACATTGTAGCATAAGTGTACAGAGATCCCTTAAAATAAATAAAGTTTTTTTTTTTCGGAACTAGGTCTGCATACATAAAAAGGAAGACGTTTTCTCAACATGAAGCAGAAAGCTTTTTTTATTAAACCATAAATAGCTATTTTCAATGTGTTGGCTTAAAAATAACCGTAACTTTTTTAATAAGCGTCCTCAAATTGTTTCGGGTCTCCCATTTTGAGGGTAGACGGCATGCAATATTGTAGTTATCATCCATATTTGTAGCCGACTTGGTACCGTTATGTCAAATAGTTATTGCATTCCCGGGTACCCGTGCTCATATCGCGGTTAAAGTACCTTTTGGGTTCACAATATGTTCGTATGACACAATATGGCATAAGATTATTGCTTCGTACGTCGGTTATTGTGGAAATAGGAGTTAAAACGGTTGGATATGAACTTCTTTGAAGTGATTTAAAAATATATTCAAAAGACTACAAATGAAAGTCTGCTCGTCAGACTCGATGAAGTCCACATCGGAAAGCACGTTAAGCAGTTACGTTAGTCTTCACGGGTCACCAGAAACCCGAAAGTCTGACAATCAGTCTTACCAAGGGGTATCGTATTACCCAGTAACTGGGTTGTAGAATTCAGATTGGCAGTCGGTTCATGTAAAATCCTGGTATTCAGCTGCTTCTGGTTAGACTGGAAGTCAACCTCAACATAGCCTAGGCAGATGATGAGTTTGTTACATCCCAAAAGTAAAACCTGAACAAAAAGCTACTCCAAAACCTTTGGTCGCTGAATTTCCGGAACACTGTAAATCAGCTCTTCATATGACTCACCAAAAGGTTACTCTTTTAACGCAGAATATTAGAAGCTTGCATAAAAATGGTAATTAACTTTTGGTCCTTCTTAAAAGGCTGGACATTGCCTATGATCTAATTATATTGACAGAATGCTGGCTTTCGGATACTACCGTCATACCGTCAATCGATAATTACGTCTCTTATTCTTCAAAAAAGTATCTAAATAAAAATAGCGGTATCGTCATTTATGTTAAAAACAGTATAAACTGCTCTATAACAGAACCAAATTGCTGCCTTGAAGCAAACTGTTTAATAATTACTAGCGATAGCGATTTGGCCATAGTTGCAATTTATAGACCACCTTCTTTTAAGAATTTAAATTAATTTCTCGAATCTTTGGATGAAGTGCTTACAGGGCTAAAAAAATATAAAAATATTGTGTTAATGGGAGATATTAATATAAATATTAAAGATACCCTGCATGAACAATCCTTGGAATATATTAATTTATTGGCTTCACATGGTCTCTTGGCAGCACACACATTTCCAACGAGAGAAGAAAACTGTCTTGATCACTGTTTCATCAAAACAAAACTCAAAACTACAACTATTGTTTGTAACAGTACATTGACAGACCATAATTGTGTAATGACTGCAATACCCCGTAAGGCAACGGTTATAAAGACACCTAATAAAAGACTATACACAAAATGTGACTATGATGCCGCTGTTGCAGATTTGGAGCTGCTTGATTGGAAAGACATGCTAACTCTGATGGATCCAAATGAAATGACTAACCAATTCCTTAATATCATAAGAGACACCTTAAAACGACACACACATGCCTATAAATTATCGACACGTAAAACAAATATCAAACCTTGGATAACACCAGGTTTGTGTCGTTGTATGAGAAACCGTGATAAACTTCATCAAAAGCTTAGATTAGATCCGAATAATGAGGTGTTGAAAATCACATATAAACGTTATCGCAATACTTGTAATAATTTATTGAAAACATTAAAAAATAATCATTTTAAAACCGAATTAGAAAACAGTAAAAGTAACATAAAAAATCAATGGGGCTTAATAAAAGATATGTGCAATTTGGACAAACCAGATAAGTCAGCAGTGGACCTTTTAAGTGAAGCGCACGACAGTCAGAACTCATTGAACCACATAAATAACTATTTTGCTAAAGTTGGTGCCAATTTGGCTAAAAATATATTATCAAGAACTAAAACAAATGAAAAGGATCTTAGCACAAATTTGAAAATAAATAATACCAATCCACCCCTGAATTCGTTTATGCTTCTCCCAACAGATGAGAGTGAAGTCAAATGCATTATCACCAATCTTAAAAATACAGGTTCCTCAGGGTGGGATGGTATAACTACAACGTTTTTAAAAAAAGCAATGAATGCTATTGTAAAACCAGTTGCTAGTATTTGTAACAGCTGTTTTACCAAAGGGATCTTTCCGCTGGCTCTGAAAAAGTCTGTCACTGTTCCAATTTTTAAGTCTGGGGACAGAGATAATGTGTCGAATTATAGACCTATTTCCTTGCTGCCTAGTTTATCGAAAATATTAGAAAAACTAATCAACTGTAGATTAAAGAAATATTTAGAGTCAAAAGGATATTTCTCTTGCAACCAATTTGGATTCAGGGAAGGCAGATCTACCAGTGATGCGCTGCATAAGTTAACTTCCTTTATTGTTGATGGATTGGATGGTGGAGATAAGGTCCTGGGTATATTTTTAGATCTCGCTAAGGCTTTCGACACAGTTTCCGTCCCTATTCTCCTCGCTAAGCTGGAATACATGGGTATTCGAGGTATACCTCTGGCTTTGTTCAATGATTATCTAAGCAATCGCAAACAGAGTGTCAAGATCAATGATGAGTATAGCAAACAGGTTGATATGGTATACGGAGTCCCACAGGGAAGCGTACTAGGCCCAACGCTCTTTTTGATCTACATAAATGATCTATGTGACCTCCTTTTGGACAGGGGACAGATTGTCACATTTGCTGATGACACGGTTTTATTATTTAGGGCAAAAACATGGGTGGATACAAACAATATAGCAAATCAAGGAATGCGCTCAGTGGCTACATGGCTTGATAACAATTTGCTAACCTTGAATGCACAAAAAACCATGTACATCTCTTTCAGCAAGACAATTAAAACTCAGCCTCCAGATAACACCATGAATATAAAAATACATAAATGTCACAACGCACTAACATGTAACTGCGACGGTATTGTCAATACCACCTCCACTAAATACCTCGGTGTTGTGGTTGATCAGTATCTTAACTGGAAAGAACAAGTCACAAAACTTAGTGCCCGTATACGAAAACTGATATACATCTTTAAAATACTTAGAAATGCTTGCTCAATCCAATTACGCACTACTGTGTATTACTCACTTTGTCAGTCTATTATAACCTATTGTCTAACAATTTGGGGTGGGACATCAAAAACTACTTTGTTGATGGCAGAAAGAGCTCAACGAGCGCTACTTAAGGTAATGTGTTTTAAAAAGTACAGGTATCCCACTGATCTCTTGTATAAAGAAAGTAATGTTCTGTCTGTACGGAAACTATTCATCCGCCTTTTAATTATTGCACAACATAAAATGAAACCTAACTTCGGAACTAGGCGAAGGCTGGATATAGTTTACAATACTCCCAAATGTAAGACTAGATTTGCTCAGACCTTTCCAAATTATCTTGGCCCCAGCATATATAATAAAATAAGCAAAAAATTAAAAATAAGAGATCTTAGCTGTCGCGAATGTAAAAGGTCTATTGATGAATTTCTTAAAGAACTAGATTACTATGAAGTGGAAAATATATTGAGATGATGTAATGTCACGCACTAAGGCACGCACACACGCACTCGTACACATACACACAAAAACACACATACACACACATTTTACACAAGTAAACATAAAATATGGCAAAAATTAAAAATAATATTACTTATTTTTATTTTCACTTACATTTTTTAAATTTATTAATCAGTTATGATTCCTGTAGTTTTATTTAAAGTTAAAGCAAAAGATTTTTTTTTTATATTATTATTTTTTGTTTTTTATATTTCTTCATTCTCTTTTATTTATTATATGTCTTACTTACTTGTTTTAATTTTTACTTATATTTTTTAAATCAGTTGATTTTTCCAATTGTTTTATATAAAGTAACGAACACAATATTAATCATTTGTAATCAAACTAAACATCAAAATCTTTTACATATACTATGTGAGTTTGCGCGACTACCTGCAAAGTAAAAACAAGTAAACAACTATTAGAATATGTGATACAGTTTACTCACATTTTGCGTTGTATAAGTATTATTGTAAAAGTAGGAATATCTAATTATTTTCTCTCAAAACGGCTTAATACAATAATGTTCTGAGAACGATGAAAACTGCCCCACCGTAATACAGTTTATAACTAGTACGGGGGTCAGAGTGAATCGGTTTCGTAATAACCTGAATGTAATTGTGTACTGAGATACTAATTGTTTATATATTTTTAGATTCGTAGCATGTAAGTAATAGTGTAATTTTTTTTGTGTAAGGTTATTATTCTTTTGGCAAAAATAAAGATTTATTTATTTATTTATTTATTTTGTCTAACACTGTTTGCAATTAGAATTCTACATCCGGCTTTCAGCAAAATGAAATAGTAGTAGATTTCCTAGCAGCGTATTTTTTTATTTTCAGTCCAGTCCGAGCTCCATTGGATTAATAGTTCTGATATCAGCTTTCACAGCATACAGTCGACGTTTACATTAAATACGCCGTTGTTATCAATTCATCTAAAAAAATTGCTAAATTTTCAGCGTGTTTTATCATTTCACTCGAATTTCTTTTTTATTTGGCTCACATAACGAACCTTTATGTAAAAAGCTATACAGACACATTTAAATAAAAATCCTTGAATTAAGTTGAACTGGTTTTACAGCCACAAAACTGCGTATCCCGTGTCATTAAATACTTGGCGTGAAATAAAACAGAAAATGTCAGCCATGTTGGCTGTGGTTGCAGATTCTGCTGTGTGGTCGGCCGGGTCGCGCGTTGTGGTCGCACGTGTCTCATGTAGTTGCAAAAATGTCCGTTTGTCGAGCCGCATTCATATATAGATGTACTCGTCATATGAATCTGTACAATTGGAAAAGCAAATTGGAACATTCGGGTCGGTCATTTATTTTTAAAAGAATGAATACATTTTTATGTAACATGAATTTTTGGCGTTTAAAATTAGTGTACCTTTTAATTTTAAATGAAATTTTCTGCGCAAATCGTCGTGTTTGTAGCTACAATTATAAGGAGCGTTTTACATTTTTATTACATCATTTAATTTTTACGTGTTCGTGATTTGATTGTGTGTTTAAATTTTATTAAAGGTTTCATTCTGACCACTCACGAAACTGTGATATTTTCATTTGTAAATGCAACAAATATGCTGTGTTAAATGAGATTAAGACGAAAAGAATAAAATAAACTTATGGAATGCATTATTATCATTCATATATATCATAGATAAATGCTAAATATCATTGACCTTTGTCATCATCTTTTTTTTACATACATGTACATATTATTAAAAAAACGTTTTAATGATAAACTTTACTATACTTACACACACTTATAACAATTATTTATGTTTTTATTATTATTCATTTGAATACCATACAAAGGTGATGAGCCTAATTAGGGTCCATGATTGTTCGTAGCTTTAAAAAAAATATCGTTTGTTTCATTTCTGGATCGCAAATAAATAAATAATTATGAACGCGTACTCCCTTTTCAGCAGTTTTCTTTGCTTACTGTCTGCATTTCCATTCTCTAAAGGTATTCAAATACTACCTACATTATGTGTCGAACTCAAAGTCGTGCCCCACTATCGGCATCTATCACAAAATAGATCCACTTTGGCAAACATCCGCTCGCTGCTTTTATATCCGCCATGCAGGTCCCTCTGTTGAATAAATAAACATAGTAAGTATACAGGGTGGACATGATGAAGGAGTATTCAGTGTTCCATTATCCTTTCGATTAAAAAAAACTACGAAGCCGATGACATCAGTCAAAAATATTTGCTGGGAAACACCTTTTAATTTTTTGTCTGAAAATAACCTGTTTACGATAAGGCGCAATGCAACGCATAGGTCACCGTAAGATTGTGAACACCGTTAGTTTATAATCTATCTCGCGAGATTATAAACTGTCGATAAATTGTGAACTGCACCATACTGATTACCGACCGAATATGTAAGGTTAGGTTAGATTTGTGAACAACCTCGCGCGAGCCGAGCGAGCGCTACTTCCAAGTAGTGGCAGTTATTTGACTATTAGGTAATAGCAAAAGGTAAATTGTAAATGGTTTTTGCAGTTCACAATTCATCGACAGTTTGTAATCTCGCGAGATAGATTATAAACTGACGATGTTCATAATATTACGGTGACACATACAAAGCATTTTAGGTGTATAGGTACAAAGTACAGGGATCGTGGAAATGCTTAAAGTTATGTTATATTTAAAACTTGTTTTCGTAAAAAAACATTTTAAAAAGTTGGAACTTCGACCTGCAATATCTCCGTATATCGGGAAGGACAAGCAAATCTCGTCGTCAATAAGGGTGATTTTACACCAGTTATCTGAATTGTATGACTTTTTTTTCTACAAGTCTGTCATACAGTACGGAAACCACATAATATATGTGCAATAAGCGATTCCACTCACTTGTTAAGCTTTTGCTGACTATACATAAAAAATGAACGAAATCAGTTCAGTAATGATGTCAAAAAGTAAAGTTCTAATTTTGAGCAGAACACTCTAGAGAATTACATCACTAGGTCAATGATTCAATGAACTTGAATCCTTGAACATTGAAAAGCGACGTTGCCACACAGTGCAAACTATCACGATGCTATTAAGCATTCTACTTATTTGCTTATTAAAATGTTAAATCGGGTACACCTAAATGACAAGGTACGAAGGTAAGGTATAAACAGAGTGTTTGCTTTTACTGAATTTATTGTGATATTTATTTTGTTTTAACTTTTTTCATTTATGGTTTTTAATTTAATTTTACTATTCTTCTTTGGATTAGTATTATTTGTGGTATTAGTCATTGCGTATAATTTATGCATTCCATACTGTATATACGTATGATTTTTTGCACAACGTGAGCTCAGTTTGAATATCTACCTTAGGTATCAATAACCGGTGTAGTCACCTGCATTTGTGTCTGTCTGTTTTGCACTTTGCAAATGTATAACATTAATTTCGGTAGAGTTCATTGTAATTTATTATTGAAACAAAGTTTTATGATGGCCTTGGGTAAATTATGTCCTTCGTTTATGTTGTCAATGTCCCGCCACCCTGTATTTTATTTACCGTTTTATCCGAAACGAGCCGTGTGCCCCGTGGGATTTTCCATCGACATAAATTACGAACTCTCATATAAACTTTTTTACCCTATTTAATCCCTTTAGGAGTGAATTTTCAATAATCTTTTCTAAGTCCTCACATTCGCTGTTTATGAAACATTTGTACAAAGAACAACCGACTTTAAAAAAAAAAACAGTATTCAAAGACCTACACAGATACCGCATCCTTAAATTTGTACCCTGTTTCGTTTCACATAGTGTATCGTATTGCTTGTTCGTAGAGCTGGAGGCCTATTGAAAGCCTACCATTGAAACGTTATGCCGCTATCTCAAGCTGCATAGTACAGCTAAATCCTGTACTTCCTTGTTACCAAGTAAAATGCTTTTGAACCATTTGCATTCCTACTTCTGGAATGTCTTTGGCGGCATAGATAGCATTATGCTATTACTGATACAACAATGTCTTCAAGTGGCTTTGTTCAGCTTAGATTCATCGAAGACCGAACTTTGATCGTATGGTACTGTGATAGATGTCAAAATGTTTATTTTACTACTCGTTTACAAAAAGTGCTGTATAGTTTAGTAGATTTAAAAACAAGTGATGAAAGCGTGTCATTGTCTACTTCATAAAAATCTTAAATTCAATGACAGACACCGCACAGCCTAAACCAGAGATGTATGGAATTTTAAACCAACTTCAAAGTGGGGGAAGAGGTTATCAATTCCGTTGTATTTTTATGTTTGTTACCTCAGAACTCCGCCATTTAGAAACCGATTTAAATAATTATTCTTTTGTTTGAAAGGGTTATACTTACTGAGTGGTCCCATATTTTGGTAAAGTTCTCATTAGTAGTTTTTGAGTTATAATAATACGTAGTTTTTCCACTTAGTGTATATTGATGATGTTACAACCTCCTATGACTGTTATTTATTTAGCAACTGAATAAACGACACATCATCAGTCTACTGCTGGACATAAGCCCCCAAAAGGGGGGTTTTGCCACAATCACCACGCGTGGCAGGCGGGTTGTCGATCGCAGTGTGGTGGTAAAATGCCTAGAGAAAGCTGCTGCCCATTCTCTAGAACGTCCCTTGGTCGCCTTCTACGACACCCACGGGAAGAAATTGGATGATGCTATTCTTTTACGTCCGGCAACACACGGAACAAAAGACACATACGGTATACGAATTGGGTGAATTTTCGGAAATCGATGTCCGAAATTAAAGTTATTTTTCGTATTATTATATCTCAAAAACCACTAACGAGAACTTGACCAAATTTATTAGGACCACTCAGTAGGTATTGTAGTACCCTTTCAAACAAAACATAAACTTTTCAAATCTGTCATTAAATGGCGGAGTGCTGAGGTAACAAACATAAAAAGTACAATGGAATTGAGAACCTCCTTCCCCCATTTTGATGTCAATTTAAAATATCATACATTTCTGGTTTCGGCTGTGCGTTCTGTCAGGGAATTTGAGAGTTTTATGAAGTAAAAAATTTGTCCATTTTATGATATTTTATTAAATCTTCTAGACTAGACAGCACTTTTTATAACCGAGTGGTTAAACATTTCGACATCTATCAAAGAAACATACGGTCAAAGTTCGGTCTTCGACGAATCTAAGCTAAACAAAGCCACTTGAAAGCTTTCTTGCATCATGTAATGCAATAATGCCTTCTATGCAGCCAAAGACTTAATTTTTTAAAATAACTTTATTTATTTGAACGCGTCCGTGTTGTACACATTTTAATCATACTAATCTCTCTGCAGGCTTAGCATGACGTTTTCTATTTCTACGAAGAATTGACAGTGCTCTTTTTTTTTTTTTGTTTTGGGTTTTGGCTTCGCACGGTTTGTGCATTTAGCCAGTGTCAAGTAATTTTTCTTTTCCATCAAGTAAATGGCCTGATATCGGGCACGAAGTTACAAAACAGTCATAGTCGTCTTTAGTCAGTCAAGTCACAGTTATTGTAAAGCGGTAGTAACTTTACAACAACCTGTTAGGAGTTTTTGGGGGAACACGAAAAGTCCACGTTAGTCACTTATTTTCACCTTCACTACATTTGTGCACTCACACGTAATTAAATTGCATAATTCACTACCAAAATTAAACAATTTTATTCGCTATTTCACTAAATTTCATGAAAATAAAAAGTCGTTCGACATGTTCCAACGCGATCCCGCCAAAAACTCCGACAGTGCTCTTTCTATATAAAGTCACATTTCGTTCCTCCATTTTTGACATACCACCGTAGATATTCTACAATCTGTCATTTTGTCTTTCGTTTCCAACGATCTTTGCCTTGGTCTTCATAAATGTAGACTATTTCAGAAAAATATTTCTTCCCTAACTGTCAAAATCACACTGACAACAAATTTTCTACTCGACGGCCACAAAGTATATACGATTATTTACAAAATCATGATTCGTTTAGAACTCATCACTGTTATATTTAATAGAAAAACATAGCTATCTTCTCCTATTGTACATCATTTAGTTAATAGTCATGTCTATTCTTCCGTCTACAAATCGGTGCTCGTGCTAAGCCCGCTGTAGTAGGAAAACAAATGTGTCAAGCATTTACTTGGTAACAATACTCCCTGTGTAGGATTTAGCAGTTGTATGCAGCTTGAGATGGTGGCGTGGCGTTTCATTGGTAGGCTTTCAACAGGTGTCCAGTTCTGCGAATATGCAATGCGATATACTATGGGAAACTATACTACAGGCTTATTTTTTAAAGACTTGACTTTAATAGTGTGGTCCACCATCAGACTGATCAATTTTCTCTGTGGGATCAATATCGTTATTGCGAAAAAAATTCAGCCGTCCTATATATTTCGGTCGAGTAAGCATTGAAGTTTTGTTGGGGACTGTTTTTCGCGATGACGATATTGGTTCCATGGAAAAAGTTGTTCAGTTTGATAGTCTGTACCATATCCTTTTCAAAATGGGCCAGGTCTATGTACAGTATCTCAAAAAAAAGAGAAAATTCCGTAGAATTCGGGAAAAATACAGATAATTCAATTAAATGTATACTTTTGTGGTAGTGAATTGATATTTATAAATTATTTTTATCGACTTTCAACATGGCGTCTCACTGATTCGGTTACTCTGTGCTTAAAAACAATGACAGTAAACCATAGATCGACCATTGATCATAGAAAGAGTACTGTCAGCTGTCACAACAGTGTCACTGCAGGGCTCAGACGTGTCAGTCACTTGGGTCTCGTCGTCGGTCGTGATTGTCTTCGTTCTGTTTTGAGTTTCTGGAGTTCTTTTTAACTACCTCGCTTTCGTTTTTTTAATTCAATACCGTTTCTTTCCCATCTGTTTACCTGGCTTTTGTTTTTGGACTTGACGGCGTAAGACTCTCGGGAGTAGCCGGGAGTCAACTTTCAACCACCACAGAAATAAACATGTCAAACGTCAATGTCATTAATCAATCAAAATGACAGCTTACCACCATGACGGGTTTTTATTGTGTGTTGCAATTTCAAGTGTAATTTCTTGTGTTTACCAGCAAACCAAGCCATTTTATAGTAATTGGACAGTTGAGAACTATTTTAAATGAATTTCCCTATTTTTAAGTATAGTGTACAAGGACCTGGCCCAGGCTCCATATATTTTGGAACGGTTCACCCTTGTTTGATAGAACAACGTTTGATATAATATTACTAAATCGAATTTTAGTTGCAATAAAGTCATTTCGAAGAATTATTCATTTGACCGAATAATTCATTGGTAAATTTTTATTTAGCGTAATTATTTATTTGAACTAATTTCATTTGAAAATTCGTTTCTGTCACGGCTCCGGCGCTGCGGGGCTACGGCGGTCCCTCGCGAGCTTATCGTCGCAGATGGTTTAACACTCACCACCGCGGCTTCGGCTTGCTGGCCGGCTTCGCCGGCCAGCCTCAGCCGCCGCGGCGAGTGTAACAACCACCCGCTCCTCAGCTCGCGGGCCGCCTCGCCCCTCCGCGCCTACGCGATTCTAAATTACACTCTAGGGGTAGGGCAGACAAGACTGCGTGGAGTCGGATTTATAGCGATTCGTTTCTATTGTCTGAACATTATACCTTTTGATCATTAGCGCAAATGTTGTTATAGCAAATAAATATTCGATGAACTGAAAATTCTGTCAAACGATATTATACAAAGTGATGATTTTCTTAAACGTTGTTCGATTTAGTAATATTATATCAAACGTTGTTCTATCAAACAAGGGTGAACCTTTTGGAACATCTCCTTTGGCAGGTCTTTGAAAACTAACCCTGTATAATTCGTTCTTGATTATTAAACTCGTAATTAATGAAAGACAAAACCCTATGAAACCTATGTCTAGCCTATAATTTGTCATTATAATACTTCTGATGTTAGAAAATACGTTTCTCCACCACGATAAGGAAGAAATCAACTTTCTTTTCTTTTCTTTCTTTCTTGGCGTGTAAAGGTGGACACCCATTCACGGACTCACAGTGGCAAGCGTACTTCACCTTATCGATTTACCAGTGCGGCTGAAATTACTCTGCCACAAACCCCACAATCTCGAGCATACCTACGTTTTGTAAATACAAATAATAGGTTAGTATTCTTTAAGCATGAGTTTATATATGTAAGTATTCTTAAAACCTAAAGACAACATTAGAATTGCAATCTGATTCATTAAAACATGCAGTGAAGGCAAAAAAGGTACATAAAACAAATGGGTGGTTCAATACCGCTAATCGACTAAATAAATCGAATGCATTTGAAAATGAAATCGTAAACAACTCGAATCGATTGCTGCGGTCCAGCCCCGAGCTAGATACACTATGGGATTAGATTTTTATTATTCACACCGATAAATGAATTTAGGCTAGAAGCGTGTTGTATGTTTTATTCAGAATGTTTTAACCTTTTTAAATTCGTATAAACAGACTCTAGAGGGATGTTAATAATATAGGAGCTGTCCTTCAACCTATCAGCGGAAAGTTTTCAGTACCTTACGTTTAAAAAATAATAGATTTTACGTTATTGCTTCGTTCTTCTATTTTTGTTTAACTTTTTATTTATTAATTTAAGATCTCCAACAAAATATGTAGACAATACATGGCATATAAATAAAGGGCCACATCAGGTACTAAGTAGGTGTACTCCTTCATTTATAGGAGACCACATCATGTACAATAGAGTTAACAACTAAGCTAACAAAGTTAAAATATGAATTAAAAGTAAAATTTGGAAACAGTTAAAAAAATTCGAAAGTACGTACAAAACAAAAAAGAAAAAAAAACATTTAGAAATACTTAAATTAAATCTATTAAACATTTGTTACATTTAGACGGAGTCTCGCAGATGTATAAATTCTTAGTTTTGGCTAACATATAGTAATAATACTAATGTAATGTGAGTTCGCTGCCTCATATTTGTGATTGACATTTAGTGGATCAAATCAGAGCATGGACAAGACTACGTGGATTTTGTGATCATGCTAGATATCCGTAGATAGATACGTCTTACTCGCTATCCGATCATACGTATGTCAAAAAACCTTGAAGCTCTTGCCACACCGAGGTGAAACATGTGCATCTGGATTGAGGGCCCATTTTTTTTTTCCTTGCGAAACAAAATAAGACTTAAAAAAAAAAATTGTAAAAACTTAAAGCAAAGGGCCATAAATTTCTTAAACGTGAAATAAAGCTTTTATGATTAAATAACTTGGGCCCTCAATCCAGACGCGTGCATAAAGTGGCATTGTCTAAATCTCAGAAAGTACTAGCTCTGGGTTAATTATTTTTATTTAAGAATTTAGTTAAGGTTTTCTTAAATATTTTAAGAAATTCCCAAATCTGTAGAATATGATATTACCGATTTATGGCGGTATATCTTGGGCCCTAATTAATTCACGTCTTTACTGAGGAATCTGTAAAACATGAGTTTATCTGAAGTAATACATACATGTATACGACTTTAATATATTTTACTAAGATACCTCTGTGAATTAGTTAAAAAGAAATAATGACCCAAAAGTTATTCGTTAAAAAGTAATTGAACGTCGAATTTTACTAAAACGTCTGAACTGAGGGCCCAATATTTTCGGCTTTATTGGCTAGGCTCAACCTCATAGATTAACGCAGATTAGAATACCTTATTTTACTAAAATGTAACACATCGTCCATTCTTCTAAATGCCATACTTTAAGAGAAAATTGGTTTCCAATTTTTTACAGGAGAAAATTTTGTAGGGTGGATATGATTTTGCTACTTTTTTGGACGGAAAGTCTTATATTTGCGGGAGACGTCGCAATCCGCAAATCAATAAAATTAATTTTATTATAAATACGTAATAAATAAAACACGATTGGTATTAATATAAGAATACTTCACATAAATGCACCTTACCTAAAAATAGTCTGATATCGTAAAAATGCAATTTACTTACAAACTTTTTGTAACAAATATTTAATTAGTTTTGTTCAGAGAAAAGAGTGGACGAAGTTATTTTTAGTTATGAATGCTATAATTTTTTATTTAGATTACATTTACAACTACAATTCTGATTAAACTCTTTATTAGTGGTTGTCATGGAAATCATGTATGTCACTTGGTTTAAATAGGTTCACATGTTTTATTTATGTAAATTCTTTCTTCTTTCTCTATTCACCCCGTTTTATGGTACATGAAACAATTCTGCTGGCTTAGAACGGCAATTTGTTGTTTATTACGTTGATAAAATTGTATTACACCAACATTTGCTTTCTCTGACTTTTTGAAGTTTAACTGCCGGTAATTAATTAAGTTTAAATATATAATAAAAAATGTTTACACTCAAACCGAGTAATCAGCAATTCCTGATGCATCAGCACCAACATTAACATTGAAAAAATCAATGATGTGTGACTTTAAGATGCATTACCAACGCTCAATATTAGCCAGATGAATGCCTGTCCTGATATTAGTCACGTACAGAGGCCAGCACATAAGGTTGATCTAACCTGTCAAATTTCTTTAATATATTTTCAACTTTAAAATAAAAAATAAGGTTCATGTTCAGTTGGGAAAATTTGACGGTTTTGAGATCGTTTGATGTGCTGGCGTCAAAGCTAATGACGTAACTAAATATATAATTAAGTTTATCTCTTTCTAACAACAGGAATCGGTATTAGTCTTTTTAAATCTGTTTTTGAGTTCTCCAATGTTCGTGTATGTTGCGTCTATTTATAATACGTCATCAAAAAAACATGTCATTCTTCCAATGAAATAGATAATATTAAAGCGTTTAGGTACTTACTTCGATATTAAAAAACGAAAACACTGATAATAATAATAGTTACAGCACAATTAAATTATTGCATCACACAAAACACACGCTTGTTTGAGGGTCTGTAAACTCATACACTCTATTTTTAAGCGTGTTTTTTTACGCCGCTGATCCTGTCCAAAAAAGCAACAAAATCATTTCCACCCTACAAAATGTTCTATAAAACATTGGAAATCAATTTTCTCTTGAAGTATGACATTTAGAAGAATGTACGATGTATTACATTTTAGTAAAAAATAGTAAAATAAGGTCTAATTTGCGTTAATCTATGAGGTTGAGCCTAGCCAATAAAGCCGAAAATATTGGGCCCTCAGTTCAGACGTTTTATTAAAATTCGACGTTCAATTACTTTTAACGAATAACTTTTGGGTCATTATTTCTTTTTAACTAATTCACACAGGTATCTTAGTAAAATATATTAAAGTCCTATGTCTGTATTTCTTCAGATAAATTCATGTTTTGCAGATTCCTCAGTAAAGACATGAATGAATTGAGGGCCCTAGATATGCCGCCATAAATCTGTAATGTCATATTCTACAGATTTTTTAATTTCTTAAAATATTTAAGAAAATCTTAACTAAATTCTTAAATAAAAATGATTAACCCAGAGCTAGTACTTTCTGAGTATTAGGCAATGCCATCACATGACCTCACATGACTTCTAGTGCTACACCAGTCCCTTTTGTGAACGAGAAGGATTTTCTAAGGCCTGATTTAAGATCCAAGTCTATTTATTTAATTATTGGATGTTCAACAGAGGCTACACAATTACATGCAAGGTCACATAGAGCAGGGACAATTACAGTGTGCGCTTCCAACCATAGGAAATCACATCATTTACTTGTTATTCAGAGACATTATGTTTGACAATGAAATAAATAATATCAAACAAATAAAAATAAAAAAACATAACACGAAAATCTAATAAAAGGAAAAAAGTCCAAGACATAAGAGATGAATAACAACACTTATGAACAATTATGAAAAAGAACACTACACGTCTACAAAGAAGGAAAATTTGTGCTGGGTACATGTTTCTGAAATATTTTTGTCCCAAATATGAACGGTACACCCACCAACGAAAGGCCATACATTTTTCAAATATTTTCCTTTACCCTTAGTGAAACATTCGTTAATTTTTATTTTGTTCATGCATACATAAAGAGAAGAATATAGGTGACCGATGACCTGGTGAAGGCTGCAGGAATTTGCTGGATACGAGAAGCACAGAACCGGTAGAAGTGGCGGTGCTTGGGGGTCCAATGTCCAGCAGTGATCTTTCGCCTGAAATGATGATGATGATACATAAAGAGGACTCACTGTGTCGATAAAGAAGCTTAAAAATTAAGATAGAGTAGGATGCAAGAGCGAGCGAAGCAAGCTAGATAGTGTTAACAAAAGGCTGGGGGCTAGGGTCGATTAGATTTAAAAAAAAGCGGAGTTCGGAACATAATTTACTAATACACAAAAGCTTTAGAATCGAGAGATGGCAGAATGCAAGAGCGAGCAAAGCGATCTCAAAATGTTAAAATATTTTTTTTTTACGAATAGTTCTCGTTTCTTTTTAGTTCTGCATGTTTTTACACCTATATTTTATTTTGGAGCCCGACAGATGCAAGTGCACCCTCTTGCACCTCGCTTCTGGCTCCCATAGGTGTTGTCATGCAATTTACAATATTACTATGTGTATGCGAAACTTTCTGATAATAAGTATCGACTTCAGTGTATGTAAGTCCTAAGTTGCTTAAACGAGATTGTGTGAAAGTTACGCGGCACATAACTTAGTTACCTGAACCGACTGTTTCCCTTAGCAGTTTGAATTTAACTTGAGACTAATTGTGCCGGTGTGTTGCACTGGAATTAATACACATGAATTAATATCCAAGTTATGTGCAACAGTAGACAGTAGAAAGTTAGTCTGTTTATTTAAGTGTAGGGTTTTCTTTTAATTTTGAAACTTGCGTTATTCTATAACGTATCGAAATCGCCAGCGTTCCTTTTTCTTTGAAGGGTAAAAAAAAATCATCAAAATCGGTTTAACCAGTCGAAAGTTCTGAGGTAACAAATATAAAAATAAAAAAAAAAACATACAGACGAATTGAGAACCTCCTCCTTTTTTTGAAGGCGTTTAAAAATATTAGTGTCGAAACCAAAACTATAGGATATTTCAGAAAGAAAAATAATTTGGTATATCAACCCTTCGCGTCAGTCACAGGACGTTTAATTTCGGGGTTTTCTGAAAATTATCATTTTATTTTTTATGTAACTTTTACGAAAAATAAATCAGAAGAAATTAACTACCTACTGCCTACTCTTGGATAGATGTGCGTTATGGCTTAAAAATCCTTTTCTATCTTAAGGGCTCGTCTTTCCTACCAATATAGTGCTCACCGGTCTACTCCTTGATATGCATTGCTGTCTGTGGCACCATGAAACAAGGGGCTTCAGGGGCTTCGATTAATCAATTCTGGTCAAACCACGCTGGGGTTGGTGTAATTCATTCATTCAAAATAAATCAGAAGAACTCAACAATATCAAAAGAGGACATCTGTCTATGAAGCCTGTGGTCAACGGATACTCCGAACACATTTCAAAACCAGGCCAAACTTGGATCCTTCAGCCTTTCACGAGAGCAATTCCTCTTTTTTATGTGAAAGTCGGCGACACTGACAAATCGTCGCGGAACTGTTCATCCGTCTCTTGACCTATTTCACGAATGACTGCCGGAGTATGCCGAAGCCTTCCGAAGTGACCCCAGTCAAGTTGTAACACTAGTTCAATGCTTACGTTCAGAATAAAGTTTGTGACACACTTGCGTCGCACATAAAATGAAACTACTTACTTATTTTATGATTATAGTGTACTTGGCTCAGCCTTCGTCTTTGGTTCAGGGATTTATTTGTAACAATAATAATTTTTACTCGAGACGAAATCACAGCCTAAGTGTGCAATGAAATGAAATGAAATGTTTATTTATGTAAGTAGATCTTAAAAGACACTTTTACTCGTCAATATTTTGTTGGTCAATATTTTTAAAACTAGATGGCGCCGGCATTTCCTAGCTGACTGTTCCCTGAGAAGAAAAGCCGAAACAAACTCAGAGGTCATGGTCTCTTTTAAAGTCCAAACATTATACTATTTGAATTTTATGTGAGTCTAACAATGGAGGGCAATGTCTGGAACGGCCTTTTGATGAAAGCGCCATTGCAGCTTTGAGCTGACCTACAATAATACTCTGTAAAGTTTTAAACTACACACGTTTTGCTGACGCGGTGGCTTGCACCAGCATAATCCACTTTTAAGTGTTCCTCCTGCTGGAACACGAAACTCCTCCACGTAAGAGGGAGTGGGGATGTCACATCTCTTAAATTTTTTTGGTTCTAAGACATGCTGGTTTCCTCACGATGTTATCCTTCACCAATAAATTATCGGTTTCATTCCGATCCATCTCGTCCGTTGGTTCCCCTATTCCAGCGATGCCCTAAGCCGAGATCCGTGCCCCACAGGGGGGGGGGGGGGGGGTACCCTTAGCGTGTTGTCTCTTAGTTTTTAAAGCCCTTACTGGAAGCCTTAATTTATTGAGGCAGCCATAGACAAGTCTGGTTAAGCAGTTGACAACCTGCTAGGTTGACCTACGGAATGCCATTACAAAGACAAAATTGCGAGCGCGCTTACTGCTACGCGGTGACTAACATTAGACAAAGGAACCATGAATAGTTCTACTTGTAAATATAATTTATTTTATACGTAATAAACTTAACGGAAACTAAGTGATCTTTTCTGTACGCGTTTCAGCTCCAAGAGCAACAACTCTGCAAGAGTACGAACCGAACATAGTAAATTTTTATTCGATCTTTACATCAAATACTTTGACACACAGATTACACTGATTTATTTATATTTTATTTTGTATTTTTTCCAGTAGATATCCTATACGGTACGACCACGACCCAGTGTTTATACCATTCACATTTTATTTGCAATGAATAAAAATGCTGAACACAATTCTGAGAATTCAATTTGGGTAAAAATGAAACACATGTAGGTTGATTTTTTAATATGTAGATTTTGGACAAAATACGTAACCCATTCAATAAAGGTATTCAATATAATCGGCAGAAAAGAGATTTTATTCAAAATTTAAACATGTTTTATATTTTGTTAAAACATTGTGGGCCGTGAACAATATTTATTTATCTACGCAAAGTGACCCACCAAAAACATTTTCATGTAAAATGTTGCCAAGACGAGACCATATGACTCGCACTGCCAAAAAGTTATCAGATCTCATGTAAAGCCAAGCTTCTAACTCTACACGCCCTAACTCTACAAGGCCAAACTTCATAAACTCTACACCTCAGTTAAAATATCTGGCTTCGCATCCATCGCTGTCATTGGGAAAGTGCCCAAAAGGCAGACAGCGTTGCCATGTTGGATGGCAATGCTGATTTTTTTTCAAAAAAACTCGACTGCATAAAAGTAAACGCAGATCCGTCCTTCCTTCTGGCGCAGTTAGATTTAAATATGCCAAGCCCTCACGTGGTTGGTATCATAAGGATTGGTATCAAAATTATTAAACCATTAAGTTTGTTTTACTAAGCTAGTCAAATTCTACGTGATCTCAACCCATGATTGTATCTCCAATTTCAAATGAGACACCGAAATCGAATGCCTACAAAAAGTCGACGGCCTAAAATAGCCCTTCTCCAGATTAAGTAGGACGATCCGATTTAAGACGGGCCCGTTGTGATCCAAGATCCGTCGGCTCGATAGGGCACGTCCGATGTGCGTCTATGATGTACTGCGGACTTGGACCGATGCCACGGTGTTTATCTAACCAGTCATAGTTGCTGTTTCAGCCAATTTTTGAGTAATTGCTTTTTCGCTTGTTGTACGGATTATCTGTACGTGGGATTAGGGTTAGGATTTAGTTTTGGTGGTGGTCTGGTTTTTGGCGAATGGTCTGGTTGTAATGCAGTGATCTGGTTTTGTTAGCCCCCATTCTCACAGACGTAATAAAATCGCAGCGATGCTCGAGAATTGAAAATTAGAAAATCCAGTGCGCGATGAAATCCCGCCGCGATATTTTTACGTCCTTATGAAAGTCGACTTATGAAAATCTCCATAGGTTTACAATAAACAGGCCTACTTTCCAAATGTATTTCCCCGTATGTGGAAAACGGTCTTAACTATAGAACCTGCAAAACTATGATAAATAAATAAGATAGTTCTATTATGTGTGTACTTAATTTTTTTGTTAAAGTTGGAAGCTCTTTCTTCATAATTATCATCCATTATCCAGTAAGGGTTGCCTGGATGAGATCGCAGTATCGAACAATAAAGCGTATGTTATGTAAATAAATTAATGCAGAGTTTGCTGTTTGAGCATTATTCGCTCATACGTAGATTACGTACAAGTCAATACACAGTAATTTGGTGTGAATTGTCTACCGAGGTATCCTTCAAAGAATATTTATAATTACGTTAGATAAAAAAAACATGTGAGGGGCCCATCAATAATAAAGTTCTTTACGCTTTTACTCCAAATCTGAATGAAACGTTGTTTACTCTATCATTAAAATACTAAAACTTTACTTTGACTATCGGCTTCAGCAACCTGGAAAACTATGAAAAAGATACCCATGGTACAACTTTGAAAATTTTCGCAGCCGGCATTTTGGATTTCATTTTGATCTAACTATCGGCATCAGAACCCTCGAAAACCATGAAAACGACAAATTTTCAAATTTTGGCACCTGCTTTCTTAAATCTTTATTTAAACCACTCTATTGGCCCCTCGAAAACTTTGAAAACGGGCACCAATGATGAAAAGTTTGAAAATTTTGCCTGCTGCTTTTGAAAGCTGCCTGTTCGACCTCACTAGTAGGCTTCAACACCCTCGTAAACCATGAAAACTATCTCACATTTTCTGTCTCGTTCTTTTATATATATAATAACAAGCTAGTCGCATGGTGGGGCATAACGTTTTTTCTTGTGACTATTTCTACAATTTCACTCCTGCGCTGCGTAAAGACCTTTGTTCCTAAAACGTGCTGCTCATAAACACATAATCAAAACACCTGAATTATTAGCTCCTTACAGCCAGCCATTGAGGTTCGGAGATCAAACCTGCGTTTGTATCTCAGAAGCCATATGCAAATGGGGCTTGAAGTAACAGGAACTCAGAAATACTTAGGAAGTTTCAAACTATTAAGAAGTTACCACGTAATTGTATCCTACTTCCTACTAATGTTATAAATGTAAAAGTTTGTGTGTTTAGATCTTTGGATATTTAGATGTTTAGAGGTTCGGATGTTTGATACTCAATCACGCAAAAACGGCTGAACGGATTTGGATGAAATTTAGGACACAAATAGTTTGTAACCTGGAATAATACATAGGATACTTTTTATTCCGATAGTATGCTCCTGTGAGATAATTTTCGACTGCCACGCGGGCGAAGCCGCTGGCAAATACTAGTGTAAAATATTATTACAGTGTTGAACAAAAGGGATAAAGGTAATATTAATGGGCACGTGTAAACTAACCGAAGCTTTTATATCGGGTGCGTTACCCTTAATACGGTTATCTGGAGTCCATTAACCGGAACGTATGTAACCAACAAACGGGTTTTGTTTGGGGAACGGTTTAATGTAATTTTGTACTATGAACTTATGTATTTACGTCAATGTAACGATGGGTTCTTTGAAATTTCTGGAAAAACGCTCAAATTTACATGGCCCAATAAAATAACATCAAGACTGTTTTCTCAGAAGGGTTATAAAGAGGTATACCTACCTATAGCACAGCCACATTTCACCAGTAATTTTTAAGTCTCCCCATGTGAACAAATCTGGACTTAGAACTGCTACGGAGAATTGTCTGATGGAAAAAACCCAATAACACTTTGCCCGACCTGGGAATTGAACCCAGGACCTCATGATCACAAGCACCGCTTGTGACCACTAGACCAAGCTGGCAGTCACCCAATTTTTTTTTACCTACATCCATTACTCGTATCATAAGATACGAGTAATAGTTTCTACTTATTTTTGTAACAATGCCTGTCTTAGTTCCAGACTAAATTTCAATTAAAACTGCATTCATTTATTAGTGTATCAAAGTTGGCTTGAATAAAACCACTAGGTATAACATAATACGACGCCTTGTTTCCCTGAATGGTGGGGTTGAAGTGTATTTATAGTCCACCCACATTTAGCCAGTTATGTTGAAGTCCTATGTAACAAGGGGCGAGCCCTATGCCATCAACTAAGTTTTATTATGTTTGACGGTACAAGTAATAGTACTAAAAACAAGGGACTTTTTAACACTTTTTTATTAGCTTCACCTGTATGTTTGTTTGTTTGTAACCGCCTCTTTTGGACTTGATTTTGACCCACTTCAAACGGTCTGATTGCATTAAAACTTTGTAGATTTATCGAGGACCGTTCAAAAATTTCAAAAACAAATGGAAAAAACATCAAAAAAATACTTAAAAATCATGCTTTTGTAGTTAGCAGAACTAACAAATAGAAAATAAATAATAGTTTAAAAAACTTAAAAACTCGCTTTAAAAACCAAACTAAAAAGTTTAAAATAATTTAATTCTATTAAGCAACGTGGGGTGCTTGAAATTAATTGATTATAAAAATACCTCAAAAAGCACCCCACGCTTTTTAACAGAATATTTTTTTTCAACTTTTTTAGTTTGGTTTTTAAAGCGTTTTTTAGTTTTATTAACTATAAATTTTTGGCTAGAAAAATATGAACTAGAAAGAATAACTTCCCAGCAACACAAATACAAGATCATAAGCATTCATTCAAAGATATCTAACCAAAATCATAACAGAAAGGCTCTGTTTGGGTAAAGGGGTAAAAGCTCATATATTCAAATAAATAAAAACAGGTGAACGTGCAATACCGTGTAATACTGGCAATAACGCTTTGGTAAATAAATGTACCGGCTTATTTGCATATTCACCTTCTTTTATGAAAATTGATGTTGTGTTAGTCCTTGTTGCGTATGGCGCGAGATAATTCCAGTTTATTTGTCAGATTTAAGTTAACTTATTGTAACGTTAGGAAGGCGAAATCTTTTATTCTATTTTTTTATTATCGTGTAATATAATATGTACACCTACATCTGCTAAAGCTATGGTTTCTAGAATAGCAGAGGGTACCACATAGCGTCGCGTCGTTATTTTGGTCCTCTCTTTGGTATTGTTCATCAAAACGTTGAGCTCCTTAAGTTCTGAGTTGGGCTGCATGATGGCTGATAAATGCGTGCATTTATTGGACAGGTCCACTCTATCTGTGTGGTTCTTTCCGCAAAATACCATTTCAGACAACAATCTACATAGTCCACATGATCTAACCAAGATTATGTCTGAATTTTAAAAGTGACTGTGACTGCTGATTTAGTTTCTGTCTTTCTTCTCAGAGTAGTCAGTTTTAAAACGCCGACCTCATCTAGTTTTAAAATATGATTGACATATAAAAGTGTTCGTATAAACCTACTTACAGAAATAAAACCATTTGTCATTATCATTTATTTATGAAAGTAAGTTGGTGTGTTAAACTTTTAGTTTCCAATGTAAGCAGTGAACGATAACATAATAACGGCTATCCAAATACAGAGCGTTTTTTGACATCTTAATGTAAAATTCTCGTGAAAATTATAGATTTTGGGAGAGAGAGAACCGCTTTTCTAGGAAACCCAAGCTTTATCCTCTTGGATGTCAAACCTGCCACCTCACTGACAGACGAGTCTGGATGCGAAAGGTGGAGGACAGGGCATTGTGGTGCAGAGTGGGAGAGGCCTTATGTCCAGCAGTGGATTGCGATAGGCTAAGTTAATCCTATAGAGCGTTTTTTTAATAACTGCTGATATCATTTTCATGATAGCCGTCAACGCGTCTGTTATGTGGCGGCCGCCGTTCTTCTACGAAACTGTACCTTAAGTCCAAAGCCTTATTAAACCCAAAGTTTAACTGCTTGACAATGCCTTGCGGCATTAAGTCCACTTTGTACAACTATTGTACGAGAAGTTTAAATAAATATTTACTATCGAGGAAACTTAAATCTGACCAATTTCAAAACAAAATCCCGTGCACACAATCACCACATCTGTTCGCAAGTGTTACTACAGGGGCTGAGCCCTGCAAGCAATAATAGTCCTTACGGTGTATAGATGTTAGTTTCCTCGATAGTATGTATTATTTAAACTTTTACTGATAGTAATACATACATAACATCACGCCTGTATTCCCAGAATGGTAGGGCAGAGGTGCATCTATAGTACATCTGCATTACGCATTTATTTATTTCAATTTAAAGGTATTGTTTATTTTTTAGTCTTAAGTAAGTGGGCAAAATTGCAATAAGTATTGTAAAGTCTTGTAATTTTATTTTCGTTTTTGTTATTAATCATAAGTTCAAAAAGTACTTAGGCGTTTTTATTTTTATTCCAGTCTTTGTTTTATTATTATTGTGTTATCAATTACTCATACAATTGCTGCTCAACCTGTAATTGGCGACTATGTAAGTCCAAAGCTTTTAACCGCAATACATATAATATATTATACACAGAAGCTGTTGGTGTACCTTGATAAATAAATAAATAAATTACGCCAATTGTGTTTAAGTACCAATAGAGGGTTGTATTAAAGATTTTCATGATTATTATTCTGTAAATACAGTCCTGAATCATATTTTGTTCAATATACAATGTAACACTGACCTGTACATTGCAAAAAACGTAAGAACATTTGAATTTCGAGGACAGTCTTTTGTCATCAATCGGTCACAAATCCCAACTCCGGGCTGCTACTGAGAAGTTCCAGAAAGAAAAACCCAATAATACTTTACCCGAGTCAGGAATCGAACCCAAGATCTCTTGCTCAACAGTAGCGCTGCGATCACTAGACCAACGAAGCACTCGGTTCCTTTAAACAAATACGGATCGTTTTGAAAGAAAAAAATATAGAACGAAAAAGTATTTATTGTTACTTGCACAGGAAGATCACATACTAAACTTAACACACAATGCCAAATGCTTAAAAGCCAAAAGGCTCCTCTACCTCAGCAAAATGGTGCGACATTTAAAAAGTGTGACGACACTATTGACGTGCCATTTTTCCAAAGCGGTAGAAATGCGAATCACCGAAGGAAAGCCGGTAGGAATCGTGTTATATGATGCTTTCGCCACTGCAGCGCTGGTATTCTGAAAGGGCCCGAGCGATGTGATGTCACGGGCAGTTAAAGTGTGTTTAAATAATCAGTAATAAAGATAGATAAAATGTAATATGTTAGCGAATAATACAAAATACCGTCAGCGTTTTTTTTTTTTTTTTTTCTGGGTGGGAAGTCATCAAATAACTTCTCCCGCTCTGGGTGGAGCGGGAGGGCGTGTCAGACTTTTACTGACTAAAACCCACCCGTGTTCCCTCAGTTGCCTGTGTGCCAGGGGCGGCGGTATCTCTTTCGAACAACCCGCACCCCCGGCAGGCATCGGCCCTTGCGGGCCCCTCTGTTGCTGCTGACATCTCTTTGAGGCGCGCGTGGAACACAACGCGCCGTCGACCCGGGCTTGGTCCTTACCGGACAGCGAGCTACCCATTACTCGCCGTCCGCAAGCCCGTCCCTACGGTGGCCGGGAATCAGCCTGGGATTCCCGACGCCCAGGGCGTCTCCTGCGAAGGCCACGGCTGTGAGGGCGCATGTACTGCATCTCCCTCACGTGCGCCGCCTCCCTCTTTGCGAGCATAACTGCTTCGCTGAAGGAGGCGACTGCCAGCCATGCCCTCTCGCTCCATACCATGGCCTGGACCAGGGTCGGACGCGAGAGATCGCCGCCGCCGATCACCTCTACGAGGACACGGCGTTGCTCCGCCCAAGCTGGGCAGACCTCCACCGTATGCTCCACCGTGTCCTCTGGGCGATCTTCGCAATGGAAACACCCGGGCGTTTCCTCCCGCCCTATCCGAAACAGGAACCTCCCGAAACAGCCATGTCCGGTGAGGACCTGTGTCAGGCGGAAGGTGAGGACGCCATGCCGCCTCTCAAGCCACTCCTCAAAGAGGGGACTTACCGCCGCAATCGCGGCGTGCCCAAAATACCGTCAGCGTGACGTCATTATTTGTCAATGCTTTAAATGTCTGAGGCACTCTGTGGCATCCCTGTGACAAGCAAAGGGTCGCAGGCGCCGACATTCAGCGAAAAACATTACGGCTGTTTATGGAGCAGTGCAGTAGTGTAGTGAAAATACAATAAAAGTATAGAGGTATGAGGAACAGGGTGTAAAGTTCACTCATACTCTATGGAAAAGGAGGATCCTCCGACCAGCCGGGTGTTGTCTGATAGGCAACTGCCCGACGATTGACGTCGGGATATTGTATATATGTAGATTGCGTGGTAAACTCTACTTGCGTGATGTAGCTGCGGTGTGACGTCAAGTCTTGAGTAGTTCGTATTTGGCATTGTAGATGGCGCCACTTTACTTTTTGTGTTTTTCCACATTCGTTGATTTGTTGTTTTTGTATGTGGCATTGTTGGCTGCGACAAAAGTGGTCTGTAGAATTAAATGGAATTGGCATTGATTAAATGGAAAAATATAAATAAACAAGTGATAAGAGTGCTATTAAATTATGAATTTTACAAAAGACAAGTTTCAGACAACGTAAACAAAAGGTTTGCTTACCAATGGTAGCATTTTTTTATTTTCAAACTGGGCAATAAATAGTTTCGTAAGCTAAATTTGCCTGTGATAGCTATTTCCAAAAATGGGGGTCTACTATGCGAAGGTATTTGCTTCATTATTGGTAAAGATACAAGAGTCTTAATTTTTACCGTACCTATCCGTAAATTATAGGAATCGACCATAAATAAATAATCTGCTTTAAATAGCCCTTAGCTGGAACGGAAAATCATTCGAGAAAAGGGACTTTGAATCAATTATTCAGATTATTTTCACACAAATTGAATCCGTGAAAGTTTCACGATCCGTTATTTCGATACCGTGACAATAATAAAGTGGAATAATCAAGATTAATAACTTTTGTTCAGAAATGTCAAAAGTAAGGCCTACTCGAAGGAGTTAGAGAGAGATTGATAACTTTTGTTAGACATTTTCTACAGTTCACCAATATTATTATTTTGGTTAGAGCCACAGAAATGCCTTTAGTGAAACATAAAACCAGCCAAGTGCGAGTCAGACTCAAATCACCATACCGAATTTGTAATAAACAAAATCTTTTTTTTTTACTTGTTTTTTTTTCTTGTCTGTCTGAGTGTTTGTTCCGGGTTATCTCCGTAACGTCTGAACCGATGGCAACGAGACTTTCACTGGCAGATAGCTGATGTTATAAGAATTAAGACTTTCTCCGCTATACTACTTTTGTCCCGGTAACACGTATTAGTAGCATTATTTCCGTCATCCACGTGAGCGAAACCGCAGGCAGCAGATAGTGAAAAATAAATAAAATAATATTGTTGAAAGACAATAATTTTCGAAAATAACTTGTTTTATTAACAGTGAAATATTACATACTAGTATAGGTCTATATAATGTGTAGACTTCCTCTAAAATAACCGTCGAGATTACTGAAGCATGTCTCTTGATTTAGTTAGTAGAGATAACTCAAAGTGAACACTGAAACGTAAAATAATGTTTATTTCTACCCACATTAATTTATTTATGAAATCGTTATATTCCATTGATAACTCGGTCTCTTCACTAACCAAATATTACCTAAAATGTTTGTAGATCTGAGAATAGACACTTTAGAAAATTATTTATCTGAGATACCATTGAAAAAAACATTTAATATACCTTTGTAGAACTTTGATAGTAGTTTCGGGTAGTCAGAAACTCGAAAATCTGAGAACCAGTCTTACCAAGGGGTATCGTCTCTTGACAGGGTTGCGGATTTTGTCGAAAGAGGCCCTGACACAGGCAAATGAAGGAACACAGGTGGGTTTTAGTCAGTAAAAGTCTAACACGCCCTCCTGCTCCACCCAGAGCGGTTGAAGTCATTTATTGATTTCCCATCCAAAAAAAGGGGTATCTTATCATGTCAAGTGAACCTCATTGGGCACGCCGCGATTGCGGCGGTAAGTCCCCTCTTTGAGGAGTGGCTTGAGAGGCGGCATGGCGCCCTCACCTTCCGCCTGACACAGGTCCTCACCGGACATGGCTGTTTCGGGAGGTTCCTGTTTCGGATAGGGCGGGAGGAAACGCCCGGGTGTTTCCATTGCCAAGATCGCCCAGAGGACACGGTGGAGCATACGGTGGAGGTCTGCCCAGCTTGGGCGGAGCAACGCCGTGTCCTCGTGGAGGTGATCGGCGGCGGCGATCTCTCGCGTCCGACCCTGGTCCAGGCCATGGTACGGAGCGAGAGGGCATGGCTGGCAGTCGCCTCCTTCAGCGAAGCAGTAATGCTCGCAAAGAGGGAGGCGGCGCACGTGAGGGAGATGCAATACATGCGCCCTCACAGCCGTGGCCTTCGCAGGAGACGCCCTGGGCGTCGGGAATCCCAGGCTGATTCCCGGCCACCGTAGGCACGGGCTTGCGGACGGCGAGTAATGGGTACCTCGCTGTCCGGTAAGGACCAAGCCCGGGTCGACGGCGCGTTGTGTTCCACGCGCGCCTCAAAGAGATGTCAGCAGCAACAGAGGGGCCCGCAAGGGCCGTTGCCTGCCGGGGGTGCGGGTTGTTCGAAAGAGATACCGCCGCCCCTGGCACACAGGCAACTGAGGGAACACGGGTGGGTTTTAGTCAGTAAAAGTCTGACACGCCCTCCCGCTCCACCCAGAGCGGGAGAAGTTATTTGATGATTTCCCACCCAGAAAAAAAAAAAAAAAAAAAAAAAGTGAACCTCATGGGTTCCGATAACAATACAATTTATATTAGAAACCAAGATAACACTAATTAGTAGGTCAACATTCTATTATAAGGTCTACGACTGACCAATGACCTGGCCTTACCCCGTGGCCACGAGCTACACGCGTCTTGCGACACTGTCTAGAAAAAATAAAAGAAGTTGTTTGGAACATGCCACGAGTTAAGGCTTCTTCAAACGCGCCTATTTGAAGAAGCCTTTATCTAGTAACTGGGTTGTGGAGGTGAGATATACAGTCGCTCGTCGGTTCACATTTGTTTTCATCATAACAAATGATGATGATGAAAATAACTGTGTGAAGCCAATTTTGTTAATCGATTGTGGATAACATTAGTTAAATGGCGTATTGTAATACAAGTTGAAGAGTGGGTAGATTTTATAAAGTCAAATAATAATGACTTCAATGAGCCGGGTGATTGCTACTAATTTTCTTTTGTTAAACTTCATGAGACTTGAATTTTAGTTCAAAACTTTTCAGAAAGTCTGTTATAATTTTCCAATTTGAATTAGAAATTAGAATTTTCAAGCAGTTTTTTGGTTTTATTTCCCTCCCTAAACTGGTAAGTAAGTATGTTCAATTATTATTGCTTGACCTTGACCGAAAATAAACCCCAATCCGGTGTCAAAACGAGTTTTTACTTTGGTCCAAGCCCATACCTTCGAATAAGTTATTGTATTTTGACCTTTATTCAGAAAACTTAAAATTTATTAATACAAAATCGACAACGTAAACAACTGGAATCGGGTTTAAAATGTGTTTTTGCATAATATTACTTTAACATTTTGGGAATAATGTTCGGAATTCTAAATCTTATATTAGTAATGACTTTGAATGAGTAGATTTACAATTTCTTACTTTTAAATTTCCGCCCACGGTAACGTTATAACGTGCACGTTTCTCGATAAATTTTATAGACGTGGTACGATAATATCATCACTTTAGAAATTATAAAATCGCTTTTAAGCAGTTCTAGTCCACTAAAAGCTCACAGGGACACGGGTCCCCACAAAAACCCTCTTGATAGCCTATTTTGATCGCTACTGGTTATTGACAGACAATAGAAAAGGTTTTATAGATGAGGCATTACGAGCATTTTACGACTATTTTTTACCTAAGGGCGATTTTTGGGGTCACGGCTATCTATTTCATATCTTCCCTGGAATAATTTGTCGATAAAGTTGTTGAATATATGCATAGAGCGTCGGTTAGGCCGGTATATGATAGGTAAGTAAACATGTAGGTATATGGAATATCTTCATGAATAATAAATCGCCTTTCTCGAGTCGGATGGCCTCCTAAATAAAATTTTATTTCGTTTTACTTAATAATGGGCACGTAAAGATTAGACATATCATCATCGTCATCTGCCCAGTCTTTACCTAACTATGTTAGGGTCGGCTTCCAGTCTTACCGGATGCAGCTATACCAGTATTTTACATGAAGCGACCGCCTGTCTGAACTCCACAGCCCCATTACTGGGGAATACCGCCTTGGTAAGACTGAAAGATTAGACATACAGGGTGTAAGGGGAACGCTTCCGAAGCCAGAACGTAGGTTATATACAACCAAAATGCAAACGGATACCAATAACCTTTTGCGTTAAAAAAAATATTTTGCATCAATTTAAAACGTTTGACGTTTCTGTAATGTTTCTACTTATATTATTTTGGCGGCGTTTTAGAAAGGATGCCTAAACGTAAAGTCGCCGCCTGGACTTGGGGTCGTTTTTAAATGTGTTTAATCTCAAACAATGGTTCATTTAACTGTTCTCACAGCAAAGTGTACAAAAAATTATAAAAAAAATAAGGTAGAAATTGTTTCTGAAAATCTAGATTGTTTGATGGAATCTAGATTGTTTGTTTGTTTGTTTGTTAGGTGGTTTGGGTCTGGATTGTTTGTTTTTTTTTTGTTTGTTTGGTTTGTTTGTTTGTTTGTTTGTTTGTATATGCATAAAGTTTACCAAAAAAACATCATATTTCAAGTGACTTCAATAACTGCGGTCGCTGATGCCACAAAAAAAAGAAAGTAACAAATTAATTTCTCTTTTGCTTAGTTAAGTTAAGGACTTGTTTGTGGTGTTTAGCTAGCCAATTTAATTTAACTCTGTATTATTATCAGAATGCCAATTCTTGTAGGTAACTAAAACGTTCAAATCTAGTCGCAGTTTCATCTCGGCAACAATAAAATGGCAAAAACTTGTCAAAAATATATGGAATTTTGAGATATTTTTGGAAGATTGAGAATGAGATTATACTTTGAACGTTCTCAAGATTACGAGAATTGCCCCTCTGATGTAGGTTTGGATCACATAATTGAGTAAGTACTTATAAAGGTTAATTCTCAATCATTTTTATCCTCGAAAAACATATTCACAAAATACGGTTGCCAATTAAAAGATACGAAGTACTCGTAAGTTCTAGACAGGGTTGATAAATTTGAAGTAAGTATACATGCAAAAAATATAACTTCCTACCTAGACTCAAGGATAGAAGTTGAATGGGTTGCCAAATTAAATTTAGGAAAGAATAAAATATACAGGATAAGTTTTTATTCAGTGGGCAAACTGTAACCATGAATTAAGCATATCATTCTAGAAAAATAATCAGTAAAATTTCTGTGCTGTGGGGTCTAGAATGATATGCTGAATTCATGGTAACAGTTTGCGCACTGAATAAAAAATTATCCTGTATAGGTACTTAACTCGCTCTTATGTTCATTTGAATTTAATACAATTTATACGTATTTAAAATATTGTTTTTTGTTTGTTGATACGAAGGTATACTCATCGTGATCTGCCTAGCTTTTACCCAAAAAAAATTGAGGACGGCTTCCAATCTAACCGGATGCAGCTGAATACCAGTATTTTACTTGGCCAGTATTTGGCTTGACCTCCGCATCCCAGTCACCATATAACACTATACTCCTTGGTGAGACTGGTTGCCAAACTTTCGGGCTTGTGACGTCCCGAAGCAATTGTCAAAGACCCACGAAAGACAGCTGGAACCACCGGCTTAACGTGCTTTCCGAGGCACGGAGGGGTCTCGGTATGTGGTCACCCATCCACGGACCCGATTGACCCGTGCGGCTGTTATTACTTACCCACGAGACCCGGGGCACCACCGTGTCCTTGTGGAGGCGATTGGCGGCGGCGATCTCTCGCATCCGGCCCTGATCCAGGCCATGGTATGGAGCGAGACTGCATGGGTAGCCGTCACCTCCTTCTGCGAAGCAGTGATGCTCGCGAAAAGGGAGGCGGCGCACATGAGGGAGAGGCAGTATATGCGCCCTCACGGCCCTAGCCTCCGCAGGCTGATTCCCGGCCACCGTAGGCGCGGGCTTGCGGACGGCGAGTAATGGGTAGCTCGCTGTCCGGTAAGGACCAAGCCCGGGTCGATGACGCGTTGTGTTCCACGCGCACCTCAAAGAGATGTCAGCACCAACTGAAGGGGCCCGCAAAGGCCGATGCTTGCCAGGGATGTAGGTTGTTCGGAAGAGTAAGTAAAAGTCTGACACGCCCTTCTGCTCCACCCAGAGCGGGAGAACTTATTTTATGATTTCCCCGTTTCAATTGTGACCCACTTCAAACGGTTAGATTACATTTAAACTTTGTAGACTTATCGATGACCGATGACAATTCAATAATTTTATAAAATTGTTCACAGAAACAACAGAAACTCTAAAAAGTCAGGGGACGGTCATTGAAAACGCCAAACAGAGGAGGCCTAGCATTTTCATTAGCCGTCCCCCGAATCGACAATGCCTTGATCAAAATGTTCCCTACAACTTAAACGGCCAATAAATATTTTTTTTTTAGTTTTTAGAGTTTTTGTTTGGGTCGGGGGTATTTTAATTTTAAATTTAACTTTTATTTCCTATTTTTTAAACTTAATGTCTCCCTTAAATCTTCGTAGCGTTACGTTTGTTTCCCACAGTGAAGTATGTTATTAATTTATTCTCATTCCTCGTCCTGATCACCACTTATCCATATCCTATTCATTGAGACCTTTTCAATGAGTCCAAACACGATACTTCTGCTGTTTGTTGATGAGTAACGTGGGTATCGTGGAAATTCCAGGTGATGCTCCAGCATCAGTTCAAGTTTACTTTGTTCGTCTAAAATCGTTGAACTAATAGAATACCAAATGTCGACTTGATCAAACCAGTCGAAGATGGTCAAATCCCTTCATCAACCAGAAAAGATCTGATAATCTTCAAACGGCTGCGGTTCGGCCGTTTGAAGATTATCAGATCTTTTCTTTGACGAAACATTTCTTTGACATAACATTGACTTTGATGAAACATGTCTAAGAACACTCCCGACTAATTCACCTTTCAAACAAAAACAAACAAAATCTAAATCGGTTCATCCGTTCGGGAGCTATGATGCCACAGACAGACACACACACACACAACACACACACAGACACGTCAAACTTATAACACCCCGTCGTTTTTGCGTCGAGGGTTACTAATTTCAAAAAAGCGTCTTGGGCTTGATATTAATTGATTATAAAATGACCTCAAAAAGCACCCCACGCTATTTTGAAATTATTTTCTGCTTTTTAGTTTGGTTTACAAAGCGTGTTTTTTAGATTTATTTTTACTTCATCACGTGGGTAATATAGCAGCTAATAACCAGTGGCACAAATCAATAAACTAAACCCAGTGAAGCAAATGAAGCAGACTAAACATAGTTATTTCAGAGCAATTCAGCTATTCTTTTGCAAAAGCATTCTTTCACAAAAGTATGCGCATTTCCCGAGACCGCTGTCTCCAGTAAATACCTAAAGAGAAATGTGCTAACCGGACGAAGGCGAGAAAGGAAATATTTAATGTGTCCAGTTAAACTCGCACGGGGCAACCCTACCGAAAAATTATTACATACCGGAGCCGCGCGGTTTGATAAGATAAAACTAGCTGTAACTAATATATGAGAATTTTTCCCTTTTTTATATAACGTACGTAAATACCACATGCCATTTTCGAGCTCATATAGTGTACGATGTATCTCCCACAAAAGTTTTATATTAGCATAAATTGACTTTTCGTAATACCGAGCCTAAGGGTGGTATTACATTTCTGTAAATATTTACCATACGAGGTTTTTACAATGTCCAGGCTAAGATGACAGTTGGACTTTGTACATTTTTGTCCGATCCAGAGGTCTATGTAATTTGGTTGGTTTACTGTTGTGTGCCCAATATTTTTTCCAAACTTGGCGACAGAATGTGGAGGATCTTGTTTATTGCACATACGATAGTTACCATTCTCTTTTCGACCATTTCTTTCCTCAGAATATTTAGAATATTTCTGCTGTTACTCTTTTATATTAATTTTGGACGGTACAATCAAACGATATTGAACATGTGATGTGAATGGGAATATACGTCATTATCTGCCAAGCCTTAGGCCAACTATGTTTGGGTCCGGTTCCAATCCTACCGGATTAAGCTGAGTGCCAGTATTATACAAGGAGCTACTGCCTATCTAACCCCCACAATATATGTACAGAGTAATACGAACATATTAGCTGTCAGACTTCCGGACTTCTGACTACCCGTAACGACTGTCAAAGATCTACAAATGATAGCCTAAGCCAAAGGTTCAAAGTGTTTCCCGAAGCATTGAGGGTTCCTGTATCCTTTATATAATGGGTATATCATGTTATTTTTTTATTTGCATTGGTTATGTTTTGTTACTTATGCTTTGCGTTTTTTGTGGCTTTTTTGAGACTCAGAGAAACAGTGTTTTGTTGTTGCATCTATTATTAATTAGAGATAAGTTGTAAGTTTGATGAACTGTCTAAAGGTTTTGCAACGATCAGTCTTCTGATCGTTCAGAAATGGGTACCCGTCATTACACAACGAGGCCTTTCTTTGCCTCGGAAAGACGTTAAGCTGCTAGCTGTTATTTATAGACCTTTGACGGTCGTCACGCGTAGTCAGAAGCTTAAAACTCTGGCAAGGAGTCTTGCCTAGGAACGTCGTATTATCTAATAATTGGGTTATGGAGGCCAGAATAGAAAGGCAGTCACCCCATGTAAATAAAACATCAGTATTTTACACGGAGTGACTGCCTTTCTATACTCCGGATGCAACTGAATACCAGTATTCAGTTGCATCCGGTTAGGCTGAAAGTCGACTTCAATATCGTTTGAAAAGGGCTACGCAGATGATTCATGATGAATAGACTTTCATTTTCTTGCCCGCATACCCATGCATAAGATATTATAATAAAACCTCTTTTTAACCGACTCCAAAAAGAAGGAGGTTATCAATTCGACATGTTTTTTTGTTTATTTATGTTCGGGCATTACTCCGTTATATAAAGACGGATTTGCAAAATTCTTGTTTTGTTCGAAAGGGGTTTATTTCGAAATGGTCACATAAAAACATCATATTATCTGAAGATGCGTTTCGGAGACAGACAACGGAACTCTTCAAAAATTACAGCAAATCAACCGCGATTGCTGCTATCGCATAAATATGCATTGTTTTGACCCCAAGGATGACGAAATTTTGAATTAGTGTGCGCTAGGTACTATACCTAAAAAGTGAAAAATAAAAACTTTTCCAAAAAAAAAAACACCGACTTCCGGTAAAACACTACAAAGTGAAGAATAACTTTAATTTCGGAAGGCGGTGGCAAAAAATTCAAATACATATCCAAAGTCACCGACTTCCGAAATTAAAGTTATTTTTCACTTTGTAGTGTTTTTCCGGAAGTCAGTTTTTATTTTTTTGGAAAAAGTTTTAATCATAAAGACGATAGAGACAACCGTTGTTTTTATTTCAACTAGTATTTAATGTAAGTCCCTTCTATGTAAGGAACTCATTACTTCTTATCAGTAGCACAAAGAACAGCATTAATCGCGTTCCGGAAAATTCCCTGTGGTCGAAATAAAAGCCGGCAACTTTGTATTCTCTTAGCAACAATATTCTTAAGATATCTCCACTAAAGAGTATAATTACACTATCTTTAGGTACTATAATGAAGGCAGACAACTTGTTACAACGAGTTGATCATTAAACTTCAAAGTGAGAACAGGCAGGTTAGATGTCAAACGACGAGTTATGCCAAGATACTGGCAACCGCTACAAAAGATGGAGTTCAACTTACAATTTATGAGCGTAGTTATTTCCAGAAATAACATATATCAATGTAATTATGGTTGGTTTTGTACCCTTGAGTGATGATACCTATGAATTGAACTTTGCAGAAGTTTAACTTGAAGGAACTGGCAAATAAGGTAAGTGTTTTTTTTTAAATAAACGTTCGTGAGTTTCACACAGCATTCTGTAAGATGGGTGAGTAAGCAAAGTTGACGCTTGTAGTTATTAGCTCCACTAGTAGCTTTGCTTACTGGCTTATCTTTTAACCGTGGTATGGGCTTTTCTCCTCGATTCTCTTTTAGCTCACCAACAATTTCGCTGACTGGCTACTCTTTTTTCTTTTCATTTTTTTTCGTAGCTTTATACAGAGTGTAACAGAAACCTTATTGCTATCCTTAGGTAAGCACTAAAAATAACAGCTGGTACAGAATCACTGTACATAGTTTGAACTCAAAATAAAATACTCTAAGAATTGATACCAAATTTTCGGTTTCATACGTTTATTAAAATCAAATCATAACAAACGTATCACCGCACTGCGTAGGTCAATAATTTTCCCCGTTACTTGCCAATATCACGATAAATCTCTTCCGAGTGATGTTTTTTTTTCGATTTGAAAAGTTCGGTTCCTGGTATCAATGTATTAAAAATTCTCATAACTTCCGAACATGTAGAGAAAGGATTAAAAAACCATTCCAATATCGTTTGAAATCATCCAAAGAAACCGTGCCCTTGATATGTTTATACCCTTTCCGTTACACATTGCATAATATTATGTCGAATAAAGCTCATTACATGAGGACTGCTCATGAGCGTACATTTTTAATCTGTTCGAAAGTGGCATGGTTATAATGTGCCTGGTGTCGACTAATGGCTATGTAAATAAACTTGATTAAATTGAGATGTAGGTACAATAAATCATAATCTATCTATTGACATATTCATCTATACAAATAAATAAAACTGAAGTGTTTGTCAATATAACCACGTTTTACTAAATGCATGTGAAAATATATACGGTAGATAATTACCTACAACAAAAAAACTTTTTTTTTTGTCCGTCTGTTTGTTAAGGCGAAACTGAAAAGGTTCCGATACGGCTAGACCGATTTTGACGGAACTTTAACTAGCAGATAACTGATATTATATGGAGTAAAAAAGGCTTTTTGTCGAACCCGTGGAATAACTTCCGACATCCACGCGGGCGAAGCCGCGGGCAGCAACTAGTATATAATAAAGAAGATGGCGTTCGTTTCACGCATTGTCTGATCAGACAAAAATAAAATAATTGTCACAATTTTAAGTCGGGCGGTTAAAAGGTTTAACATCTAACTTAGCCTTTTATCATCTACATAAATTTAACATCATAACCTGCTGCGAGCCAACATCACCTCAAACTATATTCGAGAACATTGGGACCCGTGCTTATATTGTGTGCAGCAAACTATTGTGGTACGGACACAATAATAGGCCACTGCTATGTAGGGTTAACTAGATAAACACAGTGGGGTGTACGGAGGGTAGTCAAATATAGAAGGTGTGCATATGTGGTTAGAGGTGTAACAGTGCAGTTAAGAGGCAACAGTCCGGAAGACAAGACGTCGAATTTCGAGATATATCGTGATTTAATTTGAAAGACTTCGGGCCCCAAACAAAATATAGAAACATTTTTTTTTAAATACCAGTAATATGTAGGATAATCGAAGATTTTATTTTTGTAAGTAGGTTTTTACGATTACTTTTACACGTACAAAATATTTTAAAAACTAGACAAAAGAAAGAAAAAGTGTTTATTGTGACTCGCACAGGAAGAAAGACCGAAAGAAACACGAAAGTCACAGTCTCTTTTAAAGTCCAGACATAATCTTGGACAGATCATGTGAAGACCATGTAGATTAATGTCTGAAATACTCTTTTGAGGAAAGAACCACACAGATTGAGTGGACGTGTCCAGTCAGTGCCCACATTTGTCAGTAATTAACTCAAAACTTAAGGAGCTCAACGATTCGATGAACAATATCAAAGAAATTGTTCTTCATAATATGTTCGTATGACTTTTACACTCAAATTATGTTTTAACAAACCAATATTAATCAATATTTCTTCTTTCATTGTTTTGAAAACTATATTTTGTAGTATAACGAAAATAAATAAACGGCATGTTATTTTTACGATTGAAATAAGCCAAAATAAACGTATAAATTCAGGTCAGTTGGTAACCGAAAATACAATCTATCATCAGTTTGTTTAGGTTGGGTTAGTTTACAATGCTTCAAATAAATGTTGTGTTTGTGAAGTATATGTTCACAGTTTGTCAAATAGGAAAATATAATGTATTGGCTGTTTACATACTCGCAACATTTCAAAATGATTGAAAGATCACGATGACCTTGTTTGTTGGTACCCTCATGTTGAACCTATTTCATATTTAGGGTTTTGGATGAGTTATTTATTTATTTATTTATTAAAATCTCCCTGTCAACTATCATTATAGGTGTATACTTAATGCGATAGCGCGGTCTTTAAGTGAACTCACTTACAATTAAAACTATGAAAAACATAACAAACACAATATAAGAAATAAGAAAAAACAACAACATAAAGTCTAATCTACACTATAACATAAAATAAACAACAGTATTTTTGTTAATTCACTCAAATGGCATGTAAATACATCGACCTTCAAGTGAAGTTCGTTAATAACCCGAATTGCGCGGGTGAGTGGTGTTTCGGCGAGAAGGTTGATCCTGGCAACCGGTACTGCCAGCAGCGGTGGGCGGCGCCGCCTCCACACGTAGCGGTCTGGTACACATAAATTCAGGTGCTGCGGTACTCCTGGGTTACATTGAGCATAAGCTCAATGCCACGAAGTAACCTCACCAGATACGCGACAAGCGTGAATTTCTGTCTTACCCTCAGTTGGTTGTACCCGACCATACCGAGCACAAACAGAGTGGGGTTATGAGTTTGAGAGGGACTTAAGGCTAAGTAATACCAGCCTCACGCGTCTATCGATCAGGTAAGGCTACGCTTACCATAGTTGGCCCGTGGATCGGTGACCATCTTTACATCCCAAGATCCCTCGGAAAGAACGTGAAGCCGTTGGTCCCGGTTGTTATTCGTGGATTGTTGACAGTCGTTACGGTTCGTCAGAAGCCCGTAGGAAGGCCTCCCACAAGGTGGACCGATGACCTTGTGAGGGCTGCAGGACTCCGCTGGATGCGGCAAGGACAGAATCGGCCAAAGTGGCGGAGCTTGGGGGAGGTCTATGTCCAGCAGTGGACGTCTTTCGGCTGAAATGATGATGACTATGATGATGTCCTAATAAGTTGGTAGCTGTAGTTAAGTGTCGTCATAAATGAATAAAAGATGAATAGATAGATACCCATTTAAGAAGTTGTTTTTAACCGACTTCAAAAAGAAGGAGGTTATCAATTCGACATGTTTTTTTTTTTGTTATGTATGTTCGGGCATAACTCCGTTATATATTGCAAATACGAATTTGCAAAATTATTTTTGTTCGAAAGGGGTTTATTCCGAAATGGTCCCATAAAAATTTAATATAGATCTGATGATGCGTTTCGGAGCCAGGCAACGGAACTCTTCAAAAAATGACACCTAACAAACCGCGATTGCTGCTATCGCATAAATATGCATTGTTTTGACCACAAGGATGATGAAATTTAGAATTGTGTGGTTTTTGTGCACTATAACTAAAAAGTGCAACAAAACAAAATTGTTCAGTTTTTTTTTTTTAGTTTTTGTGTACCTTCCGACTTACGCCTTATGTAAAACTAGCTTCTGTCCACGACTTTGTCCGCGTGAAATTTCTTGCACCCCCGACTCAGCCGGTCGCATGGCATAGCCTGTTTTCGCTATTTTTCGTATTCAATGAGCATTCTTCCTGACTTTTTTTGCTTTTGTTCGGCTCCTAAGGCCCTTTGGTTACGACACGGTTTCATTACGATACGGTGTATAAACCGTGGTGTATAAAAAAACGTATCCGTGTCCCTACAAGCTTCTATGGTGATCCATAGAACACTGACGACCTTGCTTACACACGAGAGAAAGAAACAAAAATTTATAGGCATTATATCATTTAAAAAAAACTTTAACTATTTAAAAAGAAAAAAAATAGAAAACAATGATAATAATGCCAAAAGGGCCTCAGCTCAGCATAATTTCAGATGGCAACACAGTATACACCGCCTGACCCTGACTTTTCGCTGCAACTTACGACGCATACACCATTTTCACAGCAGAAAAATCGTATGTATAGAAAGGGCCTAAGTATCCTGGCGTGGTGTTAAGAAAAGATTTTTTTAAATCCGACTAGTAGTTCCAGAATTGGCGCTTTCAAACAGACGTAAAAAGACAAAAAAAACATCAAAGACCAAAGCCGAAAAAAACAAAAAAAAAACACAACACACGCACGCATCCATTTCCGCACATTTCCCCGAAATTCCACAGCGTCGAATCAGGTCAGGTGTCAAACATAACTCATGAAAAACATGACCCTCCTGCCAACTTCGGCGTTGGGTAAAAAGTTGATGAAGCCATGCAAGAAGTGGCCATCAGTCATAACCGCCTGTGGCCGGGACGTACCATTTATCAAAGGCTGAAAATCTACATGACTAGGCCTGAATTTGTACTTTTGGTTTGTGAACTAATATGCTCTATATTAAAGTGGTCCATTTGTAATTTTCAGACTTCAGTAGCAATATATTGTAGGTACCTGACAGATGACTAAAAGATTTTAGGTATATCCTTTATTGAATTACAATCCTCATTAACTACATTTTTGTAAAAGTAACTTAAAAAAACATTAAAAAAAAAAAAAAAATAGTGGTTCGCCGGTATCGGGAGCAGCGTCCAAACTACCGGTGGTTAGGGCTCCAGAGACAGGAACCTCCTCACGATGCGAGCCGTATCGAGGAGTACTGCCTTCTGAATCAGGCCTTTGATCCAACCGCCTAACGAGAGCCTCGAGAGATGTTGATCAAGGCTTTCGGCCATCAGTCCATTGGCTGATACGACAATCGGCACAATTACAGCCGAGTTCACATTCCACATGTCAACAACTTCGTGTGCTAAGTCAAGATATTTAATTTGTTTCTCTTTCTCAGCTTTCACGAGGTTCCCGTCATGTGGAATGGTAACTTCGACTATAATTGTGCGGCGCGCTAACCGATCTATCACTACTATATCAAGCTTATTGACTACAATAGTCCTGTCAGTAATGATAGACCGATCCCAGTAAAACGTGACATAGTCATTTTCCAGAACTGGGTCGGGCACATACTTGTAATATTATTATTACAATACTGAGTACGGGCTACTGCTGAGCATGTGGTCCTGGGTTCGATTCCAAGATAAAACAAAACGTTATTGGGTTTTTCCGTCTCATAGCAATTGCGAGACAAGCGTTTGCTCGTATCACTAACGAACAAATATTACTGTCCAGCGCCCAAACTACAGACACAGGTATAAATTTTGGTTTGACAAGTTTTAATCACGCTGCTGTTGTAACTAAATCGCCGACTTACGATTGTTTTGCATACTGTGAATTCACAAGTATGTACTACTACCGTACATATTATTGTCACCTGGTACATTGTTATTGTTATTTACAGGTTTTTGAGACATTTCACCTTTTTCTCAGGAATCAAAACCTACCCAATATGATTTAAGTTTTGACCCAGAACGTGACCCCGAACCCTAACTGAGTAACACACGATTAATGGGTCATTGTTTCATATCATCAAAGAACATCCATCATCATTCTTCACATTTACCTAGATGTGAAGAATGATGATGATCACCACTTTTAATAGCCCCCTAACACGTATGGCAAGGTCCAACTCTACGGTTTACCCTATCGAGGTTTTCTCTATGAGTTTCGTTTCATACAGACGTTCCCTACATAAACAGTGCGAACAATGTACGCCTATATAGGTCAAAGTGTTTAGTTTATTGTATTTATTAGTTTATTAGTGTTAAATTTTAGCAGATTACCGCCTAAGTCAGTCTGTCATTATGTACGAGATTACCAATAAATGCCATTTCTTTCAATGGAGTGTCAGTGGCTGACCATTGGAAAGTCATAATGACGCCATTACATTAGTAGATGACTAAACTTGTCAAAATCAACAATTATGAAATCAATGATAGACCATTCTGACACTATTGTAATAGCAGACTTGAGGCCCAGATCCGGAACAACTACTTGTAGGTCATACAAATATTTGTTCCGTGCGGGAATCGAACCCGCGACACTCAACGCAGCAGTCAATGTTTTAACCACTGCACCAACCATGCCGTCAACGTGCCGTCGACATTAAAAATCCAACCACCATTGTGTAGCTATGATCGTCTTACCGGGCTTTATTAAATTTAGCCCGGAGATTAAATTTATGCCCGGTTGATGGCAACAAGCTCGACCGCTAAAAACAGACGAAATGTGGTTGTACCAACTACAGGTACACCTCTGCCTAATCGTTTGTGGAATACAGGCGTCATGAGGTGTTATGTTATTATTATTACAATGCCATTATTATATTATGACACTGTATGAAAGACTAGTGACGTTTGCATGGTTTTATGCATTCCCCTTAATTGACTTCTAAATGTGAACAGGATAGATGCCATACTACGTGGTTGCATTAGGACTTTTTGTGGAGGTCTCTAATCTCCACAAAAAATTATATACGTACAAACATTTTAAATGTGTATGCAAGGAGCTGTGGAGAGGCATTCAGTTATAAACTTGACAATGTCCCACCGCTGTAACTGTATGTAAATAACTTCATAGATAAATCAGCTACAACGTTGCTACGTCGTAGCTATTGCTTGCTACGCAAGCTACGGCGTAGCGGTCCATACGCTTCGCCATGAGATCTAGAAACTTTGTTAGTATTGGCAACAAACATCGAATGTTTTTTTTTTCTGGGTGGGAAATCATCAAATAACTTCTCCCGCTCTGGGTGGAGCGGGAGGGCGTGTCAGACTTTTACTGACTAAAACCCACCCGTGTTCCCTCAGTTGCCTGTGTGCCAGGGGCCGCGGTATCTCTTTCGAACAACCCGCACCCCTGGCAGAAACATCGTATGTTTACATTCATTGTTTGTTAGTGTTACTTTTTTAACCACCTCATAATATCACGCCAGTGTTCGCCGTAGTGGTAGGCAGAAGAGTAAAATACACACAATATATCGCCAGATGTTTTTTTACTGCCAATAGATATTAGAATCGATCCGGTTAAGGTACGCTTGCTTTGGTTGATCCATGGATGGGTCACTATCTTTACATTCCAAGACCCTTTTGAGCCTCGGAAAGCTAGTTAAGCCGTTGATCCCGGCTGTTATTCATGGATTTGAGAATCGGTAGGGCTCGTTAGAAACCCGAAAGTCTGACAACCAGTGTTTTCAAGGGGTATCGTGTTACCCAGTAACTGGGTTGTGGAGGTCAGATAGGCAGTCGCTCCATGTAAATACTGGTATTCAGTTGTATCCGATTAGACTGGAAGCCGACCCCAAAAGCAGTTGGAAAAAGGCTAGGCAGATGATGATGACGACATTAAAGGTCGAGCCTAGTACTAGATTCTATTAATAGGTACAGTCACCAAAAGTGATAAGTAACCATGGTCGTCGGATACAGTTGAAGTTTAGTAAGAAACAAACGGATATTATCAAATAAAATAATAATAAATAGAAAACAAACAGATAATTTATTAAATTAAACTTCATTCGAGGATTTTTTTTTTTTGAGATCAACAATACCCTTTTCACTGTGATGCGGTACAAGTTTTAATTATAAGCGATTCAATACCAATCCAGTGTTTTGTTTCACTACTCTACCACTACTAGTCGACCCTCGATCACGTTCACATCCATCAGTTTCTTACCAAACTTCAACTATATCCGACGACCATGATTACTTATCTCTTTTGGTGACTGTACCTCTTACTTTTTTTCTGCTTAATTTGTTTCATAAAACAGTGAGTTTATAACATAAAACAGTTAAGAAACTTAAGTAATGGGGATGTTGTGCTTACGGCAAATGAAGTTACGTCCGTAACACTGAAGGAAATAATTACTTCGCATTATGGCGGAAAGAGCACAGTTTATGAAGTCTTATTACGTTGTTTATTTAAGAAATTTACGGAAAATATTAGTATGGGCATATGTTAAAGAGGAAAACTTTTAAACAATTTCAAAATTAACTTCTAAGGTCGTGTTTATGCAATTTTGATCTGGTTACTGGAATTTTCTCCACGATGTTTTCTTGGTGTTTATTGGTAAATTTCAGAATTGTCTGATACAACTTCTTTTCCAGCTTATAATTGTATTAGAGAGACAAAGTTCTTGGATAATATTAAACGAGAAAAAAATATTTAGGTTAGAGAAAACTGACCAAAAAAAAGGTCAGTCAGTTCCATACACACTGCTTAAGTGACGCGACTATTAATGAACGACCATGATTTCATTAAAAATCAAAAGTCATCTATTCAAACTAGCCTGAGAATCAGTTATGAACGACAGAATTTCATATTTGATTTGATTCATTCCCCTAAAATGCCTGCTGCACAACTTTCTAGTTTTTTAGCTGGAGAAAAAGAAGTGGAGCAACGAATTTCCCAAAAATCAGTCATTTAGTATCTTAGCTCTCACTATAGACCTCGCCTATACTGTTTTAGAGTTGATACTTTCTTTTCTGTTCAGCACCTAATGTCTGAAGTTTACACAGCCCTTATCCCAAACAAACCTTATAAATATAACACCATCTATACAATAATAAAGAGTAAAATCAATTAATCATTCTGACTAACCCTTTCCCAACTATGTTAGAGTCAACCTCCAGACTACCCCGAAGCAGCTACATACCAGTATTTTACATAGGGCAGCTGCCTATCTGACCTCCACAACTCAATTACTAGATAACACGATACTTCTTGGTAACACTGGTTGTCACAGTTTCGGGTTTTTGACGACCCGTAATGACTACCAAGATCTATGAATGACAGCGGCCGGGATCAACAGCTTAATGTGTTTTCCGAGATACGGAGGTATTTGGTATTTCAAGTATGTCCACCCATCCACGCAAGTGTAAGCGTAAGCTTAACCTGTTCGATCGACTCGTGTGGTTGTTATTACATAGTGTAGCGTAAATCCGCTACGGTAAAAACCTTTTTGATTTCTAGTCCAACCTTTTCAATAAAAAATATTTTTTCTTCATAGCTTTTGATCAAATTTAAAATTCGAATCGAAAAAAAATCGTCGAATGTTTTCTCTTGACAAAACCCTCACTACAGATTTGGGAGCCATTGGCGGCGGCATGAATTCCCTTAAAATTAGGAAATTTTCCTTTTAATGTGATAAAGTTTTAAAAAGCAACGTTATTGTATTGTGTGGTTAAATCAACCAGTTTAAGCTGTTTCCGAGTGCAAATAAGTGTTTCCTTCCGCATTTATTGCGTATGTATTCCGTCACCTTTTCTTTTTTCTGATCTATTTTTGTTGATTCCCCCCTTCATCAAGGATTCTTGTGCCTGTGGTCTGAAGGCTCTTTTTCTTTATCTTTAGACAAGCTACAGGCCGAGATTCGGTCTTCCCCACGGGCCTAATATCGGCGTGGTTTCCCTTCGACCTACGTTGGCGCGCACCAGCCCTGAAAACCTGAGGCATCTCGGCACGTGACGCGTTTCAAGAGTTGAAGCGTCGCTCCACTGCAGCCACGTAACCCCCGAAAGACCTTTCTATTTACCCGTCCGCGCGCTCCACCACCGGTCTGGAATATCGAAAATCGTTACTTTATACTGTTTTTTTGTATTAGATTACTGTTTTTTTTTTAAAAAAAGGTTGACATAGTTAATATTTCAGGTAATTCTGTAAAGACGCCCGGTTTCCCTTAATGTTATAACGTCCAACAAATGTACTTTTGCGTACATAGGCACCGATTGCAATCGCTTGATAGGTCGTGTACCAAATAATTTACGTTTCCTTTTTTTTCCTCTTTTAAATCCTGTTTTACTCAAGTCTCTCCGCATCGACCTCCCAAATCTGAAATTGTATTCTACAATTTTCACCTTTTTTTATATTTTTGTCTGTTGTTTTTGTACATTTTGTATTTTTTATTTTATCACCAAATTAAACGTGTTAGTAGCAGTGTGTGTTTTCACTTCAATTTTTTATGCTACAATAGCCACAAGCCCCTCAACAGTAAATAATATATATAAAAAACCTAAAAAACACGCATTGAAAACCAAACTATAAAAGCAGAAAATAATTTCAAAAAAGCGTGGGGTGCTTTTTGAGGTATTTTCATAATCAATTAATATCAAGCACCCCCCGCTTTTTTTGAAATTATTTTCTGTTATTATTTTATAGTTCTGCTAACTACAACAGCGTGATTTTTCAGTATTTTTTTGAAATTATTGAATTGTCATCGGTCCTCGATAAAACTACAAAGTTTAAATGAAATCTGACCGTTTTAAGTAGGTCAAAATCAAGTCGAAAGGAGTCGGTTACAAACAAACAAACATACAAGTGAAGCTAATAAAAGCGTGTTATAAACAAAGAGACGTAATACATATAACATCTCCTGTCTAAGTAATGTTTTGGCACATAGTAACAAGACTAGGATTATTACTTACAAAGTGACTGTCACTGTAAACATACAGTACATTTTATTAAGTTACTTCTATGTTGACTAATAATGTCACATGCAGGCCTAGACAAGCGTTTCTGTTAGCGTTTACGCCAAACGCTACGCCAAAATGTACGGGAGTTACATTACCAGCGGAAAGATTACGTCGTGTCCTTTCCGCAGATAATGTAATTCCCATATATTTTGGCGTAGCGTTTAGCGTGAACGCTAACAGAAATATGTTTTGTCTCAGGGCCCTGGTGTTTGTGAGAAAAATATACGTGAGTGTGTCAGGGTGTGCTATTTTCTCACATGTTTGGGGAACAGGCCTGATGCTATTTGTGTGATTAAGAGCTGATTTTTGAATAGTCAGATAACTTTAATCAGAAGAATAAATATGTCGGTTATACAGCTTTTGTACAGAAAAACTTTTTCCAAAAAAAACAACCGACTTCCGAAAAAACACAACAAAGTGAAAAATAACTTTAATTCCGGAAGGCGGTAACTTTGGATACGTATTTTAATTTTTGTCACCGCCTTCCGAAATTAAAGTTATTTTTCACTTTGTTGTGTTTTTTCGGAAGTCGGTTGTTTTTTTTGGACAAAGTTTTTATTTTTCACTTTTTAGTTATAGTACCTACCCACTAATTCAAAATTTCTTTATACTTGGGGTCAAAACAATGCATATTTACGCGATAGCAGCATTCGCGGTTGATTTACTGTTATATTTTGAAGAGTTCCGTTGTCTGTCTCCGAAACGCATCATCAGATCTAAATGAAATTTAAATGAAACTACACGTAAAGCACTAGTTTTCAAATAAAAAAGAATTATCAAAATCTGTTCACCCAGTCGAAAGTTCTGAGGTTACAAACATAAAAAAAACATACAGATGATTTGAGAACCTCCTCCTTTTTTTGAAGTCGGTTAAAAATAAAACTAAACGATCGTTTTGTTAAGGAAAAGTAAATAATTACAATTAATTAATTCAGGCAATCAGCAAGTCTCATCTTTCCTCGCAAATATGAGCAATCTGTGGCGTGCGAGATACACTCGCATGAATTCTTTGGTGGGAATTGTTTCGCGTAACTGGGTGGAGTTACGCGAAAGAATTCCCCCCCATCTCGGATCGTGATTACTATTTACTAGTTGATCTTTCCAGACGAGTCCTGGAGCGGAGACCGCGTATCGGCAAGCGTAGCGCGGGACGCCTCCCAGCTAGATGGACCGACGACCTTATGAAAGTGGCTGGGACAGACTGGATGCAGAAGGCGGAGGATAGAGTGTTGTGGCGCAGCCTGGGAAAGGCTTATATCCAGCAATGGACTGCGATAGACTGAGTTGAGTTGATCTTTTGTTGCCAAACGGCCAGTGCCTACGGTGATGTACTTTATATTAAGCCGTTAAGTTCTAGAGATTTGAACACTGCCTTATCTAAGTTTTTATAAAACCTCAAGTTGTTGTATCAAGTCGTCTATAAGCATTTAATGAAGGCTTTGGAGGGCACCGAGACCAGTGGTGTCCCAGATGTAACGGCCGCGACTTATGAGTTGTAGGTCGTGGGTTTGAACCCAGGCAAGCAGTTTACGTTGTGTAAATCATTATAGCACCACTGCTCTTAATACCGTGAAGGATAATATTGAGGAAACCGATAAAGTCTTAGAATATAAAAATCGTAGACATATGACATCTTCCGTCCCGCAGTGAGCCTGCGTGGTAGGTTACAGCCGGTGCCTAGCTAGTAATGACACCATAGAAGTACCAAACTACATCTAAGCTTATAACCGTCGCTTTCTGCACACGCGCCGCTCACTACCTACGTCACAACATGTTAAATAAAGTACCAGTTCATTTTAGTGCATATTTTCTGCCTCTTTTTATGAAGTATGCTCCGAGCTCGCTTTACGTGTATAGATGCATAAATAACAACGAAAGTGCCTGCAGTTGACCTTAAGTGAGCGCACTACGGCATATGTAGCCTCTACAACCGTAATTTTCTTTGTTGGGAATTTTCAAAGCGATGAAAATATGCAGGTGAGCCCATATTTTAGGAAGAGTTACCGTTCAGCAGTGGAGTTACAACTTAGAAGCAGATCTTTGTAATAATGATTGAGCTATCTTGTTGAGTTTATAATATATTAAATACTGTATTACTAGCTTCTGCCGCGACTTCGTTCTTGTGGAAGTCGAATGTCGTCAATTTTTTTTTAAATAACAGATCACTTTCTACAAAATTTTCCTGTGTAGTATGTTTGCAGTTTTGGTCGTCAGAACATGTGACGCCGGAGTACATTTGTCCATCTGAGAAGCAGCTCGTTCTGAGGTCTACAACCACAGCCTTTATTTGTGATTTCCCATTGCTTGTTAAGTTTTTCAGTTTTGCTGAATTTGTGAAAGTCTGCGTTCCTGCATATCCTAATAGCACATTACACTGACTGATGCATTCCTACTGCTTATTCCTGACAAACGGCTGTCACGGTCAGTAGGTTTAAAATAATATAAAGTAACCAAACACATTTATTTTTAACCGACTTCAAAAAAGGAGGAGGGGTTCTCAATTCGACTGTGTTTTTTTTATGTTTGTTATCTCAGAACATTCGACTGGGTGAACCGATTTTGATGATTCTTTTTCTATTTGAAAGCTGGTGTTTTCCGTGTGGTCCCATTTTCATAGAGATCTGATGATGCGTTTCGGAGACGGACAACGGAACTCTGCAAAAAATAACTGTAAATCAACCGCGATTGCTGCTATCGCATAAATATGCATTGTTTTGACCCCAAGGATGATGAAATTTCGAATTAGTGGGGTAGGTACTATAACTAAAAAGTGAAAAATAAAATAAAAAATCCAAAAAAAATAACAACCGACTTCCGAAAAAACACTACAAAGTGAAAAATAACTTTAATTTCGAAAGGCGGTGACAAAAAATTTTAATACATATCTAAAGTCACCGACTTCCGAAATTAAAGTTATTTTTGCGACCTACAGTTGTAGTGTTAGTTCGGAAGTCGGTTGTTATTTTTTAATTACTAGCTTTTACCAGCGTCGTCACCCGCGTGAAGGTTGGAAATTATCCCACGGGAACGTAATATCGGGATGAAAAGTGTCCTTTATGTTAATCCAGGCTATAAACTATCTGTGTGCCAAATTTCATTTAAATCAGTGCGGCCGTTTTTGCGTGTTTTAGTAATCTAACTTTCAAACATCTAAACATTGAAACTTTAACATTTATAATGTACAGTAGGATAACTGTTATTTTCCGTTACTACAGAATTCCAATACCTTTAATTCATATTCAGTATCTAATTAATAACGACTTATATCAATCAAATAACTTCTCACAATGTTCTAGACATTTTAATTCGACTCAGTTAAAATGTAATCAATACAGATTATAAATAATTGGTTAAGAGTTCGTGAACAATACTTTAATTTCCAATACTTTCTAAATTTCTTAATAATTGAAGCCATTGAATTCTTCAATTAAATTAGAACAAGTAATCTCAGAACAAATTACGAACACTTATTCAGAAATTAAGCTTAGATTGAACATGATTAAATCATTTAAATAAGAAACTTTATATTTCTACCATCATTGTGGTTCACCATGAATTGATTAAATACTCTGATTTATAAAGAAATTAGATGAAAGAAATCTTTTCAAACATTTAAAGTTTGAATTAAAATAAACCTTATTTAGATAGGCTTTTCGACGCTCTGGCAACAAACCAGAGCGTCAAACATCACGCTATTACTACAAAATTTCTAAGCACCGATGTTTTTAGTAGATTCACTTGCCTGTCATTAGAAAGAATTAAAGGAAAATGCATATTTTTATTATCATAACAGCAAAAAAGAACACCTTTAAACTATAAAACCGTAAGTTCTTTACTTTTAAATAACAAAGTAACTTCTCTACACCATTAAGAAGTGCAAATATTTAATTCACTCCATTCCACATTTTCCATAGATCACCGTCCTCTACACAAAAATAAACACTCTTTATTCAAACAGCAAAAAATTACGTGACGTCACAAAATGGCGGAGACGCATGAAGCCGTCAAACTGATAATTACGTCAATCTGTAACTTGACACGTCGACGTCGTTGCTGCAACATACGTGCAGTCATCCGTGAAAGAGATAAACATACATGTCTGTTTAATGTACATTTATTTATGTCATGCGGAGGAATGAGAAACACGGTTTGAGGAAATTTTTGACTATAAATATAGACAGTTATGAGGAAAACCATAGCAACGAATTAATGGAAGTGTAGAAGATGATATGGCCAGAGAGGGGCGAACAACTGAGATGACGACAAATAAATAATATATATGGAATAACATAACATCACGCCCTGTTTCCGAAAAAGGTTTAGCAGAGGTATATCTATAGTACAGTCACGAGCACTAATATACGCTTACCAACTTTTAAAAGTGGTTTTCTCCTCTTGTACTAATCGTAATTTTATGTTATTAAAAAAAATATATTTCAGGACCCACACTGTAATGAAATACCTAGATTATCTCAAGATTGCAATCGTTATTTAAGAGAAAATCGCTTTTGAATTTGGCTATGTGTATACATAATATTGCCACGAGCAATATTGTGTATACACATAGCCAAATTCAAAAGCGATTTTCTGTACACGCACATTTCGCCAGGTATGTTAAAGACCGATGTACTAAGGGGCGAGCCTATTGCCATCAACCGGGAACAAATCCAGACTCCGAGCTGCAGCTGAGAAAATCCAGATAGAAAAACCCAATACTTAACACTTTGCCTGACCTGGGAATCAAACCCAGGAATAAGGCCTTTTAAAATGAAAAATAACTAGAGATACCTACAGATGATTTTCAAAGACCTATTCAATGAAACCCCACTTGGCATAGCTGTTCGACTTCGCTTTACTTTGTGTAAATTATTTCATCAAAACTGTTCTCAAAACGGTGAAGGAAAACATCATGAGGAAGCCGGCATTTCCTGAGACGATAAATTCGAAGACATGTAGCCTCACCAACCCAATGGGCCTGCGCTGTGGATTAAGGCTCACTCCCTTTTACCAGAAGTTGGCCTGTGCTCCAGCTATGGGAATATTATAGGCTGATTATGTAATGAAATTAAGTAAAGTCAAGTCTTCAGTTAAAGTAAAGCTCTTACATTCATATTTTAGAGCAGAGTTAGAATCACCGAAGTCGTAGCGTCATTCTACATACTGCAGTAAATATACGAATTTAACGCCGACGAATGTGATTTCAGCTTCACTACTGGTATTGTGGTGACTTGAGGTAGAAGCGCTTCGGTCCCAGAGTGTACACGACGTGTGTATGTGACTGCATGGGTGCAGGAAATTGAAATCCTCGTGGGTTCTGCGCAGTGGGAAACGAGATAGTGGTCGGCAAAACAAATATATGCTGCAAAGAGCTCACGTTTGTAGCTGGCTTGTTAATAAATATTATATTAGAGGGAGCTTGAAACGGCTGTATATGTTTACAATCAAAGATGAATTATGTCGATTCGCCAGACCGCGTCAAAATCACGTTTCGCTGTTGTTGTATGTATGTAGAATCTCTGGAACTTATAGTTGGATTTGAAAGAAAAAAAAATCCATCTCATAGCTCAATTCAAGGAAGGTTATAGTTTATTTAACATCACATTACGACTCTTAGGAGCCCATCATCAAAAGTCGGAAAGAACGCTTAGTGCTTCGTAGCGGGCGATGGGATGCGACGCCAAAACATCACGCGTCTGAAGTCGCGGGCGTAGTGCTAGTCAAGAATATATTGTAAATACAGATTGGAAATTCATAGAAAATATAAGTAAATAAAAGAATCAAAATAAAACTCTTCAGATCAACAAAAGACTGGCAAAATGCGTGTGAGGCCACAAAACGCCAATTTATATCAAAACTATCTGTAGTCAATTTGTACCGACATGTTCTCGCCGTACCTTTGTTAGTATTGTTATTCAATAACTGTCAATGTCACTCCGGGTATTACCAGAAATCTTGAAAATGGACGGATTTTAGGACTACACATCTAAACGCTTGTGCAGTAATATTTATTTTGGACTGATTATGAACGCTTGTTTTCGTACAAAATGCATTAAAATTTTAAATAAATGAGATTGAATGTAATCAAAAACATCAGAATTATTTAAGAAAATCGGAATTAATCGAAAGTAATATCTACTTAAAGGTGAACATTCGTTTTGATTAATTGTGTTTTACTGGTGATAGCCTTTTTAAGTGAACACGATTTAGATAAAACTATAGAGTGAAAACAGGCGAAATATACTAAGCACACCTCTGCCTATCCCTTCGGGGATTACAGGCGTAATACTATATTGTGAAATAGAGTGTAATATGTTACAGTCAATTCTAAGGGTATTTTATTTTTGCATTTCATCGAATATCCAACAGCTGTTTTTTACCACGAACCTAAATATATAGAAGCAACAAAAATTCTCACTTACATGTATGTCAAATTTTTTTTTGCCTTTTTTCGCGTGCGCCGTAAAAACTGAAAACTTTTGATACATACTGATGATAAACACTTCACCATTTTTCAACACGTCTAGAAATTAAGTTTTTGTTAGAAATAAAAACTAAAAATGTTCTAGTCATTCTTGTTTTTGCCGAAAAAATGCGCTCAAGGGCTTCACTAAGAAAAAGTGAGTCACTGTCTTCTACGAATCTATGAAAACACTTCTTACTATGTTAACAATACAGTCAGTAACAACGTATCTACCTTCTGTTTTTCAAAAGAACTTTCCCAGAATGTTTCTTCATTTTTCTGTTTTCTTATCTTTTCCACGAAAATCTATTAGGTGGCACCTAAATGTTACTTTTATAATATTGAGCTATTCAAGATAAAGTTGATAGGCAAAACGAAACCACAGCAATATGGAACACATTAAACGTTAACAAAGGCGAATGCATGCAGAAAAATAGACAACCTTTTTGGTTCGTTACATACTCGTATTCCGGAGCAATATAACTTGTACTATTTGTACTAGTAGAATTTCCTTTTGGGGTAATATATACTACAGGCCTTCGTCTTTCCTCTTTGATTATAACAAACTGGACCACGTCCCTTTGTTGCAGTATTTGTTGCTGACACAAGTCACATACGGGCTATAAAGCTAGAAATAAAATCGGTGAAGCTCGTTAGGCACTTCGGCGGGTACAAAGTGGCGCAGTTACAAAAGTTTACAGAATCAGGTTTCATGTTTTTTAAGTCAATGCATCTTTTACAAGGGCATTTTAGTAATGAATTTATAACTTAAGCGATATGTTACTTTTAGTAATCTTTTTCAGTAATGCTAAGTATATGAACTACAGCATCTACATAACTTATTATTCGGAAACTCTGGTACTTACTTAAAATGAACTTAAGCTTGAAAAGTAAAAGTAAGAATTGCTCAGAAAATGGCTCAGGACTGTAACTAAAACTTCATAAGTATTTACCACATTTGACTAATAATTTCATAAAATCACATTTCCTTTTTTTTTTGGGAATGGCATCTCGCAGTTGACCTTGAGAGGCCGTAACTACTTAACCGGACTATCCTCTGGATCTAACTTTTAGTTTTAAGGCTAAAAGCCTCCAGCCAGGAGCTTACAAAATACTACACTTAAATACTGCAGCAACCGCTCGCTGAGGGCACCCCCTGCGGGGTTCGGGCCTCGGCTCAGGGCGTCACTATTTTTGGGAGGACACCAAGTGGGGCTGGATCACAATTTCATTATTAATATAAATCGGGGATTTTAACTCTACTTGCTCAGCTTCAGAGCGGGCTGGCACTTCTACGAGCAAGGGACGGTTGGGGCATCGTTAACTCGGGGTCTTCGCGGGGCGCGAGGACCTCGGTGGCGAGGTCGAAAGGACGGTCTGTTTTTGTGTGCTGTGCTGGTGGCCCTACTGCTTTCTTGAAGGAGAGTAATGGGGTCGTCAGGGTCGGAAAGAACATGTCTCTTGGGCCGGCGAATTCTATTGATTCTACTGGGGACATAACTAGCGCCATCGCAATCAGTGGATTGCGGTTTTGCGCGGCGGTATCGAAGAAACGCTTTGAATTGCGTTTCAGAAACTGAGCTGTCGTGGGGATTTTCAGATCGAGATGGAGGATCTCGTTTCTGGCGAGATCACATTTCTTATGGAATATCAAATATCTCGTTCAGTTATTTCCATAACCCAGTCACCAACTTTGCAGACATGATATGTTTTTATTTTCTCCAGTTTTAGTTTGATATCCGCAGTGAAATTCTGTAAAAACTGTAATTGTACATAAGTCTGGTTTTGACAAGTCCACTTTGACATTTCAAAAGATTTTTACATCGTTACTGACAGCTGTCAGTGCGTTTACAAAGCGAGTTCGATAGTGGATTTTAAAAATAATTCTCACAGATTTTGTGAACAACAAAAGAGCATCAAATTCCGGGGCTTTGTTTTTGTCTGATGTAATAATATCTGTCCGTGTATCTTTATTTATGGTGGCTATAACAATATTTTGCGAGTTTTAGGGAAACAACGGCTGCATATTATGTTACTGTTATTATTATCGGCACAACTATGAGGCCTCCGTTCGGCATATAACTATGTACCTAAACAAACTGCAATTGTTTTACACTGTTTTTAACGCGACTTTCATTTGTTTTGTAATATTCTCTTTTTAACCCACTTCAAATAGGAGGTTCTTAATTTGGTTGTTTGTCACCTCAGAACTCCGTTATTGATAAACCGATTTTTAAATTTAAGAATTTTATTCCAAGTGGTTCCATATAAATTTGTTAGTACTGACGTGTTTTTTCGACTTAGTGTTTGTAGATGATGTTATAATAACTTTCTATCACTGTCATTTACTTATCAAGTTAAGGTATACGAAATTGTGGGGGCTACCCCCCACAATTTCGTATACCTTAACTTACCACAACAAAAAAGTAAAAATATAAAGGGTTTTTTTTAAACCGCCGATTGAAGTATTTCCACCATGGTCCACCTTCACAGTGAGTGAGGAGTCCACTCTCCAATCCAGCGCCCAGTGCAGGAAAAACACTCCTTTCTCCTCCTCCTCCTTCTGTTATAGTCGAATGAAAGTACTATAATCCACAGTCTAAGGTTGCGATTACTGAAATCTACTCAGCCCACCGTCTTGCACCAGTTCCGTAGTCAAAACCAAAGTTTCAAAAGATTTTCTTATTTATAATAAGCCTTTGCGATTTCTTGCATAAAAACCTTTTCCAAAAAAAAAACAACCGACTTCCGGAAAAACACTACAAATACAAAGTGAAAAATAACTTTAATTTCGGAAGTCGGTGACTTAGGATATGTATTTAAATTTTTTGTCACCGCTTTCCGAAATTAAAGTAATTTTTCACTTTGTAGTGTTTTCCCGGAAGACAGTTGTTTTTTTTTTTGGAAAATGTTTTTATTTTTCAGTTTTTAGTTATAGTACCTACCCTGCACCAATTCGAAATTTCATCATCCTTGGGGTCAAAACAATGCATATTTATGCGATAGTAGCAAATCCCGGTTGATTTGCTGTCATTTTGAAAAGTTCCGTTGTCTGTCTCCGACATGCATCATCAGATCTATATGAAATTTAAATGGGACCATTTCGGAATAAACTCCTTTCGACCAAAAAAAATAATTTTACAAAGCCATCTATATATGACGGAGTTATGCCCGAACATACATAAAAACAAAAAAAATTTACAAACATGTCGAATTGATAACCTCCTTCTTTTTGAAGTCGGTTAAAATTGGACCAACTATGGTTACTTATAGTTCATTACAAGCCAACTCATAATTTTAGCCCTATAATGTTGTGTAGTAATTAAATGTTCCGTCGTTAACGTTAAGTGGGGAAACATTAAGTGCCTTATTATGGCTGTTCTTAATGCACAATACTCTTCAGGAATATAGGACAAGGTTAAATAATATACCTTTTGCTGTATAAGACGTCTATGTCAATGTTAAATATGACTAAGGGTTGATTTCACCGAAGAAGCTGAACGCGATCAGCACTCCTAAACCGCGTTCAAGAGCTCTCAGTGTCATCATTGCTGATTTGCTGTGGAATATTTATGCTGATGGGTATTGAATGTAGTTTAAATGTGCTGATCGCGTTCATTTTAATTGATATACAAAAACCTTCTTGTAAAAACAAACTTTAAATAAGGAACAAGATAATCCAACCATAAGAAATAACATGGAATATATTCCATCACTTATTTCTCAGTAGCCGTAGTAACCCGGAATCAGAATTTGTGCCCGTTTGATGGCAATAGGCTTGCCCTGTATTACATGGAACTTGAACAAAACTGCCCAAATGTGGGTGAACTATAGATACATCTCTGCCAAACCGCTCGGGGAAAATAGGTGTGATATCATGTTATGCAATTAAAAGTGTCGCATTTACTAACAGTGCTGTGGTGGATCTCTGTGTTCTCTCCCGTCGCGTCGCGGTCGGCGCGAATACCCGAGAATACTAGCTAATAGGTACCGTGGTAAAGAGATTAGCCAGTCAGCAGGTCGGTAGCACGGCTGTCTGCCCCGGGTATACTTGACTAAGGCTTAGCCTCGCCAGATGTGGAGGCTACTTTTAACGGACTTACAAAAACAGGCAGAAGTTCTCGATTCGGTTGTATTTTTACCTCACAACTCCGTCATTTATAAACCGATTTGAAATCGTCTTCTTTTTTTGAAAGGGTATACTTAGGTCAAGTTCTGATTAGCGGTTTTTGAGTTAGCTTCAATAAATGATACGTAGTTTTTCCACTTAGTTAATGTTGATGATGTTATAACAACTTCTTGCCACTGTTATTTACTAAGCTAGTGTAGGTAAACGAATTTGTTTGGGATAGGTAGGTATCACAACTTATATGTGAAAAATCAAAATTAAATAAAAAATGACGACAACCGACTTAAAAAAAAGTGAAAAATAATTTAAAGAAAAAGTCGGCTGTTTTTTTTAAATTAACTGTTTAATTGCATATCGGTTGTGTGTGTGCTTAGCTTAACTTCGTGGCCACGACCTACACGGTCAAGTGACCCGCATCTTGCGATAGCCACTGCGGAGGAAACAAAATGAAAGAATGACTTTAGAGCATGCCACGAGTCAGCGACGCGACTTGTGCGCGACGGATGGAAACATGTGACGCACGCGCCTGCCGTTTGACGTAAGTCGTATCGGTAAAGGCCGTGATCCCTCAAAAGTTGCTTGGCAAAATGTGTGTCAATTTTTTCAGCTAAAGTTTGTAATGAAATTCTAAAGAAATTTTGTTAAAAAATATTATACCTATGGCTAGGAAGGAACTGAATTCTTAGATAATAGCAACGTCAACGTGTAACGCCGACCCAACATAAATTAGTTCAAGAGCAAGAGAGTGATAATGCATTTTTTTGCTCACCAGTGTATTTTTTGTGGTCTGAAAGAAAGACTCGTGCATATAAAAAACTCGAAATTATTTTAAACTTAATAACTCAAACAAAACAAATCAATAATTATAAACACGGAACAAAATAGTCGGCGGCAGCTGCACGTCGTCATGACTGTGACAAGAAGGCTTCCACTCAGCATAATGCTTTGCTATGGAGGACAAAAAAATATTTTGATTCAATTCTTGATCAACCCAAAACCTTCCATGAACACAAACACACCCATAATTATTATTCGAGAAAGTCCCACCCACAAACACTATTCAGCAAACACACTAAAACTAATCAACATAAACCACAAAATTTACTCACAAAATGATCATAAACAAAATTGTTTGGACAGCACATTATTCTCCTACATGACTGCAACTTTCACCCGCCGTACGGAAAAACGTCTAAATGTGCAATGTAAGCACTTTCAGCTGTTTGCTTAATAAAATAAAGCTGACCGGAGCAGCTTTGTTTTATTTGGGTTTGAGTTTCCGACTATTGTGTAAGTTACATGAAGTTATTTTTGGGAACGGTTACAGTGTTTATTGGATAACAGTTTTGTGGTCCAATACCGAGTTGTTAGTTAAAGAAAGAAAGAAGAAAGAAAAATGCGTGACACTGAATAAAGAAACCATAAAATTACGAAAAAAAAAGGAAACTGCTTTATAATCATCTGCCTAGACTTTTCCCAACCATGTTGGGGTCGGCTTCCAGTCTAACCGGATGCAGCTGAATACCAGTATTTTATATGGAGCGACTGCCTATTTGCTCTCCACAACCCAGTAGCTGGGTAATACGATACCCCTTGGTAAGACTGGTTGTCAGACTTTAATTCCTTCTGCACATGTGGCTTCCCTGGTACCTCATTAACAGCATAACTGTGTGAGAGTCTATTAACTGCTCCCAAATCACAATGTTAATTTTTATTCTTTTTATTTTTTACAGTTTCTGACATATTCCCGTCATTTTTTGATATTATACATCACTTCTAATATCAACTATTTATTAGTGATTCTCATGAAAATCATGTCACTTGGTTTAAATAGGTTGATCTTACTAATGTAGATTCTTTTACATATTGTGAATGGGAGAACGTTGTAGGCCTTACACACTAGATTTATAGACGATTTTCTACTTTATTTTCATTCCTCTAAGTACCTGGTACTTATTGATAAGCTGTCCTCCCATACCTACTATCACTGTAATTTGAAAACATTGTAAACCCAATTATTTTTAAAAGAGTAACAGTGGAGTTTGTTGCCGGCTCTTCTCCATAGGAAGCAACAAATTGGAACCGTGCACCTAGCTTCTTACGTTTCATAAGTGCCCTTGCCGGTTTATGTGAAATAAAATATTTTGATTTGATTTGATTTGATTCTGCTAAAATTTAATAAACCTATGAACCTAATACCAGACACCAGAAGTTGCACTAATTTGTTCTTTCATATAAATAAAATGGTGTGATGTTGATAACTGTATAACAGTAGGTACAAGTCTATATCTGTTTGCAAATAAAGACTACCAATTATTGTGAAAGTAAGTTTTTTTCTAGTGGTCAAATGTCAAGATTGTTTGTTGGTACGTCAATGCCATATTAATTTTTTTTTGGAAAATATGGCTCGCAGAGGTTAAAAGGTTCGCCATCCCTGAACTAGGTTATGGACTAGCCAGTATCAAAAATATTTAAAAATTATTTTATTGGTCGAGATTGTTAGCCCCTCGTGGCGAGTGTAGCTTACCCTTTCTATCGAGCAGTGCGGCGGTTATTATTAGGCTCGTGTCCCTTTGATTTATATACCCACATATTATAAAAATGTACAGTGGAAAACAATACAACTGTCAAGTACAGCGATACTGTTTATTTCTTTAAGAATTTCTGGTCTTCAGTTTTGTTCGTCGTTCAGAATTTTGAAATTATTCTGAAAATATTGCCCACAATTTGTTTGAAAACTAATTTAGATCAAGATATATTATTATGGTTTTGACAAGCATCTCACTTTACAAATTACTAGCTATTAACCTAATTTGCATTTGTCTGTGAATTTTAACATTGATAATGTAATATTCTTATAAAATTCGTCCACATCGTTGTCAACCAGAAAAGTGCCCAAAAAGCTAGCAGCATTGCCACGTCGTATGGCAATGCTGATTTTTTGGCCATAAAATAGGCCAGCTCAGTGGGGCTGGCCTAGATTTTGGCCAGGTTTTTTGGTCACGTGAAAAGTCGATGTACGTTGAATAACTGTATTCAGGAACAGTGAAGGTGGTGTTAATGAACCACCGTTGGCTAAGAAATTATATTATGTAGAATAATATTTGAAGGACATATAGTGATGTTACTGGTGATGTTATCCAGAAAAGTTTTTTTCTTGGGTGGGTAATCATCAAATAACTTCTCCCACCTTAGGTGGAGCGGGAGGGCGTGTCAGACTTTTACTGACTAAAACCCACCCGTGGCCCTCAGTTGCCTGTGTGCCAGGGCCCGCGGTATCTTTTTCGAACAACCCGCACCTCTGGCAGGCATCGGCCCTTGCAGGCCCCATCAGTTGCTGCTGACATCTCTTTGAGGCGCGCGTGGAACACAACGCGCCGTCAACCCGGGCTTGGTCTTTACGGGACAGCGAGCTACCCATTACTCGTCGTCCGCAAGCCCATGCCGATTGTCGATGTCCGATTCCCGACGCCCAGGGCATCTCTTGCGAAGGCCACGGCTGTGAGGGCGCATGTACTGCATCTCCCTCACGTGCGCCGCCTCCCTCTTTGCGAGCATCACTACTTCGCTGACTTTCAGCGGCGGACTTTAAGAGGTGACGGTTAACCATGCGCTCTCGCTCCATACAATGGCCTGGACCAGAGCCGGACGCGAAAGATCGCCGCCGCCGATCGTCTCCATAAGGACACGGCGGTGCTCCGCCCAAGCCGGGCAGACCTCCACCGTATGTCTCCAGAAAGATCAGTTGCGTAGTACTCGCAACTGGCGTGCGTGTATGAGTGGCCCTAAAGTGAGTTTTAAAAAACGTTTAAATCTAATCGCAGTTTCACCTCGGCGACAATCAAATGTCATAACCTTGTCAAAAATGTAGGCAAACTAAAAGTATTTTTGACAGATTGAGTGAAATTACGAGAATTGTCCCTCTGATGTATGTGCGTTAACAAAGCAAAAGGAGTACGTATGGATCGTACCGTCTGGTGGCGTTCTATAATTTCTGCCTACCCCGTGGGAAGGAAGATATACAGGTTGTTTGGCAGAACGTTGGACATACGAAAATGGTGGGGTCATCTGCTACTTACATACGAAAATGGTGGACAAGTGGGGTCATCTGCTACTTACTCAGCCCTAATTTATTTGGCCCTGGTCCCCTGGATATTAAAAAAAAATTTTTTGCTTTCTTCTAGTTTCACCACTTTCTTAACTTTAAAGTGTAATTTTTAGGCAGATTCTTATAAAATTATTGCTTTGTTCAGGTGTTAGCTAGAAAAAAGTTATGAATCCTCAAACTTACAGAAAGATGTAAAAAATACTTAAATCTTAATTTCAACTTGCATTTTAAAAAAAATTTGCCTGTTTTACCTATTTTTAATAAAAATTACACTTTAAGTTAAGAAAATGGTGAAACTAGAAGAAAGCAAAAAAAATATCCAGGGGGCCAGGGCCAAATAAATTAGGGCTGAGTAAGTAGCAGATGACCCCACTTGTCCACCATTTTCGTATGTTCAACGTTCTGCCAAACACCCTGTATGTGTGTATTTCTTATTTGATACTGTCTCATTTAAACAACGTTACGTATTCAAGATACAATTCCTTTTCGCTCAATGAGAAGGATCGTGTAAATGCGCCCTAAGAACTTTTAAATGAGTCAGATAGAAAATTATGCACAAGAAGTCGAGGCTACCTTTTATTCAGTTGTAAATCGTACTCCTGAACTTTTAATATTGTGAACCTTCATATTCGCGAGTTTTTTTAATAAAAATGTAATCTGGTTATGAAAGTTGTCGCCATATTTTAAAATTTGGGGCATAAAAAAGTTGCGTTAAGTGATAAATTATTATTCTGGGTGGAATTTGGCGGTAAATTTATTGTTTTATTTTATTTAAAGACTAGAGATATACATATTTATTTTAGTAAAAAGTCTAGGAAGTAATTTTTACTGAAGTGCCTACAGCGCCCTTGATCGTTATCTATATTAGCAAGCTATATTGCATACTAAAATCACCAACATTCTGACGTCACAAATTCACCAACTTTGGCCATTGTGTACAGGCTTCATTACCATATAAAATTGCGGTAATCTTCTTTCTTGGCGGGAAAAATGGCACTCCCTTTTCTACTTGCATATTTTTTCTTTAAATAACTTAGCATAAGTAATTTGCCTTTCTCAGAAATGCATACCGTAATCATTTCCATAGTCTTTAAAATGTCTATTAAAAATCGCGAAAGAAACTAAGAAAATTTGCTTGAAGCATTTTCTTTGAAAAACCTCATTAAACGAACTTTTACATTTTTCGTGAGTCTAGATATTTTGGCTTTTCAAATTGGCGACGTCTTAAAGGTAGAAAACTATTAGTCTACAAGCTATAATGAAATGATAAAGTCGACTCCAAGACATGCTCTTAAAGCTCTTCATTGGTGCTTCATAAATATAAGAGCATCATTAGCAGTGAGTTTATAAGCTATATTTTCATTTTATGTTGATACGTAAAAGATAGTTGAAATTTACTTACTTTCTCCGATCAGATTCTACTTTATTTCACCGATCGAAGATTGATCCGGCTCGAAGGATCAATGTTATCGCTGGGAGCAGTAAAATAGTGGACAGTATTAAATATGGCTATCATTATAAAATTATAACTTTCCTGGACAAGGAGAGAGAAGAATCGAAAGCGAGTGGTCACTAAGTCGTGTCGCCCCCGCGCCGCGCATCTGCTTGCCGATGAAGCACTGATTATGCTGCCTTTGCGTACCAACCACGTACAAAGTATTGTGTTGGGTTCGATTCCCAACACAAACTCTTGTTAAGAATATTCCACAGGTCTATTTACTTTCTATCGACTATTTTCTAACCAAACCAAATGTTTAGCCAAGTTGTACTTAGAGAAAATTATTTCCGCAGAATCCTTCTCAAGTACAAACCAGTTTCTAATATTGACAATGATTCTATTACGGTAACGTGTATTTTTAGAGCATCTCCAGACGATCCGGTCCCGCGTAACAACAAATCGCTGCGATTGCGTGCTCACCGCTGAGAGGGCTTCACAATCAAGCCGTAAACCGTTCGGAACGATTCGATGTTATAGTGATTTTGAAAGAAATTCTTTACTTTGCTTCTGAAGTAGCACTTAACTACTATTTTCTTAGTTTTTTTTCTACAGAGAGATGAGAGTTTTTTATTTACAAACCCATTAAGGTGAGGTTTTTGAAAAATCTTTAGAAAGTCGCCTCTTTTCAGATCGTAATGACTAAGAGATTTTCAAGGACTCGTTCCAAAAATACGGAATTTACTTCAGTAAATAAAGACAACTATGTACCTAAGTATATATTACACGTAGATAGTCTTCAGTGCCTGTCCATTACCTAAGATCTTCTGTCTAATAGCTTTTATCTAGGGAGTTTCATTTGCTTCTACTATTCACTAGTACCTAGAATAAAGTCCCTAAGTACAATCAAGAATAGAAGTCTTAAACCAAAACTTGTTTTAGAATCGAGAAAGGATCTACTGCATTCAATTTACGATGCAATCCATCGCAAAAACCAACCCACGAGACGGTAATGTTTCGAAAGCGAGAATACCGCACATAAATAATGGTCGTGATATATGTAGGCAGTCTGCTGAGACCCAATATTCGGTGATTCGGGAAGCACGTCCAAGGAGGATTCATATTTCATCCAACACTTCGGTCCCAAGGGATGAGCGAGTTGAACTGATATCTGATAGTTTACTTTTCATTCATTGTTGCATTTCATTCGGCATCTTTTATTCAACATGAAACGTCTGAACACAAAATGAATCAAAATTGAAAAATGAATTCATTAGTGAATCAGTTCAAATATGTTGGATTTCGGCACTTCTTTAACTCGCCTATTAAATGATGAAAAATGAAGTGAAAGAAGCAGATGCACGTTAATTTCTATGAATATAAATATTTTGTCGGAGTCTTGTGAACGTGTATATAGCTGTGTATCTATTTAAGTATGTTTTATACTTATTGTAAATTTAATATTAACATTTGGCTAAGTTAGACTACTACTAACATTATATGCATGTTTATCAGAAATAAAATATTTGAATTTGAATTTGAAAAAGAAGGTTTATTTTTGTTATGTATTTTTCAGTAGGCAAAACATGTTGGTATATATGTATAAATAAATTACGTGGAATGAAACAACAATAAACCTTCTTTCGAGTGAACCATTCGAGCGAAGCGTCTGATAAACGCTTGTCACGATGACTGTACTCACTGATTATATTATCACGGAAAATAGAATAACGAAACATCGGGTAATCTCGTGATCTGTGCTGAGGGAAAGAATATATTCGGGAGTAAGCGTTACATGTTATTTTAGCACAGAGCACTCACATAAAAAGTTTGTTTTACTTGTGTTGTTGTGTGTCCTGTCTCGTGTTTATTACTCTGTGACAAGTAAGAGTAGGTTAGTTTGTAAGTATGACCATTGCTTGTAGTGAATGTAGATTACTACAGTAATCTCATCAAAATTGACTGGGCTTGGAAATCAATAAAGTAGGTAAGTAACGTTTTTACAAGGCAGATGTAAACGCCGGGAGGGGATGCCCCAGAAGGACGTATAGTGACCTCATTGGAACTTCAGAAAGGTCAGGCGTGTAGTATATGAACGTAAACGAATCAAAACGACTATGTAAGGATCCGTGGATCCGATTCCGTGTTTTGCCGGACGTAAAGAAGCACCATCCCATTCCTTCCCGTGGGTGTCGTAGAAGGCGACTAAGGGACTTACTAGAGAATAGGCAGCAGCGTTTTCTATGCAATTTACCACCATACTGCGATCGCCAATCCGCCTGCCAAGCGTGGCGGCAAACCGCCTATTTTTTTTTTGGTGGAGATTTATGTCCAGCAGTGGACGTCTATGGGCTAAAATGATGATGATGTAAGGATCGTAGCTCTAGCGTTCTATATTTTCTGGCTACCCCCAGGGGAATAAGTCCTGAGTTTATGTATGTGTACGAAAGTAATTTAAAGCCAAATTAGACCAGACTTAATTTGGTTTTATTGAATCTGAATTTGATTGTGTTTCAATTATTAGAACAAGGTAATTGAATACCTAAATAAACAAACACGGAATCCGTAAAAGTGATTGATGAAATCTAATTCAATCAATCACTTTTCTAATTTTACTTGAGTACTTATATAAAAAATTAAAGAGATAATCGACAGTTGAATTATATCCATAGAAATGAGGTACTTTTGGATTTCTTTAAAACTTTCAAGATTCTTGATATTAATTGGAAAATATTGAACTGATCTTGAGAAAAGATTTTGAGCTTCTAATAATGCACATTTTTTAAATATCACAGTTGGTTGCAGTGCCTAAGCTAGGGTACCCAGACCAAACGGTATAGGTTAGGTCGGGCCTGTGGACAACCACGCCCATAAGGCAGTTACTAAGCTAGGGCATTCCGGAAAAATGGGTTAAATTGGTTTAAAGCTGTAAATGCGCGCGAGCCGAGCGAGCAAAACGGGCAGTGCCGGGGTCACTGTCGGCGAACGCTACATCTACCAAGTTGGTTGCAGTTACTAGTCTATTTAGTATTCTTAGGACCCCAAAATAGGAATCATTTGAGGTTCACAAAAAGAGGCTAGAAGTATCATTATATTGTAGTGTTATTTTTTAAAAGAAAACTGGGAATGATTAAAGGTTCAATTTAATATATGCCATATTAATTTAACATCAAACGCCTTTAATTTAGACCATAAACCAGACAGACTCCATAACTTGCCGCGTGTCACCCAACTTTAGATTGGGACAGAGGGAGGAAGTATTCTGAATCGCTTCCAATCGTTGTTTGTCAATTTTCACGTCGTTTGAATGCAATCCTTTTACTAAGGATTGTTTCTGTGACTCCAAAGTTTTATTCAAAGTTTCTGAAATTATTCTAAACAAGAAACGCGATGGTTAACATTGTAAGTTGTTTTGAGTGAAGTTCGGAAAGAGTATGCTTAGATGTTTTGGTAATGTGAGGGGATGAATGAAGGATGACTAACAAGGCAGATGTGAAACGCCGGTAGGGGACGCTGTAGGAGGACATAACATGTCCTAATTATATTATTTATAATATTATATTTTAATTATATTTCTATTATATCACCAATAAGGTGTTCTTCTCAAAAAGATCAGGTGCGTGGTACTCGCAACCGGCCGTGAGTGTATGGCCAGATGTAAAAACGCAAAAGGAGTATGTAAAGATCTTAGCAGATACACGGTGGAGCATACGGTGGAGGTCTGCCCAGCTTGGGCGGAGCACCGCCGTGTCCTCATGGAGGCGATCGGCAGCGGCGATCTCTCGCGTCCGGCCTTTGTCCAGGCCATGGTACGGAGCGAGAATGCATGGCTAGCAGTCGCTTCCTTCAGCGAGGCAGTGATGCTCGCAAAGATGGAGGCGGCGCACGTGAGGGAGAGGTAGTACTTGCGCCCTCACGGCCTTAGCCTTCGCAGGAGACGCCTTCGGCGTCAGGAATCCCAGGCTAATTCCCGGCCACCGAAGGCGTGGGCTTGCGGATGGCGAGTAATGGGTAGCTCGCTGTCCGATAAAGACCAAGCCCGGGTCGACGGCGCGTTGTGTTCCACGCGCGCCTCAAAGAGATGTCAGCAACAACTGATGGGGCCCGCAAGGGTCAATGCCTGCCAGGGGTGCGGGTTGTTTGAAAGAGATACCGCGGCCCCTGGCACACAGGCAACTAAGGGAACACGGGTGGGTTTTAGTCAGTAAAAGTCTGACACGCCCTCCTGCTCCACTCAGAGCGGGAGAAGTCATTTGATGATTTCCCAACCAAAAAAAAGATGGTTTTCTGTAGTTTTTGCCTAAACCCCATGTGATAAGGTATAAGTTTATTTTGTGTGTATTTATGGGTGAAGCTTTGTTTTGGAATATGTATGGCTTAAGTCATTTCTACTGCAAAAAGGCTAGATCAGTCTTTACAATATTTGATTAGTCCGTTTTATTTCTTAATATTTCCGTACTTCAAATTAGACGCCAAACTTAGGAAGCATGTTGATTGTGTTTAAAGTTCGTTATTAATTGGATATCGTAAAATAGATTATGATAAGTATCTCATTAATAACGAACTTGAAAGTATATCAGGTAAAACATAAAATGAAATATCCTTTTTTTTGTTGGGTGGGAAATCATCAAATGACTTCTCCCGCTCTGAGTGGAGCAGGAGGGCGTGTCAGACTTTTACTGACTAAAACCCGCCCATGTTCCCTCAGCTGCCTATGTACCAGGTGCCACGGTATCTCTTTCGAACAACCCGCATCCCTGGCAGGCATCGGCCCTTGCGGACTCCACCAGTTGTTGCTGACATCTCAGACGGCGCGCGTGGAATACAACGCGCCATCGACCCAGGCATATATTTTTTTTTTGTTGAAGGTGGAGGAATGCCTATTGCGCTACCACGGGGAGATAGCGCAGTTATGTGGGACTGTAACCCACTAAAACTCCACGATGTCCTCCAGTGCCGCTTGAGGTGGGAACACGGAAACGCGCAAGCCATCCGCGAACCCACCGCGGCTGTCCGTCACCGGACTCTCCTCGAAGGGGAATAACCCCATCACCGGCGCACCAGGACACATGGCACGGCGTGACCACCCCAGGAACCAAATAGCATAAGGGCCCCATACGACCCCGTGTCTGGCACTCTTGATCCCCCTGCGACGGGTCAACATAGTGGCCCCGCCGCCTACCACTTTTCGGCCGCAGGAGAGCGGCCAACGCTATACCGACACTCCTCCTCCCCTGCAGCCCCACCGCGTTGACAATCAAACGATGGTGGCCCAGTCCAGGCCACGGAAGGGAAGAGTGCTACTCAGAAGTACCAGCACTCCTCCTCCGCCGCAGCCTGTAACCCTCAGCCGTGATGCCTCCCATTCGACATCGCGGCCCGCCTCAGTGGCAATGCACCTCACCGCTACCTACTCTTTGGCCGCTACGTCGACGGCGAGCGGCCCCACCTTGGGGTTCCTCTTCGCTTCACCGTGGGGATGACTATGGCTACTAAGCCCCCCTGCAACGACAATGCGGTAACCCATTGGGGGGAAATGAAATATCCTTAAAAACAAGATTTGCAAAAAAAAATCTGTTCAAAATTGAGGCGTAATACGCTTTTGAAGTAACTCTCTACCCTTGTCACGAAAAACTGTCATTGTACTGAATGACGCGACGTAACTATAGCGTTCTTGTTTTGAGAAGTCAGATGCTAATAGTCTGCCACTGACTAGAATGGACTTTAAAATGCATAGAACTTCGGAATTCAAACATTGTTTTACTGTGACTTAATATTTTTCTCTCAAATTAAAACAAAAACAGTAAAAAACCCTATTGTCTAGCTACTACAACTTCATTAGTTACAGCATAAAATTCAATACAGAAACCTTTTATTAGCATACAAATCAGCAGATCGCAAACATAAGCCTCCATAATTAGAACCACAACATTGGAGATATACTCTAGAGCTAACAATGGCTTACTTTAATTAAAATATATATAAGTTAACGTTTGCTTAAGCATAAAAAACATTGATGAGTTTTCCAATAACGTTAAATAATCATAATAATATACAGTCACGAGCATAAATACCTCACATATATCATAAGCCTAGCCTTTGCCCAACTATGTTGGGGTCAACTTCCAGTCTAATCGGATGCAACTGAATACCAGTATTTTACATGGAGCGACTGCCTATCTGACCTCCACAACCCAATAACTGGGTAACACGATATCCCTTGGTAAGACTGGTTTTCAAACTTTCGGGCTTCTGATGACCCGTAACGACTATCAAAGATCTATAAATGACAGCCGGGACCAACGGCTTTCCGAGGCACGGAGGGGTCTTAGTCATCCACGGACCAACCGCGGCAAGCGTAGCTTAACCTGATCGATCGACTCGTGCAGCTATTGGATCTTAGACACAAGGCCCTCATAAATAAAAAAATACCTCACATAATCAGCCTATTATATTCTCATTGCTGAGACAGGTCTCCTCTCTTCGAGGAGTGGGCCGTAATCCACCACGCGGGCCCAGTGCGGGTTAGTGGAAGTCAGATGTCGTCGAATTTTTGGTTTTAGGTCATGCCGGTTTCCTCACGATGTTTTCCTTCACCGTTTTGAGAGCAGTGGTGATGAAGAAATTTACACAAAGTAAAGCGCCAGTGTTCCGTGTGGTGCCGGACGTAAAAGAATAGCACCATCCCATTTCTTCCCATGGGTGTCGTAGAAGGCGACTAAGGGACTTAGTAGAGAATGGGCAGCAGCTTTCTCTGCAATGCATACATTATACCACCATACTGCGATCGCCAACCCGCCTGCTAAGCGTGGCGATTGTGGCAAAATTCCCCTATTGGGGGAGGCCTATGTCCAGCAGTGGACGTCTTTCGTCTGAAATTATGAAAGCGCCATTCTGGGTCATTCAACGGCAGCAACTTACGAGTTGTAGTTCATAGGTACGAACCTATGAACTACAACTCGTAAGTTGCTGCCGTTACTTTGCTCAAATACCTTACGCTTGCTCAATATTCTTAGGCGATTTGCTCCAGTAATATTGATCGTTTTTTAAATAGTGTTAAGAACAAAGTATTTTAAGAACGAAATCATTATGAAATAAGCATTTTTTCTAAGTTTCATTTTTTTACGAGAAAAACCCTGTAGAAGTTGGCGTAATTGTAAGGTATTTATGCTTGTGGCTGTTCCTATTATGTACTGACATTAAGTGCTGAAGAGAATACATACGTAGACTAATACTGTACTCTATGATAATACATTTACTGACACAATTAGGGTAACACAAAAAAACATTTTAACAAAAAACTAAACGTACGAATAAAGATACTGAAAAGAAAAAAAGAAACCTTTTAGTGTAACTAAGCTAAGATTAATTGTCCTAATTTAATTAAAATTACTTATTTTGTGTGGGCACCAAACAAACATATCAGTGCTAAGTAAATTGACATCAGCTTGATTGATATTTATTAATTGATCTGCGCTGAATTTTGGGCTGGCCGACTCTGCAAAAAGTTGTGTGGTCATACATCAAAAAAAAAATACACGTTGAATTGAGAACCTTTTTTCTCGTCGGTTATAAAGAAAGGGATGATTAAAGAAAGGGAGAAAGGACGTTCATTCTCTAGGCAAGGCTATATGTGTCGGGTTATTAGTCAGCTGTAAAAATCAATGTCATGAAATATTTTACGTCTAGCATTGATCTCTAGAGAATCTATGCTGCTCTTGCGTTGTCAGACGAAAAATCCAACATTAAAAAACGCCTTTAATATTTTTTTGCTTTTTTTTTATCAATCGACTGGTGAGAAATCATCAAATAACTTCTCCCACTCTGGGTGGAACAGGAGGTCGTTTCAGACTTTTACTGACTAAAACCCACCCGTGTTTCCTCAGTTGCCAGTCTGCCAGAGGCTACGGTATCTCTTTCGAACAACCCGCACGGCAGGCATCGGCCCTTGCAGACCCCACCAATTGGTGCTGATCTCTTTTATGCGCGCGTGGAACACAACGCGCCGTCGACCTGAGCTTGGTCCTTACCGGACAGCGAGCTACTCATTACTCGCCGACCACAAGCCCGCGCCTACGGTGGCCAGGAATCAGCCTGGGATTCCCGACGCCGTTGTACTAAAATGGAACTAGGCTGGCCACTTCTGTCTGGAGCAGCAATACGCAAGCAAAACCCAGCACTCAGAGGATCTCAAATCACTGAAAATAATTACGTGGCAAGCGCAGAAAGAGATGGCGGTATGAGTTTAACTCTTTCTAAAAGGATTGGCCCACAGCGGCAGTAGACCGGGTAAAGTGGAAAAAGAGAAGGGAGACTTTTGCCTAGCAATAGAACAGCACAGACTTATAATAATACTAAAGCCCCTGCCTGGATTGGAACTTACGACCATTCATCAGTCAGGCCCGTTACCACTGGGCCACCACTGCTTCGCATTTCAAAAGCAATATATGTTAACTCAAACGTACAAGTGCATAAACAATCCTATGTAAGTAGAGTAGATAGGTATAATTGACTAAAATGCGTCACAACGTTTCGTCGTCCCTCTAATTTGGCTCGTATGTGTATCGAACAATTAATTAACCAAAATGTTCCGTACCATTACCAAGCAAGTACCACATACTAATAAATTATTATTAACTACGTTTCGTACTTAGGCAATGAAGAGCGTGTTCGGGTTAATTCGATATCCTAGTTAAAAGCTGTTACATACATCTAATGGGTGGATCATTAAGCGGGAGAACTCCAGAGGAAATTGAAGTTTTGATTTTAATGGCTGGCTCTGTTTTTTATTTTGCTATTCTCGAAACTATTTGCTATTGCTGGTCTATTTTTCGGCCAAAGAATCAGTATTGCCATACAACGTGACAATGCTGCCAGTCTTTTGGGCACTTTTGCTATTGACAACGATGTGGACGAATTTTTTGATAAATTATAAATATTTTATTTTTTACGTACCTGTGCATATTACTATTCTAAGATCAGTAGTTTTTAAATTATGAAAATTTTCTCCAAGCTCCAAGGAACCATAAATCTACGTATTTAATATTACCTCATTTCAGCTTGTTACCTCCACGCGTTCCTGAGAAAAACGGTCGCGGCAGATAGACAACGAAGTTATCCTGTGCGTTCCATTTTTCCTTTTAAGGTAGGAAACCCTAAAAATAATATTTATTATTTAACGGCTCTGAACTAAAAGTAATCAACAACTGTTGAAAATCAATAAATATTGGTTTTCAACAGTTGTTGATTACTTAAATAATTAAAACCTAAATTGAAAATGAATACGAATATTTTCAAAGTACTTAGATGGCAACAGTTGAACGAATCCCAATAAAAACAAAACTAAGTAAATTCACCAAAATTAAATATGAACAGACCCGAGCCAACAAAAACATCATCACTATCTGGCTACATTTTGCCAACTAAATTCGGGTCCTTTCTGATCGCCACAACCCACTTATTGGGTTATACGATTCCCCTTGATACGACTGGTTGTCAGATTTCCGAGCTTCTGATGACCCGTAACGACTGGACAGGAAAGAAGACGAAAATACAGGGTTACGCTAGTGAAAGTCGTTAAAACTGCATACGCCAAAAGACAATTCAATACAAAGTCCGCTGTCCTTTATAATAACAATCTTAGTAAAATAATTAACATCTATCCCATGAATAATAAAGATTGTAAAAAGGCAATAGTTCAATGGGTAAAACTGAAGGCCTATGATGACATTGAATTATTTTTGGCAAGCATCGTGAATTTGAGTTGAAAAGATACACATACGCACATACACACTCACACACACATTCACACACACACACACACACACTCACACGCACACTCACAGACACACTCACACACTATTTTATATAATATATCTCTAAGTTTAAGTATTTTTTTCTTTTATTTAGTTATAGTACAGACAAGACTCTTACAAGGCTTGTCTTGTTTTGTTAAAATTTTACTTGTATTTTTTTGTTTAAATCCCGTTTTTCTTTTTGTACGCCACTTTTACCTTTTTATAATTTTGACATAGGAGAGCGGGATCTCCCCGCACAGGTATATCTTTTACTTTAATGGAGATCCCATTGTAAGAGATTAAATGTAAAAAGTTGTAAAAGTTTCTGAAATAAACCTTTTTTTTATTTCATTTTTTTCTTTCAAGATCACACGTCAGATCCACGAACGTCGGACGTGTAAAGATGGTCCACGGACCAACCGCGGCAAGCGTAGCTTAACCTGATCGATCGCTCTATGCAGCTGTTATTACTTAGCCACGAGCTCTCATCATCATGATTTCAGCCGGAAGACGTCCACTGCGACCTCCTCCTCCGCTCCTCCACTTCGACCGGTTCTGCGCTTCTCGCATCCAGCGGATTCCCGCGGCCTTCTCAAGGTCATCGGTCCCCCCTGTGGGAGGTATTCCCACTCTACGTCTTCCGGTACGCGGTTGCCACTCCAGAACCTTTCGGCCCCATCGGCCATCTGTACTGCGAGCAATATGCCCTGCCCACTGCTACTTAAATTTGGCACTTCTTCGGGCTATGCCGGTTGCCTTGATTCTCCTGCAGATCTCTTCATTATTGATTCTATCACGTAGGGAAACTCCGAGCATAGCCCTCTCCATTGCCCTTTGGGTGACTTTAAGCCTTCTGATAAGGCTCATTGTGAGCGACCACATTTCTGTGCCATAGATCATCACTGTCAACACACACTCGTCAAAGACTTTCATCGTGAGACACTGCGGTATTTGGAACGAGAATATACTGCGAAGCTTTCCGAACGCTGCCCAGCCGAGTCGGATTCGGCGATTGACCTCTTTCTCGAAGTTGGACCTACCTAACTGGACAGTTTGTCCTAGGTAAACGTACTCGACCACGACGTCAAGTGTAGTGCCTCCGATCGTCACGAGAGTGGATGCTACATTGGCATTTGACATGACCTTTGTCTTGTCCATGTTCATTTTAAGACCCACTCTTTCGGAAGCGAGCCCTAAAGAAAACCAATTCAATTATTATTTTAATTACAACACACTACTGACACAATGGTGAATATTATTCAAAGAACAAGAAGAATAACACACAACAGAGTATTATAGCAACTTGTTGCCCAACTGCTACTCGATGCAAACTTGTTGTTGGGTAAACTTGAAGTTACAAAGTAAAAACTTAAACTTTATACGAAGCTGGTTCAGTATGCAACTGAGAATTGTGAACGGTCCTGTAGGAGTGATAAATATATGTTTCAGAGTTCCAGCTCTGTAATTAAAGCATTTTAAAGGAGGGAATAGTAAGGGCGCTTTTCCACTGCTGAGCTGTCGTCAAATAGAATACACACAGAAATGGCATTTCGCCTTTTAAGAAAAAAACACCTAGATATCAACCGCACGTCTGTCGTCTGAGTGCCCACCACCTGACCACCGAGATTGTGAGTGCCACCTCTCGAACTTGGCCCCTGGTGATGGCCGTTCAATAAAGTATATCCTTCCAAGAAAAACAATAATTGACTTTCAGAAAAACACTACAATGTCAAAACTGATATTCATTTCGAACGTCTGTTTTTTTTTAGAAGTCGGTTGTTTTTTTTTTGTTAGTAAAGAGTTTTTATTTTTCCCTTGAATGATAAGCGACAAGCTTAAATGATAGACTGGATGCGATAGGTGGAGGATAGGGTGTTGTTATGGCGTAACCTGGGAGAGGCCTATGTCCAGCAGTGGACTGCTGCAATGACTGATAGGCTGAGTTGATTTGAGTTGTGGTCCATCTGACGCCAATCCCATTACTTGCACTGTTAACAACAGTGATAAGAAATTTTGTAACATACACAAAATGTATTATACCTAGGGATTGCAATCCCGCACAACGGGATCACGCATTCCCATGGGTCCCGCTGCTTTTATTAATTTGCTGGATCCCGCAAATTCAAAGCGTGAATCCGCGGATCCCGCATCTTTGAAATTATGTTATAAAATCAAATTTAAACTATAGATTTTTGTGTAAAATTCAACTTTTATTAAACATTTCTTACATTAAGCAATATCAATTATTTTTATCAAATAAATAATGTATGTAAAAAATGGTTAATAAAAGTGGATTTTTACACAAAAATATGCAGTTTCAATTTGGTTTTATAACATTTCAAAGATGCGGGATCCGCGTGATCCCGCGCGGGATTGAGTAATCCCGCAAATCATTCCCACGGGATTGAATGAACTACGGGATTGCAATCCCTAATTATAACCAACTCAAAAACTACCCCAGCTAAGTAAATAAACCAATCTCTCAATGATTAGGTGCTGAGCCGATTTACGTGATAATTTTTTCATTAGATAAAGGAAGCCAGAACGATGTACACAAAGTGTTCACGTCATACCGAACTTGGTTCAAAATAATCTCATTTCTCGGTGTTGAGTCGGCGGCAATAAACAAATGCCTAAGGAGGAACTTGTACCGAAAGGGAAAGGAACCGGGCCATTCAAGTAAGGAGCGAATAAGCTGCATTTTGAAACAGGTGAAGCGAGGAAACTCGAAACAAAAATTTAGTTGTATCCTCACAGGAAAACGTTGTCGGTTATTTATTAGTGTACGTAATTATTAAGCTATTCAGTTTCCACGTTTAGTGCTGAGGGTTGTTATTTATTTTACGTAATGGGATGTTTAAATCGAGTGAGTAACGTTTGCTTAAGACTCTCACCACTTAAGACACACAACTTAAGACTTTCAGAACGGTGGAACCAACCAAAAAAGTAATTAAATAGTTGGTAATTTAGGTACTTTTAATTTGCTTGTATGCCAAAATAGTAAATGAAATCATATATATATAATAATATTTTTTTGGGAAATATTTCATTTCCTAGCTGACTGATCCCTGAGAAGAAATGCCGAAACAAAATCAGACGTCACGGTCTCTTTTAAAGTCCAAACATTATATTATGAGAATTTTATGTGAGTCTAACAATGCAGGGAAGGTCCTTTAAAGCCATTGCAACTTTGAGTTGACCTGGCCCAAAAGAATGGTAGAAAGCACAAGAATTTTAATATTTTATTATATTCTAAACACAATTATTTCCAAATGCACATAGCATTTCCACACAAAATGATAATATGATCAGGTTTAGGAGAGACAAGTATTTTCTTTAATCAATGTCAAAAACCACGAATCAAACCTGACTGAATATGAAACGGTTATTTTCCCGTTGCATGATCTGCAAAATAGTATACTCAGATAGATCACTATTTTAAAAACTTAGCGTATTGCTATGGTAGGGATATTAAAAAATCTTCTCATGAGTAAAGTTTTTATTATGCTTCGAGCTACGAGAGCGCAGAAAACAAAAGTAGTTTGTGAGATTTTTGTAACAGAACGTTTGGTCAGCAATCGACTGTAGTTTGGGCAAAGACTAACTCGATTTCCACTATCACAGAAAATCCTCTATTACAAGATTTCGACCCCGTGTATCGGATAGGATATCCCTACGGCACGTTCAAAGAATAATAAATTGTAGGTGCGAACGTGTATGCAGATATCTGCAACGTGCCTACAGTTCAGCGACTAATCTGGCTATGCGGAACTCTTTTGTTTAAAAGACGTTCACTTGAAGATGCTGCAGTCATTCACCCATAAAATATCCCTTAGTTACTGAAAGTTTTATGGGGAGATAGTGTCCTTCGATTGCACGTAATGCACTGTTTAAATCTATATAAGTATTAATACGTGAGGCAAAAACTTTGTACCCCTTTTTATGGTCACTACGCGGACCGACGAGTATGAAATTTAGCACAGATAAAATGTATGTGGAGGAGGAATGCAGTAAAAATGAATATTTTTTATAAAAATGCATTACAAATACATTAACTTTTTTATGAATTTCGGTGGTATAATTTCGACCATTGGGCGATCAATAGTTATTAGGTAACCCATAGATGAAATAATGGTGGAGTGAGTTGAGAATCAGCATACTTTTATTTTAATTTTAAATTAAGATACTTTTGAAATTGAAAAACAATTAATTTTCACAAATGGGGCTTTGTATTTTTTGCATCTAATTTCTTGTTTTTTTTTTTCAGATTATGATTAATCGTGAGTTGCGCAATTAGGGTGCGGGTATGGAAAGGAATTCACAAAACACACAATTTTATTGCATATCACACTTTCTTTTACAATCCGTAAGTATTTGGGGGAAATCACTAATCAATTGCTTCATCATCATCATCATTTCAGCCGGAAGACGTCCACTGCTGGACATAGGCTTCCCCCAATTTGGGGGGCTTGCCATAATCGCCACGCTTGGCAGGCGGGTTAGCGATCGCAGTATGGTGGTAAAATGGATAGAGAACGCTGCTGCTCATTCTCTAGTAAGTCTCTTGGTCGCCTCCTACGACACCCACGGGAAGAGATGGGATTTATTGTATTCTTTTACGTCCAGCACCAAACGTAACCCGGAAAAACAATTAATTTTCGCAAATGGGGCTTTGTGTTTTTTGCTTCTAATTTCTTGATTTTTTTTTAAGTGTATCACTCCGGGTATGGAAAGGAATTCACAAAACACACAATTTGGTTGCATAGCACACTTTTTTCACAATCCGAAAGTATTTGGGGGAAATTACTTTCAGCAACGTAAATAACGCAATAAATTTTGTTGAATTAAGAAAATGAAACGCATTGTATTTTTTTGTGTCACGCAATTACTTATCCGCTGGTGTGCGTTTCCAATATTTGTCGATCAATTCCGATAAAAGTTACTTAGGATAATTTATATGCCATCGTCAAAAGTCACGTAGTAGCAAGGAAAACAGTCAGGTATAGATTTCTTCACTGTTCTTCTATGAGAACAAACACTTTGAAACTCTCTGACTGACAGACTTATTGATGATTCCAAAGTGCTCAGAATAAAGGAAAGTCAAAACTTTGAAACTGTTTGACTTTTCAAAACAAAAGTTGCGATTAATCTCATAGCAGCTCTCTCATCAATTAACCAGTAAAAGTAAAAATGTAATTATCCAGTAAAGTCAAAAATATAATTATCCGTGAATTATAATCCTAACCCGATACTGCGCTCCAAAATACAAATAGCCGACTTCGCTCAAAAATAACCCAAGCTCAAGTGGCATGCACGGCCATGGATGGGTGACCATCTTAACATACGAAGACCCCTCCGTACCTTGGTAACGAAAGCCTGATAACCAGTCTTACCAAGGCGTATCGTTTAACCCAGTCACTGGGTTGTGGAGGTCAGATAGGCAATCGCTCCATGTAAAATACTGATATTCAGCTGCAGGCGGTTAGACTGGAAGCCAACCCTAATATAGTTGGGACAAGGCTAGGCAGATGATTCAGAGTAAGGAGCTTGACTTTAAAATAGACTTTCCAAAGAGTTGCCAACACACAAAATTCAATTGATATGGGTTGTTTACAATCTAAATTAACGTAGCGGCGTAAGATTGTCTGATCTCTGATTTGATTGTATCGAATTAACACGAGTTTTGCTTTTATGATTTGATTTTCGTCGCTGCCGCCATGTTGTATTTAATTATTTTCACATTTAATTCGTTTTCCAGTTGTGGCAAACAATAAGATTAGTTTATATTTCAGTTTATACTTTATTTATAAAATTACTGAAAACACGATCCTAATAATCAAATAATTGGCCTTTTCGCCATATTTATTTATCAGCTTACTTAAAAAAGTTTTGTGTTTTTCACTTTTTAGTTATGGTAATTAACTCACACCAATTCTTGTACCAATATTTGCTATGCATAACAACAGTGTTGGAAGCTTTAGAAGATTATCAAGATACACAAAGTGGATTAAAAACGTTTTATCGAAGCTAACCTTCGATCAACAATAGCTAACGCAAAAACTACCACAAGTAAAGTTAATACAATTTACATGGGACCACGGCCATGTTAACTTTAAATATTGTCGTTATGAGCAATAATCGTTCTTATTGGAATCCGATACGGGTTAAAAGCTGTTATAATAAATTCAAATAGTAAATGAACAAGGGTATGTCGTAAAAATGCACATAAAATCGTATAAAATTGGCTAACTATTTAATAATAAATATTCCATCACTGAATGCAGTTTGGCATTTGAAATTTTATGGTATATTTTTAATTATAATTGTAATTGTTACGGAAGGGATAAACTGCTTTTAAAGAGAATTAAGAGATGACTTTGATGATTTTTTTGATGCATTAAAGTATGTTTAATTATGTTTTGAGTTCCATCACTGTATGCAAAAAGACATGAAAATATCATTTTTATTTGCTTTCAAAATTACTTACGGTTAAAGAGAAACACTGCTTTAAAAAGCCACCTTTTTACCGGCTTCAAGAAATCTCCGCCTTAAAACTGATTTTTTTAATTCAATCCACAATTGCCGGAGTTATCGCAAAACATGCACGTGTGTGCATGTTTTGCGATAACTCCGGCAATTGTGCAAACTCCGGTAATCGACTTCAAACAGGAGGTGGTTGTCAATGCGTCAGTGTGTACTGACGCATTGACAACCACCTCCTGTTTGAAGTCGATTAGAACGTGTAAAAAAGTTAAGCTTATCTAAAGAAATCTGACAGATATGATAAAGTACCTATAACAAACTGGAACCATCATTAAATGGCAATGGGCTGTCCGGGAAATAAACGCGACTCAATGCGTAAGTATTTAAGGATCACACACATTCTTGGAATTGACCGCGTCGGGTGTGGCTAAACCTCTTAGATTATACTTCTCAATTAACTGCCTCGTTGGTCTAGAAACGTGGTCGCAATCGCTCCTGCTGAGCTTGAGGTCTTTGGTTCGACTCCCGGTTCGCAGATAAGTTATTATTCCATTTATTTGTCAGAATATTGTTGCGAGAGTGGATACAAGTTCATAATACTCCGCCGTTTCCGGCATACAAATGGGTAATCTGTTTTTTTGGTTACTTTCTTAGTTATAACATTTAATTGAAGGAATATGAAAATTACATTCAAATTGGAAATTAGTCAGATATTATAGAAACGTCGAAAATATTAAATTAAGTCAATATATTATGGGGTTATTCCCTACGGAATTTCTCTGTACCAGCCTGAAATCTCGATTTGTGCCTGGCAATAGGCTCGCCCCCTGTTATATGGGACTAACTGGCGAAATATAGGTGTGCTATAGGTGCACCTCTGCCTAACCCTTCAGGGAATTTAGGCGTGGCGTTAGGTTTTATAAGTTCGATTATAACATTCAATAATTGCACCATTTTCATTCGGTACTCCGATACTACACAAGTTGCTTCGCTCACGTACCGCACGTATGCGCTCGACTTACGATAGCTTTCGCTTCGAAATATATTATAATTATTAATTAGCCAAGTATTGCTACATTTATTAATTTTAAGTTTACTAATAATGTTAGAAATTCAGCATATGCTTCTAACGAGACGCCTTAACGTATTAATATCAAAGAAAACAAAGGACTAAGTCTTCCTCTTTTTACGATGCTAATAAATAAAGAGGAATAATAAATAAACAGTCCGTTCACACTTATTATACCTCTGATTTTGCATCACTGTCAAGATCAAAAAGTTCTTTGTCATCATTGCTATAAGGTTGCTTTGGGTTGCTGCAACTAACAAGTCTATCAATATCACAGTGAGCTTTATTTTCATTACGATAAGGTCGCTGCTGGGTTGTCTCTGTCAGAGGTAAAATAACCGTGAGCGGAATGGACCAAAGGATTCTCGAAGAATTTTAAAAAACATGCTCTATTTTAATTAACCGTTAATATGTTAGAAATCTATAAGTCACCCAAAGGACAATGGCGAGGAATAGCCCTCGCTAACCCTGGCAAACTCTAGGCATAGGCCTGGAGTTTCCCGACGTGATCGAATCAGAAATGAAGAGACCAGCAGGAGAACCACACAGCCCGAAGAATTGCCAAATTTAAGTCGCAGAGGTCAGGGCACAATGGTCGAATGGTTGTGAATGGCCACGCAGATTAATTATTTAGGATCCTTTAACTTCAGACTTAACTATGAAGAAAGACTATGAGCACTCCACGTCTTCATTCCTCTGTGCCACGAACCTGCACAAGCATAAGCTGCTAACTTACATTACAGACACATATTAAAGTAATTACCACTAAGGAGATCAAAGGGATACAAATGGCTTCTAATAAGAACTCAGTAATTAAGTAGTTAAACACGTTTCCAATTAGATCTTAGTAATTACGCCAATTAATATTATAATTGTTATAATGGGCTTTTATGACAGTTGATTCGTAGTAGGTGTTTCGTTTCCGGAATCTGGGTAGAATGTAGGGATATTGATGACGTGTATTAAATATGGTTTGTTGTTTATGCTGATATTGAGGTGTATTAAATTAGCCTGTACAAGTTAAGTCTCCATACTAAAAGGTACAGTCAAAGAAATTAATTATTAAGCAAATTAACATCCCCCGTTAATTTGCTCTATTAAAAAAACTAAAAAAAAAACAGTTGTGATCTGAATGTTGGATAGTTAAAGTTGATAGTCAATTTACTTAACAGATGATTTTGCAGACTTTACGTCCTGCGCACCCTGGGCAATCAGCTCTGCTGCGAACTTTAGGGTGTGTCCAGACCTGACGAATTCACCGCGAATGCGCCGCTAGCGAGCCGCTTGCGAACTGCGCGCGTGCATTTTATGTTCGTACGCAGCCCCTGCGCCGTCCGCGCGCTGCTTGCGCGCAACCTACGCGCCGTACTCGAGCGGCGCAGGAGGTGCGCTCGTGCCGCCCTCGGTGCAGCTCCAGCAGCGCGCGTGCTGTACGCGCGCCCTACTTAAGCCTTGCCGGAGTTACACTAGAGCGGCGAACCAAACGTAGGCTGTAACCGCAAGCAAGCAACACGCGCGCAGTTCGCAAGCGGCTCGCGAGCGGTGCATTTGCGGCGCATTTGCCAGGTCTGGACGCACCCTAAGACTAGCTAATATTTTTGTCATGGCATAAGCCTTTTTTGACTTTTTTGTATTTTTGGTGTTGATACGTGACTGAAAACAGCACAGGTAGAATAGAACGACAGAATAATAAAGTGGTGCTCTAAAATGACTTAGTTAAGTAACTGCTAAAATAATTCAGACAATGCTAAAAAGACCTTATGGCCTATGCACACGGTGGATTTAAAAGCGCGTTACATGTGTCGCGTCGACGCGAAGACACGGTGCGGTTTATGCCATGTAATACGTCGACGGTGCATTATAAGCACGCCTTGTGCATAGGCCTTAAGGTTAATTCGCTTATTCTTCCAGATGGGTTCCTAAATTATACTAGGTATTTGACCAGCAATAAAATAGGAACGGTAATTATACGCCCTGTTTCTCTGAAGAGCCAATTAGTACCGCAATTTATATTAAAACCGTGCTAATTAATATTCATGTTTTACGTAATAAAATATTCTTACACGTGTTAAATACTTGGCCTTTGAGGCTGAATTTCCGATTTGGTAATTATTTAGTTCAAAGTTATTTTTCAATGTTCGACGAATCGTTCCACAAAATTAATATTTGTACCAAAAACAATTTCATTTTAATTCAAATAGGTAAGTAAGTATGAGGCAACGAAACTATACATTTTTTTTTCATTTATGTATTTAACCATTTATGCACACACTTATAAACAAACCAGAAGAAGGAACAGAATAAAAAAAAAAAAAAAAAAACAAGCTTATATTATATGTAACACGCTATTATTTAAATAATTGAGATTAAATTATTTTAACTTTTTAGATCCTTTTATTATCCAGTAATAATAAAAGCTTGTTTTTAAAAATGTTTTTTTTTTTCGTTTAATTTTATTTTGATGTTTTTAGTATTTATGATTTACTACGGCGTAGTTCGTAACAGCGTTTTTCTCTTATGTAGCTCGTTATAATTCGTAGAACCCACACATATGTGTTACACTTAAAGTGTATCTATGTATCTATGGCAAACCTTCCAGCTCCAGCATCAGACCCTGGTTATCATATAGGATCGAAGCACTCGTCAATACGAATCAAACGAGCCCAAACTCGATGGGGTTCTGTCGTTTTATTGCGGAGTTCCTATGGCCACCTTACATCTCCAGCATCAGACCCTGGTTATCATATAGGATCGAAGCACTCGTCAATACAAATCAAACGAGCCCAAACTTGATGGGGTTCTGTCGTTTTATTGCGGAGTTCCTATAGACACCTTCCAGCTCCAGCATCAGATCAGCTCCATGTTATCATAACATTGCATTGTCACGCAATATTCATATGCATGCAAAATGTCAGCTCAATCGGTTACAGATATCTGCTTCAAAATTGAGTTGCAAGAGTCCATCCGAACAAACATAGTAACATAATGTAGGTACGTTGCAAGTTAAATAAAAACTTTTAAAAATACATACCTACAAAGGTAATGCTTATTTCTACAGAAATTTCTTCCATAATACCTGCGATAGAAGGGAAGATAAATGAGATGTAGATAACGTAGGTATGTAATAAATAGTAGAAGGGAAAACTTACTTTATTTAATTAGGGTTTTTATAACCGCAATGCGTATCCATCATCATGTACCTAAAATACTGGTAGTCAGCTGCATCCGGTTAGACTGTAAGCCGACCCCAACATAGTTGGGATAGGCAGATGGTTAATGAGTATGACAGTCCCACCGTACCCTAAATATACACTGCTTCGGATTACATTTGGGTCGTGAACACACAACACATACACACACACCCACAACACACACATTGGCAAAAAACACACGAAAAACACAAACAACAACACACACACACACAACACACACACTTAACACACTTTCACACACACATCACACACTTCACACACTTTTCTCTTTTTGGCACATAATTTTATGGGATGTGACCATACCATGGGCTATATAAATGATCTGTTTGGGATCTAGAGATCCCAAACAGATGATTTCTATGAGACTCATATCGAACACAGTCCATCAATCAATAAGTGATGTAAGTCTTCCACAACTCCACACAACAAGGCGAGTTAGTCTTTCTCATCATGACCGCTAACTTATCACATGGAATGTGTCCAGATCTGAGTCTATAAGCATTTCTTATTTTCTACTTCAATTACTATTGATAAACCAGGGCAAACGAAAAGGCTGATCCTGCATGGTAACCAGATAAGATACCAATGAAAATTTGTCAAAATACTCCTTCCAATCATCTTAAAGTTTTAAAAATAACACAGCGTAGGTACCTGAGGCCTTAGTATGAGTTTTATTTAACCATCTCAATCAAACGCATCGAGCGCGTTTGACGCTCCGATTGGCCGTAGATTGGTGACTGACCATTCGGTGCACCGAACGCGCTCGATGCGTTTGATCGAGATAGTAAAATGAAACTCACACTCAGACCTCAGATCATTAGTCTAACTAAAGGCCTAATAAGGTAGAATAAGTGTATAAAGTACAGTACAAACTCAGCATTTTCATTCTTCTGCCCTTTATTCGAATAATTTAAATTTTCAAATGCAGTGCATACTGCATATGCACTGCAACTGTGGAGCCACATTGCAAACTATGCCCCACCTCTTGTCGTGCTCTCTGCGCACTAGCACCTGCACTATGAAAGACCTTTGCGAGGCCAACGATAACGATGTCGAAGTAACAGAATTCTGGTCGAAGCTTATTTAAAACCAACAATTGGAATCACGACGAAGAAGTAGAAGAAATTTCAAATAATTATAATAATAGTATTTGGTTTTTTTTTGGTGAGCAAGGAATGTGTGATCATTTTTAACCGACTTCCAAAAGGAGGAGGTTCTCAATTCGTCGGAACCTTTTTTTTTTTTTTTTTTTTTTTTATGTATGTTCCCCGATTACTCGAAGATGGCTGGACCGATTTGGAAAATTTTTTTTTTGTTTGAAAGGGTATACTTCCCAGGTGGTCCCATGATCATCAAGTTAGGATCTGATGATGGAATCTTGGAGAAATAGAGAGAACTCTTCAAATTTTATAGGCACACTTGAAGCAATTTGGGTAGTTTTTGGAAGAGTACTTTCTCAGAGTGGTTCCATTTCAATTTGGTGAAGATCTGATGAAGAACTTCGGAGATAGGCAACGGAACTCCTCAATAAATGATAGCTAATGGACAGGGATTACTGAAATCTCATGTCTGTCAATTGTTTACACCAGTTAATAACATAACATCACGCCGGTACGCTGTGAAGGGGTAAGCACATGTGAACCACTAAAAAGTGAAAAATAAAAATCTTTAAAAAAAAAAATAAACAACCGACTTCCAAAAAAACACTAAAAAGTGAAAAATAACTTTAATTTCGGAAGGCGGTGACAAAAAATTAAAATACATATCCAAAGTCACCGACTTCCGAAATTAAAGTTATTTTTCACTTTTTAGTGTTTTTTTGGAATTCGGTTGTTTTTTTTTTTTTTTAAAGATTTTTATAGTTTCTAGCCCTATAACACAGGGCTACGTAACAAACTACCACAGAAAATTTATTGACGCAAAAAAAACATTACAATATTACATTCCAAGCTTTAATTTGAACCGAAATGTTCGCTAAATAGTGTCGGTTAACGTGACTCATTTGTTGGGGCAAATAGGTGCGGTCAGTACCACAGCGTGGCTCATGGCTCGTGGCTTGTGGCGGGACATAGAAACGAACGACCTGTAAAAGGCCCAGCCTAGAACAATTTTTTACTGTTTTATTTCAGGTTAATTTGTCTAATTGAGTCCAATGTCCGACAAAAAAGTAATCTAAAGAGTGGCAGATACATCGAAGCGCAAACCGTTGCCATGGATTTAGGACACATGATTCTAGACCCGTTTGTGAGAAAACTTTTCGTCGGTTACTAAAAAAAAAAGTTATTCCATAGATCCCTGACCTACGCCCATGACCCCTGGTCCTTATCGACCTTTGATGTATCTTAACAAGTATTGTGTATTACATTAGCCATATTTGCAAAATAAAATTCTATTCTATTCTATTATGGGTGAACATTTTCGATAGAACACCTAATTTATTTTTCAATAATGATTGTACTGCAGCTGTAGATGATTCCGACATTTTTCATTTACATCGATATTTAAATAATATTTCATACATTTGAGTGTTTGAGTAAAGTGGTCCTTCTCTACTTAATATTAATGATAGTCACAGATTGCATTCACCATTACGAATATTAAAATAAACATAATAGTATGTTGTAAAAACTAATTTGAATTAATGCTCGGTTTTGTGGTTCTGGTATAATTCATGATATGTGCAATTAAAGGGATTTTGTACTCATAGAAATTTAGAATGAATTTATTTTTCAGATTGCTTTTTATCGGCATGAGTCCAAATGGTGTTTAAATCTGCTCAAAAAAAAATTGCAATTACTTGATTTTAGAAAAATGGGACCCACAAAGTTTTAATGAGTTGCTTTATTCAGTAACTAGCTTTTGCCAGCGGGTAGGCCCGCATAGAGGAAGGGAAATCGTCCCACGTGCCGGGATTTAAAGTTTCCAATGTGTTAATCCAGGTTATGAACTATCAGAGTGCTAAATTTCATAATAATCCGTTTCGCCGTTTTTGCGCGAAAATCATCCAAACATCTAAAAATACAAATATTTACACTATTAGTAGAAACTGTAGGAAGAAGGATGTCTATTATCATACTCTTACCTTAATCACAATTTTATTTGGGGTCGGCGCCACATGTTCTTCAATACTTCTCTATTAGTCGTCATCTCGCTAGTCACCCCCCTTTTTGGCCATATCATTTTTCACACAGTCCATCCATCATTTCTTTGGTCTTCCCCAAAGCCATCGACATTCATACTCAAAACTTCCCGCACGACATTTTCTTCTTTGCTTCGCATCATATGCCCATACCATCACAACACATCTATATCCCACAAAGCAGCTATATCAGTCATGCAAAGTTCTCACCGTTCGTCAACTTTTTATTTTTAGTATAGTCCTAAAGTAACACGGTGATCTCATATATGATCCAAACACTTTACGCAAGCGTAGAAAATATGCAGTATGCAAACGAACATTTGTTCCCAAAACTTCTTTTATAAAGAGATTCTTCATTTTCCTTGGTCCTTACCTGTACGACAAAATCAAAAAAATTACCAATATTTATCCACTCAATAAGACACTCTGTAAAAAGCAAATACAGAACTACCTACTAAAACTTAGTTATGATGAAACTGAAGCGATTTTAAACATCGCCAAATAGACTAGAGAGATGACTAAAAATAATACTATCTTACCCACTCATATTGAACAATAATCCCATTAACATCACACCCATCCACTCACACTCACACACACACTCACACACACACTAACACACACACACACAACGCTTACATTTTTCGTCTCACATTGTGCATACTTTCCAAGTTTCCATATATGTACATTGCAGTCTTATATTAATGTTTAAAACCTTAAACATGGCTACTAAATGGTCACCATTTATTACGGGGATCATATGTAATCCGAGATACAGGTTTACCATCTAGTTCGGATGCAGATAGTCCCAATATTACAAACTTTAAGCCATTACTTAGTATATTGTCACTGTTCAACTTTGTAATAAGTGTTCTTATTTCGGTGAATAAAATTTTTACCGATTTGCGATCGCACAACTTTTCAGTTACCGGTGCCAGTATCAGACTTCCACTTCTGTACTCATTTTTTATTTTATCCATTCGTGTAACACCATACATCCCTGTTAGCATTCTCTTCTCAGCGGCATGCAAATGCATTTCATTCATCCCTTTTGTGGCCCAACATTCTGATCCATACAAGACAACAAGTTTTGTTAATTTTCCCCTTAAGTAATTAATCCAGTTAAAAAAGCTGTTTTGTATTTGTGAATTGTGTGATCATATTAAAAGGTGGTAGAACTTGATCTATGTGATCAACATCGTAATCGCAAAAAAATAATCAGCCGCCTCGTACAAAACTTGAATACCATCTCGACCATTTCCAGACAGGCAGTCGCTCCAAGTAAAATACTATAATTCAGCTGCATTCGGTTAGACCGAACCCATCACAGTTGGGAACAGGCTAGGTAGATGATAATTATTCATAATTTAAACCACATATTTCTGAATAGTTAACATAATTATACCAAACCACCACTACCAGTCGACGGCGCATCGTGTTCCACGTGCGCCTCAAAGAGATGTCAGCATCAACTGGTGGGGTCCGCAAGGGCCGATGGCTACCAGGGGTGCGGGCTGCTCGAGAGATGGTGGATGGTGGCCCCTGGCACACAGGCAACTGAGGGAACACGGGTGAGTTTTAGTCAGTAAAAGTTTGACAAGCCCTCCTGCTCCACCCAGAGCGGGAGAAGAGAAAAATAAACCACCACCACCAATTATACCATCCAGTTTAATTATAGTTGCAGGGTTCGTTAGAATGTCAATGAATTTGACCCAATTATTCGCCAAAGTTAGGACTACACAAGTACACATTGTTATTTGTAACAAAACCTAAATTGTTACTTAAGTAACTATCTAATAAATTTCACCGTTAAATTGCTTTGAAAATTATAAACGAAACTATTTGAATATGGGCAAAATTAGTTGTTAGTCTGAGCTAATGAATAAATCCATTGTTTGCTCGTGTCAGGTCTGTTCTTACATCAATTTAGGTGAACTTTGACTTGACCTTTTCCAAAGTCGGTAGGTTGCTCAAGTTATCACTAAACATACAAGTTTCAGACATAAACCTTTCATTTTGAAAAGCTTTCATAGCTGAGCTCAGCCTTACTCAGTTCAAAGTCAAAATTAAGCTACGCTCCGATTGTATTTTAAATTTCATTCTTAATTCTCAAGAATGCCATAAATACTTTCCAAGTATACCATTTACAGACATTTTTGAATTGTCAAGAGTAGGCCAGTTCAAGTCTGAAAGTTGAAGAGATCTACGTATTGAATTGGGCAACTTAAAGCCCAATTCAAAACCACCACCCAATTCAAATCTCTATGGAGAAGAACGTGCAAGAAAATCCGAACAATTCAAAATATAAGATTCAAACTACCTAAGCCCTATCAGTTAAGAGATGACCAGTCTCAACCAACGGCGCCCATTCACGAACATGGGTGCCTACTCCCTAAGCACGAAGTCCGTCGTTTCGGTCGAAGTAGCGGGCGTTTCCAACTCCGTACCACTTACGGACCATGATTCGTTTGGGGCCCAAACTAAGAATTAATTTCTACACGATTTGACAGTTGTCCCTACTCCCTATATGGTTTTACCCGTCCAAAAAAATTAATTATTCAGGTGAAGGAGTCACTTCGAAGTTTCGAACTATTTTCGGACGGGCACGTATTTTCGTTGACGGAGTTAGAGAGTAGCCCCCCTGCGCCATCCAGCTAAACCATTTTGTACGGAACCGAAAAATCCAATGCACGTGCCACCATCAGTGTGACATTTAAGTGAGCATGAAATACTCTTAACTGCTATGCTCTTTCAAGTCAACATACTGTTTCCTAATAACACAATAAATGCTGTGATGCGTTTATTGTGTTATTTTTATGAACTCACATCTATAAAATTTAAAAAATGCTTCAAACAAATGCATAATATTGGAAATTTCATTGCCGAACTTACCTCACCAAGCATACCTTTAACTAAGTAAGTAAAGTTGACGTAAACCAAAGTAATTTATAGGTACTCCAAATGTTGTATGCAATAGACGACCTTATGTTGTACAGGCTAGTGATAAAATAACTTGAGTCACATTCGAGCGGTTTTATAATACGATTTCAAATTAATTAGAGAAGGTTTTTATATCATAAAGTCAGAGGATTATGGCAGGCGCGTTGCTGTAAACACGAAAGCGTAGAATTAACGTAATAATTCTAATGTATTTACTGAATTATAATCATTAAAATCATCAACACACGGTCTAAGATCATTTGAATGAAATGAAAATATTTTTTTTCTCATCGGCAACACAGAATTTCCGAAAATGTGACCACTTAACATCAGGTATGGTGTGTTCGGTTTTATGTCATACCTTTGCATAAAAACCTTATAATGTTGAAAATGTTTCATAGAAAAAAAAAATGAGTCGCTAAGTATTAAGCTCTCTATTTTTTGAACTATGAGAAAGGTTTCTTTGTTTCCAAAGAATTGTTGAGTTACAAAGAATATTTGTGCAACCGAGATGCATTCTTATCTTTGTACCAAATAACAATGTTTTACACAATTTAATAAATATGAAGCAGAGAAAGTAGAAACTGAAAAGCAGCTCTGTACTAAGGTGTTATTTACTAGAAGTGCTGTTCGTCCTCTTACAGTTTAATTGCAATGCAAACTATTACTAATGAGAGTTGGTGCTTTACAGAGAGAGCATAAATTAATTTTAAAGTTCTGATCGAACTTTTTTATTTTTTATTAGACCGCATTCAAACTAGTGGCAAAACACATTAAATGAAATGTCTTGGAGAAAACGATTTTTTTACAACGGTTAATTTTGCTACGATATTTGTGATTATTCTAACGCATTTCATTGATTTATTCCTTTATATATACGTCTCCCGAACACTGAAAAAAATGCAGTCCTACTATTAACTTGTTTCTTAGTAATATTACCGAAGAATAAAGACAACAGTTAATATATAGACTACTTCATATTTTAGCTATAACGGCGCAACAGTAGTTGTCTATTGTTATTAGTGTATCAACTTTTGCTAAAGTAACCCCAATAAATTTACCAAAGAGCCGTTATTCTGAGATGGGAAAGTTCTTTTATGTTCCCCTAAGATGGATCCAGTAAAAAGTCAAATAAAAAAGTTTGTTTTGTATGTAAATTGCACGGAGCAAGATGAATAGATCTCCGTGCTTGCAGTATAGATTCTACCTTTGCCAAGTTTCAGGAGGAACGGAAAATAAATAGCTGAAGAAAATGTGAAGCTAAAAGAAATCCCGGATCCATCGAGGGTATTGCTTTCCGAACGGGCAAGATGTTGGCTTAGAACGCTTTGTTTTAGAAATGGCAGATAATGCTAATAATGACAAGAGAGTTTAAATCTAGAGAGCTAAATTGTAAAACATTACCTGTGAGGCATGTTTAAGGGAGTTTTGATTAATTATGTTACTGAATAAAGTGGCACAAATACTGTAACCTTATGAGTAACTACAGTTTCATACCGTTTGGCGTCGAAATGCTCGGGTCTTGACGCCCGAGTGCACGTCTCGTTTTTAAGAAAATTTATCGCTGATTGGTCGACACTTCACGTGGCCAGAGGGTTGGATCGTTCTTTGGCTAAAGAATTTGCATTGCCATTCAACGTGGCAACGCTGCCAGTCTTCTGGTCATTTATTATTTATAGCCACAAAGAATAAATGTAAAAAAAAGCTACCTGCTTTTGGACCACAAAAAAAAACAGACTGTTATTTTAAATAACTTTCGGATCCATCCCTTAAGCCAAATATTTCACAGTCACCACCACATTAAAACAACTTATTCATATAAAATACACCCTCAACACTAAACTTGGTAATATAACTTGTACTTGATATTATTTATTCGCGTCACCTTGACTCGTTTCATAATGGAAGCAGTCGCTGGTGTCACTTACGAACTTGAAGTAACCTCGTTATAACAATGGAGGGAAGTAATGGGCTCTTCTTCTCTCAAAAAAGGGCAATTTCGACACAGAAAAATATTTTGTTACAGCAATTTTTTGATGGGTGTATTGTAAAGTTTTTTTTTTCTTTGGTGATTAATTTTGTTGTATGTGGTTAGGTACAATCACGAGCGTATATATGTATAGGTACACGCAAATATCAAAGCTTTTTACCCATATCCTAAAGTTTTCAAATACTTAAAATATATTTTATAGATACCTACTTGTACTCGTATAGTGTACTTACCTAAGACGACCAATTAACCAATTGGAACCACTTATTACAACTTTCTAAGTTACTTTTCATTCTATTTTTGAAATTAATAATTAATGTAAGTAGTTGTTCCGGGTCTGGCTGTTTGTATATGTGTATTTAAATGTTTGTAAGCGCACCCACAATACAGGAGTAATTCCTAGTGTGGGGCAACGTTTTTAAAAAAAAGAAAAATGTAGGCGTAAATAACAGCGAATAAAAAAAATATCCTGACCTAACTAAAACTATTCACAAACATGACAAATTAAAATATGTGAAATGAAATGAAATGAAATGAAATGCACCGATCCCAGCGTGGCTTGACCAGACTCGATAAATCGAATGAACCCCAAGATTTGCACTAGCCCCTGGAGCCTCATGCTTCATGGTGTTACAGAGGCCATTGCATATCAAGAAGTAGACCGGGGGGCGCGGTAATGGTCAGGTAGACGTGCCCATAGGATAGGAAAGTATTGCGAGCCTACCGGATATGCATCCTTGAGTAAGCATTGGACTAGTGGAGAGACGGGTATAGCGTTAAAATTCATCCGCATTGCTGTCGACTGGAAATATTTCCAAAAGACTGTTTTTTTTTTTTTTGAGGGTGGGAAATCATCAAATGACTTCTGCCGCTTTGGGTGGAGCAGGAGGGTGTGTCAGACTTTTACTGACTAAAACCCACCCATGTTCCTTCAGCTGCCCGTGTGCCAGGGGCCACGGTATCTCTTTCGAACAACCCGCACCCCTGGCCGCTACGTCGTCGGCTTGGAGGCAAAAGCCCTGACGAGCGGCCCCACCATGGGGTTCCTCTTCGCTTCACCGTGGGAGGGTGACCACGGTTACTGAGCCCCCCCGCAACGACAATGCGGGAACCCTAGTGGGGGGGTCCAAGAGACTGGTGGCATTACCAATTTGTATGGCAATGCTTAAGGTAAAAACTAGTTTTGAACATAGTTTTTTCGAACCTATTCTATTAGGTATTGCTAGTCTCCGTTGAGATTGGCCGCCATGGCCGAAATACGGGTAATACCCGTAATATGTTCATTTATGTATATTTTTTTTATTTTTTTTTATTTGTATATTATGAAAATAGCCTTATTCTAACACTTCAATCGTTATTTCACGAGATAATCGCTTTTGAATTTTTGCAAACACAATCTTTACACAATTTTTACAATTACATATCTACATGCCTAGGTATTTCTGATCGTGGCGGTGTACCTATCCACATCAAAATTCAAAATCGCAGTATTGTGTTAAAACCCTTTGCCTTTGGTGCGACTAGAGCTGCAGAAGGAAGCTAGGAAAAATCGACCAACAAGGTCGGTCTTTTTGCAATCCCTGCTCGGCGCAGAACCTTTGCAATAGCTAGAATTTTGCCGAAAGTTCTGGATTAGCAAATATACATCTTCGTGAAAATTCTCTTATCACCGTTTTGTTATTCCCACTGGAAACTCAATTCTCTATATAAATAAATAAGTTCCTATCAACCCTACCCTAATATTGACTATTAGATTAAATAAACAGAACAGTTCAAGACATGGGTCTTCCCAAAGGGGAATTGATAGACTTCGTTGGCCTTGTGACAGATTGCCTCTTTTATACACTTATATACTACGTTTCTACGCCTTTTGGGATGAATAGAACAAAATTATGAACTAAGACCGAAATTGAATTGGAATGAGACATAAAATATTAATGATAAATAACTGAAGAGTGACAAAGTTCTGACTTAAGGAAAGCTGATTCAAAATTTACTTCCGAAATTCGTAGAATGTAGTAATTCCCATATTTAGGGAATGACACCGAAAGGAATCGTGTTTCATAGACGAGTGATCTCTGTTATATTCGACATTACCGTTGTTACCGTCATCGCACTGTGGTAAAAGGTAAGTATCACATAAAACGGTGCGGCATCAAATCAAATCTTGGCAAATAGGTACACCGAACAGTTGACCACTGCGGTCGTAACTCAGTACCGTAGTAAACCACTGACCGATGGCCGTTGCGGTAGACGTGCTCTTGAGACGGTATCGACGGAAATACGAATCGACAAACGTAGGCGGGCTAAGTGGGGCGACGATCTTTGCAGGTAGATTAGGTAAGGCAGTGACTGAAGATCGAGGAGTCCTTCCCCGTAGTCAAACTATTTTGTCCAACTGATTTGACTACAAGGAATAATTTTCCCAGTGGTCAAACTTTATTGATATTGCAACTTTTTAGCACGCTGTATATGCGTGCAGTTTAATGTACAGTCAAAGATAAAATTAATGTCAAATGTCAAGCGTCGCGTCATTCACAATAAAATTGTTATCTTTTGTTCAATTTCAAATTATTCATAATCAAAAATGGATATGAAATATGTGAAACGTAAACGTGGTATAGTTTTACTCCACGATGGGCGGCAGTATTACAGATGGCGTACCTACAAAAATGGGAACGTTTTTTGGGCATGCAGTCATCTGAGAAAAGATAAGTGTCGAGAGTCTATCACTGTGAAGGTAGTGTACAAAATTATTGGCTCCGTTTTTTCATGAACTTACCATAAGGCTCGGCGCAAACGAGTCATATATTACTGCCGCTGTTGCAAATGTGGCAGTGGCGTGCGACAGCTACTGGTGTTCGGAAGCCTAGTTTGAGGGAGGATTTTTCCTAAGTGTTCTATTGGTAGAAGTAGAACAAACAATAGAACAGATGGTAACGACTCAGGAGAGGGCCCTCTCTCTCCCTCCCTAGGGGCGCGACGGTGGTGGCGAGTCGCGGACGCTGCTGTAGCGTGTGGCCACCATCGGCCACACGTGTACGGCGAGTCTACAAACAAAATCGTGTGAGCTGCTTGTTGCTGGCCATCGGTGGCTGTGTACGGTGGCTCATTTGCGCAGTTTATTTTTTCTAGAGGCGTTTTTTTTTATTTGTATTTTTTTTTTATTGTTTTTTATTTTAATCTTTTTAATTTATAGAGGGTTTGATCATATTATTTTTTCTTTTATTTAGAATGACAACATAGTAAAAAGGACTGAACACATCTGTATTGCTGATTATAGGAAAAATGAGATCGATATTGTGATTGATGAGTTAAGACAAGATGTGGTTAACAATGATGTCCCTATTCCAACAGCGTATAAAGAAAAGAAGAAGTTTACCAAAAATTTACCATCCTTTGGCAGTGTGAAATCGGTTTTATACAATAATCGTAAAAAAACATGCTTCATTGATTCTAAAGAGGCAACAGTTCCCGATAGTTTGTATTCATTTCTCTTGGCTGATTATGTTACCGAAACAAGACGAATTATGATTTTTTGTTCAGAAAAAAATAAGACAAGAATGGTTCAATTGAAAGAATTTTTTGGGGATGGCACTTTCTACAGTTGCCCAAATGGATTTAAACAATTGTACAGCATCCATGCGGCTTTAGATACATCATCAACCACAACGCACGTGATTCCAGTTGCTTATGCACTAATGACGGATAAAACGGAAGAATCATATGAAATTTTATTCTCTATGTTACATTCTCAAATATTCGGGTATTTGAGAATGTAACATAGAGAATAAAATTTTACCAAAAGGTTACCAAAAAAATTTCACTCTGATTTTGAAATTGCTGCCAGCAATGCTATTTCATCGATTTTCACAGATGTCCAGTTAGTAAAATGTTTCTATCATTTAACAAATTCACAATGGAAAAAGGCCAATAAAATGAAAATACAAAGCAAAGATGGAAAAAGAGTGGTCGGATTATGTGCTGCACTTGCTTTGCTACCTGAAAAAAAAATTGATGAAGGTTGGGATTATATACAATCTGATTGTCCTAAAACACCAAAAATTTAAAAATACCTTCAATATTTCGAGAACACATGGCTAAAAAAGAAATCATTTAGAATACAATGGTCCGTATATGGACAAAGGCATCGAACTAATAATGTTGTAGAGAGCTGGAATGCTCAACTTAATAAATTTATGAAGAGACATAATCCAATAACAGTTTCTCGTTTGCTCAAAACATTATTAGACAAAGAAAGCAATTCCTCCGAAGAACCGTCTCCTCGTCGGAGTGAATTAATATATAGAGACGAATTCATTCAAAAATGCCAAATGGAGTTAATACACGATGAAATAGATATCGGCTATTTTTTAAATAAATTGAGATAGATTTTTTTTTAATGATATAAGAACGGCAACAAGATTATTTAGTTCGGTGCCGTACCCCATACACGCCCCATTCCACGATGAAAGTTTTAGTTATGAGCAAGGTTTTCTCTACATTTTTAGGTTATTGGTATTGAAACTGTAAACTTCCCAACATTTTTTGGGAAGAAGTGGCCGAGAAGTAAAAAATCCCAATACGCGTTTCTCTTTTTTTCTTTGTTTTTTTTTTTTGCGAGAGGAGTGGCGATAGAAGCGCAACGGTGCCTCCGTTGTTTTTCCACTAAGATTTTACCATTGAGTTTGGCCTTTTTCCATTGAGGATTTGTGAAATGATAGAAGCCGATGATAGAAACCAAATTGGAATTAATATAATTTGCAGCTGCAGTTCTTTACAAAATCCAAATGAACTTTCTTAATGGACCATTCTAGTAACTGCGATTTAATAATTTGAAACATTATTATTATAACTTCGAAAAAATTATATTACGGTTTTAATTTTTGTCATAACTGTACACTACAGCAGTCAAACTTTATATACAGGTAGGATCATTGCAGTAGTTTGACCACAGGGAAAGATCCATCGTCAAATTTCCTTGTGGTCAAATCAGTTGGACAAAATAGTTTGACTACGAGGAAGGACCGAGATCGAGTTAAATGGTAATTGCGGTCACCTATTGTCAAGCAAGAGACTAGTATAGGGTGATGACCATCTGACCTATCGATCCGAAATTACCCGCTTGTACACTTTTACCAGACTTATCCATCAAAGTGCAAAGGTAAGGAAATATGATTGACATTAACGCAGTTACTAATCAAAAATAAGGATATTAGGAACGATATTTAGCTTCACGGCTGGATGAGATGAGTTTTCTTAAAGGCTCTTCGAAAAGTAATTGAATAAGCCAAAGTAGGTTCTTCGTAAGCTTAAGACGTCTGTTTTCTAAAAGCATTTCGAGGAAAAATATAAAAGTTTGATAAAATTATTTATGACAGGTCTTAATGTGTTTTATATTTCGGACATGACTTTCACGGAAAATATAATTTTCCTATTCACTGATATTAGAGTCGAGAATTCAAGTCAACAAAAAAATTACATATTGAGGGAATTCATAATAAGGTCAGAATTATTTCAGCGAGAAATATAACCCAAAGTACAACATTTAGGGCCTTAATGACGTCATAAACGTATGTAAATCATGAAATACTGCCGCGAAAACACACACAGATATTTTCACCAGAAATGTTGCAATACATTTATCTTACTAGAGAAATATTACACAAAAATGAACTAGAATAAATTACAACCATTTCGTATTACTTCCCTTCGCAACCAATCTAGTTGCGTAAAGAATCCTGGGGTGTATAAAAAGAGGTTCCTTTTAAAACAAGGCGTCGCATCACAGAGAGGCAAAACGTTCGCAATTACGTGGACAAATGATCTGAGATGAGCAAAACTCGCTTATAAAATACTGCTGAAAAATACAGCCCACGGTTCTGCTCGGGTTCCTAGCGAGCGTCGTTTTTCACTTTTATGTAACTAGTTAATTTAGCCTCTTTACTTTGCCCGTGTTTCTAGGGTTCAGTACCCAAAGTGTGTTGACGGAAACCTATGACGCCTTTCTAGGGTTCAGCACCCAAAGTGTGTTGATGGAAACCTATAACTAGGCTTAAGTCTTTTGTCTGTATTTAATAGGCTGTATCTTTTTAACTGGATAATAGACAAACCTCTGTAAGAAGCACGAAAACTATTGTGTCCTGGAAACAACACGTAAGTGTAAAAGTATGTAGCTAATTAAACAAATTCGTTTATGTTATGTTCACCACATACTGCGAAAGACCGCGTCATAGAGTAGAAGGTTGACAGAGAAATAGTTCGAAGTAATGCGACATCTACCTAACCGCATTGGTCTCGCGTGGAGGATTACGGCCCACTCCCTTTCACCGAAAGCAGGCCTGTGTCCCAGCAGTGCTAAAGCCTTTATATCACGAGACAAAAAAAGAAAAGATGATATGAAATGAAAAGAGGGTATTTTTGTAAGTAGATCTTCTCAGTCACCTTTACACGTCAATGTGTTGGTCAATATTTAAAAACTAGATGGCGCCGGCATTTTCTAGCTAAACCATAGTAGTTTTTGCGTTACGGAACCTTCAGGGAATTTCGCACTCGTTCCGTTTTTATCTCCTTTCGTGCAAATATGACTGTGCTACACGTCCAAGCAGATAAATGAGGCTAAATTGTGTTGCACACTCCGTGTTACTCTAAAATCAACTTGACATTTATGTTGGTGATTGGATGTGAAGTCACAGTTAGTGCACGGTCTGGAATCAAGTCTGGCTTAATTTGAAGGCTAAAAAGTTTATATAATTATTTCTTCCATTCGTATTCCAAAATTCTGAAAGTCTAGGCAGTTTCTTGTATTTTTTTCAGCCGCATCTGATGGAACATTTCATTATAAAACATCTATGTATCAATTACAATTACAATCAAAAGTCATTTATTCAAACTAGGCTGAGAGTCAGCACTTTTTGAGCGTCAAAGTTACATAAGACAGTCCCCCAAAACACCCGCCCTTCACCACTTTCTAGTGCTTTAGCTGGAAAGAAGAAGTGGCGCAACAAACTCCCCAGCAGCACAGCTGTCTGTTTAGTTAGAAGAACTTGATTCTATACAATAATAGGTAAGTAATTAACATTACTAAACACAAAACATAAAATTAAATTAATTGCCATATGTCAGCTAGCACACGCCAATTAACAAAACATAGTAATTAAACTCAAGCAAAAACAAGTAAACAATAAAAACACAACACCCCCATATAAACAGAACTCAATACCCCCATTAAAGTGTTACCAATTACCCGCACTGGGCCCTCGTGATAGATTACAGCCCACTCCCACTTGAAGAGGAGAGTGAGGTAGAAGAAAATGGTGTGAATATTATGAATTTCTTCCATTGCATATATCAATCCTTTTTTCCTGTGGGCAAACCCACATAGATATCCTCCATCTGAGGAGAACGGGAGGTTACGTCAGACTAAAACCGACTAAAACCCAACGGTTCCAACCACTTAAATGTGTCGGGGACCCGGGAGTTACTTGTACATTCCCACGTACGGAGCGACTGCCATCACCTTGCCATGCGTAGTTGGGCCCATCACCATGTGCGGCCGATTCCACGACCATGCGGTCCTCCCAACACAGCGCGCAAGGAACACTAAAAAAAAATATTCAATTACATTTCTGAACAAAATAAAGACCATTTCTGTTACATAGGAGCATCTATTGCAAAGATTGTATCAAAGTGTTGTTAAAACTTTCGGGATAACAAGGATAGTTTGGTGTACAAGACTCGGGATTTTGTACTTAATAGAAAACTGAAACCAAGTGATACAAAGTTAGATATCGAATGAATAGTGTTACTTTAATTTCAAAGCGAAAAGAAATATAGTTTTATTATCTTGCGAAAATTATTTTGGTCTGCGTCAAACAATAATGGTGTTGGACTATTCTTTCATTACCAACTACTAACATAATTCACTGTTCTTTCTTTGTCTGCTTCGATAAAAAAAAATCGGAATAACTAATAATATTATACAGGGTGTAACAGAAACCCTATTGCTATCCTTAAACACTAAAGATAACAGCTGGTATAGAATTACTATACATAGTTTCAGCTCAAAATAAAATATTCTAAGAATTGATACCAAATTTTCAGTTTCAAATGTTTCTTAAATTCAAATCATAACAAACGTGTCACCGCACTACGTAGGTCAATAACGTTTCACGTTACTTGCCAATATCACGATAAATCTCTTTCGAGCGATGTGTTTATTTCAATTTTTTCTGGTATCAGTGTTTTAAAAAGTCTCATAGCTTCCGAACATGTAGAGATAGGATTAAAAAACCCTTCCAATATCGTTTGATATAATCCAAAAAAGCCGTGCCATTGGTATGTATATACCCTTTCCGTTACACGTTGTATACTATTTCCTACTGTAATCCTTAACATTATCGTATAAAATAAAGTCGCTTTACATATATTTAAGCGTAGATCTTTTAAACTGCGCAACGGATTTTAATGCTGTTTTCATCAATAGACAGAGTGATTCAAGAGGAAGATTTATACGTACAATACACCGACGTCCACGCGGTGAAGCCGCTGGCAAAACCTAGTATACTATATATTCATATTATAAATGTGAAAGTTTGTATGTTTGTTACTCAATCACGCAAAAACGGCTGAACGAATTTGGATGAAATTTGACACACACATAGGTTATCATCATCATTTCAGCCAGAAGATGTCCACTTCTGGACATAGGTCTCCCCCAATTTAGGGGGGCTTGCCATAGTCGCCACGCTTGGCAGGCGGGTTGGCGATCGCAGTATGGTGGTAAAATGCATAGAGAACGCTGCTGCCCCTTCTCTAGTAAGTCCCTTAGTCGCCTTCTACGACACCCACGGGAAGAAATGGGATGGTGCTATTCTTTACGTTCCGGCAATACACGGAACCTGGAGTAACACATAGGATACTTTTTATTCCGATAGTACGTTCCCGTGGGATAATTTTCGACCTCCACGCGAGCGAAGGCGCTGGAAAAACCTAATAGAGGTTCATGTATATTTCCGCTTTCATTTCTTTTTATTACCCATCGCATTCATTTCATCATTCCAGCCTGAGCAGACAGTGAGCCAAATTAAACTAATTAAATAAATTACATCCTACTTGTTGTTTTATTAATTTATTTTCCCGACCTAAGCCCGCCATGACGGTAGCGGTCACGCATTCGCCTTCACAGCAACACAGCAAAATGCCCGAAGCGAGGCGCTGTAAAAACAAAAATAAAAACTTTTAATTTGATAATGAAACTCAACACTGAACGAAACGAGCTTTGTGTAGGTCTTTCAAAGGTCACGGTGACATAATATTAAGCCTGGTCACCCCGAGGTGTATATAGGATACACCCACACTTCGACAGTTAATTTTTAATAAACGTCGTTTTAGTGTTTTCTATAAACGGATTTTTTTTCGTTTTTTCTGGCTGTTTTCTGTTTTTCTTCAATTTATATAAAAATAAATCTGTAATGGAAAACCGCAATGACAATTTTCCGGACATCGGAAACGAACCCAAGAGAAGAAAATAAAAATGAAAACATTTTATTTATGACGCGCACAGGCGATACAAATAGCAAGAAAGCAGCATTTAAAACTAATAAAATTAACATTGAAAACAATCCCTACGAAAAACTAAACAACCAAAAAAGACCCGTGTGAGGCTAAAAAGGCTATAGGCCTATTACTACAACGCTGGTATTCTGATAGGACCCACTGTGACGCCACGGACACTTCTTAAATTAATAAGAATAAAAAGAGTAATAAAATATAGTTAGAAAAAAATAAAACATAATTAAGTCCAATGATTATAACGATTGACTCACGCCCGACGCTCCAAATTCGTACTATATTACCTATAGCTACTTTACCTTTACTCCGCACATTCCACTTTTCACAACACCAATAATAATTACTCGCGTAGTAACCTCATCTGCTCGACGTCCGTAGGTCACTGCAGGGATCCAGCAGAATATCAGCGTCAGGTACATTTGCCTGACACATGCTGAGCTGGACTCCCATTTGGTGCAACTTTTAGACGCACAGCTCACTTTTGCACTCCACCGCACGTTATTTAATTTGAATGTTAACTTGTGTCATAGCCTAAAGTGTCATCACTACACTTATGTCATCCTATTTTCATGTAATTAGTTTTAATCTCATCGTGCTTTGTTTGTTGTGTCTTTTTTTATGCACCAAATAAACGATTTATCTATCTATCTATAGCGGTATACGCCAACAAGGCAGACTAAAAGACTACAGTATGTTTGGTACCCACACGGATTTATGTGACTATATTCTGTCGGTACTGCCCAGTAATTGGGTTATGGAAGTCAAATAGCAGTCTCTCCACGTAAAATATTGTTATTCCGCTGGTGCTAGTGGACTGGGAACTAACCGCAATCGAGTTGGGAACAGCCTAGGCCCTTGATTGATTTATATTCTAAGGCAGCAACTCTTTTTTAAATATTTTTGTCTTCAAATTCCATCGTACAGGTTTATTATTTATGTTCTGGAACAATAAAGGTCAGCCAAAGGAAATAATTTAAGATAGTTTAAAATTTAACAAGGAAACAATTAATTTAAAAAAACAGGCCAATTGCGTGTCAGAGCACGCACGATGAAGGGTTCCGTAGTTGGGGTGAGTTTATCCCAAGAATAAACTTAACAATTTTGTTGTAAAACATGTTCTCCCATACATCGATTTATACGTCACAGTTAATTCTGCAATTGCAAATATAAGTTCACAACCACAAAAAAAATGTGATTAAACTACAAACTAACGTGTTGTGCGTGATATTATTAGGGTCCAGGTAAATGATATGCGAATTTACTTTATACTGAATTTGATAAATATTTAATAAAGGTTCACAATAACTCGGTTATAATTAATACAGTAAATTAAGACGTGGCAGGGCGATGGTATGTGAGCGATGGTACGTGAACCCGGCGCTGGCGCTCCTGTACAATATCAAAAATGCAATTCAGTAATCGCATCGCTAGGGTCGCTACAAACGATTTCTGGAGATTTTCCTTTCTTGTAATGTTTTTCGGAGTTTTCCTTTCTTGTTAACGTTATCCTGTAGGTTTTGATTTACTTGCGTGTGAGCAAAATAATTATGTTATTATGTTATTTCTCAGTAGCAGCCCGGAATCTGGATTTATGCCATTACATGGCACTTAAACATAACTGGTGAAATATGGATGTCCTATAGGTAGGTACACCTCTGCCCACCCCGCGGAGAAACAAGGTGTGATGTTATGTTATGTTGAGCAAAATAAACGACATGAATGACTATTTTTTTATTGCGTTGACTTAGCTTAGACTTAAGCTTGATTTTTTAGAGCTCCAAGGGAGCGCAGGTTATTTGATATTAAATTCTACATGATACCTTCAAGCCTTCCTGAGAAAAAGGGTATTGAACGACGAACAGACGGACGGACAATTAAATGATCCTATAACGGTTCCGTTTTTTAACGCGCTTTTATTAGCTTCACCTGTATGTTTGCAAGTTTGTTTGTTTGTTTGTTCCTTTGGACTTGATTTTGACCCACTTCAAACGGCCAGATTTAATTATTTAAACTTTGTAGACTTATCGAGGACCGATGACAATTAAATAATTATAAAAAATACATAGTTAGCAGAACCAAAAAATAGAAAATAAATAATAGATAAAAAAATCTAAAAAACACGCTTTCAAAACCAAACTAAAAAAGCAGAAAATTATTTAAAAAAAGCGTGGGTTGCCTGATATTAATTGATTATAAAAATACCTCAAAAAGTACCCCACGCTTTTTACTAGAATAAAATTATTTTATATTTTTTTAGTTTAGTTTTTAAAGCGTGTTTGATAGTTTTTAAATTATTATTTATTCTTTTTGCTGTACTGAACCTTAAAAATGGAGGAAAGTAGAAAAGAAAATCGTGTTTGTAACTTCTTTCAAACCTTATATATTATGTTTTGCAAGGATAAAAGTTCCAAACAGCAGTTAACCGACCGCTTCGAGGATTCACTGCAATAAATCATTCTCGGATGACAACTTTACCCATACGAAAAAAAAAGTCAAAAGATTTCTACATTTTCGGTACCTACTATAAATAAATGTGAAAGACATGTGTCGCAAATGGAATCCAAATGATCTCGGGGAAATATGGTAGAATGATGTAATATGGTGTGACTCGCTGATACCCGACGTTCTGAACCAAGCCTTATTTCCCGTCGTGGAGCGAAATGAACTGAGAAGGTTCTTACTACACCTGTGCGAACCGTTTGAGGGTCTTATGACAGCATTTGCTTACGCAAGCGAATGTTTTGTACAAGTTCAGCTTAAAGACGATGAAGCAAGGTTCCCCGCGAAATTCAAATATTCTTACGTGTCATATTTCCAAATATTAATACGATTTGTGGTGATTTTAAATCATATTTATAAAATTTAAAGAACCTATCCAATTTATCTCAAATTATTTTGTGTATATGTAATGACATTTAAAAAGTGACAGTTATCGAAAAAGTACTGGTTTTTTAACGGAATGGAATGAAAATTATCACCTTTTTTTTAAATTAGTTCTCTCCGAGGTTCGAAATTGGAAGGTTGTTTCAAGAAGTCTATATTGTTATTAAGTTGAATACCTAAATACCTAATCAAATAGTTTGATATGTATTGCTCTATACCAGTATTGTATGAGGGTAAGAGTTTAAATGCATAAATATTTCTACTGAAAAACGTGTTTTCTTTTAATATGTTTTTTGCAAATTTTGCAGTGTCACCCGTATGGTGATTAAAATATGATTCGAGACCGTAATAAATATGGCTTTACATTATTATAGTCATTAAAATCATCAGTACAACCCTCTTAGTTCATTTAATCCCATTGAATTACTTTTACATGAAATTCGCATTCAATTGTAATTAATTTAATTCTGCATATTACATACGTCAACGTAGTATATGTCACCGTAAAATTGTAATACCATTACATTATAATCTATCTCGCGAGATTGTAAACTGTCGATAAATTGTGAACTGCACCGTATTGCTTACCGACCGAATAAGTTTAGTTAGGTTACAATTGCGACCAACCGACCGCGAGCCGAGCGAGCGAAGCGAGCGGTGCTGCAGCAGCGGCCGGCGAGCACTACTTCCAAGTTAGTGGCAGTTACTTGACTATTTAGTAATAGCGCAAGGTACTATCCGTCTTGATACCAGTTCACAATTTGACGGTTTCACTTCTATAGATTATAATCTACCGAAAAATAATGCGGTAAATTGTAAGCAGTATGTTACGGTTCACAATCTTTCAACAGTTTATAATCTCGCGAGATGATAGATTATGATGTAATGGTATTTACAATTTTACAGTGACATATACACGAACTGAAAAGCAATTTACAGAAACATATATTATGAATTTATCATAATTTGTCACTGATCAGTATACGATAAGTACAGCATCTCTTACAAATAACAGAACAGGTAGGTAATCCACCTATTTGTCTGGATTTCATTTATAAAAAATCAGTGATCGGAGTCATGCAGCCTACCTGTAATTATATTCACCTGAATCTGGATCAATCCGGATAAAGGTAATTTCAACGAAGTAATTAAGTAGCCCATTAATGAGCGTTGAAGTGTGAAAAATATCATTAAGTTTTACGAGCCATAAAATGCTGATACTTTATAGCAAAACCGTTAATAAAACTGAAAACGTTGGCAAATAAAACTTCGAAAATCCGAACATTGTATGTTTCACGAATGTTATTAATTACGAAAATAATCGGCTATTACTGCAAGTATTAAAAGTCAAAAATCAAAATCATGTAGGTACTTGTAAAATCAAATCAAGCTATCAATCTACCTAGCCTATTCCCAACTATGTTAGTGTTGGTTTCCTGTTTAACTGGGTGCAGCTGAATACCAGTATTGAACATGAAGGGAATGCCTATCTGACCTATTCAACCCAGTTACCAGGTAGCCCCTGTGCTACCTGGTAAGACTAGTTGGCGGACTTTTTGCCTTTTGATTACCTGTAACGAATGTCGAAGGCTTAAAGTCACCCAAAGGTCAATGGAATGGGCTGTGTTTGGAGTTTTCCTACATGATCGAATCAGGAATGAAGAGATACGCAAGAGAACCAAGGTAATCGACACAGCCCAAAGAATTGCCAAATTTAAGTGGCAGTGCGTAGGGCACATTGCTCGCAGAACAGATGGGTGAAGGGGGCGGAAAGTTCGGGAGTGGCGACCGCGCACCGGAAGACGTAAAGTTGGAAGGCCTCCCACAAGGTGGACCGATGACCTTGTGAGGGCAGAAGTTCGCTGAATGCGGAAATCACAGCACTGGTCGACGTGGTGGAGCTTGGAGGTGGCCTATGTCCAGCAGTAGACGTCCTTCGGTTGAAATGATGATAATGATGAACGACTGTCAAAGATCTACGAATGACAGCCATGAACGGTATTAATCAGGTAATACCTACCGAAGCCAGATAAAAAAGTAAAAAAATCCGAATCGTCTATTTCTAAAAACATAGCAACATTTTCCTTTGAAAAAAAAAAAACATTCCAGCAAGTTCTCTCTAGGAAAATCCATTTAACATTTTCAGTAGGTAAACAAGCAAAATGTTCAATACCAACAGTTTTATAGACTTTCCAATAAACTAGTCTATTTTGGAAATGGATACAAACAGAAACGGCAGTGGAAAACTATCAATGGGTAGGAAAACGAATGGTGCATTAGAGGAATTGAATGTGGTGGCTCGGTGTCCGCTTTCATAGCGAGTCAATTAAATGATTGGCAAGCTAACGTTCGAGAGTTCGAGGCACAGCGTACCTTGTACTGAATCATTGTGCGCTAATATACTTACGAAAATAACGTTGAAGTCTACGTTCACGTCCATAAAATGTATGGAAATACGTGCACGTTATAGTGTTATCGTGGACGGCTACGTGTAATTTTGGTACCTACTACGCCTGTCCCAAATATTCCACCTACCTAGAATATATTAGAAAAGTTGAGTTTGAGTATACGTTGGAGTAGGTCTATAAAGGTGAAATTAGCTGAATAGTGATATCGAAACCTAATGAAGTAAAAATTTTTTTAAATCTACTTGCAACTTCGTTCAAAACTTTAAATGACACATACATGTTCATTAAGGCAAACAAACGGCTGACGAATGAAGTTTTTGTTTTTGGAAATTAAAAAAAAAAAATTGTTCCACGAAAAATGACAAAAACAGCTGATCGATTTGATTCTGACGACCTTTGCCCATCGATTGATGATTGGTTTTTTTTTAACTATAAGATAAACCGAAATCTAAGTACTCAAAAGAATCGAATTCGATGAAATCGGTATCATAAAATAATTTTCAGTGACCAAGTAGTAGCTGCTTTTTTTGAGGGTGGGAAATCATCAAATAACTTCTCCCGCTCTGGGTGGAGCAGGAGGGCGTGTCAGACTTTTACTGGCTAAAACCCACCCATGTTCCCTCAGTTGCCTGTGTGCCAGGAGCCGCGGTATCTACTTCGAACAACCCGCACCCCTAGCAGGCATCGGCCCTTGCGCACCCCAGCAGGTGTTGTTGAAATCTCTGACGACGAGCGTGGAACACAACGCGCCGTCGACCCGGGCATTTTTTTTTTGTTGTTTAACGTGGAGAAATGCCTACTGCGCTACCACGGGTAGATAGCGTAGTTATGTGGGACTGTAACCCACTAAAACTCCACGGTGCCCCGCCTCAAGCGGCACTGGTGCCGCTTGAGGCGGGAACACGGAAACGCGCAAGCCATTCGCGAACCCGCCGCGGCTTTCCTTCACCGGACCCTTCTCGGACGGGAATAACCCCTATCACCGGCGCACCAGAACACACGGCACGCCGTGATCACTCCAGTAACCAAAGGGCTCCAGACGACCCCGTGTCTGACACCCTTGAACCCCCTGCGACGGGTCAGCACTGTGGCCCCGCCACCTACCACTTTTCGGCCGCAGGGGATCGGGAGAGCAGCCAACGCTATGCCGCCACTCCTCCTCCCCTGCAGCCCCACCGTGTCCGCCATCAAACGGTGGCGGCCCCGTCCAGGCCACGGAAGGAAAGAGCGCTACTCAGAAGTACCGGCACTCCTACTCCGCCGCAGCCTGTAACCCTCAGCCGCGACGCCTCCCATTCGATATCGGGTTCCGCCTCAGTTGCGATGCACCTCACCGCTACCTACTCTTTGGCCGCTTCGTCGTCGGCTTGGAGGCAAAAGCTCAGACGAGCGGCCCCACCTTGGGGTTCCTCTTCGCTTCACCGTGGGAGGGTGACCACGGCTACTGAGCCCCCCCGCAACACCAATGCTGGAACCCACTGGGGGGAAGTAGTAGCTGTTTACGGAGTAAACAGCCACGGGTAGCTTAGTTATTTGAAACTTTGACATCACAAAAACCGGCCGAAATTCGTAGATTTTTGTCAGACGTTACGGGTAAACAGTAGCTCAAAAGTTTGACAATCATCTTACGAAGGGGCATCGTTTTACTCAGTAATTGGATTGTGGAGGTCTTCTCCATATAAAATACTAGCATTCAGCTGCATCCGATAAGACCGAAAATCGCGGCGACCCCGAAAGAGTGACAAACGATAGGCATATTAATAACTACCCCATAATCAATCAATAATTATATTGGAAGCTGTTCAGTATACACTCAATAACTCAAATGTAGGTATGGTCTATGTACGCACGGCTACACATCAAGCTGTTCATTTCCAGCGTATTTCATAGCTGATCTCGCATTGTATAGGATTTCCGTGCAGTGCGAGATAAGCGTAAACTGGAAATGTATAGCTTGATGTGTAACCGTGTGTACAGACTTTAATTAGGTTAATGTTTAGGATATTTTCCAGGTGAAACTAGAAACATTTTCCAGTCCTAACATTTTGTGTCGGTTTTTTTCCCTTATTTGGCTTTAGCGTGAAAGCACGTGATGTGATTAGGTATCTCATGGATTAATGTTGTCTTGAAATTCTGCAGTTGTATTCACATTTATGTAGATTAGCTTTTTTCGGAATTTCTAAAATAATAATACGGTAATATAAACGCGAAAATAAGTGCGTGTGTCTGTCTTACTCTTTCACACCTAAGCCACGGAACCGATCGTTATGTATAGCCTGGTACATGGAAAAGGACACGCTCCTTTTCGTCCAAAATATTTGTGTTAAAAATTATGAAATAAAAAAATGCACGTGTCAGAATATGGGGGCTATTTAAATTTATAAGTGTATATATAAAACAAGTATCAAGCTTTGAATATCTGAATGGTTACTGCTTATTTACTGTATATGAAGGTTCTTATGGATATAGTTTGTAGGGAAAGGATTTCATGAAATAAAGCACAGAAAGACAAGACTAGACATCTATTTCAATTAGGCTTGTCAATATTTAACCAGAAAGCTCCAAAACTAGGTCTTCATGGAAAAGAAGGGCAAGAAACTCCATAGAAACAGTATTGAAGTATTTCATCAACACATCTCTTACATTGCTATGAATTATCATTATCCTACATACATTTAACTTCAACCCTTGGACCATTTTCCAAGATAACTCGGCATTATTACAACTAGCTAGGAATAGAACATGAATATTCCATTTATATGATTTAACATTAGTAATACTAACAATAATGTTACTTTTACAACAACATTGTTATAATAAGCAACAATTATGGTATAATATCAAATTACTTAACTTACATGACATCTGGTCGATCTATTCCACACAACAACGGCACTAGGACTAACCAATTGAACATCTACCGAGCAACTGACCCAATAACGTCATTACAATCCTTTTTATATCCTATCAATGTCAATTTACGTTAAACATCTCCCGCCATTTTGAAGAAGTTACAGATCGTCACACATTTTGGCTTAATAACTTCTAACACAGACAATAATAAACAAAGGTTCTGTAGTTAAACCGTTATAAAACATTTTATGGTAATTAAGGAATTTAGTAAGAACTGATTCGTTATTTAAGACAATTAAAAGTATCAATAAGAACTGACCGTATTGTGCCAGTTAATTGGATCAGCCTATTATATTAAATAACAATAGAAAACATAAACTATATTACAAGTATAATCTACGTAATCATTTATGGTAACAACATTTAAGTTATTTTCACAAGTTAAGACGGTTATTTTTGTAAACACGTGGTCAAATTAGGTACTTTTACATTTGTTAAAGGCTTCGTTAATGTGACAGATGAAATTATCTACCAAACAATATTACAATATCAAAATGAAGAATCTACCACACGCATACGAAGTCGAAGGCAACAGCTAGTATTATATTAGATTAAAGATCGTTCAGACGAGCGCAAAAGCTATTGAAAACATGACCACGGCACGATGACGCTGCACTCTGTACGTTCAGTTTTCGTATATAATAAGGCATCTGCGGTTACGTTGGTGCTTACGCTAATGGTCGTGTGAACAGGCTCTTAAGACCAGACAATATGTTTTAATTTTTTATTACTAAACTATTTATGTACACACTGTATCCTAACTAATATTACATTTGCGAAAGTAAGTTTGTTTGTTACCTTTTCACGCCTAAACCGATTTCGGTTCACCCCGTTTGTATATCATAATTTCAGGCGAAAAACGTCCACTGCTGGATATAGGCCTCCCCCAATGAACGTAACCCTGACCGCTGCCGTTTGTAGTGCCGTTAGTGTCGGCCGTTTTTTCTTAGTGCTTGTCATTTCACATGGGGCGGGGCATGCCACATTCGTGTGGTGATATAATCGCCACGCTTGGCGATCCCAGTATGATGGTAAAATGCACAGAGAACGCTACTGTTTGAAATTCTAAAAAAATTACTGCACACCAACTCATTTAGTTTAGAATCTAAAAACCAGCACAACTTGGGCCCTGCCTCTACAAACCACAGAAACATCTAAAGCTCAACGAATACTGGCTCATACTCAAACATTACAAGTATATGCTTTCACTCCACTGAAGTAATGTACGTTTTGAATAATAGCCAATTAGCCTAATAGAGTACCCCAGGCTGAATAATGTTTCACACGTGACGTCAGAGTGTAGCATTAGATATACATACATATTATGAGAGTTAGGTATATAGGTATGATAGTCAAATAGATCATGGATTGGTTTGAAACGTGAACGCAAACGCCCCATAAGTTATAGGATCGGTTTACTGATTCAATAGTAAAATGGATGGTTTAGTTTGTACCTACAATGTTGAAATAGTCTGACAACCAATCTTCTGATTGAATTCTATTTCTAAACCGTAGGCACATAGCGGGAAATTGCATCAAAGAGGCTTACTGTCTTCAGAAATAACTGCATTCGATTCTATCTCTTGTGTTCAACCTTGACAAACAGTGTGGCAGAGACATCGACGCGAATTCGAAAACCATGAATTCAGCACATGATTCTAAACCTTAGAAATATTACATTAGTTACCAAAACAAGTTCAGCTGTTTCATAGAAAAATACAATACCTACGCGGTCTAATACGGCGGAATAAAAGCAGTTAGAAAATATTAGTCTTAATGAAACAACAAAATAAATTTTAAAATTCAATTCAAAGATTTCTGTTTTTTAATCTATTTTTGAACACCATGAAATAGTAGCCGCCATGTTATTACGTCATACCGCTGTTTAAACTGACTAACTGAACAACTTTGTACTTTTATTATTTTCGTAACCAAAGTCATTTTTATTGCAATAATATCTTACATTCAGGAACAGCAACCCAAATAAGTAGAATATAATAACTAATTTTTTTTATTATAAACAATTGTCATACAAACTATCAGTGCAATTGTTTATACAACAAACTGACGTCATACCCAAAGAGCAATATGGCGTCCACTGCGTCCAGCGTTTTCGTCAAATTACACGCGAAATATGAAAATGTAAAATTTTAATGCATTTTTATGGCACTAATCGATTCAATAAAAATGTTGTTTTAGTAGTTCATTAGTATTTTAGAATCTAATTAAGACACTTTTCAAAAATGGATGTAATACCCTATTTCAATCATTCAATCAACTCAGCTCTATCACAGTCCACTGCTGGACACAGGCCTCTCCCAGGCTGCGCCACAACACTCTATCCTCCGCATTCCGCTCCAAAGAAACTCCGAGCATAGCCCGCTCCATAGCGCGCTGAACGACCTTAAACCTATTTCAATGAAGGTTTCAAAATCATGTGCTGAATCAATTGGTAACGAGTTTCACGCCGTTGTACCTGCTCCCCTGTATTTGCGCAATTTTATAAAATAACATATTGCAACAATTTGGAAGTAATACTTATGAAGATCAATTTATATATACCACACGCCGAAAATACCATCACCGATACAGCATCATCTGCCTAGCCTTTTCCCAACTATGTTGGTGTCGGCTTCCGGTGTAACCGGAATTTTAATCTGATCTCCACAACCCAGTTACTGGGTTACACGATACCTCTTGGTAAGACTGGTTGCCAGACTTTCGGGCTTATGACCCGTAACGACTGCCAAAAATCCACAAATGACAGACAGACAAGCCGTTGGTCTCGACCCAACGGCTTCACGTGCTTTCCAAGGCACGGAAGGGTCTTGGTATGTAAAGATGGTCACCAATCGATGGCCCAACCGCGGCAAGCGTAGCTTAACCTGATCCATTGTCCCGTTTGGCTAATATTACTTAGCCACAGGCCCCTCATTATAATCAATACAACAAAAATCAATGATAAAAATAGCTATGTAGCATTTGGAAGCTAGCCAGATAGCTGAACACTTGCGTAGCCTAATTCAGTTTGAATGACACTAACTTGAGCTGTACCAGACACTGATTTGAATTACAATAAGTTTGTTACCTTGTATACTGAGAAACTTCTAACTTCTAAGGGTGGAATGAGGGTGGAATCGAAATGAGTTGGACACAATTGATATTTGGACCTGTTTGTGGGTAGGTAACTGAGGCGGTGTTTTGTGAAAGCTAGCGTGATTATTAGGCAAACAATGCTTAAAGAAAGACGTGACATCGCCAAACGGTTAGTCGACGCTTCACGAGACCAGAGGGCTGGCCTATTCTTTGGCCAAAGAATCAGCATCGCCATACAGCGTGGTAATGCTGCCAGTCTTTTGGGCATTTTTCCCATTGACAGCGATGCACGACGAATTTTTTGATGCCCTGTGTTTCTTTTCTCTTTGGTTTTGGTATATGTATACACATGTGCATAAAAAGACTTGTGAATTTTTGCCGAGAAATCTACTAGATCTCTCAAAGCTGAAAGAGTCAGCTGAAAGTCTAGAAAGATCATTTGGACGAAAAGGATTATAAAGTTAGGTTTTCAACTTTACGGGGTGAACGGAAGGACTTTGATTAAACTAAACAAAATGAAAAAATAACGGACCGGTAGAACGCGAAACACAACGTTGCGATCTAAAACGGGGATCTTGAAAGTAGGCAAAAAGGCTGCCAGGTTGAAATGGGACTGGGCGGGTCATGTCAACCGCATGCATAGTGACCGCTGAGCAATAGTATTCACACGGTGGGTGCCTGAGGATGGACGGCACCGCAGAGGCCAGCCCGGAGAGGTGGCGAGACAATCTAAACGCGTATTGCAAGGGTTGGATTGAGGTGGCTTTATAAAAGGATACCTGAAAGGTTTTGGGGGAGGAATTTGCTGAGCAGTGGAACAGAGTACGCAAAATAAAAAAAATAAAAATAAAAACTTGAAATTAAAAGTAACTAAAGCTAATTAATATTTTGAGTGAGGAATTAATAAAAATACTTCATAATGGAAACAAAGTACAACACTAAATTATCGCTATTATATTACGTGTAATTGACACCTTCACAAAACAATTATTCAAATAAAAGAGAGTACCGTGAATTCTAAAGTGCTCATAAATTATTAATGTAATAATTCAATTGTTATCCTATATTCCGCTGTGGGTTCATTATTATTTCAGTGTTCAAGTTTAACACGAGGTGTTGAGTTTAATTAAAGCACCATTTCAATTATAATTTTCAGTTATTTTCAACCTTCATGATTTTTTATTTTTTTTATTTGACAACAACATTTTCAGAAATATAACACCACGCCAGTGCTCGCCGAAGGGGTTTGAAGAGTTATTAGTTCCTATACAGGATAAATTTTATCCCGTGCGCAAACTGTAACCATGAATACAGCATATCATTTTAGACCCCCCAGCGCAGAAATTTTACGTCGGTTTTACAAAAAAAATCAGCTGTTTCATAAAAAAATGCAATACCTACGCGGTCAAAATGCATGGAACAACTGATTTCTTTTTGTATTACCGACGAAAAATTTATGCGCTGGGGGGTCTAGAATATTATGCTGAGTTCATGGTTACAGTTTGCGTACTGGATAAAAACTTATCCTGTTTCTATATAGGCGTTACAGGTCGTCATAAGCCCAAAAGTCTGACCACCAGTCTTACTAAGGAGAATCGTCTTACTCAGTAACTGGGTTGTGGAGGTCAGCTAGGCGCTCGATGTAAATACTAGTATTCCGCTGCATCCGGTTAGACTGGAAACTGACACCAACATGTTGGAAAAACTTTAGGCAGATGATGATGACTACATACTGTACCTACAATCTACATTTCGCCAGTCGATTTTTAGGGTTCCGTACCTCAAGAGGGAAAACCGGAACCCTTATAGGATTACTTTGTTGTCCGTGCGTCTGTCCGTCCGTCCGCCCGTCTGTCTATCAAGACCTCTTAACGCGGGAACGCATAGTATCGAGTTAAAATTAATACGATATACGCTCGTAAGGACGTTATATATACAGCCTCTTGAAGCTGTGTCAAAATCAATTATCTAAGTTAACGTAAAAAGATACGGGCGTTTATGCCGCAAAAAACGCATATTTCGACACACTCAAGGGAATAAAAATTTATAGGGTACTTTCCGTTGATCTAAAACTATGAAATTTGGCAAGTAATATCGTCTATACTACTTACTAGTACAGGGAAAATCAGAAAACTATAATTTTATAATTAAATCATAAAATATCCCCCGCCATTCACAACATCAACAAAAAATTCAAATTTGTACGGAACTCTCGGTGGGCGAGTCCGACTCGCACTTGTCCGGTTGGGTCAATCCCATTGCCATAAACCTGGCACAAAACCAGACCCCAGGCTGCTACTGAGAATTTTTTTACTAAAAAAACTTTGCACGACATGAGGATAGAACCCAGGACCCCATTCTCAACAACCGCGCTTCCGACCACTAAACAAACGATATAGTTGATTCAGAGTGTAGTGGGTTTACTTACCGAGTGGTCCCATATATGGTCAAGTTTTGGTTAGTGGTTTTTGAGTTAGCTTCAATAATAGATTTCTTTTTTCCACTTAGTTTATGTTGATAATTTTAAAATAAATTCCTGTAAGTGTTATTTACTCAGCAAGTGAATTTACACGAATTTATACGGGGTAGGATCCACAACCAAAATGTGAAATGTAAAAAGTTTATATAAAGAAAAAACAAGAACCGACTACAAAATGAAAAACAACTTTCATGTCGGAAGTCGGTGACCAAAGATACCGACTTCCGAAACTAAACTTATTTTTCGCATTGTAGTGTCTTATTGGAAGTCGGTTGTTTTTATTTTAAATAAACTTTTTTTCAGCAAAATATTTACCAAAGCACGAACAGTACGTACGTGTACGCCATCTGAAGATAAATTAAATATAAAATGCCACTATACCGTACCTACTGTATTACATTTTACACAACATTCTCCATGACGATTATAATGATAAGGCCAAAAAAAGAACTCTCCGTGTCGGGAGAGGCGTCTGAAGGATTAGTCAAAAAGAGAGGCTGTTCCTATTGACTAAAGAGCCTTGATCCCGATTTAGGTATACACGAGCAAATGTCGGTGTAATGACCCCCCTGCGATGAAATATTTCGTCGGCCTTTAGAACAAAAAAAGCTGTTCCATAAATTTTGACCGCGCTTTTGTATGAAACAGCAGATTTTTCGAGTTTGATTTTTCGGTGTCCCTGAAAGTTGCCTAAAAGAAATAACTTATTCATTGTATTTTATATTTTCTAATAATTTTATGAAATAGTTTAATAAATATTTGGAGCACGTTCCGAGAGAATTCCCTTTGCAATATAAAATCTATTGCAAAGGGAATATCTCTAGGTATATAAAAAACTCTTTTTTCTTCAGACGACAACGAATGTTACAAAATAAATTTAAATTATCATCGGTGTAGAAATTGTAAAATATGAAACGAAGTGAAGATTTCGGTAACCATTTGCTTTCTAAAGAATTCTAGTTTAACAAATAATCAGGCTAGCCATAAAAGTAGGTAAACCTTTATGAAAACGTCAAATAAAACTCTTCAGTAAGTACCATTTACAAAATTGATATCGGCTTAGTTAAACCAACAATAAAACCCAGTTCTTGGAACATCACTGTCAAAGTAAACACTAGAATCGTTTTGTCCAATAAAGCTAATGTATCGAATAATGGACATTGCGTCCACTCGATTTAGCTCGCGATTTAATATCGAGGGCATCGGTTATGGTTTAATCGTTTGTTTTATCGATAAAATATCGATACTTCATTAACTGTTTCATAATTGGTTGGTAAATGATTGGCTGTTTCGATGGTCAGGTGGTTGCAATCGCGATGGCTAGGCGTGGTGTCCTTGGTTTGATGTCCAGTGTTAGTATAAGTATGTTAGTACTGATTTCTAATTGATAATAATCATTATGAGTCAAAGTACCTACTTCGACTCATTCATCACTCACTATTACTCGATATAATTTGCAATTTTCCTCACTTTCATGACTAACTAAAACGTTAAATTATCAAACGTTAATCTAAAATTAACGGATTTAAACGTAGGTATACATATTAAAACACGTTGCTTTTCCATAATAGACTGTCATTTATTTTCAGTTACTTGACACATTTTTGAATTTATTTTTTTATCTATATTCTAATATCCCCACTTAACAAAATAAATGTGAATTTCTAAACAAAATACATGTTTTTATTTAGCTTTAATTCCCAACATGTGCATGAACTTATAATGCTTGGTTGCCAAAAGACCTTTGGTTAACAAGTCAGCGGGCATTTCCTGAGTACTAATGTATTCAATATTAATTAATTTATTTTTAACTGCATCTCTAACATAATGATACCGAACATCAATATGTTTTGACCTAGCATGTGCCTGATGACTTGTTGCTAATTTTAAAGCACTTTGATTATCACATTTCAAATTAATCATACATTTTCTACCAGTTAGTTCATACATCAGATTTCTCAAGTAAACAGCCTCTCTAGATGCCTCTGAAAGAGCAACATATTCTGCCTCAGTGCTGGATAAGGAGACAGTTTTTTGTTTTTTACTTTGCCAGGAAATCACAGAACCACCCATTACAAAGCAAAACCCAGTATAAGACTTACGATCTAGACTATCGCTAGCCCAGTCTGCATCAACAAAACCAGTCAGCTCTACATTATCCTTATGATATGTTAAACAATAATGTTTGGTTTTTTGTAAATATTTTAATATTCGTTTAGCATAATTAAAATGAGTTTCATTATAACAGTTATTGAACTGGCTGAGGTAACTAAGAGAATATGACAGATCTGGTCTAGTTAACACTGCGAGATACATAAGGCTTCCAATAAGCTTTTGATATGGAATGTTTATTGCACAATTTTCAGCCTTTTCTGTGTTTAACTTACTTTCAATAGGAGTATCTATAGTTTTACAATTAGACATGTCAAACTTTAACAATAATTGCTCTATATATTCCTGCTGATCCACAGTTATAGTCTTACATTCTTTGTTTACATTAATCCGCATGCCTAAGTAACGTCTAACAGGACCTAAATCTTTCAATTTGAATTCAGAATTTAAAACATTTTTAATTTTTCAGTCTCAGAAGTACTATTCGAAAAAATTAAAAAATCGTCAACATAGACAGCTACTATAATCTTAACATTCTCATAAAAAAGCGTAAACAAGCATGGTTCAAATTTACTTAATTTAAAACCAAAGTTGAGCAAACAATCTTTCACTTTTTCATACCAGACCAAAGAAGACTGTTTTAGCCCATAAACAGCTCTTTTTAGTTTCAAGACTTTTCCAATTTGCTTATTTACAAAACCTTCTGGAATTGACATATAAATATTTTCTTTTAAATGTCCATTTAAAAAAGCTGTTGTCACATCTAGATGTTTAATGTCCATGTCCCACTGTACACTCAGAGCAAACAACATTCTCAGTGTAGAATGTTTTACGACAGGAGAAAAAGTATTTTCGTAATCAATACCACGTCGCTGCGTAAAACCCTTAGCCACGAGTCGGGCACGATACCTTACTTTATCACTCACATCTAGTTTCTTATTAAAAACCCACTTGTTTTGCACGATTGATCCGTCACTTGGTATATCGGCAATTTCCCATGCATCATTGTCCTCGAACGACTGAAGTTCCTCACGCATGGCCTGTTTCCACTGATCAGCTTCTGGTCCATTCAGTGCTTCATAGAAATCTATTTGTTCAACTTCTGGACAAGAATTGGTAGTACACATGTTACCAAAACCAAAACGATCTGGCGGTCTTCGTGTTCTCTTAACTTCTTCTAGTAATTCCGGTAATTGTTGAACCTCACTGAATGAGATCTCTGTCTCTGTATTTGTGGTGCTCGTATCATGATTACAGTCACTAGACGGATCAGTATATACAGATGTATTTGGATCCGAGTCCTGGAGAGATTCATTCATTGACAACTCCCCCACTGAATCTCTTCTATCATCATTTGTAGTCGGAGACTCATGCTCTTCTAGTCCAACATCATTCTGTATCCATTCTGCTGTGTCTTCTTTATTAATTTCTGATGACACTGACTTTTCTTCCATCACTATTATATCTCTCTTAATAGTTATAATATTTTTTATAGAATCATATACACGATATCCCTTCACTGTTTCTGAAAAACCCACAAGAATGTTCAGTTGAGCTTTCTTGTCCCATTTTAATCTTCTTTCTTTCGGTATATGAACCATTATAGGGCTACCAAACACACGAATATGACTTAAATCCGGTTTCTTTTGATACCACGCTTCATAGGGTGTTTTATTTCCTAAACTTGAAGTTACAGATCTATTCTTTAAGTATACCGCTGTATTTGCCGCTTCAGCCCAGAACTTCTTTCCTAGTTTTGCATCGAAAAGTAAGCATCGTGCTTTCTCTACAATAGTTCTGTTGGCCCGTTCACAAACACCGTTTTGCTCAGGTGTGTATGCAGTTGTCTTCTGGTGGATAATGCCTTCTTTGAGTAAGTAATTTTCCATCTCACCACTACAAAACTCACCACCATTGTCTGTGCGCAACGTTTTTATTTTCTTATTCTGCTGATTTTCAGCCATTGCTTTAAAATCCTTGAATATTTTGAAAACTTCATTCTTGTATTTGAGGAAGTATATGAAAGTCATACGACTGTGATCGTCAATAAACAAGACAAAGTATTGAGTACCACCTATGGACTTCGTTTCCATGGGACCACATACATCGGCGTGTATTATCTGTAGTGTTTCTGTACTTATTTGTCCAACATGATGAAATGGTAACCTCATTTGTTTACCTTCACAACAGGTCACACATTTAGTCATTGTTATATCACTATTATCTGGATAAGATAATCCATCCACAATGCCATTCTTCATTTTATTTAAATCATTGCTGTTAATATGTGCTAACCGCCTGTGCCAAAGCTCTGCACTTGCTACAGCAGGTGCTGCCAGCATACAATCTGCTACTTTAATACTTAACTTGTATACTCCATTTGTTGACAATGCTGTGGCCACCAACACATTCTTATTGTTGCGAATGTAGCATTGGTTTTCTTCAAAAACAACCTTGTTTCCGTTTTTGATTAGTTCGCTCACTGACAACAGGTTCGTTGTTAAGCTTGGTACGCATAGCACATTTTTAACCATGATATCGTAGTTAAAATTAGTCGAAATCTGTACGTCTCCGGAACACAAAACTGGCACTTTAATATTATTCGCGACGGTGATCTCTGATAAATACGGTGTAAAATTAGCGTTTTTTATCCACTCTTTGTTGGCCGTCATATGTGCACTTGCGCCACTATCTACGTACCATTCTTTTGTACTGTATTTTCCATTCAAAAATACCACATTAAAAGCATTTGATTGTTTGTTTTTCTGCAACAATGGACACTGGTTTCTATAGTGACCCGTCTGTTTACATTTGTAACAAGAAATGATCTTGTCACCGTCATGGTTGTCATTTTGTTTGTCGATGACATCGCGCCGTTCCCGCTATTTTTAAATTTCTGTTTTTTGACATTGTTTGCAGCGAATGCTGCGCCACTGGAATCCACGTCATTCTTTGAAACCTCCATATCAATCAACTTTGATTTTATTGCATCAGTGGTAATCTGCATTCCTGAGTGCTCGATGGCCATAATCATCGGTGAAAATTTTTCTGGCAAACCTGCTAATAATAATGATCCGACCCATTCTTCGGTGATTGTAAATCCTGTGCCTTTTAATCTCTGAGCTGTTTCGACCACTTGCGTGACGTATGAAGTCATAGAATCGCAATTTTCTTGCCGTAACGAGATTAAATGTCTTAGTAGGGATATTTTACGAGAAAAGCCTGAGTCATTGAACATGGTTCTCAGCTTTGTCCATAATTCCAAAGATGTTTTTGTTTCCTTTATATGCACGTATAATCCTGGATCGATGGTTAAAACTAGCTTCGCCTTGGTTTTTGCGTCATCTGATGTTTTTGCCTCGAAATTAGCCTCTGGCTCCGACTTTATGTAGTTCACGAGGTTGTCAAGCACCAACAGATTCTCGACAGCAAAACTCCACTCATCATAATTTTCGCGTCCTTTTAGTTTCGGAATGCTTTGAATATAGTTCACAGCCATATTTCCACGAAAAAGTCAACAATTTTCGACTGCTTTACACTAAACTGAGTAATAAAACCGAAAAATTATGGATTTTCGCCCATAACCTATTAAAACACGTTGCTTTTCCATAATAGACTGTCATTTATTTTCAGTTACTTGACACATTTTTGAATTTATTTTTTTATCTATATTCTAATAATACACATCTTATTTTTATTCTTCCTTTAATTTTAGGTTCAGCTTTTACCTATTTGCAATTTCAGACTTATATAGGTATAATATCTTCACTATAACCGTTTTGTAATTTAACATGGCTCAAAGAGCCTCCCAGATTTTTTGGTAGAAACCGTCCTACCTCAGACACCTTTCTTTATTTAAAACCTTCATCAACAATCCTTCTGTCTATTTTTGAAAACCGAATGAAAATCCATTTAGTAGCTTTTGAGTTTATCGCGAACGACTTTGTTTTATAATATTTAGTGATTATGCATTTTAATAAACAATGCCTGAAATTAATGATATTGCGTTAAATAAAGAATTATAATTATGACTGGCTACGTACATAAATACCCCTTTGACTATCTTTTCAACGAATAAGGAAGAAGAAAATGTTAAAATGGACATTGTGTGTACCGACGCGATAAATGTCGAGGTTGGTTACGGTTCAGTCGTTTATTTAATCGATAAAACACCGATACTTCATTAAGAGTTCCGTAATTGGTGACGTAATTGCGAGGTGAAGAAATTAACATACAAATAGTGCTTTTAAATCATGTGTGGTCAGCAGGGAACATTTAAATGAGGTGAAAAGTTTTAATTGTTCAATAAGTGTACAAAAAGGGGATGTTTGATAACGAAAGAGCTGGTATTTTACTCAATAGTCAACAGTGTTTTTATTTGTTTGTCTGTGGTGTTAACTTATGTATAAATACACATATTTCGTAGGATTTAAAACATAACTGGCGAAATATGGGTGTGTACACCTCTGCCCAACCCTCTAGGGATTACTATATTAGCTCCTGTAATACAATGTAACCTAGCGCAGGAGCTAGGGAATCCAATAAAATGTTTGTAAAATTTGTGCCAATAAAGATTATTATAATTATCATTTCCTTTATTCCATTTAATACATATAAATTACTTAAATATTAGAATATAAAATATATAAACATTTTAAAATATAAAAAAATGTAGACCGGTATCGGGAACAGGGTCCAAGCTAACGGCGGTCAGGGCTCCAGAGAGAGGAACCTCCTAACAATGCGAGCCGTGTCCAGGAGTACCGCTTTTTGGATCAAGCCCTTGATCCAGCCGCCCAAAGAGAGCCTCCTTAGGTGTTGGTCGAGGCTCTTGGCTATCACGCCATTGGCTGTCATTATCATTTTCATTATCAATACAAGCGTGATGTACTCGTGCGTTATGTATAGCAATACTGTAGTTACTTAGGTTCTTTTTTTTTTGGGGGTGGGACCTAACCACAATATAAAATAAAACTGACTTATGATAACATAACGAAGAACAAAAACATAATCCATTATTATTCAATGTCTCAGTAATCAGTATCATCATCTGTCTAGCCTTTTCCCAACTATGTTGGGGTCGGCTTCCAGTCTAACCGGATGCAGCTGAATACCAGTATTTTACATGAAGCGACTGCCTATCTGACCTCCACAACCCAGTAACCAGATAACACGATACTCCTTGGTAAGACTGGTTTTCAGACTTTCGGGCTTCTGACGACCCGTAACGGCTGCGAAAGATCTACTAATGACAGCCGGGACCAACGGTCTAACGTCCTTTTCGAGGCAAGGAGTATCTAAAGATGTTCAGCTATCCACGGACCAACCGCAACAAGCGTAGCTTAACCTGAACCTGGTTTTTACTTAGTCACAAGCCCCTCTGCCTCAGTAATCTTAAATCATGCAAATTTCCTTTGATTCAATATTACCTTCATTAACGTAATCAATATTTTATAACCAGTACCTACGTGTGCTTATTAATAAATTCCTCACGCTACGGTCTCATGTTTATTGCAACGAATTAAATATTATTTCCTGTGAGTTATTTCAATAATATAATTAATTAATTTCCTTTCGTTCCCGATCTGTGACCCTACCACTGTATAGAGAGTTACAGAAGGTCAACTCCATACAACAAGCGCAAACACACGCACTCATAGACACGCTTCATGTACCTACAGTGACTACATTTGCACACGTTCTTGTTGGTATATTGGCGTATGCTAGCTGATATATGGCAAATAAATTAACTGAATGTTTTTGTTGCGTGATTAATGTTAGTTACTAACCGTTGTACAGAATCAAATTCTTCTAACTGAACTGCTAGCTGTTTCGCCAGTGCTTCCCAGCTAAAGCAATAGAAAGTAGTGAATGACGGGTGTTGCTGATTCTCTAGTTTGAATAAATTGGCTCACGACTGGCATTCGTTTGATACGCGACCTACGGCGATCTTAAGGTATGTCTTAAGATCGCCGTAGGTCGCGTCTACATACATGTGCGTGGGCCAGTTCTCGTTGCGTGGAGACAGCCTTCTGCGCTTACCTTTTTTGTGGATTTGGGTTTAATAATCCGTAAATTAATTTAAATAGACACAGGCGTGATCAGTTCGGAGAGGCCAATGTCCGGTAAATCTGGGAGAACCTAAATTGATTGATTAATTCGCAATATACAGCTTTCCAAAACCTTAGAACTTCCATTATTAATGTGGCTATAGGATTTAGGTAAAATGTGGTTGAAAATTCTTTATGACTTTAAAGTAAGTGGGCCGTGTGCTTGTTTGCCGCTCTCAATCTGCACAGCCTTTTGCCTTCTCGTTGGAGTCGGATTCCTGTCTAACCGGATGCAGCTGTATATCAGTATTTTACATGAAGCGACTGCCTATCCGACCTCCTAAAGTTACTAGATTATACGATACCCTTTGGCAAGACTGGTTTGTCAGTTTCGGGCTACTGACGACCCGTTACGAATGTCAAACATCCATAAATGATAGTCGGGACCAAAGGCTTAGCGTGCTTTCCGAGGCACGGAGGGGTCTTGGTTTATAACCATGGCCACCCATCTACGGGCAACCGCGGCAAGCATAGCTTAACGTAATCGATCAACTCGTGCGGCTGTTATTACCTATGTCATAAAGAAGCAAGATGGTAGCGAGAGCGAGTCGATCTGCCGGGGGTGCACCGGACCTAAGGGTCATAAACAAATGTCATTCTATCAGCGACAACGATGATCGAGAGAGGCAGTATATGTGCCTTCACGGCCTTAGTTGCCGCAGGAGACGCCCTGGGCGTCGGGAATCCCAGGATGATTCCCGGCCACTGTAGGCGCGGGCTTGCGGACGGCGAGTAGGTAATGGGTAGCTCGCTGTCTGGTAAGGACCAAGCCCGGGTCGGCGGCGAGTTTTGTTCCACGCGCGCCTCCAAGAGATGTTAGTACCAACTGATGGGTCCCGCAAGGGCCGATGCCTGCCAGGGGTGCGGGGGTTGTTCGAAAGAGATACCGCGGCCCCTGGCACACAGGCAATTGAAGGAACACGGGTGGGTTTTAGTCAGTAAAAATCTGACACGTCCTCCTGCTCCACCCAGAGCGGCAGAAGTTATTTGATGATTCCCCAACTAAAAAAAAAAACGATGATCGAAATGTCAAAAATGTATGGGATTAACATAAGCTAGTTCCGTGTGGTGCCGGACGTAAGCAGAATAGCACCAGCCCATTTCTTTCCGTGGGTGTCGTAGAAGGCGACTAATGGACTTACTAGAGAATGGACATCAGCGTTCTCTATGCATTTTACCACCATACTGCGATCGCCAACCCGCCTGCGAAGCATGGCGATTATGGGAAAAACCCACCAAAAATGACAAGCAGCCCTGCAAAACGGCCCCTAGTACCCGGCGGCTCGGCTAGCGTTGGCTACGGTAGCGACCAAGGTAACGGTGAGACGAGTTTTTTTTTTTGAGGCCTGTGTCCAGCAGTGGACGTCATTCGGCTAAAATTATGAACATAAGCTTCCGACAAGCTTACGTATATCATCATTCTCCTGCCTTCATCCCAATTTATTTGGGGTCGGTGCAATATGACTTTTTATTCCATACTTCTCTATTAGTCGTCAACTCGGCAGCCACTCTCTTTCTCATAGCTCTCTCTCTTGCTCATAGTCTATCCATCGTTTCTTTGGTCTTCCCCTCTCCTCACGACATTTTCGTCATTCCTCCAACCGATTTCCACACAACTTTTTAGTTACCTGAAGCTTATGTAAATCCTGTTGAAAATTGAATCGCTTTGGAAGCGATGAATGCCACTATTGTTTAAGACCTAGGTCAAATAGGCAGATAAGTACTACCACAACCTGCTTGAAAGCAGAAAAGAAACGTGACTAAATCGACCATTTGAATAAATAAAAGCCAGGTGCGTATTAAACTTTTTACCAAACATTATGAAAGAACCGATTTTTTGCAAGAGAAAAAACGTGATACGTTAAGACGTTACATGATAACGTGGGTCGAACCGGGCCCTCGTTTGAGCCCACGTGCTAATTCATTATTTATCACGTTGATTTTTTAACAAAGGTAAGTTATTTACGAGTTTTTTGACTGTGTGGGTGGTGGCACAGATGTGTCTCAAAGGGACTTATTCCACTGTCAATGATAAGCGAGTATCGAGCTATAAAGAAGTAACGGTGAGAGATTATCTAAACTACTACTAGCTTTTGCAAGCAGCTCCTCCCGCGTGGACGTCGAAAATTATCCCATGGGAAAGTACTATCAGGTTCTCCAGGTTAAAAACTGTCTGTGTGCCAAATTTCATTCAAATCAGTATGGCGGTTTTTGCGCGACTGAGCAACAAACATCCAAACATAGGTACAAACTTTCACATCACAACATACTATAAAACAAAGTCTGTCAGACCTGGAGCGTCTGTCTGTCTGTCCGTCAGTTCGCGATAAACTCAAAAACTACCGAACGGATTTTCATGCGGTTTTCACCAACAGACAGAGTGATTCATGAGGAAGGTTTACGTGTATAAAATGTTAAGGTTTTGTGTAAATTGTTTGAAATATGACGATAAATTGTTGAAAATGTCGGAAAAAATCATGTCGACTTCTTTGCTGGCGTGCGCCACTTAAACATGAAAACAATGCATTAGGGAATTATTGATTAAGAAATAAGATACTTTTTATCCCGGTTGTACGTTCCCGTGGGAAAATTTACGACCTCCACGCGGGCGAAGCCGCGGGCAAAAGCTAGTTTATAATATTAGTAGGATTTGTAGGATTACTATAATGAGAAGTGATTTGATTTTATTGTATATTTATTTGTTACGCTTTAACGCTAAAACAGCTGAATGGATGTGAATGAAATTTGGCACAAGGGTAGACCATGACCCTGGACATAGGATACTTTTTATCTCGATATTCCCACGGGATCAAGACTAATGCGGGTGCAACCGCGGGGTGCATCTAGATGTTAATATAAATAACACAACATCATGCTTGTTTTCCTCGAAAAGTTAGTCAGAGTGTAGTTATGTTTAAGTCCCATGTAATATAGGGCGAGCCTATAGCCAACCAATTCAGACTCCGGGTTGCTAATGAGATATTTCAGATAGAAAAACCTGATAACACTTTGCCCGGCCCAAGAATAGAATCCACGACCTCACGCTCAGCAGTAGCGCTTACGACCACAAGACCAACGAGGCAGTCCATACCATGACGATTCGAAGGTCGGACAAAGTGTTATTGGGATTTTCTATCTGGAATTTGTCAGTAGCAGCCTGACCTGAATTTACAAGGCACATGTCAGTGGAAATGCCGGAGACTCCCTAGAAGGCTAAGGCATCCCCTCTCGGAAATTTAAGACATAAGTAACCTTTTTGGTGATGTTCCCCAGAAAGTCTAGGTAGGTACGTTGTGCTCGCTACTCGCAACTGGCGTGCATATATGACTGTTCATGCCTGTATATATACAGGCATGAACGTAAACGAAGTAAAAGGAGGTTGCAAGACTCGTAGCAGGTGGCATTCTGTAATTACTTGTTTATATTCTAGGAAAATCGTAAACTTACTTTTACAATATTTGTAAATATGTGAGCACCATGTTTCTATTATAAAATTAATTTATCTCTAATTGCTCTTTTTTTTGGGTGAGAAATCATCAAATAACTGCTCCCGCTGTGGGTGGGGCAGGAGGGCGTGTCAGGCTTTTACTGACTAAAAACCACCCGTGTTCCCTCAGTTACCTGTGTGCCAGGGGCCACGGTATCTCTTTCGAACAACCCGCACCCCTGGCAGGCATCAGCCCTTCCGGGCCCCATCAGTTGGTGCTGACATCTCTTTGAGGCGCGCGTGGAACACAACGCGCCGTCGAATTGGGCTTGATCCTTACAGGACAGCGAGCTACCCATTACTCACCGTCCGCATGCTCGCGTCTACGGTGGCCGGGAATCAGCCTGGGATTCCCGACGCCCATGGCGTCTCCTGTAGAGGGTACGGCCGTGAGGGCTCATGTACTGCCTCTCCCTCACGTGCGCCACCTCCCTCGTTGCTAGCATCACTGCTTAGCTGAAGGAAGCGACGGCTACCCATGCACTCTCGCTCCGTACCATGGCCTGGACCAGGGCCGGACGTGAGAGATCGCCGCTGCCGGTCGCCTCCACGAGGACACGGCAACTCCGCCCAAGCCGGACACCAGACAACCTCCACCGTATGCTTCACCGTATTTTTGGATCTGTAATTGCTTCACTTTCATTCTTTTTACCTATTTTGGTATGGTAATTTTATTCTGGGTGCATCGTTTTCACACATAATTATGTACTGAATGTATGTTAAATATTGTACTTAAAACATTTTAAAAGAGTAACGGTGGAATTCTTGCTCATTCTTCTCCATACGAAACAACATTTTGGAAAGTGCGACTAGAGTCAATTTTATTTTAATGTAAATATTGACGTTCAAAAGTGCCTTTTGAAATAAATGCTCTGAATTTGAATTTCACCTACCTCCTAAGGAAGAAGGCGTGTGTTTATATAGCATGTGTTTGTGTGTAAGTAAAATGAAAATAATTTTCCCAGAATCATACGTCAATTACTTCTTTCGGTTTGCTCCAACATAACACACGGTGAGGCCTATGGTAACAATTCACATATAGGTACGTGGGTATAAAATAAGAAAAATGATTATAAATATTTTGGTATAATAATATACTCTGCATGTGATAACTACGTGCCGGAAGCAACCAGCTGCGGAAACTATTTTTCCGTAACAAGATAAATATGAAAATAAAGACCTCTAAAGGAACACGAAATGTGCCGACATGAAAATTGGTACAGGTTCCTTTCGATCCCACATACTTCATTATTTGTCCAACTAATAAATAACCAGAGTTAACTTGTACAAAAAATTCGACCAAGTTGCGAGTCAGACTCGCGAACACAGGATTCCGTATCTCAAGGCAAATAACGCCAAAAACCACGTTTCTTGTATGCAGACCCCTTTAATTTTTAATTCATTTTTATTTTTATTATTTGTTGCGGCAACAAAAATACGCTTTGTGTAAAAAAATCAACTGTCTACCTATTACGGATCATGTGATACAGTCCGCTAAAAGACAGACAGACGGAGGGACGGACGCACAGACAGACGGCGAAGGCTTAGTAATAGGGTTGGTTACCCTTCGCCTACGGAACCCTAAAATCGACACTTCCACCTTATTTTCTCACGAAAAATATAAACCTTATTCGTCTTTTCGGACAAGAAAACTCTCGAGAAACAGAACAAAAATAGATATCCGGCATTTTCTTGATACACAAATTCATGGCGACTACCTTCGTTTTTATAAAAGCAAAATATGTTTGGTCAGAAAGAGAGTGTTAATTAAGGACATTTTATGGGAGTCGTATTTTGTGAGGAAAAATGTGCGGTACCTACGTATAGCACGACACAAGTTAAAGATTCCATCGGCAAATGTCAACACTATCTTTCCGACCGAATGTGATAAATATCGCAATATCTTCTCGTCCCACATACTGCAGTGTCTCAAGACGAAAGTTTTTGACCAGTGCGTGTTGCCAGTGATGATATATGGAATCGAAACGTGGTTGCTCACAATGGGCCTCATAAGAAAGCTTAAAGTCGCCCAAAGGGCAATGGAGAGGGCTATGCTTGGAGTTTCCCTGCATGATCGAATCAGGAATAAAGACATCTGCAGGAGAAACAAGGTAAACGACATAGCCCGAAGAATTGCAAAACTTAAGTGGCAGTGGGCAGGGCACATTGCTCGCAGAACAGATGGCCGATGGGGCTGAAAAGTTCTGGAGTGGCGACCCCATACCGGAAGACGTAAAGTTGGAAGGCCTCCCACAAGGTGGACTGATGACCGTGTGAGGGCCGCAAGAGTCCGCTGGATGTGGAAAGCAGGGAAACGGTTGAAGTGGCGTAGCTTACGGGAGGCCTATGTCCAGCAGTGGACGTCTTTCGGCAAAAATGATGTGATAAATAAATAAATTTAATTCTATAAGTAGGTTTGTACAAACGCTTTTACACGTCAATCATATTTTACAAACTAGGCCGAAACTCTTTCAAAGTCCAGATCTTGGTCAAATCATGTAAAGACCATGTAGGTAGGTTGTGTCTTGAATGATCGTTAGAGTAAAGAACCACACAGATTGAGTGGACCTGTCCAGTCAGAGCACAGATTGAGAATGTTAGTTGAATAACTAAAGAAGACATTTTTTTTTGGGTGGGAAATCATCAAATAACTTCTCCCGCTCTGGGTGCAGCGGGAGGGCGTGTCAGACCTTTACTGACGAGGGAACACGGGTGGGTTTTAACCCGTGTTCCCTCAGTTGCCTGTGTGCCAGGGGCCGCGGTATCTCTTTCGAACAACCCGCCTTCTTGTGCCTGCCCTTGTCCTATGTTATTTGAGATTAACACAAAAGGTATTTTCTTCTTCTTTCTCTCCTGTCTGCTGTCATGCAATCAGGCGCATTTAAATAATTATTTGCGCATTCACTCTTTAAACTACGGTTTCTTATAAGTGCTGCAGTGACAGCTATCATGAAAATGATGGCAGCCGGTTATGACTCTGACGCTCTCTAGGATACCACACCAATTTCCTTTCATAAATAACGTGACAGTGACGTCATTTGCTGGCAAATTGTAGACGATTTGTGGCGGCCACTGCTTGTCTACGAAACCGTAACTTTACTTATTCTCTGGGAAAATGTGAATGAGACAGGAGTGAATGATATCAGAATCACACAATTCATTGATCGTTTCTTTGGTGTCCCGTCCCTTACGCCTCCATTAATCAACATTTATATTCATCGCTGTCATTGACAATGTCAAAAACGTTTAATAACTCACGAGTTACTTTCGTTCACTCATGAATGAACGAATGTATAGACACCTGTAACAGAAGACCTCCCTTTTTCATATCTATGTGTACAACATACAGAGACTGTTACTAACATAATTTTTGGTGGAGGATGATGGTGTGAGTTTATGTAGGTAATGTAAGTAGATATAGGCTAGTGTTAGATGCAACTTTTAAGTTGTGTCGTACTACGCTAACCATTATGATATCTGTCAACAGCTTAATTCCTAACAGTAATCTCGGATATGTGTCGGCCAGAGCTTAAGGCTTAAGGCTTTGAAACATGACGGGTTGAGCGTGTGAGAAAAATCTCAGTCTTATTTACCTTGACAGGTAAGGTAAGGAGGGTGAGAAAAAATATTCGAGCATTAGAGGGTTGGAATCGTGTTGCGTGGCGATGTCGTCACCTTATCGTGTAAGTGTTATGTAATTCTTGGCTTTGCGAAAGTATTCAAAGTAGTTGTTATGTCCTTGAAGCTCGTCCGGGACTTACTAGTGCCATACTCACATATTAACTGTCGCAAAGCTGCATTGCTGTATATTGCGCTTGTATGCCATGGTAACAGGTAAGTACTAACAGAATATAGTAGTGCAGGTGCAGTTACATATAGTTTCAGACACTTTTAACTTGTACTCATATATGGTTCTCAACACATTATAAATCATCTAGGTGCGGCAGCTAGTAAAAAATCTAAAGTCATTTATTCAAACTAAGCTGAATGTCAGCACTTTTTGAAAGTGATAATTACAAAAGACAGTCCCCCAAAATGCCCGCCCTTCACCACTTCGTAGTGCTTTAGCTGGGAAGAAGAAGTGGCGCAACAAACTCCCCAGCAGCACAGCGATCTGTTTAGTTAGATAAACTTGATTAATTCTATACAATAGCAGGTAGGCAAAGTAATTAACATTACGAGACAGAACATTAAATTAAATCATTTGCGTTATGTCAGCTAGCCATGCCAATATACCAACAAATAAAATTAAAACTATAAAGTGCACAAGCAAAAAAAAATATTAATAAAGCATAATAGCAAAATCAAAAAGTATAAGATAAGATAAGATAATAATTTATTTGCCCAAACATGAGTACAAGACATACAATACAAATTGTCAGTATGCAAGAAATGTTAATAGTAAATATAAAACAGATCATCACGTTTTGCCTTAAACAATGGCATGAAAATATTAATACAATAATAAAATTTATAATGTCACTCCTAGTCAAACTATATAAAAAACTCAAAATAATAAAAGAACATTAAAAACAATGATTAAAAAAATAATAAATAGGTGAAACACAATCATAGTCTCTCATTTAGAAACTCATTCAAGTTATAACAAGCTTTATCTTCTAGAAAATTAATAGCTTTCTTTTTGAATTGCATCAGTTAACTGCTTCCAGCTTTTACGTAGTTTATTAAATTTTTTTGGAACCGTGCAAAAAACACTTTTTCGCATAAGTGACGTCCTATATTGATGTAGGCAAACTTGTCTATTGTCACGGAAATCGATCTGCCATGTGAGAAATGAGGAGAGGGAGGAGAGACCTTACGAACATTGCATTTTCTAATACCTTTTTTTTTGTATGTACCTTAATTTATTTTTTTATAGCCTACACTGTCCTACACTGGTTCCGTGTGGTGCCGGACGTAAAATAATAGCACCATCCTATTTCTTCCCGTGGGTATCGTAGAAGGCGACTAAGGGACTTACTAGAAAATGAGCAGCAGCGTTCTCTATGAATTTGACCACCATACTGCGAAAGCAACCCGCCTGCCAAGCGTGACGATTATGGCAAATCCCCCCGTTTGGTCGAGGCTTATGTCCAGCAGTGGACGTCTTTCGTCTGATATGATGATGATGATGATGACTGTCCCATAGCTGAGCAAAGGCGTATCCCAAATCCTTTCAGGCATCCTTTTCCGAAGCACATACCTACCTTACAAAAACTAAAGTAATTATAACTAGACTTCTCCCTGTTTATCCCGAATTTTCATCTCGCTACTTTATAATTCAATTAATACATGAATCCAAAGTAGCTAACCAGGCGCACAGACTGAACTAATATTTACCTTGAGATATTAGATGCCTTACCTTATAACTAAGAAATTTCTAGACTAACTCCAACATAATATAGGCCTTAGCTAAATTGCTGTTGTTGCCAACCCTACTTACGATAGGTACAACCCAAGTTAAGGAAAAGTACGACATGAAAGTACTTTTACACGAGTAACTCCGGTAGTTATTCTTTTGCTACAAGTTAACATAAGTTTTTGTGTCGTCACGAAACGTCTGCAATCTTTACTTGCCTTAATAAAAAAGTTAAACACTAAGAGAAGTAGTTTTATTTGAAAACTTATAACCTTTTATGAGAATTTTCTGTACAGTCCTAACATTTGATTTTATATTTCACATAAAATATTAGAGGGGCACTTCAAAAAAATGCGACAACGGTAAATTGTTTTGATATTGTCTTTGATACCTACCAGAGCTACAATTCCCATATTTTTAGAGCGTACGTATTCTAACATCAGTCAATTTAGCAAAAGTATCTCTAATTTGCCAAGCTTAACCCTTATTTACTACACACACAACAACTCTACTTTTCTCAAAATAATCACGGTTTCTTTAATTATGCTCATTTCTTTATAATTTATCAAGTCGGACTACCACGTGTATTCATTCAAATGTTACCATAAGAGCTGTCCTTATCCTAATTTATTTAGGGTCGGCGGAACATGTATTTGCCTTCCACAATTCTCACTTAGTCGTCATCGCCGTAGTCACACCCTTTCTAACCATATCATAATTCACAGTAAGAGTTGGCTTAAGAGTAAACCTTTTAAAATTAATTAAATACTAAATTATTACACAAGTGAGAAGAACAGTTTCTTTCTCTTTAGCCCCTGGACATCCACTATACTAGAATGCCTACTTCACAGAAAACTACACAGCAAATAAATCATATTACTCAGAAACAATCTTCATAATGTCAGTTTAATGAGTCTCTGAAACCGAGTTAAGTGGAAAGAGGACCTTGGCAATTTGCCCTGTTAGCACTAAGAAGAAAATATTGCAGTTTAATTACAAGAAGCGCTGTTACGTTGGTTTGATACTGACCAATCTTCTTTTAATTACTTTAGTGGGAGGGAAAATTATGGATAGAATGATATAGTACGGGGAGACATGACATAATGATATGCAGGATGAAATTGAATTAGCTAACAAAACAGACAAAAATAAGATTTTAAAACTCCAAGTAACTTCTTTACCAGCGGGCACAGCTCGACCCCGTAATCACCTATTTGTTATTTGAAATTAACATTCAATCAATCAATCAAAAGTCATTTATTCAAACTAGACTGAGAGTCAGCTCTTTTTGAACGTCAACATTAAATAAGACAGTCCCCCCAAAACGCCCGCCCTTCACCACTTCCTAGTGCTTTAGCTGGGAAGAAGAAGTGGCGCAACAAATTCCCCAGTAACGCAGCTGTCTGTTAAGTTGGAAGAACTTGATTCTATACAATAATAGGTAATTAACATTAAGAAACACAAAAAACATTAAATTTGCCATATGTCAGCTAGAACACGCCAATATACCAACAAAACATTTAAAACTATAGATAGGTACTCAAGTAGAAATAAATAATAATTAATAAAAATTAAAAATAAACGTAAACAGAACTTACAATTTAAATAAAAGCCTCCAGGCATAAAGGGCGTGCCCGCTTACATATGAAATTCTCCATTATGTATAATACAGGATGTAACAGAAACCCTATTACTATTCTTAAGCACTAAAGATAACAACTGGTATAGAATCACTATACATAGTTTCAGCTCAAAATAAAATACTCTAAGAATTGATACCGAATTTTCGGTTTCATATGTTTTTTAAATTTAAATCATAGCAAACGTGTCACCGCACTACGTAGCTCAATAACTTTCCACGTTACTTCCCAATATCACAATAAATCTCTTCCAAGTGATGTGTTTATTTCAATTTGAAAAGTTTGGTTTTTTGTATCAATGTATTAAAAATTCTCATAACTTCCGAACATGTAGAAATAGGATTAAAAACCCTTCCAATATCATTTGATATTCCTTTCCGTTACACGTTGTATAGCTATAACTTGAAGTAACAAAAGTTAAGCTAGGACCTTTGGAATAAAATTAATAAAAAGTTAAAACAATTAACAAAAACAAAACCATGGTCAGCAAGACGACCAGTCACCACAAGCAGCATCCGATCACGAGAATATTTTTTATTAAAAAAAATCTGGCTACTAAATTTCATTTTCCATCACGTTTCGCCGGCTATGTTATTTTGATCCTGTCTATGTGTATAAAGTGGTGGCATAATCAACATATTACAATTTTCCCACTGCTGGGATAACGGCCCCTCTCATTGGGCCCATTGCGGGTTGATCGATGTCACATGACTTTGAGTTTCTGGTTCTAGGAAATACCATTTCCTCGCGATGTTTTCCTTCACTGTTTTAAGCGTTATGATCTGTCAGTGGTGATGAACTAAATTACACAGAGCTGCCTGGGTTCACGCCCAGGACCGACGACTCGTGTGTCGGGACGGTCCACTGAGCCACTACTGAAAGAGAAAGAGTAGATGGAAATAAAGAATCGAAAGATCATTTCGCAAAAAGAAATTTCGTGAAGGCTGAGTGCTGTGCAATATAAAGAATTTAACTCAACAATCGAGGATTATTGCTCCACCCACCATACTCTAGGAGAGTACGATGGGTGGTCATCATATTATAAATGTGAAGGCTTGCAGCGGCGAGGTGTCAACTTTTCAAAGAGAGAAGCCGAAGCGAAGCCAGTTTTAACTTACTGACTTATCAATAAAGAATACTTAGGTACTATAAATCTAAAATTAATCTAGGAATAGGTACAAAGAATCGAATACAATAAAATTGAACAGCTAAAAACTAAATAAAATATGCAATATTCCTCAATCTCGACCTCGCTGACGAACTTTCTATATCTGTCTCTGTCATAACCCGTTGTACAGCGGCTTGCTCTCCGTATCAAGCAATGCCACGTGTCCTGAAGTGACATTTTGACGGGATGGGTATTGTATGAGTGTTCAGTTCCCGTTTTGGCGTCGGGTTAATTGAGAACATTTTTCTTTTTGTAATACAAAGCTAAAATAAGCGTTTTTGTTGTTTTAATGTTATGGTGAATTAAATACCCGTAGTATAACAATTTTTTTTGGCAATAGTAGACACTATTGACGTTCCATTTTTCAAAAGCGGGAGATGCGAATCACCGAAGACAAGCCGGTAGGAATCGTGTTCTATGGTGCTTTCGCCACTGAAGGCTTGTATGTTTGGATGTTTGTTACTCAATCACGTAAAAACGGCTGAACGGATTTCGATGAACTTTGGCTTACAAATAGATTATAACCTGGATTGATATATCTTATACCTTTTATCTCGGTAATACGTTCTGCCCTCGTAAACGAAAACACAGTAACGACAGTTACTTACTATTTACTGTGATGTAATATGTGTTCATTCATTTTTATAAATTTGATTTGCTTGGCTATAACACGGCTTTTTCAAATCACCATCATTATTTCAGCCAATAGACGTCCACAGCTGAACATACGTCTCCCCAAAAAAAAATTGGGGGAGTTTGCCATAATCGCCACGCTTGGCTTTTTCAAACACTGTGGTTTTATGTAAAATTTCCGTAAAATTATTAAGATCATAGATTAAACTTAAATTAATCACAGTATCATAGTTACTGGCCTTAGATGCCGGCAGTTTAATATTTATTTAAAAAATACATAGATTAACTACAGTAACTATTGATTTACTGAGTTTTAAGCTAACCTTTTGCGTAAAACGGGGTACGAGACGGGTTTGCGGGATGGATTCTTAAAAAGGAATTGAATATTTCTTTAGCCAAGTTAGGGAATAAATAACTTGAGACTTGCGAAGTATTTAATAAACATGATGATAAACATACACAAAATCCAGTCTAAGATCTGCAAAAATTATAAAGACCATAGGATACGTTACTGAAACCAGGGAGGAGCATGAAAAAGATGCAGTAAAAAAACAGGATTTGAAGTACAATTATTATTATTCAGCTGATCTACAGAAAGTAATAATGCTGCCGAGATTCTTCAAGTCAGTAATTTTTTATCTAAGACTAATCGTTTTCAATAAAAGTTTCGTACTAGTTGGACCCCACAATTATGTTAAAACGTATGCAATTATATGGTATAAAGGCTTCTTCAAACAGGCGCGACGCGACACTTGTAAAACAATTTCAATTATGTTTTCATAGAAATTGCTCTACGAATGTCGCGCTAGTCTGCACGAGCGTTAAGGCTGTATCTGGGCGCAGAAAAGAAGACATTACCTGCACTTTTTACCGGTTTCTTAAGCATAACGATTAGAACTGATAACTGCGCTTCACGAAATAAATGTTGGTCACTGTTCAACTTTTTAGCATCTATAATTAACAGGAAAGATATAGCTGCTAAAACTATAACAACAAAGTACTTTGAGCCTGGACACAGCTTCATGGCAGCCTATAGCTTATATCATCAAGTGGAGAAAGCAATGAAACGTAACCGAAAAATTTACGACTATGATGATTTCACAATACCGAGCAGTCTGTACGATCTGGAAAAGTTGACGTAAAAGTAATGACCCTTGGAGACTTTACGATTACGAGGTCTGTTCATCTGCACACCAACCAAAAAAATACACCTACCAGCATTTACTTGCGTGAAATCGTAGAGGCTCAGGTTTTTTTTTTTGGGTGGGAAATCATCAAATAACTTCTCCCGCTCACTTCACATACATATAAGTAACCTTTTTGGTGATGTTCCTCAGAAAGTCTAGGTACGTTGTGCTCGCTACTTGCAACTAGCGTGCATGTATGACCTAATATACAGGCATGATCGTAAACGAAGTAAAAGGAGGTTGCAAGACTCGTAGCAGGTGGCATTCTGTAATTACTTGTTTAAATTCTAGGGAAATTGTAAGCTTACTTTTACAATATTTGTAAATATGTGAGCACCACGTATCTATTATAAAATTAATTTATCTGTAATTGCTCTTTTTTTTGGGTGGGAAATCATCAAATAACTTCTCCCGCTCTGGATGGAGCGGGAGGGCGTGTCAGACTTTTACTGATTAAAACCCACCCGTGTTCCCTCATTTGCCTGTGTGCCAGGGGCCACGGTATCTCTTTCGAACAACCCGCACCCCTGGCCGGCATCGGCCCTTATGGGCCCCATCAGTTGGTGCTGACATCTCTTTGAGGCGCGCGTGGAACACAACGCGCCGTCGACCCGGGCTTGGTCCTTACCGGACAGCGAGCTACCCATTACTCGCCGTCCGCAAGCCCGTGCCTACGGTGGCCGGGAATCAGCCTGGGATTCCCGACGCCCAGGGCGTCTCCTGCGAAGGCCACGGCTGTGAGGGTGCATGTACTGCATCTCCCTCACGTGCGCCGCCTCCCTCTTTGCGAGCATAACTGCTTCGCTGAAGGAGGCGACTGCTAGCCATGCACTCTCACTCTGTACCATGGCCTGGACCAGGGTCGAACGCGAGAGATCGTCGTCGCCGATCACCTCCACGAGAACACGGCGGTGCTCCGCCCAAGCCGGGCAGACCTCCACCGTATGCTCCACCGTGTCCTCAGGGCGATCTTCGCAATGGAAACACCCGGGCGTCTCCTCCCGCCCTATCCGAAACAGGAACCTCCCGAAACAGCCGTGTCCGGTGAGGACCTGTGTCAGGCGGAAGGTGAGGACGCCATGCCGCCTCTCAAGCCACTCCTCAAAGAGGGGACTTACCGCCGCAATCGTGGCGTGCCCAGCACTGGGTTGCGACAATCGCACTTTCCACGTCGCCATGAGATCCTGCCGGAGCTCTGTCCGCCGTGCCGCGATTTCCCGCGGCAGCGGAGTTATGCCCCTAGAGGTTCAGGTTAGGCGAGGGTTTTATATTTATATATATGGAAATCAATCAGAGTCAATTATTATAATATTGCACTTCAGTTTTTGTAAAGGAAAAACGTAATGCCTGAGCCTGCTCCAAAAACTACTAATATTCTGATTTATTCCAGAAATCCCCACCGACAAATCCCCACCAGTGGGGATTGTTATTTTTTTTCCAGAAATCCCCACTGGTTAAATAAGCTCAGCCTAGTGGGGATTTTTGGAAAAATAAGTAAGTAACAATCCCCCCCCACCAGGTGTTGTTTTACCCTAATCGATTCTTGTTTTGGCAAGCATTGCCTGAGAATAATTTGGCCGTCGATTTACGTACCATGATGATGCTGATGATGGTTTTGACATAATAATATGATTGTTTTGATTTTTTTAAATTTCGTTTATTGCATTTATATAAATGTAAAATTAATTTTTTTATGTAGTTTTCAATATTTTTTAGTTTGTTAATAAAAAATATTATAAAATAATTAGTGGCAAAGAGCAATTATTTAAAATATTTGATCTCACTATCTCCTCATTTTGTCGTTGTATCCCACATAGATCAACAAAATTAATGAAAACTTAAAAAAGAAGACTGATAAAAGAGAAACTGATCTCGAATTTATCAAATAAAATTAATAACGAGAATGTAATGTTACTTTTAGTCGATTCAATAATACTAAAAAATAGAACTTAAAGTGGTTTTATTGTTTAATTTCATACCTGTTATGACAAAACCAGGGTAATTTATGTACCAGAGTAATAATTTGCACGCCGTAAGGTACACTGTAGCCGATCTTATTAATTTATGAACAACATCTTATACCTGTAGGTACCTACATTCATAGCAAATAAAGTTCTGATTCTGATTATGATTCTGTAATTATTATTTGGCGGAATCATACAAAAATTGAAAAGGTTAACATAGAACCAACAAAGAACAACAAAAACAAAAAAAAAGAAGAAAAAACCAAAACGAAAAGAAGGAAGGTTAACATATTTGAATACTTATTATTGCATTTTAGATTTTGTAATCATAAATTAGTCTTAAAATACAGCATCTTCACGTACCAAGTATTCAGCTAGGTAATCGAAGCATACTGTTATTAGGTTTCAACCCAGTATGTGTACAGTTACTTTGTGTATTTGTTACTAGAACTCCTGTCTTTAAATGGTTAATACACATTAATATGTATAACTAATCTAGACCACATTTACCATTCAGTTACTGGGTTTTAGTTGAAAAAATAAAATTTTACTAATTACTAACTGATTTTATTAAATAAAAAACAATAAAATATTCGTTCTTTTTACTAAGAATTAAAGCTTTGTCCATTTTACAACATATATAAATGTTATTTTCAACCCAACATAAATGTTCTGTTTGTAACAAAAGGATTTAACAATATTAAACTTTAACCGCGTTTTTTTTTTAAATGGCATTTTAGAGTAACTGTGTTTTCATTTACGAGGGCAACGTTCCCGTGCGATAATTTTCGACATCCAAACGTGCGTAGCCACTGGCAAAAGCTAGTAAGACATTAAGTTTTGAAAGTCAAACCCGTAGCGTCAAAATTAGACGGATACCCATACGTATCGAGCCGACAAAACTACGCGGACATACCAAGTCTAGTTAACTCACTTTCAACACTGCTCAACCTTATCCACCAAACCCTTATTTGTATCCATTTCCATCCCAATGTTTAAGTTTCCAAAGGATTTACCGCTGAAGAACTAATTAGACACTTATTAACAACAAAGGGCTCGGGAAAGGCAGAAGGTATCAGTTTGGCCACTAAAGCGTGATGAGATTAGTTCCAGTGTAATTGCCTTCGTAAATAGGTCACCTACATTTTGTTTGAATGCTGAGAACTGCACGTATTGGTCTCGGGAGGCAAATAAGTTATTAGGAATGCGCTAGAGAGTTGTTGGAAATAAATTATAATGTTTAAGCGTTACAAAAATCTTGAGATAGGTCCTATTCGTTGACTAGCGGTGCTCGCGGTTTTCTCACGTCGCTTTGTAAGTAAGTCAAATTGACTTTAATAATCAATGGAAACTAGAAGTAATAGTTTACAGTACACATAACATAAGATCATGCCCGAAAGGTCAGGCCCATGACAATATGGTCACCTGCCACAGCTCTGGTCACAGCCATTACAAAATTTTACTGGCAAAATATGGTTGGGCAAGAATAACCTCATTAAGTATACCAGAATTCCCGGAAAGGATGGGCTTTCCAGGAATATAGTTCACGTTATTGAAAAACTCTGAACCCTTGCAATACTTTTCCAACCAGCTGTAGGTACATTTATTTATAAGCAGTGTCTACATTATGTATATTTATGTTGTTTGTCGTGGCTCAAGACCGAAGGTCTTGTCCGGCCTTTATGCTAATAGGCCGAAGTTTGGCACAAAGGGTGGTGGCAGTTGATCCATCTTGTTTGTGTTGCGCTAGTGGGTGTCTGTCAACCGTTTAGCTAGTTGCGATGCCCAAATAAAACCTATAGAACAGAATGCGGGCTTTGAGGCAATGCTTGCAGGCCATATTTTTTTAATAGTGTATGGGTTATTTCTGCTGTGTTATCCTACTTCGTATATTACAAATGTGAAAGTTTGGATGTAAAAACAGCAGAACGAATTTGCGGATTTTTTGTATGCCAAATCTGGCATACAGATAGTTTGTAGCTTAGAATAACACATATGTACTGTTTGTCCCGATATTACGTTCCCGTGGGATAATTTTCGCCCTCCACGCGGGCAACTAGTTAAATTATAAAGCAAAAAGTTGTCTGTTATAAATTCATTGAATTAATGGATCGCTTTGTGGTTGCATGTTTACATTTTTTCGTTGTAATTTGTCAGTGAAAATGTATCAGTTTTTAATAAAATAATAAATAATAGTTTAAAAAAACTAAAAAAACACGCTTTAAAAACCAAACTAAAAAGAGTGGGGTGCTTTTTGAGGTATTTTATAATCAATTAATATCAAGCACCTCACGCTTTTTAATAAAATTAAATTATTTTCTACTTTTAGTTTGGTTTTTAAAGCGTGTTTTTTTAGTTTTTTTAAACTATTATTAATTTTCTATTTTTTAGTTCTGCTAACTACAAAAGCGTGTTTTTTCTATTTTTTTTTAAATTATTGAATTGTCATAGGTCTTCGATAAGTCTACAAAGTATAAATGAAATCTGACCGTTTAAAGTGGGTCAAAATAGCGTCCAAAGGAGTCGGTTACATACAAACAAACAGACAAGTGAAGCTAATATAAAGCGTGTAAAAACAGAAAACAGCAGGGTAAAAATGGCAGTCCTTCCTAAGCCCAGGTTTTTCAGCGCACTGGATTTTCAACGGACTGCTTAGCGCCGAGTGCTGAAAGTCCAACAGTGTATTTTTTTCCGACGCGTGGAAATACACTCTGTTGCATTTTCAATGCTCGGCTCAACACCGAAAGTTAAAAATCCAGTGCCCTATAAAATCCGCCGCGCTTTATTCACGACCTGTGAACGTGGGCTTATTTGACTTTTGCGACTTTTATGGTCCAAGTAATTCTACGTGTAATTACTGCTACGCTCGACCTTACAATTTTAGCATCCTCTCTACAATAATTGAAGGAATTTCAATTTCTAAAACGTGGCTTTCCTACTTTGACATTGGGGAGGAATGCTTTTTGCGTTCAGCTAGCTGTTCCCATCTCGGATTTTTCTGCGCCGGTATTCGACAGACATGTTACATAAAGAATCGAAGGAAACAAAATTCGGGACCGACGAGCGCTGTAAAAGCGCTTTGCATATCTACTTATGTATTACGTGTTAAACACAAGGGAAGTAAAACACCACATTGTTCCTTTATTACATCTTATCGGTAGGAAGGTACCACACATAACGCAGGTTAGTTTTGATGTAAGAAATTATCTAAGTCTTGTACGTCTAATAAAGACAGCTTGGATCAATAATCTAGCCCTTTACACCCAGATATAAAACATGTATTCCACTGTTTTGTCTACCGTTTACACTTCGAACGTTTTGTAACGACTATTTCTGTAGAAAACCTGTAAAAAGGTGAATAAATAACAACACAATGTCGTTTAAACAACGTCAGTCGTACGATCAACTAGTCGTATGAAAGTATGAAACTAGAAGGCCAATTCTCGTAATTAAAAACGTTCCAAATCTATGGATTTATTTGAAAACGTTGTGTAAATTAAAAGACGCTTAAGCTTCATAAGTGTATGGTTAAACAATTGCTATTCATTATTTATGAATAAAGGGGAATAATCGCAATCTAATTTAAGGGACAATCAATGTCAAGAACTTAACAAAAATGAAGCTAGATTAAAGGTAATTTAGACAGATTAAGAGACTGAGACTAATTTCATAGAATTGTGGGAATTGCCTGTGCTCCATACACAACGTTTTCACGATAATTGTTTTACAAGACTTTTAGAAAACAAGTACTAAGGTATCACTTGTCTGTGGGTGTAAACATGAGGTAAGAAAGACTCTCATACACACTGTACTTTTGCTGCTCTTGAAATTGATACCTATGGTAGATTTTGACATTAAGTTGACGACTCACTCGTCGACATATAAAAACTTTTTAACCAACTTCAAAAAAAGGAGAAGGTTCTCAATTCGACTGTATGTTTTTTTTTAATGTTTGTTACCTCATAACTTTCGACTGGGTGAACCAATTTTGATGATTCTTTTTTTATTTGAAAGCTGGTGCTTTCCATGTGGTCCCAATTTCATATAGATCTGATGATGCGTTTCGGAGACAGACAACGGAACTCTTCAAAAAATAACAGTAAATAAACCGCGATTGCTGCTATTGCATAAATATGCATTGTTTTGACCCCAAGGATGATGACTTTTCGAATTAGTGGGGTAGGTACTATAACTAAAAGTGAAGGATAAAAACTTTTTCCAAAAAATTTAAATACATATCCAAAGTCACCGCCCTCCGAAATTCAAGTTATTTTTCACTTTGTAGTGTTTTTTTCGGAAGTCGAATGTTTGTTTTGGAAAAAGTTTTTTCACCCTTCTAACAGTGTGCAAAAAGTTTTTATATGTCGACGAGCTTTATGTTCAATCCCCAGGAAGAATAATGTATACGGGAATAGCTACGTTGACCTGTTAAGTAGTACTGGCTATCTGCAACTAAGAGCCCTAACGAAAACCCTTACTCTTCAATATCCTTTAAATCAAGTAAGCGATTCAGCAACTTTTTAATTTATTATAATACATTTTTCATACAGAATATTCTTGAAAGTCCTTTTAATATTTCGAGTCAGTAAGAGTGAATTTATAATTTATTCAATCCATGTGTGTGATGGAGGGAAATGTAGCAGCAGAGACATCCTCGTTTGCCGCCATTTTGAATTCACGATAGCAGTCACGTGAACAGTGCACAAACTTCAGTGTTTTAGACCTTGGATGTGGCGCCATTTTTCTGCAATACGAAAATGATAAGAAAATCGTTTATTTGTACTATTTTAAGTTAAATTCTGATCGAGTTAATGGTACTTTAGTGGAATGGTTTGACCATAGTGACCTACTGTGGGCACAGGTAGGTATGCGCCCAAGAGTTCAATTTCAAAATCGACTAGCTCTGTATCTATGTACATAAGTTTATGCCATTTAACACATTAAATTCTACATAATCGGTACCTATAACTGTTTACATTTCGTATTCAAATTCATCATTATGATAATTTATAAACTTCATTACGTATTCAATTTTCTACTTAGTACCTACTTCTAACACATGCCCTAGAACTACTCGTATTAAACTTTACGCACGAGTATTCGAGTAATAGCATTAAGTTGCCTCTTTAAGCTAAATTACCCGTCTGTAAGGGCGGAATTGCTTCGGCACAATTACCTACTATATGCTAACACTTGAGTAAGGGCGGGGACATGTTTGAGATAAAGCGATGTTTCACGCACTAACGCACATCACTATTTTGTCGATGACGTACTTTATGTTTAGGATTTGTACCGCAAAATCGGTCTACTTCCGTAAGCAAAGTGACGATTAGAAATTGATCCTGATCTTTGACCAGTGTTCGTTTGCCTGCAAAAGAATTCACTGCACTATATGTACCTTCTATTTGTGTATGTAAATCTCATAAAAAGGACAGTAAGTCTATCTATCTGTCCATCCGGCACATTTTTAAGGCTAAATTCAAGGTAAATCTCGTCCTAATCTAGAAAGGCGTACGCGAACAAATAGTATTTATTTACAACTAAAAATTAAATTCTAATATAACCTCAACCAAAACCATAGCTACTATAAATCCTTATTTATTTGGTCATTAGTCCGCAATACACAATCTGTGAGACCCAAATTGGACTGTTGAATTAGTATATAAGCTCAACTACGATATTTCAATTACTGCAACCCGAAACACCCATTTGCCACCATTCGAAACTTAGCCAGTTCACAAATCGTCCATGTTTTAGGGTCAGTAAGTCAATTTGTGCTCATAAAACGGGCCTGTAGCAGTTCGGCACCGTTTATTAGATACCTACTCGTAAACGTGTGAAAACGATCTGGCGCACACTCACACATTTCTAGCGTCAGGCTGGGACCCAAATTGTCTGGAGCGGAGTGTGGGGCCAGATGGTGGAGACTTTATAGTCCGACTATGCAATTACTACCCACTGTAAAGCTAGCACACACTATTCTAAAGCAAGCGATAACTTCCTCTGGGCGGGTGTTACTCTTTGATCGACGATTAAAGCAACAAAGCGCTGTGTAGTCTCCTCTTAATTAAATTCCACTATAAAATATATAATTACAGAACCAATAATCATTGCATGAATTAACGCAAGAGCAGTGAACAAAACAATTAATTCATTAATAAATAATAGCACAGGTGGGCAATGAATGAGTTATTATATTCGAATGTCGCTCCGTGCGGTTCACTTAAAATAAATATTATCCAAGTTTATGCTAACGTAAAACATCAAAGAAAGTAATGTCTGTTGCTGATCGCTTTATGTACCGAGTAATAGCCCTTAATAAAGTCCATAAAACCATACGACGCGTATTATCCTATCATTTCCGACCCTTGATCTTTTTTCCCGACAACTTATATTCTTTCAACAAAATTGCTCATTGTTCGTAGAAGTGGGCAATAAGGAGGCAATTTCCTCAGCTCCTAAAAAAGCCGGCCGCAATTAATTGAGGAAGCCCTGGATGAAGATGAATTATAAACATGACAATGATGAATTGTTACGCGGATGAATGTCACATTTTCATTAAAATGTGGTGATCAATTGGAGACCGCGCGTCGTACCGTTCGAGACTATTAATTAAATATTAATTACTTAAACATCCTATTGTCCCACTTTGTCTTTGCTCACGAAAGCGTTCGTTCGTAATGAATCCTTTCACTGATTCAAACAGGAGTGCCTTCGGGTATTTGTTTAATTATTTTCGTAATTTCCTTTTATAAGTTATCCGTCTTTTGATACGTTCCATCTGGAACGTCTTTTGTCTGATTTGGGTCTTCTATTAAACCTATTATTAGAAAGGCTTGACGAACGTTAACCCTAAATTATGTTTTAGCGACCGTTTTAATCTCAAGTGTCTTTATGTGTTTATATCCCTGATTATATAAATAAAAAGAAGTATGTGTTGTGACTATGAATGATAGGTTGAGGAATGATGTGATAATCGGATGCATATTTACCTAAAAATAACTTTTAGTTATGAAAATATGGAAGCGGCTTCTTAAAATATTTTTTGTACAAAAATCCTGGGATGTCAGCAACACTGGGAATGCATAATTAGTCAGTTGTATAGTATGGAAGCGACTTCTAAATGATTAGGATTGCATAACTATTCAGACGCATATTTATTAAAAAATTAACCCAGATAGAAATTTGTTACCTATACCTATGTACCTAGGGTGTAAGTCTGTAAGAGTACGGGTGGTGTGTGTTAGTAAAAAATTTTTTTTTTACATTAAATTTAAAAAAAAATCGGTACAAAAGCGCATTCCATTTTAGCCAACCTCTCAACTTTAGGTGAATATGCATCCGAATATCCGATCTCTAGTGATAAGGCAACGCCAACGGTGCGGTTTAAAAGGAGATTTAGTGACAAAAATTTAAAGCTTAGATGGTTTTTTTTTTTTTGGGTGGGAAATCATCCAATAACTTCTCCCATTCTGGGTGGAGCAGGAGGGCGTGCCAGACTTTTACTGACTAAAACCCACCCGTGTTCTCTCAGTTGCCTGTGTGCCAGGGGCCGCGGTATCTCTTTCGGACAACCCGCACCCCTGGCAGGCATCGGCCCTTAGATGGTTAGTTCATGTTAAAATGATGAATGAAAGTCGACTAACAAAAGGTATTTATGTACAAGGCAGATGTGAGTAGCAACGCGAGAGGTGACGCCCTAGGAGTTAGGAGGACATATAGTGACTTTATTGAAAAACCAGTAAGACCGGAAGATGGATGACCGAAAACGAGGCGGGGTAAGGGTCGTAGCTCTGCCAGGGGTGCAGGTTGTTCGAAAGAGATACCGCGGCCTCTGGCACACAGGCAACTGAGGGAACACGGGTGGGTTTTAGTCAATAAAAGTCTGACACGCCCTCCTGCTCCACCCAGAGCGGGAAGGTCGTAGCAGATGGCGGTCTGTAGTTCCTGCCTAGACCCATGGTAGGAAGAAGTAGGAAGAGGCGTCAGTTTATGTATGTACATAAATAATAATTATATTTATTTGCTACAAAGAAAACTATCCCTATCGCAAAATATCCTTATCACAGATAAGGATAATTCTGTGTTATTACTTTTACCCAAAGAAAAACGCCTAATATGGGCCTACTTATACAAAAACACTTTCCTTATACATTTCCCTGTTTACCAACCAACAAACAAATAAACAGTCAACGTATACAGTGTGTACTGGAGCTTAAACATCACAATTGTACGTAAATAGTGACAGCTTGCCTGTATCTCGTTTTCGAGCACCGCAAATATCCGGGTTGCTCTATAGGCCTTCTGAGCCAGCGTGCTATGAATATCAATTGGAATGTGCCACTTTCAACTGTTAACGCCTTAACTATTTTGTTTTCCTACTTAAATTATGTTTTCAGTTGGTAATTAAGTTTTTTTTTTTTTTTTTTAGTCTTTATTAATAAAGGAAAAGCAAAATATAAACAGAAACATCACAAAAACCTCAATAGGTTTGTCCGGATGTTGAAACACTTATCAGCAATCTTAAAACTAATACTTACATAATAATCATTATCTTATTAATTAATAGTTAACACATAGTTTATAAAAAATAAAATAAAACATTGTAAGGTAGTTTGTAAGTAATAACTAAAATAGTTCAAAAACAAAAACAGCGCGGGTCAGGCATTCCGTCGATGCTAATTACATTGAATGAAATTTAAACAGGATGATGCTTTTTCAAAGAGAATCAAAGTATTTTGTGTATTTAATTTTATAATTACTGTTTGTTATTTCCGATTGAATTTTTGTTGGAACATCATTAATTAAAGTAGGTATTAAATATGCGTTCGTTCGTTTTCCGTAATAGTTCTTATATCTCGGTACTACTAGTTTTGATTGGGCTGCCATTCTTGTTGCTATAGTATGATTGAATTTAGTTTGCAGTTCTTAAGAAGTAAGTAAGTAAGTAGTAGTTAAGTAGTATTGCAGAGCAGTATGACTTCTTTTTTTCGTACATTTGTACTAGCTATTTGATATAAGGACTTTTTTTCCTCCTTCCTTTATGATCCTTGCAATTTTCATTGAGTGGGTAGCAACTTATTAAGCTTATATAACTATTATAACTACTGCTACTACACTATTATAACTAGCTTTTGCCAGTGACTCCGCCCGCGTGGAGGTCGGTCTATTATCCATACAAACCTTCCTCTTTAATCACTCTGATACGAAAAGCGACTTTGTTTAATACTATGTAAAGTTAAAGATTACGATGGTGATGTTGAAATTGTTATTATAATATGTTTAATTAGGTTAAGGTATTTATCTATAGATCTATGTAAACTGAAAATAAATGGTTTATTAGTATTATTTTGATATATTCATTTAACTACTTATTCTAATACATTTTAAAATATTTTAAAATAACCTTACAAAAAACATTTTAAAAAATCTCACCACATGCTGCCCTGCGGGGATCTCTCTTAGTCTGGCTTCTCACCCCAGATCTGTTCGGGCAAAGCAAGCTCTAACGGCACAGACCTAGAGATTGGAGCGCGCAAGCCCCACCATGACGCAACATAGAGATACGGCGGTGAGGTTATTATTATAATAATAACAAGTGACCACTCAGCACACTTACAATATTGTGTAAAAATTGTAGCAAGTTAACTCATATTATAAAGAAGTACATTTTGTTTGTTTATATGTAGTAGGAAATCTCTAGAACTACCAGTCGAATTTGGAAATTCGTTTTTGCATTTCATTGCCCAATTCTGGAGAAAGGTTAGAGGTTATTTAACATCACGTTATGACCCTTAGGAGCAGAGCAAATTAAAAAAAAATTGGAACTACGCTAAGAGAAAACGAAGTATTAGAGCAGGCGGGCGATGTAATACGATGGGGTGGCGGTGGATCGGAGGCCAAAATTTCTCGCCGACAAAGTCAAGCTAGAGAATGGGCAGCAGCGTTCTCTATTCATTTTATCACTACAATGCGTTTGCCAAGCGTAGCGATTATCGCAAGACCCCCGAAATGGGGGGCCTATGTCCAGCAGTGGACATCTTCCGGCTGAAATGACGATAATGATGATGAAAGTCACAGGCGAAGTGCTAGTACCAAATAGATTGGTCAATGATACATCCCATGATATGAAAGTTTATACTTTCATATCATTATTGCCTTTTCATTCCGTATTAGGAATGTTGTACTCCTTCCATGGTCTTCTTCTATTCACATCACCATCCTTAGGCAAAAGCTACATTGTTTCTACAATATGTTCACTATTACCGACCATTTATCGATGCTAGCGCCATCTGTAGCTTTATAGCGTGAACCGTAAATCTAACACACGCCTGATTAGGGTTATAGTGTACCTATTTAATATCGGATCAACGATAAGTAACATCTGTTCCAAGTTCCAACTAGGGATGTGTAACGTATCGGATTTGGAACTACCTCGTATTTTACTGAACTGAAAACCGTCGTGCGTGTATGACCTGCGTGCAGGCTTAGCACGAGTATCGATTTGTCTACGGAAGAATAGACGTGACTATTAACTAAATAATGTACAATAGGAGAAGATAGGTATGTTTTTCTATTAATTGTCACAGTTATGCGTTCTAAACGAATCATGATTTTGTAGATAATCGTATATACTTTGGTGTCCGTTTCGATTGCTCGGCCACAAAGTCGTAGAAGATAAACGACTACGTCAAAATTACGAAGGAATTTGTAAAACACTAAAAGTGAAAGTCACAAATTCGTAGATCCAATATTCAGAAAGTTGTAAAGGTTTTACCATGGCCGCGCGGTCGAAACATGGAGAACCGCGCGGCCACGCAGTTCTCTAAAACGGAGCTTAGTAGAGGTCCCATTCTTTTTGCTAACCACTGATACGATTTCGAAGAAAATGTAGATAATATGAATAAAGTCCTCATATTTAGACTTCACGACCTACAGAAATTAAATGCTATGGCCGCGCGACACTATACTTTGTGGCCGTCGAGTAGAAAGTTTGCTGTCAGTGTGGTTTTGACGGTTTGGGAAGAAATATTCTTCTGAAATAGTGTAAATTTTTATGGACCTAGACAAAGATCGTTAGAAACGAAAGACAAAATTATAGATTGTAGAAGGATATCTGCGGTGCAATGTCAAAAATGGAGAAACGAAATGTTTCTTTGTATTGAAAAAACACTGTCTATTCTTCGCAAAAATAGAAAACGTCACGCTAAGCTTGTGATATGAGTTACTTCATATCATTGTTTATTTTATTTGACTGTTTAAACAGTTTTTTTTATTAAATAAATTTTCATTTATTGTTGAATGTTAATTATATGCGTTTATTGCTGGGGAGTTTGTTGCGCCACTTCTTCTTCCGAGCTAAAGCACTAGGAAGTGGTGGAGGGTGGGCGTTTTGGGGGACTGTCCTATGTAATTTTGACGTTCAAAAAGTGCTGACTCTTAGCCTAATTTGAATAAATGACTTTTGATTTTGATTAAGCCTGCAGATGCGTGAACGTAACCGAAGAAAAAGGCGTAAGGATCGTAGCAGGTGGCGTTCTGTAGTTTCTGCGTTAATTATGATACAATACGTATCATAATTAACGCAAAACTTCATACACCCCAATAAGAGTATTGAGTTAAAAACATAACACAATGGCCAACACTTTTTTTTAAAGCTTTCCTTTATTATTAAGAAAATCGTGTTGACCCTAGCATTACCTACTTCTTGCACTTAAAATTGAGTCTTATGTTCTTACGATAAGATTGAATTTTCTTTGGCGCCATCGACTGTAGGTATGGCAAGATTTATAGTTTTTTTTTTTTAATTCCCATTTTAAAAGTTACTGGTATCGATTTAGTTGTCAATTATGAACAAACTACTTTCAGCATTTATTCTGTTACGCCTTATACATACTTATACAAGTATGTTTATCTACCTACTTTATATTGGGGGCAGCTTTTCTTCAAACTATATGTCACACACCTACATCTAAACAGAGTTAACTCAAAAAAGCACTTTTTTCAGAAAAGGGCAAAAGCTGTTTACCGTGTTCCTGTGCACTGGAGAAGTTATCTGTATACATATTTGCTTTGCAAGTTCTACTAGAAAAATATTTTTAAATCTGTTTTATTGGTCGATAGGTAGTGAGTTAAGGAATTCAATGGTAAGCATAAATCAAAACTCCCAATTTTTGACTTAGCTCCCTTTAGATCTAGGTGTGCGATGTAGCTTTTCATGTTTTCGTTTGGGTTTTTGATCTTCTGGGAAACATCTGTAAGTGCCTTCTTGGAAGTAAGAGCCAAAGTCTATCAAAGTAACTTATCTTCAATAAGCATAAGTACACATTTTTATTTTATGTTAAGATGTACTTTGATCCTCTGAAAGAGTACTTTTACATTATTTGACCGCAATATTTAATGACTTACTATTTTGTTTTACAGGGTCTGGGTAACTAACTGACCGCATACCGGAAGACGTAGAGTGGGAAGGCCTCCCACAAGGTAGACTGACGACCTTGTGAAGGCCGCAGGAATCCGCTGGATGTGGGAAGCACAAGACCGGTCGAAGTGGACGGTCCCGGGGGAGGCCTATGTCCAGCAGTAGACGTCTTTCGGCTGAAATGATGAGGTAGCTAAACACGTTCCGCATTCATAACATAACGACTGTAAAACCAAAAGGCTATGTATACATCGTACATACCTATTTCAGCATTTATGTTCTTAGTTGCATGTAACAGGGGGCGAGCTAATTGCCATTAATAACGAGGCACAAATTCCGACTTTGATTTGTTAAAAAAACAAGCGCGAAAATCAGAAAAAGATCATTCTCGACCTGCAAAACTTCCACACATTTTTTACTTGCTAAAAGAAATTTATAATAAAACGCCTGACTGGATCCGAACCTTCGACCTACAACTCGTAAGTCGTGGCCGTAACTATGGGCCACCAGTGCTCCGAACTCTGTCTATACCTTCGGGGGAAGAAAGGCGTGATTTTATGTGTAAATAAATCCAAAACTCCACGCAGCCCCTCTTGCTACCACCAAACCACAGACACCTATAAATAATTTTATTACCAACTTTGAAATAACCGCGGCAACGCAATAACTAGCTTGTGGAGGATAAAAACTAACAAAAATGAATTTCAAACTTATATTAGCTTGCACAAGTTTCAAAATTGAGTTCCAACTCAATTTATTTATATATATAATACTATAATTTTCAGAGATACCAATAGTATAATAAAATATTTGTAGACTTTTTGATGTTCTTTTTTTAACTAAGTATCTTACTTTTTAGACCATTTCGATTTTGTTTTTAGATGTGGTTAGAGAGACAATATTCATCGGAAAACTTTAAAACACTTTCAGAGCTATTTGCTATTATTGTGTGTGTGCAGTTGCATAGTTTGGTTCGCAAAAGAAACTACATCAAAACAACAGTCCAAAATGAACTCTGAATGTGACTGCTACTTGCATGTAGCTTGCAGCTATGACGACTATTCGAATTGTATTTATTTTAATTATTTGTATAGGATCACGATACTGCGTTCTAAGACACAAATCGTAGACGTCACCCATAAAACAGCCTAGCTCAAATGGGACTAGGCCGGACACGGTTTGCCGCATGTCGGATGCATTGTGAGCTAAGACCACCACATGGGGGCCTAAAAACGTACAACGGCATCGCGGGAGACCCAGTCGTAGATGGCGAGACGAATTTAATACGTATATGATGAATTGCTTCATATTGGCTCAGGATGGAGTTGAGTGGAAAAATAATAGATTCAAAAAACTAAAAAAACACACTTTAAAAACAAAACTAAAAAAAACACGCTTTAAAAACCAAACTAAAAAAGTAGAAAATAATTTCGAAAAGCATGGGGTGCTTGATATTAAATGATTATAAAAATACCTAAAAAAGCACCACACGCTTTTTTGAAATTATTTTCTGCTTTTTTAATCTATTATTTATTTTAAATTTTTAAGATCTGTTATCAACAAAAGCGTGATTTTTCAGTTTTTTTTATTTTTTAACAACAACTTCATGAAATTATTGAATTGTCATCAGTCCTCGATAAGTCTACAAAGTATAAATCTGACCGTTTGAAATTGGTCAAAATCAAGTCCAATGGTGTCGGTTACAAACATGCTTACAAACATACAGGGCCTCCAGTCTGCTATTACAATAGTGTCAGAATGATCTATCATTGATTTCATAATTGTTGATTTTGACAAGTTTGGTAATCTACTAATATAATGGCGTCATTATGACTTTCCAATGGTCAGCCACTGACACGCCATTGAAAGAAATGGCATTTATTGGTAATCTCGTACATAGTGACAAATGAATGACTGACTTAGGCGAAAATCTGCAAAAATTTAACACTAATAAATAATATCTAAAAATATATTTAAATGAAATCGGGAAAGAATAAATGTTCAAATTTAGTAGTAGTTTTTGGGAAATTATTTCTACTAACGGGTTTTAAAATAATGGCAACACGACTATGCCATTATAACACAATTCTATTACGAGACCATTGATCGACCAATGATCGACCATTATGAATTTAGCAGATTACAAACTTTTAGCAAAATGACAATGGGATCGTGTTGGAATGACGAATTTATAAAAATAGCAGACTTGGGCCCCAGGTGAAGCTAAAAGCGTGTTAAAAAGAATAAATAAAAGTTTAAAAAACTAAAAACACGCTTTAAAAACGAAACTAAAAAATTTGAAAATAATTTTATTCTATTAAAAAGCGTGGGGTGCTTTTTGAGGTATTTTTATAATCAATTAATATCAAGTACCCCACGCTTTTTAATAGAATTAAATTATTTTCTAATTTTTTAGTTTGGTTTTAAAGCGTGTTTTTTAGTTTTAAAACTATTCTTAATTTACTATTTTTTAGTTCTGCTTGCTTGAAAAGCGTGATTTTTTTGTTTTTTTTTTTGTTTTTTTTTCTGTTTTTTTTTTGTTTTTTTTTTAATTTTTGTATTGTCATCGGTCCTCGATAAGTCTACAAAGTTTTAATGAAATCTGACCGTTTGAAGTGGGTCAAAATAGCGTCCAAAGGAGTCGGTTACATACAAAAATATAAACAAACAAACAAACAAACATACAAGTGAAGCTAATATAAAGCGTGTAAAAAGGAGTTTGTCCAGCAATGGGATTGTTATTATATCTGGCACTCATCTACCAATATTTTATTCTATGAACTAGTGACAAGTATGGTCAGCACTCTGCATAATCTGACCCCTCTTACAAAGAAAAAGAATGGAAGACGGGTCAGATTATGCAGGTTACTCACTGTACCTGTACCCGTTTAGAAAGCCTTGAAGAAAGTACCCACCTAGTTCATTTAAACACAAATGTCAATATCTATCACCATAACCAAATTTATTTCACCAAAAGGCACAAGCAAGCTCTTCATTATTTCGAAGATCTTATTCCTTGTGGTGACCTAAAATAACCTCTATAATCCATAGAACAAAGGTTATTGTTTTAAATAGATAGCTGTAATTGACTTCCAGTTTCTATCTGAATTCGGCGGCAGTCTAATTCCTAGGATGGATCGAATTAGCTCCAGTGATTGACGTTTCAATAATTGTTGATCTTTGCTTTGCAGGAGCGAGCAGCAGAAATTGGTCTGTGTGCTTTTAAATTAATGTGCTGGTTAGCTTAATATGGTTACTTAAATAAAATGAATCACATCCACGCAAAACACCCTACAAAGCCTCAGCGCTGGTTTATGTCCTATGTAACATGGTCGGGCCTATTGCCATCAACCGGGCCCAAAACTGGACTCAGGGTGACTACTGAGAAATTCTAAATGGAAAAAACCCAATAACACTTTTCCCAACCCGTGAATCCAACCCAGGACCTCATGGCGGCGACGAAGCATGATACAAGTCAACGTAATTACATGGTAGTAATTATTATTAATAGGAGGAGGCTATTATTAATAATTATTATGAAGCTAAGCTGTTTGTGTAGATCATATTCTGTCTCATAACATAAACTTACCTAAGCCTAAGGATTTGAGCAGTGGAGGATCAAAATACGTGAGATATTGCGTCTTTAGACGCTTAGAATGGAGGTATAATTAATTAGTTATTATCCAAATATAAACGACTGGCAAGTAACAGTTAAAATATGAAGTAAGTACCTAAATGTAATCAAATTTAGTTGTCGTAATTTTTAGGAATCCTCAAAAATGTTTTCAAGTGAAAACTTAAAGTGGTAAATGCGGCTGCAACGGTAATCATGTAAAACTGACTCCTGTAAGCCACTTTTTGATAAGATGAACGTATTAACACTGCTATATATTTGAGGCAGCAGTATATGGCAAAAATAATATTGACATGCATAATTACTACACGCGTATACGCAAAAGGAAAAATTGCGCATAGTAGCTAGCAAGACTCATCTAATGCTTGAAAGTATCTTTTGTACTGCTTCATGCATCTTTCATAATATTCCGGAGCCTATTAGAATAATTACGAAAATAAAAATAAATAAAAAAAATCTCCATGATTTACTAGTAAACAAGTGATACTACTTTAAAAAAGACTTCCTATCAGAAAAATCACGGCTCCAATATAGTCGAGGGGACTATATTGGAGCCGTGATTGCCATGATGCGTTCAGTGACCCACTGATGTGTACCTAAGTACCTTAATTCGTTGAATTTTATTTTTATGTTTTTTTTAATATTTTAAGTGAAATTTTGGTAATTCTATTTGTAATTCCGAATGTAATTCTATTTTTTATGTAACTGTTGTATGCCCTAAGGGCGGGACGTAGCTGATCACAATTAACTATTTAAGACCTGTATTATCGACCAACCTATGATCCACAATAAAGATATTGAATTGAATTGAATTGTATTGAATCCTACCACAATGTGTGTAGAGCCAGAAAGCGTCCGGCGTCATCGAGGCAGATCCAGGAGACAATGGCGCCCTGAAAACGGCACCCTGCAATGAGGCAGGCCGCATAGGCTAGGAACAAATCCAGACTCCGAGGTGCATCCTTTGTCTAACTATTTAATAATATAGATAGATACTTACTAATTCCATGTATTTTTGCAATTATTTGTGTAATATCACTTGAAATGTATTTAAATAAGAAGATGGTGGCATAAGTTCCGATTTTGGTCCAAAAGACCCTTGCAGCGTTATGTTTAAAATATTCTATGCTACAAAAAAAAAAAACATTCCATTTAGTTACAAAACGCGATTTATCTTAAGTACTGGCCTAAAGCCTTGAACTCCGTTTTTCATTTCCAATTTTTTTCGATCAGTGACAAGTTATTTTACACAAATAAAAACTTAGCACCGGAATAACTTATCAGTTTTGTAAAAAGAACTGCATATAGCTAAAAACTGACTTGATGGTTTAAACCTTCGTTCAATCTAAATAAAAACCTTATTTGACTATTTGACTTGAGAGTTGACCCACTATATTAGCAGCAATACCAAGCAGCTTAATCCAAAACGATCGTACCCTAAATACATAATCGAAACCATTGACAAAGATCTCAAAGCGATTCGAAAAAAAGCAACAAAAAAGTTTGTCGTTTATATAAAAACCTCCTTAACAAAGCGGTCCACGAGTAGTTCCATTAAATCCAATGAGGGTGTTGATTTCAGGATATAGTGGGAGGGATTACGGTTCCTCCCTTTTGCTCAGTAAATACCGTTTGTGTCGAACATTCATTTGTGTTAGTCGGTATTGGAAGGAACGGATAATATCGCCTAAACAATGGTGCAGCAGGATTTGGTTGTGTGTTTTGTGAGTAAATGGAGACGAGACGCCACTATCTGTGATAGTGACGAATGATTCTACTTTCCCAAAAGGTATGTAACAAACATACAGAAATGTATGTTAGTTTATGTAACTTTATTAGTAAATTTTCAATAGTGCATATGCATATTTTCTTAGGAATGCTATTAGTTTTGGAAAGTTTCTGGTGAAGAAGTCGTCCGAAGAACTAGGCAATACCACCGTATCTCAGTATAGTAGTCCCTACTAACGATATAATATTTGCCAGTCTAACAAAAAGAATTTGATCTTGTTTTGACAGATCAACTACTATCGGATGGCCCGTATCTTCGTTGACAGACTTAGAGAGTAGGTTTTTGTTGCTAAGCAGCATTGTAGTTTTTCTTCGACACGCTTTTAACTTTGTTTTAAGGTGATAGGTTTATTTTTCACTTTGTCGTACTTACAGAAGCGTTGCTATTCTGTAACCATCTGACCGTGATATCTAAGGTGAAGTGTGGTGGAAGTGAGCTGTCATTACACTTGATGCTAGGGATTGACACTATTAACCACTCACGTCACCAAAGTTTTCACGGTGAAATTTTTACAGAATCTACATACAGATTCGTACTGCACTGTCCTCCCATACATATTATCACTGTAATTTGAAAACATTATAAAAGCCAATTATTTTTTTAACTAGTAACCATGGAGTTTCTTGCCAGCTCTTCTCCACAGGAAGCGACAAATTAGAACCGTGCACCTAGCTTCTGACGTTTCATAAGTGCCCTTAAAGGTTTAGGTGAAATAAAATATTTTGATTTGATTTGTACCCACATCTGATTGATCGCCAATTTAGACCAGCTTGGCGAATACCTACCCTCGTTCTAGACGATTGACACCAAGTTTAATACAATGACTCACTCCCAAATCAGACTGTGATTAACTCAAGACAACGTTTGTGTTCTTTCACCAGAATTAGCTTACCTACTGACAGGTCATATGAGTTACTTCATATCATTGTATATTTTATTTGACTGTATAAACCAGTTTTTAACTAACATTTTTATTTATTGTTGAATGTTAATTATATGCTATTATTGTATACAGGGTGTTTGGCAGAACGTTGAACATACGAAAATGGTGGATAGATGGGGTCATCTGCTACTTACTCAGCCCTAATTTATTTGGGCCTGGCCCCCTGGATATTTTTTTAATCTTTTTTTTTGCTTTCTTCTAGTTTCACCACTTTCTTAACTTTAAAGTGTAATTTTTATCCCTAGTGTGAGACCTTTCTAATGGTATGTAATTTGCTTTTATAAAAAAAACCTTTATGAGTTATTTCATAATTTTTTTTTGGCCATGGCCGAATAAATTAGGGCTAAGTAAGTAGCAGATGACCCCACCTATCCACCATTTTCGTATGTTCAACGTTCTGCCAAACACCCTGTAGAATCAAGTTTTTCCAACTTAACAGACAGCTGTGCTGCTGGGGAGTTTGTTGCGCCACTTCTTCTTCCCAGCTAAAGCACTAGGAAGTGGTGAAGGGCAGGCGTTTTGCGGGACTGTCTTATGTAATTTTGACTTTCAAAAAGAGCTGACTCTCAGCCTAGTTTGAATAAATGACTTTTGAATTTGATTTTGGAGCTATCCTAATATGATGTCAGTTCCTAGGTCAACGATGCCCAGCCGTGCATTGTTGTGTCATTGCTTATCTGCAATTATTATAAAACATCCACAATAATAACTCTGCAAGTCCTTGACAATATACAGGGTGTTTGGTAGAACGTTGAACATACGAAAATGGTGGATAGGTGGGGTCATCTGCTACTTACTCAGCCCTAATTTATGTGGCCCTGCCCCCCTGGACATTTTTTAAATTCTTTTTTTGCTTTCTTCTAGTTTCACCACTTTCTTAATTTTAAAGTGTAATTTTTAGGCAGATTCTTATAAAATTATTGCTTTATTCAGATGTTAAGTAGAATAAAAGTTATGAGTCCTCAAACTTACGGAAAGATGTAAAAAATACTTAAATCTTAATTTCAACTTGCATTAAAAAAAATTGCCTGTTTTACCCATTTGTAATAAAAATTACACTTTAAAGTTAAGAAAGTGTTGAAACTAGAAGAATGCAAAAAAAAAAAAGAATATCCAGGGGGCCAGGGCCAAATAAATTAGGGTTGAGTAAGTAGCAGAAATTACCCCACCATTTTCGTATGTTCAACGTTCTGCCAAACACCCTGTATATAGTATTTTATTCAAATACAAGCAATTTATCCTGCTTTTCGCCGGCCTATACAAACATTGCTCTGGTGAGTAATTACCAAGGAAATATAGACAAAGTTTTATTGGCAATAAATAGTCTTGTTATGTACGCAATGTTACCGGATATTGCCTCGATATTCGTACAAACCAGATAAATAAAGGAAGTGGAGATTATATCAAGAATCTTCTAATTTATTGGTTGGGAAATGTATCTTCCATTCAGCCAAGGCTTTTATATCGGAACTAGCGCTTACCCGCGACTTCGGCCGCTTGGATGTCAGAAGATATCCCACGGGATCGTACTACCGGGATAAAAAGTTTTCTATGTGTTAATTCAGATTATTAAGTATCTATGTGCCAAATTTCATACAAATCTGTTGAGCCGTTTTGCGTCAACCTGGAACATACATCCAGACAAACAGTAAAACGGATTAAAAAAAATAAACTAATTTTTTTTTAATATTGAATGTTTAGTTTGACTTTGTTACTTTTTTATAATGCCTATGTATTGAGGATATAGGTAAGCCTTAACATCTTCCAAAGTTGCCTCTAAATATACGGTCAGTTCTTATAATTCTTTATAAAAGTACACAATTATATCTAAAACATAAACCTACAAACATAATGGGCATTCGCGTTTAGGTTTGAAAATAACTCGAGCAAAAGAAAAATAACAAATTAGTGTAGCAGAATTCTTGGCAAGCAACATCTTACTAAATTTATAAAATAAAAATAAAAAACCTTATATTCCTTACAAAAGTTAAATTCATATAATAGATATTTTAGTAAGGTATATTTAAGAGGGAACTAATATTATATTATATTTAGGTTTGGGTGTATTGATAACCTTACTTAATATACGTTAAATATCAAAATGATTCAAACATAAGAAGAGAAATACATAAAAATAAACCAATCACATCTAAACTTTTAGCTTTTTCCACCAAAACCCATTTTCAAATTGACCTGAAGTCGACTTCAAAATGAAACCAAAAAGTTTGAATACCAAAAGCGTGTTTTAAAATGCTGCAGCAAAAATTGAAATACTAAAAACATTTCGTTGATAAATAATTCTTCCCGTGCATCGACGTATTCATCTGAACCATTTTAATGGATTCATCGAACAGACAGCTTCGAAATACGAACGAACAAATTATTATGTTCTCATGAAATTACTTAACTGACAAAATGGCGGGTTTATTAATATTTAAAGTTTAATTCATCAGCTTGGAATTGTTGGCTTCGCGTAAACCTTGTAACAACGAATTTTATTGAAGGCCGCTTGCCAATGTAGGTATTCAGTTATTCACACTTTATTATTTACTAGCTTTTGCCAGCGGCTTTTGCTTGCGTGGAGGCCGAAAATTATCCCACGGGAACGTGTTACCTTGATAAAAAGTTTTTATTTATGTTTATTTGTATTTTGTTTGTGTTAATCCAGGTTATAATCTATGTGTGTGCCAAATTTTATCCAAATCCGTTCAGCCGTTGTTAGGTGATTATGTAAAAAACATCCATAAGCCATAACATATATAACATAGTGACCTGTATAGCGGTGATCTTTAGTAGGTTAAGATGCATAGTACTCGCAACCGTCATGCGTGTATTACCACTGAACATTAACCAAGCAATAGTATCTGGAGGATATTGTAAGGATCGCTGTAGGAGGTGTTCTATAATTTCTGCCTAATAAAACGGTGTGAAGTTATGTATACACCGTGACATTTTAGTCGTCTTACAAAGATGGTCCACTCAATGTATCCGTCATAACATACCTCTAGGCGCGAATAAAACATTGTTACCATTAATTAAGAAAATAGATACAAAGAAAAATAATGAAGGCTTTAGAATTATGAAACACCTTCCCTGTTATAATGTTTACGTATCAAACGGTAGAAGATATCTACCTACCTACCATTACATTCCATCTCCATAATAGGGTGTTCCAAACTACGGCATGCGTCTTAGTGATATTTTTATGTTTTTGAATATGCAAATGTTCAAAAAAAAATTTTTTTTTAATAAATGGTAGTAGATAGCAGTCATTGGGTACATGAAGTGGGCTGCCGTTGTAAGACGACTAAAATTTCACGGTGTATAGTAGTTCTATTATATCTACCAGCTTAGGTCATGCCCTAAGCGTCCTCCAAGGCTACAAATTCGATGAAGAGGTCACCAACCCTCCGCGAATAATGCCTTTCGGAAGAATTCTATTAGTCGGTACTATTAACGATATCCTTAGGGTATAAAAAGTAGTGAGCAACATTCTTTCCACGCGAGGCGATCTCGTATGAATTCTGAAAGCTTGTCCGTAGCAATTATTCCGAATGATGAAGCAAATTGTGGGCAAGCTAGGCGGTAAATTCCTCGGGAACAAATGTAGAAGTTTATTTTTACGGGAGCTTTAGTTTTCTTATGAGCATTTATTTCGATTCGTTTTTCTTGGCCATCATTTAAAGTTTATGTTTTTTTTTATTCTAGAGAATTATGTAGTCTAGGCTTGATGGGAACGACCACCATAAGCTCTGCCTAGCCGTGTTCTCGTAGCTTATGCGGCACTGAGTGAACCCCACATTCTGCTGTGCCTACGATGCAGCTGTACATTTTACATCTGCATCATTCCACGAAGATTGAGGAAGTCGTGCTGTACTTGAAAGAGAAGACCAACTGGACTTTGAGGGTCGAAAGGTTGGAATTGGACCACGACATCAACTTAAAGTAATTCGTGGTACGAGTTCCAACCTAGCATCTACTTTTTGCCAAATTTCGTGATTCTAGGTCAACGGGAACCACCATATAGGTTTTCGACCCTAAACTTATCGGGTACTTCCGGTTGACCCAGAATTATCAATTTTGGTTAAAAGCAAGGTCTTATAGCACAAGTCAAGAGAAAATTCCGAAAAATAAAAAAGTTGAAAATTAAGGTAAACTTTGGTACTTACAAGTTTTCACGAAAATCTAAATTTGCCCATATCTTTTTATCGTGTTGACTCAAGACCTTGATTTTTATACACCTAATAGGAAAAATAGATTTCAGTATCTGGTATAAATTTCAACTTGCTAGGTCCACCCGTTCTTGAGAAAATCGGTGGTGACACATGGACAAATAGACGGACAGATGGACAAGAGAGTGATCTTATAAGGGTTCCTTTTTTACCTTTTGAGGTACGGAACCATAAAAAAGATAATTCGTAGTTTTTAAGTTTCCAGAGAGTAAACGAATTATTAAAAAAATACAGCAAAATTCAATCGCAATTGGTCCCCAATCAGTTGGAAATTCCGACACAAATTTTCCACGATACTATTTCGAAGGATGCAGATGCCTGCATTTCCCGTAAAGGAAAATAAAATGGCGAGCTGCGGAGCTGCGGTTACAGGTCGGTTGCGGCGTCGATACATCACGGTAGGTCCTGCGGGACGCGTACGAGTTTTCTTTTTTCAAATACTTTCGTCCATATTACCGAGCGATAATAATCTTTGATCTATGTTTTTTTAACAGAAACTTCATGATTTCTTTATACTTAATACGGCGAAGCAAGACGGAGCGTTATGATTTAGACCGGTTTGTGTGTGGATATGCATGTATGTATGTTCATCTGTTCCCTCATAACTTCAATCATAATTTGACACATAAGGTACCGTTGGAAGCGTCTTCGTCGATCGTCCGCTGATTATATGCTTTGTAACGTCACATGAAATTTAATATGGCGCCCGCTAGAGGGCATAAAGTCTTGAAGTAAAAAATAAATATCGATCACGGCTTTCGGATGAAAAAAGATTTCTTGTTTCATACTTTTTAGAGTAATTTTTCACTACAAAAAAAAACGATCGTTATTGGTCCAAACTTCCATATGTATGACCATGACTAATGGTCATGCATGGTTATTTTGGCAAAATCAGGACTAACGCCGCCATCTGGATTTTTGAACTACATTTTCAAGTGACATTTCATCCTGTACCTAATATTCGCCGTGCCGTTTTCGAAAATCGAATTTTGGTTATGTTACATAGCTACCAGCGGCGAGAGGTCAATTTTTCTAAGAAGGAAGCCGAAGCGAAGTCGGCTTTGACTTACTGACTTATCAATAAAGAATATTTACTATAAATAAATAAATAAAATATATTTTTTGACAATAGTAGTCACTATTGACGTGCCATTTTTTAATAGAAATAGAGTTGCCGATGCGAATCCCCAAAGGAAAGCCGGTAGGAATCGTGTTACATGGTGCTTTCGCCACTGATAGCTACCTCTTTTAACTTGTAATATAATTGACCATGAACATTCAGCCTATGCGTGTATCTTAAAAAAGTCTACATTATGCATTGCATTTTTCTAAACCTAGATCATATAATTAATAAGATTGTTCTAATTTTTTTATAAAGGTGTTTTTCACTTCTTTATTAGCCACACGTTTAATGGAGGTGAGAAAATAATTATTTACATTTAACGTTCCTTCAATACCTGGGTACCTCCTACTAAATCTAAATCTAAACACTGCCAAGGAATATAGAGGGTGTGACAGTGCTCCTAAATAAACAGTATAAAATAATTCTAGAACCGTTGTGGTATTGCTTTTATTGAATACGTTAACATTAATTTAACTTTGTTTCAAAAAGTTTGAGAGTCTGCCAGTTTTAGTCTCTGAGGAATTCAGAAATAACACAACGAATAAACAAAAATATATAAATTGAGCGTGGTTAGTTGCAACTTTTATATCTATATTTAAATATGAGGTATTCATGTTTAGCAATCCCAGGGCGAAATCATTTAGGGCTTTGCTCAAATGAAATATTTGTTTGTTTGTCACAGCGTTTTATATTTAGAACTCTTGCAGATTTTTAAGTCTAAAGACAATACGTGGTCTTTATCAGAAGAGGTCTTATTGTCTCTGATGCGTGGGTATGCAGGCGAGGAGAGGTAAGCAAATTAAGGTCAATATTATTCTGAATAATGACAGGTCTATGATCACATTATGGAATGAACAATATTGTAACGACTTTCCACCAAGTACGTGAGGCTCGAGCGCAAATCAATGAACTCATTGCATTGCGAGGGTTGTGACAATTACCGAACACTAATAATATACCACTCAAAATCACCGTTCTCAAGATCAATGTCCGCATCGATCTTTCTTCTCGATCTTAACTTTTGGCGGGCTCTCACTGCTTCAGTAGGTAGTCGGGGTAACGTCAAGTTGACAGCTATCAAAATAGTTCTATAATCAACTCTGTAAGTTTGGCACAATAGTCGACATCGGCTTTGCTTGCCATATTTAAAAATAGAATAGAATAGAACTCTGTAAGTTTAGCACCGTTCAACCTTTAGACGCGCCGACAACTCTATTTATTTTAGGTAGCTTTCTGATATTAGTCTAGATACACGTCATCCTATATTTAAAAAACAACCTAAAAACCAATGGTATAATAAAGTCTCAATTCAACAAACAAAAATTCCAGTCCAGGGAAGCACAACGTTCACTTACAATGTTAGTTCAGACTTCAATGAAATATATTATTAGGTACGTGGTACACTTAAGGACCTTTTTACTGGGGTTCGCGCACACGTGCGACTAACGATTGTTCTTCGGATGCAATATACAAGCTAAACTGTGTTTTATTGCATCGTTTGTATGCTGGATTACTGCCTCTACGTCTTTTGTTTGAAACGTTTTTGATGTTACGTGTATTTGTGTACTTACTGTATAGGTGGTGTCTAGACAGAACGATAATTTTTTGTTTACAGGTTTAATTTTTTAATTAGTTGTTGACAGGCAAGGTTGCGTCGGGTAATTGTTTTTTTTTTAGCGAGAAAAGCGACTTTCACCCTACTAATCCTTTATTTAGAGTTTGCAGTTCATTTTTATCAAAATTAATACATAAAGTACTTTACACTAGGTAATTTGGACGAACAGTTTAAAACTTGCCACGCTAACACTTACCCGAGCAGAGCGCTACTAAAGCCTTGCCTGCCATGTTTGATATGGATAGTCTGAAGCCTGGGAAAGGATATAGGCTACTTTTTATTAACACACAACGTCTGCGAAGCCGCGGGTGGAAGCTAATTCATAATGTAGATGACTCAATAGGTTTTTTCTAGGTTGGGAAATCATTAAATGACTTCTCCTGCTCTGGGTGGAGCAGGAGGGCGTGTCAGACTTTTACTGACTAAAACCCACCCGTGTTCCCTCAGTTGCCTGTGTGCCAGGGGCCGCGGTATCGCTTTCGAACAACCCGCTCCAGGTTGCTTCGGCTTAACTATACTGAAACGGAAAACCTTCTGTCTAACCGTTAAGGAAAACCTTCTGTCTTTCAACTATTAAAGTATTCATCTTCTCACACACATGTCACCCACACACTCACATCATACATACACTCATCACACACACACTCTTTTCACATACACACTAACACTCATCGCATTGTCACACATACACTCATTACATGCACACCACATACTTGCGGTTACCTTTTAGTCTTAGGCTTAGGGAATTATTTAAACCGTTGCTCTTGTTTACTTATCTTTGATAATATCATATTATCTGTGGAAAGAGACTGGATTCTACGACACAGCGTACCTATCTTAGTGCGGGATCCAGTGTCACACCTCAATATTGTAACACTTTTTTATGAGCCTATAAAATAAACTAATACGCATAAACAGAAGAACAATTCCCGTACCTACCTACGCTGAAAAAGCCAGATTGTTTTTATTTGATTACGGTAAACCACAAATGCACCTATAGCCAGTATGCTGGAAGAGATTATTTGCAACACCTTTGTACCAGTAGGTACAAAGGTGTTGCAGATAATCTATCTAAAAATAAGTACATTTTTCTGTGCCTTTCTTTTTCTGTGTTAGATATGTGAATGTGTTTATATGTGTGGTTTTTCTATCTGCAGTTTGTCAGTAGCAGACCGGAGTCTGCATTCGTGCCCGGATTACGGCAATGAGCTCGCCCCCTATTAGATACATGGCATTTGAAATGCGGGTATACTACAGGCACAACACTGGGGCAAAGCTGCTGATATTCAAAATATTTTTGTCCTTCAAAAACGTGCTGTTCGTGCAATTTACCAGCTAGGTGCCAGAGTTTCCTTGAGGGACTTTTTTAAAGATGTTGGTATTCTCACGGTGGCATCACAATTCATATTCACTAACATCTTATATATTAGGCAAAATATACACTTGTACACTAAAAACAGTGATATTCACACCGTTAACACAAGAAATAAGGACAAACTACGTGCTCCCTTTCACCGGCTTCATAAGGTTCATAACTCATTTGTTGGGCTTGGTATAACTTTTTATAACAAGCTTCCCTCTTCTTTGCTAGATTTGCCTTTTAATGCGTTTAAAGCTCAAGTAAAATCCGTCCTTTGTTTAAAGGCTTACTATTCCATCAACGACTATTTAAATGACAAGAATAGTTGGTCGCTGTGATTAACTCAAGACAATGTTTATGTTCTTTCTCCAGAATCGGCGTATCTAGTGACAGGTTATATGCGTTCATATAATTATTATTTTATTTTTTATTGCCTGTCTAACAATATTTTTTTTATAACTATCTATTAAGTCATTAGTTATTGACATGATCTACTCATAACAATATTTTCTATGATGAGTTCTTTTAGGCTTTATTTGGCCTCGACAGTTTTCATTTTATTTGTCGGTATATTGGTATGGCTAGCTGACATTTTGACTAATTATTTAATTAATATTTTGTGTCTCGTAATGTTTATTACTTTGCCTAAGTATGTATAGAATCAAGTCTATCCGACTAAACAGACAGCTGTGCTGCTGGGGAGTTTGTTCCACTACTTCTTCTTCCCAGCTAAAGCACTAGGAAGTGGTGAAGGGTGGGCGTTTTGGGGGACTGTTTCATGTACTTTGACGTTCGAAAAGTGCTGATTCTCAGCCTAATTTGAATAAATGACTTTTGATTTTGATTTTGATTTTGACAGCTCTGCCCAATCCTACGTGGAAACAAGGTGTGATGTTATGTTCAAAACCGTAATTCTATTTTTAAGTTAAACGGTTTTTATGTAAAAGCTAAAAATAATTCGGTAAAATAAAATCGTGGGGTATAGCGTAACCTGAGTAAATATTTTTCACGCGCCCCACGATTTTATTCTATGGAATTATTTTTTAGCTTTTAGTTAAAACCGTTTAACTTTAAAAATAATTTTTGATTATTTTATATTCAAGTTTTTAGTTTTTATTTCGTTACTTAAGGTGAACCTAGTCCACATTTTTCCCATACAAACTTCGGGAGTGTTTTACTCCACTGTTGGACAATGTACATCAAAAATTAAACATGGTATGGTTTTGTCTCATTATTAATATTGTCTGTACGGAAACAGAATACTAAAATAAAAAGCCATTCAAAAGTTAGGAGCCAACAAAGATTCGTTTTTCTTGCTAATTTAACCTAACTTTGGGCGTGTTTTAGTAATAAAAGAAGTGTAAAATATGAAAAACCAAGTCGGTACCGACAAAGCTCAAACATCGAAAAGTTCAATGAAGTTTATTGCTTATTGATTTATGCAGTGGTTTTTTCATAAAACCCGATCTTCCGAAGGGCTGTTCTTAATTTTTTACGCGCCTGTTGTACTATAAATGATCCTGCATCTCACACAATAATGTTGTGCGTGTAGACTAGCGTCTAACTGCTCATCACTGATACTACCTCTGCCGGACACGATGCCTGGTGAGACAGCGTGCTTTTTAGCCAGGCCCATCAGTGAGTTCGAGCCCGCGACTAGGTTCCCCTTAACATTTCTCATTCATTTTTTTTTATATATAAGGTGTATCTATTCATACACGAAATATCTGAAAGGGTCATTGTACTCATCATTATGAACAACTTTTACTATGGGCCCAAACCTGAAATCGCGAAAAAAATATCAGCTGTTCCCTACATTTATGTTCGCATATCTCGTCAAAATGTAGGGAACAGCTGATATTTTTTCGCGATTTCAGGTTTGGTCCAGTAGTAAAAGTTGTTCATAATGACGAGTACAATGACCCCTTCAGATATTTCGTGTATGAATAGATACACCTTATATACATTAAATTGTATTGTTATCAAAACTAAAGGTGTGTATATTTGGTAATATAAGATCAATCTGCCAACAGGAAGGGGGTAAAATTTTAAGTACTAAATTTGACCTAACAACCAAAACAACAACACAACAATAAACAGGGCAAGCTAAATAAAACCGTTTAATAAAAATAAAAATAAACATAAAACACCTTAGCCCACCTTTCGGATAATCCCGTAACGTTTGCTACCTACACCACCAAATAAAAACATAGTTACTTTGTTGCTATAGCAAAAATAAGTCAACTTACCGTCACTGTCGGCACGCAATATCAATATTCGTTTCCAAGAGACACTAATTAGCAATTAAATATCAAGTTCGACATCGCTTCTCCAAAACTAGCTTGTTTGAACAAGTAATTAGGTCAAAAGCTACCTTTGACAGGTATCCACGTATTTATACTGAACTGAGCTGATTGCTGATTTATATTTGAACTGAGCCCGCTATAGTTGGTTCTAGGAAATTTGTCTGAAATCATATCTTTGGTAATATTGTATCATAATATTCGTTTTTAGTTCGTGGGGCTCGTGGCTAAGTAACAACAGCTGAACAGGTCGATCGATCAGGGTAAGCTAAACCCATACTCTAAAACCAGAGGGAAAATTCTCTTAATTTTTTAACCTTCTCATTCTAACCTCTGTCTGAATATATAAAAAATAGAAATACCTCGAAAGATGGCTACTGACCGGCGCTACGGGGCGTAATGTAATGTAACATGTTACAATGCGAGCATTCGTGCAGTCAGTACGGTTAAACAAGCGAGAGAGCAACACAGATTTTAGCTCACGCCGTAACATGCTCGCTGCGAATGTTACATTACCTACGCCCTTTATGTTCATACATTTTTGACTTTTGTCGTTGCTGAGATAAGATTGCGACTAGATTTTGAACGTTTTAATTCCTTCGGAACTGCTGACAATGCTCGGCAGTACCCGAAAAAAAAACAAAAAAATAATCCCTACGCTGAAATAATATTTCGCAGCCTGTCCTATCAGTCACCGTATTCCGCAAGCGTGGTTGCAATTTATCAATGTATAGTGAAACTTTGTAACGGTACGTGTCGTCGTCCGACTACCCTCTTTCAAATTCCAATAAGTAGCGCTCAACTCTGGTATTAATCTTCATCAAGACTTTATGAAGTTGTTAAATTTATAAATCACTAGGACGAGTTTTGTTGCACACTTTGAGTTTGTAGGATGGTACAACTTATTAGTTTTTGTATAACCCTATACCCTATGCCTATAGTACACCCACATTTTGCCAGTTATGTTTTAGTCCCATGTAATAGAGCGAGCCTATTGCCATCAACCGGGGATTAATCCAGACTCCGGGCTACTACTGAGAAAGTCCAGATAGAAAAACCTAATAACACTTTGCCCGACTTGGGAATCGAACCCAAGACCTCATGCTCAGCAGTAGTTCTTGGGACCACTGGACTAACTAGGCAGTCTCGTTGGTTTTTGTCTAAAGGGTGTTAAGCTACGGTTTCCTCGAAAGAAAGAAAGAAAAATATTTTATTCGTGACACGCACAGCAAATGTAAACAATAGAAAAGAACATTACATCTAATAAAACAAGACCACAATAAAAAAGCGCATTACAACTTTTCAGTTTATCTAAGGTTAAAACTAACAAAATAGTGAAAAAAAGGAAGACCTGTGCGAGGTCAAAAAGGCAACAATCTCACCATAATGCTGCGGCATAAAAAAAACAACTACCGCAGCGCTGGTATTCTGATAGGGCCCGCTGTGATGCCACGGGTGCGCCTGGTCAAACATACGGACATAAAAATAAATCCCACTAGAGGATTATAAAAATAAGTTAATTAAAAGATATAATATATCTGTAATAGAACCGTTCAGTGTGGTGCCGGAACGGTTCCGTGTGGCACCGAAACGTAAAAAGAATAGCACCATCCCATTTCTTCCAGTGGGTGTCGTAGAAGGACCAGAGAATGGGCAGCAGCGTTCTCTTTGCGTTTTACCACCATACTGCGATTGCCAACCCGCCTGCCAAGCAGCAGTGGACGTCTTTCGGCTGAAATGAATACCTGCAATAAAAATACAATTGAAAAGCCGTTTTTTTTTGGGTGGGAAATCATAAAATAACTCCCGCTCTGGGTGGAGCGGGAACGCGTGTCAGACTTTTACTGACTAAAACCCACCCGTGTTCCCTCAGTTGCCTGTATGCCAGGGGCCGAGGTATCTCTTTCGAACAACCCGCACCCTTGGCAGGCATCGGCCCTTGCGGGCCCCATCTGTTGCTGCTGACATCTCTTTGAGGCGCGCGTGGAACACAAAGCGCCGTCGACCCGGGCTTGGTCCTTACCGGACAGCGAGCTACCCATTACTCGCCGTCCGCAAGCCCGTGCCTACGGTGGCCCAGGGCGTCTCCTGCGAAGGCCACGGCTGTGAGGGTGCATGTACTGCATCTCCCTCACGTGCGCCGCCTCCCTCTTTGCGAGCATAACTGCATCACTGAAGGAGGTGACTGCTAGCCATGCACTCTCGCTCCGTACCATGGCCTGGACCAGGGTCGGACGCGAGAGATCGCCGCCGCCGATCACCTCCACGAGGACACGGCGGTGCTCCGCCCAAGCCGGGCAGACCTCCGCCGTATGCTCCACCGTGTCCTCTGGGCGATATTCGCAATGGAAACACCCGTGCGTTTCCTCCCGCCCTATCCGAAACAGGAACCTCCCGAAACAGCCATGTCCGGTGAGGACCTGTGTCAGGCGGAAGGTGAGGACGCCATGCCGCCTCTCAAGCCACTCCTGAAAGAGGGGACTTACCGCCGCAATCGTGGCGTGCCCAGCACTGAAACCGTATTTCTTACGATAATATTTAATTTATCATTTTTAAATAACCGATCTAGAATCTGATACTGAATTGTTGGTGACAGTTTGCGCGTCGTATACCGAGTATAAGGCTCCTTGAGAAAGAGTTTATCCAGGTATAATTATGCAGTTGTTATCATTGGCAGTAGATACCTATAACTTTTTCTCGCGACAAAACAGGTTTTTCAGAACACAACAGCTTTGACTATGAGAATATTTCATTTTTCATACAGCAATGGTTTTTCCTCGCAGCCTTAAATACGATTTCTAAGGAAACTAATTCCAGCATTTCCTACACTCGCCTAATAACTTAAACATGCCGTTGCCGTTCATTTTATGTTACTTGGTCTCCAAAGTTCGCTGTATACCTAATACAAAGTAAACCATTGGAAATGCAACGCTTTTGCCAATTTGCTTGAAACTTGAGCATTGAGCAAGCAAGGAAACTGCGGAATAAGTTTTGTTTAATAATAGTTTACCTCTTTGCCGATGTTTTTCATCGTGAAATTTCCGTGAAACTTCGCTATTTGCTATCTACCATTTAATGATTCTGCAAGTACTAAAACGGTTGGTAAAAAGTTTGTAGCTGTATAAAAAAACTTTTATGCTAAAAAAAGCAATCGACAACTAACAAACCGACGGACGTCGGTGTCTTTGATCTGTTTTTAGTTTTTTTTGCCACCGTCTTCAAAACAAAACAAAAAGTTATTTTTCAATTTGTTCTGTTTTTTTGTTTTGGAAGTCGGTGTGGTGTTGTTTTTTAGGAAATAAGTTTTTATTTTTGTCTTTTCAGTTATAGTTCCTACCCCACACTAATTTGTATTGCACTACTGGCCAAGTAAACAGCAGTGACTAGAACATCGTCATACTTAGTACACAACGTGGATTAAATACGTATTATTGAAGATAACGGAAAAACTATCCAAGCAAAGTCAATTAAATGTATATAATATGGGACCACTCCTGAAGCATAGCGTATCTATTAATAAAAGAGCTTTTGAAATCCACCCATAATTACTGGAGATATCGCGGAACAAATATACAAAAAAAAAACAGACGAATTAAAAACCTGCTCCTTTTTTAAATCGGTTAAAAACAAGGTAGTTTCTTAGACTACGGCTCCTTAAATATGTAAAAATGATTCTCATTTCGAGACTCGCTCAGAAAAATAAAGAAGCCAAATAATTACCGTTTAATTAGTAAGAACCAAACTTAGCTGACTTTTTATTTTTGAACGGACTTAATTCAGACTTTAGCAAAAAGCGCAAATTACCCAAAATAAATCTCTGGCGGGATATTTAACGTTAAAAACGGACGTTAATTTATTCGATAGCGTTATCTTTGTACAATTAACGGAGTTTTTTAAGGAAATAACTGGTGTTCGGTAGGAAGGTCAGCGTCTCGTTAATCTCGCTTTGTCATCACTCTATCCTGTCCGTTCCAGGGTTACTCGGAAGTAAATTTGAAGCGAAATGTCTTCCCAACTCGTTATGGAGATTGCCCCGAGAGGTAGTGGTAGTTCCAAGTTACACCTCTTGTAACTATCCACACTTTGAACGGTTTCTAAGTAATAATTTGGTTACAGGACTTACAGGGAAAATTATTTTATTTAAGTTTTAAATTAATAGTTTAATTGGTTATTAACGCCTTAGTAACGACCTACTTTTAATATTAACATTAAAATAACTAATGAATTAATAAAAATAACAAAATTATATCCTAACTTAACTGTTCCGTGTGTTGCAGGACGTAAAGAATTGCAGTATCCCATTTCTTTCCGTGGGTGTCATATAACGACTAAGGGACTTACTAGAGAATGGGCAGCAGCGTTCTCTGTGCATTTTACCACCATACTGCGATGGCCAACCCGCCTGCCAAGCGTGGCGATTATGGCAAACTATCTCCTTTTGGGGGAGGCCTATGTCCAGCAGTGGACGTCTGTTGGCTGAAATGATGATCCTAACTTAAGTAAAACTATTCAAGAACTAAAATAATCCAGAAACTCATCCGCTACGTTGTCGACTGGAAACGTACCTAAGAGACTGGCGGCATTACCACGATATATAAGCAAGTGTCCGACCTTAGACCTATTTTCAATCAAACTTATAATCATTGAGTATTTCGATTGTTTCAGATAAGCGACAAAATAAGCAAATCCATTTATAATCTGTGTCGGATTTTGCAAAAACATATTTTCTTCAGTTTCAATAAAAAAACAATGTGGCAATGCTGCCAGCCTTTCACGCGCGCCTCAAAGAGATGTCAGCATCAACTGGTGGGGTCCGCAAGGGCCGATGCCTGCCAGGGGTGCGAGTTGTTCGAAAGAGATACCGCGTGGCCCCTGGCACACAACTCAGGGAACACGGGTGGGTTTTAGTCAGTAAAAGTCTGACACGCCTTCCTGCTCCACCCAGAGCAGGAGAAGTTATTTGATGATTTCCCACCCTCAAAAAAAAAGAAGCCTTTTGGGCACTTTTCCCGTTGTGAAAACGATGCGGACGACCTTTCTAATGCCTTAAGATTATTTTCTTTTTATATTGTTATTTGTAAGCACGGCTACACATCAAGCTATACATTTCCAGGTTACACTGATCTCGCACTGTACGAAAATCAATCACAATGCGAGATCAGCTTATACCGGAAATGTATAGCTTGATGTGTAGCCGTGTGTACATATTATTATTTTAAGAACGGTTGTTTTGAAAATTATGTAAATATGTACACAAATAAATAAATTATCCTACTATTAGAGCATACCGAATAAATAAATATACTACACTCTCTCTCGTCCCTCTCCACTTCCATATTTTAAGTACTTGGATCTTTGTTACATTGAACAAAAGGTAACTAAAATACATACCCAAATATTTTGTCTAACCCAGATTAGTGAAGCCGTCCTGATAACTCAAATTCTAATAACCACAGCAACCGCTATTATGTCCGCTCACAATTTCCCCGAAAAGGGTTTTCAACAATGGCGGTGGAACTACTATGGAAAATAAACTGTCCATAACGTCAGACCATCCCATCGACGTCCGGAGGTACTCACGTCAAAATTATCTGAACAATTGCTTCCCTGTTCCTTCGTTTTACGAAACGTTTGATAGAAAGAAAGAAAAGAAAAATTATTTATTAGACTCACACAGGAATATCACAAACTTAAGTACACAATATACTTAACAAAACAAAAAATAAAATAAAGTAAAATAAAAAAAAAGCAAAGTCCTGTACGAGGCCAAAAGGCCCTCTATCTCAGCATGATGCTGCCACATTTAAAAAAGTGTCGCAGCGCTGGTATTCTGATGTTGATTCGTTTGTTGTTATACAAGACAGCCACAAGCACTTGTATAGCCAAAGTGGAATGAAAATCTTGTTAAATGTTATGATAAGCGTCTGTCGAAAATTATAAAACTTTTCCCGCTTCTATCGAAACATAGATCGATAGATCAGTCAATTAATCTGCCTAGCCTTTTCCCAACCATGTTGGGGTCGGCTTCAGTCTAACCGGATGCAACTGAATGCCAGTATTTTACATAGACCTTAACAACCCAGTTACTGGGTAACACGATAGCCCTTGGTAAGACTGATTGTCAGGTTTTCGGGCTTCTGACGACTCGTAACGACTGTCAAAGATGACGAATGACAGCCTACCAACGGCTTCACGTGCTTTCTGAAGCACGGGGGAGTCTCGGTAGGTATAGATGGTCACCCATCCATGGACCAACCGCGGCAAACGTAGCTTAACCTGATAGATCGACCCGTGCGGCTGTTTTTACTTAGCCACGGGCCCCTCACATAGACCAATAGATAATGAGATAAATCTACTACCATAGATACATAGAATACACTTTATTGTGCACACGATTAAAATTACAGATATACGCGAGTCACACTGAAAGTTTTTAGAATAGGCCAGTAAGAAAAGCAGCCGAAGAAATATTTATTTAAATTTCAAATTAGAAACTCTTTGGGAGTCTGTAGAGTGTAATGAATTCATATGTCATTTGTTTCAAAGTGACAGCAATTCAAAAAGTGGCTGTCGTGTATCGATACATGGTGCTCACATATTTACTATTTATGTATATCTTTTTTGTTTAAGGAGCAAAAGAACTATGTCATTGTTATGAACGGGAACAGTAAGATAGATATCAAAACGAATTCTTTAATATAGTCGATACTAAGTCCTAAGTTCGAAATTCAACCTAAGAAAAAATTATCTATTGCTTCATTTTTATTCTTAATTTTTTCTTAGGTTGAATTTCGCGGTAGGAGGTGCTTATATATTTACACTCATTGTAAAAGTAAGTATACGATTTTTCTAAAATTGGAATAAGGAAGTCAGTGTGTGTGCCTATTTCAAATAAATGATTTGACTTTGACAGGTCGAAACAGGTGAAACGCGCCTTGCCTTTAGCGCAAGACGCGGTGGTCGTCGCAAGTCACATCGTTCGAGGTACGACCAAGCATGCAGATCTGTTGCCATAATCTCCGGCCAAAGCTGTATAGCTTCATCATACATAGTCAGGGCACCCTTATAATTTCTGAATTTGTACAAATGATTGCCAGTTTCTTTCTTTTCTTCAGCCACTATTTCGTGACTCTTCGGAACTAAATTATCGATTGTTTAATCCAAGTCCACCACATCTGAGTCTGCCATTTTATATTTCGTAGTTTTTAAAGTAAATTCCAATTTTTCAAGAGTTTTAGCCTTGTCTATTTTGACGACGAATTCACAAAAAAAAGGCAAGCTACGACCAAATTAACTCTTGATTTTTACTCTTATATGCTTTTCCCTCTACCAAAACAAGTGGCGAAACACAGCCACTAGGAGACTGCTCTCTTGTAGGTCGGACGCGACAGCTCAAGTGCCACGTATACGACGACATCAAAGAAAATGTATAAATAAATTTGACTGCACAGTTTGAAGCCACACCGTACTAAAGCGCCATTTGTGAGCGTATATGGAGCGGGACTTAGCAACATTTAAATCTATACATATTATAAACTAGCTGTGCCCGCGGCTTTACCCGCATGGATGTCGCAAATTATACCACGAGAACGTGCTACCAAGACAAAAAATAAGCTATGTTACAACATCAGCTACCTGCCAGTGAAAGTTCCGTCGAAATCAGTCCAGCCGTTTTGGAGATTAGCCGGAACAAACAGACAGGCAAACATACATTTTTAATTTTTTTAATTTGTTTTACTATATGTAATGGTAAAAAGCTGTTATTTACATGTTACAAACAGACCTTCGTTTTTATTCATGTGTAGATGGCTAGATGTATAGATTAAATTCGCGTGTGTCATTGTGGCCGCGTTGTTCTTCTAAACTGCGCAACGGATTTGAATGCGGTTTTTACCATCATTTAGAGAATTCATTCCGGATTCCGGTTCCTGTGTATAATCCTTCTAATATTATAAATGTGCAAGTTTAGATGTTTGGATGTTTGTTACTCAATAACACAAAAACGGCCCTGCAGATTTAGATAAAAATGGCACACAGATAGTTTAAAACCGGCACACTTAACAAAGCATACGTTTCATCTCGGTAGTACATTCTCGTGGGTTAATTTCCGATCTCCATGCGTACGAAGCCGCTGGCAAAATCTAATTACATGAATATTTAACACATATTACATAGAAATCTTGATATTTTCTCGAGTCGTACAAATCTTTTTCATAAGAATGATACACGCGCTCGTTTTATTTAAACATAATATATATACGATTTAATACAAGAATGTTACTTCATCTTAACCAAATATTCATCTCATATTCCAAGTATATTCGCAATACCAAAAATGAAAAAATAAAAGAAAAACATTTTATATTCTTCAAAGACATGTGTAATTATATAATTCATTACAGAACAAGAAAAAAATATACCCGAAATGGAGAGTTCAAATTAGACGTTTTGTACACTTGGCTGGTTCTGTTATCCCTACAATACGGTTAATTACCCAACCACTGTTATGCAAATAGTGGACTAGATTCGTTGCTGGGTGGATACACTTGACCCAAATGGTTGAGCAGTGGAACATCTGCCCTTTGTGTCAGGGTTCGATTCTTACATAATTTACGTGTTTGCTGGGTCCGGTAAATATGTTAATAATGGACGATGGACTTTGATAGAATGTTTCTGATAAGCAGTTGGTCCTATGAATAAGTCGGTAGTGGTTGGCCCAAATACAAAATCTTAGCTTGATACCCAAATCGTAGGTACACATTAATTCTATGTCTTATTTGAATTAACTGTTAATTGTTCCTCAAAGTTAAGTTGGATTGGTGTCCGGTTGATGGCGATTAGTTCGCCCCCATGGGACTTAAACATAACTGGGTATATGTGGGTAGGTATCATTGAGGAAACTAACATATATACACCGTAAGGACTATTATTGCTTGCAGCGCTCAGCCGCTATAGTAATGCTTGCAAACAGATGTGGTCATTGTGTGCACGGGATTTCGTTTTCAAATTGGTCAGAGGTAAGTTTTCTCGATAGTACTATAGGTACACCTCTGCCCAACCCTTCGCGGAAGAAAAGCGTGATGTTATGTTATGCTATTTTCCTCGAACTCCAAAAGGATATTTTCTTTTTGTCGAAAACCGTTGCTTCTGGAATATAAAAATAAAACTTTTTCCAAAAAAAAACGACTGACTTCCGGTAAAACACTACAAAGTGAAAAATAACTTTAATTTCGGAAGGCGGTGACTTTTGGTGTGTATTCGAATTTTTTGTTCAGTTTTTAGTTATTGTACCTACCCCACACCAATTCGATATTTCATCATCCTTGGGGTCAAAGCAATGCATATTTATGCGATAGCAGCAATCGCAGTTGATTTGCTGTAATTTTTTTAAGAGTTCCGTTGTCTGTCTCCGAAACTTATCATCAGATCTATATGAAATTTAAATGGCACCATTTCGGAATAAACCCGTTTGGAACAAAAAAAAGAATTTTGCAAATCCGTCTATATACGATGGAGCTATGACCGAATATACATTAAAAAAAATGTATAAACATGTCGTATTGATAAACACCTTCTTTTTGAAGTCGGTTAAAAAAACTGTAGTTACGACGTAAAATAAAGTTGATTAAGCAAAAAATACAATACAATAGTACAATCAATGGTTAATCTTGTAAAATGGAACAGGTAAGTAGGTTTGTACAAACACTTTTACACGTCAATCATATTTTTAAAACTAGATGAGCGTTTCCTATCTGACTACTCTGAGAAGAAAGGCCGAAACAAACTCAGAGGTCACAATCTCTTTTAAAGTCCAGACATAATCTTGGTCAGATCATGTGAAGACCATGTGGGTTGATGTCTGAAATGGTATTTCAAGGAAAGAACCACACAGATTGAGTGGAGCTGTCCAATCAGTGCACGCATTTATCAGTAATCATGCAGCTCAACTCAGAACTTGATGAGCTCAACGATTTAACGAACAATATCAAAGAAAGAACATTTGGGTAGACCGCATAAGTTACTCAAACTGCCAGACCATAATTAAAACTAAATGAGAGAAAAAGAACCCACACAGTCATCACATTCACAATAATTAAAGCAATATAATACTTTACAAAGTAAATATTCATGTCCTTGCTTAAATAAAATTCAGTTAACATTATACATAGGTACTTTATGGCACTTCGCAACAGTTTAGATTTCTATCATGCTTTTTGTAATGTGTTAAGTAGATACTTCCAGAGATTGCCTATCACAAACATTTGCTAACAAACATCATCATCATCTGCCTAGCCTTTCCCAACTATGTTGGGGTCGGCTTCCAGTCTAACCGGATGCAGCTGAATACCACAAACACACAAACACACAAACATAACAAACACACAAACACAAACACAAACACCACAAACATAATATACTTTATAATATTATGTTAGAAACGGAATACCTGTCGGTATCACAATACCTGGTTATTATGATAAATGAGACACTCTAAATGGAGGGAAACAAACTTGAGCATACCTTTAGTTATTCGTGACAAAATCTCGACCAACTTCATTACCAACAAGTTTCAACTTCCCAACTTAATTACGTGGCTTTATTACGATGGTAAACAGTGTTTGTCTTTATTTATGAAATTTAGCGAGAACCTACATATAACTTTTGACAAGATTTTGTTCGCTACACGTGTTAGGACTGTAGGTAAATGACGAAATTAAAGTTAAACTGGCGTGATTACTGTTTTATATCTAAGTTATATGCATCTTCACCTTCCGGAATCATCATCTGCCAAACCTTTTCCTGTGTGTCAGAATGTTCACCGGATGCAGCCGAGTTCCAGTATAGGGAACGTGCACGAACTATAGATGGCAGCACAAATCGACACGAGAGCCACGGTGTGGTCAAAAAAAGAAACTGTTTAGACCTGTTATCGTGTTGCCGCCAATGTTTATGTTAATGTTTACATCATATTTATATCGTTTCTAATTATTAAAATTATAAACTAGGGGTTCCGGCCCATTAATAATGATCGTCAGCGTGGTCAAAATATGTACAAAGGCCAAAAACTTTTCCGAGTCCGGGCATGTCTTAGATGTAGAAGAAACAGTTATGAATCCTGAAAATGTAGTAATAACTGGCAAAATTGTAGCTCAAACGATGATTTCTAACGTTTATGATGTCAAAATAACTAAAGTTTATATTATTATTTATGTTCCACATCGCCTTTTCAGCTAGATTGCAATAAAATATTAGAAGAGCAAATTGCAGGCCTATCTGAAATGTAAGCACATCTGTGCTTTAATTTAGTTTAAAATTCTCCTGATAGTGCTATAACGAAAACTAACAAAACAGATTTGTTTGTATTGAATAGTACTACTACATACAAAACTCAGATATTTTTACAAATAACATTATTGAGTAATTTCTAAAAGTTTTGAAACTCATCCTCGCACATTTTTTTTACTGCAATTATCGACGTTTACCGTTTATCACGTAACCAAGGAAAGTAAGTAATATCCGTGGGAAAGTAATAGAATTTCACACCATTTGATTTATTTTGAGTTTTCTTTGAAGTGTTCGAGCATCCAGAAACACAACAAATACATTTTTACTAAGTAATTATGTTCTTTTTTCACTTCCTTTACGAGATTATTTTATTAAGTGAAGCGTCAATTTCAAGTAATGATTCCGAGAAAACTTCGACTTTGCGCCACTAGATTGCAGACCCTTAGAGCGACTGCCTACTTGACCTCCACTTGGCTGGAACAGTTGGCTTGGGCTACAGCCAGTCTTAACTGCTAGTCAGCCTATCGGGCTGTTGACGACCCATAACGATCGTCAAAGATCTACGGATGATAGCCAGGATCAACGTCTTAGTATGTGTTCTGTATATAGGCCATGATTGGACAAATCCAATATTTAATATCTATGGACGCTCCCCAAGGCGGCACGCGATTGGTTGGTTCCCATTCCCGCCAAAACGCATGATTCCGTGACATCGCGACGAGCGCACCATCAACAAGAAACTGTGTGCGCGCCAAAGACAAATAGTGGGCCGCCATTGCTCGTTTGAATACAATCTGATTTTGAACTACGTAAGTGAAAATTGCTAAAATGAGGCCAAATTGTTCATAACCGTGTTTTGTACTCGCGCCAGACTCCGTGATCAACATTCCACCCAAAGGAACGACCACGCTTGAGAACCGGCCGCAGCGGGAGGAAAAGGTGAGTCGTACTTAGATTTTTCTCTGTTGAATTTGTATTTTTAATTGGGCGAACGAGCAGAACTCAGTTCCTACAGAACTACCAGACCAATTCTTCTACAACCAGCGCCATTACTTACAGTCCAGTCCACTCTCTCAGTCCCCTGCCCAATCTAGGTGGATTGGGCAGGAGCCGCTTTAAGGCAGCCCCCGCTCCAGTCTGGGAGCCAAACGTCGGAAATGCTTCACGAAGTTCCGCCGACTGTCGCGGGCAAGTCCCAGGTACTTCACCGTCTTTATTTGGAAACCCGACTGTGGCGCGTTCCAAGGACCATGAAAACACAGGGCCTCACACTTGTGCAGCGCCACCTCGAGTCCCAATTGCCGGATGCTTTCGACGATGGTCGCAACCCCGCGTGTCGCTAGTTCGGCCGCCGCCTGGTGCGACCTCTCCTGTGCCAGGACCAGCGTGTCGTCAGCGTAGCAAACCATGCTGACGCCGCCAGTACGTAGCGAGAGTACATGGGAAGTCGTCACCTTCTGCGAAACAGTAATTAATTACCTCTTTAATTACCTCTTTAATGGTACTTACTACTCTATTCAATAAATATCTACTAAGGAGCTTGAGGCTAAGTAATAACAGCTGCACAGGTTGATCGATTTGGTTAAGCTACGTTTGCCGCGGCTAGTCCGTGGATAAGTGACCATCTTTACATACCAAGACCCCACCCTGCCTCTGAAAGCACGTTAAGCCGAATATCCGTATCCGTAACCGCGGATATCCGCGGGTGAAAAGAGATCCGTATCCGTACCCTATCCGTTACATTTTGTCGGATCAAGGGACCTTATTAATAATTCCAAATTACACTACTAAACTTCTTTGTAGACATTTTTTTTACTCGTACAACAAACACAAACATTGTCTATGCTGCCCAGTGTCACACTAAACTATAAACAAAACAAAAGAAAGACCCGCTCAACACAAGTCGAAACATGTTCTGTTACGCAAAGCGTCAAGTGGCGTGTCAACTATCGTTTCATGGTAACGCGCACCGAAACCGATTGAGTAAGAAAGTTAATATCCGTATCCGTATCCGCGGATCTTGACGTCAATTATCCGTATCCGGCTCCGTATCTGCAAATCTACATTTTTAATGATCCGGCATCACTAGTCATTACACATCACATCACTAGTCCTGACTATCATTCGTGGATCTGTAACAGTCGTTATGGGTCGTCAGAAGCCCGAAATTCTGACAACCAGCATTAACAAGGGGTACAGTGATACCCTCCATGTTAAATACTGGTATTCAGCTACATGCGGATAAACTGGAATCCGATGCCAACATCTGATTCCCGGCCACCGTAGGCGCGGGGTTGCGGATGGCGAGTAATGGGTAGCTCGCTGTCCGGTAAGGACCAAGCCCGGGTCGACGGCACGTTGTGTCCCACACGCGCCTCAAAGAGTTATCAGCACCAACTGATGGGGCCCGCAAGAGCCGATGCCTGCCAGGGGTGCGGGTTGTTCAAAAGAGATACCGTGCCCCTGGCACACAGGCAACTGAAGGAGCACGGGTGGGTTTCAGTCATTAAAAGTCTGACACGCCCTCCTGCTCCACCCAGAGCGGGAGAAATCATTTGATCATTTCCCACCCATAAAAAAATAAAAAATAAATCTACGCCACATAGTTGGCAAAAGGCTATGCAGATGATGACTATTCTATTTTAATTTAGCACTAAATTACTTTCACAAAATAACAATTCTAAGTCTTACCCAGTAACAATGAAAATAGAAATAGATTTCCGAATTTTGATGTCGATAAAGTAATGAGATTTAACAAAGCGAATTGGCAATTTGACGCCACTCAAAATCTTAATGGCAAACAACAATTTTCTCAGGAAATTCAGAGGGAAGAGTTGCAATTGAAAACTCCATTAATATTTACGTTTTCAACTATAGGTAGGTTGCTGGGCACTGTCGGTACGAAATCTAGGGATGCTACGGAACTCCAATTTCGATTTCAGATGAACATATAAAAAATTCAGAACGATTTTTCATACAAATTCGTATGAAAATACGTTCTCATGGCAGAAAATATCGGCTGTCATAACAGAAAATAAAGTTTAATCGGAATGAAATTCACATAGGTATTGCTATCTGTTTGTTGGATTCAATACAATAACATGTTAATACTAGGCGCATACTGGAAGACGTAGAGTTGGAAGGCCTCCCACAAGATGGACCGATGACCTTGTGAAGGGCACAGGAATCCGCTGGATGCGGGAAGCACAGAACCGGTCGAAGTGGAGGAGCTTGGGGGAGGTGTATGTCCAGCAGTGGACGTCTTTCGGCTGAAATGATGATCATGATACTAGGCAGGTAATACACATACATTTATACATAACATTACACCTGTATTCCCCGAAAGGTTCGGTAGAAGCGTATCTGAAACGTGGTCGATCACAATGGACCTCATAAGAAGGCTGAAAGTCACCTAAATGGAGGGATCTCTCCATTTAAGTGACTTTCAGCCTTCTTGCTTGTAGTTTCCCAACGCAGTCGAATTAGAAATTAAAAGATCCGAAGGAGAACCAATGTAACCGACATAACCCGAAGAATTACCAAACTTAAGGGACAGGGCTCGCAGAAGGGCTGTATACAATCAAGTCTGTCCTACTAAACAGACAGCTGTGCTGCTGGGGAGTTTGTTTCGCCACTTCTTCTTCCCAGCTAAAGCACTAGGAAGTGGTGAAGGGTGGGCGTTTTGGGGGACTGTCTCATGTATTTTGACGTTCGAATAGTGCTGATTCTCAGCCTAATTTGAATAAATGATTTTTGATTTTTGAGAACAGATGGCCGATGGGGCCGCTTCTGGATTAGCGATCGCGTACTGGAAGATGCACGGTTGGAAGGCCTCCCACAAGGTGAACCGACCACCTGGTGAAGGCTGCAGGAATCTGCTGAATACGAGAAGCATTAAACCGGTCAAAGTGGCGAAGTGGACGTCTTTCGGCAGAAATAATAATGATAATGAGGATTTACCTTATGGTACCATCACATTTCGCCATGGTATGTTTAAGTCCCATGTTGGGGGCTTGCCTATAGCCATCAACCGAGCATAAAACCAGACACCTGGCTGCTACTGGAGGATACCTAGGAACTACACCTCGGAAAGCAATATTAAGGAATAATGCTCTGTTTTTAACATCTTATTTATTTTCGGAATCTTTAAATTCCTAATGAAACAGTCAGTAACATAATTTAGCTATTAACGATATCTTTTAAGTCTTCATTAAGACGTAGGTCGCGTAGGTAGGTACCTATGTAAGCAAGCAAAATAAATTAAGTTACTTCGTATTTATGTGTAACCTTATTCCTTTGGAAAGTCTACTTTAATCTCCGTTAAACAAAAAACCAATAGAGATAGAACTAAACGAAAGACTTATTAGCGTTATAAAATCCAAATTTAAATGTTATAGGTTGGGTTTTCGATTAAAAAATTCAGTAACAACCCGTAGTCTGGGTTTGAACCTGGTTTATAGCAATAACAGTGCAAGGAGGAGTGATAGTCCAGTGGTAACTGCCTGTCTTACGATTCGAGTAGATCGTAGGTTCGAACCAGATGAAATAATTCACACAAAGTAAAGCACCTGTGTGTCGCTTTAATATGTGTAAATTATTTCATCTCCACTACTCTCAAAATGGTAAAGGAAAACATCGTGAGGAAACCGGCATGTCCTTGAACGAACAAATCGAAGACATGTGACATCAACCCACCCGCATTGGGCCCGCGTGCTGGATGTATAGAGGTATGACGAACAGGGTGTAAAGTTCACTCATACTCTATAGTAAAGGGAGAATCCTCCGACCGAGACGGGTGTTGTGTCTGGTGCGCAACTACCCAAGGGTTGATGTTGTATCTATGCGAGTCGCGCGGTAAACTCTGATTGTGCGATGCAGGATTTATGTGACGTGACGTCCTGCGTAGTTCGCCTGTGGCATTGTAGATGGCACCACATCACTTTTTGTGTTTTCAAGTCTTTTATTTTGTAGTTCGCATGTGGCATTGTAGATGGCCGCCACAGATTAGGGGCTACTCTCACTGTGAGGCCGCCTTTATCCCAGCAGTATGACCATTATAGGCTGATTATGTATAATAGGGGGCGAGCCTATTGCCATCAGGCAATAGGCTCGCCCCCTATTACATGGAACTTAAACATAACTAGCGAAATATGGGTGTATCTACTAGTATTGGCACACCTGCCTAACTCTTCGGGGAAACAACACAAAAACGTATTATACCAGCATGGATAACTTCACTAATACACCACCGTGACATTTTAGTCGTCTTACAAAGGTGGTCCACTCAATGTATCAAACATAATATACCTACAGGCGCGATTAATAAATTGTTACCATTAAATAAGATAATAGGTACTAAGAAAAATAGATAATGCTTTAGAATTATGAAACACCCTCCCTGTTAATAATGTTTACGTATCAAACGGTACAAGACTTCTACTTACCTACCATAATACCATTAGATTTCATCATTCATTTCCTCTCCATAACAGGGTGTTCAAAACTGTACATCATGCGTCTTAGTGAATGATATTTTTTTTTTTTATTACTAGCTGACCCAGCAAACGTTGTTTTGCCTTATAAATTATTTAGGGGTGGACTACCCCTAACATTTAGGGGGATGATAAATAGATGTTGGCCGATTCTCAGACCTACTGAATACGCATATAAAATTTCATCAAAATCGGTCAAGCCGTTTCGGAGGAGTATGGCAACGAAAACTGTGACACGAGAATTTTATATATTAGATTATTCATGGGCATGTCCAAAACTATGTTTTTTTATAAATGATTAATAGTCATTAGATACATGAAGTGGGCTGCCGGTGTAAGACGACTAAAATGTCACGGTGACAAATTTCAGGAATCGTGGGTCTATAAATAGTTTTCAGCGTAGGCGTTCCAAAGGCATGGAAATTTTCTAACTACTATCCCTTTTCAATGTTTCATTTTAACGACTACCCTCCCGATTATTTAGTTGTTAGTTCAATTAAATACTACTGAAGTCTGTAACAAAGTTAATTGTAAATTTGTTGCAAAATTATACGCGATAATGTTCAGGGTGGTTGTTAGCTTCAATTTAATTAGTTTTAGATTAGTATTCAATTAACGAATTTAGAACACAGGTAGGTAGTAAGTGTACGATGGAGCATACGGTGGAGGTCTGCCTGGGTGGAGCACCGCCGTGTTCTCGCGGAAGCGATCGGCGGCGGCGATATCTCGCATCAGGCCTTGGTCTAGGCCATTGTATGGAGCGAGAGTGCATGGGAAGCCGTTACCGCCGTGGATTAAGAATCGGCACCATTATAGCCCAGTAAATGTAAGGTCACATAATAAGGTCGAAAACAAAAGGTATGTAGGTATATGGAGTCCTAATCTGTAGGTACTTGAAAAGTTTAAGAGAGCACAGATATACACCGTGACATTTTAGTCGTCTTACGAAGGTGGTTCACTCAATGTATCCGACATAAAATATCTCTAGGCGCGATTAAAACATTGTTACCATTAATTCAGATAATAGGTACAAAGAAAAATAAATAAATGCTTTAGAATTATGAAACACCCTCCCTGTTAATAATGTTTACGTATCAAACGCTAGAAGATATCTACCTACCTACCATTACATTCCATCATTAATTCCATCTCCATAACAGGGTGTTTCAAGCTACGTCATGCGTCTTAGTGAATTATATTTGAATTTTTTTAATTACTCAAATGTTCAAAAATATCATTTTTTTAAATAAATTATTTGTAGTCATTGTATACATGAAGTGGCCTGCCGTTGTAAGACGACTAAAAAGTCATGGTGTATATACTCTTCCAAAACGTATTTCAGTCATGGTGGCCAATCTCAACGGAGACTAGCCTTCCACGCGGGAGATATTACAGTGCACGAGTGTGTGCGCAGATACAGGTGCACTTGCTCTTCTCTTTCTCTCATAGTCCGATGGGACGGCAATCCGACACAACCGGAGAGAGATCAATCGTAGGACCAACGGCTTAACGTGCTATCCGAGGCACGGGCTATGACATCACCACCTACCAAACTCCGGGCTGTTACTAAAAAATCCCTAATGGAATAACTCAATATCACTTTTCCCTACCTGGGATTCGAACCCAAGGCCCCACGCTCAGCAGTCGTGCGTCAAAGCACAAACATAGCGGTATATCTACCTACAAGAAGTACCTATTACTTCCCTGTTCATTGTTGCCACAGCGTAATTTCATTAGTAAAACAGTCTTGCTGCTCGTATATAAAAATATTCTTTATTAATGCTTGAGATAATATTTCTGTGTCCAGCTTAGAGATAAATAAACGATGCTCATCTGTGTCTCGCCACATGGGACAAGAGTAGTTGAGGAAAAAGGCTTATTCTCACTCAAGAGTTATTATATGTACGGAGAAAAGGAAGCTTGCAGGATATAGATATGGTTTTATTATGTTTTAAGAGCGAGAATAAACACTTTTATAATAGTTGCTAAACCATTGCATGTTAGTTATTTATCTTTGAAGTCCTGTTTGTTTTTCACGTGGATACAATTACCATTACTTGCTTTTCAGACCAGTTTATGTGGGATTACTGTAGATACACCTCTGTCTAACCGTTTTAGGAATACAGGCGTGATGTTATGTTAAATGTTTTTTTTTTTTGTTATTATACATAGATTGACATGGACGCACAAAGTGAAACCATGAATTCAGCACACGATTCCTAGACCCTTTAGCATAGACGTGTTACGTCTGTTGTCCAAAAAAAATGTTTTCTTATGTGAGTGCAATACCTACGCGATCAAAACGTGTGGCCTAACTATAAGTAGCAGATTGCATCTTAGTATCCCTGCCGCCCTATATAACTAAGTACAATAAAACCCACTTTATTGTAAATTTCACTATCCATATGTGTATTTTTATAGCGTACAAAATAAAGTATTCTGTCTTTTTTCTATCTATCTGAAGTGAACAGAAAAGTTCCCTACTTTGGTTTTGCAAGGTATCGAAACCGCAACCACTACGACTTACAACGCACTAGACACTTCCGCGTTCACTTCATAGTTATTACCCTGTACCACACGACATAAAACATGGCTCCCCCGGGTTTTAGCTACAATAGCACTTTTATTAGATAAGTACAGCGCTGAAAGGTAGTAGTTCTCGATGTAACTTCGCGGACATCGGCGGTTGTCCACTTTTCAACCTTATTACTAAGGGTATAAAGGCGAAAAGTGGTAAAAGTAGTTCGCGGATGGGACGTGAGCAGCAAGAGATGAAGTCGGAGACGTTGCATCGATATCCCGAAGGAGTTTAGTTATGCAAACTCTAGTCTTAGAGTTTGACCGTTATAAAGGAATTTATATTTGTTGTTAGAATAAGTTTACCGTGGGAAGTGCCTTTTTGGTAATACTTGGACTAAGACTAGGTCTGCCACCAATCCAACACGACTGGAGTGAGATCAGACGCAGGACCAACGCCTTTTCGTGCTATCCGGGGATACCACACCGCCAACTTCTAATCTCCAGGTTGTTACTGAGAAATTCCCAATTGATAAACCCAATAACACTTTATCCTACCTGAGAACCAAACCCACGACCACACGCTCAGTAATCGCGCATAGCTAGAGATACAACCAGAAAACAGTATAATAATGCCCAATTTTTGAAGTCTATAAAAATAATTGATACGACAAAAAACGAGCACATCATTCTTGTTTTAACTAAGTATCCAGAAAATCAAAATAGAGTGTAGGTAACTATACGATTGCGATAGTAACACTATCGCAATCGTATAGTTCCCTACACTCTATTTAAGAATACTGCAGAAACGGGTCATAAGACGTGGCCTGAAATCCTAAATTTAACTCCCCTTCATCACCATCATATCAGCCGAAAGACGTCCACTGCTGGACATAAGCCTCCCCCAACAGGGGGGTTTTGCCATAATCGCTACGCTTGGCAGGCGGGTTGGCGATTGCAGTCAAACGCATAGAGAACGCTGCTGCTCATTCTCTAATAAGTCTCTTAGTCGCCTTCTACGACACCCACGGGAAGAAATGGGATGGTGCTATTCTTTTACGTCTGGCACCACACGGCACAAACGGAACTTCCCTTAATACCTGTCAAAAGCCGTTGTATTTGCATCAATAGATTCGTATAGCAAAACACTCTGAAATTAAATTCTGTTCTAAAAGTTTTATTTCGCGATATAACTCGTTTTAAATAAAGTTTTTATCACAGTAGCTCTAAAAACCCACTGCCCAATCCCTTTAGCAATTATACTCACCAGACCATACAATCATACGGCATGCAAATAAAACATTCACACGAAATTATATTCGCTCTAATAAGAATTCCTCTCCACCAAAGCAGTCTAAGTTCTGAGCAGCGGAATGTCAACCACAGTCTGACATCACAAGTATTCGCGACGCGTTTTTATACAAAGAACGTGGTCAGAATAACGAACATTCTGTCTATCGGCATTCTTTTTTTATACAGCTGAAGTCTGAATGTCGCCAATCTTTCGGCAAATGCAATTTGGAGGGTACACTTTGAAAATAAAAGACTTTTCTGCTTTGTGTGAAAGGCAGCGAAGAGAAACGTGATTTATTATGATTTTGTTATATTTTGAACAAAATTGCGTTGCTTATTTTTCCGTTCGGTGTCTCTTTCGACGTAAATAATTGAATAGCGAGATGATTCGACGAATTTCTTGGTGTTTATTAACGGAAAGATTCCTTGAAAATATACTTAGTTATGCAAATAGAAATTTGCACAATTTTCTCCAAAATTAAATTAAATTGGTCATCTAGCTATGAAAATGCAGAGATACTTCGCAATCAAACATGCTTCGTGAGAAGAGAGAAATGTATTAACAAAAACACCGGAATGCAAACCTTTATTAAAGACCAACAGTGCTTCGTAATGAAACTTATGTTTTAATATAAAACTAGGTAGGTACTGGCACGAGGCGCCTTACGTTCTAATTTATAAAATTAGCCTTTATAAAGTCACCTTTACCTACAACACTTTTAAGGACCGGTCTCACTGACGGCAGGTAGCTATTTAAATGAGCGAAGAATTATGAGTTGGCGATGCCTAGAACCAGTCAAAGTTACCGTTAAAATATTTCATTCTAATTATTATTTAACAAAAAGAAAGCCAGAGAGGTACTGAATGTGGGTACTTCGCTACTTCAACCGGTTCTGTGCTTCTCGCATTCAGCGGATTCCTGCTGCCTTCACCAAGTCATCGGTACACCTTGTGGTAGGCCTTCCAACCGTGCGTCTTTAGGTACGCGGCTTCCAGAACCGACCATTGGCCATCTGTTCTTGAACGACCGTATGAGCTGGTCAAAATCAATTAGTTCAACTTGCTACCCAGTGGCACACTAAGAAAAAAAAGAACAAAGACAGCTTAGGGTTTTGTTTTTTTTTTAACAGCTATTGTACATTTCATAAGCAAAACTTAAATCTTTGATAGTTTGTCGCCCACACTAAGACGTAGCCTTACAAGTTAGGGCGAAACCAGACAAGCGTAACCCGTATAAGTTTGAGTTGCAGACAAGGAACCAAGAAAAAAAACACGGGTTCTTGCAACTGCAATCTATTCTTATATTATAAATACGAAAGTAGCTCTGTCTGTCTGTTTGCCTTAATGGTTGAACAGATTTCGACGTACACACAGGTAGACCATGGACCTGAGTTCGGACGTTGGATACTTTTATCTCGTTAGTAAGTTCCCATGAGGACATTTCCGGATTCCACGAGGTCGAAGCCGCGGACAAAACTTATTGTTATATAAACAAAAATCTGAACTCATTTTGAGTATTGTGAATTAAATAATTACGTTGACATATCCTCATCTAGTCCCTTTATTTAAAGATTCTTTGTGTTATAATAGTACATTATGATATAAGTGCGGTAAGTTGAAAATGACAGCCGAGGCGATATTGCTAGCCCGAGCCGTAGGCGAGGGCTACAATAAAGCAGAGGCTATAATGACCAAAGCGCACGTATGTCATACGACGTTTTATAACATATTTGCGAGGAAATAAATAAAAGTCGGACTTTCTTATACGAGTAAATCTTTAATCACTTGTTAAAGCAGTTAGAAAAATTTTAACAATTTGTAAAATTGATTATTACTTGTTCACAAATTAGCGATGCGCACGCATCAGCGCTTTTTTTTAAGGCAAAGGCACAAAAACAGCCAGTATAACTAATAAAGTAAATTAACATTTTTTTTGTTTTTGTTACAGATAAATGGTTGTAATTTACTGTCAAAACTAATTTAATTAAAGAATTAAATGTTTATTTTTTTACATTTTATCTCTCAAAGTTAATTTTATTCATAAAATATTGACCACTTTTCTGACATAAAAACTCTTTGCTAAGATTTAAAAAAGTACCGTTCGTTTTAGACGGAGCATCTTGATAAACCGTGCGTTTTACATTACAATAACGCACAAGTGCGTAATGACATACATTACGATATTGAAATTGGTGTAATAAGAGACCCTTTACGAGCAAATGTGTTATACAATACATAACAGCTGTCTGTCCCATTTATATTTGTTACAACGTAATGCTTTATGGCACATAAAATATATGAGAGTTAACACTCCGTTTAAAGTAAACCGACCTATTTGAAATGAGCCGTAAAACAGTAGTAAATGTTGATGATTAAAACAATAAAATGTTCTGCTAATCTACGTCGCTTCAAGTTTTTAGCAGAGCGCTAAGTTTTAACTTCATTTTAAGTGCAAAAGCTCTAAAGTCTGATCATAGTAGACGTATGTATGTAGAAAGCTACGTACGAAATACGTTGAATATGTTTTTTTACTTATTATTAAAAAAATTAACCTGTTTTACCAAAGATTTTTTAAATTTTCATAGTATCAGATTTTCATTAAGGCTCTAAAGACTTTCCCTTTGTTTTTTTTTGTGTTTATGTAAATGTGATCAAATAAATTTAAAATAAATGCCTTTATAATATTAACTGAAAAGCGTTTCTTGGAATTTTGTATGTGAATTCAAAACAACATCCATGACACAGAAATGTCTTTTTTATATAGTTCCTTTACTTTATTCAATGGAAATGCTCTGGGCGACCGTACCAATGATTTTTTTGTACAGTGACTATTGCGCAACGGTACTGGGTTTATTTAATCCACGGGTCGGACAAAGCTTTTTGGGTTTATCCATTACCAAAATAGTAGCAGCACTTTTATCTACCCCTTCGTGGAATAAATGAGAGATATTATGCTACAATATAACATAATATGTAACAAAATCTCTGTCCAATCCAGGAGGGTATGTAAGAAAAAAAATAAAGATAAGATTTTTATTTAAATGACCACCCAATTTTTTGGCGAATTTTACGTGGTTACACATGGAAGAGAGCTACCGTCATGTAGCGGGATTCTTTACGTCATAATTTATGATCTCCTTTGAAAATTTTTTTTTTTCTTATGGGGGTAATTTCGGTACTAGAAATGTAAATCTCAAATTGTGGATTAGTAGTTAGTATTTTCACTTTAAGTTAGTATTAATTGTAAGTTAGTATTTTCAATAGTAATAAAACTAAAAATATATTTTTCGTAATGATATGGCAATAGTCAGCCCCATTCTGCCTCCTTCGGATTAGATGGGGTTTTGTTACGCATTGTATAATCGAGCTATTTTGAAAATTGGTTCAAAATACCAGTTTTTCACGTTAATTTTCTTTATTCATGGAAGAGAGCTACCGTCATGTAGCGGGATTCTTTACGTCATAATTTATGATCTCCTTTGAAAATTTTTTTTTTTTTTATGGGGGTAATTTCGGTACTAGAAATGTAAATCTCAAATTGTGGATTAGTAGTTAGTATTTTCACTTTAAGTTAGTATTAATTGTAAGTTAGTATTTTCAATAGTAATAAAACTAAAAATATATTTTTCGTAATGATATGGCAATAGTCAGCCCCATTCTGCCTCCTTCGGATTAGATGGGGTTTTGTTACGCATTGTATAATCGAGCTATTTTGAAAATTGGTTCAAAATACCAGTTTTTCACGTTAATTTTCTTTATTCATCCTTTCCTTTTACAATCTAACAACCATAACGAATAAGTAGTACTTTGTAATACAATTTTCTTACAGCAAAATTGACAGCACATTAACGGTCCTCCAGCGACCCATTTACTTCAGTTGACACTCAGAACCGCCACAAAATTTCAAGCACAGTTTTCTTTTCATTATGAAGCGACGAAATTATTTTTTAATTAAAAAATAAAGCTTAAAATGCAAAATATAAAAATGTCTTTACAAAAACCCATGAAACCTTAATCTTGACCAATGAACCTAAAGCGGTGTAATCGCCATCTTGGAAATGCTTTGTTATTCTGCTATCCACTTAGTAACTCTTTTACCTAGTGTAAGGAAACTTATGTGAGCATTATTTTATTTAAATAAATAAAAACTACTTGCCCAGCTATATTGGCGTTGGCTTCAGTCTAACCACCACTCTAAACAATACTATTTTACATGGAACGACTGCCTACTTGATTCCCACAACCCAGGTCCTGGACAACACGATACCCCTGGTAAGACTGGTTGTTAGACTTTTGGTCTTCTGATTAACCGTACAGTCGTTAGACTGTCAAAGATCTACGGATGACAGCCGGGACCAACGTCTTAACGAGCTTTCCAAGACACGAAAAAGTCTCAAGATTATTTTATTTATCACTAAGAATGAAAACAATGCTTAAATTTTTGTTTCAGAACTATTTAAATATGAATGATGCTACATAAATGAGGGTAAAAACAAAAACCATCAAATAATGTGAATTGAAAACGTCTAAATTATCTATAAAGAATTTTTCTCAACTTTTTCACGATAATTATCTTTTTTAATTTTTAACGTCAAAAGGATTTACTCGAATTACTTTCAATGCACTTTACTGAGCACTTTAAACTAAGCTATGTGTTAGAAAATCTGGTTACTTCCCTAAGCTATTCTACTTTATCTCATAGTAAAACAAACTGTTATTAAAACTTCCTTTGAAATAAACTTTGTGCTACAAAGTCTGACAGCTACGCCAGTCTACGGCCGCTACGCCGTAGCCAGCTGGCTACAACGTACGTAGCGCGTAGCACACAGCCACGGATCCCGGACCGGCTCGTATAAAATCCTGATCAAACTAAGGTTTATAGTTACTAAAATGAAAATGAATTTAAAGTCGAATTTTAGTGGCACTAACTTTTCATGCGATACATATTTTTAGATTAAATGCGTTTTCTTTGTGTCTCAACGTATAAGGAATAATACTAAATTCAGTTTAAGATGTTGTTTCATATTGAATATCATTGCAATGTCTTGAATCGGGGACATTAATCGGAGGTAAGACTTAGTCGCTTAGCTTGTTGTCTGAACCTTGAAATGTTTGTCTTGCAAAAAATTACTGAAACTTCAGCATCCTTCAATTTCAAAAATTGCATAAAATCTAGCAGAAGAGCTATGAAATAATGCTTGACAAGAACTAGCACCACTAAAGTCCGTTCAGATTTTTTTACCTCCAATAGCAGCAACCCAATAACAATCTCATAGCAACGATTATAAAGATCATTATGATTTTGACAGACGTGTTAATGGCTGCAACCTAACAGCAACCTTATCACAACGAAAATAAAGATCACAATTATTTTGACAGTGATGCAAACATTGAGGTAAAATAACTGTGAACGGACTATACTTTATGATACCGTTATGTATTATCATTTGCTTTCATACACTGCAAGTAAGGCGTGCTACACACAACTGGCAAATATTAGTACCTAATTTCGTTAATGTTTTTTTACTGAATAGTATATGCTGCCTCATTGGTGTAGTGGTCGCAAGCGCTACTACTTAGCATGTGGGCCCTGGGCTCGATTACCGAATCGGGCAAAAAGTTATTGGGTTTTTACATCTCGTATTTCGCATTAGCAGGCCGGATTCTATATTTGTGCCTGGTTGAAGACAACATTTTTTCGTGTGATACCGGACGTAAATAATAGCACCATCGCATTTCTTCCCGTAGGTGTCGTAGGAGGCGAATAAGGGACTTACTAGAGAATGGGCAGCAGCGTTCTCTATGCATTTGACCACCATACTGCGATCGCCAACACGCCTGCCAAGCGTGGCGATTATAGCAATTCGCCCCAACAAAAATGACAAGCAACAAAATAAAACAGCCCCTAATACCCGGTGGCCAGCCTACCTTTGGCTACGGTTGCGGCCAAGGCGGATATTTGGGAAGGCCTAAGTCCAGCAGTGGACTTTTTCGGCTGAAATGACCATCGTCATCATCATGATGCTGACTATATTATCACCACAAAACACACGACAAAAAACAGGCGACATGTGGATGACTGACTGACTGACCGATACGACTGATCCGACTGATCCGACCGATCCGACTGATCCAACTGATCCGACCGATACGACCGATCCGACCGATCCGACTGATACGACCGATCCGACGGATCCGACCGATACGACCGATCCGACCGATACGACCGATCCGACAGACACGACCGATCCGACTGATCCGACAGACGCGACCGATCCGACCGATGCGACCGATCCGACTGATCCGACCGATACGACCGATCCGACAGACACAACCGATCCGACCGATACGGCCGATCCGACGGATACGACCGATCCGACTGATCCGACGGATATGACCGATCCGACAGACGCGACCGATCCGACTGCTCCGACCGATACGACCGATCCGACAGACGCGACCGATCCGACTGATCCGACAGACGCGACCGATCCGACCGATGCGACCGATCCGACTGATCCGACCGATACGACCGATCCGACAGACACAACCGATCCGACCGATACGACCGATCCGACGGATCCAACCGATACGACCGATCCGACTGATCCGATGGATACGACCGATCCGACAGAAGCGACCGATCCGACTGCTCCGACCGATACGACCGATCCGACAGACGCGACCGATCCGACGGATCCGACCGATACGACCGATCCGACTGATCCGACGGATACGACCGATCCGACAGACGCGACCGATCCGACTGATGCGACCGATCCGACTGATACGAGCGATACGACCGATCCGGCAGACACAACCGATCCGACCGATATGACCGATCCGACGGATCCGACCGATACGACCGATCCGACTGATCCGACGGATACGACCGATCCGATTGCTCCGACCGATACGACTGATCCGACGGAACCGACCGATCCGACAGACACAACCAATCCAACCGATACTACCGATCCGACAGACGCGATGGATCCGACCGATATGACCGATCCGACGGATATGACCAATCCGACAGACGTGACCGATTCGGCCGATGCGACCGATCCGACTGATCCGACCGATACGACCGATCCAACAGACACAACAAATCCGACCGATACGACTGATCCGACAGACGCGACGGATCCGACCGATCCGACACACGCGACCGATCCGACCGATACGACCGATCCGACGGATCCGACCGATCCGACAGAAGCGACCGATCCGACTGCTCCGACCGATACGACCGATCCGACAGACGCGACCGATCCGACGGATCCGACCGATACGACCGATCCGACTGATCCGACGGATACGACCGATCCGACAGACGCGACCGATCCGACTGATGCGACCGATCCGACTGATACGAGCGATACGACCGATCCGGCAGACACAACCGATCCGACCGATATGACCGATCCGACGGATCCGACCGATACGACCGATCCGACAGACGTGACCGATTCGGCCGATGCGACCGATCCGACTGATCCGACCGATACGACCGATCCGACAGACGCGACCGATCCGACCGATACGACAAATCCGACTGATCCGACTGATTGACTGACTCATAAATTGAGATTTTGTACAAATCCCATAAACCTGCCAAACTTCGTGACAGTCGGCAGGATTAGCGCTCGTATTAAACAATTTAATCAAACATCTAAAGTAGGACGAAGTTTTGGAACGAAGTTTTGGAACGAAGTTCCTTATCGCGCGTTGCGAAAGGGGGCTAGACGGAAAAAATTAAGACCAAAAGTTGTAACGACACGTTTTGCTACATTGTTGTAAGCCCTGCGGTGTGCGCATGTTTCTCTGCAGACAGAGACACAGAAAGAGTAGAGAGAGTCAGACAGAGTGTGTGTGTGTACACATATGTACAATTTTTAAAATTTTATTACAATACCTTCACTAATTAATCGAAAGGAACTTTGTTCCATCCGGGTGTCCCTTGACACCTCTCAAGTGTTTTTTTAAACATTGCCCCACACTAGGAATTACTCCTGTATTGTGGGTGCATTTACAAACATTTAAACTCACCCAAACAGCCAGACCCGGAACAACTACTAGTAGGTCATAACATGTTTTGTTCCGTGCGGGAATCGAAACCGCGACACGCAGCGCAGCAATCAATCAATGGTTTAACCGCTGCGGCAACCGTGCCGTCGAACTCTATGTATGGAACCTGCCTAATCGTCGTAAAATTCTACCAAGAAACATCGTAAAATTCTATCAAGAATGCGATACCAAGTTATGACGTATAAAAACTAGAGGCTAAAAGTATTTGTGATGTTTACTTTTTATAGTTATTTTACGTTGAAGTCACAAAGAGGGTAGTTATATGTCATAAAATAAATAGGTACTAAAATCATGAAAAAGTCACTAAGGTTGCGAGGGTAATTTAGGTTTGTAACTTCTTGTAAATACACAGAGTGTAGTTTATGCGAACATAGTTCAAAAGAATTACCCATCAAGTAATTTAATTACATAGTTTTGTGAATATTCAAACATAGCATAACATCACGACTGTACTTCCGAGGGGTTAGTTGGGCAGAGTTGTACATAATACACTCACATTTTGCAAGTTATACATTCATCAATTTAAGTACCCTAATAGGAGGGAAGCCTATTTCCATTAAGTTCCCACCAATCCAGACTGCGGGGTACTAAGAAATTTCTGATGGAAGAACCTCGAAGCCAGGACCTCATGCTTGCCAGTAACACTTGCAACCAAAAGACCAACGAGGCAGATATACAGGATAAGTTTTTATCCAGTGCGCAAACTGTAACCATGAATTCAGCATAACATTCTAGACCCCCCAAAAACCGACGTAAAACTTCTGTGCTAGGGGATCTAGAATGATATGCCGAATTCATGGTCACAGTTTGCGCACTGGATAAAAACTTACCCTGTAGAATACAGTATTATCTACAGAACTAGCTAATTAAGGTTGTCCCATCAACTGGGCAAAAATCCAGACCGCGGGCTGTTATATGAAAAAACCCAAAACCCACTTTAATTAATAAAATTATCTCATCGTCGATTTATCTTAGGATTAACCATAACATCATGCAACATTAATTAAATAAGTTAGAGATTTATAAAAAGCCGACACTGTTAATAATCATGACGTTAAAAATCTGCACCATATACAGAAATTACGCCAGCTTTTTGTATACGTAGCCAATTAGTATAATTGCCACGTCTCGACCTGCCATTTTAAATTTTGACATAAAAGCCCTAGAGCTTTTTAATTACGAGTTTGGCCGCTACGTAGGAAACCAGAGGTAACAATGTTTCAGGTATTTCAAGTATTTACCATTCATAATGGTACTATAAGTACCAAAACTGTGGCATTTGAAACTCTAATGACACTTCATTATAATTTTCAACATTAAAACAGTGGTTTTGCATATTCCACTTTATGTTAATGACAAATGATTTTAATTTTCTTTGTGTATTTTATTTACGAGAAGCTATTATCTATTTCTGTTTCTAACAATCATTGCAGCATTTCGATTTTAATTTTAAATATAAATGTACAGTGGAATTTAAAAAATTGAGGACTAAATATTTATTTGCAAGTAGTTTGTGTGTTCTTAATAATGTTACGTTCCTGTTCATCGCCAAAATCCGTGGCGAATTGATTAAACCATAATTCGAGGAGGTATAACAAGTTGTTCAAGCAAGTCGGTAAACCCCTCCGTGCCCCGGAAAGCAAGTTCAGCCGTTGGTCCCAGCTATCATTCGTGGATCTTTGACAGTCGTTTCGGGTTGTCATAACCCCGAAAGTCTGACCACCTTTCATACCAGGGGTATGGTTTTACCCAGTTACTGTGTGGTCGATGCCAAATAGACAGTCGCTCCATGTAAAATAGAGGTGTTCAGCTGCATCCGGTTAGACTGGAAGCTAACCCCAACATAGTTGGGAAAAAGCTAGGCAGATTATGTGTTTGCATTGCAAAGGTACACCTACGAAAAATGTACGGATTGGATTACTATGGTAATGCAATAAAATCTCGTATCGTTTTTATGTCACTCCTGTAAATGACAAAACGATAAGATATCGAAAGTTATGACATTGTGTCACGCACTTTCGATACAAATAATATTTTATATTTTGCAAACTTTACAAAACATGAATCCCATTTTGAAAATACAAATTGTACAAATATTTAAACATAAAATTAAAATAGAAAATGGAATGTGGTTTGAATATTTTCAAATTATGATTGAGGTCAAACATATAAAAATCTCTAAAGATGGCATTGAGAATATCTATCTCATTCTCAGCTATATTTAGACTACAAAAAGAAATGAAAAACCACGCATTATTCTTTAAATTATTTCAGGCTAAAGAATACTTTATTTCATTGCTCGACATTTTGTAACCCCGATCCCTATGCTCGTAAATGAATACGTATTCTGTCTCATAAATCTTTTCACACTTAAAGAAATACCGTATCAATTGATACCTCTATTTCGATATACTAACTCGCCCGGGGCGTGTTGGTCTGTGCATAAATTAATATTTTGTAGAAAAATCATTGTTTAGTTAAATTATTAATTTCATTGTAAGATTAGCTGCTGTCCGCGGCTTCAACCACGTGGATGACGGAAATTATCCAACGGGAACATGTTACCGGGGCAAAAAGCTTAGGTAACGCCTTGCTACATCAGCTATCTGCCTGTGAAAGTCTAGTCAAAATCGGTCCAGACGTTTTAGAGATTAACAGATTAGCCGTAACAGACATAATTTAAAAAATTGTTACCTTGTTTGGTATACCGTATACACCTTCATATGTATTTAGTAAAAAGCTGTTATTTTGACATTACGAAAAGTTGAATGTACTAACTTTTATCTTCAAATACACCGTTCCAAGGAATGTTTACCTATATGTTTGTTACCAGTGTTCGTCATTCGAAGCGTATAAATGCGAAAGCGAATAAATGTATTCTGTATTTGAGCAAAAAATGTCTTAAACCATATAATTATACAATGACATAGCACCAAATCACTTCAACTTAAAAGAAGATGCTGTAGAGAAAAGCTTCTAACAAAAATATGTGTATTAAGAATAACTCACTTTTATATTATTATTTGGAACAAAAACGGTACAATATAAAGGGCAGACATTATTGTGACAGATATGATAAAAGTTAATAAGAAATTCCTTATTCGAGTACCGAACCATAAAACAGCATAGCCAAATAAAATATCATTGTCACAATAACAAGGTCGGGGACAAATTGGAAACCAAAACCTAACAAAACCTAACTAAATTCTCGTATGTCACAACAATCGAATGTATTGGAGATGTACAGTCGAACAAAACGGTTGGTAAGTATACAGGTAAAATTATTTATATCGTCCAGGTCGCTAAAAAGTAACAACTTACAGCAACAATTCACACTACACGCAATTGTTACTACTCATTGGTGTTACAGTATAAGGTTAATTGTATTGAATTGTATGTAAAATAAGCGCCTTGACGTTAAATGGTGGAAGTTATAGAAGGGAGAAACCGAACAGCACTGGAAAGAAAGCAGCCACATTAGTTCGGCAGCGGTCAAACTGAAAAGTAAACAATGACACTGTTTACTTTTGAGTAGCAACGTAGATAATGGACCGAAGACACACTTAAAAGAGTGATGTTGAAGAATTAACTAATGAATAGTTTTGACTTACAATTAATTAATTTATGCTTATGAAAGAACTCAGCACACCCACAATATTGTTAGAAAGAACAGACTCCATCAAAAAGATACCACATAGTGTAAAATAATTTCCGTTTCAAGGTGTTGGTTTTTCGTGCATATTTTGCCAAATTACCGACTTCCGAAGCTAAAATAATTTTTAACTTTGTAGTTAGCTCAGTAACCAGTTTCCTGCCTGTACACCAATCTCCTAGTTCATCTGTACATCGATGTATAATAATTTTGCGTGGAATTTTCCAATAAAGGCCAAGATGAAGACGTTCTCCGCGTGAGGGAATGCGAGACGCCGAGCAATGTACCCAATGTACCCACCGCCATCGATTCAAGGATCGCTTGATTGCTATCAGCTTGTAGGAAATTGAAACGGCAGGGACTGCATGCCTTCGGTTGTGGAGACAGATTTACCCTGTCGTTTTTAATTGAGTTAGTTTGTTGTTGAGAACGAAATGTTAGTAGTTATTGTATTAGTATAGTTATTTAAACGGGCATCATGATTGGTCTTATATGCTATTAAAACACAAAGATAGAGATCTGACAGGGGTGCGGGTTGTTCGAAAGAGATACCGTGGCCGCTGGCACACAGGCATCTGAGGGAACATGGGTGGGTTTTAGTCAGTAAAAGTCTGACACGCCCTCCTGCTCCACCCAGAGCGTGAGAATGTATTTTATGATTTCCCACCCAAAAAAAAAAGTAGGTAGAGATCGTGGCAAAATAATTGTGGCCCCACATTTCGATCGAAGGCTAAGTTACGCCTGCCGCGGTTGGTTCGTGGATGGGTGACCATTCATAACATATTGAGACTCTTCCGTGCCTTGGAAAGCATGTCATTTGTAGATCTTTGACAGTCGTTACGGATAGTCATAAGTGCGAAAGTCTGACAACCAGTCTTAACAAGGGGGATTTATTTATTTTATGAATACGATAATACTCATACCCCTTGTACCTACAAGGGGTATGAGTATTATCCTATTCAACCCATTTAACAGAGTTACTGTGTTATCTGGAGGTAAGAAAGATATTCGCTCCATATAAAAAACCGGTATTCAGCAGCATCAGGTTTTTTTTTTTTGAGGGTGGGAAATCATTAAATTACTTCTCCCGCTCTGGGTGGAGCAGGAGGGCGTGTCAGACTTTTACTGAATAATACCCACCCGTGTTCCCTCAGTTGCCTGTGTGCCAGGGGCCACGGTATCTCTTTCGAACAACCCGCACCCCTGGCAGGCATCGGCCTTTGCGGAACCCACCAGTTGGTGCTGACATCTCTTTGAGGCGCGCGTGGAACACAACACGCTGTCAACCCGGGAGCTGCATCCGGTTAGACCGGAAGCACAGCAAACATAGTTGGGGAAAGGCTTGGCATATTAATATTAACTAAAACATGGTGACTTAAGGTGGAAGCGCCAGAGTAACCCGCTTAAGTCTAAGTTCATTTTAAAAAAAATATATAAAAACTTTTTCACTTTTTAGTTATAATACCTACCCCACACCAATTCGAAATTTCATCCTCCTTGGGGTCAAAACAATGCATATTTTTGCGATAGCAGCAATCGCGGTTGATTTTCTGTCATTTTTTGAAGAGTTCCGTTGTCTGTCTCCGAAACGCATCATCAGATCTATATGAAATTTAAATGGGACCATTTCGGAATAAACCCCGATTCGACCAAAAAAAGATTTTTGCAAATCCGTCTCTATAATGACGGAGTTATGTCCGAACATACATGGAAAAAAAAATATATAAGGTGTATAATCGCAAAAAAAAAAATCAGCTGTTCCCTGCATTTTGACGAGTTATGCGAACATAAATGTAGGGAACAGCTGATTTTTTTTCCCGTTCTCAGGTTTGGTCCCATAGTAAAAGTTGTTCATTATGATGAGTACAATGACCCTTTCAGACATTTCGTGTATGAATAGATTCACCTTATATACATAAACATGTCGAATTGATAACCTCCTTCTTTTTGAAGTCCGTAAAAAATACATAGTCATTCTATGACATTAAATGAACTTATGGCTGTTTTGATTATTTTAATTATTGTAATGCTGTAAAGCCATATTCGTAACAGTCGCGAATAATAATGACCCTGACCTGTACCCTATTTGCGTTCATCACCATCATCATCATCATCATTTCAGCGGAAAGACGTCCACTGCTGGACATAAGTCTCCAGCAGGCTCCCCCACTTCGACCGGTCTTATGCTTCCCACATCCAGCGAATTCCCGCGGCCTTCACAAGGTCATCGGTCCACTTTGTGGGAGGCCTTCTAACTTTACGTCTTTCGGTACGCGGTCACCACTCCAGAACCTTTCGGCTCATCGGCCATCTGTTCTGCGAGCAATGTGCCCTGCCCACTGCCACTTAAGTTTAGCAATTCTTCGGGCTATGTCGGTTACTTTGATACCCTAATTGCGTTACTTGCTAGCAATCAGATTCTGTATCATTTTAAAGGATATTGCTAATCCATTGTTTCGTATGTTCCAAAAATAGGTCTGCTAAACCACGTAAATCGTCCATTAATTACGCGAGGCAATTTTTGAAATTTTTCGACCCCCAACCTCGCTGTGGTGAGATGTCGTGAGATTTGGCTCGACCCTCCGCCCCCCATAATCTCACGTGAGATATCTCAAAATACATTTTTTTAGTGTAAAAACATCAATCTGTGCTTATTTGCGTTGAATTTGTGCATTGTGTTTGGCTGGCTTGGCTGGCCAGTAGCAGTTTAACAATCGAGGAGCTACTGTACTACTTTGTGGCGTTCACATAACCGCGATAAATATTATTTTCTAGGATTTAGCCATATTGGCGGAAAAACATATTTATTTAATTTAAGCCGGTTTTCTCGCAATGTAATATTTATTTCTTTGCGGAAAAAAATATAAATTACGTGATATTTTGCCTTTGAAACTCTCCCTGCCCCACGTGAGATTGGGTGAGATTCGACTCGACCCCCTTCCCCTAAACGCCTCACGTAATTAATGGACAAATGAATGATGTTGAACTGTCAAAATTAAAACTATTTGTACTGTTAGTGTTTACCTGCAAATTGCAAAAAACGTAAGAAAATGATTTTTCGGGGCTATCTTAGCGCATCCTCCGTAAGTAGCTCCATGATTTGCAGCTGCCGTCCCGATATTGCCTCATATAAACAGTATAAAGTTATCACACTTAACAACCAACCTATTTTGTTCAATCAAGTCAGCTTATCACAGTCCACTGATGGACATAGGCCTCTCCTATGCTGCGCCACAACAGCCTATCCTTCGCCTTTTGCATCCAGGCTGTCCCGGCCACCTTTTTAAGGTCGTCGGTCCATCTAGCTGGGGGGCGTCCCAGACTATGCTTGCCGATACGCGGCCTCCACTCCATCGGCCATCGGTGCTGTGACAAACATGGCCAGCCCACTGCTACTTCAACCTACTTACTCTGGAAGCTATGTCGGTAACTCCAGTTCTATTCCAGGATCTGTTTAGTTAAAACCGTTTAATTAGCCCATGCTATTTAGACATAAGAAGCATTATTCACTGCCCATTAATTACACACGCTAATTGGCTTAAACTGGACCGTTTATTGTATTACATCCAACAATTCATTTTAGTAAATGAACAACAAAAATTTAATATGTACATACAGTATTACACTCTTTTATGTGTTCTGTGTTATTACATTTGTATGGTTTCAATTTCATGTTCAAAATAATCGTGACTATTCATATATTTATTTTAAACAGACATTATGTATGTGGTTAATTTCATTAATCTGGCAATTATCAATGATTTATTATTTATTTATCAATAGTACCTACCTACCTAATTAAGTATTATTTACGTTGAGTGAAAAAGGAAAACCCACAGGACCTTTTAAAAATTATTTTACCTATGAAAGCAACCATATAGCAACAATAATAATCAAAATGTTGCACGGTCAGAGTTTAACCTGTCAGAGTCGAGGTTCTTCAAGTCCGGAACTCGCTTCGCTCGCTCTTGCATCCTAAATTCTCATTGCCTTTTTACTTCGAACTTACGAACCTAACCTGTCCGATCCTGGGTGCCCCAAGTCTCAAGTTTGATAGAGCAAAACAGATTTTGACATTTATCTTAGATACATGCGTTTTGTCTCATCTTTAGTATTAGGTTAGCTGTAAAATATTTTTTATTTTCCTCTGCCTAAGTGAAGATTTGCTATTTTAAGCAACATTAATAATCAAAATGTTACAGGTCAGAGTTTAACCTGTCTGAGTCAAGGTGCATCAAGTCCTGAGCTCGCTTCGCTCGCTCTTGCATCCTAAATTCTCAGTGCCTTTTTACTTAGAACTTACGAACCTAACCTGTTCGATCCAGGGTGCCCCAAGTCTCAAGTTTGATTCAGCAAAACAGATTTTGACATTTATATTAGGTACATACGTTTCATCTCATCTTTAGCAGATTCAATCTGGTTAGCTGTAAAAAAAAATATTTTCCTCTGCCTAAGTGGATATTTTCTGTTTTTCTATTTTATACAGTCAGGATGTTTACTGGCCAAATGTGGGGGTGCTATATGTACACCTCTCCCTACCCTTCGGGGAATACAGGTTTGATGTAATGTAATTTGTGTACAGTCAGTCACCAATCTTGTGGCCTAATAATAGCGCATGGCCAAGCCTTTCAAAACTTGTATTCAAAAAATGGCCACTATATCACACCAATTTTCAAGCGGATTCAGGCTAAGAAGCTATTCCGTAATTGAATAAGCCAGTCACTTCTATATTCCAGTTTAATAAAGTAATTTACAAGTCTTTGTAAAGTCTCATCTTAAACTAGCGAGGAATAATACTTACAATTGCTTTTTAATATTCCATAACGCAGTATTATCTCTTTTGTCGACTGGCAACACAAATACTCGGGGAAGTATTTATTAACATTCTTTAACTCAGCTGTGTAGAAAAATATTTTTTTGCAAACTTCGAAGCTCTTTGTGCATATTATTTCACTCTGGAAATTTAAAGATGGCCGTCCGAAACAAAAGTGGTGGAACTGGAATTCATTAAAGTTACCTATTGTTATTATTTAAGAATAGCGTTTGCCAGCGGCTTCGCCCGCGGTGAGGTCGGAAATTATCCCACGGGACCATCCTACCAGGATAAAAAGTATCCTATATGTTAATCCAGGGTATAAAATATCTGTGCGCCAAATTTCATCCAAATCCAATCAGCCGTTTAAGCGTGATTGAGTAACAAACATCCAAACTTTCACATTTATATATTTTTTAATATAATATATATATTATTATATAATATTAGGTACACATACATTATTAAAAATTTAATTTGGTGCCAACTAGGGCATGCAAACCGGATACCCGGATAACCGTAAAATCCCGGATAACCGACTGATTTGAAACCCGGGTTTTTGAGGATAACAAAACCGGGTTTTTCGGTTTTGTTTAAAACCGAAAAATGTGAACAGGACGGCGAGGCGCCGTTAGTTTAGTTTCTATTTCGGCTACGTTAATTTAGTTCCTTATCGCACTACTATGCCAGCCACGCTGCCGCCATTTTGTTTTTATAGTGTTATGAGTGAGTGAGACGAGTGCACGTGTTGTGTTTGTCGTAGGTAAGTTTGATCACATTCTTTTATATCACTCGTATATTATGCATTGCTAATATTACATGAAGTGTATGACCAAATACTGAAATTTAATCACAGCAGAGATGTTATGCATATAAGTAATAGCTATAATTAATTAGGTTATGGCAGCCGGCACGTTCTCATTTTTGTAAATATGTAACGTACCTATAATTAATAAGAGCCTGTTTTTATTTGAAGTAGTTTGAGCTGATCACAGCACATTGTTACATTTAAACTTTAATGTTTTGATTACGTATATTAACAACGAAGTAAATTTTAATGGTCTTTGGATAACGTGAATGTTAAAAATATAAAATGAATACCTAGCTAAGTGCGTTTTTTAGTAAGTTTTTTACAGTAGGTAATATGGCACAAATGTGGCATATTGTTTGTTTATTTGTCTTCAATTTAGAATCTTCGTAATCGAAATCTTCTGTTGTTGAGTTTCTGCACCTAAAGTGTATTTAACTAGACTACGTGACGTAAAACTTCCTTCCAGTTGTCCGTTATTATTTTTAAGATTTATGATCATGAACTTTTGCTACAATAGCACTTAACATTTACAGAATGGGCACGCCACCATTGCGGCGGTAAGTCCCCTCTTTGAGGAGTGGCTTGAGAGGCGGCATGGCGTCCTCACCTTTCGCCTGACACAGGTCCTCACCGGACACGGCTGTTTCGGGAGGTTCCTGTTTCGAATAGGGCGGGAGGAAACGCCCGGGTGTTTCCATTGCGAAGATCGCCCTGACGTGCTCAAACAACATACCTCTGGTGCAAGCCCATCTATAGAACTTGATTTAGAAACTAAAATCAGGGTGGAAATTACACTTTACGACGGTGGAGGAAAAGCGGGAGAATAGTATATAAAGTATATATAATGTATATCAAAAGTATATAAAGCTTTGAAATCTATACCTCCAACAAGTGTGGAATCAGAGAGCGCCTTTTCAATCTATTTCTTTAAGTATGACTGATTTATTTTGTTTTGGTAAATTAGGAATAAGACTTCTATTTTATGTGTTATTTAAATAATTATTTTGATCGCATTTTACGTACTGTTGATTTTGCCTGTTTGTATTTTATGACAGTTAAATTGTTATTTAATATTCTGTGATTTTAGACAAATCAAATCAAATCGTTTATTGCAATCCATAATGTACACTTACAAGTGGTACAAAAATTAGAAACAATTATGGACCCTGTCAGGCACAGCAAATTTTTAAATAACTAAAATAACTAGAGCGACGCAGAGCGCTTTAATAATTTTCGTTTGAATGCTTTAATATCCTATTAAATATTTTATATATATGTATTTTTTTTTGACCTTTGTGTACCTACCAAATGTTCCTAATTTTGTATGTTAGGTACCTTAAGTATTGAAGAATATGTTGTCTTCCTAAATAATAATCTTGATTCTATGTTATGTTTATAGAAAATAAACTTTTTGTATTGTTACTTAGTAGTTGCAGCTTATTTCAGTGCAAACAAATGCTCATTAGTATTAAAATAAGTGAGATAAAGTAAAAAAAAAACCTATTTTGATTAGACTTCAGCATTTTTATTTCTTTACATACATATTTCTCATTTCTTTAATAAAAATTGAAAAAAAAACCGAAAAACCCGATTTAACCGGTTTCAACGGTTTTGTAAACATTAAACCCGAAAAAAACGGTTTTTTAAAGCAACCCGGTTTTTGCATGCCCTAGTGCCAACATGAACTCATTAGAGTTTTATCGTGCAAAAATTAGTAGGATGTTAGGACTATTTGGACCGAGTTGTGCCAAAATGTTCCACCCTACAATGAACACATTTTGAGTTATTTCAGTTTAAACATTCAGACGAAGTTTTTCTATTTAAACATTTCGATTTTGTTACATATGAAGGTTTCAATATTTGGAATATTGAATATGGTTTCTAATAGTATGTTTTACAATATACAGCTGCTGCTACTTTTTAAGATATTGAGAGAAATATCGTCTAGATCATTTCAGCAAAAAATAAATTTGTATGACACTGTGTCAAAATTAATTTTGGAATAATGATCCAAATCACTTCCATAATCAGTTTTATATCTACGGAAGTTTTTCATATAAAGAGTAACTAGGTATGAATAATAAAACTAAATTTTTTATTGAGGCACATAATATATTTGTGGAGAAAAAAATCCAAAACGAAACGTTAACTGTCCTAACAGAACTAATCCTCTTCAATGTCAAAATCAAGGGTCCCAAATCCGTCAACATCATCAGTTACCTTTTTGTTCCCTTTTAAATTTTTGTAGAATTTTTTACAGTCATCTGGGATTAAATGCATCATAGACTTGATGTCATCCAGCTTTGCCTGAGCTATCTCTTTCCCATGCGGCCATAGTGAACCCAGATTCTTTTTGACAATTTTCATGACACGTACTCCTTTTCCAGTTTTTTTTTAATGTCAAGCTCTTGAAACTCTTCGTCAAAACCACTTCTCATAAAAATTGAGTAGTGGTGATCCTTTTTTAAGAGAATTTCTTTCGTTGCCAGCCAGTTAACTTTAGTTTTATTTACATACATCTTTCTATTAACTATATACTTCTCAATATCACTGCAGCTTAAAAACAAATCTGACTTCATTCTTACTACCTGTAACGGATTTTGTTTTTTACAATGTTTCATGACGTCCATGTACTCTTCTACGGTATAAAGTCTTTGTATACCTTTTAGGCGCGTCTCAATTTTTGAAAAGTCCGTGTCGTTGGGTAAAAATGTATGTCCGGGTTCTAAAAATCTTATCGAAATGGTCTTCAAATTAATATGGGAGTGTAATGCTGCTTTTAACATTAAAGTTAACTTTATATTCCTGTTCTGACCCCCACAGGAATCACTCCATAGTATTAGGTGTTCTATATCTTCTGATAGTTTATTATCGATGTGATGCAATAGGCATGATACGACTTCCTGTGCCCCTCTCCCTGCTTCGCCTTCAACCCATACATAACAATATCCCTTGTCGTTTGATGCAGAATGTATACCGCTATTATACACCCATAGTTGTCGTTTATAAAAAACGATGTTAGTAGGGATTCTAGGTAGCGGGAGCGTTTTCTCTAAATCAAAGGTCAGACATTCTACATTACTTTCCTCTTTTGCTCTTAGGAAGTCTTTTTTACATTTGCGCTCTTAATCCATGCGCAATTTTCAAATGCTTGTCGTGTTCGTCTGATTTTACTATTTATTTCAGTTTTGCAACAACGATTCAAGTGTACCTGAATCATTGTGGCAAAACCGATTGGTATTAATTTACCAGAAACATTTTGTTCCAAATGACATGAATCATTTCGGCAATTTATTTTCCATAAGTCCCATAGATGTGGAGTGGTATACTTTCAGTATATCTTTTTCTAGAGAGCAGATAATAAAATGAGTCTTTGCCACATGAAAATAAGGCTCATTTTAGATTGGTTAGTAAAGATAACTCAAATTCGATAAATGTGTGGGTTGGAACATTTTGGCACAACTCGGTCCATTTTATGTAATCGTATTATTTTTGTGTAATTTGATTACATTATACATACCTAGTGCCTCGTTAGTGTTGTGGTCGCAAGTGCCACTGATGAGCATAAGGTCCTAAGTTCGATTCCCAGGTCGGGCAAAGTGTTATTGGGTTTTTCTATCTGGAATTTCTCAGTAGCAGCCCGGAGTCTGGATTTGGAATGCCCGGTTGATGGCAATAGGCTCGCTCTCTATTACATGGGACTTACAACATAACTGGAGAAGAAATGTTGGTATTCTATTGGTACACCTCTGCACAACCCTTCGGGGAAACATAGCGTGATGTTATGTATGTTGTATTATGATGACAATATAAACGATTAAGCTTACTAAAACTTTTTTGTTCTTCGCGTAAATTTACGCTTCTTAAATGTTTTACCTACCGACCATGTTTTTGTCGAGAAAGAAATAAGTATATCTGAATTATTTTGGAGCTCTGTAGAAAAGCATGAAGCGTGCGGAATTAAAATAATTAACACAACTGTCACTGAAATATCACCTTTAATGCCGCTGGCAGTTGACAATAATCTGACGTGGGAAAAATTAAAAAACAAAACGAGTTCTTCTTTTTTTTGGAGAGGGCGCGTCCTTTGCCCATTTTTGTTTCAACGCAAAGCGGAAAGTTACTTCCTTCCGCTAAATTCTTCCGAGTTGACAACAGTGAGATTACTTCTTTTAAGACCTGTCAACACCCACTAGTGCCACTTTGAAAATAAATCAGAACACGAATTCGGACAAACTTCTTTTAATATTTTTAGCTTTTTGTTGACTCAAGTTTTTATACACTCGTAGGTACATAAACTCACGCGTTTCACCATGGGGATAGGCACATATGTACACTATATAACGCCTCCTGCTACGATCCTTAGATGCTCCTCTTGTTTGGTTTACGTTCGTCCATCTGGGGTCTACTCCCTAAGCACGAAATCCATAGTTTCCTACTCCGTCCTACGGACTTCGAAGATAGAACCAAAAATTAACGACAACACGATTTGACAGGTGTCCCTACCTGTCATGTGTTTGGCCCAACCGAAAATTCTGAATTTGAAATTTGGATAGACGGATCAACCCGGATCGGATGGGCCTGTATCTTCGTTGACGGACTTAGAGAGTAGACTAACTTTCCCTGACACCTTTCTGAAGATCATTGAATCACCAATAAGGTTACTATATGTCGTTCTAGGGCGCCTCCTACGAGCGTTTGCACTCACATGTGCCTTGTAGGTTGAATTTCGATCTTTGCACATAGTATTGACATTAGTAAAGAATTAGATCGGTCTCTATCTTCCATTTCATGTTGATACTACTGACATGATCCTTTACTCCTTAGATAAATGGATAAATGTGAAAATATGTGAGCACCATTCATCATATAATGAATTTATCTGGCATTGCTTCCTTTTTAATTGTTTTTACCTATTGTAATAAGCTAATTCTATTCCAAGTGCATCGTCTTTACATGTGATTAATGTACACAAAATATCGTAAAATATTTTAAAAGAGTAACCCGTGCCCATTTTTCTACATACGAAAATACCATTTGGAAGGGGCGACTAGAATCAATTCTATTCCTATCCCAGCAAAATCATTGGTCTTTTTAACCAACCAAGTGCTCATATACAACTAAAGGATACAAAGTACTCAGTGGGTCTTAAAGCAACGTGGTCGAACCATTTCAAGCGTAACTCCATAAGTCACGGGCTCTATCTGTCTTTACGCTCATTTTCCTCCTCGGCTTGGCGAGGTTCCAAATGGTATCAAACTAAATGCGCCAGTAATACTAAAAGCTCCATGTGGCTAATTAATGGCCGCCACATCGAAGGTCACGGGCCACAGAAGTTGTAAATCAATTAGGAAAGTCTACAAAACTAATGGGCAATTTGATGTTTTGGAACAATTTTTTGTAGTTGTAATTTGTAAGGAAAGAAATATTTGGGTTCGATACCACGTAGACCGTACATAATTTTCTTATTAAACTTCCTTTAACTACTTAATGAAGTCTATACTTCAGACACCCACTACGTGAAGACCATGGCGCAGCTGTCATGGTGATTAGACTTTCTAACAATATTTTGAATGAATCTAGTCAGCCTTGTTGGTGTAGCGTAGCGTGGCTTATTCCACAAATCCCCCCTGAAAATCCCCCCTAGGGGGAAAAGTGGAATCAATAAATAAAAAGTGTGGAATTCCCCCCTGATAATCCCCCTTAGGGGGGAAAACTAGAATTGAAAAAATACTTATTCCACAAATCCCCCCTGAAAATGCCTCTGAGGGGGAAAACTGGAATCTAAACAAAATATAAGTCTGGAATTCCCCCCTGATAATCCCCCTTAGGGGGGAAAACTGGAATCTGAAAAACCAACGTCCAGAAATCCCCCCTGAGGTCATTAAAATTTAAGGAGTGCTTCTGCTACCGGTGCTGGGCACCGATTTGTTCGCCGGTGCTGGTTGCTAAAATATTTACCGCGGGCGCCGGCAGATATTTTACTTAGAAAACCTAGAATGCAGGAGCGAGCGAAGCGAGCTTGGGAATAATTTTTAACCATTCACACACTAATAGGAGCACCGCCAAGCAGCCCTTCGTCGACATATTCAATAAAGCTTATGTAAAATGTATACTGGATTATTTTATGTAATTCAAGTTTAAATACTTTAAATAGGCAGACATGTTATTGTTCCTTATTTATTCATACCTAGCTGCGCCCCGCGGTTACACCCGCAGTCTAGCTCGATCCCGTAGGAATATCGGGATAAATAATCCTATGTCCTTATCCAGGTCATGGTCTACCCATGTGCTAAATTTCATTCAAGTCCGTTCAGTCGTTTTAGCGTGAAAGCTTAACAAAAAAACTCACTTTCGCGTTTATAATATTAGCAAGGATTCTAACGATAATATTATAACGGTGAAAGTGCATTTGTTTATTTGATTTGATAGCTCTTTACGCTGCCGCAACAATGGCTTGATCGTTTGTTATGAAACTTGGTTTGGAGATTGAGAAAACACATAGGATACTTTTGTTTCGAAATTTTAAAGTACATAGATACTTTAAAATTCCCTAGGGAACGCAATATAACCGAAGTCACAAGCAACAACATTAATGACTTTAAGAAAATCACTAATTGAACATACCTTAGTATTTTAAATTACAAACAAATTATTTTAAAATAAAACCAATAGTATATTAGGTACGTAGGTACCATTGGTATTATTTCTCACGGACCTCTTCCTGGAAACGAAACAGCAACTTTACGTAAACAAGATCATAAAACACGTGCATTCACAAAACCTCAACCTAGTGTGACCAACCACGAACTCTCGGTACAGCTCTCGGTGCATTACCTACCCCTATGATTTATTTCTACTTTGAATTGATAGTATTTTTTATTGTTATTAGCATTACTTACATAGTTTTTATTATTGTTGTACGTTTGTGACTGTTTTACTCTCTGTGCATTACCTACAAGATTTATTTCTACTTTGAATTCTTAGTATTTTTTGATGTTATTAGTACTACTTAGATCGTTTTTTATATTTTTGTACGCATAAATAATGTAATTTTTTTTAAGTATTCGTAAACTGTCTAATTACTAGTCAACCGTGTTGTCGTCTACAAGTGATTGTTTTATATTATTTTTTCTCTTTATCTTTCTACTCCATTTTTACTTTCTGCAAATTTCCGAAAAACATGATAAAATTGTTTTATATCTAAGTAAGTGATGTTTTTAAGGGAAACTTTCAAGGAGGATTTGCAAAATAACTTAGTTTTTCTAGGTGTGTACTATGTTTAAACTCTTTTAATTATTATTTTTGCAAAAATCAACCGATTTCCCTCATCCCTGTTGGTTTGTGATTGTTTTTACTCTTAATCTCATTTTATTATAACAAAATTCTGTGAAAAAAAAATACTGATTAATGCGTGTATATTATATTGTCGTTTTTTTTTTGTTAATTACATTGTTTCCGATTTTTTTTGTTTTTTAAGAGCGTAGAAATCAAAACAAAATTCTGTGTAACCAAAGACTGATTATTGATTATATATTATACAGTTGCTTTTTTATTTGTCACATTGTATCTAATCACAATTTTTTTTAACTTTAAGAGCGTAGAAATCGAAAACAAAAATGAGGGGGAAAAGTGGAATGATCCAAAATGTAAAGGGGACTTTCTGGATTTCTTTTATATTAAAGTCCAGTTTTCCCCCTTGAGAGAGATTCTCTCAGGGGGGAAAAGTGGACTCACTTAAAATGAGAAGGGGACTTTCTGGACATCTTTTATATTAGGGTCCAGTTTTCCCCCCTGAGGGGGATTTTCTCAGGGGGGAAAAGTGGAATAAGCCGAAATTTCACGCGAAGTTACGGGCAGAAGCTAGTTATAATATAAACGGGTTCAAAGGCTTTATTTCAGCATCCTTTCATATTTGACTAAATACTAATAAGTTTCAGAATTCTATTCTATAACACCCAGTTAATATCTAGTTGAAAATCATTGTTAAAAACCAAATACCTACGTTGTTATATTGATAAAGTGAAATAATATTTTCCGTTTTATCAATTCAAATGTTCCTTACAAATAAATGCATTTATCATAAGATTTACAAACATTCGAAGACGAAAACTGTCAAGAAGTATAAGAAGAAAATAAAACATAAGAAAGAAAAGAAATCCAAACGTACAATCAGGGTGCGTCAAGTTAAACTGAATGCAAACACTTCGCACGTTCACAAATATGACACATGTAAAGTAAAGAAAATTCCGTAAGATTTGGAATGAATGTATTATATTCGTAGCTTTCTTAACTGTGTTTCCGAGTGCTGTGACAATTTGAGCTTGTTTGCATTGCTTTAAATTACGTAGGGGGAATGAAAAGACGAGATTCCGAATTATTTTCAGTACAAATCATAATAGAAAGATATTTAGAGAATATTTCATGGGACTCCAACAGAACTGGCGAAATGTAGGTGTACTAGGTATAGGTGCTCTGCCTAACACTTCGCGGAATACAGGCGAGATGATATATGTTATGTAAAGTTAGTCTATTGATCCTATCAGAATACCAGCGCTGCGACACTTTTGTTAAATGTCGCAGCATCGTGCTGAGATGGGGCCTTTTGGCCTCGTACGGGACTTTGTTTTTTTTTTAATTAACATTTTATTAAGCATACTGTGTAGTTTTTTTTTTTTTTGGGGTGGGAAATCATCAAATAACTTCTCCCGCTCTGGGCGGAGCGGGAGGGCGTGTCAGACTTTTACTGACTAAAACCCACCCGTGTTCCCTCAGTTGCCTGTGTGCCAGGGGCGGCGGTATCTCTTTCGAACAACCCGCACCCCTGGCAGGCATCGTCCCTTGCGGGCCCCATCAGTTGCTGATGACATCTCTTTGAGGCGCGCGTGGAACACAACGCGCCGTCGACCCGGGCTTGGTCCTTACCGGACAGCGAGCTACCCATAACTCGCCGTCCGCAAGCCTGCGCCTACGGTGGCCGGGAATCAGCCTGGGATTCCCGACGCCCAGGGCGTCTCCTGCGAAGGCCACGGCTGTGAGGGCGCATGTACTGCATCTCCCTCACGTGCGCCGCCTCCCTCTTTGCGAGCATAACTGCTTCGCTGAAGGAGGCGACTGCCAGCCATGCCCTCTCGCTCCGTACCATGGCCTGGACCAGGGTCGGACGCGAGAGATTGCCGCCGCCGATCACCTCCACGAGGACACGGCGTTGCTCCGCCCAAGCTGGGCAGACCTCCACCGTATGCTCCACCGTGTCCTCTGGGCGATCTTCGCAATGGAAACACCCGGGCGTTTCCTCCCGCCCTATCCGAAACAGGAACCTCCCGAAACAGCCATGTCCGGTGAGGACCTGTGTCAGGCGGAAGGTGAGGACGCCATGCCGCCTCTCAAGCCACTCCTCAAAGAGGGGACTTACCGCCGCAATCGCGGCGTGCCCAGCATACTGTGTAGTTAAGTTTGTGCGTGTCTAATAAATACTTTCTCTTTCTTTCTTCTTTCTATATTGTCAAATTGTGTCAAATACGTTTTTTGCAAGATCTATGATGTCTCTGAATCTGCCTATCCTTTTTACAACTTAGTTCGGCTTTCAGTCTAACCGGATGCAGCTGAATACCACAATTTTAAGTAGAACTACTGCATATCTGACCTCCACAATCTAATTATTGGGTAAGACGAAACCCCTGGGTAAGACTGGTTGTCAGAGTTTCGGGCATCCAATTACTCGTAACTAGTGATCCCTGCCCGAGCCAAAGATCTTCGGAGCTATCCGAGGAACGGAGGAGTCTCAATATGTATAGGATGGTCATCCATCCACAGACCAACCCCGGTAAGCGTAACTTAACTAACTAACCTGAAATATCGACCCGTGTGGCTATTTTTACTTAGTCACGAGCCCCACTCTCTTACCTGGTGGGTGTATCTCAATAAGAAATAAATACCACAGCCCATGCTTGCAAAGTATGGACCACATCCTCTAAATTCAAGAAGAAATCAAGTAGATATCAAATCTTGAAAACAATCGTATAAGAGATTGGGCACGTATTTGAATTGCTATTCGTGACGAGACGTTATGACAAACAATGTCACGCCCCTGTCATGGTACCGACACGCCGTCACGTTGAACGTTATAACACGACCAACATTCTGTCACGCGTAATATGTACGTCATGTCGAAAGGTTATAAGAATTGAATGATAGAAGAGAAAATATATGTTAGGGGACGAAAACGCTTTTCTCAATCACTTTACCAATTTTTTTTGTAGTTGTTAGACTATTCTATTGTCAGTTTGCTACAAACGATTTTTTCGAAACCTATTTGGGACACCTGTAAAATTTAAAACACATAAACATTCCTGTTATGTGTAGATAGTTTTTTTTTGGTTGGGAAATCATCAAATAACTTCTCCCGCTCTGGGTGGAGCTGGAGGGCGTGTCAGAATTTTACTGACTAAAACCCACCCGTGTTAACTCAGTTGCCTGTGTGCCAGGGGCCGCGGTATCTCTTTCGAACAACCCGCACCCCTGGCAGATGTGTAGATAGTTGAAGTTGTTTTTGAATTTAATAGATATTTATAGAAAACAGATGAAAAACTACTAACGTTACAATAATATTATGTCTATGGGAAAGTAACATGTGTACATCACCTCCCTACCCTTTTCCAAACTATGTTGAGTTCGGCTTCTAGTCTAACCGGATGCATCTGAAAACCAGTACTTTACATGGAGCAACTGTCTATCCAACCTCCACAACCGAGTTACTGGGTAATACAAAACCCTTCGTAAGACAAAGATCCACGAGTGACAGCCAGGACCAAACAACCGCTTAACGTGCACGGAGGAGTCTTGATATGTGAAGATAGTCAGCCATTCTAGGACCAACCGCGGAAAGCATAGCTTAACCTAAACGATCGACCCGTGTGGCTGTCATTAAGCCTCAAGCCCCTCAGTAGATATGTATAGAATAGAGAGTCATCATCATTTCAGCGGAAAGACGTCCACTATAGGACATAGGCCTCCTCCAATTTGGAGGGGTTTGCCATAATGGTCACGCTTGGCAGGCGGGTTGGCGATCGCAGTACGGTGGTAAAATATATAGAGAACGCTGCTGCCCATTCTACAGGAAGTCCCTTAGTCGTCTTCTACGACACCCACGGGAAGAGATGGGATGGTGCTATTCTTTACGTCCGGCACCACACGGAACAGAAACACGGAATAGAGAGTAAGTACCATTATTTATATGAAACTTATTCCTCTATTCTATAAATATCTAAATACCTTTTATAAAACACAGGTTGTCTTATCGCTAAAAGGAATGTGTACAGACAAAGCATTGTGTTGTATCATACGTACATATATTTTTGTAACAATACCATGATTTTAAAAGAGTGTCCATGGAGTTTCTTGCCCGTTCTTCTCCATAGGTACCTACGCTTTGGAATGGGCAACTAGCTTCATCTTTCTAAATCACCGACCTTGACAATTCAAAAGTGCCTGTAATTGGTTTATTTGAAATAAATGCTTTGAGTTTGAGTTTGATACTTAGGTACACGGTTATTTATAAGAGGTATAAAGATATACGTATCTAGTCTTCAAATATTACTTTGTGGTCTGACATTATAGCCGAATCCTTAAAAAATATTATGAAACTCTCGCTTTTGAGGCTCCGCTTCCTTTTTATTGAAATTTATTGGCTAAATTTATACGGCTATAATTATTTGCCCTCTAGGAAAGTAACATTTCTACTTTAGATTTAAAATATCAGTGTTGATAATAATATCATTGATTACGTATAACATTATTAAAGGCAATTGGTATCCCATTTCCTTTTCCTCTCCAATTGATCAAGTTCCTTCTGCCCTAGCTTTGTACCCTTTCGCGTGACTACACACACTCACATTTCAATAAACTCCGCACGAGCCAACAGTATCACATTCTTATGAACTCAAACGCAATAAGACGAAGCAAATCGTTCACAGAGGCAATGCAAATATCGATGAGGGACCACAATGTTGGTTGATGGAAAAAACGATTGGATTGATTGTAAATATGGCAGTTTTTGTAATATATGACAGAACCGAGCCTGGAACGTATTCATTTGTTTTTTAGAACTATGTGTCAGAAATAAAACCGACACGAGGGAAATGATGTTTATTTTTAACTGTGATTTATTTGTCTCTTTCTTTCTCTTAATGAAATGTTCATTTATATACCTACTAATATAAATTAAATATATTTTATGACACTTTTACACGTCAATGTTCGAAAACTAGATGGCGCCGTCATTTCCTAGCTGACTGACCCCTTAGAAGAAAGCTAGTTTTACTGTTTCAAGTTATTTGTTTTCTACTACGGCAAAAAATTGTGTTTTATTACAAGAGGAGGAGGACGATCTTATTAGCGGTTTCATGAATGCAAATAAATGGTAAGTTTCTGTGATCATGGAATACCTTTCTATGATAATTACGATTCGCCAATAATGTGACCGAGCTTTATAATTAAACCAGCAAACTCGCAGGGTCGTAGGATTAGGCTGAGCTTATGTCCTATTTTTGTGGATGTGACGCACATTTTCGCCAACTTGTTCTTATTTGTGTGTCTTTCTTTGCGTCATGTTTACCGCAAAGAAACGTATTTTCTTTCTATACTTCTTTCAAGCTTTATTTAAATAGCAGCAGCTGCTACAATCTCAAAAATCGCATCCCACGAAACTATTAGAAAAAATCTACAAACCGAATCGTTTTCATAGTCAATCCGGCCCGTATACGAGAGGCATCTAAATAAAAACCAATGTTTGTTCACTCAGGCGCGGCCTGCGCGGAAGCGTTGCTGGCGGGACTTGACACCCGGAAATAGCGTCACCACCGTCGGAACTAACGTCACACCGCCGCGCCGCCACCGACGATATTATTATATTGTGTAATAACTGGGCATCTCAGCTGAGCTCAGTAAGTAATTTTAGTAGCTCAGTTAGTAGGTACTTTGCATTGCACAGTACTTTTATCTCACGAAGCGACGCGCGCTTTACTTGTTGTTGTCAAGTGTACAAAGTCGCTGTGAATGAGTGTAAGCACAGGAGCTCAAGGCACGCCTGGGCCAGCTTCCCAGTCGGCCGGTCCCTTGGCGACCGCTTCTGGGCCATCCACGGAGGCCTGGACGACGGTCGTTAAGAGGGGCCGTAAGAAGAAGAAGGCAACGCCACCTCCACCCGCTGCGGTACCGGCACCTTCTACGAGGAGGACTCAGAGACCGCCTAGAGCGAGAGCCCCACGCTCTGCGGCTGTAGTGATAACATTGCAGCCCGGAGCCGTCGAAAGGGGCGTCTCATATAAGGCGGTCCTGATGGAGGCCAAAGCCAAAGTCGCGTTCCCCGACCTTGGCATACCGTCCGGCCTAGGATTTAGGCCGGCGATTACGGGGGCGCGGCTGCTGGAGGTGCCGGGTGCCTCTAGTGGAGAGAAGGCGGACATCCTGGCCGCCAAGCTGAGGGAGGTCCTCAACCCAGAGGACGTTCGAGTGTCCAGGCCTATGAAGACCGCTGAGCTGCGCGTCGCCGGCCTGGACGACTCGACAACCCCAGCGGAGGTTTTGGCGGCCATCGCGAAAGCCGGAGGATGTCCGCCTGATGATGTGCGGGTGGGCGAGATCCGCACCGACGCTTCCGGGCTCGGAGCCGCTTGGGTGCGGTGCCCGGTGGCGGCGGGCAATAAAGTCGCCGACGGTGGACGACTCTTGGTCGGGTGGGTTGCGGCAAGGGTTAAGCTGCTGCAACCTAGGGCGCTGCGGTGCTACCGGTGCCTGGACATTGGGCATGTCCGGGCGAGGTGCACCGCCGCAATAGACCGCAGCGAGCAATGTTTTCGCTGCGGTCAACCCGGCCACAAGTCCGCCCAATGCTCCGCAGCGCCAAACTGCAGCCTCTGTACAGCTGCAGGGAGGCCCGCGGGGCACAGGGCAGGTGGACGAGCCTGTGGCGCACCCGCCCAGAGGAAGGGACGGGGTGCCAAAGCTGCCGGGGGCTCTTTACCCCCCCCGCAGCCTAGGTGCTCTAAGGCCGACTCCCGGCCTACGGATGGTGTGACGGAGGAAATGGACTGCGCATAATGGCGCCTTACCATTTCCTCCAGGGCAACATCAACCACGCTGCCAGAGCTCAGGATCTATTGATCCAGAGCATGGCAGAGTGGTCGATTGACGTGGCTGTGGTCGCCGAGCCGTATTTTGTCCCCCCCAGGGATAACTGGGTGGGTGACCTAGACGGCTTGGTGGCCATAATTGGCGGGGCTCTCGTCAACCCGTCCCGAGGACACGGCTGGGTGGCCGCCCTCGCGGACGGAATTGGCACTGTTGGGGCGTATTTCTCGCCCAACAAGAGCCTCGCCGACTTCGAGAACTTCCTTGTCGAGTTGGGGGCCGTCGTAGGCCGACTCCACCCTCGCCCCGTGCTGTTACTAGGGGATCTCAACGCCAAGTCTTCGGCGTGGGGATCCCCGGTGACCGATGCTCGGGGTGAGGCGCTGGAGGAGTGGGCGGTCACGACTGGCCTGGTCGTCCTAAACCGGGGCTCGGTTCACACGTGCGTGCGGCAGCGGGGCGGTTCGATCGTAGACGTATCGTTTGCTAGCCCTGCTGTCGCGAGCCGTGTCCGCGACTGGCGTGTCGCCGTGGAGGTGGAGACGTTGTCGGATCACAGATACATCCGCTTCGACGTCTCCACCCAGACCACTGGCGGCCGCAGTCCATCGGCCCCGCGAACGGACGGCCCGCGCTGGGCGCGTAAGCGCATTGACAGGGAGGTTCTCGAGGAGGCCGCTGTTGTCCAGGCCTGGACCCGGGAGTCAGCGACGATCGGACCCGACGACGTCGAAGAGGAGGCGCTGTGGTTCCGCGGGGCGATGACGCAAATCAGCGACGCGTCGATGCCCCGCGTCCACACGCATTCAGGAAGGCGCCAGGTGTACTGGTGGTCTGCCGAGATCGCGCGACTACGTGTCGAGTGCGTGGCGGTCAGACGCCAGTACACCCGATACCGGAGGAGACGTCGTCGGGTCCCTGACGAAGAAGCCGCGCGGTATGAGGTGTACCGCGCGGCTAAGGAGGCTCTGTGGCTGGCCATCGGCGAAGCGAGAACGCGAGCCAGGGAGGAGATGTTGGAGACTCTCGACGGAGATCCGTGGGGGCGCCCGTATCGTGCGGTTCGAGGGAAACTTCGAGCCGCGGCGCCTCCACTCACGGAGAGTCTCCAACCTGAGCTGCTAGAGGAGGTCGTCGCAGCCCTCTTCCCGGCAAGAGCGGAGCACACTCCGCCACCGATGGTATTGCCCACAGCCGCAGAGCCTGCCGAAGAGAGCGCCATCAGCGTCCCGGAGGTGACACAGGCAGAGATGAGGGCGGCCGTGATGCGGCTCCGGGCCAAGAACGTGGCTCCGGGGCCCGATGGTATTCACGGCATAGTGCTAGCCCTCGCTCTGAAGGAGCTAGAGCCCCAACTGAGAGGACTCTACACCGCGTGCCTTGAGCAGGGCCAGTTTCCCACTTTGTGGAAATCTGGTCGTCTGGTCCTGCTCAAGAAGGTGGGGCGCCCGGCGGACTCGCCGTCCGCATACAGGCCCATAGTGCTGCTCGACGAGGTGGGCAAGATGTTTGAGCGGATAATCGCTGCCCGCCTCGTCGGCCACTTAAGCAGGGAGGGGCCTGACCTAGCCGAGAGCCAGTTCGGCTTTCGGCACGGGCGCTCCACCATCCACGCGATATCGCGGGTGAGAGTCCTGGCGGAGGAAGCGGTGTCTCGGGGCGGGGTGATGTTGGCAGTGTCCTTGGACATCTCCAACGCCTTCAACACCCTGCCCTGGAGCTGCATTCGGGAGGCACTGCAGTATCATCGGGTGCCTTCCTACCTCCGCCGCATCGTTGGGGCTTATTTGGCGGAAAGGTGTGTCACTTACACGGGACGTGATGGCGGAAACCAGCGCCGCATGTCGTGCGGTGTTCCACAGGGTTCGGTCGTGGGACCGCTCCTGTGGAACATCGGGTACGACTGGGTGCTGAGGGGCGAGCTCCAGCCGGGCGTGGACTTGACGTGTTATGCGGATGACACGCTGGTCACGGCCCGGGGGAGCTCGTACAGGGAGGCAGCGTTGCTGGCGACGGCTGCGGTGTCACAGGTGGTGACCCGCATACGGCGCCTAGGCCTGGAGGTGGCCCTCAACAAGTCGGAGGCCATGGTCTTTCATGGCCCCCGGCGGGCGCCACCGCTGGGATCACACATCGTGGTCGGGGGGTCCCGAATTGCTGTCGAGTCCACCATGAAATATCTTGGATTGGTGCTCGACAGCCGGTGGGATTTTGGCCCCCACTTCCAGCGGCTGGTGCCCAAGTTAATGGGCGCGGCTGGGGCGCTGTCAACGCTGCTTCCCAATCTGGGGGGCCCGAGCGCCGCCTGTAGGCGGCTCTACGTGGGGATCGTGCGATCGATGGCCCTGTATGGGGCCCCGATCTGGGCGGCTGACCTGACGGCCGGCAGTATCGCTGTCCTGCGCAGGCCGCAGCGAGCGATGGCCGTCAGAGTCATAAGGGGGTATCGCACGATCTCCTACGAGGCGGCTTGTGTACTGGCGGGATCCCCGCCCTGGGACCTCGAGGCGAAGGTACTCGCGTCACTGTATCGGTGGCGCGAGGACTCGAGGGCGCGGGGCGAATGGCTGACGCAGCGACATTTGGAGTTGCGTCGGTCACAGCTTCGCGCAGCCCTGGTGGCGGAATGGCGGGACAGGCTTTCACGCCCTACCGCCGGCCCCGCTACCATCGGGGCGGTCCGGCCAGTACTCGAGCGCTGGCTCGGGAGGAGGCACGGCTCCCTGTCGTTTCGGGTGACACAGGTGCTCTCGGGGCATGGTTGCTTCGGGAAGTACCTGTGTCGCATAAACAGGGAGCCGGACGCTCGGTGTCACCACTGCGTCGACTGTCGGGAGGACACGGCGTGGCACACGCTGGCAGAGTGTGCCGCTTGGGAGGAGCCGCGCCGTGCCCTCATCTCAGGAGTAGGCAGTGACCTGTCGCTGCCGGCCGTTGTCGACTCGATGGTCGGCAGCGAGGAGTCCTGGGACGCGGTGGTATCCTTCTGCGAAACAGTCATGTCGCAGAAGGAGGCTGCGGAGAGGGAGCGGGAGATTGCTTCCGCTAACCCGATCCGCAGCAGACGCACCGGGCGTCGGCGGAGGGCGGACAACGCCCTCTTCCAGCCCCCCTAAATGGGTCCAGGGGCAACGGATCTGGGGAAATTCGTTGCCCCCTACTTCTTAGGACCCGAGATGGCGGCGCGTAGTGTTCCACGCGCGCCTCTCTATGACGTAAGGGGGGAGTTTAACACCTCACTCCCCCCCTATCGCGAGGTGGCCCGCAGAGGCGGGCCGGCACTAGCCGGGGATCGCGGAAGTCACATCAGTTCCCGTGATCCCCGGTGCAAGTGAGAGACGGAACACCGGGGTGGTTTTAGTCAGTAAGAGTCTGACAGACCCCTCCGCCCTCCCCGGGGCGGAGGACATCCATGAGGATTTCCCCCCGTGATCAAAAAAAAAAAAAAAGGAGCTCAAGGTACCATCCGAGACAATGGCGAAATCTGAAGTATATTCGGTGCGTCTTCACGCAACATTCACAGCGTGTTTTTACACTTAGTTACCACTAGTAAAGCGCGAGTCGCTTCGTGAGAAAAAAATACGTAAATTATTAGTGTTATAAATGTAAGGTCTGAATAAAACATATTTTCTGTCTTACTTGAGGCCGCTTTGATTTAAGTACCCATTTAATGTCTCCTTAAACGCTTCTTAATCTTAAAGAGACAACTTTTCATCCGAAACGGTATTCTAGGAAATAAATTGGTTGTCAAAAATAGAGACACTCCACTATTTTGCCGTGTTATACCCGTTTTATACAATTGTGTAACAATGACAGTTGTGATTCGAATATACGGAAAATTTAAGTTGGTAGTCAACGTCTTGATAGACAACTTTTCTACATGTTACTTTATGTTTAGTGGATTTTCGGGCTAGCTAAACAAAACAATCTTACGAAAAGCTCGCGTTTACAATAAGTACTTAAGATAAGAGCCTTTCCACGCGCAGCAACCGCTTCCAGCGGCACATTTTACCCTGTTTACGCATACACTTTATCACCGGGTACCCGGCTTCAAAGTTATCGGGTACCGGGTTACAACTACCCGGGTACACGGCTTCAGAAACCCGGGTACCCGGACCGTGTGAAACGCCACTAAGTTGTTTATTTCATCCACTTTATCCCACGCATCTTCCTCAATTACTTCTGGGCGGACACTTGCGAGAAATGAAGGGGATTCATATCGGATTCTCAATTACAGTAAATTCAGTGTTTGGTTTCTACTAAAGACCTTGTCCTACTTTTTTATTGCGCAATAAAAGCTTCCGGCTTTTAATACGTACGAGAGGCTCGTGGCTATATAATAACAGCCACATGGGTCGATCGACTGCCAGGGTTGCGGGTTGTTCGAAAGAGATACCATCGCCCCTGGCACACAGGCAACTGGAGAAACACGGGTGGGTTTTAGTCAGTAAAAGTCTGACACGCTCCTGCTCTATCCAAAGCCGGAGAAGTTATTTGATGAATTCCCACCCAAAAAAGGAAAAAAAACGGGTCGATCGAAGGTTAAGCTACATTTGTGGCGGTCGGTCCGTGGATGGGTGACCATTCATTATATACCGAGACCCCTCCTTGTCTGGGAAACCACGTTAAACCTTTAGTCCCGGCTGTCGTTTGTATTATTTAGGTGACACACGACCGCGGCTTTCAGATGAGAATATTTGCTATTTTCATAGGTACTTTTAAAAGCGTGATTTTTCAGTAGTCGGGTTTTAGTTTTTGAACTAACTTTTTGTATTCATGGTTATAACTTTTTGGTATTATTTTTTAAATTGACTTCAAGAAAAGGAGGAGATAATGCTTTCGGCGAGTTTCAAATTTTTCTTTTACTTACATTTTATGTACTTAGATATGCGAAAATGACCCTTCTCAGGTTTACTTTAGTAGGTTTAATTATTTCAACTAGATACAACCTAGATACCTTTATCAATAGCGTTAAACCATACTTTCAAATTCAAGCTCGCCATACAGACACATGGCAGGGACACTAATGGTGTCGGCGCTATTCAAACTGCATTAACGGTAATGGCTCCTTTGCTTCAGTCGATTCAGAACGCAGGGGATGCGATACGTCCTCTTCTATAGAATGTAGTGTGACCTGCATCGGTAATGTTTTGTCTCTTGAATAAGTTCTTGACTATAATTACTTTCTTTTCTCGCAATTAAGTAAAGTAAGGACCTTTGTTCACACACGTTTTTCTTGCCGTGAAAAACCAAGGTTTATTCGCCGTGTGCAGACACGGTCATAATTGTTGTATAGATCACTGTGAAAGCTTGTTGACAAACATGGTTTTTCTACCGCGCGGTGAACCGTACCGTAAAGAAACCGTGACGTGTATAAAGGGCCTAAGGGTGAACTACAGCCTGAAGAAGAAAGAAACAAAAAAAAGTTGATTTGTCCCAGATACTTATACATGCATACAACAATATTAGTTAACTCGAATAATAAAGAAAAAAAAAGCAGTCATGGGGACTGCCGACGAAGTGAAAACTTTGGAAAGAAACAACTCGTCACCTTAGCATGTCGGTCACGCGGTCATATTAGCACGTCGGCGATACGGATCCATTAGTTTTGCCCGTACCAAAAATCGCTCAACGGGGCTAAAGGAGTTTTCACTTCAAAAATATACAGAGGTTTTTATCTATAACAAAGAACGCAGAACAGAAATAATGGTTAGCACCTGCACGGCGTTAATGACTGTGACAACCGGGCTTCCACTCAGCATCATGCTGTACTGGGGGACCCAGAGCACTACACCTGGAACCCCTACGGGGAAAAAAGGCGTTATCTTATGTTAATCTACCTAATTTATTTTCAACATTTTTTTTTTATTTTTTTCCAAAACACGTAACCTATTACATAAGTGATTTTAGCCACACAACGAAAACCTCTCACGGTTTATCTGTGTGAGTTAGGTGTGCTTGTCTGTTTTGCAGGCAAAAACATTTATTGTGTATAAGCGAGGGATCATAGCTAGATTGAATTTAAAATTGGCTAACTAAAACATTATCTTGCAATATTGACCCACTGAGTAAGCAGAAATGTCTCTTTTGATACAGCAATCAGCTTTAAGGCGTAGATTTCTGGAAAACGCTGAAAAAGGTGGTTTTTTAAAGCAATCTCTTTAACCGTAAATAATTTTGAAAGCAAAAAAATATATCATCATCATCATCATCATTTCAGCCAAAAGACGTCCTCTGCTGGACATAGGCCTCCTCCAAAAGGGGGGTTTTGCCATAATAGCCACGCTTGGCAAGCGGGTTGGCGATCACAGTATGGTGGTAAAATGCATAGAGAACGCTGCTGGCCGAATGGGCTAGAGAATTCTAGTAAGTCCCTTAGTCGCCTTCTACGACACCCTCGGAAAGAACAGGGATGGTGCTATTCTTTTACGTCTGGCACCACACCGAACCACGGAACAGAATGGAAAAAAATTATATATGATATTTTTAAGTCTTTTTTGCATACAGTGATGGAACTCAAAATATAATTAAACATACTTTAATGCATCAAAAAAATCATCAAAGTCACCTCTTAATTATCTTTAAAAGCAGTTTATCACTTCAATAACAATTATAACTATAATTAAAAATGTACCATAAAATTCCAAATTCCAAATTGCATCCAGTGACCGATTATTTATTATGAAATAGTTAATCTCTCATTTTATACGATTTTATTTGCATTCTTACGACATACGCTTGCTCATTTGTTATCAGAATTTGTTACAACAGATTTTAACCCGTATCGGATTGCAATAAGAACTATTATCGCTCATATTTAAAGTTACCATGGCCTTAACAAAATTTGTCTTCCAGAATAATTATCAAAATGTGTAGAAAGATATAATATAACCCAGAACCGTCTCCGTCATTTGCACTCAATGTGGCTTCAGTGGAAGATTTTAATAAATTTCTGCCAGTAAAACGGCTTACAGAAAACCTCGCTTGAATATCACAGATTTCCTAGAATTAAATACTTTCTTCAGAATGAAGGTATAAATAAATTAAATATACGCCATCTTTTTCCTGGAGGATATATTAAGGCCACAGCAAAACTCTTTTATTTAATACTTTATCTGCGTGTAATTTCTTGTTACAACATAAAACATCATAAGATACTCGGCAGTACTGGAGCTTCCCATTACTGAATGAATTTTTGGAATCGGATCAGTAGTTCCGAAGATAAACAACCTACATTATATTTATGTAGATGTTCCCTACATACAAACCCACACATTTTAACTCTTTATAATATTATCACCCATAGATTGAAGATAAATAATTTCCATACATATTTTTATTCGAATAAATATCTGTATTGGATTTCTTGCGTGAGAACTCATAGGTTTTCGAAAAAAAAGTGAGAGCCAAAAATATCGCTTAATATCTGATGAAAGATAAATGAATTGAAACTTGAATTTTAACACTCAGATACCGTTCAAACAACTTTTTGCCAAAATTAATATTCTTTTGATATACCTACCCTCCATCTCTGCCAATCCTCCTCGCCATAGGCAGATAAATACTATCTACAAAGTCCGTGAGTTTACTTTCAACCCTTTTTTTTGGAAAGAAATAGACTTTCTCGTGTTTATTTTTGTCGACAAACATTTCGGTTCGCAAAATTGTCTGATGGCAAATATTTATTTCTACCAAAGCTGTCTTCTTCCTCAATTTTTATGGTCGCAGTTTTTTTTTAATAAACGCTTGGAACGATCGTGGACAACATACTGTGAGCAAATATGCGATAAATGATAGCAAAAGGAGTAAGTACCTAAGGATCGCAGCGCTCCTCGTGGAGGCGATTGGCGGCAGCGATCTCTCGCGTCCGGCCCTGGTCCAGGCCATGGTACGGAGCGAGAGTGCATGGGTAGCCGTCACCTCCTTCAGCGAAGCAGTGATGCTCGCAAAGAGGGAGGCAGCGGACGTGAGGGAGAGGCAGTACATGCGCCTTCACGGCCGTAGCCTGAGGCGCCCTGGGCGTCGGGAATCCCAGGCTGATTCCCGACCACCGCAGGCGCGGGCTTGCGGACGGCGAGTGACGGGTAGCTCGCTGTCCGGTAAGGACCAAGCCCGGGTCGACGGCGCGTTGTGTTCCACGTGCGCCTCAAAGAGATGTCAGCACCAACTGGTGGGGCCCGGTAGGGCCGATGCCTGCCAGGGGTGCGGGTTGTTCGAAGGAGATACCGCGGCTCCTGGCACACAGGCAACTGAGGAAACACGGGTGGGTTTTAGTCAGTAAAGGCACGCCCTCCTGCTCCACCCAGAGCGGGAGAAGCTATTTGATGATTTCCCACCCAAAAAAAGGATCGCAGAGCGAGGCGATTTGTAATAACATCTGAGCATCGATGACACAAAACATTACGTACACTTGTATTTGTCGTATCCAACTGAGGTCTCAATTGGTAAAATAATTTTCAGGTAAACAATTTGTAGGTATTTTGTTAATATCTTTTCTTTTTCAAGCCAGTCCATGAAAGTTTCAGCTAGTACCTACATATTTTAATACAACTCTGGACATAATACGCAAGACCTGAAAGTAGTTTGTTCCTAATTAGAAATTGAATCGAATTCAGTAATTAAAAGAAAAGTACTTTTTCAAAAACTATGTATTTTGCCTAACCTAACGCTGATTGAGCCAAAGAACATTCAATCTTATTTCAAAGATATAAGGTTAAATTTTAAATGTATAAAATAATGCTTGGGTCAACGCATTTTTCTTAACACTAACAAATAGCTTTAAAAAAAAAAGTTTAGGTCATTGTATTATGCTTTTAATTTTTATACTCTAATTGGGATGTATGATGTCTTGCGTTAATTATGTTATTTACTTTTTTTTTTCGTCCTACTCGATTTTGATAACAACCCTTTGAAATTGTTTACTTGCCTGTGCCCTAATATGTCTCATTAAACCGAATTTAGTTCACAAGTAATTTAATCAACATATTATTATCCTACCTCATATATACTCAGTGAAATCCAAGCTATCAAAAAACAATTCACCTAACCGCAGCGCAATAGCCAAGAGAATGCTAACATTAACCCGCTCTTAAAGTGTGCATATAAGCCCCACAGTGCACATACAGGAACCACGGTGCGCTTAGCAATACGAGTGCCATTCCATTATTAGCAATATCGCACACTGGGCAAAATAGCCGGCGTAGCCACTAATTGTTGCGCTATGCGCCGGTATAACAGACCGATGACGGAATTATGTTCCTATCCGAATTTTGGCCCATTCGGCTAGGCCATTGCCATGAGAGACGGATATCCGCAGCAGTAAATTGCGTTCAATTTGGACTTATGACGCACCTCTGCCGACCGCATTGCAGTAAAGAAAATTAATTCTACTGCATATGTACGTGAGTTAGATGCGTTTCCGTTGTCGAAATGACAATGCCCGTGATGACCCCATTCAGCGATGCATTGGCTGTTCATTTGGAGTTTCGACTTTGGATATTCAATGCTTCAGTTCTAACAGATTCGTGCCTGACTGCCTACTTCCGAAGTACAATGTCTGTAGTTTCGGCCGAGGTTACGGGGCATTTACAGTGTCAATTACGGACATAAAACTAGTTCAGTGCACGAACTGAGAATGAAAGACAACAATATTTGACCATTGTCCCTACTCGCGATGCTTTTTTGCTGTACCGAAACGTTTTTTGACGGATAAACAACTTTCGGTCGGGCCCGTATCTTCGTTGACGGACTTAGAGAGTAGACCCCTGGATCCAGTAGTGGATTTCTTGCGATTGAAAATAGTTATGAAAATGAGAGTGAAAAGTGTTAGAAGCAGTCTGACAATAAGGAGTCGATCATGTTGCAGTCAAACAACAAAAAAAAAATGGATATATAGATTAAAGCCGCCTCAATATCAAGCCTTACAAAATATCGGTAAACAGATAACGACAATATACCTACTAAAACCCAAAGTTAATAAACACATCCCAACATCTTAATTAAAAAGAACCTCCATTTCTATCCTAGAATATAATTTAGGTACCAAGTGTTAAAGCGTTTCCTGGCTGTAGTTAAGTGCTTACGGCGCTAGTACAGGATCCTGTGGCTAAGTGTTCATGATCTGATAATAGGCGGTACATCAAACGCGGCGTAATCTCCGGAAACACACCACTCAGGGCATGTGTCCGATCTTCTTAGCGTAGGGTGACCACGCGGTGAGGTTAGAGGTGACAGAGGATTTATTAACTTGATAGTCATATTTCTGAGTTCATCTGCCTAACCATTTCCTAATCTATGTTGGGGTCGGCTTCCAGTCTAACCGGAAATAGCTAAATACCAATATTTTACGTGGAATAAGTGCCTATCTCACCACGATAATCCAGTTACTGGGTTATACGGTAACGAATGTCAAAGGTCTACAAATAATTACTAGTTATTAATAATGCACCAACGTATGTATTAATGACAATATGTATCTTATTAACGGTAATGATGTAGGTAATAATTTATATATAATTAAGTAGTAATATTATAAACTAGCTTTTGCCTATGACTTCCTCTCAATTTCAGGATGAAAAGTAGCCTATTAACCGTTTAAAAAAATCAAATATCTTCTCTTTATAATGTTAGTTTATACAAATTAGTTATGTAATGTATAATTACAATATACCAGCTGAGCCGTGCCCACTTCGTTGGGCGGTAAACATTTTTACATCACTCAGTAGATTACGACACGGTCACGGTTCCATACCTATGTCGTATTATCTCTTTAACCATACGTCCAAATCATATGCAGTGAAAGGGAAAAGTCGTTTGTTTTAAACGCTTGAGACGATAAATTATTTTATTTTGAGAAGAATTCATAATTTTTTTGAGTTGAAAACCAATAAACATGACCTAACTATTCACATAATTTTTTAATTAAAATACTACTTTTTGTGACTTAAATACAAAAGTTAGACATATGTTGTCACTGACTTTTTTGTAGGAATTATCAAGATCTACAACTTTTCTCTAAAACTCAATCATATATCTCTCATCGTTAAAGCAGCGTTCGTAAGAAACGTTTTCGTTCGACTGTTTTTTCTCCGACTTACTTTGCAAATCCGACTACCACGAAAAAGCCTTTTAATTTTTCGGATTAATATATAGCCTATGACACTCAAAAATGACGTGGCTTTCTACTGGTACAAGAATTTTCAAAATCTGTTTAGCAGATCCAGAGATTACCCCCTACAACTTCACAAACTTTACCTCTTTATAATATTAATATGGACTAGTAAGATATAGATTAGATAGCCGTTTCAGGCCTGTCCAAACACAATTTAAGTATTTTTAAACGTTAAAAATAAACATGAAACTTCAAACCAAAAACATCAAGAATCTAGTAGCAGTTACTCATCTAATTTAATGAACCTTTTCGTTAAAAATAAAAGCAAATACTGGGAGGATTAAATGAGCAAAGAGATTTGGCCAACCGAAGTGCTGTAATTAGGTTTGTCCTAATGCCTAGCCCTAAGGCATTACAAGCGTGGCAATGATACGTTTTTAGTCCCTAAATATAAAAATAGCGGTGTATTTACTTTTATTTAGATGATCATTTATTTATCTGGAAATGGCGGAATGAGATCTAAGCTTGTAGTTTCACAGAGGTTACATGATAAATGAGTTCTCGATGTTATGCCGTTATTTTTTGGCATTTGACGCTTGGAAAGTATTTTTCTGTTGAAGTTGTAATTCGAGATATTATTGTTAAACACGATATTAACATAGACAAATACTGCCCCGATTTCAGCAACATTTTATCGAAAACTACCTACTTATTAAAATTACAGTAGGTACCTTCATAGATGTATCTGCTTAAGTAGAATTCTGTGTATATTAATTGGGATGTTGGAAAGGATTGTGGCTAAGTAATCACAACTGTACGGGTCGATCGATTAGGTTAACGTACACTTGCATCAGTTGACATTGATATGTGACTACCTTTATATACCAAGACCCCTCCGTGCCTCGGGAAATACGCCGTTGGTCCCGGCGTATCATTATTATCTTTGATAGTGATTACAGGTCGTCAGAAGACGTGTTTCCCAGTAACTGGGTTGTGGAGGTCAGATAGGCAGTCGCTGCATGTAAAATACTCCTATTCAGCTGTATCCGGTTAGACTGGAAGCCGACCCGAACATAGTTGTTAAAAGGCCAGGCAAATGATGTTGACCCAGCCCAAACTCACTATCTTCCTTTGATCTACTAATGTCCTGTTAATTTTCCCAGTAGACTATACCCACCCTACACCATATAGCTCGACTCCCACCCGTATGGCGTGTGTTTACTTATTATCAATATCATATAACATGCTATGCTGGCATGCAGCCCGCTGATTTATAATCCTATTGTTATACAGTTGAGGCTTAGTATAAAATGAAGGTTGGAAATTTTGATAAAGATGAAATTAACGTTCATGTAAGCGAATTATGAGAACTGTATCACTGAACATTATAAAACGTTTAAGAAATGGTTTCAACTTTCTTAGAATAAAAAAAACATTACAAGTGTTATTTTTTTCCGGGATCCCCATGTGAAAAAGGATTATCAGTATGACTGTTGGCAAAATGACATAACGATAATAATTATCACTTTATTTGAAAACTGTTGGCATCTATGCTTCGTAGCCTCCTTTGTCTTATTAGTCGATTCGCAAGAATTTACTCGCCCAACTCGGGTGACTATAGTTTTAAGTACTTAATGTATTTTTTTCTATTGGCGACTCGCACGAAGTTATTTTATTTGTGGCCGAATCGACAATTCCAGCAATACGTATTAGGCAATCGGCACGTTATCGACAACTTCATACGAATCGCATATAGAAAATAATACCTGTATTATTTAGAAGTGCCAATTCGGGCGAGCAAATTCATACGAATCGACTAATAACCGTTTGTTTATCCCAAATACTTACTACATTTCATAAAAGTTATCTTAATGCAACTTACAAACTCTTAAAGCAAGTTAAACGGTTGTATTCAAGTTAATACGAAAGGGAAGTCTCGGACAATAACTAGTGACCAACAAAACAAAACACTAATAGAAATTCCAGGAAAACATACATTCTTCTCACAGCAACATAATTTACAAGCTAATAACACACATTTATAACTAAATACCAATAAGTCTATACATACAGAGCGAGTTAGAATAATTTTCCGCAAACAAACAAGGCTAATATATCAAGTTAAGTGCGTCCTCTATTGTCCTGGCCTGGACTTGTGCCAGACTTTAATGAGAGGCCTTAGGCCACTGGCCTATATACCTTGGCTATATGTCCATAAGTTGGCCAACCAATGTTTGGTTATAGTTGTTGCATTTCACACGCACAAGCCATAGGCCAATATAAATAAAATTTCGCTCTGAACAAATCCTGGTTCGTCCCAAGTTTAACATAATTCCAGTTTCGTCCTTAAATATTCGTTTGTTAATTCACGTACAATCAGTGACAATGCTTGGATAGATATAGATCAAAACCACACAACACAAAAAACACAATTAAATGACCTCCCAAAGGGTACAGCTATTGTATGTCAAAGGTTGGTTGCAGACTAAGTTTCGACTTAGCAAATGGTTAGAGAAAATGTCACTGGCACCTTGCAATACCATCACAAGTCAGGTGGTAAACGCAAATGTGTATCTACTGTAGACTATGTACCTACTACAGTTTAAATGACCTCTTGCGTGGTGGTGCATCCTTAATATGTCAAAGGTTATTGGTCCAGTTTTTGAGTGATAAGTTTCGGCCAACTAAATGTTTAGGGCGAAGTATTTTGTTTAAGTAGTTCTCGTGTTTAAACTTAAAACCCTGTTTGACCCACTACGTTCATTTAGTCCATTAATGATTTTCGAAATGACATAAGCCTATCTTTGCCAAGAACGAAGATGATTGTTCAATGATAACAAAGATAAGATACTCCCAACAAAGTAGTAATTGACAAAAATCTACTGAAAAACTTATTTTGACAGAAAACAAAACAATCTTGAGTCTGGTTTGCACATCGTCTTCGATTTTAATTTATTTAAAATTTCTATTTTCCAGTGGTTTAGCTTAAATCATTAACCCTTTGAGAAGAAACAGAATATTTCGTAATATTTAATAATACCAAAGGCTCTTCGTTTTCATAAATCAAAACAATGAATCGTTAGAAATCCTACAATATTTCGTACTCCAATGGAAAGGGTTTACAAGAGTTTAAAACTAAAACAGCTCTCCTGAACTAAATCCTTCGGAATAAAGCCGTGGCTCGGTGGTTCAGGTAGTCGGGAGCGAGCCCGAAACTTTTATCCCATGATCCGAACAGTTGAGTACAGGGTTTATGTAGGTGCTTTCCCAATCAGAGTTAGTTCTTTGTGGGGCTATAAGTCTATCGGAATACATAGGATGTGCAAATAAGACTGAAATTCGCGTCTAAAAACAAACCAAAAAAAAATATCGACTGATTTTTTTTTTAAACGCAATCATATTTTATATCATATAAATCAAAGACCAAAAATTTAGGAGTTAAGGAAAATGGATATATCGATGAGAAGATGGATCGACGATAGATTTCCGAAAATAATTGGGCCAACATAAGCACAAAACAGGGAAGAATGGTTTCAATGCGAAAGACGAAGGCCTGATGTGTGACGAATGACGATGCAGACAGTCGCCACTGTAATAGATCACTTTATGGAAATACGGAATCCTTCATTCCTGGATGCCTTTGTCAATAAGATTAGTCACCTATCTACTAACTAACGCACTCTATCGCTAAAGACGTCCGAATTGCTGGACAAAGTCCAAGCATCCTCGCAACAACGACCGACCTGTGCCTGCGCCATCCGTATCTAATAGTGACAAATCTACTTCATAAATCTTAAACTCACTGACAGACAGCCTTAACCGCTGGGTCTAGAATGTATAACGTATAAATTTTGCGCAGAAGTTCCAAGGCACACAGTTTGATATTTAGCCTGCCTGATTTCCCTTCTACTATTACACGCGTTGTCTATATCTATATGAACTAGAATCATTCAACGTTTAACAACTTGGCGTATTGAAAGTAAGCCATTTGAAGATGACTGACCAACACTCAGCCAAGTGATTCAAACTTAGTTCAGGTATTTTTACTGCGGCGCTAGTAGTCACTAAAACAAGTATGGCGTCAATATCGCAAACCGTGAATATTTTTCGTTCTTGTTTGCAATTTAAAATGAAATTATTTATTTATTTAAAAACATTTCACTATTATTGATGTCTTAGTGGTATGTATGTATGTACTCTGACCAAATATCACAAATTTATCAACATCCAATTTAACTAAATGACTACACGACATTCAGCCATCTGGTTAAACGTTGCGCTCAATGACTTGGCTAGTTGTTCTTCAGCTATTTAGTTAGATGCTGTCGTTTAATTAACGGCCTAGGTGTCCAATTAGCTGGCTAATTTAACCAGATGGCTGCGACATCTACATCTCTTTCATCTATCCTCCTATCGCAGGTGTGCTGGAAGAGATTTCTGTAGGATAAAGCATTACCTTTGGTTGTATTTTTCTATTCCTTTCTTCTTGTCTGTTAATATGTGCGTGCATAAATGGTTAAATAAACAAATTCCATAGGTACCATAACCTAAAACCCTAATTGCGTGACACACAATCAATCAGAATCTGAACCATTTTTAAGGAAATTGTAAATCCATTGCTTCATTTGAACGAAAAATTTGTCTGTTCAACAACGTTAATAGCGCAATGAATGTATTTGAACTGTCAAAATGAAAGACATTGCTACTGTTAGTGTGTTACGCTGCTGCATTCTAATATTGAATACTCTCCACGCCACGCTGTAATCCACTTTACAACTATAACTCGGCGGTAAACTGCAAGTTTCCACAAACTTCAGTAATCTCTGTAGTCAGATTATTATTCCTTCATTAATGTTATCGCCGTAAACATCGCTACTGGCATCCCAAGTTGAATTCTTGAGTGTTTGAATTGAAGTTTTCTGTTGTAATCTTAATCTTGCTTGGGAATGTTGTTCATACTGTTGGCAGTTTTTTTTATGATGAGTTGTATTGCAGTATGTGGTAAGTCGTATGTAGTGAGCTAGCGACCTCGACAATTGATCTTTCTATTCTTGCCGGCAGCAAGTTCGTCATGCTCCCGTAGATGTCACTGCTTGCGGTAACGTGTAAGGTCGGGTTACCTCCTTCCCTCAAATATGGTGTGCGGTGTATTGGCTGATCTTTGCGTTATGCTCGTGAACGGGTGCTTGTGGAGAATGGTCGTCTTGCTGACCATCATTTTGTTATTGTTACTAATAATTACCTACCGGTTCATTTATTTTACGTCGATAGTCCTAGGTTATTATTTGTGGCGTCGAGTTGTAACTCGAGTCGTAACAGCTATGTGAACATAATCCAGCATTGGGCACGCCGCGATTGCGGCGGTAAGTCCCCTCTTTGAGGAGTGGCTTGAGAGGCGGCATGGCGTCCTCACCTTCCGCCTGACACAGGTCCTCACCGGACATGGATGTTTCGGGAGGTTCCTGTTTCGGATAGGGCGGGAGGAAACGCCCGGGTGTTTCCATTGCCAAGATCGCCCAGAGGACACGGTGGAGCATACGGTGGAGGTCTGCCCAGCTTGGGCGGAGCAACGCCGTGTCCTCGTGGAGGTGATCGGCAGCGGCGATCTCTCGCGTCCGACCCTGGTCCAGGCCATGGTACGGAGCGAGAGGGCATGGCTGGCAGTCGCCTCCTTCAGCGAAGCAGTTATGCTCGCAAAGAGGGAGGCGGCGCACGTGAGGGAGATGCAGTACATGCGCCCTCACAGCCGTGGCCTTCGCAGGAGACGCCCTGGGCGTCGGGAATCCCAGGCTGATTCCCGGCCACCGTAGGCACGGGCTTGCGGACAGCGAGTAATGGGTAGCTCGCTGTCCGGTAAGGACCAAGCCCGGGTCGACGGCGCGTTGTGTTCCACGCGCGCCTCAAAGAGATGTCAGCAGCAACAGAGGGGCCCGCAAGGGCCGATGCCTGCCGGGGGTGCGGGTTGTTCGAAAGAGATACCGCCGCCCCTGGCACACAGGCAACTGAGGGAACACGGGTGGGTTTTAGTCAGTAAAAGTCTGACACGCCCTCCCGCTCCACCCAGAGCGGGAGAAGTTATTTGATGATTTCCCAACCAGAAAAAAAAAAGAAAAAAAAAAACATAATCCAGCATTGCATAATTATGTAAGCTATAACGCCATTTATACCAGGAGGCTTTTATTGTGGTATTATGCTTCTTTTTTTGTGCTTGAAATAAGTTTTTATTTTATTTGTTGGTATATTAGCATGGCTAGTTGACATATGACAAATTATTTATCTAAACAGACAGCTGTGCTACTGTGGAGTTTGTTGCGCCACTTCTTTTTCCCAGCTAAAGCACTAGGAAGTGGTGAAGGGTGAGCGTTTTGGGGGACTGTCTTATGTTATTTTGACGTACAAAAAGTGCTGATTCTCAGCCTAATTTGAATAAATTACTTTTGATTTGATTGGTTGACCTACAAGTTAGACCACGTTCGGCGGGATTTTATCGCACAGTGAATTTTCAACTCTCGGTGTTGAACCGAGCTTTGAGTATCCAACAGAGTGTATCATTATTATCGTTTCTATTATTCATTATTATACATATAGTGTCATACACTGTTGCATTTTCAACGTTGAAGATCCCGCGCGCGATAAAATCTTGCCGCGATATTTCTATGTCTGTGCGAACGTGATCCTTAGTCAGGTTAGGTTTTCCGACAATGCGAATCTGGAGTCAAACAATGCCTCGCCTTTTGTCGTGCACGCTATGCAGTAACACCTGCACTATGGAGACCTTTGCGAGGCCAACGTTAATGCTGTCGAAGTGGCTGAATTCTCGTCGAAGCTTATATAAAACATTTAAATGGGACCATCGATACGACGAAGTAGAAGAGTGGATATCTTACTCGAATAGCGGCGTCATCATCGTGGCCAACTACTGGGGTCAAAACATCCATCATGATCATCATTTCAACCGAAAGATGTCCACTGCTGGAGCTTCCAACATCCAGGGATTCAAACCATACAAAGTAATCAAATCCAGTTAGCGTCGACACAAAAAAGAAGAGGAAGAAGCATCACTAATTCGGCATTCATCACACAAAATAACAGTTCGAAAATAATGAGAAAATGTTTTTCTTTCTGTCTATAAAATTCTATTGATTTACCTGATTTAGAAACCTTCACGAGCGGGTAAAATACCTAAGAAGTAAAACCAATTCATGTAGGTCTGATATAAATCTGTAGATAAAAAAACACCACACGTAAAACTATTGTGCCTTATGTCCTTTATAGTTCCTTAGCTACGTACTTTACTTTGTGTACAAAAGACCTCACATATTCACTACATTGTGCATTGATATTATACCGTACTGAACGTCAAAATTCCTTTGGCACCGCTTCTCTATTGTCCCAATACCCACATTATGCCTAAAGCTTTCAGATCAAATGAAAGCGAGGATCAAATCTATTCATGCCATATATACACCACAAATGGGAATTAATACCTCAAATGTTGGCTTACATGGGATATTAATACAGATATTATGATAATTAAATTAAGTATCGGCTGCATCCCATTCAGTAAATTAATCATCTAAGCCTGAAGACGTCGCGTGCTGCACATGAATTACATTATTATGAGCTACTGCAATGGTACCTAATCAACGCAGGATATTGCTGCTTAGTACTAAACCTGTTAAGGTCTATCCACAATATATTAGGGCCTCGGGATGACAGGGTCGTGGTTCACACTGTGTGGACAAGTTCTTATAAAATTTACATACCAATATTGGAGCACCACGGAGCACGGTCCGTACACGACCCGGGCAGCCCTGATATGCGTGGATATGTCGCAGCCATCTGGTTAAATTGGCCAGCTAATTGGATGCCTAAGCCGTTCACTAAACGCGATCTAATTGGATTCGTAGGTAGATAGTTATTTGAATTAGAATCATTCAACGTTTAACAACTTAGCGTATTGAAAGTCAGTCCTTTGAAGATGACTAACCAAGACTGCGGCGCTAGTAGTCATCAAAAAAATATGACGTTAATAGCACAAACCGTGATTGTTGTTTTCGTTCTTGTGTGCAATTTTAAGTGAAATTAAAGTATGATCTTCTTAAAATAGTATGAAAACATGGAGGTGCCAAATAATACTACGTCTTCTGCAAGTTTTCGCGAAATACTGACTTAAGTAATTAATAATGAGTAATATTCGTATTAAATACTTTGTTGTGAACCAAGATTTCACTATTACTAGTTACTTAGTGGTAGGTATTAATTAAAAAGTAGTCGTACATAATTTATGAACTCATAGTCACCCAAACCAAACATCACAAATTCATCAATATCCAATTTAATTAAATGACTACACGACATTCAGTCATCTGGTTAAACGTTGCGCTCAATGACTTGGCTAGTTGTCCTTCAGCTATTTAATTGGATGCCGGCGTTTAATGAACCGCCTAGGCCTCCAATTAGCTGGCTAATTTAACCAGATGGCTGCGACAGACATACTACTGCATGAACTAGTGTTTAGCTGAAACGAAAAAGCTGGTCCCTGTCATTCAGTGAAACCAATTTTGTAGAAAATACGTCACAGAACAATGAATCCAAAAAATCGATCTTGGATTTTCAAACTGTAAAAAGAGTACGAAGATAAATCTTTAAGATTAAAAAAAAAATGTACTATTATATTGTTTTAATCAAGTCCTCAACTTGCTACGAGGGACAAAGAAAATAAGTCTCTTTTCCGGATAGAACCAAAATATCTAAATCATTTAATTACAATCATAGTAGGTCCTTTCTAACAAGTTTCTTAAAAACAGGACTCTAACAACTAATGAATCTAATCAGAGGCCCATAAAACTCTTATTTAGTGGAAACTTTTAGTATATTTTAGTACAGCCACTAAAGACTTAATGGGCTGTGAGCGAGTAATGACTACTAATGACCGCTAGCTCTGATATATAGCTCATTTACTACGATAATTGTGAATACGGCGTCCAGAATGCGTAATTGTGTGGAGAGACACTAGAAAAACAAAATGGAGTCCTTTTAATTTGTTAGGTAACTGGTGTGGAAGATCCAAAAAGGAGTTGCGTCCATTGCCATTTGTGTATTTACTTGTTATAGTTTAGAAGAGTTTCATTGGCACCATCACCTAACTAGCCTTTTCTCAACAATGTTAGGGTAGGCTCCACCAGCCACCAGCTTCCAGGCCTTACTGGAAGCAGCTGAATACCAGTATTTTACATGGAACGACTGCCTATCTGGCCCCTACAATCAAGTTATTGGGTAATACGATACCCCTTAGTAAGACTGGTAGTCAGACTTTCGGGCTTCTGACGACCCGTAACGACTGTCAAATATCCACGAATGACAGCCGAGACCAACACCTTAACGTGCCATCCGAGACACGGAGGTGCCTTGATATGTAAAGACCCGTCCACAGATCAACCGTGGCAAGCGTAGCTTAACCCGATCGATCGAACCGAGTGGCTGGTATAATTTAGTCACAAGCCCCAAGAGTTTCATTGACACACATTAGATGATATAAGGCCTCAGTTTTGAAGTAACGAATGAATTCATGAATAAGTATTCCGGCTTTTGGCCTGAGAAATGAAGAGTTGACTTGAACGGGGTAAACTTCTCCAGTTTCTTAGCTCAATCTACAGCATTACTCAGATTTGAGGAGTCGGTATTGCAAATGGTATTATAGTGGTATAATACCATTTGCAATACCGACTCCTGTTACCCTATAAACTATACAGAATATCAAACTAATCAAAATTAAAGCCGCTATTAATATGCAAAACGCATATTACTGAAGGCGATATATACCTTCATTATTATTGCTATTAATTGGGATTTATTTATATTTATGAGGTAGACAGTCGTAAGTTGCCCGTATAACCTGATTTCGGACGAAATTATTGCAATGGGTTTCGTAAGTGTCTTCGAATGTATGTAGTTGAGTCGAAATGGTGCTAAAGACAGATTTGTTGAATGTTCGTTCGGTGTAATGTGCTCAATGGGACGTTAATGGTGGATTTCGACGCCATTTTGGGATACGAAATCTCCTGTATGGACACTTTAAATGAGGGTTATTGACCCTAACACGTGGTTGGAGGATTTGTGATCGTCATTTGTATTTATTACATTTACGCTTGGATGGGTAAAGGAGAATGGTTATTGATAAAAACACTAGAAAGTTAAAAATAATTTTGATTTCGGAAGTCGTTGCCTTTGGTTATACGAATTTTTGTCGGGTACAACTAACTTCTGACATCCAAAAAAACACTTCAAAGTGGAAAATTACTTTAATTTCGGAAGTCGGTGGCAAAAAAAAAACGAAATACAAAACCAAAGACACTGACTTCCGAAATTCAAGTTATTTTTCACTTTGTAGTATTTTTTTTTAAATGGAAGTTGTTTTTGTACTCAATAAAACCACGTACTTCGTTGCAGGACATGGAGACCATTTTCAATGGATACCTACATTATAATTATGCGACGGCTTGTGGCAGCCGCATGGGTCGATCAATCAGGTAAGGTACGCTTGCTGCTGTTGGTTTGACCATCTTTACATAGGTACCAAGACCCCTCCGTGCCTCGGAAAGCACGTTAAACCGTTGGTCCCGGCTGTCATCAGTGGATCTTTGACAATCGTTAAGGGTTATCTGAAGCCCGAAAGTCTGACAACTAGCCTTACCAAGACGTATCGTGTTACCCAGTAACTGGGTTGTGGAGGTCAGATAGGCAGGATTTTTAATTATGTATTTTTATTAATTCAGTATGCATTCCGTACATCGGTACGCATGAAGCAGATAAAATATTAATACGGGACGTCGTCATCAATCAAAATATTTCCACAGGTAAAAATTATCAGTGTTCCGTTATAAACCGCTCAGTTCTTTGTTACCTTCAGATACACAGCCTTAATATTAAAATATTTTTCACCTACAAAATATTAGTGAAACCTATTTTAAAATTTTAATATTCTGGTACACGGGCAGCTATCGCGTAGAACAAGTATTTTACTAGAAGGATAGAGGAGGAAGGAGGAAGCCGGGCAGACGTCCATCGTATGCTACACCGTATCCTCAGGGCGATCTACACAATGGAAACACCCGGGCGTTTCCTCCCGCCTTATGCGAAACAGGAACCTCCCGAAACAGCCGTGTCCGTGAGGACCTGCGTCAGGCGGAAGCTGAGGACGCCATGGTGCCTCTCAATCGACTCTTCAAAGAGCGAATTAATCGCCGCAATCGTGGCTTGCCCAATCTCAGAATGATTATGCGACATTTTAAAATAAGTGTCGCAGCACTCTGGTATTCTGATAGAGTGCGATCACATCGTACTGTGTTTATGTTTATTCACATTGTGTAATAAGGTGTAGTAAGTAGGTAGTAGTATCTCTTTATTGAAATGTGAGTATCTGTGTTATAAAAGAAAAATATTTATGTACCTACGCGAAAAAGCCGGTCATTGACTCCCTATACTATCTGGCATCCGACAACCCTATTGCCTGGCTATTAACCCATCTTTTTTCAGGCAGCTTTATACCTCCACAAAATAAACGAAAACAATTGACAATCCTTTTAACAAAACCGCCCAAGTAAAACGAAGAATGACTAATTCATATCAAAATAATTTAATTGTTATTCCACTCAGATCTCTAATTCCACCGTAACAAAGTCCACATTCACGTATAAAAAGGCCTGCGGATAACCGGAGGCCCTCGTGAGGTTTTACCGGGCATCAGTCCCTAATGAAAATGAAGAGGCGTGAATAATGGGTCATTTACACGGGGAGAGTTTCTAGCTCAGAAATCTATTATTTTTGAATTAAGAAAAAACTGTTTAGTCGTGTATATAACGCTTACCATAGGCGAATCTATGGTCCCTACACCGCTACAAGTTTACTCTGGCGCGTGGCCAAAATTGGACCTCTCGTCGCCATCTTGTTTGGCAATGTAATTTCTATGACACAACCCTTTTTTTTAAATGGGAAATCATCAAATAACTTCTCCTGCTCTGGGCGGAGCGGGAGGGCGTGTCAGACTTTTACTGACTAAAACCCACCCGTGTTCCTTCAGTTACCTGTGCCAGGGTCACGATAACTCTTTCGAACAAATCCGCGGCCCTGGCAAGCATCAGCCCTATCCGACCCATTCCATTGTTGCCTACTTCTCTTTAAGGCGCGCAACCCTGGCAACCCTGGCAATGTCATTCAAGAGCCAAAATATTTTGTTTCTAGTGCATGCCTTGCCTCACGATGTTTTCTTTCAGCGGTTTGAGAGCAGTGGTGATGAAATAATTCACCGAAAGGAAATCACCTGACAGGGTTCAAACCTACGACCTACAAATCCTAAGTCGCGTGTTGCTAACAAATAATCGTAAGTTTTTCGAGTTGACTTCATTTTCACCGTTTGAGAAATGAGCGTCGTAATGACATAATCATATAGTAAGCTAGTCTTTCACCCGCCGAATCTCGCATGAACATTGTTGCCTTGCGTCGGTTGAGAAACTGTCCCCGTGTAAACGAGCCTTTAAACGAATGACCCCAGTCGGTCAGCCAAGTGTGGGCCAGATGTAGGCCACGGTCAACAAGCTCGCCCCTCCGGATTTACATATTTTCTACTTTAATTTGTACGTAAATCACAGTGCTCTGTGTCGGGAGGGTTCATATTACCTGAAACTAATGATCCCTCTCAACTTATGTATGCTGTGGCTAGTGGATATTGTTGTGCTGAACTTTTAGTTATGGGGTGATTTGTATTTTATAGGCTGTGCAGCAAAATGAGGGGTTGTTCGAGACAGTGCTTCATAAGCAGAGGACAGGGTGTTGTGGTGCAGCCTAAGAGAGGCTTATGTCTAGCAGCAGACTGTGATATGCTGATAGTGCGTCATAACTCAGATACAGTCAAAGTCAAAGTCAAAGTCAAAGCATTTATTTCAAATAGGCACTTAAAAGGCACTTTTGAACGTCAACATTTACATTAAAATAGAATTAATTCTAGTCGCCCCTTCCAAAATGTAGTTTCGTATGGAGAAGAATGGGCAAGAAACTCCACCGTTACTCTTTTAAAAATGATTTAACTACAATATTTAACATACATTCATTGTATAATTATGTGTGAAAACGATGCATCCAGAACAAAATTACTGTACCAAAATTGGTAAAAAGAATGAAATTGAAGCAATTACAGATAAATTAATTTTATGATAGATACATGGTGCCCACACATTTACAAACATTGTAAAAGTAAATATACAATTTCCTAGAATATTAATAAGTATGTAATCTGTCAGTGTGTGAGTTAAAGTAATCACTGAGTGTAATCAATGTCATAGATATAATTAATTACATAATTCAATTAGCAACCAGTTTGATTTTGTCTAGACTCTAGATTGTCCTATGGAGCAGGACCAGCATGTTTCCAAGCATTCTTATCTTGGATATAATCCTCTAATTTGTAATATGCTTGTTAGTTCATATGAGTTTTAAATTTCCTTTCATTTAATTGCAATATATCACAAGGTATTTTGTTATAACATTTAACCCAGTACCCCATAAAAGATGTATGTACTTTAGCTAATCTGGAAAATGGTTGATCTAATTTGTCTTTGTTTCCAGTATTAAAATGATGTCTATCACTTATTTTATTAAAAAGATGTAGATTTTTTCTTACATACATGATATTTTCATAAATAAATTGGCAAGGTACCGTCATAATATTAAACCTTTTAAATAGGTCCCTGAGAGATTCGCGGCGACGTAGATTACAAATGGCTCTGACAGCTCTCTTTTGCAAAATAAAGATGGATTCAATGTCAGCAGCCCGACCCCACAGTAAAATGCCATACGACATAATGCTGTGGAAGTAGCTAAAATAGACCAAACGCGCGGTTTCTACATCTGTTAACTGTCTGATCTTCCTAACAGCATAAGCGGCGGAGCTTAGCCGCTCCGCAAGAGATGTTATATGAGGTCCCCATTGTAATTTCTCATCTAGCGTGATTCCTAGGAACACCGTTTGATTAACAAATTCCAGTTTTTCTCCATTCAACATGATGTCACATTCGCTACTTCTAACATTTGGTAATTGAAATCTAATGCATTTGGTTTTTGTGCCATTTAGTACCAAATTATTTACCGTAAACCAATCTTGGACCTGAAGAATACAGTTATTCATGTCGTCAAGATTTTGTGACCGTCGGGCTATTTTAAATATCAATGATGTGTCATCTGCAAATAACACCATCTTCGGTTGATTTAAAAGTGAATAGGGTAAATCATTAATGTAAACTAAAAAGAGGAATGGACCCAATATTGAACCTTGAAGAACACCCATTGCCATTTCAGACCCTAATGAGTTTATGCCGTTTACTTGAACTTTAACTTTTCTGTCTTTCAGGTATGATCTTAGTAAATCAAGAGCTGTATTTCTAATCCCGTAGTGCTCCAGTTTCAGCAGAAGTGTCTCATGATTTACGCAATCGAACGCTTTGGAGAGGTCGCAAAAGATTCCAATGGCATCTTTTGCTTCTTCCCAGGCGTTAAAAATGTTCTTTATTAGGGTGACACCAGCGTCAGTGGTACAACGCCCCTTGGTGAAACCGTACTGTTGTTCATGAAAGATGGCATTTTTATTAAAGTGACGTAACATTTGATTGAGAATCAACTTTTCAAACACTTTACTGAGAACTGGCAGAATTGACACAGGCCTATAATTATTAGGTTCTTTACTATCACCCGATTTGAACAAAGGAACTACTTTACTGTGTTTCATGAGATCCGGGAAGACTCCTTGGTCTACACTGGTGTTAAATATGAAAGCTAAATAGGGCGCAATGGTTTTGATAATAGCACTACAGACTTTTACAGACATTCCCCAAAGATCTTCTGTTGATTTAATTTTAAGATCTTTAAAAGCTTTTATAACAGCTTGGGGGTTGGTATGCTGAAATCTAAACTCCAAGGAACATGCCCTTACGTTCTTTCTGAGTATGGCAGCAGAACGCGCGGGTAAGGAATTTAAAGCTTCAGTAGTTTTAACAGGAATATTCGCGAAAAAGTTTTCAAATTCCTGAGCTATTTCTACATCTGAGTTGATGGAGCCATTTGCAGTCTCTAAATTAAATTCAGTATTACGCTGTTTATTTCTACCTGTTTCATTATTTATTATTTGCCAGGTCGTTTTAATTTTATCATCAGCTGATTTTATTTTATTGCTAATATAAAGCGCTTTAGCTAATTTGCACACAGATTTAAAAGTTTTTGAATATTTTGAAACATACTGATCAAAGCTTGTATTATTCATTTGTTGCTTTAGGCCATAAAGTTCAAAAAAAATTCCCTGCTTTTACGAATACCTGGAGTAGCCCAATCACTAAATAAGAACGTTGTGCAAATAGTTTTAGTCTTTAGTGGGAAAGTGTTATTAAATTTCTTGTTTAATAGTGAGAAGAACTCGGCGTAGAACTCATTTGGGTCACATACGTTACTAAAACTCTGAACACATAATGTACTGGCCAAAGAATTATTAAATTTCTCTAAATTTTTACATGTCATCGGTCTAAACCAAATTTTAATTTTTTGTAAAGGCATGTAGGAGCAAAATGTTATTGTTTGTCCACTGTGATCAGATGGCAACTTATTTACAATTTGTTTATGTAAGTAATCACAGTTACAAAAAATATTATCAATACAAGTGGCAGAAAAAGCTGTCACTCGGGTTGGTTCATTGAAAACATTTGACAGACCAAATGACCTAAATAGACTTAATAATCTGACAGTATTTGAGTTATTTTCAAATAAATTAATATTAAAATCACCACAGAAGAATAAGAAGGAGAATCTATATACCAATTAATACGTGAAGCAAAAACTTTAAAAGTACCCCTTTTTACGAAATTTACGCGGACAGAGGAGTATGAAACTTGGCATAGTTTAAGTTTATGTGGTGGAGTACGGAAACCGAATATTTTAATATAATAACGATCTGATTCATAATAAAACCGTTTAAAAAGTTATCGAACATCTAAAACCTTGCTAAAGTCTGGTTCTCAAAAAGTATCATTCATAAACGCATTTTAGCACAAAAACGTTCTATCATCATTTCAGCCAACAGACATCCACTGCTAGACATAGGCGTCCTCCAAGCTCCGCCACTTCGACCGATTCTGTGCTTCCGCTTCCCGCATCCAGTGGACTCCTACGGCCCTCACAAGTTCATCGGTCCACCTTGTGGGAGGCCTTCCAACTTTACGTCTTCCGGCCATCTGTTCTGCGAGCAATGTGCCCTGCCCACTGCCACTTAAATTTTGCAATTCTTCGGGCTATGTCGGTTACGTTGGTTCTCCTGCGGATGTCTTCATATCTGATTCGATCACGCAGGGAAACTCCAAGCATAGTCCTCTCCATTACCCTTTGGGTGATTTTAAGTCTTCTTATTCGGCCCATTGGTAGCGGTCACGTTTCGGTTCCATATGTCGTCACTGAAAGACTTTCATCTTGAGACACTGCGGTATGTGGGACGAGAAGCTATTGCGAAACTTCCCGAAGGCTGCCCAGCTGAGTCGGATTCGACGATTGACCTCTTTCTCGAAGTTGGATCTACCTAACCCGACAGTTGTCCTAGGTAAACGTACTCTTCCACACCTTCGAGTGCAGCGCTTCCGACCGTTATGATAGTGGGTGTTACATGGGCATTAGACCATGACCTTTGTCTTGTTCATGTTTATTTTAAGACCCACTCTTTCGGAAGCTCTACTGAGGTCATCGAGCATTGTACTGAGGTTCACCATGGTCTCAGCCATGACAAGTATGTCATTGGCAAACCAAAGGTGAGTGATGTACTCGCCATTGATGTTAATGCCAGCCCCATTCCAGTCCAGAACCCGGAAGACATCCTCCAGTGCAACCGTGAAGAGTTTCGGAGAAATAACTTCTCCTTGTCTCTAACACTCGCTGCAGAAGGATAGGTTTCGAGGTCTAGTCCTGGAATCGAACTGACATACGCGTACGCGCATACTGCGTTTCCGTACATACAACTCAACACCTCGATGTACCGATAGTCGATCTAGTACCGTTGGAGGGATTGCAGTACAGCCCATGTCTCGATCGAATCGAAGGCTTTTTCATAGTCCACAAACGCTAAACAGAGCGGAAGGTTATACTCTTCGGTCTTCTGTATAACCTGCGGCAGCGTATGTATGTGGTCTACTGTGCTAAAGCCTTTATGGAACCCGGCTTGTTCGGGAGGCTGGAAGTCGTCAAACCTGCGCGCTAGACGTTTCGTGATGACTCTGGAGAACAGCTTGTAAGCATGGTTCAGAAATGGCCTATAATTCTTAAGAAAGGCATTGTCACCCTTCTTAAAGAAAAATACCACCACACCTCTGTTCCATGCCTGTGGCGTTTTGCCCTCGAGTATGACTGAATCAAATAGCTTCTAGAGGGCCTTAAGAACGGGTTTCCCACCGACCTTTAAGAGTTCAGCCGTAATTCCGTCATCACCCGGCGGTACCTTGTAGTTTTTGAGCTGCTTCACAGCCATACTAATCTCGTATAAGCTGATGTCCGGGATGTCTACTGTATAGTGTCGGGTCAATCTAGCTCTTGGGTAGTTTGCCATATTCGTAACGAGGGTTTCTTGTTGACGTGTTTAACTGTCCAGAGAACCTCTCAATCTCTCTCTACAGCTCAGGCTTGGTGGATAAAATCCTGCCTACATCGGTCTTCAGTTTCATAAGCTGACTACCCAATAGACAGATCCCGAGCAAAGACCTTAGAGCCTTTATTTCGCTCTATCACGTCATTAATAAGTTTTGCATTAAAGTGGTGGAGGTCGCTTTTCAAAGACTTAAAGATATGTCTATTAAGCTGCCGCCGGTACTCGAGCGCATCGTCTGAAGACTGCAGGACCATCTTGCGCCTCTCGCCCAGCGCATTCATGAGCTGCAAAGTAGGAATAGAGAGCCTCTTATTTTTATTGATACGACGGGTCTTGAGACCCGACCGTATGGACAGTTTCCACGAACCCATCGTTAAAATCGTCCACAGAGCTCCCTAGACACTCGAAACAATTCTGAAGCTCGAGTTGAAAGCTTTCGGAGTTTTGGACTTGGATCGGCGCTGGACGGAGCGTAGACTTCATCAGCCGAGATCTTTCCAGCTTGATATTGAGATTCAATGTAACTCTTACCTAACGGTTATCACTACCAGTTCTCACCGCGGTGATCACAGATACATCATTGAATATTTGCTTCTTCGTCGACATAAATCAGTCTATCTCATTTGTGGGTGCACCATCAGGACTGCCAGATCCACTTCCTGTGCTAACGTTTTTTGAAGAAAAAGTTTATCATAAAGAGACCTTCCTTCTCCATAAAACTAGCCAGTAGGTGACCCCGGTGGTTCCTACGTCTAACTCCAAATTGCCCCACTCGCTCATCGCTTCGTTTGCTCAGTTTCGCGTTGACGTATTCCATGACAACGGTGAAGTGTGTTTTGGAACTATGTATGGCTCTGGAAATATCCTCATACATGGTCTCTATGTCATTGACGAATACTAGGAACAATAATATTGGACAGTATTGGACCCATATGAGAGCCTTGTGGAACTCCAGAAGTAGAGTAATACAAGGAAGACAGATACCTCTTGACTACGACCCTTTGTTTTCTATCAGTCAGATAAGATTCAAACCATTGGAGAAGCTGACCAAAAAGCCGAGGTTTGAAAGTTTCTGCAGTGGGATCTGGTGGTCGACCTTATCGAAGACACTGCTAAAGTCTGAATAAATGGAGTTAATTTGTGAGCGAGAGTCGATAAGTTTGTTTAAGTCATTAACATAGTTAGGTACGTCGTGGTTGATCTTTGTGCACAGAATCCATGCTGTTGGGATGCTAGTTCTATTTTGAAAAGAGATGTTAGAATTGGACACATGAGGTAAAAAAGACCTTCGAAAACACAGATAAGATTGATATTGGCCGATAATTGTTTATGTTCTCTGCTTCTCCTTTTTTAAAGATGGGCACTACATTAGCGTTTTTCCATTCAGAAGGGAATTGGGCCGTTGCGATTGAGTGGTTCAAAATGATTTTTAGCGGTAGGGCCAAGCTACTCGCACAGTTTTTAACAAATAGTGGTGGAAAACCATCCGGTCCTGGACCTTTGCATACATTTAGTTTTTAAGGATTTTAATTACATCTCTTTCGAAGAATATGACCCGACTTAAACTATTTTGAGGATACTTGTGATTTTTCTGTAATGAAGCATGTGTTGTTTCATCTGATCTGAACATTCACCATGTTGAGGTAAAATGGGCAGCAAAGAGCTTACAGACCTCTTCCCCGGAAGTGCCTATCCGATTAATAATACCATCTCAGATGGTATGTCATACTTCGATTTTTTTTGCTTTTACAAACGACCAAAAAGCCTTGAGATTTTGTGAGATGCCCTTCTCGATTCTTCCCACATAGTCTTTGTAGTTACTTTTGATTATTATGTTAGCTCTCTCGCTTAACAATCTGTATTCGTAGTTGTCGCGGGGATTGTTATATTTTTTAAACCGTATCCTTTTCCTTTTCGTTTAAAAGTCTAATAAGATCCTTTGGGAACCAAGGGGGGTACCTAATTTGTGACACTTTAGTTTTTGGCACGACCTCGTCAGTTATAGAATAGAGATGTTAATCTCGTAGCCCCGAAGATTGTCACGGTCATGTCTCTGACTTTTGACGGGGGTCGAGGGTCTTGGCTTAATCGCCCGGGCCGCGGGGAAGAAATCCTCTATAAAAAATTACCCCAAACTGCAAAGCGGCGGTGCACCGTGAGGGAGGTTGATAGCTTGACTAATGGGTAGCTAAATTAGTCTCTAGTGCGGACCACTATTTTTGAAACAATACAAAGTTTTTACTCGTGGGAACTAGAGGTTACTTTATCTATTTTGATTTATAAACGACATACTTATGAATATGTTTATGAATACAATTTTTTATCAAAGGTTTAACTAATGAATGTATTAAACCTTCGATAAGCTTTTTTAAGAATAAGACCGTAATGCATTAGAAAAACATTAAGTTTTAAATGAATTATGGTCGAATTTTTGATAAATGAATAAATTATGTCCATCACTGGGAGACCACTAAGTAATAAATAGTCCGTAAGTCGGGACGTGACTCTGAAACCCTCGGATGGTAACGTTTGGGACGGTTACGAGCCCAAGGTGAAATCCTGGATTACTGTCTCACCACTTTCGTATGTATAAATAGTTTAGCAGGCTATTGTGTAGGATACTACATAATTACATGTAGGATACTCCATAATTACATGTAGGATAGCCGGCATAAAAACGAATATCATGGACACCGGCTGCCGAAATGAAAGTTATTTTTCGCTTTGCAGAGATTTTCCTGGAACTCGATTGTTTTTTTTTTTATAGCAATTATAGAAGTCTAAACACAATTAATCCATAAATTAAGTTTGTACTTATGTACCGCAAACTTTACCTACTTTACATAAATAATTTTACTTAAACAGATTAGTTTAAGTAAGTAAAAAAGTTCGAATGTAACTGTAATGAACTAAGCTTGCTTTAAGATCCCGTACTATTTCTATAAAACCTACAAAATGCTTGTAAATGGTATAAATAAAATGAATAGCTGTTATTTAGCACTCTCCTAACATAAAAGGTTGTTTATTTGTTTGCTTCGTTCAATGCTGGAGCAAGCCAATCGATTTTAGTGCGCACTGTGGAAAAAATTACAGGGTTGCGTGAATAGTGGACCCATACACCTAATATTATAAATGTGAGACTTTCGATGTTTCTTACTCAGTCACGCTATATCGGCTGAAAGGATTGGGATGAAATTTGGCACTCAGATAGTTTATAACCTAGATTAACACAAAGGATACTTTGTTATGATAGGGCTGTTATCAACTGTAAAAAAAAACATATACAGGTTGAATTTTAGACCCCCTAGCATAAAAGTTGCCGTCGTTTATCATAAAAAAATCAGTTGAGACAACCGTACAACAACTACACCATAAAAATGAATGGAACAGCAATATTTTTTTTTAAATAGCCGACGTAAAATTTCCGCTCAATGGTGTTCAGAACCATGTTTTGTATCCATAATAACAGGACGTGCGTCGCCCCTCCCACCCTATATACTTTTCTCCCAAATCAAATACCTACCTACCTACGGGTGACATTTTTTAACCCGTTTTTATTATTTTACTACTAAGACCCGGGTTCACCAACACATGGTTAAATTTAAAACAGCCGGTTAGACCATAACCGGCTGATTACCAATATTTTGCTGTTCACCACGCACTAACCATTGGTTAAGTCCTGTAATCGGATGATTAACTTAAACGAGTCGGCCAACTCAGTTTAACCGTTGGTTTATGCTTTCTGACTTGAAGTTTTGCATTGTGAATCACTTTTTGTTACAAAATAAAAATGAGTTAGTATAGTTATCACGCTTTGAGTTACTTAGTCTTTGAAGAGGATAATATGTTCGATGATTTTGATGATAATATATAATTTTGCGTACATTCCAAACACGGCACAATAATTTCGAGGAATATGAGGAGAAAGCATTTTGTACAAGATTTCGCACATACAAACGTAGTGAGTGCTCTGGAATTATTTGATTTAATTTAAAAGAAGTTTGAATAGCCAAGTACGTTTGCTGTGAGTGCCGAAAGCATTAAATTTGTTAGCCAGATGTTTCCGAACCCATTTTTTTCGGCATTTGTCGTAGCGTCTTTCACAAAAGAATGTTAAACCATTCGATCTTTCGGTCATTTTCGACTCACTCATTCAGAAACGTTCGGTTATCTAACCGTTGCGTAGAATCCAATAGTGAACTCGAAAAAAACGCGGGTTGTTTAAACATATGTTTAATGCTAACAGGACGGTTACGTAATCAATGGTTATGTTGTAGTTGGTGAACTCGGGTCTTAGTATATGATTACATTTAAGTCAGTGGTATGTCGAATCGTTTCATAGAATTACTGTGATTATTAGACATAGTTTCTTAAGTAGATTATTTAAAAAAAATTGTTTAGATATGAAGTACTTAAATTGTAATATTAAACTTATTTATCTAACGTTATGTTGCAGGCAAATCAGCCTATTGCAATAAATAATATCTTAATTATCCTTCTATGAATTATCTTTCTATTGTTATTGTTACAATTGTAATGTTGCAGGCAAATCACCCTATTGCAATTAGAATATATTTAGTTGTAAGTAAAACTGTGTTTTTTTTTTGTAGATGTAAATTAACAATAAATAAAAAACGTGATTATTATTGTGATATAATTATTTTTCTGTTATATTTCTTATAATAATTGTTATTTTGTATGCAAATCAGCCACTTGCAATACATGTTAAAAAGGATAAGGCGTGTCACGCAGGTCACGCTGTCCTTGACAACGCGGCCTTAAAAACAAACAAAACCAAACAATATTAGCGTATATTTTAGTTGTAAGTAGAACTGTGATTTTTGTGTGAATTTCTATGTTTATGAAAAATAAATAAATAACGTTTTATTCTACTTATTGTTTGATTTTTCTGCTGGCTGTGCGGAAATAAACAATATTGCGAATATACTTCATGATAATAGAGCTGTGGTGAGTTTATACATACTTTTTTTCGTTGTGAATTTATTTTATGGCGAATGTACAACAACCCGGTAAGAATAGTAGTCAGACTTACAGACGGACTATTTAAAAAAAAATATACTAAAAAGCACCGGGAATTTTTTCCAGTATGTTATGCTTCAACCGCTCATGTACTAGTATGTAATTAAATCAATAGCCTGTTTCTATATGAAGTTCAACTGGCAAAAGGTTTTCACAATTCAATCATGAAACAAAAATTCGCAATCCTAGATTGGACGTGGAAAATCTCTTTTAACGTTTTTATGAAATCATCTTCTGCCTAGACTTTTCCCGAATATGTCGGGGTCGGCTTCCAGTCTAACCGAATGCAGCTGAATACCAGTACATTACATGGAGAGATTGCCTATCTGACCTCCATAACCCAGTTACCGGGTAACAGGATACCCCTTGGTAAAACTGGGTGTCAGACTTTCGGTCTTTTGTTGACCTATAACGACTGTCAAAGATCCACGAATGACAGCAATAAAAAAATATACTCAAAAAAACATATCCAAAGTCACGGACTTCCGAAATTAGTTATTAATTAAGGTCACACTTCATCGATTTTGATATTTTCGCGCTTACATACTTTAAGTTCAAGAAATTGGCTATTGAATCTTTAGAATAGCTATCTTATCCAATTTTTCCAAAATGCGTACAAGTGATCTTTATTATTCTTTTGTAAAATCAACGCACGAATTAAACTATCCAAGTAAAAACCATTATTTCGCGGACATTGGTGTGGGTTACACGTTTACCTAGTTTTTTTTTTAAATTTAGTCTGTCACACTTAAATTGTAATGTGTAACTGTTTTATGTCCCAGTAAAGTAAAATAAAATAAAATAAACAAAAAATGTTTATTATTTTTTGCTTTTCAGTTTTTTCGGCAGTTAAAATTTTTGTTAAAAAGTTTTTATTTCATGATTTTTTGTGGCTATAGTCTACTAATTACTACATGTTTAATTTTTGATTACTTTTTGTAATACACAACTCGGCCTTCAAATCTGTAAGTGAACAATCAATCATCCCCTGTTTTCCTACCCTTAGGGTTGAATTTTTGCTTTCCAAATTTATATGGGACCAACTTCGGGGTAAACCCAATAAAAAAAGAATAATCAAAATCAGACTACTCTGTAAAAAGTTATGCTTGGTCATACATAAAAAATATATATACGCGTCGACTTGAGAACCTTCTCCGTTTTTTCGTCGGTTGAAAACCGATACTAGATAAAGTCAACCAAACACTTGAACTACGAAATCCGCTCTTACTACTACGACATAAAGGCGATGCAAATGTCAAATTGTCACCATAGATATTCTGTTAACTGTACCTACCAGTAGGTACTTCGTTACTTAAGCACAGCTTACGTCACGTTTTATATTAACTTTGGCTAACGTGACAAAAATACGTGCACATCACCTTTTTCATTCATTTTTTGGCTTTGAGGATTATAATAATTATATTTGTGTCCTGTGACTCCGCTTGAGGGTACTGTTTTTAATTTACCATATAACAAGCTACCTCTCTGCATGGAAAATTGCTTCTGAAATTGCGTATTTATGCTCGTGACTGTACTTAAACGAAGCAAAAAGAGTATGTAAGGATCGTTGTGTGTGGCGTTCTGTAGTATCTGCCTACCCCCATTATTGGAAGGAGGCGTGAGTTTGTGCTTGTATGTATCCACTTCCTACTTCTCAGATTTATGTGAGCCTTTATTACCATAACATTACGCCTTGTTTCCCCGAATGGTTGGGCAGAAGTATACCTAGAGCATACTCATACTTCACCAGTTATGTTTCAGTCTCGAGTAATAGGGGGCGAGCTTATTGCCATCAACCAGGAACAAATCCAGACTCCAGGCTACTACTGAGAAATTCTAGATAGAAAAACCCTATAACACTTTGCACGACTTGGGAATCAAACCCAGAACCTCCTGCTCAGCAGTAACGCTTGCAAAGACCAACGAGGCAGTCTTTAGTAGCCTTTATTTTTAGTTACTAGCTAGAAATTATCCTACAGGAACTTATTACCGGGATGGAAAGTACCCTGTATGTTAATCTGGGTTATAAACTATCTGTGTGCTAAATTTCATCCAAATCCGTTCAGCCATTTTTGCGTTATTGAGTAAAAAACATCCAAACATCCAAACTTTGACATTTAAAATATTAGTAGGATAATTAAACCAGAAGGTTTATGTGTGATATGAACAGATCCCGGTTACACAAACTCCTTTCAAGACACTGTACGATCATAAAAGCAACCCGGATTACCGTTTGGCCTTATAATCTAATTAAACTAAGGCCCGGTACACATACTAGAGCATTAGGTAGCGTATAGCGACCGATGTTACGCCTCATGTCACTAGGCTTCGATAGGGTTGGCAGTCCAAGACTTAGATGGATATTACACGAACAATTCTCCAGTAAAACTATTTTCCAGGAAGAGACAATTCTGGTCAGTGGAAATTTGCAATAAAAAAAACATACTGTAAAGTTTCGTCCATCGAAAGGGTGCTGATGAAGATTAAAGCAATCCTGCTATGCAGAACCAAAAATGAAACCAAAACAGCTTCGAAACGAAAATTAATCCAATCTACCCTTCTACTAACTGAGCGAACTACTACTACTTTAGCTAATCTTCTACTGACTGCTAAACGGCTATGTCGTTTAAGGATCTTCGAGAGAATTCTTTACAGGGTACATAAACATGCATTCAGCACATGATTCTAGGCCCATAGCGTAGAAAGTAATCGTCGGTTATTAAAAAAATATCGTTTAGTCCACTCTCGACCCCTAAAAAAAAGATCTGTTCATTTGTTTCCTCTCAACCCTTAAACATAGTTCACACTCGACCCCCAGGCGAGATTGGATTTTCATAAAAAGGACATGCATACCTCGTCTACTTCGAACCCCTAGTTCGGTAAGTACCTAAAACTAATACTTTGATACAGTAAGGTACACACTACTTTAGGGGGTCGAGAGGAAACTAAAACTTAGCTAAAAATAAAATCCACTCTCGACCCTCAAGGGTCGAGAATAAACTATAGCCAGAGGTCCACTGGACACATTTATTATTGGGGTCGAGGAGTCGAAAGTGTATTAAACGAAAAATATCAGCCGTTTCATAGAAAAGTGCAATACCTACGCGTTCAAAATGTATGGGACGTCAATTTGTTTTTATAAAGACAAACGAATCATTCACTGACTCCATAGTAACAGGTTACGAGTCGAGTCCCTGCCACCGTCTAAACATCACAAGAAAAAGTAGTTTAGTTATTTATTAATGTACACAGAACAAACTTATTCGAAAAACATGCATAAATAGAAGACTAAAAAGGTACTACAAAACAATTGTAGCGGTTTTATTTCCACATTTCAGAAATTTAGGGTAAACAGATTCCCTCTATTTTTCAATTATTACCACAAACGAAAATAAGAACACAACGGGTTCTAACATATTTACCCATTTCAATTTGTACAACACAATCATTATAATTTCACCAGGCATTTCGTTTATCCTAACTAGCAGCCCTATGAGGGTTAATGAGGACGTAAATAAAGTAAATAGCCATCCCATCAGCCTCGGAATGAAACAAATTAATGTATCTCGAAGAAAATCTTGAGGAATTTTAATACATTTCTCGCTGATACAGCAATTAGGCTTGTGGTTAAATAATAATAGCCACACGGTTCGATCGATGGTTAAGCTAAACTTGCCATAGTGTTGAAGTGGATGGGTCACCATATCGAGGACCCTCGAATACCTCGGAAAACACGGTAAACCGTTTGTCACGGCTGTCATTTGTAGATCTTTGCTAGACTATTTCTTGCAAAAGTCATTTAGGGCTGATCTTTCAATAGTCAGAAAACTTTGATCTGATGAATAAATTTGACAGTTTGGCATGATTTCTATACAAAAGCTGTCAAACCGACAGACATGTTTATTCTTCAGATAAAAGTTACCTGAGTATTGAATAATTTGCCCATGATGAGATTAAGGGGACGAAGGAATGAGAGTTGTATCGATTTTAATGATTCAGTAAAGCCATATTTTTTACGGTCGCGAATCTTATTTTAATCAACGTACAACCTGACAACAACGCGTTTGCAATTTGCAGATCAACCTGCAAATTGCAAACAATTTCACGGACTGCCTTAGGACATTCCAATTCAAAAACTACCACATCACCACCACCTTAACAAGATCCACGCGCGCTTCAAAGAGATGTCAGTATCAACTGGTGGGGTCCGCAAAGGCCGATGCCTGCGGATTGTTTGAAAGAGATACCGTCACCCCTGGCACGAGAAGTAATTTGATGATTTCCCATACTCAAAAAAAAAACCTTAATAAGGTGGGTATTGTGTTAAACCACTTGCTGGGTTGTGGAGGTTGGATGGGCGGTCGCTCCAAGTAAAGTACTGGTTATTCAGCTGCATCTGGCTAGACTGAAAGCTGAATCCAATAAAGTTTGGAAAAGACTAGGCAGATGATGTCAGCAATTAGGAAAGTACATGTTTAATAACCACACAAAAGGTTCGGCTTCATAAATGAAAAAAAAAGTGTATGTGGGTACAGCTCATTAATATTCCTTTTTAAACACTTAATGAGTTTAATTTAGTCTTAGGTACGGAAGAAATAAGGGCTAAGCGGCTGTCTGTGTCAGCTTGAAATAATCTATACAGGGCAGGGACTGTGGGGAATCTGGCTGGGACATCGATGTGCAACATACTATGGATTCAATACTTAAATAATTCTGAACATTACCGACGAATATTTTCGTCGACGTGTTGAAAATATTCGTCGGTAATTTGAAAAAAAAATAGAAATTCCACACATTTTGACCGCGTAGGTGTTTAAATTTTCAATGAAACAGCATTTTTTTTTTTTGAAGTCACGTAATACTTCTGATCTAGGAGGTCTAAAATCATGAGCTATTTATTCATGGTAACAGTTTGCGCGTTGCCGTCTCTCCAACCCTGTATAAATATTGGTTGGATTTTGGTTTACCTACTACATATGTCCACTGTAGGTGTCAAACTCGTAAGCAAATTCTGGACCGACTCTATTTAGATTACCATCGACAAGACGAAGTGTATGTACTAGATCTACTTGTTGTCATTGGACAATGTATGTACTAACGCTAGTGTTTAAGGTGTGACAAATTCGATTTTATTATCTGTTAAATAAATAATAATTATTAAAACACACAGCAAATTAAATGAAAAAGGCGATACTCATGCATGGTTACAAATACACCATAAACTTCAAAGTGTGGTTTACAGCCGTTTACGTACTAGTTAAGGCCCTGGTAACTTTAAATAGTGTCGTTATGAGCGCTAATAGTTCTTATTGCAATCCGATACGGGTTAAAATCTGTTGTAATAAATTCGAATAACAAATGAGCAAGCGTGTCATTAAAATGCAAAATAAAATCGTAAGAAATTACATAGTAACTATTTAATAATAAATAATCCATTAATGGATGCAGTTTGGCATTTGGAATTTTATGGGATAATTTGAATTATAATTATAATTGTTAATGAAGAGATAACCTGCTATTAAAGATAATTAAGAGGTGACTTTGATGGTTTTTTTGATGCTTCTATAAAGTATGTTTAATTATGTTTTGAGTTCCATCACTGTATGCAAAAAAGACCTGAATATATATTATATTTTCTTGCTTTCAAAATTATTTACGGTTAATTAAAGAGATAACACTACTTTAAAAAACCACCTTTTTGAGCGTTTTCCAGAAATTTCCGCCTTAAGACTCGTATTTACAAGTCCCATAGGTATAGTAGTCGCCTTATCTCGCTATTTTGGTCTTACGTCATCGTAAACCCAGTTTTCCCTAACCAACGGTTTAAACAACCCTTCCTCCGTCACTATTTGACTTTCATTATTACAAGAATCTTCGAAACGATTCAACAACCATTATTCAAACAAAGTATGAAAGATACGATCAAAATTACGCCTACAAATTCTAAAAGCTATAATAACTCGCTGGGATTTGTTCTGCCGCAAAATATTAATGAAAACTTTACGGCATTACCTTTAAATTGATTACTTTCACAAAAGTAATTAATGTAAGCTATATTATTAGTCCCCTACGTTATTGAACGGTCAGGATTTCATTAATTCCCTTTACGAGGAGCCCCGAGGGACAGCTAGTAAAATATAGGTACTAAGGTGAAACGACGAGACTTACAGGGAATTTCTGGTATGTTGTCCCTTCGCCTAATTTGATACTGGAGCTACGTTTTTGCCAGTTCAAATAGACCCTTAAAAATTTTTGTACCGTTGTTGTTTCCACAAAATTCCTGGTCGAAATTAGAAGGTACAGCAATGCTAAAGAGAAACACTTCGGAACAATCCTGAGAGGAATGCGGTTCGCAAAAGTTTGCTTATTTTGGATTTGTTTTTGTAATATCCTAAGTCATAAGTCATAAGTAATTTATTCATTTGTTTAACATAGGTAGGTACAATTATGATGATTTCCTAAGATCCTAAGTATGTTTTACAGATTAAGCCGGCATTTTTTATATCGTATTGAATAGGCTCAGGAAGTATTGTAACTCGTATTCGTTCTTGGAATGGGCAACTAGCTTCTACTTTTCAAAAGACAATTCAAAAGTGTCTGTAAATGGTTTATTTGAAATCCTAATCCTTTCAGTTTGAGTACCCAAGTACTTAAGGGCCTAATTCATTTGGGACTCACCCTAATCTCTAGGCTTTATACTGTAATTAAAAAGTTCTAATAGAACAAAAACCAGTCCCACAACATAATCGAACTCAAGGTTATTGAAACACTATAGTTTCATACGTTTTGAAAAGACAATACACAATGTTATTGTAAAAAAATTACTTAAATGTATAGTGCAAATGATATTATACAAAAATACATATAATGAAAGAAAAAAATAGATTTATATGCCACAGAAACACGTGCAAACAAAAAGGTGAGATCATATTTTTTTTTAAACATGAAAATAACAGATTTATACATAGGCACATATAACATAAATAGTCGGCAGCTGCACGCCGCCGTGACTGTGACAAGAAGGTTTAGAAGGACTCAGCATGAAGCTGTTCTATGGGACCAACGCTAATTTTCAGTGGTCACCCGAAAACAACGTACGATAATCAAGCCAGCCATAGGTAAATAGTATGTTTTGTAACAGGCATAATGTGGAGTGTAACAGATACCATACAAATCTACCTACCCCTTGGGGTAACAGGCGTGATGTTAGGTGTGTTTAGGATGGTTCATCATTTAGAAACATGACGTTTGTTTAGGCACCCATAAATAAGGTAGTTTGTTAATACAAGATCAGCTCAAATATTATGTTTGAACTAAGATATGTAGCATATTACGGAAGTAAACTAAGTTAAGGATATAACTCTTTTGTTAAGGTGAATCTATTCCAAATTTTTCCCATACAAACTTCGGGAGTGTATTACTCCACTGTTCGACAATGTATATCAAAAATTAAACATGATCCGGTATTGTCTCATTATTAATAATTTCTGTACGGAAACAGAATACTAAAATAAAAAGCCATTAAAAGTTAGGAAGATTCGTTTTTCTTGCTAATTTAACCTAGCTTTGGGCGTGTTTAAGTAATAAAAGAAGTGTATAATTTGAAAAACCAAGTCGGTACCGACAAAGCTCAAATATCAAAAAGTTTAATAAAATTGGTCATTGATTTATGCAGTGGTTTTGTCATAAAACGCGATCTTCCGAAGGACTGTTCTTAATTTTTTACGCGCCTGTTGTACTATAAATAATCCTGCATCTCACTCAATAATGTTGTGCGTGTAGACTAGCTTCTAACTGCTCATCACTAATACTATCTCTGTTGGACACGATGCCTGGTGAGACAGCATACTTTTTAGCCAGGCCCATCAGTGAGTTCGAGCCCGCAACTAGGTTCCCCTTAATGAGCTACACTGGCGCTTCTCCCAAGCGCCAGTGTAGCTCATGAAATTCAAATATTTTTCAGGTCAGTGTCAGTCTGTGTTTGGAACAAAATATGATCGGCAACCGTGACGTATATGTATTTACAAAATTATACCCTCAACGCCACTCCCAAGTGTGCGCGAGGACCTTTGCCTCCAAAACCCATGGCGGCAATCCGGCAAGGAGACCTGCCGCCTCACCGCAGATCGTGCGGTACCCCCATACCATCCGGATGGCCATGAGCCTATGGGCCGCCTTCAACCGGGCTGCTGGTTGGTGCCTCAATGTAGGCGCCCACACCGGTGCCCCGTGTAGGGCCAATACCTTATACCTTCTAGGTACAAAATGGCGGTATACGGCACATACACCACGGAAGCGGCGTTGTATGTGTTCACTTTAGCCGGGTTTTTTAAATATTTTTAATGGAATGGTCATTTAAAATCGAATACCTTTAAATGAGCAATTCTTATATTCTGTATATATACAGGGTGTAACAGAAACCCTATTGCTATCCTTAAGCACTAAAGATAACAGCTGGTATAGATTCACTATACATAGTTTCAGCTCAAAATTAAATACTCTAAGAATTGATACCAAATTTTCGGTTTCATATGTTTCTTAAATTAAAATCATAACAAACGTGTCACCGCACTACGTAGGTCAATAACTTTCCACGTTACTGGCCAATATCACGATAAGTCAAGATTTATAAATCTCTTCTAAGTGACGTGTTTATTTAAATTTGATGATTTGGTTTCTGGTATCAATGTATTAAAAATTCTCATAACTTCTGAACATGTAGAGATGGGACTAAAAAACCCTTCCAATATCGTTCGATATCATCCAAAGAAGCCGTGCACTTTGTATGTATATACCCTTTCCGTTACACGTCGTATATATATAACCTGAATCTCGGAAACGGCTCTAAAGATGTTTTCATGAAATTTAGTATGCAAGGGGTTTCGGGGGCGATAAATCGATCTAGCTATGTTTCATTTTTAGAAAACGTCAAACCAAAAAATAAAACCGAGCTAAGCTCGGTCATCCAGATATTAAAAAAATATGAGAGAAACCTGCCTAAATTATTATAAAAGTCCTATTCAATGATACCCCACTGGACATAGTTCGTCGACAGTCATTTGTTTTTTGACAATATTTATGGCATTTGGTTGTCGCCATATTGAATTTTGATTACTGTCATGTCTTTAGTGACACTCAATAGATTAAGACAAATCGATTGACGTAAGAGTCATCAAAATCAGCACACGCCTTTGGGGTCTTGAGCGCCAGAAAGAAACAAACTTACATACATAGGCTGATAAACACATTACCCTCCTTCGCTTCGCGCAGTCGTGTAAAAAGCTAATGCTATTTACAATAAGCCCTGAATTAAACAACGAATCAAAAGACAATTTAAAATCTAATTGCTTCATTCATCGTTCATCGCAACCAGTCACATTTATTTTCCTATCTTCAAAATAAACCAATCGGTAAGCTTCTAAACCAAAAGGTCGTTTTTAACGTTATTTATTTTCCCTAAAATTGAACGCATTTTCGGAGCGTGAAGCTGACCCGAGATTGATAAACAAATGTAATTCACATCTTGTCGGACGAGAATTTCATGATGCTTCGCTTACCTAACAATTTCAACCCCGACAAATTCCTAATCAAATTAAAATTTCATCCTGATTTCGCTTTCGAGGTAGAGAAAAATTTCGTTTCACTTTTACTTATAAACCTACTACAATTTCGTGAAGCAAGGTCGTGGCCAAATTAAAAACTCAAATGCAAAAAGGTTTGAGCAAAAAGTTTTCTTTAAATATTCAGTGGAACTCTTTGAAACTTAGCATAAATCCAGAAACTTTTTTACCTTTAAATACCGAACGAAAAATATCGAGTCTATTATTTTATCTATATGGATTGGATTTTGAAGGATTTTTTTAATACTTACCGGTTACGAGAATATATTTTAACGAGGCTTCGTATATTTTATACAGAATGATTTTGCTACAAAGTCGGTAGATACCTTTTGTGCGGCAGACAATTCATTGAAGCATTTAATTGATTTGGGTTCAGATAAATATTCTCTCGATGGCTTTCTAAATAATGTGGTTATAGTGACCCTAATGTTCATTCCGGTGAAAATCCCAGGGGATTCAAGTCTTGAGAAGGATTTTAGGGTCTAAAACATAACCCTGGGCAAGAGAGGGGAGTGATCAAAGGAGTTACGAACTATACTTCGACTTTTCATTGTATGTAGTAACTTGATAGTTCAAAGAAAAATAATGTTACCATACTAAAACTAACAGTGTTGGGGTAGTTAACAATTTAGCGTAAAGAGCGAATGATAAAAATGGTTTAATTTTTTTTAGGTGGGAAATGTTCAAATAAGTTCTCCCGCTCTGAGTGGAGCAGGAGGGCGTGTCAGAATTTTACTGACTAAAACCCACCCGTGTTCCCTCAGTTGCCTGTGTGCCAGGGGCCGCGGTATCTCTTTCGAACAACCCGCACCCCTGGCAGGATGGTTTCATTTTAAATTAAACCATTTTTATCATTCGATATAGAACTTTAAAAAACCATTTTGTAAGATTATTAATAATTTATTAATAAAAGTACTTTCCTTGTTTTTAAATTTCTTCTAATAGAAAGAGACTAAATAAATTACCTTACTGTACGCACTGGGACCTACAGCTTAGTACGGCTATTATTCCAATTACGTAAAGTGTGGCTACGTTTGAGACAATTGAGCCTAGTAACTATTAGTTATCTAAGACCCAACTGACTATCAACCTAGCCTCTGGTGGTTTTACCTAGCACCCGAGTTTTCCCTACGCCCTAACCTACCATACAAACCAAACCAAACGTGACTTACGTTGGTTTACGAGAGGGAAGCCTGTTACAAGGAGACCTACGGTAACAGACGGAATTTGGGAAGGAATAGGGGTTTGTGTACGTCGTGCAATGTACACAGGGAATGGTTTTCGCCGATCCCACAGACTCATACGACCGATGATGGCTAAAGGTGTCTTGGCCACAGTAAGAGGAGGTTATAGGAAATGCATCACACTCGACTCCAGCTTGATGACTAATTTATTACAGTAATTAACTTAATTATATACAAGTTTTGTGGTCAATACACATTGAAATCTATTTCTATGTGTGTTGTGTGTGTATCGAGCCGATGAAGCGAAGATCTCAGTAGGTCACTTCTTAGCGCTGACGGTGTACCGGTGTTGCCGGCGCGTGGAAAAGATGTATGTCGCTTTTAACGCTGACGCTGTGATGTTATTGCTTGTTCACGGTTGAACACTTACCACTGAAAAACAAAATATATATCACATTCTACAATTTTGAATAGTGCATAATTATCATGTTTTTAAGACAAGTTACTAGATTTAAAATTAAATTAAAATTGCATGTATGTACATTATTTCAAGTTCGTTCAATTTCGTTCATTCTTACACCACCTCACTATCTTTTTTTTGTCAAAATCTGGTAACCCTTCAACTGTCAAGTTACTGAAAAGTACAGGTTTATTGTTTATTTATAACTAGCTGCTTTCCGCGGCTTCACCCGCCTGGATGTCGTTAATCCCACGGTAACGTGCTACCGGGACAAAAAGTAGCATAAGTTACTCGTTACAATATCAGCTAGTAAAAGTCAGGTCAAATTTGCCTCAAACCGGTGCAACCATTTCGGAGATGAGCCGAAACAAACAGACGGACATTTTAATGCACTTTTAATACTAAGTAAAAAGCTGTTATTTTGACACAGCCACTTTGGTTTTATTTATTAGCAGGTATAGATGAATTGGAATATTGTCATAATATTATTTAAATACTTATGTAAGAAAATTGTTTTTTTGTTGTGTATTTTATTTTCTCTTCTAATCTTACACACGATGTCTACATCTCTTTTTATCTACTTTCCTATCGCAGGTATGCTGGAAGAGATTTCTATAGAAATAAGCATCACCTTTGTAAGGGTTTTTCTGTTCTTTTTTTTTGTCTGATGATATAATTGTGTGTACATTAATGGACAAAAAAAAACAAAGAATTCAAATGATTATAAAAAAATACACCAATAATTCTTTAGTTTAGGTACTGCAAAGGCTTAAATGGTGAAATTCAATAGAAATAATCGTATAATATGGTGACAATTGCTTTTAACGCCAAATGCAGTTCCCATTATTTTACGTGCATAACTTCTCTGAAATAACTTTATTCCGCCGATTTCGATCCAGTTATGTTTGAATTTCACAGAATATTTGAATGATTTTAGGAAAGCTTCCAGGAAGGATTACGAAATTCCGTAGGATTTCGATATCCCAGTATTTCCATTAAATCATTTCAACTTTCGTTCGTGGTATTTCTCATTAGCTTGTAATTAAAATTTCAAATGCTTCTGCTATTTCAATTTTCAACAAATCTTTAAAAGAACTAGTTTGTTCCTTGAATAAAATTTTCTGAAAAGGGATTAAAACTTTTAAGTACCTAGGTTTTTATATTTTAGCTAGCTAGCTTTTGCCTGCTGCTTCGCCCGCGTGGAGGTCGGGAATTATCCCACAGGAACGTACTATCGGGATAAAAAGTATCCTATGTGTTAGGATACAAGCTATCCGTCTATCTGTTTGCCAAATTTCACCCAAATCTGTTCAGCCGTTTTAGTGTGATTGAGTAACAAACAAACATCTACATATCCAAACATCCAAATATACAAAATTTCACATTTATAATATTAGTAGGATTTATCTCTAGATAAATATAGATAAAACATGTTTTCGTAAAAAAGAACATTTAAAAGAAGTCAGAACTTTGACCTTAAATATTTCCCTAACCATAAAGGGTCCAGATATGGCCCAGTAGAAGAAAAAGATCACAATAACGGGAAGACCAAGTGTCTTACAACTTCATTAAAGGTATGTTTATTTGTACCCATTATAAAAGGCAGTTCTCATTACAAGCAAAAAGTAGCAGATAAGTGTTGAAATGAGACTCTTCCGTTTTAATATCTTCACAAACTTTGTAGATGCTGGGAGTCCAAATGAATATCACCTTCGCAGAAATTCAGCAACAAACTCGTATTCTTGCAAAGGACTTGTGACTATCCAACTTTAAAATGAACCCTCTCTATTGTAACAATACACCTTTAAGTATTAATAACAGTATGGAGCGTACAGATCATCTAATTTAAAACTGCTTGCCCCTCCACTAAAATTCCTATAGGTACAAGCATTTGAAATGCTACAAAGAGTGGAGGGGCATGCAATTTTAAATTCGACGATCTCCACTTTATGTTTAGTTTTTTTTTTTCTGAATTTGTCTCGGTTGACGGCAATAGGCTCGCCCCCTGTTACATGGGACTTATACATAACTGGCTATAACCGTTAAGTGAATAGAGGGGTAATAGGTATCTAATGTTTATATTTTGTTTGACGCAGTTTGGCGCTTGGCTCGCTTCCACTTAAAGAAAACCAGTGAACACATTCGTAACAAATTGGCAAAAGTATCTCAGAGCTGATTTGTTGGATGAGTTTTTCTCATTATAAGTATTTTGGTTTCTCTTGTACAGTTGTAGTTCTGTATGCATTTTATTTTCAAGTAAATTTTCTGATATGTTGGACCTACTATGTTACGTCTCTGCTTTGCCTGTGCAGCACCATAGGACAGACTGGTAAAAAATCCATTAGGCTTCAAATACGTATTTTTGCTTGTGCATAAACAAATAAATAAAATGAAATGAAAGAGAAGGATAAATAATAACATTCGTCAATGAAACATTCCAAAAATAACGAGGCAAAATATTTTGAATTGGCTCAAAAATTGGCGACCAATAAGACAAGCTAGACAAGCAAGACAATATTTTCATAGTAATTTGTACATCAAGCGTAGTATTACAAAAAAATAAATGTTTGGTTAGTGATATTTGCCAAGGTTTTAGGTATTTTTGAACCTTTCATTATTAACAAAGATCTGCTACGGCATCAACTATGATAATAACTTAAATTTCAGTACAGTCGCGACGTAAATCGTTCTTAAATTGGTTTCAAATTATTTAATTTGGCATTTTTCATTTAAAAAAAACTAAAAAATCAAAAGTCATTTATTCAAACTAGCCTGGTGTCAGCACTTTTTGAACGTCCAAATTACATAAGACAGTCCCCCAAAACACCCGCCCTTCACCACTTTCTAGTGCTTTAGCTGGAAAGAAGAAGTGGCGCAACAAACTCCCCAGCAGCACAGCTGTCTGTTATTTTAAAAGAACTTGATTCTATACAATAGTTAGGTAATTATAGTTACGAAACATAAAATTAATATATGTCAGCTAGCACACGTCAATATACTTACCAAAAACAAATCATTAAAAAAATATACTCAAGCAGAAATAAATAATAAAAAACAAAAACATAAACAGAACTTAAAACCTAAATTAAATCCTCCTAAAAATCTTAGTAACTCAAAAACTACTGAACTTCGGTAGGACATTTGGTGGCTTAATCTGTTGCATTTTAACCCTACTATGACGTCCTGCAAGGAATATGTCGAGTTACCAGTAACCCTGTATAAAATATCTCTGGTAATTTTTTTGTATGTTTTGTACTAACATTTTGTTTTAGGAGAAAAATATTACCTATGTTTCTAAATAATTGCTTTAGTTGCGGATCCAACAAGTATAAATTGGTTTGTCTAATTCATACTCATTCACACTCAAAGCACCTTTGTTGTTTCTGAGGCGCCTCTTATTTTGACACCGTTTCTCTAATTTATGAATTTGGGACCCCTTCCTTGAACTCAAATAATTTAGGGTGCTATAAGTACCTACATTTGTTTAGATTTAGTAAGTACAGTTGGAGTTTATTAAAGCAGAACGATGCTTGTCGAAGCGAAGCAATTAAATTAAGGACTTACGACGGTGTATCAATATCAATAAAGAGGTTCATTTTACATCAGAAAAAAGGTGTGTATGTGTAGGAGTCCCACAAGGAAGTGTATTGGGACCATTGTTATTTATTATTTACATCAACGATTTACCAAAAATTATAAAACAACCTACATTTCTTTTTGCTGATGATTGTACCATTGTATTTAATGGTAAAGACAGAATGACACTAGAACAAGATATTAATGAAGCCATAGAAACAATTATAGAATGGACTACATCTAACAATTTAAAGTTAAATTTTGATAAAACTAATATAATGATATTTCGCAATAGGGTTGCACAGTTTAGTGACATTAGCATCAAATACTCAAATAAAAAAGTCTCTCACGTAGACACTACAAAATTTTTGGGCTTAAATATTGACTGCAGTCTAAATTGGAAAACACACATTGAGAATCTATGCTTAAAAATAAATCAACAATCGTATGCCTTACATATGCTTTCCAAAATGGCTGATATATCGACTGTTCTGTCTGCATACCATGGTTATGTGGGATCCATTATAAGGTATGGAATAATGTTTTGGGGACATTCTGTACATAAGGATGATGCGTTTAAGGCTCAGAAGAGATGTGTCCGTTCAATTTGTAAACTTAAACAAACAGATAGTTGCAAAGAATATTTTAAAAATCTTAAACTACTTACACTTCCATGCATATACATTTATGAAATTATTAATTTTGTAAGATCTAACGATACTTTCTTTGAAAAGTATAAAAGTAAACGACACAACAGTAAAATTTGTTGTCCTAACAATAAAACAACTCTTTTAAATAATAGTATATTTTGCATGGCTCCCCGTATATACAATCATCTACCTAAATATTTAATGGAGGCGTCATCGCCTAACACGTTCAAGAAAAAACTAAAAAGCTTTTTGATACATAAAGCATATTACAGTGTATCTGAATATTTGCAGGATAAAGTATAAGATTTCTTTTTATACAAATGTTATTGATCTCATTCTTATTATTTTGTTCAGTTTTCATTTTTTTTTTTTTTTTTTTTAATGTTTTCATTCTATGTACCTACCTAGTTTGCATGCCGAAAGGTAAAATATGGTGTTACTAATAATGTGATACACAACTATTACATGAATGTAAAACATCTGCATATTGTTTACCCATATTTGCAAATAAATTATTTTGAATTTGAATTTGAATTTGAAAATTTGGTGTTTTTTAATTTGGTCTCATATTTTTAATTATTTTTAATAAGGTTGCATATGCTTACAATGTGCGACCTTTAATATAAAATAAAAAACACAATTGTCATGTGTGTCAATGTGATTGTCTTTAGAAAAATCTGAACAATTTAGTCTTATCAAAATATAATAAAATGAACTAATGTTATCAAGTAAAGCCGTTTCAATCTAATAGGTTATGGGCTTGTTTATCCAGGATGGAGTTGTCAAAGATTCAGATTGCTAAACTTGAGGGTACAAATTGGATACAATGGAAGTACCGGATGTCTGCATTGTTAAGAGGCATGGATGGCCTAATAGACATTGTAGAGGGCAAGATAAAGAGACCGGTTAAACCTGAATGTGGGGCTGGTGCTACAGCTGCAGCAGATTTGGCTCTTTATAATGACAATGTAAAAAAATACAACAGGCTGGATAATACGGCATTGTTACTTATAACAAACAATATTTCTGATGACTCATTAGACAAGGTTATAAGATTCTCAACGTCCAGTGAAGTATGGGATGAACTACATAGATTATATGAAGGCGTGAGTGAAGATCGTCTGTATGATTTATGTTTGCAGTTCTTCAGTTACAAAAAAGATACTGTTGATGATATTGCTACGCACATCTCGAAGCTGAAAAATGTCTGGTACAGGTTAAGGCAAGAATTAATTAAAGAAGAAGACTGTAAGGAACTTCCAGATATTTTATTAATTTGCAAAATCTTGGACACATTACCAGAAAGTTATTTTCCGTTCAAATCGAGCTGGTTGCTGATGTCTAAAAAGGATCGGACCATTGAGAATATTACAAGTCAGTTGTGTGCGCATGAAAAGGCACTCTGCAACAACGGTAAAGACTGTAAATCTAGTTGTGATGCCCTTGCGGTGAAAACATGGAAGAAATCTTTTAAGAGGGGTGATGACGTAACTCCAGGGACAAGGAAAAAAATAAGATGCTACAACTGCAAAGAAGTTGGTCATCTTAAGAAAGACTGCCCTAAGAGGAGTGTGTCTCGTCAAGTTGTAGATGACAAAAAAGGAGTTAACATGGTATTACTGTCTGTGAATTCAGCTGAATCTGACACTGATTGTGACAAATGGTATGTGGATAACGGTGCTACACATCATGTTACGATGCGGTTAGATTTGTATCAAGATTTTAAATATTTTGATACTGATCACACTGTAATAACAGCTGATGGAAATGTGATTAAAGCTGTTGGGCAAGGATCACTAAGCATTGAAGCTAAGGTTAACAAGAAGATTGTCAAAGGCACATTGAGAGATGTTTGGTACGTTCCCCAGATAAGCAGAAATCTATTTTCGGTGCTGTCGACACAAGATAAAAATGCAGGGAGCTTGTTTGAGTCGCGCGTTACTTCTTGTTCAATGAAGATTGATGGACAAATTACAATTACAGGACAAAGAGAAAGGTACGGAGGTCTGTACAGGCTTAACTGTAGGATTGTACCACCATCTAAAGTAATTGTCAATTTGGTACAGAAAGTTGATAAACTGCAACTCTACCATGAGCGGATGGCTCATCAGAATAAAAGGCATGTGAAAAGTCTAATCGAGAGGGAACTCGGTATTAAAACCAAGGAAACTGGAGAATTATGCGAAGGCTGTGTATTTGGAAAGTCTCACAGACAGAAATTTGGTGTACGAGAAAAGGCCACTCAGCCTGGAGAACGCATACACACTGATGTGTGTGGTCCATTCCCTCTATCCATATCAAAGTATCGCTATTTTGTACTGTTCAAAGATGAATTCACGCGTTACAGATTTGTGTACTTTCTTCGAGAGAAGTCAGAAGTACATGAAAAGCTGAAAGAGATGTTGGCATCTGCCAGGGTATCTGGTCATATTGTTAAAGAACTATTGAGTGACAATGGCGGAGAGTTTAACAATAAGAAGATACAAAAAGTACTGACGGCTAAAGGCATAAAGCAACGATTGGTCATGCCATACACGCCTGAACAAAACGGGTGTAGTGAAAGGGACAATCGGACGATTGTTGAGGCAGCGAGATCTATGATGCATGCTCATGAGGAACTACCTCAGAAATTGTGGGCTGAGTTGGTGAATACTGCCGTTTATATTTTGAACAGGACAGGTCCAACAGCAGTAGAAAGTAAGTCTCCATTTGAGCTTTGGGTTGGTAAGAAACCACAAATAAAGCACTTGAGGATCATCGGATCGCCTTGTTATGCGCATGTACCAAAGCAAACCAGGAAGAAGCTGCACAAGAAAGCAGTGAAATGTATCTTAGTGGGATATGAAAATGACGATGGATACAGGCTCTGGAACCAACAAAATGATTCGCTGGTGAGATCAAGGGATGTCTCATTCGATGAAAAGCCCTTGGGTGCGGAAGCTCCAGTGAAAGCTTCTACAGAAGCTGAATTCGAAATACCTTTGGAATTGCCACAGTTGCTTGGTTATAAGGGCGATGTATTGAATCCCGGGAGTCAACCACAAGTCACTCAGAATGCAGGAAGTTCAGACAGTGATAGAATTATTAACAATAATGAAAATGTCAATGAAGGTGTTGGTACTGAAATTGGGGACACTGAGTTCATTGATAGAGAAGACGTTTTAGTTGAAGATTTGGATTTTGATGATGCTAGGAGTTATGCTTCTGAACAGAGTTTTGAGTTAGGGGGAGAGTTAAGGGAAGTCAATGATGATGAGACGGAAATTCATACCAGAGATGTAATGCCTGAACAGGAAATCATAGAACATGGTGGAAGGATTCTCAGAGATAGATCATTACTTCGTCCACCTATTAAACTCAAAGACTATGTTTTAAACATGGCTAGCTGTCATCAAGAACCGAGTTGTTATAAAGAAGCTATTAAAAGCTCTGAACGGAGTCTTTGGGTAAAAGCAATGGATTGTGAGATGAATTCTTTGAAGGAGAATAAGACTTGGGATCTCGTGCCTCTTCCCAATAACAGGAAAGTTATACCATGCAAATGGGTATATAAAGTGAAACTGAATGCTGATGGTTCAGTAGAAAAGCATAAGGCTAGACTGGTTGTAAAGGGGTTTAGTCAGAAGAAAGGGATTGATTATGATCAAACTTTCAGTCCCGTGGCTAAAATGGCAACAGTTAGGAGTGTGTTGGCTGTGGCAGCCAATGAAAACATGGCAATGATTCAATTTGATGTTTCAACAGTTTTTCTGTACGGGTCACTTGATGAAGAAATTTTTATGAAACAGCCCGAAGGCTATGATGATGGTTCTGGTCGCATCTGTTTGTTGAAGAAAAGCCTGTATGGCTTAAAACAGGCTCCAAGGTGCTGGAATAAGCGGATTTTGGACTACTTCAAAGATATTCAATTCCAAGTTAGTGACTCAGATCCTTGTTTATTCATAAGGAAGACGCCGTCTGGAGGTAAACTGATAGTTGCTCTATATGTCGATGATGGTTTGGTGGCTGCAACGAGCCAGGACCTTATAAACGAGTTTGTAGGACAAATGCAATCTAAGTTTAAAATTACAACGAAGGCCGCATCATATTTCCTTGGAATTGAAATAGAGAAGACTGATGATGGAATCAAAATATCTCAGGGCTCTTACGCAAAGAAAGTTCTTAAAAGATTTGGCATGGAACATTGCAGACCGGTAATGACACCAATTGTAAAAGAGGATCAATATCAGGGTCAAGACTCATGCGACGTAAGCAATTTTTTGAAAAACTACAGACAAGTGGTTGGTGCATTGGCATATTTAATGATCGGTAGTAGGCCAGACATTGCATATGCGGTCAGCGTCGTTTCTAGGACCCTTGAAAATCCTAAAGAACCGGATTGTATCAAATTAAAGAGAATACTACGGTATTTGCAGTATGCTCCTGATAATGGCATACTCTACAAAAGAGGTTTCAAGACAGGTATTCTTGAGAGCTACAGTGATGCGGATCATGGCGGTGATTTGAACACAGGACGTTCAACCACTGGTGTATTGTGCATGTATGCGGGAGGTGCCGTATCATGGATAAGCCAGCGTCAGACAAGCGTGGCTATATCTACCACCGAAGCAGAGGTCGTAGCTGCAAGTGAAGGCGCTCGGGAATCAATTTGGCTGTCCAGAGTCATTGGGGATATGACAAAACTGAAGGGTGTGCCTACCCTAAGGGTAGATAATGAAGCTGCGATCAAACTAGCTGAAAATCCGGAGTACCACAAACGTACTAAGCATATCCGGATTAGACACTTCTTCGTCAGGGAGATGGTAACAAGTGGAGAGCTAAATGTAAGCAAGATCACCACTGAAAACCAGCTTGCAGATATGTTTACCAAAGCATTAGCCAGACCAAGGCTGTCGAAGCTTTTGGTATTAATAGGTCTTCATTGAGAGAAGATAATAAGGTTGCATATGCTTACAATGTGCGACCTTTAATATAAAATAAAAAACACAATTGTCATGTGTGTCAATGTGATTGTCTTTAGAAAAATCTGAACAATTTAGTCTTATCAAAATATAATAAAATGAACTAATGTTATCAAGTAAAGCCGTTTCAATCTAATAATTTTCCTCATTTTGAAGGCATTAGGTATAATAAACAAAGCGCTTAAACTGTGTTTTCAGTGTTAATTTTATAATTTTATTGTTAATTCATTCTCAAACATTATACCTACCTACCCAAAACATCATAAAACCTTTTTGTATTTATTCGCAGTTGTCTACTTTGCTTTTATAATGACAATAGTATCGTGCAAACATTATTAAGTGGTGTATGAAAGATATTTCGTCGGGGAAATTTCGAAATTTTTACTATTAGTAGACGTTTACACGGCCGTAACAATCTCACGGTAGGTTTCTATCGCGCACTGAATGTTTAAATCTGGGTGTTGAACTGAGCATCACTACATAGTATAAAACAAACTAGCTTTCTATGTCCCTATATCCCTATGTATGCTTAAATCTTTAAAACTACGCAACGGATTTTGATGTGGGTTTTTTTAATAGATAGAGTGATTCAAGAGGAAGGTTTATATGTATAATACACCGACCTCCACGCGGGCGAAGCCGCTGGCAAAAGCTAGTTAAGAATATAACAGAGTGCATCTCAGCGCGTCGAAAAAACACACTGTTCGATATTCAACTCTCGGCGCAATACACGCGTTGACGATCGAGTGCGCCAAAAAATCGTTGTAAATATTATTATGCCCATGTGAACGTTGATTTAGGAGCAACGGCTGTCTTGCCTTGGCAACAACATAGGACAAACTGGGTACGAGGCATTATACGTAATATACATGGATTCATAAACACCAATCTCATATGTAACTAGTTCACCAATTTATAGTTAACTAGCTTTTGCCCGCGGTTCCGCCCGCTTGGTTGTCGGTTATCTCGTAAAAAGTAGCCTATATCCTTATTCATATTTCAGGCTCTATCTCAGCCAAATTTCATGGCGATTGGTTCAGCGGTTTAGGCGTGACAGCGTAACAGAGAGACAGAATTACATTCGCATTTATAATATTAGTGGGTATTTCGACATTTCCGGGTTCTTGGAATCGTTGTTAACAATAGAATAGAATAAATACCCTTTATCATGTACCTACACGATGCAAATGACAAATAAAAATAATTAAGTTTAGTAGAAGATATGAATTAATATGAAAGCCTTAACAAAGTTAAAACGGCAGGAATTCTAACTACGCGTCACAATATTAACTCCTTCGCAATATTTCTCCTCTATATTTTAACATAAACCGTTGAAGACTTTATAACTTCTTGGCCGTCACAACCTTTATTATTTAAAATTTAATTTTCATAGAGTTTACCCCTTCGAGGAACCCCTGGGAAGAAAGAACAAGGGAAAGTAGAAATTAAAATTTTATTATGAAGGGAATTCTTATTTAAAACTTAAACAACACTGAATAAACGGGCACAGGGTATCGTCAACACTTTCTGAATAACTTAACATTTCAGACATTTTTCCTTGACATTTTTACGCTCTCAACAGTATTATAAAACGCTCAATAACGGATAAATTAAGGCAGCTCCTAGTTCTCATTTTACAGGTAAAGTTATATGTTCCTTTGTGATCATTTTAAACCTAGAACGATGTTTCGAAACGTCAAAGAGCGCTTTTCCGTCCAATATCCTTCAATTTATTTGGTCTTTTGACGCTGTTAGTACTTCATAAAGTACGGAAGCGTCGCTTTTGAAATAACTGGAAATTCTGACCAAATTCAAAATGTAAAGGAATATTGAATTTTGTAAATAAACTGCCAGCTACCGTGTTTTTAATTAATTTAATAATCTAAAACACAGAAATATAACATAATATCACACCTTGTTTCCCCGGAAAATCAGGGAGAGGTGAACCTTTGGCACATTTCGCCAGCTATGTTCAATTCCCATGTTCTAGGGTGCCTATTGCCATCAATCTGGCACCGGATTTTTAATTATTGGCTGGAAATCCATTTTCGGTCCGACACTAATTATTACCAACTGTGAAAAGAAAACGTTGTAAGAAACATCTAAAAGACTTTCTTTGCCATTTTAATGCGGGTTGCAATTATCTCCGTGCTACTATGGAATGCTAAGAAAGCAAAATATATTATGAAAAATCGTTGCTGTAAGATTGTCTTTTGAATAACATCTTTTTCAGTCATTACCGTTTGTGTCGCAAAATAAACTAATAAAACTTGAAAATAATCTATGGAGGCGTAAATTACCTATCTAGAGTTTAAATTATTTTCTTAATTAAGTATCGTCCTTAGCGAAAAATGAGAGGGCGAAACAAAAAATGTTAATAAAGTTGGCCGTATTTGACTTAGTTTAGTGCTTATCTTAAAGAGGGACAATTAGTATTTTGTTAGGTACTTACCCGAGCATATAATGTCTGTTTTACATAGTTTGTAAGTAGAGAACTGGAGTTTTAATAACTACATTATTAGATAATTTGTCATGAACTTTTTGAAGAGAAAATTGAGCGAATTTTGGTAGAATAAAATCTCATGGGTTCGTGTCACCGACATGCTAATGTTAACAGTATCATCATCATCATTTCAGCCGAAAAACGTCCACTGCTGGACATAGGCCTCCCCCAAAACACAGCAAGCAGTTAACAGTATACCTATCTGTAATTATGAGTATGACGTGTTGCGCTATGCCAGCAGTGAATGCATGTGTATTTAAATTGATCATTTATGATTATAATTTACAAAATAAGTTTTTCGTTTTCTTGAAACGACATTGAATTTGAACATTTTAAAAAAGCCACTGTTATTTCATAGTTTTCAGTTCTGTCCGTAGTCCGCATGACCGCCAATGTATTTTACAAGCTTTTATTTAATTTGCAATGTATTTAGGTACCTGTTTGTTCGGGTGGAATATTGCAACTCAATTTTGAAGCAAATATTTAACCGATTGAGCTGGAATTTTGTACACACGTTTAGTTTACATGACAATGCATGGTTAGCTGTGTGACGTCATTCTAAATCCAACATGGCGGAACACCGAAGATAGCGGACTGTATTTTTTTAATGCACACCTACGATATAATAAAACAACACAACCCCATCGAGTTTAGGCTCGTTTGTTTCTTCATAAACTTGAGATATGTGGGTAGCTATAAAGGTTTGTATAGGTTTAAGTTTGGGTACCAAAATAAGTCCTAGTGTGTGTGAGGGAAGTTATTTACAGATTTACATAATTTAAAAGTGTCCCTCCTGGTCTAGGTACTATAAATATTGTAGCAAAGAATCAATTAAATGTAAGATTATTATTATTAATCAATCAATCAATCAAATCAATCATCAAATACAAGTGGAGTAGATAAGAGAGTTCCACGTACATTCTGCCTGGAAATAGGCACGCAAAAATTATAAAAAAATGTTAAGTTAATGTTTATGTATTGTGTATGTGTTGTGTATGTGGTTGTGTGTGTGTGTGTGTGTGTTTATGTTAATGTTCTTGTTGTGTAATGTTAGTATTATATTATTTCCATAATTTGATTAACGACACAATGGTTAATGATATGAAGTATAGTAATCATGCACAGTAGGTAGGCAAACGCTTCATGTTCGATTCATATCGATTCATTATTATCCGTCTAGCCTTTACTCAATTATGTTGGGGTCGGCTTCCAGTCTAACCGAATGCAGCTGAATACTAGTATCTTACATGGAGTTACTGCCTATCTGACGTCCACAACCCAGACGATACCCCTTGGTAAGATTGGTTTTCAGACTTTCGGGCTTCTGACAACCTGTAACGACTGTCAAAGATCCACGAATGCCAGCCCGGACCAACGGGTTAAAGTGCTTTCCGTGGCATGGAGGGATGTAAAGGCATGTAAAGGTGGTCACCCATCCACTTCCCTACTATAACAAGTGTAGCTTAGCCTTTGATCGAACTGTGTGGGTATTATTATTTAACCACGAGCCTAATTGCTGTATCAGCGACAAATGTATTAAAATTCCTCAAGATTTTCTTCGAGATACATTCATTTGTCTCATTCCGAGGCTGATGAGACGGCTATTTCCTTTATTTACGTCCTCATTAACCCTCATAGGGCTGCTAGATAAATGAAATGCCTGGTGAAATTCAAATGATTGTGTTGTACAAATTGAAATGGGTAATTATGTTAGAACCCGTTTTCTTCTTATTTTCTTTTGTGGTAATAATTGAAAAAATAGAGGGAATCTGTACAGCCCTTAATTCCTGAAAAGAATGGAACAAAAAATAAGTAAAAAAATTAAAAGGGTTTTAACTAATAGCTAAAAAATAATTCGGTAAAATAAAATCATTGGGCGCGTGAAACATATTTACTCAGGTTACGCTACGCCCCACGATTTTATTTTACCGAATTATTTTCTATATTTTAATTAAAATCGTTTAACTTAAAAAGAAAAAAATACTTTTTTTTTATTTTCAACTTTTTCGTTTTTATTTCTCATTCTTTTTTTCGTTTTTCATTCGTTACTTAATATTTCTCATTCTATATTAAATTGTATTGTTATGAAAACTAAAGGTGTGTACCAAATATCAGATCAATTTACCAACAGGAAGGGCCTAAAATTTCAAGTAATAAATTTGACCCAAACAAACAAAAAACAACAAAAACAGGGCAAGCTAAATAAAACCGTTTAGTAAACCAGCACTGTAGTAGTTTTGTACCTTTTTAGATTTCTATAGTTATTTTGTATTGATTTATTTAGGGCTGAATTTACCAGTCTGACAAAGTCCATCGTCTGACAGTTCATAAAGAAAACCCCTGTCTTGGTATGAAAAGATGGTCACCCATCCACAAGTCAACCGCGGCAAGCTTAGCTTAACCTGGTCGATCGACCCGTACAGCTGTTATTAGTTAGCCACAAACCTTTCTTATAAGTACGTACTAACACTTCGCTCGCGACTCCGTTCGCGTGAAATTATTCAACCAAGGCCCAAGGAATAAAATTTTTCATCCAAACTTCCACCTCCAATTTAACCTCTTTACGGGAGGATTTTTTTTTAAATCCTTTCTTAGCATTCATCTGCGTAGGTCAAGTAGTCTGAGATTTCTTGTTTAATCTGTGAGTGACTGAATGAGTGACCTTTCGCTTTTATATTATAGTAAGATAGTACCTATCTGTTTATTACTGATACTGTACTTCGCTTCTTATTCATTCATTCACATCATCATTGTTTTATTATCCTTTTACGACTTTCTTACATTATATTATATTTATGTCTCTGTTTTCTGTGTTAGCACTCTGCGAATCGGTCTTAAACGATTCGTCTATATGGAATTACCTGATTTTACATTAGAATTTTCCATCCTTCTACATATTAATATTCTTGTTATGACATTTAAGTCAAACGTGTCAAACTGATGTCTACTTATTCTTTTAATTATCTATGCAGTCTATTAGGTTGCATTAGGATTGTACTTACTAAAAATAATTTTATATCGTTTTGGATAGCCTAAATTTGGTTTTTCTATGTAACTACGTTGTCTACTAAATAAGAAAATTCTAAATTATTATTATAAGATTCTTAAACGCACTCTCGGTTTGTATGAAGGAGGTTTTATAAGTCTTGGCCGACTAGACTGGCATATGAGAGATCTATGGCTAAAAAAGGAAAAAGAGGAAGGATTGAGAATGTCAAAAAAAAAGGGGTGAGAGCCGTCAGAGCTGGAAAAGTCATCAAGGAAAGGAGCTGAAGGGTCTTCAGCAGAGCAATGGATGAGTTTGCAAAAAGAAAACTGACGGACGGTGCGCCTGATAACTAAAGCCAGGAGGAGACCCATTCTTGTTTATTTTTTCTAATACACGAAACTAAAGCAGTGCCAGCGATTACTGAGTCAACGTCTGGAGCCATAGAGCTATCATAGACGCCTATACGTCGCCGCATCTCCCGACGCCTATACGTCTCCGCATCCCTGGACGTCTACACGCCGCCGCATCCCTAAACGCCTACATATCGCCACATCCCTGGACGCCTATAAGTCACCGCATCCCTGGACGCCTACACGTCGCCGAATGCCTGACGTCATATCAAGTGATCCCCTCTGTCCTCCTTACCATTCAATAGAGTGCGTTTCTCTTTAGACAGGTACCCTTTTTATAACTTATCTTTTGTATACCTTTTATTAAATTCAATTGTCTAGTCGATTTCTACCCCTTTTATATGTTAGGGATAGGTAGACACGACAATATACATAATAGATGTATAACTATGTATAATGTTAATGTAGACTATGTCGGTACGATTTATGTAGCTCTGCGTGTGTTTAATTAAATTAACAAACTTCCGTTTGAAAGTAACACGTGTGTGTTCGAAAGGGAAAAGCTTGCTTTGCTTTTCTGTTGTTAATATAATTTTGGCGGAAATTGTATTTTATCTTGCATTTCAAAATACTTGTCGGTATCTTTGAAACCGTTAGTAACTTTGTTAAAACTTCAGCGTTAAATTAACTTTAGAACTAACTTCTAGTATTGATTATCCTTTTAATATTAGGTCGTCTTCATGATGGGAAATTCAAAAATTTTCTTGGCCGCCATCTTTGATTTTCTTTTTTACCCCACTATCAGCCTAAGATCCCCAAAAATTCTAAAAACGACACCCATGACGGAAAATACAAAAAATTTCTTAGCCGCCATCTTGGATTTTTGTTTTGACCCCACCATCGGCTTTAGCAAGCACGAAACCTCTGAAAACGACACCCATGACGGAAAATTCGAAAATTTTGTTGGTTGCCCTCTTGGATTTTTATTTTGACGCCATCTTAAATTTTGTTAGGAAATTCGTTAGGAGGTAGGAGTTAGGTTTTGTTAGGAGTTAGTTACCTAATAGGATTTTTTATTTATTACTACAGAAATAAATAAATAAATAAAATTATAAATTAACTTGACTAATGTAGAGGTACTTAACTCAGTCAAAATAATAAACATGCATTTCCTGAAATCTTCAACTATCAATTAGACAGAGACTGAATGATAAACTGAACGAATAATTTAAAGATAATTGAATAACAATGTTAGGAGATGCCTTGATGCAAATCCACGACAAGCCGTACTCTTTTGGAAAGTGTCCGTTATGATAGTCGTAACAAATTAAAGTTTTTTTGCAGCATGATATTACAAAACTTGAGCCCTTGGAGTTTTGAAATATTATACTACTATTTATAAAGCCACAGATAGTGACGCTGTCTGACGCTGAGTATTAATGTTGATGGCTATAAGAGTAGCGGGAGGCCAAAGAAACTATGGATGGACTGTTGGAATGATGATATGGTTAGAAAGGGTGTGACTACCGAGATGATGACTCATAGAGAAATGTTGAAGCAAAAGACATGTTGCGCTGACCCTAATTAAATTGGAATAAGGGCAGGAGAATGATGACATAGTGACGCTGGCTGTACCTAATAAGGAGAAGGTGAGTAAGGTCGGAAAGGCTCTCGCTCCAATTTTATAATAAAACTAGTGTCGCCGCTTGACTCCCATTCTTGACGCGGTAGTAGATGCAGTTTGTTGCGGCGGCGGCGGTGGCCTGCGGGAAGTTGATGTGACTTTGTGACGTGTTTTTTTATTGTTGCTGATTACCAAATAAACGTTTCGATGACAGATAGAGGCTGTGTCAAGTGTTTTTTTTTTTTTTGGGTGGGAAATCATCAAATAAGTTCTCCCGCTCTGGGTGGAGAGGGAGGGCGTGTCAGACTTTTACTGACTAGAACCCACCCGTGTTCCCTCAGTTGCTTGTGTACCAAGGAACCTCTTTCGAACGACCCGCACCCCTGGCAGTTATCGGCCCTTGGGGGCCCCATCAGTTGGTGCTGACATCTCTTTGAGGCGCACGTGGAACACAACGCGCCATCGACCTAGGCTTGGTCCTTACCGGACAGCGAGCTACCCATTACTCGCCGTCCGCAAGCCTGCGCTTACGGTGGCCGGGAATCAGCCTGGGATCCCGACGCCCAGGGCGTCTCCTGCGAAGGCTACGGCCGTGAGGGTGCATGTACCTCTCCCTCACGTGCGCCGCCTCCCTCTTTGCAAGCATCACTGCTTCGCTGAAGGAGGTGACGGCTAACCATGCACTCTCGCTCCGTGCCATGGCCTGGACCAGGGCCGGACGCGAGAGATCGCCGCCGCCGATTGCCTCCACGAGGACACGGCGGTGCTCCACCCAAGCCGGGCAGACCTCCACCGTATGCTCCACCATGTCCTCAGGGCGATCTTCACAATGGAAACACCCGGGCGTTTCCTCCCACCTTATTCGAAACAGTAACCTCCCGAAACAACCATGTCCGGTGAGGACCTGTGTCAGGTGGAAGGTGAGGACACCATGGCGCCTCTCAAGCCACTCCTCAAAGAGGGGACTTACCGCCGCAATCGTGGCGTGCCCAGGCATCTGTCAAGTAAGATGCAAGTTAAGTTTTAAGGTATTTAAATAATGTGATTTTGTATTTTATCTTATTATTGAATAAATTTAATGATAAAGTAGATATTTTATTCAATTTAGTAGGAAAAATTTATGTAAATAAGCTCAAAAATCACTGCTGTCACAACCTAGCTTACCGTGGTAGTAATATAGGAGAATTGTAATGTAACGACTCATTTCAGTTTATCCCGTTTTTATATGATCTAGATAATTTGTATAATTTTTTCTATCAAAATCCTATAGAGTATAGAACTAGCTATTTGTATCTAAAATGAGCGTTGAAGTAAGACTGTTTCGGCTGCGATGTGTCCATTGTCACAACCCTCCATGAACTCCCCTACCGGATCGAAGCATTTGATTTTTGAGCCACTCCAATCAAATCTCGTTTGTTGAGGAACTTTTTCGAACATAAATATTTACACGTGCCTACGAAGACTTTTGAAGTTTATTTTGCAAATATTGAGGAAGTTTTACGTAACTGGTTGCCAGCGCAGAATCACACATATATATAATTTGGAAACTAAGTTTCTTGGAGAGTATGTACTAGTAAATGTAATACATAATACAGTCACCAAAAGAGATAAGTAACCAGCAGGGTTATCAGGAGACGCCCTGGGCGTCGGGAATCCCAGGCTGATTCCCGGCCACCGTAGGCGCAGGCTTGCGGACGGCGAGTAATGGGTAGCTGTCCGGTAAGGACCAAGCCTAGGTCGATGGCGCGTTGTGTTCCACGCGCGCCTCAAAGAGATATCAGCACTAACTGATGGGGTCTGAAAAGGCCGATGCCTGCCAGGGGTGCGGGTTGTTCGAAAGAGATACCGCGACCCCTGGCACACAGGCAACTGGGTGGGTTTTAATCAGTAAAAGTCTGACACGCCCTCTTGCTTCAGAAGTTATTTGATGATTTCTCACCCAAAAAAAAAACCAGCAGGGTTATTGCGTAACACTCTATCAGTAGCAATGGCTTTCATTGACAGATAAACACCATCACTGCGTTATCAAAGTTATTGAGCAGACTAATTAATGCGTTGAAAATCCAGAGCGCTCTAAAAAGCACCCGTGAGGAGGGCTAAGGGTTTTTCATTTAAAAATTAAACAAACGAGTCTTGTAAATCTGTCTCGTTGAATCTGCAAATACAAATCCCAAAAAATGACAACAGATTCTCAGAGATCCATCAAAATCCTATTGTTCTTGCCAGGATTTCAAGCAAAATGCTCAAAACGAGGCTTTCACGTTCGACTGACAAGAAATAAAAAGCCGTCCGGCAAGATTACCTTCGAGCTTCGTCGGCTACAGATACACGACGAAAATATGAGGTACCAGACTGCCAGTTAATACGGCTACACACGGCAAAAAGCTTGTCAAGCCTGTATTAACAATTGCATATTTTGTGCAAGCTTGCACAGTAACGGCTATAGCGTATAGACTACTTACGATAGGAGACAAGTAGAAGGAAGGTGCGTTCGTTTTCGCTTGACCGATGAATGAAGACGATGAGTTTGCTTTAGCTTGCAGGGGCTCTCATAGGGGCTCCCGAGTCCCGTTGCAGTAGGTGGTAGGTACTGCGAGATCCACCGAGGATCTCATAGGCTCCCTATACCGGGTCGGACAAAGATAACACCTTTGTAGTGTGTATTAAATAAGTATTTCGTTTACTCCGCGCTTCTGTGTTTACAGCACCTGCCATGCAAGTTCGTCTTTCCGAAACAAAACCCTCTGCTAATATATTTGAAGTCTTATTCTAAATCAGCTTGACAATGATTCGAATGTTATTAACGTTAATTTATAGCCAGCCTGTATAACGTAAGGTCGTCTTCAGCAGACAAACTTTACAGTACCTATACCTACGTCACTTAAACTGCGTTAAAACGCATACGCACCTTCAATCAACTCAAAAAAAACATCATGATGCATGAACAAGCCACGTTCTGAAATGGCTTATCCAAGCCTCATAATGAAAATTCTATAAATCTTCAAGCCGCTTTAACAAGCCACATGCTTGCACAAATTCACAGACTATGGGCATGCTCGTATAAAATAATTGTTTATGCAGGTTTGACAAGCTTCTAGCTTTGTGTGTAGCCAGCTTTATCTGCGAAAGACTCCTTTCCTTTGCGCCTTTCAACCGGCCTCGGATTTCCTATAGATCGGATCTAGAACCCCACTAATTTACTCTTACGGTGAATCTCCCATTCGTTGATAACATATGTCAATAATAAAATCAGATTTCACTTTAACTGCCTGTGGTAAACCTTATGTTGTAACCATCAACAAAAGTTACACCGTTTATACAGTAAATAAACGACGCCAGTCATTTCTTGCTTCAATTTGACTGTAAACCACAAACAGAAAACTTGCATCATGTAAATGTATTACGTAATAAGGCTTAATTCAGGGTAATTTGTTCCACGTTTGTGCGCGGACTTGTGCGCTAAGAGCACTGTATTTTCAACTCTAGGTATTGAACTGAGCATTGAAGATTTAGTGCACGAAAAAATCCCGACGTGATTTTTTTAGACCCGTGCGAACCTGGACTTAGGCTAAAGAACCTTTGGATTAAGTAATTAACTCATTATCACACCCTTATTCTTCAGGTACCTACCTATCTCTATAATACAATCGAACTAATTTCAATAGTTTCAAAAAGATTTCCAAATACCTACTTAAGAGTATTCTCTCCACGCGCGCTGGCAACGGCGCATTTATGGCAGGTTTTCGTGATTATTTCATTAAATATAAACAAAAGTAAAAAAATAATTCAGCCATGCACTAGATCGTTAGTATTTTCAAGTTTTTTTTTTTTGCAGTTATTATGGTATTTTGTTATAAAAATCGACATACCGTCAATTATTTTCTATTTGCATTACTAAGTACGTTTAAATGTTTTTATGAAAGATTAAATATTTAAAATAATTACATATACCAACGATCTAGTGCTTGGCTGAAAAAAAAACACTTTTGTTTGTATTTAATGAAATAATCACGAAAAACTTCTACAAATACCTACGTTGTTGCCAGCCCGCGTGGAATGAATGCTCTTAACAAGCATCTTGTTTCGTATAGTTTTAATGCGGTTTCTGAGAGATGTTGTATATATGTTTATAGCCAATAACATTAGTGAAATATACCCCCATTACCATGACTGATTTATTGTTATTGTGCTGGCACATTACCCCATAGCAAAATATGGCCCTCATAATTTTATGGTATTGTAGTTTGGTTTCAATGCCGCAGGCGTTACCTAGTCGTATAAGCTAGAATATAGGAACTTTAAGTTGGATGCACTAAGGTAGAATGTACAATACAATTTTTATACAGCTGACATATACAGAATATGACATTTCGATTCCTTACCGTTACATTGATTTCTAAATAAAAAATACGATATTGACGTAGTGAGATTCCGCGGGGAATCATTATAAACATACACAATTGGGGCCGTAGATTATGGCCGACGTCTTCTCACAGAGAGGAGGCCTGTGTCCCAGCTGTGGCAACATTATAGGCAGATTGTGTTATAGGCACCTATAGTTCGTCCCAACACTAGGAAAGAAAACTGATTTGATGTTTAAACCGTGAAAAGAGTATCACATATGATAGCGGTATCACAGTGAGACCGGGCCTGTGTCCCAGGATTGGGAATAGTATAGGTTGATTGTGAAGTAGATAAATAAATGTATTTCATTTTCGGTTGCCAGATATCCCGTAGCTACGGAATAACATAGTCACTTTGATGGCATGATTCAAAGGCATAATTAATGTGCCGTAAGTAATGGCCATCAAATTACCTGACTACCAAATGTCATTAGTTATCCCTTAGGACTTCATTACTGTCATAGATATTACTAGTAGGTATCTATCCACCAATTGCAGCAAAGGTTAGGAGTATGCGAACCTTATTTATAGCCTCATATAAAGCAGGTGACCCGCCTCTGTTGTCTTTTAACACGACAACCAGAGGTGAGGAAGTGATTTTTTTTTTTGAGGGTGGGAAATCATCAAATAACTTCTCCCGCTTTGGGTGGAGCAAGAGGGCGTGTCAGACTTACAGACTAAAACCCACCCGTGTTCCCTCTGTGTGCCAGGGGCCACGGTATCTATTTCGAGCAACCCGCATCCCTGGCAGGCATCGGCCCTTGCGAAACCCCACCAATTGGTGCTGACATCTCTTTGAGGCGCGCGTGGAACACAACGCGCCGTCGACCCGGGCTTGGTCCTTACCGGACAGCGAGCTACCCATTACTCGCCATCCGCGGAGGGGAAGCAGTGAGTAGGTACCCATGTTATTTTCTGTCGATATATCGTTACCGGGTTTTTCATTATTAAAAATCTATACCTACTCATATTATAAAGTGGTATACCTACAATTTGTTTGTAAGTTTGCATGTAGGGAGTAGGTAATCTCTGAAACTACCAGTCGGATTTGAAAAATTATTTTGCAGTTGATAGCCCAATCCTAGAGGTTATAGGCTAATTAGCATCACGCTACGACCTTAAGGAGTCGAGTAAAAAGAAAAAAGGTCAGAAAGAACGCTATGCGATGCTATAGGTAGGATAATTTCAAGCAGACAGGGCAATAAAAAGAAACACCTTCCCATAAACTTTCACGAATAAAAAACGCCAAATTATGAATGGTCTTTATTGGACACCGACAAGCATCTACCCTACCTAATTAATGCGTTATTCCCCTACAGCGAAACGAAACGTCGAAAAAAAAACAAGAAAATAATTCATCAAGCTGCCGATATACATCCTGTTTATATCTAAACTAGTGATGGGAAGCAAAAAGTTGTGATCACTCGATTGTTATTATGATCAGCGTTCCCGAGGCGTATCGATTGACCTACATAAGCAATGGTCGTCACTTCCCATACTTCCTAGCACGACAGATTCGGATGACAAGTGACGCGTAATACAGGAATAGGTGCCTTCCTGCTTCATTTTTTTTCCTCATCTTTAAAACATATTAAGGAGACATGGATAGGTACACCATACTCCATGTCTCCTTAGCACTTGCAAAATTTTGGTAATAGAGTCAACATCTGCCTAGTCGTAACGCAACTATGTTGAAGTCGGCTTCCAGTCAAACCAGACACAGCTGAATACCATTATTTTACATCGACTGCCTATCTGATCTCCACAACCCAGTTATTGGCTAATGCGACACCCCTTGGTAAGACTGGTTGACAGATTTTCGTTTTTCTGAAAACCCGAAACGTCTGTCAAAGATACACAGACGGAACGACACAACGCCAAGAACAACAATTGAGACCAACGGCTTACATGCTTTCCGAGGCACGGAGGGGTCTTGGTATGTAAAGATGGTGACCCATCCACGTAACAACCGCGGCAAGCGTAGCTTAACCTGATCGTTTGAACCGTGCGGCTGTTATTACTTAGCCACAAGTTTTGTAATAGGATAGGTTCCTACATTTAATAGCAGTCTTGCAGTCTGTAATTTATATGGTGAAGGTACATCACAAAATGGTGCGCTTACACGAGCAGCTAAAATTTCTCCATCCCGGTCAATTCTCGTCAACTATGACGTCACGACTACATCCAGCAATTTAGGGCAATGGCAACATGTAGCAACCTGTTGCCAGAGTTACGGCCACACAATATTATGCAATTTGGAGCAACGTATAAAACTAAGCAATACGCCCCCCCCCCCCGCCCCCCGCCGCCACCGCTGCCGGCCGGTTCCCCTCACAAAAACGACACGTAGTTATACGTACAAACAAGATAGAAAAAAAATTGACAAAAAAATTCCAAACCGATTGGATATTCGGCAACTCATGAAATAAATAGAGCAATCAGAAGCAATATTCCTGAAATACATCCACAATTTATTGTTGTTGCTCCAGATTGCTCCAATTAATTGATCTTATGAATTATTGTTATGAAACTCAAAAGCACAGTTTTGATCACTTATCATTTTTTGATGATATGGCATGATTAGGTTCCTACATTCCTACATAAACTTTGCCATTACCAACCTCATGGACTATAGCAATTTATCTAGCAATTTATATATCTAAGTAGGTAAGCAATAAAGCTGACTTCAATATGAAACATTGCAACCAATTCTAAAAATATCTGCAGCTTCTCGACCATCTTCACAAACGATTAGTTCTTGGAAGCTGTAATTTCACACTGAAATATAGAAAACCAATAGCCTCCTAATAAAAGTTTCAGTTCAAAGATTGCAACTCAGTACCTACCTACAGTAAAACGGGGTGAAAATAGATGGAGGGTTGAATAAGAACGAAACTTAAAAAAAATACAGTGGAATGATACCTACCCACAGTTTTTTGCCAACAAAGACACGTATTCGTTAATTTATGCATATAATAAAATCGTATCGAAGTCAAAACTGAACATTGTTTTTGTTTTTCGTATTTTTGCGAGGACTGGGAAAGATTCTCATGCCGAAAATATAATTTTTGTCTGTTTGTCTGAATGTACCTATGTTCCAGCATCACGCGAAATCTATAGAATAGATTTATTCTGCATAGATATTCCCTATATGTCTGCGCAGGCCGAAGGGTATCAATTATCACGCTTTTTGCCATGGGGGATGAGCAGTATTTAAATGTATTCCTATCCTTCTATAGTTGACCGCAAATTGTAAAAAGACGGGCCAAAAGGTTAGAAAATTGCGGAGAGTTACAGATTTAACGTTTAAATGATTATCATCACCCTTTTTCATTATTCAGAGATAAGCAGCAGTGATGGAAATCACAACATATATAGGTTGGATGGGGGCAATAAGGGTAGGTAACACAACCGTTGTCGCAACATAAAAACGGCCTTAGTATACCGGCCGCACCAACCACATTCATAAGATAAAAAAAAAACAAGAAAATGGGTAAAATTTTACAAAAATAAATGTGATGCCATCGATCCTGTTTCTTATACGGATCAAAAAACTCTATGGGACTACAGAGGTTTAAGTATTACAAAAGTTGGAAATCGCACAGAATCTTGCCGTACATTTACGTAGGAAATGAGAGTAGACGAGAGCGAACACAAATACCAGTGTATGAAAACAGTCGAATTATTACATTACTTGACTGAGCGAATAGGGAACAAAGCAGATAGTTACAGGTATGATTAACATCCCGCTATACCTTTCAAGAGCTAAGCAGTCAATCTGACAGAGTAAGAGAACGGCTATTTAGCTAACTTTCAACAAAGTAAAATAACTAAGCGGTTGGACGATACCTTTGGGAACCTCTTGTTGTCAGTTTGATTCCCAAGATTGGTATTTTTTTAGAAGCAGCGGAATTTTCCCTATGAATATCGAGTCGTACGGCAAATTGTTTTCTAAGAGAGCAATGAGAATTTAAAGAGATTTTGCTTAATTAGATGTTTATGCTTCTAAATTAGTCGTATCTAACTTAGATAAGCATATCATTTTCATTTTAAAATCTAATAAGGGTGATTAAAGGAAGTTTATAAGGTATTTTTTTTATAAAATAAGGATAGACGTATAATTACGTACATTACTTGAGAATTAGATTTTTTGTTTATGTACATATTTTATAATTTTAGGTTCAAATAATCGAGTTACGTATAAAACGGATATTCCAGTTGGAATCATGTAAATCGGACCGCTGGTTTCGAAGTTATTGAGAGATTTGTTTAAGGGTAAATGTACAAACTACATTTTTTGGAGTTTATTTTCTACGTTTTTTTATTACGTGTATGTTCAATGTTGGTGTTTTATATGATTAAGGAAGGTTATTTACTAAAAAATATATGTAAGGTAAAGTAGACCCGTATGAAGGGCGTAGGTACCATTTGTCGGCACTTGGTCGACTGTGCTATAAAGCACCCCGAACCCCTGATTGTGGCAGCCTACCGGCTACGGGCAGCGAATCCTACTAATGCGGGTGGGTCCCGCATTAGTAAGATTCGCTGGCCATGGCATACCCTAACCCTTCTCCAGGGGAATAGTAAGTCCACCAGTACGCTCAAAATACATAAACACAGAACGACATCCTTCCATTCTCCCCGCTGAGGCCCGCTGCGACGTCCCAAGCCCCAACACTTGCTTGAACCAGCTCGCGCCGCTGAGCCTGTAGCCTTAATATCGTCCCTAAGTATTAATTTCTGTGGCCCCTGCCTGGTACACAGGCAACTGAGGGAACACGGGTGGGTTTTAGTCAGTGAAAGTCTGATACGCCCTCCTGCTACACCCAGAGCGGGAGAAGTTATTTGATGATTTCCCAGCCAAAAACAAAACCCAGCTGCAATGCTACGTTGAATAGGTCGACCATCAATATGAGATTGTTCGGTTTAAAGTTAGTGAAGACACTCTACCAGAGGAGAGCGGTTATAGATGAACCTACCAGAGGCTCTTGGTAGAGTTCCCACTTTAGAAGATCACATTCGTATGGTGTACGAGGACATCAGTCCAATACCGTTCCAAGAGTATTCTTGGGTGTGTGAACGGGCCGTTTTAACAGCCAAAAATGATCAAACTGTAGCGAACAACCACAGTATTCTCTAGCAAATTGAAAGCCAATAGCCATAAAAATTGGGCGAGTGTGGACCTCAGGACAAGCTGATCCGCACACGGACAACTGTACTGTAACCAAATCTACAAACGTAGTTCAAAGGAATGTTTTATAAATTGCGGCTGTCATTTTAGTAAATTGTAGTGTCTTATGACATCCACGCGAACGAAGTCGCGGGCAGAAGCTAGTCATTATAATACAGTGAACACACTACCGAGTCTTTTTTGGCAACAAACAGTATATTATTTCAATGTTAAAATCTCTATTCAAATTTCGTCCTGATCCACCCCTGCATCCCTTTTCACCCCATTTTTTAACCGTAAAAAGTGGAAAAAATTTCGTTTTTTTGCAACTAAATGGTCTGCCTTTTACTACTATTACTTAACGGGTAGTATGTGGACTTAACAAAACTTTATTGAACAAACCGACAAAGGTTTTTATATAATTGTTAATGAACACAGCGAAACTTTGTTCAGTGGGTGTCTAATGTCAAAGTTCGCCGTGGCCACGACTCGAAGCCCGCCATCCAGCTAACTTCGCAACAAACTTCGGCACTTATCATGAAAACCTTGTGAAAACCGACACTCAACCCCATACCTAGTAGGATTAAGAGACGGTTAAGTTTAAGTAACAAGAGTCAAGAATAAATGGAGATAACGATAACCTACATAACGTTATAATAACATGTATTTCGATAACGGACACCCTAATTGCGTAACGCACTATTCATCTCAATTTGAATCATTTTGCAAGATATTGCTTATCCATGGTGAGATACCAAGTTGAAACCATCTTAATAAAGATGAATGTGTTATGGCGAAATTTTTATACACCGTGATATTTAAGTCGTCTTACAAAGGTGGTCCACTCAATGTATCCGTCATAAAATACCTACAGGCGCGATTAAAACATTGTTACCATTAATTAAGATAATAGGTACAAAGAAAAATAAATAATGCTTTAGAATTATGAAACACCCTCCCTGTTAATAATGTTTACGTATCAAACGGTAGTAGATATCTACCTACCTATCGTTACATTCCATTTCCATAACGGAGTGTTTCAAAGTACGTCATGCGTCTTAGTGAATGATATTTTCTTTTTTTTTTATTATGCAAATGTTCAAAAATATCATATTTTTTATACAAATGATTAGTAGTCATTGGATACATGAAGTGGGCTGCCGTTGTAAGACGACTAAAATGTCACGGTGTATACCTAGGTATGTATAAGAATTTAACTTGACCAGTTTTTGTTTACACAAACTTATGGAACATCACGCCTTTTTCCGGTGAGGGCAGGCAGAAATTACAGAATGCTACCTGCAACTCGAAACTACTTCTAAGTACAACAAAAATGATGTGTGGTAACAATACCCCCATATATTTAGATTGTTGCACGCTGGCAGTCGCTGAAAACCAGGTCTGTGACTGTCTTGTATGGGGGAGACACAGCATTATGCTGAGTGATAGCCGTTTTGCGTGGAAGTGACGCATATTTCCCCCCAACTTGACCTTTTTTGTGTTTAGTTTACTGCAAAAAATATACATATTATTTTGTTCTATTTTTTAGCTTCCTACACATAAGTTAGTATGTATACGCGATACGATAACGATTCGGTATTATTCCTACCTACCGGATGTTCGCTCTAGCGATATAGATCCGTTGCTACGCTCAAGTAAGCAATACGGTAATCTTACTTTGGGACATTTCTTTTCACGTTTTCCTCAACTAGATAAGAACGGATCTATTGCCCAACGAATCGAGAATTTGTATGAGATATACAGGGTAAGGTACCTCCACCATCTAAATATTCTATTTTATTTACGTATTAAATGGCAAGTAAAGCTATTGTCTAAAGCGAGTTCGAAAAGAGTTTTTTTTTTTTTGCTTGGATGTAAATACTTTAAGAAGAAATCAGATCGATTTTACATATAGTGGAAAGAGGTCAGAATAGTCAGTAAGAAAATAAAATAATAATAAATAATGACACCTACAACTTTTCACATTTTTTTTTTGGGTGGGAAATCATCAAATAACTTCTTCCGCTCTGGGTGGAGCGGGAGGGCGTGTCAGACTTTTACTGACTAAAACCCACCCGTGTTCCCTCAGGTGCCTGTGTGCCAGGGGCCGCGGTATCTCTTTCAAACAACCCACCCCCTGAATTTTTCTCATATAAGCTGAATGGTGCTGATCCATACGTCATATTCGTGAACGAGATTATGTCTTATCTGCCACGGCTTATTTTAATTTCCTATTTTTTTTTTTTTAAATTACCGACGCTTTTACTGTGCAGGTCTTTTTACATCGTTTTCACATGTATAATTTCAAGATGACTTACGTAACCAATATTTTGATTTGTGTTCGTGGAATTTCTTACCCGTTACCGGCCAGCGTAGATGGTCCCTATGTGGAAGACATAGGGACCATCTACGCTTATGGAATGGGCAACTAGCTTGATCTTTCCGCCTGACCGACCCCTTGACAATTCAAAAGAGCCTGTAATTGGTTTATTTGAAATAAATGCTTAAAGTTCGAGTTGAGTAAAACAGTTGCCACCTTTGCCAATGTTTTTCACTCAAAAATCTCAAAAGGGCAGAATTCCTTAATTTTTCTGACTTTCAACTAAAAAGTCAGTTTGATTAAACCCGAACACGTAATGGCTCCTTAATGAGGCCCGACAAAAGGCGCCTCGCAGAAACAATATTTACGTACATTTATAATGAGGGGCAAGGAGAGCCCACCCCTTGCAACCTCTTTGCAATTCAACTCCGCATATTTCATTTTAATGTTTAACGCCAGAGGCCGCGTCCGTCGACTCGACGCCTACAGTACTATTCAGCCACTAATTACAATTTCTGCTATTAAGTTTATCATTGAGTTAATTGCTAACATTAACTCGCTACTAAATTGGTAAATTAAATTAAACACCGGTAACCGACTAAGCCCGAAGAATTACTAAACTTGAGCGCAACGCCACTTTAATAAACAATTTTAATGTAAACTTCTCGACTGACCTACTACAGTCGCTTGGCGCCGATCTGCTGGGGCCCTAAGGGCACAGAAACAGGGCACATTTCTCACAGAAGAGATGGCCGATAGGGCCAAAAGGTTCGCTACCGCATACCCGAAGACTTAAGCATTGGAAGGCCTTCCACAAGGTTGACCGATGACCTGGTGAATTCAGAAGGAATCCGCTGAATGTGAAAAGCACAGTACCGATCGAAGTGGTGGAGCTTCGGAGAGGCTTATGTCCAGCAGTGGACATCTTGGGCTGAAATGATGATAATAAATTTAAACGACCAGCTTTTTATTAACATTTAATTGTACATAAGTACCTAACTACAGACGTATCTTAACGAAGAAGCTTATATAAATAAACTGGAGTTACATTCATGGATTGTTTTACGATAGGATAATATCGAGCAGGCATTCAAAAGGCGATATCAGAAATTCGACTAAGTCGATTTTTATATCGATATTTAATCGATTTTTCGTGATAATCGCCTCAATAAACGCTAGACTTTAGAGATCGATTGTGATATAATTTTAAAACGAGTACTTTCATGTGCCTCGAAATAATTAAAAACATTAAAATGACTATAAATAAAAGCGTCTTCGATAAAGAAGCGTTTGGTCAAAAAAATAAATAAAAAAATACTTTTCAACTATCAAATCGATAACTCTAAAAATATCACTTATAGTTACCATTGATATTGGTGTTTCCATTATTTATTTATTACTGAGTCTGCTGATATTTAATTTATAAAAAAAAATATATTTTAGAATTTGTTCGTCCAATTTTTAGTTCGTCTAATTCTAAACACAAACACAGTACAGTCACCGTCTGAAATATTTTCACAGATTTAAAAACATTTCTTTTTTGTCTTTGGAAGGTTATCTTTTCATATTTAATACATAAAGACAGAGTGGGTACCCCATGCTGTTATTCACGAAATCACGATACAATAAAACCTTCAATAAAATATTCATACAATAAGAGAAACCTCAGTCCTAAACAAACATTATAGCGAAACGAGTCAACTATTTATTTTATCAACTAAATGGAGTACAAATGTAGTTCTACATTTCAGCATACATTTATTATTTACTATTTTATGAAGTGGAGAAGAAGTAGGTATATTCGCGTTGTATACAAAAACGCATCTATGTAATTGACTTTACATCATTTAAGAATGAGGTCTCGCCATTCTACTAGTTTACATTGTAAATTCATTATAGGTAACATAATTTTGGAATACAATACCTATAATTATTATACGATCAACTTAACCTAGCACGACGACTACAGACAAATGATTACTTTTTTTAGAAAAAAATTATGTAAAACCTACCTATGAATCACGAGACCATTTATACAAAAATCTATTTTTTACTTTTTTTTAAATATGATCACTTACATCAGTGATAACATAAAAGCACCGTCAAATTATCTAATTAATGACAATTATAAAAAAAATTTATTAAATGCTGGGTATAATAAAAGGCAAAACACTTCGCAAACCCTGAAACACACAATACATATCCAAAAATAACATAACACTCTAAAAACTATAGGAAGACCAGGCAAATTATAGCGATCACAAAGCGAAGGAAGTGTACATACTCTGGGAATCAAAAATCAATGTTAAACAGTGCAGCGAATCAGCATAAATGCGCGCTCGATTCATTCGAATTCAAATAGTGTAACTACAGCCTACTTACAACAAATAATCGTGTTCGAAATTAATGAACCCGTCAAATACAGAATGAACTATATCATTCACTCGTACATTCAGCAGCGCAAACACATTACATTAGTGAGTAGCTGTGTCTATCTATACTAGGTGCTCGGGACAGGGCGGGTAAATAAATGGCGGACATACTAAAACGAAGCAAATAACACAACAAACCAAACGGAAAAAGTGCATCACGTCAATTATATTAAAAACATACCTACGATTTTTTATTTTTTCGTTTTTTTTCTCTTTCGTGTAATCTCTAAAAAATGCATTCTATTTTACAGATTATAAGATGATACTTTTGAGCTTTGCAACAGTCCCACGCCCGCGACACCGCGGCCGTTTGAGTATTGCAACGCTCCGGACACGTCGAATAAAACGCATCCGAAATCTATTCGAATAACAGGTACCAGCTGACATGAATTACGCACTTTCAGCAAAGAAAAATATGTCAAAACACTACTAACATTTTTTTCGACTTGCGACTAGTTAAATCAACTCTACTTGACCATTCATCGATTAGTTGTCGTTTTTTGTTATAAAACCTCGATTAGTTCGTCCACGAATGCACTATGTTTTAGTATTTTACCCCTATCTATCATCAGACACCGTGCTATTGGTTACAGTACACACTTTTACCTTCTATTTATCAACTTTCTCGTTATCATATAGCCTGTATATGAAAAGGAAAGTCAAACACCTTCGATGTGTAGCCGATGAAACAGTTACACCTCTAATTCGATTATGTTCTCGATTTTTTATTCGATTTTTTTTTGTTATCGACATTGATGTCGATAGAAGGCTGACTGTGTCGTCGACTACTCAAGCAGCTTCATAGCGATAGCGTAACACATTGTTTTCAATAATTCCCTACAGATTTTACCTAAAATTTTAGCCAATTCTATAAATTAAATTATTAATTTTGAATTTTGATTCGATGACAGGATGTCTCCCGAAGAGTTTTACTAATGTGTTAATGAAACATTTGATATGAGACGTGATAACCCTGATATGTAGAATAAATCTGATCTACTTTTACTAATACACTAGATGTAAGAAATTTCAAGTACAACATAATAACGAATGTATCAAGTACCAATGAGCTACGATCTGTAAATGTCACGGAGTAGTTATCAAATGGAATTTCAAGTGTGGACAACACCTGCATGAACACAAGTCATCGCGACATCAATCCTTGTCGTTATATCTAACTTATGTTCGTGAGTACTCCATATGTTCACCACTCTGTGCAAAAGTGAATATATGTCTTTATAACAAAAATAATTTTAGTTTTATTTCTAAAATGTAGTCTTGTATCAAGGAAGTAGGATCACGTCTCTATGATGTGGAGTGTTCGCCTGCCTGTGTGGCTCATTCTGGTACTGGACAATGGTATCTAGAGTTGACACACTGTTTTCTGACATCGCGTGGTCTCAGGGCAGCTATTCTTCACCGCCAGCGTCTTCAGTGATTGTGTCGCCCGCTTTCTCCTGGGAAATGTTTTGACCTGCAAGTTGATTTTTATATATTAATTAAGAAGGAACAATTATTCTTTTGCCACATATAACTCTCTCTCTCTCTGAGGGTTCCCTCCCTTTCGTCGAGTGCGTCTTTTCTACTTTATTGTTTTAAAAGTCAAAATAGGAAAAATATACACTTTGAAGGACGCCGCGAAAAACATTTCTTTGTAGGAAATGGTTTTTGAAAATAAGAAGACTTCATTTACAAAATATTAAAAAGAAAAATTACCCCCAAAATACTCCCAAAATACGGTGACAGAATGAGACTGTGATTAGAATACAAACGTTCTTAAAAAGACAAGAACTACCCCTCTGATGACTTGGAGAAGTCACGTATATATTTCATTTATGGAGTGTGTAGCGGCATCTTCATTGCCACATGCAAATCATACTGAAGTCACGCAAAATCTTGCATCGCGCAAGTAGTTTACCGCACAGCATTATACAACGTCCCGACATCAATCGTCGGGCAGTAGCCCATCAGACACAACACCCGTCTGGTCGGAGGATACTCCCTTTTCTATGACTTCACACCCTGTTCCTCATATCTCTATACAGGATAAGTTTTTATCCAGTACGCAAACTGTAACCATGAATTCAGCATATCATTCTAGACACCCCAGCGCAGAAATTTTTCGTCGGTTAATCAGCTGTTCCATATATTGTCACCGCGTAGGTATTGCACTTTTCCATACAACAGCGGATTTTTTTTTGTAAAACGTCTAGAATGATACGCTGAGTTCATGGTTACAGTTTGCGCACTGGATAAAAACTTATCCTGTATGTTATGTCATAATTTACTACTTACTCATAAAATGAATATTACATTACTACTATAATACTTGATTTTTTCATACTTATGATAATGGCAATAAATAAAAAAGCATGCATGCAACACAGATATATTTCTAACCCTTTTTCGCTGATGAAAGTATGCACTTCTTGCAGCTTATGAAGAAAAAGGAGACACGTTAGAATTAGGTGTGGAGGGCATCAGGTCCATGGTCTTGCACACCCACCCCGCTATGTCCACCTTCTCTGCGTCCGCCTTGCGGATCCACTCGTGGTTCTGTATGGGAAATAATATCGTTAGACATTTTTAACCGACTTCAAAATGGAGGAGATTCTCATTTCATCTGTATCTTTTTAGTATGTATGTTCCGCGATATCTCCTGGTTGATTTTTGTCAATGTAATAACTTTCTAAGAATTCAATTGAAATTTAAAGATATGACCATGACAGTTATTTAGTTTCAAACATTCAATAAACAGATTATTATTAAAATAAATTAATTTTTGATTTAAAATAATTGAACGCCGAATCAGTTCATGTACTAAAGGGTGTTAAAATACGCGTAAATAACGTAACCGTGAGTAAATAGTATCTAGTCCCCGTCTTGGAAAGTTTTTTTTAATTCTGCATCATATCTCGGAACCTTCTAGTTACGGATATATTGAAGGTCAAATTGTGAATTTTTTTATAATTTTTTTCGCAACAAAAAAGGGTCGTAAATGTTACATGCAGGGTGGTTTAAAATTGGCTTGCCAAATTCCGCAGACGAGATATCAATGTCCAAAAATGATAACTTTTTTTCTCTATGTTACTTAGACGTACAAAACGCATTGATAACGGCTATATTATAATGGGTCTTTTTACACCCGTATACATATCGTATTCTGTACTCTGTTGGGATATGGTTAGACGATGACGAACACAATCTGTTGAATTACAATCAATTTAGTACTCACCATCAGCGTTTTCAAGTCAGCCCGTTCGTCAGGGTTCTTCTTGAGACAGCGATCTACGAAATCTTTGAACTCGTCGGAGAAGATACCGGCCGGCAGCTTGGGAGGCGGCTCGTTTACTATGTAGTCCAGGAGTTCAAATATCGCCATCGGACGTGGAGAGTTTGGCGCCTGTAAATATGATAGTTTACGACGGTTAAAAAAGAAGCGAAGAAGTTGTGGTAAGGAATATTTTAGTACCTATATGATAGGTCCTTTGCCTAACCCTTCAGGGACTACAAGCGTGATGTTATGTGTGTGATAAGTATGAATAAATTTGAACTAAATATCTTGACAAATTAAATAAATTAAAAACTTAGTTTCATATTTATTACAACTGACCCAGGGGTCTACCTTGGGCACGCCACGATTACGGCGGTAAGTCCCCTCTTTGAGGAGTGGATTGAGAGACGGCACGGCGTCCTCACCTTCCGCCTGACGCAGGTCCTCACCGGACACGACTGTTTCGGGAGGTTACTGTTTCGAATAAGACGGGAGGAAACGCCTGTTTGTTTTCACTGCGAAGATCGCCCTGAGGACGGTAGAGGTCTGCCCGGCTTGGGCGGAGCACCGCCTTGTCCTTGTGGAGGCGATCGGCGGCGGCGATCTCTCGCGTCCGGCCCTGGTCCAGGCCATAGTACGGAGCGAGAGTGCGTGGGTAGCCGTTGCCACCTTCTTCGCAGCTTCCCAGCTGTGATACTCGCGAAGAGGGAGGCGGCGCACGTGAGGGAGAGGCAGTATATGCGCCCTCACGTCCTTAGCCTCAGCAGAAGACGCCCCGGGCGTCGGGAATCCCAGGCTGATTCCGGGCCACCGTAGGCGCAGGCTTGCGGAAGGCGAGTAATGGGTAGCTCGCTGTCCGGTAAGGACCAAGCCCGGGTCGACGGCGCGTTGTCATCCACGAGCACCTCAAAAAGATGTCAGCACCAACTGATGGGACCCGCAAGGACCGATGACTGCCAGGGGTGCGGGTTGTTCGAAAGAGATACCGCGGCCCTTGGCACAAAGGCAACTTAGGGAACACGGGTGGGTTTTATTCAGTAAAAGTCTGACACGTCCTCCTGCTCCACCCAGCGCGGGAGAACTTATTTGATGATTTCCGACCCAAAAAAAAACTCAGGGGTCTCCCTAAGTCCGTCAACGAAAACACGGGCACGTCCGAAAGCAGTTGATCAGTCAAATAAGTGTCAAATTATTTTTTTTTGGCAAAAACATATCGGGGGTAGGGACAACTGTCAAATCATGTTGTGATTCATTCGGGTGTACTATATGCCAAATCTTATGCCAAATAATCGAATGTCACACACCCATTCATTCTTAGTTCGGAAACCGAAATAATTTGATGTCCATAGGTGATACGAAACTACCGACTTCGTTGTAAAATAGACTCCTTGGTACGCAACGTGTGACTAAAAAATACTTCGATGTATTTTGCATCTTTGACTCTTGATTTTGCACGAAAAATCAATGCATTACTTGTCCTTGCCTTGTCTGTGCTAAATAGATGTATTTTCTTTCTCCTTCTTTCTTTCCCTATACAACAGCGTATAGTTTTAAAAAAATACATGGAAGTATTTGAAATGTGCATTGTGCTTATCTCATATACGCCCGGTTAAAACAGGAAACTGATAACCGGGGCTTCTTTGTAACATTATCGTTAATACGATATTGAGCAACGCAAGACAGGGAAACACTTTTTCGATGCGCTGGGATGCACTCTGCTGGATTCTCAATGCTCAGCTCAACACAGAGAGTTGAAAATTCATTGCGCGATGAGATCCCGCCGCGATGTATTTGCGACCGCGCGAATGTGGGCTTAGAAGATGTTTTGATCTACTTAAAAAATGCAATACAGACATTTCATGCGATTCTTTGCCAGAAATCATTGTAGATTTAGGTGCAGCGCAGACGACACACTGTGCGATCGAGTCTGTGGCGCACAAAATGTCTGCATGGCATGCAAAAAGTCCGTCGCGAATTTTACGCAGACTCAACGCACACGACGCACTTCGATCATTCTGTCGGCAGAACTGTAGGGACGTAGAAAAAATACGTAGACGTGAGAGATGTCCAAACAGGAGCGGAATAAATATTACAGCTACACTACGCTACTACTATAGATAGGTAGTGGGTTAAAACCCATTCTTCCCATTTGGGCTATAAACCGGTTATTTGGGTTTTAACCCGGTTTTAACCCATCGTCACCCATTTTACTGGGTGAAAATGGTTTTGTTAATTATACATTAGGTACTGAGAAGTACAGTCCACTACTAGCTTGTCAAAAATAACAGCCTGAACATAAAATCGTATACACTTATTACTTATTAGAAAAATTACAACAAGTTAGTAACCGTACCTAATCATCATCGTCACTTGCATCGGAAATACGGTCACAATCTAAAAATTAGAAATTGTTAATAACTTAAATAGTACTAGGCTATTTGTACGTGACGGTGTGGTTTGGTTATTATATCTCCGGGATTATATATGTAGTGGTGGTTAATCAAGCACGCAGTCCTCAGAGTTATCACTTAAAACATCCACGTGCTTGTGCAACAAATTCCAATTTTATGTCATATATGTCAGTTTTGCTGCCCTTTCCGTCGTGAGTTTTTTTACTATTTACCTATACACCGTGACATTTTAGTCGTCTTACAACGGCAGCCCACTTCATGTACCCAATAACTGGTATCTACTGCCATTCATAAAAAAAAAATTTTTGAACATTTGCTTAATTAAAAACATGAAAATATCACTAAGACGAATGACGTAGTTTGAAACACCCTGTTATGGAGATGAAATTAATGATGGAATATAATGGTAGGTAGGTAGATATCTTCTACCGTTTGATACGTAAACATTATTAACAGGGAGGGTGTTTCATAATTCTGAAGCATACATTATTTTTCTTTGTATCTATTATCTTAATTAATGGTAAAAATGTTTTAATCGCGACTAGAGGTATGTTATGACGGATACATTGAGTGGACCATCTTTGTAAGACGACAAAAATGTCACGGTGCATAATTTGTCCTACTTTGCATATGAACTCCATAGCGATGATTTCTTGACTTTCACCAAGTTCAGATCCTTTGACTTGGGGGGTCTAATAAGTACGCTGCAAAATGAATCGGTTTCAAACACAATATTCGACATCAGAGCCATCTAGTCCAATGTCCTATTTTTGCAAAAAACACTTTTTTTTAACTATATCTTATGTAAAAAATAAAAATTTCTTTCTTTTCTGTCTAGGCGATAGATTTGTATCTCACTTTATTCAAAATTTCATTTACGTAACAATGATCGTATATCCATAATACACTAGAGCCAATCAGTCTGAACTTCGGATGTCTAAAAAAAAAAAAAAAAAATTTTTTATTACCTTAGGTTGTACAAAAACACTAGTATAAACACTATGCATCGTTACAACTAAACGGAAAGAGTGTTTTCGATGAACTCTGGCACCCAATGTAAGATTTAACTTGTGTCTAGGGTGCCAGTGTCCTCGCAATTATTGAACATATATCAGTAGTTGTGAGACAAGCACAATATATTATTATTATTAAGATATCTATTTACTAATAAATGCAGCTATGATGTGGCCCATCAAAGTACCTATGTATGGGGTATGTGTATGTGATTGAGGGAGATGAATATGGTGAAAAATTGAGTATATGTTAAGACTTTATTGTAAGTATACCGGCTGAAATTTTTTAGCGTCTGGACAACAATATGACGTTTTGTGTAAGTAGAATAGAACTCATATACCCTAATATTTACCTGGTACCATTTATTTAATAAAAGTTCCGAATATCCTTAAAATACATGAAAAAGAATACATCCTACGGCACTCGCGTAAAACTAATATTATCCAAAATAGGTAATAGTAAACTGCGTCAGCTGCGATTGCACATGAATGAAGCATGATGGAAGTGTGAGCGAGACGCTAGCATTAACTTCGCTCTCCTGCGCACAGGACGATACCGCCTGATCCCTACACACTCACGCACACATTTGCGCGTGTACCTACATACGTCACCGTGCTGTATGTAGTTGTAGTAGGCAAATAATTTGATCCACTGAGTGACGCGTGTCTTGAAACCGTAAACCAAATAAATTACGTCTCGTAAGATCGGTAAAGCTTTGATAGAAATGTAAACAAACCGCTGATGTTAAATACGTATAACAATCACTCACATTCATCTGTATTTCGAAGGTTTTAACGTGATGTGTAATAAAAAAGGATTCCAACAAGGTTGTTTAATCCAAATCGTATACTACAACTTACTAGGCGTATTTAAAGATCGTAATCAACTTATTTACAAATAATTACACTGATTAATTTTTACAAAATTACAGAAAATTTGTTATTATTTACAACAAAAAGTACCTTTTCAACGATATTGCAATATTTGTTCGAAATGTCCACCGTTTCATTCTAAACACAAACTCCCACGTTTTTGCAAATTGGTTGTTAGACTCCTAAGCATGTCTCTGTCACTTTTCAGAATATTAAAAACGTCTATTATTCGCTGTTTTAACTCATTTACACTACGAGCTTCTTCGGTGTACACTAAGCGTTTTAGTTCAACCCACAAATAAAAGTCTAATGGCGTTAGGTCTGGTGATCTCGCCGGCCAGTTCACAGGTCCACCGCGACCTATCCACTTATCACGGAATTCACTATCTAAATACGCGAGCACAGATCGCTCGTAGTGAGCTGGACACCCGTCGTGCTGAAAGTACATGTCCGGCAGATAGTCCAGAGAGACGTCTTCCAACATTGTGTCGATAACGGACTGTATAATTTCACGATATTATATTATCCCTGTCAATCGACCTTCGATACAAACTGGACCCATTATGCCAATGTGTATTATCCCGGCCCAAACATTGACACTGAATAGAAATTGATGAGCGTGTTCGTTTATTTTAAGTGAGTTTTGAAACTCCACCATTGCTCGTTGTGTAGGTATGTTGTAGATACCAGCGCCGGTAAATATGAACTCGTCGCTCCATAGAATGTTCGCCTGCGGGTGGAGTTGGAGTATGCGTACGTCATTATGAAAACAATCACTGGGCGGTCGAAGCACACACGGTTCAAACGTAAAAAAACAGCGATCGACGTCACGCTATGGCTAATCGCAGGTGACTAGAGAGAGAGAGCACGAGACGCGGTACTCGGGTCGAAGGGCGCGTGGGCGGGAGGGGATGCGCATGCGGTGACACGTGAGCGGTACGCCTAAGGAAAGATATTTTGCGATAGTAGTTACCTATCCCCGGCCGGCTTCAATCAAAGGATTGAATGTCGCTACGAATTCATTGATAATTTCTGCGCGTAGAGTAGGGTGCCTATAAGTTGGGTTTTGATATTATTTGCCGATATTTTTACTCTTTTCTATTTTTATTATTTTTAAAATTTTAGTATGAAAAGTTTACTACAAATAAGTAATAGTATTTATTGATAGGTTCATTTCATGTTAGGATTTTAAAAAAAAGAAGTGAAATTTCTATGCCATAGGCTTCTACTCCGTTCACCTATTATGCCCTATTTTTTTCCAGACGGTAAAAAAAATCATACGGTATATCATTTCAAAAATATGACCTTATTAACTGCATTTGGTTAAGCGATTGATATGCGTAGTAAATCTTCAGCCTTATCATAATTTAATGTCGATAGCCACTTTGTAACCTTTGTCTGTGAGTATGAACGTTTTAATGAGACGAAAAGATTTCTGTACATTTTAGGTGCTTGCACTATCTTTTATCATCGTAGCAAACTTATTTGTTCTATACTCAGATAAGTGTGCCAATTCTCTTGTCACAAATTTCTCTAAACTACACTAAAATCACCAAAACTTTATTTATTCCTGTCAAACCAAGATTTCCCATTCTGAAATTGACTAAAGTGACACAACATAACTATATTTTAGTTTGACGGCACTAAGATGGCCCTGAGTTATTAATTTAGTGAAAATGGCAATTTAACTATTGTGAATTTGAGGTTTTGTACCAAAAATTTTGATTAATCTAACAAAACCTGACTATTTTCAATCGCGATTAAAAAGGTGTGGAATAAAATTAGTTGTCATGAACTAAACTTCACACTAATACTTCGACTTCGGGTACAAATACAGTACTGCATCTGTGTTTTTTTTCTTTTGCTTATATCTCGAAAATGGTGTGTCCTATCGCAAAAATAATGAAAATCTCGACCTCCTTTATAAAACCGATAGACCTCTCAAACTCAACATTTAGGTTATAATTTTTCATATTTTCTGTACAAAAAGTGAAAAATTCCTTATAAAACACGTCGAAGAAGCTCGATAATAGTCTTGCTGAAAAACTGTTAGGCACTTTGGTAGGTTTATAAAATGTATAGGCGCCAGCACACCAACTACCCCAATCTGTCAAATTTGTTTGATAGTTTTCAACTTTATTGCAAAGAAGTAAGGTTCATGTTCAATTGGGAAAAACTGACAGTTTGGGATAGCTTGATATGCTGGCGTCTGTACATACACTTGTTTGGTCTAAAGTATTTTTTTAAATTTATTATTATAATCGTCGTAAATGTGTCCAAGCCAGGGTAATTCAGGTAAAAGCAGGAAAAGATCGTAATACTACAACAGTTCCGGACCGTAAGTTAAAACAAAGATCACTCAAAACGCTTGCTGATGTAAACTAAAGTGAGAGTTTGAGGAGGGAAGGACCATATCCCCCCCCCTCCCTCTCAGTCCTGCTACCTCGCATACTGGGCGTAGCGCGCTACACATTTAAATATAACAAATCTGAAATATTTGGTTTTCACCCGGCCAAACCACACAGTGGGTGGAATAACACGGATCATAACTGGGTTTTAACCCACTAATAGGTTTTAATCCGCGTGATTACCCATCTCTAGCCATCCTCGCACACCAGCCGTATGGCGCTACATGTTTATTTGAAAAATCAGAAATATTTTGTTTTCACCCGGCCAAACCAATGGGTGGAATGAAACGGGTGATAACTGGGTTTTAACCCGGGTGATTACCCACACTCTAGCTACTACTAAATATTACATGATATTCTGCCTTAGAAGTATCATAAATTGCTGGTCTGTTTTGTATTTCTTGTATTAACATCGATACATCGATCTCTAGCGCCATGGTATTATACCACGTATGTTACGTTTCCCACTAACGAGTGCAGATTGCATACTAAAAGTGTACGCCGTCTCCGTTAGCGCGCGTTGAAGCAAACGTTCCATTTTTTTGTCGCACTTTTTGTGCGGAGCGGCGCAGCGCGATCTGCCAGAATGACACGGTTTTTTCGCCGGACTTTTTGCGCGTCGTATGCATTACTGCATATAATTGCTTAGGTTCTATTTTCACTGATAAAAAGTGCGTCACGGAAAGTCCGCACTGCACCCTAAAGCTATATACTCGTATATACACCTAAAGTCAGTTCGCCGAGAATTGATAAAGTCAGGGTTTCTTAACTCATTACAAATTGCGGCCCGCTAATTGTTTATAGGCAATATAGCCACCGCGTCGCTCGCCGTTCGGGCCGCAGTTCACAACACCTGCTTGCCTCGTACCACGAAAACGGCGAAATCGGGAGATAAGCGACAGCCGCCATACAGATTGCGATAACTAAGCGACATTCGCTATTCGGAGACTTATCAGAATATTTATCAACTCTCAGCGAACAGACTATAACATAGCACAACATAACATCACGACTTGTTTCCCCGAATGCTTGAGCAGAGGTGTACAGTCGAATGTGTTGAGTAGATGGTTTTTACGCAACAATACGTAAAAGGTTTCGCTTCCATGGAGCGTAGGGTGTGGGGCAGGTCCAATAGTGTCTTAAGCATGGTTGCGAATCGCCTGGGCTGTGTATACGTGGGTCACTGTTGTGCCGTCTCTCATGGGATGTCGCAACGGTGACCAACCGTTATTTCTTGTATTGTTTTCTTTGTTTTGTGTATAGTCTATGCTTACTAACATAGTCGTAAGTTTTACTAACAATCTTTGTTGTCTTGGTTACTCCAATAAATATTCTATTAATATATTGGCACCGTCAAGGATTCAAAATATTGTAAGCGTCGGATAGCTCAATAAATTCTATAGAACCTATAGATCAAAAATATGTCCTCATGTGAATGGTTCAATAATATATGCTGTGCATTTGGCAACAATATGAAAAGTTATAAGGAAAACCAGTCACATAATAATTTAATGATGCTTATAGTTGTCACAATATTATGAACTTTTTTGACGTTGATATATTTTTGAAGCCTGAAAGGGCCAATATATTAAAGAACTCGACTGTACCTATAGTACACTCGCATTTCGCCAGTTCTGTGTAAGTCAGTATGTTAGGTCAGACCCCAGGCTGCTACTGGATAAATCCAGATAGAAAATCCCAATAACACTTTGCCCGACCTGGGAATCGAACCCAGCACCTCATGCTCAGCAGTAGCGCTTGCGACCACTAGACCAACGAAGCAGTCTAGAGAAAGCTAAATGCAGATTATAATGGAAACAATCTATAGCTCAAACCAACCTGCCCAGGAGAATGATCTTCGTTCTGTCCACCGAATATAGCCGCTAAGGTCTTCGCGTCAGGCGGCGGGATGGGGTACATTCCTATGGCCATCTCGACTAAGGACAAGCCAAGAGACCAGATGTCTGACTGCACCGAATAATGCGTGCCTTGGAGTCGCTCCGGCTGGAATGGTAAGATGTAATTATGAGAAAAGACCACAATAACAACTTTTATTTAGAATTTTTTCATCGTTTAGGAAGTCAACTTGCTGTTATTACAATAATGATTATTGTTTTTTATTAAATAAATAATAATAAACACACACACATACACTGTTTATTTGTTGACAACAATTTTTATGCTAGGGCGCTAGTGCGCAAACTGTAATCATAAATATGATCATATTTATGATTACAGTTTGCGCACTAGTTCAAAGTTTACCCTATATATTTATTTCATGCAAGTAATTTATACATTTTCTTTTATTCAAGTATCTTTGAATTGGATAATTGTTTTATGAACGCGGGGCGACTTCCACTTTTAGTAAAAGTTGATTTGATCAGCTGGTTCAGGATTTGCTGCCAGTTTCAGTGAGCCTTGCGGATAGACATTACTGCTCCGTATATGTATGAGCTAGTTTGAGGCTAAATATCATTTTAATTTCTAATTAATATTTATTTATTTATACAAGAGGAAACTGAAAACTTGCGCTAAATCAAAATGGGAGGCAGTAATTGTTACATAAATCGATCTCGACTCAATTTTGCTTATTTTTTTACATAATACATAATAAACAATTTTATTATTATTCTATTAGATACATACCGACATATAACTCCGAGTCCCCACAAACGAGTTGGCCATGGAATCTATCAGCTGTCCGGATACACCGAAGTCACAGATCTTGATCTCTCCGTTGCTGTTCACGAGTATATTGGACGGCTTGACGTCACGGTGCATGATGGCGTGCTTGTCTCGAAGGTAGCTGAGGCCTTTCAGTACTGCTGATGTTATTGTTCCTGGAGGGTATAAGTATGTTTATTTTCTCTTCACTATTGTAAGTATAGTGGTAGTCCCTAACCTTTTGACCGCCACCGTCGGGTATAGCCGACAAATGAAAACGTTGCCCAACACGCCACCGTCGCTAATTCCGACAAGAAAATAACATTTTAGGGTCAAATAAAATAAAATAATGATGTTACGAGTAATATTTTATTTAAAAAAAATATCGAATCCTTATTCTTTTTGTAGATATTTGCGCCGAATTTCTGGCTTGGCATGGGGGACGCCAATGCGTTTACGCTCTGGCGGTCGAAAAGTTAAAACTAGCTTAAGATTAGGTTTACACTTGTGAGAGACTGGTGCTTGAAAAAGGCATTGCAAGCAACGCCTGTGGTACAAGTCACCTGGGCCCCAGAACGCTTCATATGTTCAAGCTTACAAAGGGTGCTTTTAAGAGACTGAAGAGAAATATCAATATAAGCAGTAAAAAAAACACAATAAAATAACATAACGATACTGGGACTTTCAAGAGTTAATTTGACTGTGTGTCGTGTGGATGCGTAATTGTGTGTGTTTGTGTGTGAAGGTGGTAGTGGTAGACATGAATTAGTCTTAAAGCCATAATAAAACTGGAGAAACGTAGCTGTACTATAATCCTGCGTACCTATCTGTCATTCGTGGATCTTGGACAGTCGTTAAGGGTCGTCAGAAGCCCTAAAGTCTGACAAAAAGTCTTACCAAGGGGTATGGTATTACCCAGTAAGTGGGTTGTGGAGGTCAAAAAGGCACTCGCTCCATGTAAAATACTGTTATTCAGCTGTATCCGGTTAGACTGGAAGCCGACCCCAACATAGTTGGGAAAAGGCTAAGCAGATGATGATGACCTATAGGTACGCCTCCGTCTTACCTTTCGGGGAACACACGTCATAGTATAGAAGTCATAAATTAACAGTCTGATCGTGTCCGACGAAGGTAGAGCCCGTGATGAGCAGTTAGACGCTAGTCTACACGCAAAACATTATTGAGTGAGATGCAGGATCAGTTATAGTTAACGTGCGCGTATTTTTTTTAAAGTCCTTCGGAAGAAGTGAAGAGAAGAAGAATGAAGTTGATTGAACTTTTCGATATTTGAGCTTTGTCGGTAGCGACTTGGTTTTGGAGATTTTACACTTCCTTTATTACATAAACACGCCCAAAGTTAGTTTAAATTAGCAAGAAAAACAGATATTTGTTGTCTCATAACTTTTTAATGGCTTTTTATTTTAGGATTCTGTTTCCATACAGACAATATTAATAATGAATTAATGAGACAAAACCATATCATGTTTAATTTTTTATGTACACTGTCGAACAGTGGAGTAATACACTCCTGAAGTTTGTATGGAAAAAATGTCGACAAGATTCACCTTAAAAGGGAGGAGCCAGGGTAACTCGCAAAATTCAAATTTTCTAACGTTTTCTGCAATTTGCAGGTCAGCGTCAGGTTGTATTGAACAAGAAGTGATTCGCGATCGTAACAAAGTTTATATTTACAGAATTATACTCATTACTGTCATCAATACAACCTTCAAAGTTCATAAATAATCCCATTGAATGACTATTTCATCAAATATATATTTGTTTTACAAAAAATAAGATTCGGCCACTTTTTGTCCGAAACCGAACCTTCGGTCGGATACAAGTGACAAGGGAATCTAGAGGTGTACCCAATTAATAAATGCATGGCATGCATATTGCTGAAGTAATAGCAGGTGGAAGAATATCCTTCAGGTCTTGAAACCATTAGGTATACGTTGGCTCAACTCCCGGGAGTGGGGAAACGATACAAGAAGTGGGAATGGCAATATTATGCTTGCCCGATATTGCATCGAGCATTCCATTTTTAAAGTGGAGCATGGATGCAGATGCAGCAGGAGCAGTGGTGGCCCAGTGGTAACGGCCGCGACTTACGAGATGTAGGGCGTAGGTTCGAACCCAGCCAGGCGCTTTACTTTGTGTAAATTATTTCATCACCACTCCACCGCTCTCAAAACGGTGAAGGAAAACATCGTGAGGAAACTGGTATGTCCTAGAACCAAAAAATCGAAGACATGTGACATCTGCCAACCCGCACTGGGCCCGCGTGGTGGATTACGGCCCACTCCCTCTTACAGAGAGGAGGCTTGTGTCCCAGTGGGAACATTATAGGCTGATTATGCTTAAGACATTATGCTAAAGACATTATGCTAAAGACATTATGCTAAAGACATTATGCTAAAGACATTATACTAAAGACATTATACTAAAGACAATATGCTAAAGACATTATGCTAAAGACATTATGCTAAAGACATTAGGCGAAACCTCCCAAAATGCAGCTTAAAATGACATTGGCTTACAACGACAAATCTTCTTGTTATCCGGTTGAGCACGACCTCTACTTCATTTTCATAGATGCAAAAGAAGAAACATTATTTTGGGTGCAGCATCATATTTACATATAAACTTCCATTTTAATTAAAATTACAAGTTAACTCAGTAAATATTCAGCAGTGTTCAGTGAAGAGAGACCAATTGCATGATTGTGCAAAGACAATGCCAACATTGTGTGGTGACCAAGTAATATGACTCAGTATTAAGGAATGTTAAATGAATCATAGTAATCTTGACATTATTTTCAAAATAAACATCCTTTTATCACCATTCTACAATACTGCTTTATTACAAACTGTTCACCTATTGAGTCATAGTTCCCTCTTTGAAGAGTGGCTTGAGAGGCGGCACGGCGTCGTCACCTACCGCCTGACGCAGGTCCTCACCGGACACGGTTGTTTCGGGAGGTTCCTGTTTCGGATAAGGCGGGAGGAAACGCCCGGGTGTTTTCCACTGCGTCGATCGCCCTGAGGACACGGTGGAGGTCTGCCCGGCTTGGGCGGAGCACCGCCGTGACTTTGTGGAGGCGATCGGCGGCGGCGACCTCTCGCGTCCGGCCCTGGTCCAGGCCATGGTACGGAGCGAGAGTGCATGGGTAGTCGTCGCTTCCTTCTGCGAAGCAGTGATACTCGCGAAGAGAGAGGCGGCGCACGTGAGCGAGAGGTAGTATATGCGCCCTCACGGCCCTAGCCTCTGCAGAGGACGCCCTGGGCTTCGTGAATCCCAGGCTGATTCCCGGTCACCGCGGGCTTGCGGACGGCGAGTAATGGGTAGCTCGGTGTCCGGTAAGGACCAAGCCCGGGTCGATGGCGCATTGTGTTCCACGCGCGCCTCAAGGAGATGTCAGCACCAACTGGTGGGGCCCGCCAGGGCCGATGCCTGCCAGGGGTGCTGGTTGTTCGAAAGAGATACCGCGGCCCCTGGCACACAGGCAACTGAGGGAACAAGGGGGGAGTTTAGTCAGTAAAAGTCTGACACACCCTCCTGCTCCACCCAGAGCGGGAGAAGTAATTTGATGATTTCCCACCCAAAAAAAAATCCTATTGAGTCATCTACATTATTAAAAGCAGCATATATGTATACTTCCCCAGGCTTCAGACTATCCGTATCACACATGGCAGGCAAGGCTTTAGTAGCGCTCCGCTGGGGCTTACCCCAGCGGAGCGCTACTAAAGCCTTGCCTGCTACGATAAGATAAGTCTCATCGTGGTAAGTTTTAAACTATTCGTCCAAATTACTTAGTGTAAAAGACAGTTTATATATCAATTTTGATAAAAATAGACTTCAAACTCTAAAGGATTGGTAGGATTAAAGTCGCTTTTCTCGTATTTTTATAACCGCATTGTTCTTTGACGGCGCAACAGATTTCGATGCAGTTTTCACCATCTTTTAGAGAATTTATTCCGAAAGGTTTATCTGGTTTGAGATTATAAATGTAATACATTAATATTAAACTCACATATATAATTAAGAAAACGCGATGTTTCGCCAAACCGTGCGGAGCAGTGTCGAGGCGCTACTTAATTATAATATGTGAACATGCTTGTATCTGCAAAATCTTCGCTAACGAACTGTTTACCTCATTGAGTCATGCTAAAATAAACTTCATTTACATAAACACATCAATTACGCATGAATGAATTAGCTTTATCTTGAGGTGAATGACTGGCCCCTGAATAGTAAGTTGAGTCTGTATATCCGTCTGCATTCATGCACGAATACAAGAGTCTGGCATTGAGTACAATTGAACTTCCGGTTCTTGATAGTGTCGCAAAATCAAAACAAAATGCTTGCAGCAGCTATACCGTTAAATGGTTTGTCGCTAAAAGATGAAGTTAGATTGTCTGCATAGTGCATAAGTGTGCTATATAAGTGTTCTCTCCAAAATGCTATAAATGCCTACTTAACAGCATTTATAAAAATAAAACTTTTTAATTTTCTTGATATGTAATAGACATATACCCGGTTGACGGCAATAGGCTCGCCTATTACATGGGACTTAAACGTAACTGGGCAAATGAGGATTTACTTTAGGTATACCACAGCCCAACACTTCGGGGAAACAAGGCGTTATGTATGTTATGTAATGGACATAATTGGTTGGGGCTTCTGACAAAAAGGATCAACCGGTCAACTTACAATGTAAGGCGAATTTTAATAAAGAACTAAACAAATTGAATAAGTCTTACCTAGGATAGATTCAGGAATCCTTCCAGCCTTCTTCAAAATCAGATCCAGCGACCCACCATCCATGTATTCCATACAGATCGATATTTCTCCGTCACTGTAGAATGCCCCGTAGAAGCCCACAATATGAGCGAAGTTACATTCATGCAGTACTTTTAGTTCTCTTATGATTTGTTTCTTGATGGCTGGTTTCACTTCTAGATGGATTAGCTTGCGAGCCATTATGAGGCCTGTTGACTTGTGGCGGACTTTCATTACTACGCCGCCGTTTCCTTGACCTGGGAGAATTTGAAGAATAATTAATATGCAAGATGGAGGCGACAATCATTACTTCCCTACTATTATTATAATTGCGAAAGAAACTGTGTGTCTGTTACTCTATCACGTCTAAATCGCTGAACCGATCGTCATGCAATTTGGCAGAGATATAGCCTGGGATATGGAGGCGATAGGCTCCATTTTTACGCAATAACCGACATCCACGCGGGCGGAGCGGCGGGCAAAAGCTAGTAACACGACAATAAATTAAACTTCGTATATCTAATGACATTCCAGCCTACATACAAAAATTAAACTAGATATATCCAATAGCCACTATAACTAGAATAGTGGTGGGCCTTTGCCTTGGGTTCGAACCGAGGCAGGAGTTTTAATTTCGAGTAATTTATTTCATCGACATTGCCCTCAAAACGGTGAAGGAAACATCAGAGAAAACCAGGATGTCCTAGAAACAAATATTCGAAGACATGTTACATTTACTAAACAACGGCCGCGTGGTGGATTACGGTTCGCTGCCTCTCACAAAGAGGAGGCCTGTGTCCCAGCAGTGACAACATTATAGGCTGATAATCTATCCTAATAATAAAGCTGAAGAGTTTGTTTGTTTGTTTGTTTGTTTGCTTGAACGCGCTAATCTCAAAAACTACTGGTCCTATTTGAAAAATTATTTCAGTGTTGGATAACCCATTTATTGCGGAAGGTTATAGGCTATATAACATCACGCTAAGACCCTTAGGAGCCGAGCAAAGAGAAAAAGTCACGAATACAAAGTACTCGCACAGTCAGGTGCGGCGAGCGACGGGGTGGGTCGGGGTGCAAGAAATTTGACGCGAACGAAGTCGCGGGCCGAAGCTAGTGTACCATAATTTGTCAAAGATTGGCAAGACCTATTGTCAGTTTTCAATATTAAGATTTACAGCCGAAATACTCTTATGCATTCGTTTTGCCAGTGTTTTCATTTATTAAGTATCAGAATTCCCTCTGCTAAGCTATGTATTATTAATTGTGCCTACTAGCTCCTAAAGGCTTCCAAACACTTTGCTCAAGTCTGTTAAAAGGTGCAGAGCGTGTGTGTGAATTTTGAAAATCTCTAGATTCTTGAGGACTCAATAACAGAGAGAATATTTTTAACTAGGTACCAATAAATAATCTCTTAAATTTTGCTCATGACCAATTTGGTAAGTTATTTAATGGGCCTACTAATTTATCAATCAGATAGTAGCTGTGGCATAATGATTATAAGTGTTAAGACACTCTGCCACATAGTCAAATTTATCTCTAAAGAACGTCCCTTTGCAAGTTATCAGCAATTTCTATAATGAAAACGCCCGTTTCCTTCATTATGGTACTGTAATGATTGATGACCTCACATGATTTTGTAACCAAGTAATGTCTTACCTAACTCTCCCAGCTTCTCAAAGTCATCATCACTAAGCTCTCCGATCTTCTCCTTCTGACAGAGGAACACTTCTATCCTGCGTCGCTGAGTGTCATCCATCTCAATCTGCTCCAACCTCTCCGTCAAAGCTTCAATGCTAGTCTTGGACTTCCCAGCTAAACCCTGCCGCCTACAACAGTTGTATGATACCTATTAATTTTATGGCTAATATTGATGTGTTGCTTTAATATTGATGCCTAAAAGTGCCTTTTAAGATCTACTTACATAAATAAACATTTCATTTTCATTACATTAATTAAATAAATTGAAATATAAAAAGTTTAGTACTACCCAAACATGGCAAAACATTATTCCAAATCTTAGCTTAGTTTCAAATGTACAATTATGCTATTCTGTTAAGGTGTTCATTAAAATTTTAGTTTAATTAAAATTTTCCTTGTTAGTCCAGCATTGCAAAATATTTATGATAATAACTTTTATATACCTTCATTCCAAAATGACTATGTATTACTCAAAAATCCATAATAAGCAATAAGGCTGTACTGCTTATGTAAATTTTATTTATTGTTTCATTCATTCAACTCAAATAAATACTCAAGCACATAAATATACAGAGGGGGATTTGATGCCATAGGTTTTTGTACCAGTCAACCTTTGAGAGATAGATGCAGAGACAAACATCAATTCATCTGCCTTGCATGACTAAAAATACCTTCAAATCTTACAGGTTAGTGCTGATACTTACTCCGTAGCAGTAGCAGACTTCAGCTGTGGGGTCATGTTGGATGGTGTGACCGCTGGTGCCGTGTCGATTGACCCTGGTGGCAGGGTCAGGTTCAACTTGTTCTTCGACATTTTACTCATCTTGGATAAGTAATTTCTACCGCTTTAACCCATGAAACGTCCTTGTGTGTCTCCGAGTTGGTAGCTAGAATGTTTGACATAAATAGACATTAATCCTAATAGACTTTTGCTGGCTAGGTACTTCAAACAAATGCAGCAGGTATTATTGAGTGATTGTGGAGTTATGTTGCCAACTATGCTGTACCTCCTGTCATGCCCTCGGTGCCCCAAAATATGCAGGCAAAGTGACCTCTGTGCTGCCTCTAATAATGAGGTGGAAGTGGCAAAGTTTTGAGGAAAAAAGATTTGAAATACTGTTGTACCTGAGACACAAAGATTTTTAAAATATACTAAAGAAAGGAGAAGTTATTTTGGTGCCTCTCAAATAAATGAAAGTTGGCAAACAACTCTAATCAATGAATTTTCTAAATGAACCACAACATAACAATACAAATGATGGTCAAGATTGATTTTGGCCAAATATTGTTTGTCCAAAATATCAAGTGACTAAACAATATGAAGCAACCCACATAATACCAGATATTGAATGACATTTCAAATGTGTGAGTAAATTATTTATAGATAGGTAACATTTTGAGGAAAAGAGTGAGTGAGTGACATTTATTCATATGGTAAAGGTCAGATAAATCTTATAAAAATAGAGATAACTTTGAAGATATTCACGAAAATTACGATAAATCAATAATACCATGAAAAAGTTAATGCAATTCGTGAATGGTAAAGCTATCAATATTATCAAATAATAGGAAGCACAGGTAAAATTAAGGTGAAGCTTAGGCAGTAGTCAATTTAATTTCAATCAATCAAATAACAAAGTTCCGGAATTATACCGTATCTACGTTTGAAAACAAAAGTGTTGCTGAAATTTACTTCGCCGTGTAGTTATCAAGCGGTATGAACGAAACGAATAGACTTAAACGAATTATTACTATAGAGACATCAACTCCGTACAATGCAACAAATAAAATATGAATCTGTATTCGAAAATGAGCCAAAAAACAAGTGACTCAGGCCCCGGGGTGAGTTATTGTAAGGGTGTAGGCAAGTCAAAATTTAGAATCCACACTTACAGGCTTAGGAGACTCAATTTCTTCGTCACTGCATTTCTTTTACCACTCGGCACCATGTACACAATGAATACTGTGATACTTGTATAAAGAAAATAAAAAACGACGCCGTAATTAAAATTTACAACGATCGAAAACTATAAAGAAAATCGGAAAACCAAAATTTGACAAACGTCAGCCAGCAAGCGAGTAGCGACAGATAATGAAATGTCAAATGAAAATGAATGACAGTTTTTTTGACAGGTATAAAAATAATCATAGATAATTTCTACCGAATCGTTAGGAACGTACGCATCTATAACAGCCAAACGGATCACATGAGACTAAGATCTATCATTTCTATGCTACAGTTTGACCAGTATATTATGGTGAGGTGGGGCAAGACTGGAGCAAAGAGTAAGTAATGCTAAAGAATGACAAAATATAGCTGCTTAGCGTATAGTTGCAGAATGGATTGTAGTTGATGTCTGTATGTACAGACGCCAGCACATCAAGCTACCCCAATCTGTCAAATTTATTTCATAGATTTTCAACTTTATCACATAGGCATAAGACTCATGTTCAATTGGGAAAATTTGACAGTTTGTGGTAGCTTGATGTGCTGGCGTCTGTACAGTCCAGCCGTCCATAGCTTGTTCTTAACCCGTCACACAGTGGAACGAATGTATGGGAGCGGTTGGACGTAGACATGTCCGAAAAAAAAGAGTAAAATTATGCCAAACTAATGATGCCATCTTATTCGATTACTTAATGCCTTCATAACTTGTGGTGATGAATTTCTTCATAACTCCCATATTTCGGGAGTAATTTGAGAAAATGTGAAATTTTACTATGAAAATGAGTGTATCGAGCTCTCTCCCTCCTGATTCCGGGCTTGTTTCAAGTAGCGGTCTCTAATATCATAATGCTAATACTAAGAGCTATATTTAATACTAAGACACATAGTGCGCCAAATGTGCACTTTCTGGGATAAAGAGTGATGTTTATTTTATAACACAATTTTTTTATTTTTTGTTTATTTTGTTGATTAAAACCGTTTTTCTAAAGGTTTACCTTATTACAATAACATTTCTGAGCAGCCAATTAGAGAAGATATAAGCTAATTAGGATATATAATTAGGGACTTAAGGTTTACATATAAAACTGATGCACTAATGATTACTGATAAGAACATTGCTATTATTTAATTACTAAATGGCTCTTAATACACTAATTTAGCATGCATCATTTACTAATTATCACAATAACTAATTACCTTGCAATATTTAACAAAGGATACCTGGGATACCTGGATTTTATATAAATAGGTCACTATTAGTAACTTTAAAATCAGTGTTGATTTACACCTCGTTGTATCCAAGCTAATCTCGCAATGTATTTTCCAAATTTTAATACAAATCTTGATATTCACGTTGCTTTATGCGCACGCGCACATAAAGATTTACGCGACTTTAACTATTTGTTCAGTGTTTTAAAAGATAACAGTTGTGTTCAGTTATGTGAAAGTGCTGAAACAAGTTTAAAAGACTGGTGTCGTCGATTTTGCTACCGCATTTATGCAAAATGGACACAGTCTGGAAGAAGCACAGATAAGTTTCGGAAGAAACATGAGATTTGGCTACAGGCTGCAATTCAATGGCCGGAATTACAGAATGAAAATATGGAACCTTCTACAGAAAATATAAGTGACGTCATCGAGCCCATAATTTCTCCTGCTAAATCTGATGCTTCAACTTGTACACATCCTAGTCCTCGTAAATCTTTTGAGGACCTTAGTAACCGGCAAAAAAGAAGACGCACTGAAGATAGTCTTTCATGCAGCAGTAGCAGCGCTGAAATTATGTTTTCGGCCGAAAGGGCGCTTCAAAAGGCAGGACAAAGCGATACAGCTTATGTTATGAAATACTTGACGGAGAATCCAGAAGAGGCCTCAAAAATCAAAGCCTTCATTGAAGGTAAATCAATTCAGGTACGGGAAATATCCCCTTTGAAGGCATTGGCTCTTTATGTATCGATGAACTTATCGAAATGGCGCTATAACACTCTTCGGGATTTCAACACTCAAGAAGGAGCTCTTCAATACCCGAGTTACTACATGTTGGTTAAAGAAAAAATTAAGTGCTATCCGGCCAAAGAAGATCTCACAGTTACAGAGAGCTCTGCAAAAATCAAATTACAAGCCTTGATGGATTTAACCTCAAGAAGACTTATTAGGTCGTTAGAAACCCCTGTTGATCCCAATCAACAGCTCGTATTGACCAGCAAATGGGGTTTTGACGGATCATCTAGCCAAAGCATTTATCATCAAAGGACGAGTGAAGATGAGCAAATCGATCTTGCTAGTAATTTTATGATTAGTCTTGTACCACTGCGGCTCGTCTCAAAAGGTGTAACAATTTGGGAAAACGAGCGACCATCTTCCACTTCATTTTGCCGGCCAATATTGTTTAAGTTTATAAAGGAAACCAAAGAAAATGTGCAGAGAGAGATGGCTGAAATCGAAGCAGAGATTGAAGCCTTAACTCCATCCACCATCACTGATGGAATTAGTGTCAAACACCAACTGCTGTTGACAATGATTGATGGTAAAATTCATTCCATTATATCCAATACAGCAGCTTCAGTGTGTGACATATGCAAGGCTTGTCCTAAAGAAATGAATAATTTAGAGTTAATCAAAGATAAACACGCAAACGAGGACATGTATAAATATAGCTTAAGCACCCTTCACGCTTGGATTCGCTCAATGGAATGCTTATTACACATTTCCTACAAATTAGACATAAAATCATGGCAAGTAAGGGGTGATATAGCAAAAAGGCAAGTTGATGACAGGAAGAAAAGAGTTCAAGAGGCTGTAAGAAGAGAAACGGGCTTACTTCTCGATGTTGTGAAACAAGGCAGTGGATCCACCAACAATGGCAACTCGGCAAGGAGATTTTTTGAAAACTACACTAAATCTGCTGAACTGACCGGAATAGATGCTATGCTTTTAAGAAAAATCTGTGTGATCTTGCAGTGTATTTCATCAGGAGAGAAGATCAACGTAACTAAATTCCGAGAGTTCTGCTTTGATACTGCTAAGCTTTACGTGGAGTTATACCCATGGTATTATATGCCTTCTTCACTTCATAAAATTTTAATGCATGGGCCAGACATAGTTCAGAACATGTCAATTGTGCCCATTGGTTTTCTATCCGAAGAGGCATCTGAGGCTAGAAATAAAGATTTTAGAAAATATAGAGAGGGGCATTCTCGAAAGCATAGCAGTATCTCATGCAATGAAGATATTATGCACAATCTTTTACTGTCTTCTGATCCACTTGTTACAAGTATCCGTCCAAAAGGAAATAAGTTTGTAAAAAAATCTTCTTTTAAGGAATTTTATGAGCTTACGGATTCTGAGAAAAGTGATATCGAATTTGTTAACATAAATGATTTAGCGGACATCGATTCTGAATTTGAATTAATTGATGATGATGATGATGACGAAGATAATTAAATGATGTTATTGTTTTAAAATGTGTAACTTAGTAAATTAGAGCTTACATCTTAATTATTTATTGTACTTTTAATGAAACTAGGTAATTTATTATCAACTTACTTAAAAGTCATACTCTCATCAGTTCTTGTGAATATTTTTGTTAATATATATTTCTGTATATATATATAATATATTTATAGACCTCTTAATAAGTCTGTCTGCGGTTTAAAGTAAATACAAATGGGGAAAAAACGTTTTTTTTTTTAAATTTTCATTTCCTTTTATCCCAGAAAGTGCACATTTGGCGCACTATGTGTCTTAGTATTAAATATAGCTCTTAGTAATAGCATTACGATATTAGAGACCGCTACTTGAAACAAGCCCGGAATCAGGAGGGAGAGAGCTCGATACACTCATTTTCATAGTAAAATTTCACATTTTCTCAAATTACTCCCGAAATATGGGAGTTATGAAGAAATTCATCACCACAATTTATGAAGGCATTAAGTAATCGAATAAGATGGCATCATTAGTTTGTCATAATTTTACTCTTATTTTTCGGACATGTCTACGTCCAACCGCTCCCATACATTCGTTCCACTGTGCGTCAGTTTCATACAAACGAATACGTGTTTTGCGAATTTGATCTATAGTAGTTACAGTTGCCCGCATAAGTCTCGATCGAGAAAAAAGGCCGATGTATTCATTCAGGTCATAGTCTACCCATGTACTCTTCTAAGTCAGGCAGGCATTCTCTCGATGCACGTCAGCCAGACCATAGATAAAACATAAATGTATGTACAGACGCCAGCACATCAAGCTATCCTGAACTGTCAATTCCCAATTGAACATGAACCTTAAACTTTTGGAATAAAGTTTAAAAACTATCAAAGAAATTTGACAGTTTGGGGTAGCTTGATGTGCTGGCGAGTGGCGTCTGTACAAGGCTGGACTGGTTGCAGCCAGTTGTGCGCTCCGTTGTTTTACCTCTGACAGCAGTGACAGCAGAAACCCTACTGTTACGAAAATAAAGATCACTGATAATGACAGACTTGTTAGTGGCAACTGGCAGCAACATCAAGTCAGCAATCCAAACATACGTATCCTTAATCGGCTTTGATTTTGTTTAATTTAAGAGACCCAGCGGTATAATTAAAAGTTGGGGTTAAATTATGGCAAAGAGATGTATGACCGTATGAATGCCTTTCATTAATAATTATGGTTACTCCACCAAAATAATTGCCGATTTGATTTTTTCGCTAGTTTGGTAAAGACAGAAAAGGGATTCGCTGTAAAAAAGTATATTGCTTAATTATTACTCCCCGCTGACACTATACTTTATTTAGCGTTTTTTTTTAAATCGTTTCGCCACATACATGAGCTAATAAGATCTATTAATGGCCGGTCATCGAACCGGTCGTTTTTTATGCCTCCAGTCCTGTGCTAAGTCAATGACCTTCAATCCTGTGACCTCTGAGTTTGTTTCGGCCTTTTTCTCAGAGTAGTCAGATAGGAAACGCCGAACTCATCTAATTAAAAAAAATATGATAGACGTGTTAAAGTGTTTGTACAAACCTACTTACAGATGTAAAATCATTTATCATTAATCAATGGAAATTCTTCATAAGGTAGCCTGTCAATACATACAAGATCACAGAGTACTTTTTACAAGATAGACAGCTAGCAATCTTTTACTAGCTTTGGTTTGCAGCGTAGCTGGATCAACTTGTATACTTACCAAACTTCACGATTATCTGCATGATGTAGACAACACAAATCTATTGTCGCATCTTTAAAAGATCATTACTTGATAACGGCTCGACCGATTTGGCTGCTTTTTTGTGTTCGTAATTGTCAGGGAATGGTTTGTATCATGATATGAAAGAAAATGTTTGGTAATCCACCGAAAAAGCCGGAAAGGATGGTATTTTTCAATGAAAATCTCAATATGTCTCTAGAGCAAAGCCGATCACGAACAGCTAGTCTTTTTTTATAAGAGGGTTTAGGCCGGTCATTAGAGAACATTGCTGAGAAAGAAGTTAACTGTAGTTATATTTTTACCTACTCAGTAGTCAAGTACCCTAAATGCGAAACACACGATCAATTCCAATCTGAAATATCTTGAAGGATATTGCTAATCCATGCGTCTATTTTTTGGGTGGGAAATCATCAAATAACTTCTGCTCTGGGTGGAGCAGGAAGGTGTGTCAGACTTTTACTGACTAAAACGCACCCGTGTTCCGTCAGTTGCCTGTGTGCCAGGGGCAGCGGTATCTCTTTCGAACAACCAGCACCCCTGGCAGGCATTGGCCCTTGCGGGCCCCACCAGTTGGTGCTGACATCTCTTTGAGGCGCGCGTGGAACACAACGCGCCGTCGACCCGGGCTTGGTCCTTACCGGACAGCGAGCTACCCATTACTCGCCGTCCGCAAGCCCGCGCCTACGGTGGCCGGGAATCAGCCTGGGATTCCCGAAGCCCAGGGCGTCTCCTGCGAAGGCTACGGCCGCGAGGGCGATGTACTGCCTCTCCTCACGTGCGCCACCTCCCTCTTTGCGAGCATCACTAAACATTTTCGCGCTCAAAAACGTAAATAGCTCAATGAATGTTGTTGAACCGACCAAATTAAAGCCATTGCTACTATTATTGTGTTATGCAATTACATTGCAGAATTCAAACTGGGAAAACTGAAAAATAACAGGCTATAAAATCAATATGTTTAATGAATAATAATTATCTATAACATAGGTACTTACATATTGTCTATACTAAGCAGAATCTTACTGATATTTACAGCATATGCATTTCAATACAAATATTTATATTTAGTACTCATCATTACAATAGAATTATTTAGAACTATGTATCAGTCTATGATTTGATCGCACCATCATAGAAATATAATAAATTCTAGTACGAAATGGGAAAGACAGTGTTACATACATGCATTATCCGCGGCCCTAGTGTGAGTTTCTTTTAACCGTCTCACTTAACGTATAGGCCGCGTTCGGCGCTCCGAAGGATCCGTCACCAATCCAGGGCCAATCGGAGCGCCAAACGCGCACGAAGATTCTGATCGAGATGGTTAAATGAAACTCACACTAAGGCCTGGGAGAACCGAACGCGGTCGATGCGTTAAGTCGAGATGGTCAAAAGAGACGCACACTAGGGCCGGCCACTGGTGATGGTCTTACGATGATAGATAGGAAACAATTTCGACACGAGAAAAAGTCCTATAAGCTGTCGGAGATCACAACTCTGCCCCATTTTGTACTAGAGTCATTATAAAAATATAAGAGATTAGGAAACAGAAGTCTTAAGTAAAGCCGATAGCCATAACTTAAACAAAATTACTTTTATAATTTCAAACCTAATTAAAATTAACCTAAATTAACATACAGGATGCAATGATTTAGGACGATTTTAATTTAGTCAAAAACAGGTTAATACCGGGTTGATTCTTTTTTGTTTCTGGAACAATCTTTTTAGTTTCTGATTTTGGAGTTTTACTTTCTTTTTCCTCTGTTTTAGCTTTTTTCTTTTTGTCTTGTTTAGGGCTTTTTGGCTTTGGCTCGCCGTCAGTTGTTTCTTTTGGGACCTTCTTCTTTTTTACCTTCTTTTTCTCCGTTTCTTCAGGCTCACTGGGTGGTTGTAATAATGGAGTTGGGTCATTCATAATCATAGCCAATTTTCCGAAGTAGTTCCACAGTGCATCAACGCATTTCTCTGGTTTCCCGCCGTCAGCTGTTTCCCAGAGTAAACCGTACATTCTCGGCTTCAGTTTTTCTGTTGGCTTCTTCATTTCAGACTCGAATTCGTCTTCTAAATGTTTTAGTCTTTGTTTTTGTGTTTCCGGTGAGAGGGATAGCATGTCGTCTTCGTCCATTGTAGCTTCCTGTAAAGAAAAGAAAAATGGCAATTAGTTATTCATATCCAATTGTGTCAAATTCTGACTGAATCAAAATATAATTTAACGTTCCATCAACATCTATATGTATCATTATGCATGCTGCCTTCAGTAGATCTCTGTAGAAAAAGTCCACCTGTTATGTCTATGCCCGTTACCTGCAATAATAAGTCCCTCTCTGCCATGACTATGAAATATTGTTTTAATCCGTATTGACACTGGCTACTTTCTCAAGCTAAACTCAGATCCAGGTGCTGTTCACAGGTGCTGTTTGACTGGTGGTAGCTAGTGATGGCCCCAAAACACGTAGCGAAGTTCTGGATCGACTCCATTTAGTTTGCCAGCGACACTATAAGAAGAAAAAGAGTGCTGTGTACAAGTACTAACCTCATCACTAAGATATCCGTGCGGCACAAACATGGCGTTGTCGACCTCGTACTCGTCGGCGTCTTGTTCGTCGTCGCTGCCGGCAGCGCTGCCGTCGATACTCTCGCCTTCCTGTTCCTCTTCCCATTCTTCGTCGCTGTCTGCTTCGTAGTCCACTTGTTTCTGGAATTATTATTTCATAGTTAGGAGCTTGGTCTGAGGGGCTTGTGGCTAGATAATAACAGCCGCACGGGTCGCCACGGTTGTTTCTTGGATGGGTGACAATCTTTACATACCAAGACCCTTCCGTGCCTCGAAATATACGAATAATACGCGTCAAGTTCGTGAACGGGCGCTGTCGGTTGAGACTGATCATCTCCTAACTTCCAGGTCTTATTTTTATCTTGTATTTAGAATTGTTTATAATTACATTTTTTACATTGTTCTCACATACAGAAGTAACAAGAATAATGTTCCCAAGATTTTGTAATATTTCAACTTGATTTTAAAAGAGTGTCCGTGGAGTTTCTTGCCCGTTCTTCTCCATAGAGATCTACTTTTTGGAATGGGCAACTAGCTTCAACTTTCCAACTGATTGACTTTTTGACAATTCAAAAGTGCCTGTGAATGGTTTAATTGAAATAAATGCTTTGAGTTTGAGTTTCGAGTTTGAAAAGCCCACTAAGCCGTCTGTCCAATAGGCAGTGGTATAATTTAATTTTGAGTAACAGAAAACAAGGAAGGGCGGGCGTTTTGGGGGAGGTCTTATGTAATTTTGACATTCTAAAAGTGCTGATTCTCTGCCTAATTTGAATAAATGACTTTGATTTTTGATTGATTTAAACAGTTCATTTATTTTTCAAATTATACACTTGAAAACATTCATCACTTTCTTACTAAACTTCCACTATAGCCGACGATGGTTACTTATCTCTTTTGGTGACCGCGTCTTTTTATACACAACATAATATTATACACACCTCATCCTGCCCAAAAGGTCGTCGAGGTTTGACATTCTTGCTCTTCTTACGCCAAGTCCCCCAATATGGCGGGCGCCGGTTCTCGTGGAAACTAAGCAGCTTCGGTCTAAGCTTCTCACGCTGAGCTGGCTCGCACGTTAAGATCTCACCGGCATCGTCTGGCATGGGCAACTCATCCTCTGGAATATGAAAGAAGAGTTTATTAAATTGATTGAGTATGTAAATTAATTTAAATATATTTCTCATCTTTTATTTAAAGTAGTCTGAGAAATAGCACTTTTTTAAGGTTGAACGTGACTGGGAGTACTCCACCCGTAAATTATCACGCCCTGTATATCAGGAGGCTTTTGGTATAGAATAGGATTATTTTGGTATTACATTGGTTTATTAACATTTTTTATTCTTTGTGCTTGAGTTAAGTTTTCATTTTATTTGTTGGTATATTGGTATGGCTCATATGACTAATTATTTAATTAATGTTCTGTGTCTCGTAATGTTTATTACTTTGCCGACGTATGTATAGAATCAAGTCTATCCAACTAAACAGACAGCTGGCGAGTTTGTTGCACCATTTCTTCTTCCCAGCTAAAGCACCAGGAAGTAGTGAAGGGTGGGCGTTTTGTGGGACTGTCTTAAGTATTTTGACGTTCGAAATGTGCTGATTCTCACCCTAATTTGAATAACTAACTTTTGATTTGATTCGATTTATAATTTATTTTTCTATTTACTTACTAGACAAGAGTGTTACTTACCAATAATCATTACATCATCATCATCCTTATCACTCAACGGCCACGTCTTCCCACTCGACAATGGCTTACTCGTTCCATTCTTCAGACATTTCAAATATAACCCTTTCTCTGCCACTTTTTGTGTTTTAATGAAATTAACTAAATCTTCCTTTCTGTCATCAGTCAAATCCACTCGGACTAGCGGAGCTAAACGCATATCGTTTTTAATCATGAAGTTTGATAACATGCTAGTTTTGCTGATGCAAGCTTCGGTAGCATGTTCCTTGTCTGATTTTTGCTTTGGAACAAAGAAATTGACAAATGCTTCAGCTGCCTTTTTCTTTTTAAGTTCTTGTTCTAGCTTCTCTAGTTCTAAAGCCTCTTGCTTCTTGCGTTTCTCTTCCTCTCTTGCTTCCTTCTCCTTTTTCCTTTGTTCCTCTTTTTCTTCACGTTCCTTGCGCTTCTGTTCCTCTTTCTCTTCTTTTTGTTCTGGAAAAATAAAAGTTACATACCATTACTATTTTTTTGAGATACTGTGAGGTTTAGGAGTCCTGATGGTTTTGATATTGATCATTATTTAGTGTTCTTTAAATATCAAAAAGAAAAGTTAGAAATAGGATAATACTTCACCATTGTAATGGGTGTTGTAACAAACACTTTTGCCGTGCTATATGTACATGTTTGACCACCAAATTGGCATAATTTCAATCAAGGATTGTTGGTTCCAGAGTGTTACTAGCAGCATTGTTCTTTGTCTTTTTAAACAACTTATTTGAAAACAAAGGTTGGCATTCAAACAACCAGGGGTGCAGGTTGTTCGAAAGAGATACCATGGCCCCTGGCACATAGGCAACTGAAGGAACATGGGTGGGTTTTAGTCAGTTAAAGTCTGACACGCCCTCCTGCTCCACCCAGAGCGGAAGAAGTTATTTGATGATTACCCACCCTCAAAAAAAAAAAACACATAGTATAGCATAAGCATTTTATACAAAGTAACGCACCTGTACAACCCCCATACAACCTACAACCCGTAATTTGCGGCCATTACTACCGAGCTACCACTGCTCTCAAAGTCATAATTTCAACCGAAAGACGTCCACTGCTGGACATTGACCTCCCCCAAAAGGAGGGTTTTGCCATAATCGCCACGCTTGACAGGCGGGGTGGCGATCGCAGTATGCCACCATACTGTGATCAAATACATAGAGAATGCTGCTGCCCATTCTCTAGTAAGTCCTTTAGTTGCCTTCTATGACACCCACGGGAAGAAATGGGATGGTGCTATTCATTTACGTCCGGCACCATACGGAACCCTGCTCTCAAAGTACCATGGTATAATTATAAGAAAACAATTAATAAAATGCTTACTCTTCTCTAACTCCTTTGCGCGTTCCCTATCTTCTCTCTCCTTTTTCTTCTGTTCTTCTTTTTCCTCCTTTTCCTTCCTCTTAGCCTCTTCTTTTTCCTCGCGTTCCTTCTTCTTCTGATCTTCCTTCTCTTGTCTCACTTTGGCCCGTTCTTCTTTCTCTTGTTGTCTCTTCTTTTCTCTTTCCAGTTTATCTTTCTCTTTGTCCTCCCGCTTTTTGGCAAATTCCAATTGTTTCTGTGCCTGTAGATGAAATGAATTTAAGATTACCACTAAGCAATAAAGACTACCAACTAAAATACTGTCTTTTTTTTTAATCTTTTCGTTTTAAACTGTCGTTTTTATAATAGAACTTCAAAACCATGTGACTTTGGAAGTTAAAAGGAGTTATTGGTGAATTCCTGGTTGCAAGGTTGAATTAATTTAAACATACCTATTTGCAATTATATTTTAATTCAATCACACTCAAAATTATTCATAAATGTTTGAGAACAGGCCTTTGTCCTGCAGGGGGATTATAAAAGGCTTTTATTATTTACTAGCTTCTGCCTGCAACTTCGTTGCCATGATATTTCAGCCCCTACGCCATCACGTCGCCTGCCTGTGGTATAACTTTGTTTTCATTTAGCATTCTTTTTTTTCGATTTACTAAGCTCCTAAGGATCATAGCAGGATGTTAAGTAGCTCATAACCACAGAACATATATACCTCAGCAGCTTATAACCTTCCTCAAGAATTAGACTATCTACTATATACTACTACTAACTATATTCTATATAGATCAAATGCAAAAGAATTTTTCAAATCTGACAGGTTCTAACAAAATTTAAAAAAAAACTCTTCAGCTTTATTAACAGTATAGATTATAACTTAAATGAGTTTTAAATGATTTAAAAGTCATTTAAAATTTTCCATTTTCTATTTATATTTCAAGACTCAATGGGTGGTTCTTAATAAGTGTATAATTTAAAAGGTTATATATAAAAGACACCAAAATATAGAACCAATTAATAAAATGAATGCAAACTTACCTGTTTTGGTGTTAAATTCACAGAGGACGTAGACTCATTGAGTGACACATCTCCCTGGCTGTTAGTGACCGAAGAACTCCTACTAGTCTTAGGAGTTTTTGGTGTCGTCGGATTAGAACAGATGGAATCATTCAGTTTGGAACTAGGTGAACCTTTAGAGTTATTATTTGGCTCGACCTTAGCTTTGTTGCGCGCACTGCTACGTTTCGGAGTAGTCTGTTCTGCTTTTTTAGTTGGTGATTTTTTGCCTTGCTTGTTTGATTTGCTCTCGTTTTCTGTGGATTCTTCAACAGTTGAAGTATTTTTGATGTCTGTATCTTGTGTTGTATCTTTTTCATCTTTATCATTGTTACAAATATCATCATTTTCAGTGTTGTCAGTCTCACTAGGTTTGATATCAACAGGGTTATTTGAATCTTCTAAAACAATTATTTCATCATCAGCCTTATTTCCTTTTGTTTCACTGATTTTATCATTAGGTGATGATTTAGTTGATTCCTTTATAGTTTCACTGTCTTCAGTATCACTGTTACCTGTGCCTATTACTTCTGTAGATTGAGGTTCATCCACATCCATCATCTCAGTATCGGCTTCTTTATTGTCAGCACTGTCAGTGCCACTTTCAACATCCAAAGTTCCATTACTAACAGTTTTTATAGACTTCTTCTTGCCACTTTTCTTCTTCTTTCCCTTTTGAAGCTTCTTCTTCCAAGCTGTGTCTACTAACTTGACAAAAGGATTTATAGATTTATCTTCATTTGTCGGATTCTCACTAACTTTACTGTCATCGTCACTAATTATAACTGCATCTTCAATTAGGTCATTTTCTTTACTGATTTTGCCAACTTTTGTAACAGATTCCGTATCAGGAGCTGAGAGCTTTCGTTTCCTCGTCTGTGGAACAGCCGGTTTTGGAGATACATCACTAATAAGCATGAAGGGAAGTCTCGCTTGCTTCAACTTCTTTTTTGACGGTGTTATCTCTGTTTTCGCCGGCGACTTGCTGGTTTTCATCTTTAAACGCTAAACTTAACTACAATATAACATTAAATACGTTTTAAATGTACGGAAACACTTACAAACAACTTAAAATAAATACAAAACTCAGAACAAAACACGATGAACTTTACTTTTGACAGTAATTGACAGAAGTGAGAAAACGCGGGAGTTCATTGAACGCTCAAAAACTGAATAATTATTTTAAAATGTTTCATTGAACTAAAATAATAATGAAATAAATTGGCATACTTAGATATCTAAATAATAGACTGATTAATATTACCTTCAAAAGTACAAACACATTGATTGATACTTTTCGTTTAACGAAGGATATGAAAATATAATATCTGTGTTCAGAAGAGTTCAGAACACAGTCAGAAAAATAATCTAATATTCAGAACGTACCTAACCAAAGCGTACATTGCGTTCCATTCCACGACGGCATTGTTGAAGAGAATGATGTCTGCCCAAGAATTAGACCTTTGATCATCCTGAAAACATAAACATAATGCTTATAGCTACATAACTAGTAGTTAGGTAGCTACTACTAGTTATAGTTAGTAACAAATAATTTTGAGAAAACGAAATGTCTACAGAGGCTTTAGTGTGAGTTTCGTTTTACCATCACAATCAAACGCTTCGACCGCGTTTGGTGCTTTGATTGGCCCTGGATTAGTGACGGACCAATCGGAGCGCCGAACGCGCACGAAGCGTTTGATCGAGATGGTTAAATAAAATTCACACTAGGGCTACAGTACTCCCCGACCGTCCCTTGCTCGTTGAAGTGCCAGCCCGCGCCGCAGCTGAGCCTGTAAAGTTAAATTCCCCGATTGCTAATCTCATGCAGCCTGTCCCCACTTGCTGTCCCCCTACCAGTGACACCCTGAGCCGAGGGCCGTACCCCACAGAGGGTGCCCTCAGCGTGGAGTCGCTTAGTTTAAGTAGTTTTACGCCCTTGGCTGGAGGCTTTAATTTTTTTTAAGGCAACCACAGGAAAGTTCGCTTAAGTAGTTACGGACTTACGGTCTCTCAAGGCGAACTACGTAAGATGCCACATCAAAAAAAAGTGGTGACAGACAGTGAGTGGTGTGCACGCTCAGCTAGGTTTAACCACATGAGTAACCAAACGGTTTGGTTACTCATGTGGTTTAAACCCAGCACAACACGCGTAACATTACACGTGTCATAAAAAAGGAGGTCGTTAAGGTATGGAGGTATACGATCTTTATACCTTCGAATTTTATCTAAAATGTATGGCATTCTATATTAAATGTGTCAGTGTCATTGATAAAATCAAACTGTCAGCTTTCTTGTCAGTCTTTAATATTATAAAGCTTTCGTAAATGGGTAAGGACCCAAGAAGATGGGATTTCAGGGATGTGTCTTCGGGCATTCAGGCACTACGTCAATTTTTATTAGGTCGAAAACATGTATTCCATCAACGCTTTCCACCATTGCTTGCGCCTAGATCTATTCCACCACCTGACGTTCCTCGCGGACAGGAATATAAATATTCCGATCAGTGGTATGGCAGCAGAGATCTCTTGAATTCAGTAAAACCTCCGGTGGTGGCGCCAGTTATAGCCCAAAACTTCAAACCAGCGGCGAAAGCGAGTCCTTGTTACCCTCCGAAACCGAGTTCCGGAGAGAGTGTAAGTTATGAACTCTTTTAATTATCTCTATATTAGACGATGGATTGAAATTATTGAAGCGGTGCGAAATCGAGGACTAACGTAAATATTTTTTCTCACATTTGCAGTTTAAATTCCCGAGCGAATTACCAATACCAGGGTGCGTGTGGTGGTTCGACGCTCACTGTTATTATAAAGAAGTTGATCAGTCTCCTTGCGGTCCTCCTCCCTGTGTGCCTTCTGCCCCTCGTCCTATCTCACCATGTGCGACTACTACGAAACCTAGTCCCCCTTGTCCATGTCCACCACCCGAGACCGAGCGGCCTGTGGTAAGAGTGGATCCCTGTGGTGATGTACCGCCGCCCTGCCAAATTGACCCTTGCAAGGCAGAAAAGATAATACCTGTACGGCCACCGGAAATTTGTGAGCCATGCAAGGATGAGAAGCCGAAGAAGTAGTGTTAGATTTTATTTTGGGATACGTACATCCAGTGAAGTTTTAGGAAAAGTTCGGCTTTGAAATAAAGGTGTATTATACACTAGAGCATTTTCTAAAGCATTGTTATGTAACGTTCTTACGAATGGTACAAGCAAAAGCTCAATAAAAAAAACCATTTACATGCCTAATGTAACTTTCCTGCGAATGCTCGACACAGTAGTCGGCGTAATGCTTTCGGTGAATGAGCATTTACCTGTAACATTCCTTTCTGTTTTGCGTTCAGGTACTTTTCGTTGAAGTGTTGCCATGACTCCGCGTTACACGTTTTACCCTCGCTCGATGAAATGCTACACAAATTCACTCGTTCCTTCGCAAAATCAAGTTGTAATAAAAACGTCGAGCGTCGAGCTCATTATTCGGTTTCTGAATAATGACACGAGCGGGCTCGCTGTGTTGTTCTAAGTAAATGTTCTAGTCTATACTCACCTTTAAAAAGTGGGACGGTCAACGGGATATCAGAGAAAAAGACGGCGCTGTATGCTGTCACATCCAGTTCGAATAATCTCGTTTCTCATTGACATCGTCGTCCCGGTGACGGCTGCGGTGGACGATGACGAAATGGTATCAGTCACTTTCCAAAGCTCGATGTCACGCTTACTCTTTTTCCGGGACTGTATTACTTTTTTTTTTTTTTTTTTTTCTGGGTGGGAAATCATCAAATAACTTCTCCCGCTCTGGGTGGAGCGGGAGGGCGTGTCAGACTTTTACTGACTAAAACCCACCCGTGTTCCCTCAGTTGCCTGTGTGCCAGGGGCGGCGGTATCTCTTTCGAACAACCCGCACCCCCGGCAGGCATCGGCCCTTGCGGGCCCCTCTGTTGCTGCTGACATCTCTTTGAGGCGCGCGTGGAACACAACGCGCCGTCGACCCGGGCCTGGTCCTTACCGGACAGCGAGGTACCCATTACTCGCCGTCCGCAAGCCCGTGCCTACGGTGGCCGGGAATCAGCCTGACTGTATTACTAAGCGTCAAATTTCACCAATGAAACTGAGCGCGATTGTACATAATAATCTGCGTTCAAGCGCTGTCAATGTCAATTTTCCACAAAAAATAATGACACTGACAGCCCATAAACGTAGTCATTGTGCTGATCGCCGCCATTCATTTGAAACGTTTTATTTTTATTTTAGTCAATCATTTTTAAATTATGTCGGTTCTTATTGTTATTGATATCTTTTCCTCGACGAGGTTCTTATGTATTTAGACTGGACTAGTCCTTTTAATTAGCGTGCCTAATAAAAATATTACCGAAATACTCCGCTGTCTTTCTTATAACGCCTTAATTTATGGAATATTCCGTTTCTGTACTTTATTGGGACCAATATTTAGTTGTAACTACATAGGTACACTGCGTGCTTAGAGCCTTCGCTCACGGCGACTTTTTGTAGCGATGCAGTAGTGATGCTGTCGCGCATGTGTATCGATACAGTTGCGATGCTGTCGCTGACCTTTGCCCAGATTCTGTATCGCTACTATCGCGAGGCTATCGCGCTTCAGTTGCGGTCTAATTAGGCTTATTTCTTCTTTCGGCTGTTTTCGACGACGATACAGCTGCGCGTTTGCATCATTTCTGTCGCTTATGGCAAACGCGACTAACGCGCGATAGTAGCGATGCAGAAGCGCGTTTGCAAAACGGGCGACAGCATCGCTACAAAAAGTTGCCATGGGCAAGGGGCCTTAGTGTGGACATATGGAAATAGAGGCGGTTTTTTTTCGCATACTGGATCTTCAATGCACTGTTGAGCGCCGAGAGTTGGGTAAAAACGTGATAGGTATTATTAATATCTACTTTAACATAATAAAAAAAACGGTCAACGACCTTAGTTATTGTAGTTGAAATATTAGTTAGTGTAAACCTGTAGAGTCTTGTGTGTATTGGTGGTTTAGGAACTCTTCAAATAAACACAGGTTAACAATTAAATGCTCGGCGCGTGTCAATCGTCATGCTCTGTGGATTAGCGCGGACTGTCAAGGGCGAGCCTCAAGAGCGCGGGGAGGAGGCGGCGCGACGAGATGCTCGCCACGCGGTTCGGCAAACCTCGTTACCGCTCGGAGATATGTTGGCTGAGCGGCCGAACTGTAGGTAGCTATAGCCTACAAACCATACATCCAAAAATCATGAAACACGTGTGATGTAATTTATGGATAAGTAACCCCCAATGACCAGAATTATTATATTTACCTTCGTCCATTAGAGAATTGCAATGAAGTTACCGGCGCTAGTAACCCAATTGTGTGCGCGATAATTATACAACTACACAAGAAAAGCCTGTCCTTGCCATGCTAATGAAACTCATGGTCTCACTTAGGAAGATGTAAGTAGAGTGTATATTAGGGCTCGTGGTCAAATGACAGCAGCGGCACGGGTCGGTCGAAGGTTAAAGCTACGCTTGCCGCGGTCGGTTAATGGATGGGTGACCATCTATTATATAGATTCCTCCATGCCACGGAAGGCCCCGACTGTCATTCGTAGACCTTTGACAGTGGTTACAGAAAGAAGCCCAAGTCTGACAAACAGTCTTAGGGCTTATCGTATGTTACCCAGCAACTGGGTTGTGAAGATCGGATAGATAGGCAGTTGCTTCATGTAAGTATTTAGCTCATTCAGTTTAGACTAGAAGCCGACCCCAGCATAGTTGGGAAACGGTTTAGCAGATGTTGAATGTACAGTGGTAAGTTCATTTGTAATGTCGTAAGGCTTCGTGATTCGTCTATTCTTACTCACCGCAGTCATTGAATCTGTAGTTATTGATGATCCCATGGATACGGTTACATGTAATTATTCAAAGTTAGTAGGTACTGTCCTAGATGGCGGGATGAGCTAGACAAAACTCATGCACAATGGCGCACACTATTGTGCATGAGTTGTGAAGTGGGATTCGCCGAGCAGTGGTGGATGGAGTGATACAGGCGAACTATGAAGCTACGGTGTCCAAAAGATAGGTGTCCGCCACATTCTGGCCGCAGTGACGGCTGAACGCGATCAGTACATCCAAACCGCGATTAAGAACTGTCATTGTCACAATTCCACAGAAATTAATGACATTGACAGCAATTTTTTTTTTTTTTTTGATTTTGGCTTCACACGGTTTGTGCATTTAGCCAGTGTCAAGTAATTTTTCTTTTAGATCAAGTAAATGGCCCGATATCGGGCACGAAGTTACAAAACAGTCATAGTCGTCTTTAGCCAGTCAAGTCAGAGTTATTGTAAAGCGGTAGTAACTTTACAACAACCTAATAGGAATTTTTGGGGGGAACACGAAAAGTCCACGTTAGTCACTTATTTTCACCTTCACTACACTTATTGACAGCAATTAATCGTGGTTTAAGTGCTGGTCGCGTTCATATTCGTTGGCGCCTTTAGCGACGTCATTAGACGGTAAATTGTGGACGCATTTCGAAACACATTTTTTTTTGTAAGGTGTTGTAGGTACCTACTTAAAGCTGAACCTGAAGCTGAGTGAAATTATCCGAAAAGAACCAGAGTCACCGGCATAACTTGCAAAGTAAGCAAGCTGAAGTGGCAGTGGGCCATGTTTGCCGAAGGACCGATGGACGGTGGAGCAGACGAGTCCTGGATTAGAGACCACGTATCGGCAAGCGTAGTGTGGGACGTCCCCCAGCTAGATGGACCAACGACCTTAAAAAGGTGGCCGGGAGAGACTGGATGCGGAAGGCGGAGGATAGTGTTGTGGCGCAGCTTGGGAGAGGCATATGTCCAGCAGTGGACTGCGATAGGCTGAGTTGATTGAATGATTGACTAAAAGCTATCACGATAGTTACTTACCTACTTGTAGCAGTTGTAGCACAAGCAACAGGAAATTCTTATAATGTATGTTTAAACTTATTTAATTTAGTGAATTGGTTTTCGATTTTATGTAGGTATTTCATTTTCTCTTCTACTCTTATACACGTTGTCTACATCTCTATTTATCTAGGTACAATCTTTCCTATCGCAGGTACCTATGCGGTCGAGATTCTTTAGAAATAAGCATCACCTTTGTAGGTACGTATACCTATTTTTCCAGTCCATACCTAATTACCTAAGGCTTTTGATCAATGGACGATTGATTTGTGTGCTTTCTGCACGAGTCAATATCGAATTACGCAGGCAATTCGTTTTGTTTTTAAACAGATCAAAAATCTAATCAAATACACAAATTACAATCTCCACATACGCTAAAGTGATTCTACGACCTTGCTTGTAAATGGCAGAGCGACTACCTAATAAGGTCAGCTCGGCTATCATTTAATTATCGAATACCTAGTTGTTAACTGTATTAACGACCCATCACAAACACAATGTAATACCACAGGGAATCTAGCGACTGCACTACGTGATCATTTTGACAATAGACAATTACCTAGATACCTACCTAATGCACGTTCTCTCAATATTTGTACTGTAAAGGCTGACGCAGATATTGAAAAGATCCTTCCACATTCTGGGACGTGGCTAGTCAAAAAGGGCCTTGCTTCAAAATGTTGGGGGACAATCTACCGTACCAACTACGTAACGTACTGTTTTTTTTTACAAAATCACGCAGCAGTATGAGGATTTATAAAAATAATTACTGAAAAGTAAAATACTTCATTGCGGATTTTTGTGTTAGCCTCACCTCCGAATGAAACAAAAATAAAGAAGGTAGTTCTGGTGAGAAGTAGCTTCATCTTATTGGAACAATTATTTTATTGGTCATGTATCGTAATCAAAATCACGTTTTAGATTCGTGGGTATGTCCCGAATTTCCGATTTGAATGGTACATATACTTACATTTGGTAAGAGTCTCAACTCAAAAGCCTAAATTGCCCTTTTTGAATCACGCTCACTTTTAATTTTACAATTTTATTTTCGATTTTATGTCCGTCTTTAGCTTGAAGCCTTTGAAACCATATTAGGTATTCGTTCATTACGGGCCTCTGGCGGCGGCGGCAACATTTTACACATTTTTGCTTACAGCCATCGGTCGGGGGGCTCCTGTAGCTTGGGGGCCCCTTATCATTACACGGCTGATACCTACGCTGTTTGGGTTCCAGGAGGATTAGTTCTGGGCCTTGTAGAATCTAGCTAGCAAGTAAATATTAAGGTTCCGGTTGGTAAGCGCTTCATGTAAACTATTGATGTTCAGCTGCAGCGAGTTAGACCTGAAGTCGACCCCAACGCAGTTTGGTAAAGGCATATGATGATGATGATGATAATTCGAGTTCTGCATATCCATCCCTTCACTTCTTCTTAGCAATATATAGAAAGTCAGCCCCGGCTTTGGCTATGAAGTACGAGCTTGGCACTTTCAGTAGCGTCCATCAACCGCTGTAGCGTGCAGACAGCAGGACTCGCTGGCCGACTGGCACGATATAAAGTGCCCCATTGTTTGAAGGAAAGCACCTGATTTACATTCCAGGGCGGATTCATCTGTGAAATATATCCAATATCCTCTTACCAATGATATTGATAACTTGGTTAATGGTTGGCATATCGCACCTTTAGAATTAAAGAGACCTAATGCGAAATTAGCGGCAAGCAAAACAGGTCTGTATAATTCAGTATTATAGAGACCCAATTCGAAATTAGCCGCAAGCAAAATAGGTCTCTCTAAAGGTGCGATATATTCCTGTAAAAATATAAACCTAACTTTTCAATTTATGAATTGGAGAGTAGCCTAAACCCATTGTTTAATAATTTTTTTGTGATACTCTGTTTACTCTGGTGAATTCTGTTCGTATAGATAATGCAGTTAGAAATCCCATATATTTTGTGCGCAGTTTTAAATTCGCTGGACTGCCACAGTAAGTGATTGGTTGTTCCATTCACAGCGGGCACCTACAGAGTTCGAAACACGTAGACAGAGTCTACACGGTTGTGTATTATTATATATTGAGATGGTTCACCTTCCATTTCGCTAAGTGAAACAAAATCAACTGTCTGGCTAAGAAATGTTTGTTTTGAGAGGTCCGTAATAACAACTCAGTCTTCGTCTTGCTCTCAGAAAAATAAAACACTATTTTACTTATTGTGATTTACGAGTATTTATCTGCATTTTATCCGTACCTTGCGCTACTGACCAAACCATGTCCCATATGGTGGAGTATCCAAAATGTTTACACACCTGCACTTCTGAGGACCTAAAAAACGCCACTGATGGCATCAGTGGCGTTTTTTGATTTCGCCAATCATGGGATTTACGTGGCCACATATTGGGCCCAACTCTTATTGAGTTGGCCTCAATAGATGGTTATGCCAAAGAATAACGTGTTGATAATCATTTAACCCTGGAGAAGAACCGGAGTTACCGACATAGGGGGGGGGGGGACACTGGGGCGGGGTGTTGTGGTGTTGGGAGAGGTTAAAAGGCTGGTTAAATCTGTAACTATCTGTAGATAGTATTTTAACCTTTTGACTGGTCTTTTTACAATTTGCGGTAAACTTTAGAAGAATATGAATATGAATTGTAATGCTGCTCATGCCCCATACCAAGTAACATGATTTTATGCCCTACAACCTGACCAAAGTTACAGGGAAATATTTATAAGTACGCCAAATTTGAACAAACTGTCCGGCCGTTTTTGCATGATGCTGGTTCAGACAAGCGGACAAACATTAAAAAGAAATATTTTCGGCATTGGAATCGTTCGCAGACCTCACAGAAAAGCAAAAAAAAAATATGTTCAGTTCCGACTTCGCTATGCTCTTATTTAATACTTACTTACTCTTACACTAATAATATTATAAAGGGGAAAGAATTTGTATTTTTGTATGTAACGAATAAACATAAAAACTAATGAACCGATTTGAAAGCTACATTATCACTGAGTAACCTATTGATTACTAGAAAAAATAGAGATCCTTAGAAATCCCTACTAAAACCAACCCAAGGTGTAAAAAAATTAGCCATAAAATGTCTTTCATCGCATGCGCTGCGGAAAGTATTGATGATAGCAAAAATGTTCTACAGTATTATAGAACATATTATAGAACTACTTTTTACATTTTAAAAGTTGATAGAAATGCCGATCAAAATCAAACCATGTTATTCATACCTTTGTATTAATTGTTATCCAAATAAATTATATCATATTCAAGACTGTTTCAATACCTGTTGATTACTTTTTGAATTATTAAAATCGGACATTCCATTCAAAAAATATAACGAAATTAAAAATGACAAAATATGAACAAAAAATACACGCCGACGCGCGGCCGGTGTGGTTCCGGGCAGCGCAGCGCAGCGAGCAACGCGGCGGGAGGGGGGCACCGAAGTGCGGGAGAGGGGTGTGCGTTTGAACATTTGGACACGTTTTAATTAGCAAACTTATAAGTTAAATTATCTTTATTTATCCCAAAATGTTAAAAAAATGTCCACCCGTGCGAAGCCGGGACGGGCCGCTAGTGGATAAATAAATAAACAAACAAAAATACAATTCATGCGCACTGGTGAGAATTTACGACTAAAGAGCCGGCGCCAAATAAAGATATTATTACAATTCGAAGAATTCTTCGCTGTAATAATGTTTTAAAAAACAACATCAACTTGTTGTTTACTGTTTACCTACTCCGTTTGTTTTAATTTCAGGGTCTTTCTCTTTACTTCGTTCATTAGCGAAAGCTGTTTTTCCATTAATTGAAGTATCAACGTCTTTTTCTCTGGTAATCTTGAGGGAAACAGTGTATAATGTAAGGTATTTTTTTTAATATGGAGGAAAGTAGTTTAGAACGGCACACTAATTGTGTAACACACTCACTATCAATCATAATCGGTAACATTTTGAAGGAAACTGCTAATCTCAGACTGCTTAGTCGGTTTAGTAGTCCCAAGCGCTACTGTTGAGCAGGAGGTCCTGCACCCTAATTGCGTAACTCACGATTAATCATAATCTGTTTAGTTTTGAAACAGATTGTTAAACCATTGCTTCATATGTTCGAAAAATGTGTCTGCTCAACAACGTAAATAACGCAATGAATATTGTTGAACTGTCAACATGAAACAGATTGAGATCGTGAGTTACGCAATTAGGGTGCAGGGTTTCGATTCCAGGTCGGGCAACGGGTTTTCTGTCTGGAATTTCTCAGTAGCAGCCATAATGTGTAGTCTGGATTTGTGCTCGATAGATGGCAATAGGCTCGCCCCCTTTTAGATGGGACTTAAACATAACTAGCCAAATGTGGGTAGGTATTGTAGGTATACCTCTGCCCCATCATTCAGGGAAACAAAGCGTTATGTTAAGTTATGATATTGCTTATAAATGGGTTCAAAAAATAAGTCTTCTCAACAACACAACGTGAATGTTGGTGAACTGTCAAAATGAAATCTATTCCTTACTGGTATTGTGTTCTTAATTATCTCGCGGGGACAAATTGTAACACGGGACAATAGTAACATCGTCCAATTTCGACAATTACCGGGATAATATCTCTCTGAATGGGTGACACAATGATAAATTCGTTTTGTCCCAAATGCAGGCGGTACTCTATAAACTACTCTCGTCAACGAAGATCTGGGCCCGTCCGAAAGTAGTTCCGAATGAACACAACTCCTGATAAATTTTTTCGGAAGGCCAAAAACACCTCGGCAAAAAGGACAACTGTCAAATCGGTATTCTTTCTTTCTAAATCGTGTTGTCATTCATTTTTAGTTCGGGTCTCTGTCCTTAGGTACTTCCATCGAAGCTACGGATTTCGTGCTTAGAGACTACTCTCTAAGCACAAAATCCGTAGTTTCGGTCAGGTCCGTAGGTTCAGGTCTACACCTGAGTCCGAGTAGTGAAAGTGATTCGTTGTGTGTAGAAATGGTTGTACCTAATAGTCGTACACCCGAGTTCATATGAGCCCATTGGTACCAACCGCGCATAAATACTTAGGTAACATGAGCGTCACCCAAGAGTTTTGCTCAATAATTCAACCGAACCAAGGACTTTTCGCTCAGCAGTCACACTTGCTAGCACTCCATCACTGAGGTATTAGAATAAAAGCGTCTACCCTCCGATCTATTCTGTAAAAATCTGTGAGGGTGAAAGCTTAGGTGAAGTGAGTTGTCATTCCAAGTTTGAGGTGAGCTGTGATGACATGTATTGGACTGACAATATTGACAGCTCACTTCAAACTCACTTCACCTAAGTTTTTAATTCAGTTCAAGTCACTTTCCCTAAGTATCGACGCAATTCTGCTAGAACAAGTTTGATGAATTTTTTATAGCAATTGATCGACTAGAGTCACGTCGTTCTGACGCGTCGCGCCTGTTTGCGGGAAAGAGCCTTCTTGTCGACATTTTATCCATACAAACTTCGGGAGTGTTTTACTCCACTGTTCGACAATGTACATCAAAAATTAAACATTGTATAGTTTTGTCTCATTATTAATATTGTCTGTACGGAAACAGAATACTAAAATAAAAAGTCATTATAAAAGTTATGCGCCAACAAAGATTCGTTTTTCTTGCCAATTTGACCTAACTTTGGGCGTGTTTAAGTAAGAAAAGAACTGGGAAATCTCCAAAACCAAGTTGGTACCGACAAAGCTCAAATATCGAAAAATTCAATAAACTTTATTGGTCATTGATTCATGCAGTGGTTTTTTCATAAAACCCGATCTTCCGAAGGACTATTCGTAATTTTTTACGCGCCTGTTGTACTATAAATGATCCTGCATCTCACTCAATAATGTTGTGCATGTAGACTAGCGTCTAACTGCTCACCACGAGTACTACCTCTGTCGGACACGAAGCCTGGTGAAACAGCGTGCTATTAAGCCAGGCCCACCAGTGAGTTCGAGCCCGCGACTAGATTCTCCTTAATGTTGATCTTGCGGGGTTAGAACTGCGATGTAAAAATCTCTCCGCGTCACCGTTAAGTCCAACTGTATCATATAAGATTTCTATCGTTCATCTTTTTTGCAGAGTTCCTAGACTTCTAGTCTCCTAGACTCCTCCTTTTATACACTTGCTTTTCCAATTCACTTTACATATTAGCAGAACGGTCAGCTTTGCTTGCCATATATGAAAAATAGATCAGAATAGAGAATTTGTACAGGATAGACCAGCTACATTTCATCCCTTATTCCATTTAAGTAAATACTTATCTTGGGGCGGTGCGATTAATTATGTAGGCACATAAATCAATATGGCCTTAAGTCTGGAAGATTATACAGTGTATCGAGTGCTTAACTTCCTGAGATGTTATGTTTTAGTCATGATAACGGAAGTATCGCGTTTGTTTTTTGAAATGTTTTGAGAGTTGTGATTCCGTTTGATTTGCTGAAAGTACCTATAAGTATTTACTTCAAAGACTTTGAAAGAAGATGAAAGTAGGAGAAGAAAGAAAGTGGTATTATATTATTAGTAGTGTTGTCAAGTTAAGTGTTTATCAGCGGGAACTTGTAAATGGCCTTCAGCGTTAGCTGTAAGTTAACCAAATTAAATAATATAAAATAAATTAAATATAAACTATAAATAGTCTATACTTACCCCCATACGGAAATGGTGGGAGGAGGCCTAGTTAGTCCAGAGGTCTTGAGTTCGATTCCCAGTTCGGGCAAAATGTTATTGGGAATTTCCTTTGGATTTTCTCAGTAGGAGGCCAGAGTATGGAATCGTTTCCGATGATGGCAATAGGCTCTCCTGCCTTTAACATGTGACTTCAACATAAAGGGCGAAATGTGGATGTAGTAGAGGTATCTACACCTCTGCATAACCCTTCGGGAAATCTGTCGTGATGTTATGTTGCACCTGAAGCACAGGAGTAAGATGGTAACCAGGCAGGGACAATTCCTCAAAATTAGGATTCTGGAGTACTTTTCAGCGAAGAGAACAGTGGGGGCCTAGTGGTAACGGCCCCAACATACCTAGTTAGTAGTAGTTTTCATGGGTTCAAACCTAATTAGACACTTAACTCGTCTGTAAATTATTTCAACATCGCTCCTCTCAAAACGATGAAGAAAAACATCGTGAAGAACCCGACACCAACAACCAACAATTCGAAGACATGTGACATCCACCAACTGGCACTAGGCTAGGTGCTGGATTACTACCCACTTCCTCTCACAAAGAGGAGGCCTGTGTCACTGCAGTGAGACCATTATAGGCTGATTATGCTTATCAGCGAGGTCTGGCGAGTCTCTCCTTGTGTAATTGCAAGGTATACCTAATGAGGGTTTCATGAATATTCAAGCCACCAGTTGGCGCCATTTTGATAAGAGGTATTCCAATTCGACAATGAACTTAAAATATTTGATGTCATTCGTTTCATTCTTTCGTTCACCATTCAGTTCATAGGCGCTTTGACACTATTGACAGGTGCCCGGACCTGACGTCTCAGTGCTGCCACCTAGTGAACGTCATTTCATAAAACCCATATTACGGTTTTATAAACATCCATGAAACGAACATGATGCCTGTAACATCATGAAAATCCAATAATTCTTGAGTTCCAAATACATTTTGTATCTTCTTTTGAATCATAAATAGATGGAAACAGTATTATTCCGCCGCATCGCACCACAGAGTATTCAAAACAGACAGAGATGATCACCAGTGATTAGAATAGGCTGACTGTACTTGCCTAAACTTCGGAGAACAGAGACAGAAAGTGGACACTTCCTTACGACTATATATTTTTTTCCCGGGATTCGGGAAAAATCTTCAGTAAGATGAAAAAAGCTTTATTTAAGATGCACTCTCTGATCCACTTTCTGTCTCTGTTCTCCAAAGTTTAGGCAAATATAGTCAGCCTATTCCGATCACTGATGATCACACAGAACTTCTATCCGATAATCCGACCTAGAGATACTTCATCATCATAACATCACGCCTGTCTTCCCCGAAAGGTTTTTTTTTGGGTGGGAAACCATCAAATAACTTCTCCCGCTCTGGGTGGAGCAGGAGGGCGTTTCAGACTTTTACTGACTATAACCTAACCGTGTTCCCTCAGTTGCCTGTATGCCAGGGGCCGCGGTATCTCTTTCTAAGAACCCGCACCCCTGGCAGGCATCGGCCCTTGCGGGCCCCATCAGTTGGTGCTGACATCTCTTTGGGGCGCGCGTGGAATACAACGCGCCGTCGACCCGGGGTTGATCCTTACCGGACAGCGAGCTACCCATTACTCACCGTCCGCAAGCTCGCGCCTACGGTGGCCGGGAATCAGCCTGGGATTCTCGACGCCCAGGGCGTTTCCTGCGGAGTTCCCCGAAGGATTAGGCAGAGGTGTACCTATAATATACAGATCTACATTTAGCAAGTTATGTTGAAGTCCCATGTAACAGGGGCGAGCTTATTGCCATCATCCGGGCACAATAGACTCCGAGCTGCTACTGAGAAATTCCAGATGGACGAACCAAATAACACATTGCCTGACCTAGGAATCGAACCCAGGACATCATGCTCAGCAGTAGTGCTTGCGACCAATAAACCAACGAGAAGGCAGTCTAAGAGATATTGGTTCATATTCATTTGTGTTTACCTACTCAGCTAAGCATTGTCTAGAGAATCGGAAGCACCAAAATTCAATCATGAAAATCTTTCTGAATGTAAATTATAGGATGTAATATAATAATATAAAGTATGTAATTTATATATCGCACACCTAGATCTAAACAGAGTTAACTCAAACATACACTTTTTTCAGAAAGGGTCAAAAACTGTTTGCCGTGTTCCTGTGCACTGGAGAAGTTATCTATATAAATATTTGCTTTGCAAGTTCTACTAGACAAATATTTTTAAATCTGTTTTATTGGTCGGTAGGTAGTGAGTTAGGGATTCAGTGGTAAGCATAAGACAAAACTCCCAATTTTTGACTTAGCTCCATTTAGATCTAGGTGTGCGATATGTAAAAATGAATCCCAGGCATCACACGTGAACGGCTGGATCAATTTTGCTAACTCTTTTTTTGTTGTGTTTGTTATTGTCAAGAGAAGGTTCTTATGAAAAAAAATTAAGAAAGTCGCGCGAAACATATAGGTATATAAAATGCGAGTTCAATATTCATAGTTAAGACAAGACAACGTCTGTCGGGTCAGCTAGTATTATATAATAATACAAATTAAAGTAGGCACAGAGTTAGTTTAGTAGCTACTTTCCCCGAACACGCATTTCTACGGAATACATAGGTAAAAACAAAATCCCAAAAAGGCTCAAAAGCTCAGCAGTTGCACGTGATCGAATCAGAAATAAAAAGATGCGCAGGAGAACCAAGGCAAGCAACACACCTGGCTCGAAGATTTGCCAAACTTAAGTAGCGATGGGCAGGGCACATTGCTCGCACGCACTACAGATGGCCGATGGGGCCGAAATGTTCTGGAGTAGCGATTGCGTACCGGATGGTATAGCGTTGGAAGGCCTCCCAGAAGGTAGAAAAATGACCTTGTGAAGGCCTCAAGAGTTGGCTGGATGCAAGAGGCACAGAACCGATCGATGTGGCTATGCTTGGGGATTTTTTTGTTTCTGGGTGGGAAATCATCAAATGACTTCTCGCGCTCTGGATGGAGCAGGAGGGCGTGTCAGACTTTTACTGACTAAAACTCACCCGTGTTCCCTCAGTTGCCTGTGTGCCAGGGGCTGCGGTATTTCTTTCGAACAACCCGCACCCCTGGCAGGCATCGGCCCTTGCGGACCTCACCAGTTGTTGCTGACATCTCTGACGGCGGGCGTGGGACACAACAAGCCGTCGACCCAAGCATTTTTTTTTAACGTGGAAAAATGCCTACTGCGTTACCACGGGGACACAGCGCAGTTATGTGGGACTGTAACCCCTAAAACTCCACGGCGTCCTCCAGTGCCCCTTGAGGCGGGAACACGGAAAAGCGTAAGCCATCCGTGAACCCGCCGCGGCTGTCCATCACCGGACCCTCCTCGGAGGGGAATAACCACTATCACCGGCGCACCAGGACACATGGCACGCCGTAACCACCCCAGCTATGCTTGGGTGAGCCCTATGTCCAGTAGTGGACATAAATCTTTCGGCTAAAATGTTGATCACATATGGTAGAAAAGCATAGAAGGCCAATATCAATGTTTTTTGCGAATGATTTTGCACATAAAATGAGATGAGGAAAAAAAATCTTTTTGCGTCAACTACACTGTGTGTTGCTCCGTCGCTTCGAGAGCGATCCTTTTGCATTGGTAATCAAGTTGACAGCATGTCGACCAATCGAATTCATTTTGTAAAACATCGTGTTTACGTTACAGCCAAGAATATTGAATGAGCAAGTTGTGTCGACGTTTACACGGACATAATAAAATCGCGGCGGTTTGTTTCACGCGCTGGAGTTTCGACTCTTAGTTTTGAGCTGAGGGTTGAGAATCCAACAGAGTGCATCTCAGGACGTCGAAAATCGAACAGTGCGTTTTAAATATAATATATCGCAACAAATTCCCTACGCGATTTTATTACGTCCGTGTGGACGTCGTCTAACATGTATTTTTTATTTATGAGTGTTTTATTATGTGGTGGTTGAGTTTTATTGTGTTTTGTTTGGTTTTATTACGCGATTCGTTGATTCAACTTTTGATGGTTCTCTGACTGAAGGTTATTCAGTCGTCATATGATTTAGTAGCTTCAATAACCTCATCAAATGATGAAACTGAAGTCCTCTATCCACTAACTGTATAACTCTCCATATTTGATAGGCTACATAAACACGACACTACGCTGCAAAACGCTGATAAATGACGTTGCTTAAAATTCCGCTTGGCTGAAATGGGACTGGGCATGGCCACGTCTGCTGTATGCCCAATGAGCTGTGGGTATGGGTGATAACCACTACGTGGAGCCCTGATACAGCCAGAAGACGCCACGGCAGACCTCGTAGAAGATGGTGGGACGAGCTGGAGAAAACAAACGACCACTGGTCCACTTTATCCCTGGATCTAAAGAGCTGGAAGTCATGGGGAGTCGCCTTTGCCCAGTAGTGGGGTGATGCAGGGTAATAAATAGTAGTAGTAGATGTAAGTTCCTTAAATTCCCAAAAAAAAGGTTAGCCATTAAAGACCATGTTTCTATTATTTAGGAAAAATCGCCTAATGGTAGCAATATTTGAAAATAGTTCCATGACTCCGGAGTTCCATGTATCTATCATTATTATTCATTTAACTGTTTTTGCTTAATATTTTTTATACTTTGTACTTACTGTAGTAATTTTAATAGTAGAGTTTTAATATCGTAAATTAGAATTTTATTGTAGTTATTTTACTTTTTAATTTGGTATGTAAGGTTCGATGTGGAAAGCACAAGACTGGTCGAAGTGAAGGTGCCTGGGGGACGCCTAGTCCAGCAGTCGACGTCTTTCGGCTGAAATGACGATGTAAGGTTCGTAGCAGGTGGCGTTCTGTAGTTTCTGTCTACCCCATGGGAAGAAAGCGTGAGTTTATGCATGAATGTATGTAATTTTACAGAAGGAATATTACTACTATATTGTTATTCCAGGTAAATCGTCTTCACATATATAAAATGTCTATTTAGGTAATTAATGTATAAAAAATATTTTAAAACATTTTAAAATAACAACTATGGAGTTTCTTGACCATTCTTCTCCATACGAACCTACATTGGAACAACCAAAATCTATTCTACGTATTTCTATGTCCTTGAATGACGTTCAAAAATACCTTTGAAATAAATATTTTTACACACACGCCTGAGTTCAATACATTTGAGAGTTGGGTAGCTGTGTCTTCCTATTTTCAGTTTGGATGAAGCACTTTATCTTATCATAAAGTTATAATAGCTATTATTATTATTTACTTAACGACCTAGGAGTTTCCAAAGGACCCATCTCTGACGTATTAAACCTCAGAAACATCACAAAGTTTCCGCGAATTGACTTAACTTAGGTAGTTTGGTTATTTGAGTAGTCCTAACATACGTACCCACTATTTCGTTTGGTTTACTCTCGGCCCCTCGACCCCTAAAAAAGATTTATTTGTTTCTTCTCAACCCTTAAACAGTTCACACTTGATCTCCTGGGGGTGAGACTGAATTTTCATACAAAAGACAGGTATACCTCGTCCACTTTCGACCCCTAGTTCGGTAAGTACCTAAAATTTATATTTTGGTACAGTAAGGTACAGACTACTTACGTAAGGTCGAGAGGAAACTAAAACTTGGCTGGAAAATTAAATCAACTCTCATAAACTATAGTGTCCGGTGGACACATTATTTATTGGGGGTCGAGGGGCCGAAAGTGGACTCACGAACTATTTTAGGTGGTGGAAGAATTTGTATTTTATGTGGTTCTGGTTTCTAGAAAACAAAAGAATATTATTATTAATTATAATCCTGTCGTAAAAAGTTTCTTACTGAAATATCGTGGCAGGATTTTCTCGTGCACTGCATCTTCAACGCACTGCCTATTGCCGAGGGTTGAAAACCGAACATTGTGTTTTTTCGACGCACTGGGATGCACTCTGTTGGATCCTCAATGATCGGTTCAACACTGACAGCAGGAAATTCACTGCGCGATAAAATTCCGCTGTGATATTTTTACGTCCGTTCGAACGTGGTCTAATACCTAATTGGTAATCCGAGCTGGTGTCCGCAACTCCACGTCAAAACACGTGTTTCACGTACTGATGGTAAAACTGATTGTTCGATCCACACCAGCTCCTGAAAGAAGGCCAGCATAACGCCTTGGTGTTACTGACAATCTCACGGAAGCTACTTCCTCCCCTGCATGTGGCAACATGGACAGTTTCGAAGCATATGAGTAGCTGTCTCACCGTCCACCCTGCTGACTGGCCGTGTTATGAACTTATGACAAAGAGGTGTTTAATTAAATGACTCGTGACCATTTATGGCTGCTGTATCTGTAGGCAGCTGTTGTTTCAGTTAGATTATCAATCAACTCAGCATATGACAGTCCACTGCCACTGGGCATAGGTCTCTTCCAGGCTGCGCCACAATACCCTGTCCGCCGCCTTCCGCATTCAGTCGTCCCAGCCTCTTTCTTAAGGGCGTCGGTCCGTCTAGCTGGGAGCATCCCATAATACGTTTGCCGATACGTGGTCTCCACTCCGGGACTCGTCTGCTGCACCGGCCATTTAACAGACATAGCCAGCCCACTGTCATTTTAGGTTGCTTACTCTCCATGTTAGATTATTCATTATGATGACCCAAAATCGCTATCAGCACATAGATAGTGGTCATCTAGATGCACATTTAAAGAGCTGATAATGATTGGCAGCAGATTAAACCGAACTCATTTTTAAATGAACTCATTAAACTCCCTTATCAGTTATCACTAAATAAACAAAGCAGTAGCCGCTTTATTTAACCATTTATCATCAACTATCAACTACGAAACGAAATTCATACCTGCGCCGACATTTCCATAAATAATCTTTCGCATGGCTGGCTTCAATGAAAAAGTTATAAGCAAAGGTTCACTATGTAAAGAGAAAATACATTTTTGATGACGTCGTGAAGCGTTAACACCTGTCTCGCAGAGATAGTCAACCATTATTCACTTAGAATAAATAAACATATCACAGCTCCTCTTTATAAATATTGTCTGTTCTCGAGACAATAAAACTGCTTCTGTGAATGCAATAAACAAACTGTTTTTAAACCCGCGGCAAACTACAATGAAATTAAATTTTCAGCTAATTGTAGCGTTTGCATTTATACTCTAGTCGAATAATTACGTTCTGTTGTATATGTAAATGGAAGTCGTAACATAACAAGATAATTATAATGATGTTCATATTATGTTTAAGTTAATGTATTCTCTAACGCTTTGTTCAACGTTACATAAATTAACACAATTTTCAGAACGGTAAAGAACGATACGGGGTCATCAATTAACCTGTAGTGTAGTGTTACCTTAAGATCGGTCATCGGTTGCGTTTATGATTAGTGCTAATCTGTCGAGCGCAGTACACGACCCGCTCCGTCCGTCGGCGCATGATCGAGTATCCAGTCGCCGTCGCCCGGCAGTACCTCCGCCGAGCTCGACGCTACCACACGCCGCTCGCTTTCAAAAATCCCTCCCAGAGGGCTGCACAAATAATGACTGACACCACTCCCGAAACGCGGCTCCCCAAATAAGTAAGGGCGACAACCCTCCGTACGAAAGTTATGGCCGGAACGCGCGCGCTATTCCCGACTGACGTTTTAAAATCTGATCTTTTATAGTGGTTTTGTTTGTTTGAAGTTCTGTGAAACGAACGTTTGAAAGGATTTCAGCAGTTGCAACACCTGCAAGAAAAATAATAACAAGGGATAAAATATTCTGAGCAAAATGATTCAGGATACCGAAAACTCTGCTCTGACTGAGCAAATTGCCGCTTTCAAGAGCGACCCGGAGAAACTTCGGGAGGCCACTGAGTTTGTAGACCAACTCATACAGCAAGCTAAGAAAGAGGCTGAACTAAAACAAAAAGAGAAAGACAGAAGTAAATTCGTAAGTATCAATGTATTTAACGTATAAGGAAAAGAAATAAATGGAATTGATAGGGCGGTAAGTGTTAAAAGTGGCGTAGTGCTGCTATAGAATTGCAACGTTTGGCTTCTTCCAAATAGCAATGCTATTCCATCATTATCAAGTATTTATTAAAACACATTAAACTTAATGAGCAATATATTTTTGCATGCTTTTTAAAATGGAAAATCTTCACTCATCGTTCATCGAGCTATCTATTTTAAACGGTATTTTAATCGATACGGCTTCACATTTTTATAGTGATGCTGCATGTAAAATGTGGCGACAGAGACACAAAATCAATTTTCGATACAGGTTAAGAGCAAAACAAATTAAACGTTTCTCCCATTACAACCTCATAAAACCTCGTAAACATACGATCGAGATTTTGATTAATGGTTTTTCTTTCATCGTCTTTATTTGAGAATTTATCTCATACAAATTCCAGAATATGTTTTGGCAAAACCTCGTTGATATTCATGAGATTATAGTGACCAATCGTTTTATGTTTATCTGATAAAAGTGATGTGAAGTACTTATTAAGCAGCCAATTGGTGTTTGATCGATATACTAGACTTGGCTGTGGCAGGACATCAATAAAATTAGGTGCGCTGAATAATCAGCCTAATATCAATGGAATTAGGTCACAACTCATAATTCTAAGAATCAATACGATAGCAAGCGTACGTTTATTTCTGAAAATACTTTCATACAATATTAATACTTTCTTCTATTCCGAAGTATACTTCTAGGAACCAAGTTTAAAGTACCTGCCTCCATATTCTTCATGTCCACGATATTCTTTCTACGTAGCGCATTCTCTTGAACATAATTTGTTTAGTAACTACCTATAACTTGTTTTAGTTGCTCTCATTAGTTTCATAGTCCTTTTTCTGAATAGATTGCGTGACTTTAATCATTAGCTACTCGGCAGTAATTATTCTAACATTAGCACATATTTTCGCATTGAAATTTATATATATGACACTGCTGATTTTGAACGATCACTGTTTTTAACACGTTTATCATTTTATGAAGCGATGCGATCCATGGACATTTTACGAATCACTAGATTTTTATGAATTGCCAGCTTATGCGTTGATTTGAAACATTTTGCTGATATTTTTCGTTAACTATTCTTATTTATTTTTTATATTATTGTTGCAGGAATCACAAGATCCAGGTACGGGTAAGTTTTAATATGTTTGATACCCATTTGAAATCGTCCTAAGATCTACGGATCTTTAAACTTACTTTATACTAATTAATAAAACATCTTCCAAAGATACGTCTTTGGAAGATGTTTTATTAATTAGTATAAAGAAAATATCTTCACCTTTTGAAGTCGCGACTTCAATTAATTAAAGAGATTTCTAAGAGGATCCTCATCAATCAAAGGTATTGAGTGAAGTCAAACGATTTATTTGACTTTCACCCTCTTGGAAGCAACCTAATCCATCATTCAAGTGTGTTCGATTTATATCAAACTTGCTGCTTGTTAATTGTCAATTTGTAAAGAATTTTAACCCAGTTTTCAATACTACCTCGTTGGTCTAGTGACTGCCTCGTTGGTCTAGTGGTTGCAAGCACTTCTGCGCACCATGAGTACCTGGGTTCCATTCCCAGGTCTGCCAAAGTGTTATCGGGATTTTTTATCTGGCATTTCTCAGTAGCGGTCTGGAGTCTTGATTTCTGCCCGGTTGATGGCAATAGGCGCCCTATTACCTGGATCCCTATAAACAAAACTGGAGAAATGTGGGCTGCACTAAAGGTACACCTCCGCCAAACCTTTCGGAGAAACAAGGCGTGATATTATGTGGTTTGCAATACTATTTCCCCTCGTAACATAACTACTTAAACATCACCCAGTTATAAGGAAAATACACGTTGCCTTCGTAAAATCGCAAGTCACGCGACAAAAAAGAAATCACATTACATTCAAGTCAAGACAGCGGCAACCCTGAACTGTTTGGTATTCAGATTGTGATTCGCTGAGTGAAATACATCGAGTACTTCCATAATAATGGCATAAGATGCCACAGAAATAAATTTTAACGTTTGTGGGTTTGTCATAGAGTTCATATTAGATGTTTGAAGGGGTGAAATTGGGGGAAAATTGGTCAGGTTTTCTTTTGCGGGATTTGAAGAAGAGGAAGCGGAAATAAACGCTGTCTTCGATGTTTACAGACTGGTACATAAATTCAATGATAAGTTGTGTCGAGCAATTGTTGCCCAGTGGTCGTTACCACCGACTGCCCCGACTTAGTAGGTTGTGAGTTCGAACCAAGGCAGGAGCTTTACTTTGGGTAAGTAATTTCATGACCACTACTCTCAAAACGGTGAAGGAAAACATCGTGAGGAAACCGGCATGTCCTAGTAGGTAAGTACCAAAAATTCGAAGACATGTGACATATTCCTAACCGCACTGGGCCCACGTAGTACACAGGCCACACCCTCTCTCGTATCTCAGCAGTGGGAACTTTATAGGCTGATATGGAGTTGTCAAGTTCTGATAATGGTGACTTATTTGTTTGATCTTAATTATTAATAGATGAATATTCTTCAAACACATCGTTCAATGGATATAGAAAACAATTTATGGTCAAGACTTCACAATAACACTGTACAGTTCAATGTCGATATCCGGTTGCCCGAATTGGAAATTCAATCAATCAATCAACTCAGCCTATCGCAGTCCACTGCTGGACATAGGTCTCTCCCAGGCTGCGCCACAACACCCTGTCCTCAGCCTTCCGCATCTAGTCTGTCCCAGCCACCTTTTTATGGTCATCGGTCCACCTAGCTGGAGGGCGTCCCACACTACGCTTGCCGATACGCGGTCTCCACTCCAGGACTCGTCTGCCCAACGGCCATCGGTCCTTCTACAAACATGGCCAGCCCACTGCCACTTCAACCTACTTACACTGCAAGCTATGTCGGCACTATGGAGCGGGCTATGCTTGGGGTTTCTTTGAAGGATAAAATCAGAAACGAAGTTATCCGGCAAAGAATTGGAATTGGTTCAGAAACTCAGCCCGTTGGAAATAGAAATAAGAAATGTGCCTATTGGCCAGGAAGCCGAAGGGGCAATTTCTGTATTTTTGGAACAGTCGCGTTCTCATCTCAAGCTGTCAAATATACCTCTAATTTACCTACATTTTTGACAAGTTTGTGACATTGATTTTTGTCGCTGAGATTCCGAATTTAATTTGAACGTTTTACTTTAATATGCACGAGTTAGTATCTACTTTTAAAAACATCGAAACATTATCAATCAAACTCAATCTGTGTGGTTCTTTCCTCCATTTCAGACACTAAACTGTTCAGTTTTGATCTGACCAAGATTATGTCTGGACTTTAAAAGAGACTGTGACCTCTGAGTTTGTTTAGGTCTTTCTTTCTTCTCAGAGTAGCCAGATTGGAAGCGTCGACCTCATCCAGTTTTCAAATATGATTGACGTGTAAAAGTGTTTGTACAAACTTACGTACAGAAATAAAATAATTTAATTACATCTGCTCTACAATTCTAAACTACCAATTCCAGAAGATTGTTATCTCGTAATCCGCAGATTGTAACGGCGAACTTCAATTAAGAATCATTAAGTGTAAAATTAAAAATCATTAAGTGTATGTAAGTGCAAAGTGCACCAAAGATATAACAGATTTTCCCTTGAGCGTCTTAACACAAGTCTTTGTGATTTTAAATGATGTTGGTTTTACGAGGTGGTAAATAACTGAAATACTGAGAAGGGAGAAGAGGATGTAGTCCAAAACGATGATCAAACCAGGTGTCAAAGCAATAGATCTATCGATGAACCTTGCATTCCCCCAAGGCACTGACCATTGCAAATGGAGATTCATCGTAGGGAATGAGAAGGAGTGACGTCACGATCCTTTAGATTTACGAACGATTTAAGGGATAAAGTAACATTGATGTAGCGATTGCCTTAAGACATAAAACGGATTCGACCTGTTGCGAAAACCTGCAGTAACAAAAATATTGTTTACGACTCTCGGCTTATTGCTTCGTAGTCAAATTATTGGGTCACATCCTGATTTTCGCGTTGTGATCGGTCATTTAGTATTGACAGTTAGTCGTTAGGCTAAAAACCTTTTTGAGCACAATTTCTTGTACCTATATGACTTCGAAACTCCAAATGGGGCATCATTAACAGCACACAAACATAAACACCGCGTTCTCAAAACGCTGTACAGGATACATTTTTAACCAGTGCGCAAACTGTAACCATGAATTCAGCATATCATGGTAGACTGGGGGTCTACCATGATATGCTGAATTCATGGTTGTCTACTCAAATAAAGTTATAATGAATGTAACTATAAACTGTGACCTCCGAAACTGTTACACAAAATCCATTATAGATGGCTGCATGAGTGAATAGAACCTCGTTGCCGGTGTAAAATATTCGGTTTCCGTGCCAAATTTTCTTAGTCGTTTTATTTCCTAGAACTAGGCGAGCTGTGGCACCAGATATGAATCTAGCATGGTTCAACAATTCGTTGGTATTATGAAATAGCAAGTAATATAGTAGAACAATCTGGCAGCTTGAGTAATTTATGCGGCGTACCCAAATGTCCTTTCTTTGGTATACTGAGAGTATGTCATGCTCACTCAAATGTCTCGCTAGTGGTGGCGTGTGTGTTGGATCATTAAGTTCCCTTCAAAATGGTTGAGCTGAATGGTGCTGATCCATACGTCATGTTCGTGAACGGGCGCCGCAAGTTGTGACTGGTCATCTCTTAGCTCCCATGGCTTATTTTAATTTCTGAATTGTTATTTTATTTTTGTTTTAATTACGAACGCCTTAATGTGCACGTCTTTTTATTTCGTTCTCACATTTATAATCTCAACATAATGATGTAACCATTTTTTTTTTGTAACAACACCATGATTTTAAAAGAGCGTCCATAGAGTTTCTTGCCCGTTCTTGTCCATAGGTACCTACGCTTTGGAATGGGCAACTAGCTTCATTTTTCTAACTCACTGACCTTGACAATTCAAAAGTGCCTGTAATTGGTTTATTTGAAATAAATGCTTAGAGTTTGAGTTTGAGTTTGAATTGTTCGTCGAATTGTTAAGGTCCATAAGTTATGAGTTGAACTGCATGAGTACTGATAAATGCGTGCACTGGCTAGACAGGGCCACTCAATCTGTGTGGTTCTTTACTCAAATGACCATTTCAGACCCCAGTTTACATAGTCTTCACATGATCTGACTGAGATTATGTCTGAAGTTCCAAAGGGACTGTGACTTCTGAATTTGTTTCGGGATTTTTTCTCAGAGTAGACAGATAGGAAACCTTATCTACATAGTTTATAAAGTATTCGTACAAACCTATGCTTTCAGAAATAAAATCGTTTATCATTTGTCAATGGACTAATATGCGGGTCGCTTTACGGGAAATGAAACTGAGTCTACCTAATTTGCTATTATTTCGAAATATGGGTGTACTATTTATATACATATAGGTACACCTACATTTCTCTTCGGGGAATACTGGCATAGGTACCTATTTTGGTTTTTTTACTTTAAGATTTAACAGAAAAAGGTAAGGATTTTGGGAAGGGTCCCACCCTCCTTAGCAACAATAATTTCTAATATCTGATGGAAATTCTAGCACATTCGTCGTTTCAAATACAGCAAAGAACAAAATATAATGTTCCTTTTCGTGTGTGTAACATTGGTAGTAATAAAACAAACACGATGTTTGTATTAACATGACTTCCAAATATTTAGGAACTACTGTTTGTGTAGTGTACGGTAACATAAATATTTATCAGAACAGAGCGGTTTTGTTTTATTTATTTACGCGGATTACGTTTCACAATCTTATTTTTTCTATTCATTTTGACAAACAAATAAAAATCGACCCTCGGCAGAGGGCCTAGACAATTGACAATCGCTATCGAAAAGTTTCGTATTTCTACACGACTTTGAACAGGATGGATGTTATGCATTTCGGTAGCTGATGTCAACGTGTGTGCGAACGTGAACCTATATTGAAATAGAGCTATTCGCCGATTTTCCCATTGACGTAACAACATTTCGGCGGGATTTTTTGCGCACCATCGCGCGCCGAGATTTGAAAATCGAACAGTGTGTTTTTTCGACGCGCTGAGATGCTGTTGGGGAATTCAACAGCATCTCATGCAATGCAATGCAATGCTCGGTTTAACACCAAGAGTTGAAAACTCTGCGCGCGATATAATTTTTCCGCGATTTTATTACGTCCGTGTGAATGTCCACTTAAACGTCGTCTAAGTGATTTACATTTTTCTTCTTATTTGTGTAGTCAGGTTTCAGTTGGAACATTTTGAAGCAAGATTTTACGAGATTTTCTTGACCTATTGAGGAACGCTCGAAACGACAGTCGTTATCATTATCATCAGCCAACAACAGTACATTGCTGGAAATAGGCCTCTCCAGTTGCACGTCATTCAGCTAGATTCAGTTGCTACCAACCATCCTGCGAAGATCTACGCTCCACCTAGCCTAAGGGCGTCGTATCTTACGTTTGACGATTCGCAGTTTTCACTCAAGAACATCTTCCATAACGGTCATCGGTTCTTCGACTAATATGGCCGGCTTAAACGACAGTCGTCTAACGATAAACAGTGGCCAGTAGGAACGGTGCCTTACTAAGTCAGTAGGGACAAATGGGTAGCTGTAATGGTACCCACTTCAGTAGGACATTGACAAAGGTCGGGTTGTAGCTTAACCGTGGCAAGGGTAGATCTCATAATGACGGTTTATGTTGATAAATCATCTTAAGTGTCGAGAATTTTGAGATGGTTGGTACTTAGTAACGTGATAGAGATAATTTAAAGTTATACATTTTTGAACCGTGTTTGTTTTTAACAAAAATCTTATGTTTCCGACGTAATCCTATCAGTTAGAATCTGAATAATTTTGTAGGATATTGCTAATCCAATGCTTCATATGTTTGAAACATTTGTCTGCTCCAAACCTTAAGAAACGCAATGAAAGTTGTTGAACTCTCAAAATGTAAGCCATTCCTACAATAAGTGTCTTACGCAATTACTCCTCTATATTGACTGCCTCGTTGGCTTGATTTGGTTCGATAGTAATCTAGGAGTCAGAATTTGGGCACGGTTTATTGCAATCATGGGATTTAAACATAGTTATGTTTGAGGGCGAATTTCATCAATGAAACTGAACGCCATCAGTACATCTAAACCGCGTTCAAGAGCTGTCAGTGTCATAATTTTTGGGAAATAATTTCTCAGTACCAATCCGGAGTCGCGATTTATGCCCGGCTGATGTCAATAGGCTCCTGGAGAAATGTAGATGTACCAGCGGCGAGGTGTCAGTTTTTCTAAGAGTGAAGCCGAAGCAAAGCTGGTTTCAAAAAATCGAATGTTGACTACACTATTGACGTGCCATTTTTCAAAAGCGGTAGAGATGCGAATCACCGAAGGGAAGCCGGTAGGAATCGTGTAATATAGTGCTTTCGTGACTGGGATGTACTCTAGGTACACCTCTGCCTATCTATACCTTCGGGGACTACAGGCGTGATGGTAAGGATAATATCGGCGGAGGTAAAGGTACAGTGACCAATAACCGTGGCATAATGACCTATATCCAGCGCTGGGTCACTGCAAGTTTCAATCTCGGACACTTGTACAGGTAAATACGTCCCTGGTTTTTTAGTCTTGTTTCTGCCTGGCTTTATTAGTTCGTACCTTTGCCAGGTTTGAAGTCTGAGTAGTTTCGTCTGTTGTATCTTTCTCCGTAGCATCGTGGTTAAAATAGAGTGTATACAGGCTGGTGCAATCCTTGTGTTAAATTATTCTTGACATCAGCTGTTAAAACTTAAGTTAAATATTGTCAATTTCTTATTCTGTTAAGTACCTGGTGTACTTGTTGATACTAGGTCTGTCTTCCCATACCTATAAAGACGGCAATTTGAAAACGTTGTAAATTTTTTTAGAAAGAGTTCAAAGAGGCTCTTCTCCAGAGTAAACGACCAATTGGAACTGTGCACCTAGTTAAAGTGAGAAGTGTTGGTGTATTTACACCTCTGTCTATCCCTTTTTTACAAGTAAATAGGCGAAATGCTATATTATGAATGTTTTGTTCTTGCCACATAACACACTTGTTTCGTCATCATCATATCAGCCGAAAGACGTCCACTGCTGGACATAAGCCTCCCCCAATAGGGTGGTTTTGCCATAATCGCCACGCTTGGCAGGCGGGTTGGCGATCGCAGTATGGTTGTCAAATGCATAGATAACACTGCTGCCCATTCTCTAGTAAGTCCCTTAATCGCCTTCTACGACACTCACGTGAAGAAATGGGATGGTGCTATTCTTATTACGTCTGGCACCACACAGAAGACTTTTTCATTCATAATACAAAGGTACACTTTACACATAAGTGCATTATCAGCCTATAACGTTTCCACTGTTGGGACATAGGCATCCTCTCGGTAAGAGGGAGAGGGCCGTAGTCTACCACGTGGGCCCAGTTCGGGTTGGTAGATGTCACATGTCTTCGAATTTTTGTTTCTAGTATGTGCGTTTTTCACGATCAGAGCAGTATTGTTTAAATAGTTTACACAAAGTTTGACACCAGAGGCCCTAGTGTGAGTTTCATTTAACCATCTATACCAAACGCAGTGAGCGCGTTTGGCGCTCCGATTGGTCCGTCACTAATTCAGGGCCAATCGGAACGCCGAACGCGCTCACTGCGTTTGGTGTATGAAACTCACACTAGGGCCTCTGTCTCGGTTCGAAGTTAAGACCGACAAACTCGTAAGTCGCGGCAGTTACATCTGAGTCACCACTGCTCTATACACTAGTGCATTCTCGGTGGATTTTACAAAAGAGGTCTGAGTGAAAGTATTGCATCCTATACACCATTTCACTCTCTTTTATAAACAGCATTGGAATCCCAATAGTAGCCGCATAGGGTACCTACTTATTTTTACCATTCATTGCTATTGGCACTAGGTTGGAACCAGTTGCCCCACTTTTCGTTCTTGATCACTTAAGACTCGACACTAAGCACTTTTCCATTAGTCTCTGCAAAAACTTTGAAACAATCATTCATTCTCATTTATTTTTCCCCGCAAAGAAATGTTCATGAAAAATATTTTATTAAAAAGGTTTTACGAATCTCGCAGCATGTATAAACGGAGACAGGAAAACTCGTTTAACTTTATATATAAGCATAAGCTCATACATAAGCTTCAAGCAGATAAAAAACATACGAATGGTTTATACCAGGCCTTCCTGGATGGGAAAAAGATTGCCTGCATACATTTTCTATGAACCAGTCCACAAATGGATGGAGGCTTTACTCTGCACCTCATTCCTGGGGCGTGATATTCCTTTTTGCGAGAATCTAGATAGATAAGGGACTCTGGACTCGGTAACAGATTTTTTTAATGTAAGTATTGAAGGTTTCGTGGAAATGTTGAATGGTAAAATTATGAACATGTAGGTTTACAAACCAATGTATTATTTTATAGGATGGCAGGGGACATCGACTCGCAAAACTGTAACCATAAAATGCACATGATTCTAAAATGCTGTTCCATATATTTTGACTGCGTACTGTCCTATAAACAAGCAGTTTTTTTTTATTAAAAAAAAAAAATAAAGCCAGCCAGCCAGCCATTAATGTCTACGCCATTGGTTCTAGAATCATGTGCTGAATTCATGGTTACAGTTGCTACGTCGTATGTCCTTGCCACCCTGTAGAATAATACATTGTAGGTTGGTATACCTACGTCTCCATAATTTAACCATCCAACATTTTATAATTAAACAGTTTATTACAGTAATAACAAAGAGCTAACAAAATAACATTTAATTAAGTTACTTGTTTTATCCGTTCGTTATTATTTCGAATTTCGAATGTTAAAGGAGTTGCCTCAGGTGCTAACTAGGGTTGCCACTTCCCTGGAAAACGGGAGGAAAATTGTCCCGAGATTTTACGACTCGACAGTAAGTACGGTATAAAACTATAGTTTCGGAAATTGAGTTTTTGATTGAAATCGTCTAGTACGCACCTGTTACTCGTCAGACGAGGTTTTAGTAATAAACACTGAGGTATCGTAGGTACCTCAGTGTTTATTACTGAGGTTTAACACTGAGGTACCGTAGGTACCTCACTGTTGTAGAACGACCTATATGCCTAGTTTTAGAATATGGATTTTTCGCTATCCGAATTAAGCCAGAGAAGCGCGATGCGGGGTTGTGACGCGATTCTGGTAGAACAATTTCCATTAAAATTTTAATAGAAATTGTTATACCAGAGTTGCGTTGCGCTGTCGTATCGTGCTTGTCTGCGGGAACCTTCAGATTATTTAAATTGCAATAACCCAGCGAATTCAGTTAACTGACCGATGTGACGTGACTGTTTGAACTTAAACCCTCTGTTGCACTATTGACGTGAATCAACTAGGTACTGGCATTAATTATTACATTTTAGGGCTAAGCAGGATTACTGTAGTAATAAATGTAACTTAAAAATATAGGTCACTAAAGAAATGCATCAATTTCGTAGGGCAGTAACACTATGGTTCGATACTCTAGTATCTACGCAACGTCAGCTTCATTCCGCTAGTTTAGTGAAAAGTAGTTTGCCTAAAACCAAAATCACCTATTTTTCCTTCCTTCTGCTGAGCCTGCGTTTTACATCGATCACGCCTGATGGATAACGATTGATGAAGTCTATGATGGAACGAGCGTGCCCCGAATTTCACTCTTGTTTTTCACATTCATAAAAAAAAAACTGGAACGACCAGATTTGGCAGCCCTACCTGGCAGACTTTTATTATGAAATGTATTAGTAAATGTACGTAGGTTTGAACGGAAGCTCTTCGTCTACTGACAATTGTTTCCTCCGCACTTTGTCAATTACATTACGAGATTGTGGATTTGTCTCTTATTCCTTTTCATACTTTATAAACAGGACTTTTTCTTATGTCTTTGTTTCCATAAAAATACTATTGTGCAATGTTAAAACCTGCCTACACTTTTCCCACGTACGTATCGGTTGGAAAATGAGCATGTAATGTGGAGGAATGAGGAAAATGTCATGCGGAAAGTTTTGAATATCAATGTCGATGGCTATGAAAGAAGAGGAAGACAATATGATATGACTAGAAAGTGGGCGACTACCGATATAACGACTAATAGAATGGAACAAAAACACATGTATGGCGTCGACCGCAAATAAAATTGGGATGAGGGCAAGAAAATGATGATGATGTTAGGGTCGTCTTCTAGTATAACCGGATGCATCTGAATGATTGTGTTTTACATGGAACCACTGCCTATCTCTCCTCCATAACCCTTTTACTGAGTAACACAATACCTACTCCTTGGTAAGACTGGTTGTCAGACTTTTGGGCTTCTGACTATTCGTAACGACTGTTAAAGATCTACGATTGACAGCCAGGACTAAACGAGGCACGGAGAGATCTCGATTTACATATACATAGGTAATGGATGGTCCTCGAACCAACCGCGGCAAGTGTAGCTTATGCTTTGATCGTTCCCTGCGGATGTTTTTATTTCTCTTCTGTTAAGTTATTCTGCCCGATTTATCAGCTGAAACCGCAAATTTTTCAACTTTGGGATCCTAACATTTGACTTCTAAGCTTCTTCCCCCTACATCTCAAAAATGCAGGATGAAACACACTCTTTTACAAAACTCAATTCCATCGAATATAAAATGAGAGATACGGATGAAGTTGCCATAGTTGCCATGCCTGCTTTTAAGGGCCTCGTTCAATGTACAAAGCGTTGATTAACATCCCAATTATTGCTAATTGGCAAGTAAAACTAACGAGTACCTGCCGTCAATTTTAAACTAATGAAAAGTTCGAGTAACAATTTACTAATTAAGGAAATGACGTCACAAATCACAAGTTACATTCGTTCAATATCTATTACGTCAATGGCACTCGTCAAACGTCATTGCAGTTGTCATTTTGTTGTCATGTGTGTTTTTGTGCGATTGTTTGATATACAATCTGAAATAGAGATGCTTCACCGTGGAAAAAAAAATACACCAATCCCCGGTATTCGTTGCGTCCTATTGATGATGCATGAAATCAATTAAATCCATTTTTATTCATTTTAATATACCTAATCGTTGGCGATAATAATAAGCACGACAAAAACCAAATAATTGCCTTTATAATATTAGTTTAATTGAATGAAATCAACTCTATTGCATAAGCATGCCATGTCAACAAATAAATAACATCAACGAACGAACATGAAATTAAATTAAGGCAATATCAAATTCAACACAAGGCAAAGTTTGAGGCAAAATACTTACTACGTTAATAAAGCTTCTGTCTGTCGTGGACGCCTAAGTAAGGCTCAGTAGTTCGGGACTTAGGTTGGTTAAGTACCTTAAGTTGGGATATCATTCAAGTGTCTTATTCTAAGCCAGAAGATTTCGGGTTGATCCTAACTTAGGAGGAGTTGCTAAACAAAGAGACGGTGCTTTTGTTATTGTTTTGCTAGAAGCCTGTCGCACTTGTACAAATTAATTTGTCCACACTACAGCTTCTTTTCTATACATCGCTTATCGTGATTTGAGCCGAAAAACGTCCACTGCTGGACACACACCTCTCCCAAGCACCGCCACTTCGAGCGGTTCTGTACTTCTCGCATCCAGCGGATTTCTACGGCCTTCACCAGGTCATCGGTCCACCTTATGGAAGGCCTTACAACGCTACATCTTGCAATACGCGGTTGCCACTCCAGAACCATTCAGCCCCATCGGCCATCTGTTCTGGGAACAATGTGCCCTGCCCACTGCCACTTAAAAGAAAAAAATAGGTTTCATTCAAGTTATGCAAAACAAGTGCTTCATCATCATCATCATCATTATCATTTCAGCCGAAAGACGTCCACTCCTGAACATAGGCCTCCCCCAAGCTCCGACACATCGACCGGTTCTGAGCTTCCCGCATCCAGCGGTCTCCTGCGGCCCTCACAAGGTCATCGGTCCACCTTGTGGGAGACCTTCCAACTGTACGTCTTCCGGTACGCGGTCGCCACTCCAGAACTTTTTGGTCCGGTCGCGCGTTGGCCATTTGTTCTGCGAGCAATGTGCCCTGCCCACTGCCACTTAAGTTTGGCAACTGTGGGCCTCCATGGTCTCAGCCATGACAACTATATCATCGGCAAACTGAATGTGAGTGATGTAATCGCCATTGATGTTGATGCCAGCCTTTTTCCAGTCCAGAACCTTGAAGAGATCCTCCAGTGCTAAACAGAGAGACAGGTTATACTTTTCGGTCTTCTGTATAACCCGCCACAGCGTATATATGTAGTCTACGGTGCTAAAGCCTTAACAGAACCCGGCTTGTTCGGGAGGCTGGAAGTCGTCAAACCTGCGCGCTAGACGTTTCGTGTTGAATCTGGAGAACAACTTGTAGACATGGCTCAGAAGTGAGATGGGCCTATAATTCTTAAGAAGGGATTGTCACCCTTCTTAAAGAAAAGTACCACCACACCTCTGTTCCATGCCTGTGGCGTTTTGTCCTCGAGTATGACGGAATCAAACAGCTTCTGGAGGGCCTTAAGAATGGGTTTCCCGCCGGCTTTTAGGAGTTCGGCAGTAAGTCCGTCATCACTTGACGCATTGTTGTTTTTGAGCTGCTTCAGAGCCAGCCTAATCTCGTACAAGCTGACGTCCGGGATGTCTTCAGCATAATGTCGGGTCAATCTAGCTCTTGGGTCGTTTGCCAGATTTGTAACGGGGTTTATTGTTGACGTGCATAACTGTCCATAGAACCTCTCAATCTCTCTCAACAGCTCAAGCTTCGTGGATAAGATTCTGCCTTCATCGGTGTTCAGTTTTGCGAGATAAGTGCTTAAGTTTGGCAAAATATCCGTGTTAACCGTCATCTCAATGTTAGTCTCATTTCCATTCTAATTTTCATGTTAAGTTTGGTCTCAATCTATTCTACACATGCATACTTAAACATTAGATTGCCAAACAACGTGGCAATACTGCCCGCCTTTTGGACAGTTTTCCTGTTGACAGCGATGCGTACGAATTTATTGATGCGTTGTGATTATATAGTATAAAATGAGTCGCCTTTTTATAAACTTTTAGGTACATATTAATATTTGAAGACTTCGCTTTTTCAATTAAGTATGTAAATACAAGGTGGCAGGGAAATCGGGGCACAACCTGTTACTATGGAGTCAGTATTCGGGACCGGGGGTCCTTTGAAATTGGGGGTGCTTTGAAATTTTTCGTCGTTTCAGTATCATGTGCTGAATGCATGGTGAAAGGTTGTGCGTCGATGGCTCGTCAGCCTCTAGTTTCTTTGGAAATTGAAATTACCTACCTACCTGCTTTATGTTTGAGTACCTTTTCCTCAATTCCATTTTATTCTAATTAGGTAATATTTTTAATATTTATTATAAATTAAATTACTAACTAAATATACAAATAAATACAAAAACAACAGGGACACTTTGGCGTCGAAGTATTCGTCCGCATCGCAGTTATCTCGAAACGTGCCGAGAAGACTGGCAGCATTGTCACTTTGAATGGCAATGCTAATTTTTTGGCCAAAGAACGACGCAGCCCTCTGGTCACGTGAAGTGTCGACCAGCCGGCGAGAAATTTCATTAAAGAGGAGACGTGCACTCGGGTCCCATGACCCGAGCGTTTCGGCCCGAAACGGCTCAAAACTGTAGTTACCCGTAAGGTTACCGTATTTAGGCCGCTTGAGGGTCTCAGTAGCCGCAGCAGCGACGCCAGCACAGCCCGCTGTGCTAGGAACATGGGATATCGCACGGGTGTCGACACAGGGTTGCGTCCCACATCAGAGGTGTACCCACCTTCCAAGGCAATAACGTCACGCCGTCTGGTCTCTTCTCATCTTCACGTACCAAGCCGTTTGGTTCTAATACCGCTGGTAGACCGGCGGTGTTTGAGTATCTTATGTTTGAGTATGTTGTATGTTGGTGTTCCCTTTTAGGGGAATGTTTATTTAACAAATATTAATGCCCTCATTAATGTTACAAACTATACCAATTAGAGGCTTGAGGCCCTTTATGTCAGCTTGAATCCTTAAGTTATAGTCCCAATTAGTCTTCTTTGAGGACGAAAATGAAGATGTAAGGGATTTTGATAGTCATTTGAACATAGTTAGTTTTTGCTAATACCAACTAGTTCAAGAACTACGTCATTGAAATAATGATTAGTTAAGATGATGTTCAGAAATCCTGAAAGAATATATAATGTGTTCTAAAGAAAAACTCATTGTCTCTTTAGCCTTTTCCCAACTATGTTTGCGGTTGGCTTCCAGTTTAACCGGATGCTGTTTTATTTTATATGGAGCGACTACTTGCTTACTGATTGGGAAATACGAAACCCCTTAGTAAGAGTGATTGCCAGACTTTCGGGCATCTGATTATCCGTAACGACTGTCAAAGATTCACGAATGACAGCCGGGACCAACGGCTTAGCGTGCTTTTCGAGATTCGGAGGGTCTTGATATGTAAAGATGGTCACCCTTCCACGGACCAACCGATGGAACGAACCGCGTGTCTGTCATAAGTATAACTTAGTCACAAGCCCCTCTCCTGAAGAAAGACTCCCTTGTGTCCAAATTTCTGAAAAATAAATTGAAAAATAAATAATAGATAAAAAACTAAAAAAGCAGAAAATAATTTCGAAAAAGCGTGGGGTGCTTTTTGAGGTATTTTTATAATCAATTAACAAGCAACCTACGCTTTTTAAAAATTATTTTTTGCTTTTCTAATTTGGTTTTTAAAGCTAGTTTTTTTAATCTATTATTTATTTTCTATGTTTTAGTTCTGCTAACTACAAAAGCTTTCTTTTTAATTATTGAACAAATTTATAAAATTATTGAATTGTCATCGGTCCTCGATAAGTCTACAAAGTTTAAATGAAATCTGACCGTTTAAAGTGGGTCAAAATCAAGTCCAAAGGAGTCGGTTACAAATAAACATTCTTAGAAACATACAGATGAAGCTAATGAAAGCGTGTTAAAAAAAAGTGTTTTAGTAAACAAAATCGGTCCCTGAGAAAAGATATTTTCAAGATTCTGAATATTGAAAACCGTTGTAACCTTCGTTTATTCAGATAGCATAGATTTATCTAAACTAGTTGTCACCCATTGGTCGAAATTTGAACATAATTACAAAATATTTTTCTGCGTACCTCCATACTCCTCAGTCTGCGTAATTTTCGTAAAAAGGGGCACAAAGTTTTTGCTTCACGTATTAATATATTAATAATGCTACATCAAAAAAACCTGTAAAAGGCATTACGCCTTTTAATCTTATAATAGGTTTTTATAGCACACGACGTATATTTTACGGCGGTTTTAGAGCTACCCGACATAAGAGAGCGGTAACTTTGGTCCGCTGCTGCCTTTTTATGGGCACTAACTTTTATACCTACCGTTATGAGTTTCTATAATCATTTGATTTTAATTAATCCACAAAAATAAAGAGAATACTGACTATGGATGTGAGTATGTAGGTACCATGCAGGCTAGAATAAATTAACTCATGACTTTATAACTGGCTGGCTGTTTTGAATATTTTGTATATTATGCTATACATATTATGCAAGTGTTCTGCAGATTTGGTAGCGCCTTGTGACGGGTCATTGAGGTCTCTAAAATAGTGTTGAGCTATATACGAAGACCTCTGAGTTTGTTTTGGCATTTCTTCTTAGGGATCAGTCAGCTCAGAAATGCTGGCGTTATCTAGTTTTAAAATATTTTTCAACAAAATATTGACGGGTAAAAGTGTCTTAAAAGACCTACTTAGGTACATAAATAAACATTTATAAAAAAAAAAAAAAAATGCTTTAATTCATCATTAGGAGTTTTTGGCGGGATCGCGTTGGAACATGTCGCACGAATTTTCATTTTCATGGAATTTAGTGAAATAGCGAATTAAATTGTATAATTTTGATAGTGAATTATTCAATTTAGTTACGTGTGAGTGCACAAGTGTAGTGAAGGTGAAAATAAGTGACTAACGTGGACTTTTCGTGTTCCCCCCAAAAACTCCTATTAAGTTGTTGTAAAGTTACTACCGCTTTACAATAACTTTGATTTGACTTGACTGACTAAAGACGACTATGACTGTTTTGTAACTTCGTGCCCGATATCGGGCCATTTACTTTATCTAAAAGAAAAATTACTTGACACTGGCTAAATGCACAAACCGTGCGAAGCCAAAACCCAAAGAAAAAAAAAAACATTATTTGATGAAGGAATCCTACTCCAAAAACTTGAAATTTTTTATTTGCTCTACGATAAGACCCGCTGCACGACGCACTTTCGCCTTTCTTTGTTATAATTTTTAATTGACATAAAAAATAGACTTAAGGCACTGACAGCTGTAATTCCAGACACAGACGTGTGAGATTTAGGGCGAATTTCACCAATGAACCTGAACGCGTTCATCACATCTAAACCACGTTCAAGAACTGTCAGTGTCAAAATTGTTCTGGAATATTGACACTGACACCTCTTGAAAGCGGTTTAATTCGGTAAATTTCATCGGTGACATCCGCACATGTAGTATTTTTTCTAATGGTGGGTATAATATTCTGGTAGTAAGTAGGTACATTGACTTGATCGTGATCACAAACAGACGCTAATTTTAATCACGTAGCAAGGTAATCGCCAGACAGCAAAAGCTATTTGTATTGGTTAGCAAAGCTAAGACTGCCTGACTGATACATTGACACCTGATTTCTCTAATAAAAACACATCAAGTTATGAAAGTAAGTCAAAAGTAATTCGGATGATCGTATCTATTCTGACAATCCTTCTTTCTAACTATTAACTTATTATACAAGTCTCATTAGTTTTAAAATAGATAAATAATCATGTATGTATCTACGTCAAGACAGACGATTCACAATGTCGTACGTATTCATACGTATTCTTGTTAATTAGTTTTTGTAATAATAAGTATACAGTTACCTTGTGTTGCCCGTGAAGCCTGGATATCGATTTGACCTACAACATCAATTTTACTGGCTTTGCGCTTTCACAATGCTTTTCCGTCTCAATGATTTGGTCTTTACATGGATTTTCAGTTGGTTGGACATGTTCATAGATTTTCCTACCTACTATTTTTTGTCCATATCTATCGTAACGATAGCCTCTTCATCATACTTCTTTAGTTATTTATGATTGCTATGTATAGGTCTGCAACTATCTTAATACCTTCTCTTTCTGGATACCCCAGGCTGTACTTTAGAGCGAGCTACAGGATTTAAAAAATGCATTTTTCTACAGCGTGTTCTAAATACCAATTCTCGATGAAAACGTTCAAAACCTAGCCGCAATCTCATCTCAGCAAATATAGGGAAACTACAGGTATTTTTGTCAGATTGAGAATGAGATCGCACTGTGAATGTTCTTAAAATTACGAGAATTGCACCTCTGTTGTTACAAGTGTTAGATAATCCACAGATTAACATGACTGCTGTGAAATTGTCCTTCCCAATCTTCGAGCTCCTATAACAGTTTATTTTTCACTAGCTTTTGCCAGCGGCATCGTCCTCGTCGAGGTCGAAAGTTATCCCATGGGAACGTACTACCGGTACTTATATAAAGTATTATATGTGTTAATCCAGGTTATATACTATTTGTGTGCCAAATTTCATACAAATCCGTTCAGTAGTTTTTGGCGTGAAAGAGTACCAAACATATAAACTTTCATATTTATAATATTTGTAGCAGTGGCGTGCACAGAGTTAGACAGGGTAGGCAGAAATTTAAAAAAGGCAAAAAAAACAGAATAACCGATTGCTGTACCTACCTAGTTACCTACACTGCATGCAACTTGTGAGGCAATTAAATAAATCATATAATTTTGTTTTGTATTGACTTTACCTATAGTTTGTATCTATTAATTGCAAATCCGGAGTACAACTACTTTTCACGACATTTGTTCATTTTTTCACCGCTAGATAGTTTTGAAAATGCATCATTTTTCTTTTCTCTTTACATACACCACCTTAACAACTTTCACAGTGAATATTAACTATTTTTCACTCTATTTATTAATGTTAAATTCTTAAATACATGCCATCATAGCTCACGACCAAAACAAATAAATCAAAACAAACAATGGCGTCGGAATTACTCGACAAATGAAAATAATACGACAAAGAAATTATGATTGTGTACGTAGTCAAAATTCAATGAAACAATGCTACTTTTTAAAATAGTCGCAGAACCAACTTTGCTCGGAAAACTTCGGTAAGTTTCGTAATTCGACTCGTTATAAATCGTAAAAAGCCAGTGACTACCCTGTACGGTTGTGTGCGTTATTTATTACATTGTGTGACACGTATGTATAGGAACGCACACTGAATAAATCTGCATGACCACGAGAGCACACATACAAACATTGAGACACGATTAGTTCGTGTCTTTCCCGAAGCACTTAGCGGCGCTAGTGCATCGCAATGAGAAGTTGAGTCAAATTGTACGAACGAACAGGATATTGTATCTATGATACTAATGATGCGACCGACGCTCGACAGGTGGCGCTGATTTATGAGTAAAGAATTTTTGTTTATTTATAAAATAATATTATTTTTACATATTTATCTGATTTAGGTAGGGTAGGCAGTGTCTTTCTGTCTTTATGGACTGCACGCCACTGATTTGTAGGATATACATAATATTCGTTTTACTTACGAACAGTTATGTCACTTACCTTTGTCTTTACCTACACTGCTTATGGGCCTTTATAGACACTGTGATAGTTTTAAATCAAGAGTATCCAATCAAGATAGTACTTTTCGCTGTCTGTTATTCTGACCTAGCCTAAAAATCGTTCACCTTTGTATCGTCCTATCTGTTCTGAAGATCATTCGTGTCATTTATAGCTTTATTTTATTGCTCCAAAAAGTAACCTTTAGTGAATCTTTTTTGGTAGATTGTCTTATTCATAAGTTATTGGGGTCATGACATTTATATAGAAAGTAAATTAGTTTTGGAGGTATAAGAGATAATATTTTATTAAGCTAACGCAGACGTTGCTATGGCGTAATAGCGTTGGCAGACGCTTCAATTTTTGTTATTTTATTTTGATCTTTCACTTAAAGTTAATTATAAACGTTAAGGCGGAGATTTCTTGAAAACGATCAAAAAGGTGGTTTTTAAAACCCGTGTATCTCTTTAACCGTAAATAATTTTGAGAGCAAAAAAATATATGGTATTTTCAAGTTTATTTTGCATACAGTGATGGAACTCAATATAAAAAATAAAACGCACTTTAATGCATCAAAAAAATCATCAAAGTCACCTCTTAATTATCTTTAAAATCGGTTTATCCCTTCAATAACAATTATAATTATAATTAAAAATATACCATAAAATTTCAAATGTCAAACTGGATCCAGTGATGGATTATTTATTATTAAATAGTTAATATCGAATTTTATACGAATTTATTTGCACTTTTACGACGTACGTTTGCTCATTTATTATTCGAATTCATTTCAACAGATTGTTAACCCGTATCGGATTGCAATAAGAACTATTATCGCTCATAACGACATGATATAAAGTTACCAGGGCCTTAAATAAATCAAAAGTGAAAGCAAAATTAAATCATTTGTGAATCAATCCAACGATGTTCGATTTCATTCGGCCTCTTCTGGCCATGCCTGCTAATAAATCTTCCACTCGCGCTCCAAATGATTGAAAAAATTTAATGAAATGAACGTTCAATTTTTACTTTGTGAAGGAGGATTGATATTTTCACTCGAGCGGCTTTAGAAAAGTAGCCAAGAAGCAAGGCACGTTAGTAGACATTATCTGTAAGAAAGGCCCTATTCCTCAGAATTCCAACTCGCAATTTCCACTACAGAGATTTTCACACTTCATTTCCCATGTCCTGTCGGATCCCAACTGATTCCGTCCTTACTTCGACTTACAAGAAATCCCATCCTTCCTTCGGAAATCCTCGCATCATCATGCGAGCCATTACTCCTATTGTTAATCCAGGCTATTCAATCCCTGGATCCTTCCCAAGTTTATTAATGTTAAGAACATGATACCACAATAGAGGTTTTGCTTCAATGATAAATTATAATGGTTGGCTAAGATGAACGACTAGTCACGGTGAAGTTCAGCTAATACCGTCCTATTGCATTGGAAATACTTTTTTGTATTGAGTACTTATTTTAGCAAATTCTGGGTTACATGATAATGTATGTTAGAGCAGTTGTGATTCAGTGGTAACGGCTTCGATTTACATCTTGTAGGTCGTGGGTTGAACTCAAGCAGACACTTTCTTTGTGTAATTTATTTCATCACCGTGGCTCTTAAAAACGGTCAAGGGAAACATTGTGAGGAAACCGGAATGTTCTAGGACTAAAAAAATGGCATGTCTTTGAACACACATTGACATGTCAAAGTGATTTCTTCCGATCCGTACTGGGCCCGCTTGGCGGATTACGGCCCATTACTTCTCACAGAGCGGAGGCCTGTGTCCCAGACGTAGTATGCTATGTGATAATGGATGAAAAAGCGTCCTAAATTGGAGGGTTTTTTAGGAAAGTCTCGTTTAGAATGTTTGTTTTTTCCTTAGACTACTTAAGTTTATTTTCTTTAGCTGAAGACTCTTTTATTGATTCAGTTAACATAATGCCTACGTGTGTTCTATTTGATTTTGAATAGGATTGATATTTTTATTCTAAAAATAATATTTGTTTTTCCTTAAGTCAACCTCGATTCTTTCCAAGTATTTTCGGGTTGTTTTGTTTTAAAGAAAAATATTATTCCGATGTTTCTTGCCACAATACTGCCAACGTCGTATTGTCCTTATTATTTTAATAATTATATATTAGAATAAAAGTTTTGAGTGAGTTACAAAATAAATTCGCCGTAGAAATACGGATTTGATTTTTCTAACTGGTTATGAATTATTATCATGTTAAGTAGGTACTGGAACTTTTAGTTGTTAGGTTTAATAATTAGTGTTTTCATAAATTATTTGAATATTTTAATGTAGGTAGGACTCGTTCAAAGCAAAGATAAACTGAAGAGGAAAATTATGAAATCTAAACAAAACCGAATAAGTAACTTATTCGAATTACTTCTTAGTAAAATTTCTGTTGGCTTTAGATAAAATGAGTTAGTCTGGGTATGTTATTATTAGGTAAGTACCTATCTAAGGCAAAAACAGACCAAGGCCACATGGGTATGTACTAAAAGTTGTTATAATATAGGTACAATGTTTGTATACGTTTTACCCGCTACCAGGTAATGGTAACATACCCCTTGGTAAGACTAACTGTCAGGCTTTGGCGCGACTGCTTAGCGTAGGGTACTGGATACGTTTCCCAACTCGGGCAACGCGTTATTGGGTTTTAAACGGTTTTATTTAGCTTGCCCTGTTTGTTGTTTTTTTTTTGTTTAGGTCAAATTTAGTACTTGAAATTTTACGCCCTTCTTGTTGGCAGATTGATCTGATATTTGGTACACACCTTTAGTTTTGGTAACAATACAATAAAAAAATCCCAAATATATATAGAAGTATGAAGTAACGAAATAAAAACTAAAAACTTGAAAATAAAATAAGTAATTTTTTTAAAATAAGTTTAACGGTTTTAACTAAAAGCTAAAACATAATTCGGTAAAATAAAATCGTGGGGCGTGTGAAACATATTTACTCAGGTTACGCTACGCCTCACGATTTTATTTTACCGAATTCGTTTTTAGCTTTTAGTTAAAACCGTTTATCTTAAAAAAAAAAAATGTTTTAACTTATTTTTCCATTAAGAATTTCTTAGTAACAGTCCGGAGTTTAGAAGTTGGCGGTGTGATGCCCCCGTGCCTCGGAAGCACGTTAAACCGGTGGTCGTGCGTCTGATCTTTCTCCGGTCGTGTCGCATTGCCATCCCATCGGACGATGAGAGTGAGGGAACAGTGAGTGTACTAGTTAGATATTTCCCGCGTCGATGGCTAGTCTCCGCCGAGATTGGTCGCCGTGACTGAAATTCAGTCTGGAGGACTATAATTACCAGTGAAAGAGCTGCTACATTCTTCATGAAGATGATGTTTAGATTGGTGTCACATCACCGTCATCATCATTTCAGCCGGACGATATCCACTGCAGGACATAGGCCTCCCCCAATTTGGGGGGGCTTGCCATAATCGCCACGCTTGGCAGGCGGGTTGGCGATCGCAGTATGGTGGTAAAATGGATAGAGAACGCTGCTGCCCATTCTCTACTAAGTCCCTTAGTCGCCTTCTACAACACCCACGGGAAGAGATGGGATGGTGCTATTCTTTACGTCCGGCACCACACGGAATACAATGCTGTCACATAATTGGTTAAAAATAATGATAGTTATTATTGTTTAGAACCATACTTCGTAGTTTTAAACATAGCAACATTAATGTTATCTGTAAGTATTTTACGTTTATTGTTTAATCCTTATAGTTATTATTAGGTATTGTAGGTAATTGGATATCAAGTAGATAAATAGTACGCTTACTTACAAACTACATCTTGAGTATCAGAAGCAAGGTAACTATAGTTGATGACAATATATCAATAAGATAATGGCATTGATCCTAAATAACAAAAGGTATTTTGCGATTCTGCATTGCATTATGCAGGTTGGCAGGGACTTTGATGCGTCCCTTGTTAGCGTGGATTCAGTACCTACATGATTCTGGAACCTGCGTTATCAAAAAATACCAAGCAGTGTTATGATCGAAAAAGTTAAGTATTTGCTAGAATCATGTGCTGCGGGTCTAAAAAAGGCCACATTAAGCAATTCCTCTAAAAGTGATTCATTTCCTGAATTCTCCTATGATTCTGCTATTTGACGTTTTACTTTAATAAAGCAATTCATAATTTGGTCACCATTTTACGAATTTCCATACAATACTGTTAAATATATGAATTGCGTGCTGTCTACGCAGATAATATTATGAATTCTTGTCAGTTTGTGACCATTTTACGATTTTAAATATGATTCATAATAATTATGATCCTATTGTGTTTCTGCCAAACTGGCTTTTTTAGACCCCCTGAATCCATGGTATCAGTTTGCGCGTCGATTTGATCCTGCCAGTCTGTATTATACCTAATACTTAATATCCATTACATAAGAACTAATATCCCCAAAATTTTAATTAACAATCTATCACAGGCGGACATGTTCCATTGTGTTATAATAGATAGGTAAAAATATGAACAGACACACTATCCAATCCAATTTCCAAAGTAGGTAGTCGAAAAGCTATAGTAAAAAAACGTACCGCCGAAATGAGAAGGAAATCGGAAGTGTTCTAATTTAAAATTTTGTTACGTTCATATTCGGCTATTTCAAAAGAATGGGGCAGTTTCGGATTTCCCTCAAGGAAACTCACGCTTTTCCGTTGCACTGACGTAGTACCTACTGGCCAGATATTATTTTAAACATGGAAGTAGTAATTACAATCAATTGGTATATGTAGAGTGCTATGATAATTATAATTATAATTATAATTTATTTTTTGGCGCCTGGTCTCAATGAAATGGACAGTACACATTTTGTGAAATGGTCACAGAAATTATAATGGCAAAACAAAATGGCAGCATTTGTTCCGATTTCGCCCAAAACATCTTTGTACCGTTGTACCTCCATGATTGAATATCATACCCGACAAATACAAAGTATACCTACCTAATGTCTTGCCTTTAAATAGATTCAAAACTATCTTCCAAACATGGATCAGGTTAATGTTTCATTGTAACAACAAAAATTGATGCCTCGTCGTCGACGAGACGTTTAAAATAGTTAAAGCAATTAACGTGCACGAGTCATTTTAAAAGATAATTCTACTAATTGTTATCATTAACATAACTTTAACGAGTTGGTTATTGAAATAACGTTGGTATTTTTAAGTTTGTTTTGTTTATATTGGCTTAGAGTAATGTGGCCTTGCAGAATATTTGTATAAATGCAGGTACTTATGCCTAGGTAGAGCTATGAAGGTAATTTTGAAGTGTTTTAAATCATATAGTTGCTAATGTGGTGGATGTTGATCAAAGTTTATTGTATTCGGGGTCCTCAGGGACGGGGGCCTCGGGGATTGGGGTACTCAGGGAATAACCCGTTATAGCTATCTTAGAGGCGCGAATTACACAGAAACGGCGTAAGGTGAAGGCGCGGCGCAGGCGCGGCGTACGCAGTACATTTTGTATAAAAATGTTTTAAGGCGGAGATTTCTGGAAAATGCTCAAAAAGGTGGTTTATAAAGCTGTGTATCTCTTTAACCGTTAATAATTTTTAAAGCAAAAAAATATATGATATATTCAAGTCTTTTTTGCATACAGTAATGCAATTCAAAACATAATTAAACATACTGGATTATTTATTATTAAATAATATCTAAATTTATACGATTTTATTTGCATCTTTACGACATACGTTTGCTCATTTGTTATTCAAATTTATTACAACAGATTTTAACCCGTAACAGGTTGTAATAAGAACTATTACCGCTCATAATGACAATATTTAAAGTTACCAGGGCCTTAAACGTACGTACTGCGTACGCCGCGCTTGCGCCGCATCTTAACCTTACGCCGTTTCTGTGTAATTCGCGCCTGAAGGTAGATACTGACCGGCGAAACGGGGCGCAATGTAACATTCGCAGCGAGCATGTCGTTACGCCGTGAGCTAAAATCCGTGTTGCTCTCTCGCTTGTTTCCGCGAACTGACTGCACGAATGCTTGCTTTGTAACATGTTACATTACGCCCCGTAACGCCGGTCAGTATCTAGCCTAAGAGCAGTGGCGGACCAATGGAAACGGCGGCGACATACAGGTTGCTTCGAACCCAGGCAGGTACTTTAGTTTTTATTTTCATCAACACTGCTTTCAAAACGATGAAGGAAACAAACATCGTAAGGAAACCGGCATGGCCTAAAACCAAAAATCAAAAGATATGTGACATCCATAAACCCGCAATGCGCCTTCGTGGTATATTACGGCTCACTCCAAACAGAGAGAAGGCCTGTGTCCCAGCATTGGGAAATATTATAGGCTGATTATGCTAAGTTATAACTTGATAAGCAGACACTAGTGCTCATTATACCTACCTACTAATAAGACTGTTTAACTTTAGTTGTAGCGTAAAGCTATCTCAGCCAGTTTTTGCATTTTCCACTTTATTTCGATCTGGATAAAGTTCTTGATACAAAAATGACAACTTAGCATTTGACTAAGTTGTCAATTTTGTAAAAGAAACTGCTTTTCATATATATTGGGTTCTTAAGGGGAACCTAGTCGCGGGCTCGAACTCACTGGTGGGCCTGGCTAAAAAGCACGCTGTCTCACCAGGCATCGTATCCGACAGAGGCAGTACCCGTGATGAGCAGTTAGACGCTAGTCTACACGCACAACATTATTGTGTGAGATACAGGATCATTTATAGTACAACAGGCGCGTAAAAAATTAAGAACAGTCCTTCGGAAGATCGGGTTTTATGAAAAAACCATTGCATAAATCAATAACCAATAAAGTTCATTGAACTTTTCGAGATTTGAGCTTTGTTGGTACCGACTTGGTTTTTCAGATTTTACACTTCTTTTATTACTTAAACATGCCAAAAGTTAGGTTAAATTAGCATGAAAAACGAATCTTTGTTGGCTCCTAACTTTTTAATGGGTTTTTCTTTTAGTATTCTGTTTCCGTACAGACAATATTAATAATGAGACAAAATCATACCACGTTTAAGTTTTGATGTACATTGTCGTAACAGTGGAGTAATACACTCCCGAAGTTTGTATGGGAAAAATGTGGACTAGGTTCACCTTAATTCAAAAATATGCTCAAAGGTTTAAAAAACCTTGTTTTGTAATAACTCCGGTAAAGTTCTATATAATACCTAAGTATTATAGTTAGGTATTTACTGGTATTAAACATCTGTCTGCTACTTCACGTTGTTAACTTGTTAAATCAATATAACAGCTCGTAAACACCCACTTCCGTGCAGGACTCTTCAATTGAATGCTTTAATTAACGGTCAACCAGTAATTGGCGTAGTTTTGTTCGTACCAGCAAGTACTCGGGGAAATCTTCTTTATGTTATCTTGTTGTAGGTATTTTTTTTATCAAACAGCCAGGATTGTTTTCTGTTTTATGTAGAAAACAATAACTAATTTTTTTTTTATTTACGCCGCAAAAACTGAGCACATTACTAGTAATACTTGGGTACTACAAGTAGCTTCAAAATCTGATTGCTTGCAATTTGTGTTCCATTATATATTTAGTAGCCTTTACTTGATTTACCCTTTATCTTACATATTAGTTAAAACTTTAAAGGTAGTTTTCTTATATGTAGTTGATGGTAATTTTAGTTTTAAGTTTAAACATTTGGGTTTGAGATACCGTCCCCATCATGAATGAAGGCCTGCTCTAGCCATTTACCATTTAGTTTTGTCTTTTCGTATTTCCGTCCATCCTTAGCCTGCTATTTGGGTAATATTTACAATCCGTCGTTTGTTACTTCTACCATCTTTCCTCACTCCTTCTACTCCTTTTTTGTGGTTTTTATGACCCATTGTTCGATTAAAGCTATGTGTAAAGGCCTTAAAAAAATTGAAGAATAAAAAATTGTTTAGTAAAGAAAATCAAATCAATCAATCCCCAAAATAAGCCTGGTCTACCCAGGTAATAATATTATACTGAATATCATGTAACCCACTGGCCAATAATGTGATGAATGTTCCCATTTCATTTTGATAACTCAGCAAACAGTATCTATGCACTTATTATAGTCGCCTTTTAAGATAACCGGAGACCAGAGTGGGTAGTAAACCACGTTAGATAAGGAACATTGGACTATTCTTAACTTGTCATGTCGTTAATCTGACCTGCCACAATCTTACGTCATGCTGTTCTTGATATGGAGATAGAAACGATGTGGAAGATATGAATGCCGCTTATAGAGTTGCACTGAGAAAGGATTTTTCGATAACTAACCCCTAAGTTCTATGGGACGTCGAACATTAAATGAGCGCTTTCTTAATTTCTAACAGGACAATCGTCCCGTACAATTTTTGGACGTCCACGATAAATCTATCGTGGACGCCTACATGCATAAAATGTATGGAAATGCATGCAAGTTGCGGAAATTATAAAGCATTTTCTTTCTTTCTAATTGAAGTTTGCCGGCTTTGGCTACAATGGGTGGTTCGCGCACTAATTTAGTTATTTCCTTCGTATTATTACTAAAAAATATTTTTTTTAAATGTCTGTTTGTTTCGGCTAATCTCCGAAACGACTAGACCGATTTTGATGAAATTTTGTATTTATCGACATACCACTCGGGCAAAGCGGCGATCGAAAGCTACAAAATATGCAACCCTCGTTTTAGTATATCCGAACCCGAAACACGTGTCTAGTATTTTTATGTAAATAATCTATGTACAAAATTTCAAAACTGTATCATGAAAAATTACAAAGTTATGAGCATGTTATGTTACCTGGTTGTCTATAAACATGGCCACCACGCGGCGCGCTCGCGCCACCCGCGCGTCCAGCGTCGTATATATGTGCTCATTGATAATAATCAGACCGTAGGGACCTATCCGTACGGCAATTATAATGTAATTAAGTGGTGATAACATTTTCCATCACACTTGAAAAACTTTTTCGGGGAAAAATATAAAATGGTGTAAAAATTAGCTATTGGAATCGATTCCGTTACTTATTCTGAACAAACTATATTCAGGTCATTGTATAACAGATATATCTCAATCTGCATTAAAGGAACCACGGAAACATCAGCTGCGTTTTGCGTGATCCTAACCTACATTTTGTAGTAGGTACGATGACTCAAATGAATAACCTAACCTAATCTAACCGTGGCCCCTGGCACACAGGCAACTGAGGGAACACGGGTGGCTTTTAGGCAGTAAAAGTCTGACACGCCCTCCTGCTCCACCCAGAGCGGGAGAAGTTATTGGAAGAATGCCCACCAAAAAAAACCTAATCTAACCTTAATGAATTCTACCCACCCATGCTATATTTTCAGTAGTATACTAACGATTCTCAGTGGGCAGTACCTAAGTACTACGACCTCAATAAATAAGATCTCTCAGAGATCACGCAACGAAGGTGGAGCCCATTTTTTCCTTCTTTACGGTCGATGTAAACAGAAAACCTTCAGTGATATGGCGATGATTTCATTCATTCTCAAATTTCGTTTATTAGGGTCTTCTGTGCTTTATAAGTAGGTCTATTGGTTGGTTCGTATGAAATCTTTGATTATTTTAGGGATTTCTTTTTCTTTTATATCTTTGGTTTAAAGCCGAATTTCTTATTTTTTCCTCGCTTTTTCGTGGTAGAATCGATGTAGGTGTTGCCTCTATTTATTCTCGCTTGGATCCAGTTTATCGGCACTAAATCTTATTGATATTAATAGTATGAATAAAACAGTTTTCTTTCTTCCTTCTTTACAGCATCATAAAGAAAGAAGACGGAAAACTATTTTATTTAGGACATACACAGGAAATACAAACAGTAAAAAGGAAAATGTAGCGTTTAAAACATTACAAATAAAAAAAGAAGTAAACAAAAGACTTTTGCGAACCCAAAACGGCTGTTTAAGGTGTTTGCTTCAACATACCTACAACTTGAATATTCTTAAGACCTTAAGGAGTTTTAAGCGATGGAAAGTCTTTTAGCAGTATATTTTTTAGCATTTCACCTTGGCTTCTGATGATTTTTAAGCTAACTTATTGGACCTACTTTCACGGAAAATGTTGAGCAGACGAATTTTTCAAACATATGAAGCAATTTACTAGCAATTTCTCTAAAATGATTCAGTTGTGTTATACAATTAGGTTGCAGTTTTTATGAAATGGCCTATGTTAAGACATCATCATGGTATAGAACGAATTTTTGCGTTAATTCCCTCAATCTGTGAAAGGTAGTTACTCAATTAATGCAAACTTCTGTACTTAGTGTATATTCTATCCGTCAAGTACCTAAGCGCTTTGTAATTCAAATGAGATTGAGTCTATAACAGCCCCACGTAGACTTATTATCGTTACAATGACATTCAAAGTTACTGCCTCGGCAATAATATCAAAGTTTATAGCCGTAAAATGTCCCTTCAAAGTTTAGCAGATTGACGTGACAGAAGTTTGTAATGTTTTCCGTAAATAGCTTTTTGTATTTATGAATTGTATCTTTAGGTAAGTAGGTACCTTGGGACCTGTTATGATTTCAGGGATGGTTTGTCTTTTATGTTATGTTTTGACGACTGTGCTTCACGGCGCCGAAACCCGTGTCTTCTCGTCTTAGCATTTCGATGGCAATCTTAATGCACTCGGCCCAGATATGATATTAAGTGTCCCATCGTATGTTCAATAGCACCACAGACGCCGTACGCACATGTAAAGATCTGTGATTTTTTCAGCTAAGTTTTTATTTCAGTTAAGCCTTTTGGCCTTTACCAACTATTTGTATTGTTGTTTAAACCTTAAAAAAAACCGGCCATTTCCGAGTCGGACTCGCCCGCGTAGGGTTCCATACCACTTCTATAAAAACGGCAAAAAAATCATGTCTCGTGTATGGGAGCCCCACTTAAATATTTATTTTATTCTGTTTTTTAGTATTTGTTGTTATAGCGGCAACAGAAATACATCATTTGTGAAAATGTCAACTGTCTAATTATCACGGTTCATGAGATACAGCCTGGTGGCAGACGGACAGATAGACAGACGGACGGACAGCGGAGTCTTAGTAATAGGGTCCCGTTTTACCCTTGGGTACGGAACCCTAAGAACTGCCAAAGTGCCACACACACACACACTCAATTTCTCATTGATAAGGTCATAATATAAATTGCCTCCGATTTACCTCATAAACGTAGATTTCCATAAGTTTTTGACGGTCGTCCTCACTTCTCCCTAGATAAATTCAAACTCGATTTCATATAAAATTAAAGTTTCGTTATTATACTCCATGTTTTGATACGCTGCGCTAGTTTGAGATAACGAGATACCAGTTTATAGTATAACTTTAAACTGCAGGTTTCCATCCCATCACTTAGAAGTTAGAAGCTACGTAACTTCAAAGCCCCGAGGGAAGCAGGTCTAACAACATACCGATAGTTAAAATGAACTACAACTTTTATTTTCCTGGTAACTTCAGTCGGTCTAGTAAACTAAATCCTCATTCACAATAGAGCAGACGTCAGAAAACTTGGAAGACATTGTACTGCCAACATTTTGAAATGGTCTTCAGTTCATATAGAAATCCCATTGAAAAAACCACTTTCATTTTTCCCAAATTTTAATTTTATTCCGGGTAGTAACTTTTTCAATTTAACTTTCCACGAAAACCTAATTTGGACCATAAAAACACTTAAAAACAAAAAAATTGCCAAATCGGTCCGTTCTCGAGTGATGCGTTCTTGCGACCAATGACGACTAATGAACAGGATTTAATTTTTTGATTTGGATAGAATCTACGATAACAGAATTTAAGATAGTTTTTTTTTTATCTTACTTTAAAATATAATTTTGTTTAATGTTTGTAACATTGGTCGTAGGGAATTGAACTCGGAATGGAACGGGTGAGGTTGGTTCGGTTGTTTACAAATGTGAAGTGGGGGGCATGTTTTGAGATTCCCAATTCCGAGAAAATATTTATCATAAATGAAATGTTATTTCGAGTGACTGAACCATAATTGAAAGCGTTTTTACCAATTATATCTATACGATTTGACCAATCATCACTCGGTACAATTCTGATACAGTTGCTCCTACTTTTAAATTAAATCTTCAATACCTAAATATTTCTAACGTAAAGAAAATGCCTTAAACCCGGAATAAATAAATAAGAACGCAATTACATTAAAAATTCCTTTTAATCGAATCTTAAATTTCGAACCAGCAGTGCTTTACTTTTTTTTCACTAGCTGTTGGTTCTTTCTTTCCTGCCACCGTTATCATATTATTTGCATATTCAGTGATAACCATCTTTGTTTACGGCTCATAATATAAGACTGGCTGGCTTCTGCATAAGTAAGGAGTAAAGAGCTCTCGAGTATGAAGATTTTATTCAATTTTCAATGTAGTGGAACTTGTGTTTGTCTCGCATTGTTTAACATTTACAGCCACATAAAATTATTCGTAAATTGGTTAGCGTTTTACTTTGTGTAAATTATTTCATCACCGCTGCTCTCAAAACGGTTAAGGAAAAGGTCGTAAAAAAAATCGGCATGTCCTAGAACCAACAAATCTAAGACATGTGACATCTATCAATCTGCGCACTGGGCCCGCGTGGTAGCTAGATTAGTGGTAGCGAGAGGAGGCCTGTGTCCCAGCGGTGTGAACATTATAGGCTGATTCCGCTGATTATGCTGATAATTATAAAAAATAATAACATTATAGGTATCTACTTTTATTTCACTTATATACATACCTAACAGCGGCGAGGTGTCAATTTTTGTAAGAGAGAAGCCGAAGCTAAGCCGGTCTTAATTTACTGACTTATCAATAAAGCAAAACTACTATCCTTCTAAAATTAAAATAGGAATATAAAGAATTAAATACAATAAAGTTGAATAGCTGATAACCAAATAAAATGTGCAATATTCCTCAATCTCGTTCTCGCTAATACATCTCTATCGTAACGCGTTGTACAGCGGCTTGGTCTCGTCCATATCAAGTATGAATTTTTAGTTCTCGATTATGACGTTTTGGCGCCGGGTTTATTTAGATTTTTTTTTGTTATAATACTAAAAATAGTAGACACTATTGACGTGCCATTTTCAAAAGCGGTAGAGATGCGAATCGACGAAGGGAAGCCGGTAGGAATCGTGTTATATGGTGCTTTCGCCACTGATACCTAAATACAATGTTCTTTACCTTTATGCTGAAGAATTACATCTCCTGTTGCCTGTTGGACATTGACTCTCTCATTTTGAAAATGAAACCCCAGCGATGCGGACGAGTTTTTTGAGTAAATTCACTTTTTTATTTTAATCATCTTCAATCATCCACAGCCCAACTTCACCCACTGCTGGGCATAATAGGCCTCACTTTTGCTTGTGCCTCATGCTCCTGTGCCAATGCCAGCCTCATTCTGGTTTTGCCCGCAATGGCAACAATATCGTACGGCCATCTCGCCATTGGACGATCGACATGTCGTCTTCATACTATTATCTACTTAAATATACGTGTGTGTCAGATTGTATATTTTATTTATGAGGACCAGCTTTTGTTTCAACTGACTAATAAATTACCAAAAATTCCTGGTGCACCCTTCAAATCCTTATTCATTTAGCTTGGTCTTGATTTGTCTTTCGTTACTTATACCATCTTATTATACGTTTCTACGTTCGTGTATGGCTTTTATTAAATTATTTTCTACATGTAGGTAAGGGAAAATGAAAGCGGACTATTTAGTTATTTTTGTATAGGAATTCTATTTTCGTAAGAGGTATCGATCGAGTTGGAGTCCCAAGGTCCAACGTACGCACGTTTACCGTTAACGCGGTGAAAATAGATTTCGTATTTTATTAATACGACTTTTAATTTGATCATTATAAAACGAAAGATTTTAAAAGATTAATTCTTTACTGAGAAACTTTATTACTATAACTTCTACATCACTACATGTTAAAACAAAGTCCCCGGCTCCGTCTGTCTGTCTGTCTGTTTGCGATAAACTCCAACTAAAACTACTGAATAGATTTTCATACGGTTTTCACCAATAGACTGAGTGATTCATGAGGAAGGTTTAGGTGTATAATTTGTTAAGGTTTTGTGTAAATTGGTTAACGAGTGCGAAGCAGCTGGAAAAAGCTAGTTTGAAATAAAATCACGAACTCCACACTTTTCTCTTGGTATACCTACCTCAATAATATGCAAACACCCTATTCGCAGCCTGAAGAGACTAATAGGGTTGCCGAAAGCCCCAAATTATGCATTAAGTTCGGGAGACGCGAGACGTTTGAGCGAAAATCGATATTTCTTCACCGTCGCCGACAGTTCGTGACAAAAGATAGTCTAAGCGGTTATGTGGTTCCATACTTTGTAATATTGAGAACTGAGGATATTGCAGACAGACACGCTAGGGTTGCCTCGATGCCTAGGTGTTTTATGTCTTCATTCTTCGATGAAAAAACGGGGGAAATGTCGCTCGATAATACGACAGTACGTCTCTGTCATTTGTTTTTTTGCGTTCCTTTGTTTTTAGAACACAGTACAGGGGTATTTTTGTTCCCCCCAAGGGAGAACATGCTAGTCAGTCTGTTGTACTTAGACATTTCATTACTATGTCTAAGCCGCTTTCGCGAGGGGCTCGTAGCTAAATGATAACATCCACACGGGTCGATCGAAAGTTAAGCTACATTTCAAAAGCCCTTAGTACCGCGGAAAGCACATTAAGCCGTTGCTTTTTTATGGACTATTCTTAATTTTTTACGCGCCTGTTGGACTATAAATGATCCTGCATTTATCTCAATCAATATTGTTGTGCGTGTAGAGTAGCTTTTATCTGGTCATCACTGATACTACCTCTGTCGGACACGATGCCTGGTGAGACAGCGTGCTTTTTAGCCAGGCCCATCAGTGAGTTCGAGCCCGCGACTAGGTTCCCCTTAAAAACGGGTATCGTGTCAGATAGGCAATCGCTCCATGTAAAATACTGGTAAGCAACGGCATCTAGTTTGACTGGAAGCCGACTCCGACATAATTAAGACAGGACTCGGCAGTTTGTTTGTCTTTCAGCCCGAGTTTTTTGTCCATAGGAGACCGCTTTTTGGCATAAGGAGTTAATTTATCTCTATCGAAGACCGCGGCTTATTAGTCGATTCGCACCAATTATCTCGCTCAAAACGGGGAAAACGACACTTTTCAATAATTTATTATGTAGGCGATTCGCACGGCTTAAAATTCAAAATGTGCCTATTGACTAATACGTATTTCTCGGGTTGTCGCTTCGCCCACAACACAAATAAATTAACTTCGTCCGAATCGCCAACAGCAGTTCGCCCGTTTCAGGCGACTAAATTCGTGCGAATTATAATTTTGAAAGTTTGTATGTTTGGATATTTAGATGTTTGAATGTTTCTTACTCAATCACGCAATAACGGCTGAACAGATTTAGATGAAATTTGGAACACAGATAGTTTATAACATTTTTTTATTTTTTATTACGGGGGGAAATCCTCATGGATGTCCTCCGCCCCGGGGAGGGCGGAGGGGTCTGTCAGACTCTTACTGACTAAAACCACCCCGGTGTTCCGTCTCTCACTTGCACCGGGGATCACGGGAACTAGTGTGACTTCCGCGATCCCCGGCTAGTGCCGGCCCGCCTCCGCGGGCCACCTCGCGATAGGGGGGGAGTGAGGTGTTAAACTCCCCCCTTACGTCATAGAGAGGCGCGCGTGGAACACTACGCGCCGCCATCTCGGGTCCTAACCAGTAGAGGGCGACAGATTTCCCCGGATCTGTCGCCCCTGGACCCATTTAGGGGGGCTGGAAGAGGGCGTTGTCCGCCCTCCGCCGACGCCCGGTGCGTCTGCTGCGGATCGGGTTAGCGGAAGCAATTCTCCCGCTCCCTCTCCGCAGCCTCCTTCTGCGACATGACTGTTTCGCAGAAGGATACCACCGCGTCCCAGGACTAGATAGCTTATAACCTGGATTAACATATAGGATGACTTTTATTCCGATAGCACCGTCCTATGGGATAATTTGCGACCTCTATGCGGACGAAGCCGCTGGAAAAAGCTAGTCGAGTAATAAGCCAAGACCGCATATCCTTGTACAATTATTTAACCATACAATAGGTACGTGCTATATCTATCCATCTGTCTGAAGATTTGATTTGTCAACCAGACCCGAGTATCCCTTGAATAATAGAGAAATGTGGGTACCATCCAAGATGGAGGCATAATTACATTGCGATGTAATCGAGTTGAATGTAACTAGATTAATCGTCGGGCTATCGTTTTATCACTGTTTGAACTATTGTACAGTCAGCCAGCACATCAAGCTATCAAATTTCTTTGATAGATTTTCAAATTTAATACAAAAGTATAAGGTTCATGTCAATTAGGAACATTTTTGAGTTTGGGATAGCTTGATGTGTTGGCGTCTGTACTTACATTATGATATTAATATAATAACAGCTATAATGTTGAAATGACAATGAATGGAAATTGATCTTTAATTGATCGTTGTTACGGGTCGTCAGAAGCCCGAAAGACTAACAACCAGTCTTACCAAGGGGTATTGTATTACACAGTTATTGGGTTGTGGTGGTGAGATAGGCAGTCGCTCCATGTAGAATATGTGGGTATTCAGCTGCATCCGTTTAGACTGGAAGCCGACCCCAACATAGTCGGAAAAAAGGCAGGCAGATGATGATAAATATGAATGGCAGTAAATTTATCTGCAATTTATACGTTACAATATCTCAGGTTGAGACGCCTGCAGACAGGCGCGACGTGACTCTATTAGAACAGATGTTCTAAGATATATATATAGATATATGATAGAAGATTCTATAAACATTTTATGGAAATTGTTTTGACAGAATCGCGTCGCATCGTCGCGTCGCGCCTGTCTACGGGAGCTTTTATGATTAACGTACTTATACGAGATTGTTTCGTATTTAATTACGCTACGCTCTGTTTCCTAATTAGCGTGATACGTGATCGTATAATTGATATGTATAGTACAATTTATGTAGCCGGGATTATTATAATCAAGGTTTTGATTAAGCGTTACTGAGCATGAGATTCTGAGTTCGATTCCTAGGTTGGGCAAAGTGTTATTGAAGTGAAAACTTTTTTAAGCGCATTGGGCATTTTTTGAGATGGGAAAAAACAATTGAACTTGCGACACTGCACACTGTTACCGTTACCGGTACCGACACCTCTGTACCTACGAATTTGAAGTGAAAACTTATTTAGGCGCGTTGGGCATTGTTTGAGATGGGAAAAACAATTGAACTCGCTACACTGTTCAAAAAATACACACGTAATTCTTCTAGTTTGCACTTCTGATCTGACGGTACTCCCGGAGTGCCACTGTTTTTAACCGACTTCAAAAAAAAGGAGGAGGTTCTCAATTCGACTGTATGTTTTTTATGTTTGTTACCTCAGAACTTTCGACTGGGTGAACCGATTTTGATGATTATTTTTTTATTTGAAAGCTGGTGCTTTCCGCGTGGTCCCATTTTAATTAGATCTGATTATGCGTTTCGGAGACAGACAACGGAACTGTTCAAAAATAACAGTAAATCAACCGCGATTGCTGCTGTCGCATAAATATGCATTGTTTTGACCCCAAGGAGGAGAATTAGTGAGGTAGGTACTATAACTAAAAAGTAAAAATAAAAACTTTCTCAACTTTAATTTCGGAAGGCGGTGACAAAAAATTAAAAAAAACATGACCGACAACACCGACTTGCGAAATTAAAGTTATTTTTCACTTTGTAGTGTTTTTTCGGAAGTCGGTTGTTATTTTTTTATTTTTTTTTATTTTATCTGTAACAGTGGGCCTGGTGGATGGCAAAGTCATAATTAGCTGTTAAATATTCCCACTGCTGGGGTACAGGCCTTTTCTTAGTGGAGGCCGTAATTTATTTATTTATTTTCTTCGTACATCTACCATTACAGGGTAACCCAATGTGATAAATGCGCTTATCCTAAACTAATTATCCTAAATACTAACATTCATGTACCTACATATTATAAAAAATTACAAACAATGCATTCCTTGTGAATTCACTCAGAGAACAACAGAATAAGTCCGTCTCAACCGCTATGAGGTTGAGCGTGCGCAGTGCACGCGTCAGCGGCGCCTCCCTTACAAGGTTAGTCCAAGCGCGGGGTTCCACTAGCAGTGGCGGCTGCCGTCTTCGCCACACGTACCTGTACGGAACACACAGACTCACCTGCGCTAAAATAACTGCATTATGCACCTTCCCTCACAGATATGAGGTGAGTGCAAGATCTCTCCTAACCCTTAGCTCATTGTATCCTACTATACCTAATCTACCAAGCGGTATGGTAGATGTCACATGTCTTCCAATTTTTTATTGTAGGACATTCCGGTTTCCTCACGATATTTTTCTTCACCGTTAATCGTTGACCATAGTATTACTTGGGACTTAAACATAAAGACGAAATGTGGGTTTACTATAGCTATACAACTCTGCCTAACCTCTCAGGGATTCACAATAGTTCCGGTAGAAGTGTTTGGAATAATTTCCTAGTTATTAGGCTGTCACTTAAATCTCCCACCAAGTCATCATCATCATGATTTCAGCCGGAAGACGTCCACTGCTGGACATAGACCTCCCCCAATTAGGGGGGCTTGCCATTATCGCCCCGCTTGGCAGGCGGGTTGGCGATCGCAGTATGGTGGTAAAATGCATTGAGAACGCTGCTGCCCATTCTCTAGTAAGCCCCTTAGTCGCCTACTACGACACTCACGGGAAGAGATGGGAACCAACCACAAGCTCCGACCAAGTACCTGTAAGTAAATAAAATACGATGTACCATTACATACCTTAGCAGTAACACATATTTCCAATAAAAAACACCTAACATTACACAATCTATCAGTAAGAATAAACAGACTTGACTTGGAGGCGTGTTATGAAAACATTGCTTATACGAGTATTTCAACATCCCGTTTAATATAACGCGATAGGAACGTCCTAACGTTTACTTTTCTATGTTTACCTGTCATACCGTACATAAAGTATCGTTTACACGATGAGAGTTACTGGAATTGAATATGATTTTCGAAAGGAGTGAATAATAATAATAATAATTAATCATTTATTTTTTAACAAATGTGGGTACAACTTATCTATCATAAACAAAAACACAATGTACATAGATTCAGGTATTAAAAAGATAGAGTAAACGACGATGTCTGTACTAGTATTAACTGTGTGACAGACACCGGCGCCTTCCTCCTACAACCTTAAGTAACAAGCTTAACCGAGACATTGCATGATGTTTTCATATACCTAGTAACATTGCAATGTTACCAAAGTTTAATACCTAATAGAATACAAATTTATTTTAATTGAATATCTATAGTTTAGATTGAAAATTATTTACTTATTTTAATTTTAAGGCATGCAAGGAAATGTGTGTGTCTGTGTGTGTCTGTATGTGCGGGTGTGTGTATGTGTGTATAAGTTGACTCGTGAACCGTTTGTACGATGTTCGAGTTTGTTTCACCATTTCTTCTCAGAGGTAGATCGGAAATGTCGACTCCATCTACTACTGTTAAGTGATTCTGATTTACAGAATTTCCAATATCATAATACAATCAGCCTATAATATTCCCACTGTTGGGACGTAGGCCTCCTCTCGGTGAGAGGGAGTGGGCCGTGATCCACCACGCGGGCCCAGTGCGGTTTGGCAGAAGTCACATGTCTTCGAATTTTTGGTTCTAAGACATGCCGGTTTCCTCACGATGTTTTCCTTCACCGTTTTGAGTTTATTTTTTCAATATCATTTAATTTAATTTCGTATCCCGAGAAGTTTTTCTGTACTGCCTCACTGTAGGGCAAAGGTCTCCCACTGCCCTTTCTACACTATTCTGTCTTTTCCAAGTGCTGGCCAGCAGCGGCGAGGTGTAAATTTTTCTAAGAGAGAAGCCGAAGCGAAGTCGGCTTTAAGTTACTGTCTTATCAATAAAGAATACTTAATATCATTTTAAAATTAATATAGGAATGTAAATAATAAAATACAATAAAATAATAAAATAGAACAGCTGAAAACAAAATAAAATGTGCAATATTCGTCTATCTCGTTGTCCCTAACACATTTTTCTCTGTCATAACCCGTTGTACAGCGGCTTGCTCTCGTCCATATAAAGTGATGGCACGTCACCTAAACTGACATCATTTCGAGATCGCGGTTGTATGAATTTTTAGTTCCCGATTATGACGATTTGGCGACGGGTTACTTTAGATCATTTTTTTTTGCTGTAATACAAAGCTAAAAATAACTATTTTTGTTTGTGGAATGTTATGGTGAATTCAATACCCGTAGTGTGACTTTATTTTTTGACAGTAATAGCCACTATTGACGTGCCATTTTTTAATAGCGATACAGTTGCCGATGCGAATCCCCGAAGGGAAGCGGTAGGAATCGTGTTTCGCCACTGCTGGCCAGTCTTTTTAGTAGGAGTCAAGTCAAGCTAGTCCCGCCATCTTTGTCTCGGTCTGCCGCGATGGCGTCGTGCGTTTAGTGGGACCCAATCGGTGGTTCTTTTAACCCATTTGTCATCTGACATGCGGCAGACATTCCGGCTTTCTGGGTAACGTATGTGATCTTGAGTTTGGCGCGCAGTGTTGTGTTCATAATAAGGTCTCGCAACGAAAATCGTGCATAATCCGAGTTGTCAAATTACAGTTCAATAAAATAGTCTGGCAAATGTTGTATCACATAATCGTATTCCAGTTTTCGTTTCTCGGATGCGTGTAAACACAAGCGTGCGATAAATCGCCGGGCGAGTCTCGCTGTCGACAGTCGAGTAACTCTCCTCATCTACTGTAAGGTTCAACATTTGAACCAAGGAAACTCAAAGCTTTGAAAGTATCAGAAACTCACGTCTTTCAATTGTTTTCCTTTTTCTTTGAAAATGTGGTGTGAGCTCTTGGAACGAAATTCCATTATATATTTTTCTTTGCAGTTAACTTTGTAGCGTGTTGACTTTGTAATGGAAGTTCGCAACGGAAAGGTCGGTGGTGGTATAAAGATATTAGACGTTGCAAAACGTGTAAATAAAGAATTATTTTATTTTGCCGTTGGATATTTTGCTAGTAGTGAGTACGTCAAAGGAAATGAGATAGGAGAATTTAATTATGAGTCTTGCAAGCGGAATGCAAAAAGATTATCCCCATTCGTCAGTTTCCGTTGTTTATTTAATTATTTATCCAGAAATATGTCACTTACTAAAGTATCAACTCTTTTGGCTGTTGGCACTCTTTGGCTACGGAGCCCTAAAAGTAAATGAAATATTTTTTAATAAATAGGGCTTTCAACTTACGTATACCTATTTCTAGTTTATATGTTGTTAATACTTATTATTTCATATTACCATACAGGTACATAAAAAAATATTTATAGAATATGTCGCCTTCTCCTAACATTCTGTCTTCTAATTGTTTAATGGGATCATCATCTGCATAACTAATCACTTTCTGCATAAGTAGGGTACTTCTGAACCAAGGAAAGGCCCACATCCCATTTAATATGTCGCGCATGGAATCTCGAAATGGTTCCGCCTAAATTCTACCCTCATAAAGTACTACGATCTCTGTAATATTCACTTACTTGGTATTTCTTATCACGTCATCAAACGTCGTCGTCTTTCAAAGCTTTTATATCCATAATACTAGCTTTTGCCAGCGGCTTCTCCCGCTTGAAGTTCAGAAATTATCCCACGAAACGTACTACCGGGATAAAAATACGAATCCGTTCAGCGTTCTGCGTGATTTAGGAACAAACATCCAAACATCTAAATATCCAAACGTAAAAACTTTCACATTTTTAAATGTAATAAAGAAAATGGAAATTTAAATTAAATTTAAAAAAAAACGCGCTTTAAAAACCAAACTAAAAAAAGCAAAAAATAATTTCAAAAAAGCGTGGGATGCTGTTTGAGGTAAGTATTTTTATAATCAATATCAAGCACCCCACGCTTTTTTGAATTATTTTCTGCTTTTTTAGTTTGGTTTTTTAAAGAGTGTTTTTAGTTTTATTTTAACTATTATTTATATTCAATTTTTTGATTCTGCTATCTACAAAAGCGTGATTTTTCAGATTCTTTTTTGTTTTTTTTTTTATTTTAGTTATTGAATTGTCTTTGGTCCTCGATAAGTCTACAAAGTTTAAATTAAATCTGACCGTTTGAAGAGGGTCAAAATGAAGTCCAAAGGAGTCGGTTACAAACAACATACAAACATACAGATGAAGCTAATAAAAAGCGTGTAAAATCAAATCAAATCAAATGTGAAAATCAAATCAAATGTGTGTGTAATCAAATGTGTGTTCCTGGTTTTTGCGTCATGTTTACCGCAAATAAACGTTTTTTCTTTTTTCTTTCTTTCTTTTTTTCTAAATCACTTTAATTATATCATCATCATCATTTCAGCCGAAAGGCGTCCACTGCTGGACATAGGCCTCCCCCAATCTCTGCCACCTCGTCCAGTTCTGTGCTTCCCGCATCCAGCGGACTCAATTAATTACTATAAATAGTAATTAATATAGTTATATATAGTAGGAATATCTGCTTTCTTACCGAAACCTCTATTTACGGCTTTGTCGACGTTATTGCATTGATCTTCCAATATAGGAATTCCAATAATAGGAACGGAGAAATGTACAGCTTCAGTAAATGATTGAAGGTCTTCAGTCGTAATGAACAAAACACAATTTGGGTGTGCGGAAAATCAGATAAATCATTTATGGGTAAATCAATTTTGATATCCGTTCTTCGTTGTGATTTAAAAGGCGGTAAAGGATTCAGTCAAGTTAGACGGAACCTTTTAATAGCGTTTCTAATAATATCTGGTACTGACGGTGATTCTAGTTACCAATTTATGTATTTGATAAAAACTACAAATTCTAGAAAGATTTCTGATGTTTTTTTAACTTCTGGTGACCTCTGGAGGCTTTCTCTCTAAGCCAGATCACACATTGCTACGCATCACGCTCCGGGGTGCGCGAAACGAGCCAAATTCTCAGTGCTTTTCCAGTGTTTTTATTAAATTTGTATGAACATAATCACGCGCGGGAGCGCATTATCTGCGCCCCGTGCGTCGCGTGGTGCGTCTTAGTGTGTGAATCGCCTAAGTCCGTCGACGAAGATACGAGCCCGTCTGAAAGTAATGCGACAAATTGGAGTGAACCCTACACCCGAATAATTAACTTTTTTGGCAGGGCAAAAACACATAACGGAGTAGGGACATCTGTTACATCGTGGTATCATTCAATTTTAGGTCGGGCCCCAACCTAATCTTAAGTCCGTAGGTGATACGGAGTAGAAATCGCTCGTTGCTTCGGCCACGAAAATACTAATTTCTAAGGGAAGTAGAACCCCAGAAGATAATATTTTTTTTTAAATGTTGAGGTTATGCTTAATATGATACAAATATTTATAAGGTTTAAAGTCATATTTATTGTCTTGAAAACATCCAATAACATCTTGAATAAAATTTTCAGGGAGGGTACTTCCTTTCAACGTCGTTCCTATACTGAAATATACCACGCCTTCCGTCGAACCAGCCATAATCTTTTGGAGTTTCTGGGAAAAAAATATTGTGGGATAAGAATTCATTATTTGTTATGGAAAAGGTATTAATAATTAATACTGGCGTGTCTCCTTTTGCGTTCGCTTTAAGGCCACCTCCATGGAACATTTTTTGTCTGACAATGTTCCGCCATCTTGGAGAGCTTTGTGCCTTACGAGTTTGTAGGTCGTAAGTTCGAACCCAGACAGACGCTTTACTTTGAGTAAATTATTTAATCACCTCTACTCTCAAAACGGTGAAGAAAACTATCGAGAGGGAACAAGTGTCTCCTAGAACTAAAAAATAATAGATAAAAAAATCTAAAAAACACGATTTAAAGACGTAACTAAAAAGCAGAAAATAATTTCAAAAAAGCGTAGGGTCCTTTTTGAGATATTTTTATAATCAATTAATATCAAGCACCCCACGCTTTTTTGAAATTATTTTCTGCTTTTTTAGTTGCGTTTTAAAGCGTGTTTTTTTGATTTTTTAAACTATTATTTGTTTTATATTTTTTAGTTCTGCTAGCAACAAAAGCGTGATTTTTGCAGTTTTTTTTTAAATTATTGAATTGTCATCGGTCTTCGATAAGTCTCCGTGCCTAGTCCTACGCCTGATCTCTCTCCGGTCGTGTCAGATTGCCGTCCCATCGGTCTATGAGAGGTAGGGAAGAGCGAGTGCACCTGTCTGCACACACGCTTGTGAACTATAATATCTCTCGCGCCGAAGACTAGTCACCGTTGAGATTTGCCGCCATGGCCGGAATACGGTCTGGAGGACTATATATTATGCAATGTTCCGCCATCTTGGACTATTTTCGGTGGCATGGGTTCATACACAGAACAGATAAAAAGGTTCATACATGTCGAAGTTTACACGGACGTTATAAAATCGCGGCCGGCATTTTATCGCGCACTGGATTTAAAACACTCGGTGTTGAACCGTGCATTGATTGAACAGTGAGTGAATCTCAGCGCGTCGAAAAAACACAGTGTTCGATTTTCGACTCTCGGCCCTAAGCAGTGTATTGAACATCTAGTGTGCGAATAAATCCCGCCGCGATTGTGTTACGTCTGTGGGAACGCGGAATTTGTGAAGAGTGTGATGCGTATTTGTTCAGACAACCACATTGAACTATTCAACCTCGTGGTCTCTCCTGGCCTTTTGATTTTTGTTTGTGACGCGTTCTCCTAGGATCGCCATCATATCGATGAACGAAAAACTTTTTACAAAACAATGTTTTTATTTAGGTTTAAACCACGAAGCCAGTTTTAATGTATGAAAATGCCGTTTCTTTTACAAAATAGACAAGTAAGTCCGGTGCTAACTTGTCATTTTTGTATTAGAACTTTAACTAGGTCTAAATAAACTCGGAAATGCAAGAAACGAAGTCAGAGCTTGAGGCCAGAACTAAAGCTACATTTCGTTTTGTTATAAGACGGTCAGACTCGTGAAAAGCAGATAGGTAATAAGCCTAGAGATCATTTTGAGCTTAGTGAGTTAGGTAATAGGGACGAAAATAGGTCGGTAGTATACGTATATATCGGTCAACAGGACCTCATCAAATACACACAAACATAATTTTTTGGGTCTTATGCTTCTAATAGTTTCAATACACCTTGTACACACAATAGGTGTAGGGGCGGTTTAGAACAGCCCTGCTCCCGGCCACTGTCTTACTGTGTAAACACGGATTCTGCAAACTCACGCGTTTATTTGAAATATACCAATTAAAGACACTTTTGAACTGCCTAGGAGCTGGTCAGTCAAAAATACAGAAGATCATGAATAGTTATGCATGATATTATTAAGATAACAAGCGTATATATATTTTTCATTTTGTACGTCTAATCTTGTAGTTTTCCTCGCAACAAGCTATTATTAATTCAGTACATTTCCTTTGAGAACGTTCTATTACAATTATTAATGTAATATGTTGCTGTTATTTTCTGTTTGTTTGGTAAAGTATCTATTTATTTTCTTCAAAGATTTTTTTTTTACTAGATACCTTTTAGAGATGTTGTTAAAAGGTTGCGTTTTTTTCTAAATCGTTCGCCCAATTAGGCATTATTTACTTACTTGAGTATTCTTTACAATTCATTGTTATTCGTAGAATTTATCTCATTCTTACATACATGACCTCTCGCCTTCTCCCTAGGGGGTAGGCAGAAATTATAGCACGTCAGTTAGCTAAAATCTATACACGCACGCTGGTTGCGAGTACTACGCATCTGACCTTTCTCATTAACATCTCCAATAAGGTCAAGTTGCGAAGGGTCAGTACAAACCGATTCCCATCGGCTTACCTTTAAGAAATCCCACCTCCCACCGATCCACCATTCATTATTTCAAAGTACAATTAATTTTTATGTTTCTAAGTTTTACTGAAATAAATAATAGTTTCAAAAACTAAAAAAACACGCTTTGAAAACCAAACTAAAAAAGTAGAAAATAATTTAATTCTATTAAAAAGCGTGGGGTGCTTTTTGAGGTATTTTTATAATCAATTAATATCAAGCACCCCATGCTTTTAACAGAATTAAATTATTTTTTACTTTTTTAGTTTTTTAGTTATGCTAACTACGCTTTTTAATAGAATTAAATTATTTTTTCAGTTTTTAGTTTTTTAGTTCTGCTAACTACAAAAGCGTGATTTTTAAGATATTTTTTTTAATTTTTGAATTGTCATCGGCCCTCGATGAGTCTACAAAGTTTAAATGAAATTTGACGTCTGTTACAAACAACATACAAACATAGATACAAACAAACATACAAGTGAAGCGTGTAAAAGCGCCTGCGTGCAACGAAAACCAATAATCTTCCGTCCGAAATTCTCTGATTCCAACTCAGTATGAGTGAGCTTTACCATCTGAAGAAACTAAGCTTGCATCACGCGATGAGTGTTTTATTTTGGAATGGCTTACCCTGCCCATAATTTCACCCCTCGCCACTGATAAGGTCACTATAAGTCCTTCTAGGCCCTAGACACCTTAGAATCTAGGGCGTCCCCTCCGAGCGTAAATCTGCCTTGTAGTACCTATACCTTTCCTGTCTCAGTCTGAATCTATGAAATATATTTTTACCTTTAAAAGAGGCTTCCATTTCTCCTCAATATGGTAACCACCAATCTGAATATAATTCAGTGGCAAGCGGAACGTCTGTCTAGTGGAAAAATGCGAATTTCCCAACAAAAGAGATCCATTGTGCTTTACTACTTCAAAGGGAGGTAAAATGCCACCTCTTTTAGCCATCGCTCGGCCAAAGGCTCTATTGAATACGGATTCGTCTTCTAGCTGAGTAACCTGCAAAAGGAAAAACAATTTAATAGTACACATACAGAAATAGGTTTTTTTTTTTTAAACGTTGCCCCACACTAGGAATTACTCCTGTATTGTGGGTGCGTTTACAAACATTTAAACTCACATATACAAACAGCCAGACCCGGAACAACTATTTGTAGGTCATACCAATATTTGTTCCATGCGGGAATCGAACCCGCGACACGCAGCGCAGCAGTCAATCGGTTAACCGCTACGCCAACCGTGCCGTCCACAGGTATAGTCAGGCAACATTTAGTTAAACTTACTATATCCAAGGTTACTTGATAATTTGACATTTTTAACTTGGGTAATTGAAAGCCATCAGGTTTTCAGATATTCTTCACGGTTATTTATTAATCCCGGATCGAAGAAGAGGGTTTTTTTGAGCTTTGTAAATAACACTAGTGACCCTGCTTCACACGGTTCTGAGGATATGAATTTCTTTATTGGACCGAAGTTCCATAACACTGCTCGCTGTAGGAGTTGACTGGTAGCAATCGTCACGAAAAAAAAGCGTTATGCCGCCTCCGTACGATTTTGTCTCTTTCTATTCAAACTCAAACTCAACTCAAACTCAAAGCATTTATTTCAATTAAACCATTTACAGGCACTTTTGAATTGTCAAAAAGTCGATCAGTTGGAAAGTTGAAGCTAGTTGCCCATTCCAAATCGTAGATCTCTATGGAGAAGAACGGGCAAGAAACTCCACGGACACTCTTTTAAAATCAAGTTGAAATATTACAAAATCTTGGGAACATTATTCTTGTTGCTTCTGTATGTGAGAACAATGTAAAAAAATGTAATTATAAACTAAATAAGCCCTGGAAGTTAGGAGATGACCAGTCTCAACCGACAGCGCCCGTTCACGAACTTGACACGTGGATCAGCACCATCCAGCTCAACCATTTTGTAGGGAACCGAATGATCCAACACACGCGCCACCATCAGTGAGACATTTATGTGAGCATGACATACTCTCAACTGCCATGCTTTTTCAAGTCAACGTACATTATAACAACACAATAAACGGATGCATGGTACTCACATTTACAAAATTCAAACAAAATGCTTCTAAATTATACAAAACTATAGTTTGCAATCTATTTGAAATATTAATAAAATTTGATTTCCTAAAAGAAACACCACTTGAAAGAACTAACACTTGGTTCAGCAAAAATAAAACATTCGTAATGTCACAAAAATTATAATATTATGAACAAAAATGTTCGTAATGTCAGAAAAAATAAAAAAGGGAAGCTTCTCTTTCAAATATTAAAATTTTAACTAGTATGCCCAGGTGGCTGTGGAGCAGGACCAGCATTAAGCCAAGCATTTTTATCGACGATATAATCATCTAACTTATAATAAGCTTGTCTACATAGTGTGCGTTTAATGCATGATTTAAATTTCTTTTCATTTAGTTCAAGAATATCGACTGGTATTTTATTATAACATTTCACACAGTACCCCATAAAAGAAGTGTGTACTTTAGACAATCTGAAACGTGGTTGATCTAATTTGTTCCTATTTCTAGTGTTAAAATTGTGCCTATCACTTATCTTACTAAAAAGATGTCGATTTTTCCGAACATACATAATGTTTTCATAGATATATTGACAAGGTACCGTCATGATGTTAATTGTTTTGAACAGTTCCCTTAGAGATTCGCGTCTGCGGAGGTTATAGATGGCTCTGACGGCCCTCTTTTGCAGAATAAAGATCGACTCAATATCCGCAGCCCGTCCCCATAGCAAGATACCGTAAGACATGATGCTATGAAAGTAACTAAAATAGACCAGTCTCGCGGTATCCACGTCTGTTAATTGGCGGATCTTCCAAACAGCGTAAGCGGCAGAACTTAGCCGCCCTGCAAGTGATGTTAAATGAGGACCCCACTGTAGCTTTGAGTCAAGCGTGATCCCCAGGAAAACCGTCTGTTCGACGAATTCTAGTATCTCCTTATTCAATACAACATGACATTCACTACTTCTAACATTCGGTAACGCAAATCTTATGCATTTCGTTTTCTTTCCATTTAATACCAAATTATTTACAGTAAACCAATTATGGACCTTAACTATAGCATTATTTACGTCGTCAAGCTCCTGTGCACGTCTTTTAACTTTAAAAATCAGTGATGTATCATCAGCAAATAACACCATTTGAGGTCGGTTTTTTAGTAAAAAAGGTAAATCATTTATATATACTAAAAAGAGGAACGGACCCAATATTGAGCCCTGCGGTACACCCATTTTGACTTTTAAGCCCAAGGAATTCACACCGTTTATTTGAACTTGCTGCAGTCTATCATTCAAATACGATTTTACTAAGTTAAGCGCAAGTTCACCCAGTCCGTAATGCCGAAGTTTCAAGAGAAGTGTTTCATGATTCACGCAATCAAACGCCTTGGATAGGTCGCAAAAGATACCTATTGCATCTTGCGCCTCTTCCCATGCGGTAAAGATGTGTTTCAATAAGGTGACACCAGCGTCGGTTGTGCAACGTCCTTTGGTGAAACCATACTGTTGATCGTGTAGGATGTTATTACGATTAAAATGATTGAGCATTTGGTTTAACATAACTTTTTCAAACACCTTGCTGAAAACCGGCAAAATCGATACGGGTCTATAATTATTAGTATCTTTGCTGTCTCCAGATTTGAAGAGTGGAATAACTTTACTGTACTTCATTAAATCCGGGAAAACCCCTTGATCAACACACAAATTAAATATTAATGCCAAATAGGGTGCAACTGTCTCAATAATGGATTGACAAACTTTAGTAGACATGCCCCACAAATCTTCGGTAATTTTGATCTTAAGTTGCTTAAATGCCTTTAAAACGACCACCGGGCTTATATGATTAAATTTGAATTCCACGGGACAGGCTGAGACATTCGCTCTTAATAAATCAATAGCAAGTGCGGGCGAAGAATTTAAAGTTTCTGTAGTTTTAATAGGAATATTGGTAAAGAAAGTTGCAAATTCCTGAGCAACATCGATGTTATCACTAATGAGACCGCGGGAAGTGTCCAGTGTGTAATCATTATTATGCCTTTTGCTTCTGTTCGTTTCATTGTTAATAATTTTCCAAACTGCCTTAATTTTATTATCTGCTGATTTAACCTTGTGGCTAAGGAATGAAGCTTTAGCTACTTTGCAGATATTTTTAAAAGTTTTAGAGTAAGTAGCAACATACTTAGTAAAAGTTTCTGTGTTAATAAACGGCTTAAGGCCATACAGTTCAAATAATCTTTCTCTACTTTTCCTGATTCCTTTAGTTGCCCAGTCACTGAATAAGAATTTAGGGCAAATAGTTTTAGATTTCTGCTTAAAAAAATGACTGAACTCAGTTTGGACTAATGAAAATAATTCTTTGTACATAATATTACCATTATTCAAATTTAGGCCCTCAACACTTAACTTGCTGATTAAAGTGCTATTAAACTTATTTAACTTACCCGATGTTATAGGTCTAGTTTGTATCTGTACTTTTTGAATTGGTGTGTTGGACTCAAAACTAACGGTTTGACCGCTGTGATCAGAAGGGAGATAATTTACAATGGCTTTATCTAAATAGTCGCAGTCGCAAAAAACATTATCAATACATGTAGCAGTAGCCGTAGTTATTCGCGTTGGTTCCAAAAACACATTTGAAAGATTGAATGATTTAAAGAGGCTTAACAATCTCCTACTATTTGAATTATTTTCCAAAATATTAATATTAAAGTCCCCACAAATAATTACTGATTTATTACCAGTTGCAAGTTTTGCCAAAACATCTTCCATTACTGACTCAAATATAGAGTAGTCTTGATAGTTAGGAGGTCTGTAAACGCACACTATACAATGCTTATCTAGCTCAACACAGGACAGTTCAATGCTATGTTCCACTGATAGTTTAACTATGTCTGTGCGAGTCTTAGATTTTATACAATTTTTAATTAATATAAGTGAACCTCCACGAAGCATGGATTTCCGGTTAAAACAACTGCCCACACTATAATTCTCATAATTAATTAACATTTCATAATCTTTCAACCAGTGTTCAGTTATACAAATAATATCAAACATTGTTTTTTCTAAAAACAATTCAATTTCCAATTGTTTGGAAGAAAACCCTTGAATGTTTTGATGAAACAATTTCAAGGAACTCTGCTTAGCCCCTTTTTTACAATTAAATAATTGAAAGCTAGATGATACCTTGGGGACAGTGCAATTAAAAACATTTTTATTGGTACCATCTGTTGTCTTACCTACTAGTTTAAATTAGTATCACTAACTACCTTAATATTAGTATTATTACTAATGTTTGTAATTACAGTAGACTTCGACATACTACTTATGTCTGAGTTTATATTAAAAGCTAATAGCCATGCTATTTGACGTCTAAAACTAATGGGCAGATACGCAGTATCCCTAGTCGATTTTAATTTCTCAACAAAAGTGTTGGTGTCAAAAAATAAAAGTTTGTCACTATAGCAATTAGCTAATAAATGCATATGGTTATTTAGCATATGTATATTATGATTTTGCCTACTTGACAAGTGCTCAAAGTAAGGAAAAGCACACAATATTATTTTCTGACAATTACTCTTCAAGATTTCAGTGACGCTATCAGTGTATTATATCAGAGTGTGTGAGTGTGTGCGAGTATTGCGTAAGGAACTTGTGTTCCTGACGGGGGAACCCGAAGGCACACATTTTTTTATGTAAGTTTAACTTTAATGTTGATATGCATAAACTTTCCCAAATAAAATCTCTAAATGATAGTAAAAGCCACATCAAAATCCGTAGTGTAGTCGGAACACTATGTATAGACTCGAGGCAACATAATGCATCTAAATAAACCAAAAATTGATATACAGGGTCTAACAGAAACCCTATTGCTATCCTTTAGCAATAAAGATAACAGCTGGTATAGAATCACTATACATAGTTTCAGCTCAAAATAAAATACTCTAAGAATTGATATCAAATTTTCGGTTTCATATGTTTCTTAAATTCAAATCATAACAAACGTGTCACCGCACTACTTATGTCAATAACTTTCGAGGCTACTTGCCAATATCACTTCCTGGTGATGTGTTTCTATCAATTTGAAAAGTTCGGTTTCTGGTATCATTGTATTAAAAATTCTCATAACTTCCGAATATGTAGAGATAGGATTAAAAAACCCTTCCAATATCGTTTGATTGCATCCAAAGAAGCCTTGCCCTTGGTATGTATATACCCTTTCCGTTACCCGTTGTATATTCACGTGATGTAGGTATATCTCAAAGACACCACAGGTCAGGACGGCAAGGTGTAGGGCTTATGAATAAGTTATGGATTATTCTGCTTGTTCGGTACTGTAATGCCTAGTTCTCCTAGAATCGTTTATAATAGCGTGACTGAGGATGACCGTTGAGAAAATGTCAAAGTAGATTTACTGCCTGATATGGGATTGCTATACAATGCGTGCAAACGCAATAACCATACTGATTTAGCAGATTTACCAAACAATGAGTCACTGATAGCCGTGGTGGCAGTCAACGTCAGATTTAGAACACAGATTTATGAGCCATCAATTACTATGGAAGTAAAAAGAAATACTGTTCTACGTAATGGCGAAAATTCGGTTCAGTTCTTCGTGAATTCAAGAAAGAGAAGTATATATAATTCGTTCGTTTTCCTCATTTTCTTTCATCAGTTTCGAATGTTGCGTATTATGATTTTGTATTGATGTTTTTCTTATTAACCTCCGTTTTATATACTTGTTCTCATGTTTTACTCACGGCTTCGTCTACTGGGAGGTTGGAACCTCACAGAACATACTACCAGGATAAAAAGTAATATGTGTCCTAACTCACCTGGATATTGCGTAGCAAACTTACTTAGGAATGGGTTTCATTTTGACGGTTCTAAAACACTAACTGCGTTATTTACGTTGTGGAGCAGACAATTTTTTTGAACATATGAACATCATATGCAGCAATTTATTAGCAATATCCTTCAAAATGGTTCAGATTGTGATTGATAGTGCGTTACGCAATAATGGTCCTGGTCACGGTCTATCCAAAAATCAAAAATCAAAATCAAAAGTCAATTATTCAAATTAGGCTGAGAATTAGCACTTTTCGAATGTCAAAATTGCATACGACAGTCCCCCAAAACGCCCGCCCGTCACTACTTCCTAGTGCTTTAGCTGCGAAGAAGTGGTGCAACAAACTCCCCAGGAGCGCAGCTGTCTGTTTAGTTAGATAGACTTGATTCTATACATAGGTAGGCAAAGTAATCAACATTACGAGACACAGAACTTAAATAATTTGTGATATGTCAGCTAGCCATGTCAATATACCAACAAATAAAATGAAAACTTAACTCAAGTACAAAAAATTAAAAGTAAACAAAGCATATACCAAAATAAAATCCTCCTGGTATAAATGGCGTGATAGCTTACATATGCAATGCTGGATTTACAAATGATAACCTCCATCGACGTAAAATAAATAAACAGGTAGGTAATTATTAGCAACAATAACAAAATCATGGTCAGCAAGACGACCAGTCACCACAAGCAGCACCCGTTCACGAGCATAACGCAAAGATCAGCCATTACCCCCCTCGCCATATTTGAGGGAAAGAGATAACCCGATCCCCAATGCTACCGCAAGCAGTGATATCTACGGGAGCATGACGAACTGCTGCCGGTTACTCAGGCAAGAATATAATTATCAATTGTCGAGGTCGCTACCTAACCATGATGCCCTACAACTCATCATAAAAATATTGTTATGAGTAGAACATGTCAATAACTAGTAAAAAAATAGATTTTAATAAAAAAAAATACTTGGTCAATAAAAATTTATATATCAATAATTATATGAACCCATATAACCCGTCTCTATGTACGATTTTGGAGAAATAACATAAACATTGTCTTGAGTTAATCACAGCGACCAACTAATTATTCTTGTCATATAAATAGTCGTTGATGGAATAGTAAGCCTTTAAACACAGGTTGGATTTTCTTTGAGCTTTAAACGCATCAAAAGGCAAATCTAGCAAAGCAGAGGGAAGCTTATTATAAAAGTTTATACCAAGCCCAACAAATGAATTATGACCCTTATGAAGCCGGTGAAAGGGAGCACGTAGTTTGTCTTTATTCCTAGTGTTTACGGTGTGAATATCACTGTTTTTAGTGTACAAGTGTATATTTTGTCTAATATTTATGATATTGGCAACGATAAATTGTGATGCCACCGTGAGTATACCAATTTCTTTAAAAAAGTCCCTCAACGAAATTCTGGCACCTAGCTGGTAAATTGCTCGAACAGCACGTTTTTCAGTGTGCCAAATTTTATTCAAATACATTCAGCCGTTTAGACGAGAAAAGCTAAATGACCGACAGACAGAAAAACTCTTTCTGTCTGTCGGTCATTTAGCTAACACACATACATACATAAACTGATACTACTTCCCATGGAAGTAGGCAAAAACAACATAACGCCACGACATGCGACAGAGACAGAATTACTTTCGCATTTAAAATATTACTATGGATTTGTCTTCGCCTGTTTTATATTTTTTTAGTATAATTTGTTTCAAACAACAAACCAGACGGTAACATTGATCCAGGTATTCAAAGTATTCTGTACTTATTAAAGTTTAGCCGTTGAACAGTTTTGTTTCAACAGAGTAGAATTAAAATTTCAGATTAATAAAGAAGCCATGGAACTTTGCTTCATTTTATTTTATGAGCTCAGTAAAAGTTTAAACCTTGGGTAGGTATTATAAGGCAAGCAAGTACCTTCTGTTATGTTATATAAACATTTTTCTTACTTACACTTTATGTACATGCCATGCCACACACAATATTTTTCCCCGTTATTAGAAAAAAGGTGCTTAATTTTCAAGAAATAATTGGCTAAGATTGCCATTATTTTAAATAGTACTGTTTTTTTCCACATAACTTCATTGCTCTGGGTTTTTGTTTACTGTGGTCTTAGTGTGAGTTTCTTTTAATCTCCTCGATCTAACGCATCGAGCGCGATCGGCGCTCCGATTGGTCCGTCACCAGTCCAGGGCCAATCCGAGCGCCAAATATGGTCGATGCGTTAGATCGAGATGGTTAAATGAAACTCACACTAAGGCCTCTGAAGCTATAAATTACAGTTTTCTGGTTACGTTTCTGAATTAAAGCGATGCGGTCGAGTACTTCGGTGCAAACAAAAGGATTTTTTTGTATATTTTGTTAGTTAGTCATTTAATTTAGTACCTTGTGTAAATAGTTGCATTATGTATTGTACATTAATTAGGTACATAGTTTCATTAGGTATATTTTTACTCCTCAAACGTAATAATAGCTACGAGTGACCACAGTTTGTCTCTGCATAACCTAAAGACTACTGGTAGAAAATTACCATAGCATTTAGTCCACCTCTGTACATTTGTGTGCTTGAAGTATTAAATAAATATAATTGAAATATAATGTTTTAGACATGACATGATGTCTATTACAAATCTTCAGTAATCTGAAGTCCGAAAACCATGAAGGTCACATCTCCATTTTTGCAGATGTGCATAGGATTGCATCTCATCTTCCACTTTTTGTCATAATGATGTTCGCAGTCTTTTTTTATTTATTTATTTACTTAAAGGTTCACCCACAGCACATACATATACATTCAAATATTAAATCATACGGTTATATTCTAATATATATGCCAATTACAGGTAAACACAACATTGACAACAGAAGACGCCAGATTACCGCTTAGTTGCTAACTTAAGCCACATGAGTAACCAACTTAAGTCTAGGTGTACAATTGTTTATGAAAATGAGAAACAAAAGAAAAAACAAAGGTTATAAAATAAAATAAAAGACAGAGTACCTAAGTAATTAGATTGGATTGGATTTGCACTATTAATCTGAAATTTCGACTACGTTTCATTGGTGTAGAGAGGCCAAGATTCTTTATTTAAACTTCACCTTAGGGTCATTCATTATATATATCTGCTTCAGGTACGGACGTATTAAATGAATTTAGGTTGTCACACATCTTAATGAGTGGTGAGTTGAGACCTATGTTTGTAGAGGTAGTAGGGCGCTGTAACATTGTGGTTATGGGAATCATTGACTTCTGATCAGGCCCTTCTATTATGTAAGAAACTATTCTAAGATATTCAAAAGAGTCTACGCTCAAGCTAAATCAAACTTAATAAGTAACAAAATTAATATTTCTAAAAATGAAATAAAGGCTGTGTGGCAGGTAATTAACAAAGAAACTGGAAACACAACAGCGAGATCAGAATTAAATAGGTCTAAAAATTGAAAATGAAACCATTTCAGATAAGTTAAAAGTTGCTGAGACTCTAGAAAATTTATTTACCAACATCCCAATAGAGGTTACGAAATCTCTACCCTTATCATCTGTATTAGCTGAATCTCTTCTTAAAGAAAACTTCAGTAAGGACATTCCAAATTTTGAATTCAAACCCATTTCTATTGCCACAATTAAAACAGTATTTAAAAGTCTTAATACAAAAAACACTGAAGACTTATGGGGGATTCCCGTTAAGGTTCTTGAAGGTATCATTGACATAATTGCCCCTGTCCTAACAGGCATATTTAATAAATGTTTAGACAGCGGTACGTTTCCTGACTTAATGAAACATAGTAAAGTAGTACACATTTTCAAATCGGGTAGTAAGAGTGATCCCTCTAATTATAGACCTATATCTGTGCTTCCAGCATTGAGCAAAATTTATGAAAAAATCATGCTAGACCAGATGTTGTCACATTTTAACTCAAATAGGATTTTACATAGTCGACAGTTTGGTTTCACGAAAGGTAGGTCAACGACTGACGCGGGAGTAAAACTCATCAGTCACATTTTGGAATCCTGGGAGAAGTCCCAAGATGCAATTGGCATTTTCTGTGACCTCTCAAAAGCGTTTGACTGCGTTGACCACAATACACTCATTTGTAAATTACACCACTACGGAATTCGTGGACGAGCTGCTGATCTTGTACTTTCCTATTTATCAAACAGGCAGCAAAAAGTAAATGTTAACGGGGCAACGTCCCCGGGGTCTCTAGTTAAGATGGGCGTGTCTCAAGGTTCAATTCTTGGCCCTTTTTTATTTCTAGTTTATTATTAATGACCTTCCTTACCTGATGGCAAACTTCTCGGACATAATTTTATTCGCTGATGACACTTCTCTAATTTTTAGAATAGATAGAAAAGATACGGATGTCTTACATGTAAACGATAGTCTAGCTGTTCTCTCGAAATGGTTTGCGGCTAATAATCTTTTACTCAATGCGAACAAAACTAAATGTCTTAAGTTCTCATTACCAAATGTACCTCAAGTAGGTCTAAATTTAAAAGTTGATGGCAAGAAACTAGATGCTATTTCCGAAACTGTATTTCCACGAATTACTTTAGATTCAAAATTGCAATGGGGTGCCCACATTAGAGCTCTCTCAAGTCGATTAAGCTCAGCTGCTTACGCAGTAAGAAAAATAAGGCAGTTGACTGATGTAGCGACAGCTAGCGTTCTGCTGTGGGGATCGGTAGCTGACGTAGATTCAGTTTTCATTTTACAAAAGAGGGCAATCCGCGCAATCTATAAAATGGGACCTCGCGAGTCTCTTAGAAACAAATTCAATGAAATTGATATACTAACTCTGCCTTCTCTTTATATCCTAGAAAATATCTTGTATGTTCGCAAAAACTTAGGTCTTTTCAAAAAAAAGATGCGACTTCCATAATCTAAATACACGTAGTAAAGATGAAATTGTGATTCCAAAATTTAGATTAACTAAAACTAGCAAGTCATTTCTAATAAACAGTATCCGCTTCTATAACAAGTTGCCAAAGTCGGTTACAGAACTTAGCGATGGAAAGTTTAAAACTTACATCAAACGTGTCCTTATCCAAAAAGCATATTATAAGATAAAAGACTACGTTGAAGACAGGGAAATTTGGCATTAATTCTTTCTGCACATGTGGCTTCCCTGGTACCTCATTAACAGCATAACTATGTGAGAGTCTATTAACTGCTCCCAAATGACAATGTTAATTTTGATTTTTACACTTTCTGACATATTCTCGTCATTTTGTGACATTATACATCACTTCCAGTACCAACTATTTATTAGTGATTCTCATGAAAATCATGTCACTTGGTTTAAATAGGTTGATCTTACTAATGTAAATTCTTTTACATATTGTGAATGGGAGAACGTTGTAGGCCTCACAGATATAGATTTATAGACGATTTTCTATTCTTTATTTTCATTCCTCTAAGTACCTGGTACTTATTGACAGGCCTGCACTGTCCTCCCATACCTATTATAACTGTAATTTGAAAACATTGTAAAACCCAATTATTTTTAAAAGAGTAACCGTGGAGTTTCTTGCCGGCTCTTCTCCATAGGAAGCGACAAATTGGAACCGTGCACCTAGATTCTGACGTTTCATAAGTGCCCTTGCAGGTTTATGTGAAATAAAATATTTTGATTTTGATTTTTGATTTTGGAAAGCGTGGAATTCTAGGCGGAACTTTGAACGAAATCCGCGATAGCAGTTCACAACAAACTATGCCACCGTTCACTAGTTTGTGAAGGAACATAAGGATATGCATACTCCGTTGCCGTAGTGAGATCATCTTAAAAAAACTTAGACGCTGTTGATAGGGACACCTATGGTATAAGCCAGGGGATATAAATGCGGGGTGCCTGGTGAAAGCCCGTTGTATGTTCTCCAGACGCTGAGAATGTATTGCGTAAAAGGGGTCCCAGGCAACACTGGTATATTCCAGCCTGCTACGCACTAAGGCATTGTATAGGACCATTTTAGTTTTCTCAATCTTATGCAAAGCACAGACTTGTAACACGAAACATCATCTGCCCAGCCTTTGCCCGGCCCTAACATAGGTTAAGGCCGGCTTTTTGTGTAACTGGATGCAGTTGAATACCAGTATTTTAAATGGAGCGTTTGCTAATCTGATCTCCACAACCAAGTTACTAGGTAACAAGATTTCGGGCTTCTGATGACCCGTAACGACTGTCAAGGATCTACGTATGATAATCAGGAGCTACACTTTTTTTTTTGGTAGGAAATCATCAAATAACTTCTCCCACTCTGGGTGGAGCAGGAGGGCGTGTCAGATTTTTACTGACTAAAACCCACCCGCGTTCCCTCAGTTGCCTGTGTGCCAGGGGCCACGGTATCTATTTTGAACAACCCGCATCCCATCGCCATCGACCCGGGCTTGGTCCTTGGACTCGCCGTCCGCAAGCTCGCGCCTACGGTGGCCGGGAATCAGCCTGGGATTCCCGACGCAGGACCGTGCTTTCCGAGGCACGGAGGGGTCACGATATGTAATGGATGGTCACCTATCCACAAACAGACCGCGGCAAGCGTAGCTTAACCTCATCCATCGACCCTTGCAGCTGTTATTCATCATCATCATCATATAAGCCGAAAGACGTCCACTGCTGGACATAAGCCTCCCCCAAAAGGGGGGATTTGCCATAATCGCCACGCTTGGCAGGCGAGTTGGCGATCGCATTATGGTGGTCAAATGCATAGTGGACGCTGCTGCTCATTCTCTAGTAAGTCCCTTAGTCGCCTTCTACGACACCCACGGGAAGAAATGGGATGGTGCTATTCTTTTACATGCGGCACCACACGGAACATGAGCTGTTATAACTTATCCACAAGTATTCTATTGCAAAGAATTCACAAATTATTATCATAAAATGTACCTACTTAATTATTAAAAGGTTTAAAAATAAAATACAAAACACTACAAAGTGAAAAATAACTTTAATTTCGGAAGTCGGTGACTTTAGATTTGTATTTTAATATTCTTTGTTACCGCTTTCCGAAATTAAAATTATTTTTCACTTATAGTGTTTTTCCGGAAGTCGGTTGTTTTTTTTTTTTGGTTTTTTTTTTTTTTTCACTTTTTTGCTGTAGTACCTACCCCACACTGATTCGAAATTTCATCAGCCTTGGGGTCAAAACAATGCATATGTATGCGATAGCAGCAATCGCGGTTGATTTGCTGTCATTTTTGGAAGAGTTCCGTTGTCTATCTCCGAAACGCATCATCAGATCTAATTGAATAAAAAAATAGGACCATTTCGGAATAAATTACTTCCGAACAAAAAAAGAATTTTGCAAATCCGTCTCTATATGACGAAGTTATGCCCGAACATTCATACAAAAATAAATAAAAATAAACGTGTCGAATTGATAACCTCCTTCTTTTTGAAGTCGGTTAAAAACCATCATCATCATCATCATATCGGTCAAAAGACGTCCACTGCTGGACATAAGCCTCCCCTAAAAGGGGGGGATTTGCCATAATCGCCACGCTTGGCAGGCGGGTTGGCGATCGCAGTATGGTAGTCAAATGCCTAGAGAACGCTGCTGCCCATTCTCTAGTAAGTCCCTTAGTCGCCTTCTACGACACCCACGGGAAGAAATGGGATGGTGATATTCTTTTACGTCCGGCACCACACGGAACAAACCATAGTACTATTAATTTTCATTCTAGAAATGTAAAGAAAAAGAACCATTAGTTACGTATGAATAATTAATAGCCATCCCATACAAGTCACGTTTTTATTACTTGACAAAAGGATCGTTCGTCCATTAGTTGTACTATTTGCGTTTATATTATTTACGTCGTCAAATAAAGAAATAATTGTTTTGATTTGTACATGTATGGTTTTACTATCTGGAATTTCTCACTAGCAGCCCGGAGCCTAGATCTGAGCCCGGTTGATGGAAGTAGGCTCGGCCCCTATTACGTAGTCTTCATCATCATCATTCCAGCCGAAAGACGTCCACTGCTGGACATAGCCCTCCCTCAGGCTCCTCCACTTCGACCGGTCTTGTGCTTCCCACATCCAGCGGATTCCCACGGCCTTCACAAGGTCATCAGTCCACCTTGTGGGAGGCCTTCCCACTCTACGTCTTCAGGTACGCGGTCACCACTCCAGAACCTTTCGGCCACATCGACCATCCGTTCTGCGAGCAATGTGCCCTGTCCACTGCCATTTAAGTTTGGCAATTCTTTGGGCTATGTCGTTTAACTTGGTTCTCCTGCGGATATCTTCATTCCTGTTTACATAATACTTAAACATAACTAAGTATACAAATAGTATGTATGGACTGCCTCGTTGGTGTAGTGACCGCAAGCGCTACTTCTGAGCATGAGGTCTTGGGTTCGATTCTCGGGTCGGGCAAAGTGTTATTGGGTTTACCATCTGGAATTTCACAGTAGCAGCATGGAATCTGGATTTGTACCCCGTTGATAGTAACAGTTCCGTGTGGTGCCGGACGTAAAAGAATAGCACCATCCTGTTTCTTCCCGTGGGTGTCGTAGAAAGCGACTAAGGGACTTACTAGAGAATGGGCAGCAGCGTTCTCTATGCATTTTACCACCATACTACGATTATGGCAAAACCCTCCTTTTGGGGGAGGATTATGTCCAGCAGTGGACGTCTTTTGGCTGATATGATGATGATGATGATGATAACAATAGGCTCCCTATTACATGGGACTTATAACTGGCAACATGTGGGTATACTATAGGTACACCGCTGCCTAACCTCTCAGGGAATATAGGCGTGATGTTATACAATAGTGCACCTTTTATCATTTTTTGCATGCACGGGTTACCCTTTGTTGTGATATCAATGCGACGTTCAAAATTCACTTTAACATTATTTGCATTGAATTATTTTTGCTATATACACCGAATAGAAAAGTAAAGTAGTGTTTCTTTTGTTTCATTGATTATTATGTTGTTATTTTTGTTTGTTAATCGATATTTCTACAACATATTTTTTTTTGGATTGGGGCTAAAGCCCACTTCTGTCGCGAAAATAATGATGAGAAATCCTTTAGCGAATTTCGCTAAGAAACATTACTATAGCGGGCTGAGCGTGTAGACACGCGGAGGTGTAAATGGGTTTCGAGCAGATCGGCGACACAAGAAAGAAATAGAATCATAATCAAATCTGTGCGTTAGAACAAACAGTTTCGCTTGTCGTACAATGGAGAAGACATAGCGGAACTACGGCGGTTTCGCGGCGGAGGTGTGGTACCTAGCTCAGTAAATGTTCGACTGAATAAAAAAGATCTAAATGTATATATAATATTTTATCAACGTTCGTACCTACAGGTACCTTTGCTTCATAAATTTATTTATAGCCCATGCGAGAACGATATCCTTGGTAATAAAATAAAATATTTGAGTGGCAACAAAAATTTCCCACTGTCGTATATTTGTAAGAGCTGCCACATTATTTAGATATAACATTCGATTACCTACTTCCCCGATTAATTAGTTTTGGTAAGCTTCAACGTGTTTTGTATTTGTCCGTGACATCACAGCGGGCCCTATCAGAACACTTGGGCTTCGACACTTATTTTTAACCGACTTCAAAAAAGGAGGAGGCTCTCAATTCGACTGTATTTTTTTATGTTTACCTCATAACTTTCGACTGGGTGAACCGATTTTGCTGATTTTTTTATTTAAAAGTTGGTGCTTTCCGTGTGGTCCTATTTCAATTTCATATAGATCTGATAATGCGTTTCGGAGACAGACTACAGAACTCTTCAAAAAGTAACAGTAAATAAATCGCGATTGCTGCTATCGCATAAATATGGATTATTTTGACCCCAAGGATGATGAAATTTGGAATTAGTGGGGTAGGTACTATAACTAAAAAGTGAAAAATAAAAACTTCTTCCAAATAAAAAAACAACCGACTTCCGAAAAGTTGTAGTGTTACAAATTGAATAATAACTTTAACTTCGGAAGTCGGTGACAAAAAATTCAAATAAATGTCCAAAGTTACCGACTTCCGAAATTAAAGTTATTTTTCACTTTGTAGTGTTTTTTCGGAAGTCGGTTGTTTTTTTTTAATGCTGATCTCAGCAGGCAAGGCAAGCAAGCAAGGCAAGGTTTCATCAGAAATGAAAGCACATCGCTGAAAGGGCAATCGTCGGGGAAGTCAACGACCCACCGAACATCTCTCCGTGTACCTCGTCTGCGCAACCACGACCAATCTGACAAGAGTGTTTCGACTAAGAAGACTTGGCCTCGTAGAGGCCTTTCTGATTTTATTTCAATTTTTACTCGACTGCGCCAAAAGGAGGGTTATGTAAACAATTTGTTTTGTTACTATGAGAGTGTTTAGTTGGTGATATTCTTGTGCGAGTCCCTTAAATACTTTTTCTTTATTTCTTTCTTTAAAAACTTCGCATACAGTAACCGAAACTGCTTCTCCACTCTTTACCAGAAGGTTGTAGATACTGGCGCCGATACGTAAGATTAAAATAAAAACCCATTAAAATAACTGAGTATTAACTCATTAGGCTCCACTGGAGATAACGGGCAGTTGAATACTGATGAGAAACTCGTCGATCGTATGAGTAGTTTTATCAAGCACACATATTTGGACACATTCAGACAAGATGATTGAAAACTGTTCAACATACTATCTAGATAAGAAACTTAAAAAAAAAACGATTAAAAGTTATACACACGGCTACACATCAAGCTATACATTTCCTATTTGCGCTGATCAAGCACTGTACGGAAATCCTATACAATGCGAGATCAGCTTATACTGGAAATATATAGCTTGATGTGTAGCCGTGTGTACCATTCCATTATCTTCTAATTAGTCAAACAAAAACTTCACTAGTACCCCTTTTTACGAAAATTACGCGGTCGGAGGAGTATGAAATTTGGCATAGTTAAAGAGGAGGGCAGAAAGCTAATATTTGTAATTTTTTTGAAATGAAATTTTGGTCGAACTAGCTTTTTCCAGCGGCTAACAGCGGCTAAACGGGTAAAGTTCACTCATACTCTATAGTAAAGGGAGGATCCACCGACCAGACGGGTGTTGTGTCTCTGGGAACTGCCCAACGGTTGATGTCAGGATGTTGTATATATGCGAGTCCCGCGGTAAACTCTGCTTGCGCGATGTAGTTACGGTGTGACGTCAAGTCTTGTGTAGTTCGCATATGGCATTGTAGATGGCGCCACTTCACTTATTGTGTTTCTCAAGTTTGTTGATTTGAAGTTCATATGTGGCATTGTAGATAGCCACCACAGACTAAGCTATTTATGTGTTTGGTGCTAATACCAGTTTCGGTAACGTCCAGACAGAACACGATGTTAAATGTCCCAACGTTTTTGGAACAGCACTACATTTACATAGTTCTTGCGATAATCCCACTATTTTAATATTATAAATGTGCAAGTTTGTATGTCTGTATGTTTAGATGTTTCGATGTTTGTTACTCAATCATGCAAAAACGGGGGAATAGATTTGGACGAAATGTGGCATACAGATAGATTATAACCTGGTTTAACACATAGGATACTTTTTATCCCGGAAGTACGTTCCCGTGGAATAATTTCCGACCTCCACGCGGGCGAAGCCGCTGCCTAGTTGACAATATGACACTCTGATTTGATTGAACGAAGCTGTAAACGAAAATATTATTTATTATGTGATAAAGCCACGTTAGAAAGGCAGGAATTTAATCCACATGCTCGCTCTGAAAAGAATAAAAAGTGTTCCCGTCGTAATGTGAAATGAACCGTGTCATTGTTCACTAAAAGCCGGCCGGCTGTTTCGAGCCAGATAGTTAGTGAACTGGGAGCCATGAATATTTAGTTTTAAAACTTTAGCGAGAGCGTAATTTTATTTCAGTGAATTGGACTATTCATATGGAAATAAAGTTTTCAGTAAAATATTAATAAGCCTGGAAAAGCTGAATTCGATTTTACCAGGTTCACTTAGTTACTATTTCGAAATGCTAAACGAGATAGTTATTACTGCTTGTTTTTGCTGGTTGTGGTTGGTTATTGGTGGTGTTCTTCAGAAAGGTTATTTGCGTAATGCTTGCAACTGGCCTACATGTATGACCACATTTATGAACGTAAACGAAGCTAGAGGAGTCGGTATGTAAGAATCATAGCAGATTGCGTTCTGTAATTCCCACCTAGGTACACTCGTTTGAAGAAAGCATGAAATTATGTGTGTTGAGGTGAAATAAGAAAAAAATCTTGTCAAACAAGTAATTTAAGTAGGTAGGTAAACAACATCAGCAAGCAATTCTAGCCCAAAGTCCCTTCCGTTGCAGGGAATAGAACTCTCCCAGGCTGCGCCACGAAACCCTGTACTCCGCCTTCAGCATCCAGTCTGTCCTGGCCACTTTTATAAGGACGATGGAGCAGTTAAAAGCAATAAATTGCTAGAGATATAATATATGTCACCTTAACATTATGAACATCGTCAGTTTATAATCTATCTCAGGAGATTACAAAGTATTGAAAAATTGTGAACTGCAAAAACCATTTACAATTTAACGCACTATTTTTCGATAGTTTTTAATCTGTCTGTGGCAAACCGACAAATTTTGAACTGGTATCAAGGTTGCATGTGACGGATAGTACCTTGCGCTATTATTAAATAGCCAAGTAACTGCCACTAACTTGGAAGTAGCGTTCGCCGGCCGCTCGAGCGGCACCGCTCGCTTTGCTCTCTCGGCTCGCACGCGGTTGGTCGCATTTCTAACCTAACCTATTCGGTCGGGGTGCCATTGTAAGCAGTCTGATTCAGTTTACAATTTATCGACAGTTTATAGTCTCGCGAGATAGATTATAAACTAACGGTGTTCACAATCATACGGTGACATATACACCGTGACATTTTAGCCGTCTTACAACGGCAGCCCACTTCATGTATCTGTTACCGGCCAAACCCGATTTCAGGCTAAACTAGTTTGTCCTAGGCCAAACAGACTTATCCTACGCGTGATATGTTGCAGCCAATTAGCTTAATTAGCCGTTTCGTTAAAAGCCTATGGAAGTAGCGCTCGCTCGGCTCGCGCGCTTATGGTCACAGTTCTAGATCAGTTTGGCCTAGGGCAAACTAGTTTGTCCCGAAGTCGGGTTTGGCCGGTAACATATCCAATGACTATTAATAATGTATTTAAAAAAAAATATAGTTTTGAACATTTGCATAATTAAAAAGAATATAATTATTCACTAAGACGCATGACGTAGTTTGAAACATCCTGTTAACGAGATGGGATTAATGATGGAATGTAATTGTAGGTAGGTAGATATCTTCTACCGTTTGATACGTAAACATTATTAACAGGGGGTGTTTCATAATTCTAAAGCATTATTTATTTTTCTTTGTACCTATTATCTTTATTAATGGTAACAATGTTTTAATCGCGCCTAGAGGTATTTTATGACCGATACATTGAGTGGACCGCTTTTGTGAGACGACTAAAATGTCACGGTGTATTTATATGTATATCCAATTGCGGCACTTACCCACCATAAACTTCACTGTACATCCACTCTTCACCGCATCAAATCCTTCTGTACCATCATTCAATAGTTTCTGCACATTTGGATGCATGACTGTTGCATTCGTTATCTTCATCATCTTATCGAGAACTGTTCCTATATCTTATCTGTTTGGCCTAGGATATACTAGTTCGGCCTGAAATCGGGTTTGGCCGGTAACATATAAGTATAATAAATTCTTGGTCGTGGATAGGTTGCGTAAGCTTGAAAAATAATTATACTCAACTTTAACACAGAGTTACTGTCTGCCTACAGTAATCCACTGTTGGACATAGTTCTGTCCAATTGCACGCCATTGTGCTCGATTGTGAGCAACTCTCATCCAGCTAGTCTGCAAAGATCGTCGCTCCACTTTGCCTGAGGGCTTCCTACCTTACGTTTGCCGATTCGCAGTCTTCACTCAAGAACACTGGATGGTGCAATTGGAGAAGCCTACTATGTCCAGTATTGGACTGCTGTAGGCTGATGATGAAAATGACTCAAGAACATGAAGATGGCGGCAGTTTCAAGGAGTGTTTTGTTTTTTTTTTACATCTGCCAAAAATACTATCTCTTTCTTCCTTCATTCTATTCTCTAGCATATTTCTATCTTCAGACTCCTTCAGAGTGGGTTCACCTGTCCCTTAATACAGCATAAGCAAAAACACTTTTCACGTTCACCAGCGTGGAGATCGCGAATTTTATTTCACATTAAGTTACTATAGGGATAAAAGAATCTTATGTGTTAATCCAGGTTTTAAACTAACTGTAAGCCAAATTTCATCCAAATCCAACAGCTGTTTTTGACTGATCGAGTAATAAACATTCAAATTTACAAACATTCACATTTATAATATTAGTACTCCACATCTTATAGTTTAACTTGACAGAACTGTGTTGAAAACACAATTCGTGACTCCAAGCCTTGTAAAGGCTTTCAAACTTCAGGTGTAATAAACAGAAACATTGGGGAAGTTCGTCCATTTCACGGCAAAATGTTTGCATAAATGTTAATGAATAAGTAAACAGGCAGTTTCCATGTTAAGGGAAAGGCGACGTCCTTTCTCTTGGGTGATTTTACTTGGCAGCATAAGCTGTGAGCCGAATGTGGGCCATATTTTATGCTAAACTAGTTTTCTCTTCACTCCTCTCGCGTGAGGTCTTGCGACATTTCTTTTTTCGGGATTAAGTTTACCGTCTATTGGGCTATTTCATGGTCTGTTTTACTGTAGTATTCGGGGAATAAAATCAATATTTACTATCCTGGATAAATCTTAGTGTTATTCGTGACTTAAATTTTTCGTAACTCTTTTGTAGCATTTTGTATCCGATAGGGTGTGATGTCTGTCACCTGAAATTAGGGGCCTATTTACATTATATGCGGAACAGTACAAATGTGTCTCAGCAGGCACTTTTAATTGTCAAGAACTCGTTTAGTTAGTCAGAAAGTTGAAGCTAGTTGCCACAGAACGAGCAAAAAACGCTAAGCACACTTTATGAAATCAAATTTTATACAATTGTGCAATTAACCAATTATATAATAGGTTAAAAAGGCCGATAGGTTATACGCGCTCAGCAAGAGGCACGTGAAAACCATTTAATCCACTATCGGCCCCTCGACCCCTAAAAAAGATTTGTTTATTTGTTTCCGCTCAACCCTTAAACATAGTTCATACTCGACCCCCAGGGGGTGAGACTTAATTTTCATACAAAGGACAGGCATACTTCGTCCACTTTCAGACCCTAGTTCGGTAAGTACCTAAAATTAATATTTTGGTACAGTAATGTATATATAATATTGTCACTGTTCTATGGCATGGCCAATATGACATCATATTGGCGGTGTATTACCGTATTTAAACTTTTTTATCATGGTATTGATGACCTCCCAGAAGCAGAACACGTCCTCCTCTCTGGGAAGTTATACATATTAAATGCGGCCTACTATCACATGTAGTCGGTATATCAGACAAGTTTGCAAATAGAACTGTGCATGCACTAATCACTTGATAAAAAATATTTTTAGGGTATTTTAGTTAATTATTTTGCAACAGGGTAGAATGATTGATATATCATCGTAACTGTACTTTGGGGATCGAGAGGACACTAAAACTTGGCTGGAAAATAAAATCCACACTCGACCCCGAAGGGTCGAGAATAAACTATAGTCAGGGGTCCAGGGGACACACAATTTATTGGGGGTCGAGGGGCCGATAGTGGACTAAACGGTGAAACCTTGGCTAGTTCTTCGTCTTTTCTCTTTATCGCTCCCGATAATTAGAACAGTCATGTCTTATGTCATACATAATAATATAATGGTCACACTATGTGGGTTTTTTGAAGATAGAATGTGCCCAACATTCTAACTAGCTAACCTTATTTCAGGGACATAAACGCGCATAATTTAATCGTCTTTGGCGCCAACACTACTCATTACGTACCTACTGCGAGCGGAATAAACTTTCTAATCAATGAATTATCAAAAAAAAAAAAAATGGTTTCCTGAGAAAGCGGTGAACGGACACAAAATAATGTCTGTCCAAATAGGTAAGTACAGAGGGATTTTTATACCTTAATTTCAAATACTGGTGAAAATGGCAGTATTTCAACGGAACCACTTTCCTAGCAAACCAAAGAATGGAAAAGAACATTCAAAATTATTAATTTAACAAATGAAAATCGCCAGCATGTAGGAACAGAACAAGCATGGTGATCAATGCTCGTTCCAACTGCAATAGCGGTTTCAGACAACCACAGTTATCGTAGGATAGACATACAAATATGGCGTCGATAGCACAGGCGACAAAGGGGAAAAGGACGAGGGGCGGTTTTCATTTTGACCCGATGCGCCCATAGACGCGTCGATGAATGCTAGGATTTTTTTGTCGCAAGATTATGTCTGTACTGTGACTGGAGGTCTACTAATTAAGCCGGAGTTACGCGCGTATGCTACTCCGTATCATATATGGCTATTAGGCAAACACGGCGCCCGAACTAAGAATGAATGACATCACGATTTGACAGTGTCCTTATCCGTGCCCTTTAAGTACTCCCTATGTGTTTATGCCCGTCCGAAAAACTAAATTAATCGGGAGCAGGGTTTACTCCGTTCAGTGTTCCGTGTGGTGACGTAAAAGAATGGCACCATCCCATTTCTTCCCGTGGGTGTCGTAAAGGACTTACTAGAGAATGGGCAGCAGCGTTCTCTATGCATTTTAACACGATACTGCGATCGTCAACCCGCCTGCCAAGCATGGCGCTCATGGCAAAACCCCCTTTTGGGAGAGGGCAATGTCCAACAGTGGACGTCTTTCGGCTGAAATGATGAGGGTTTACTCCGAAGTATCGAACTACTTTCGTATGGGCCCGTAGAGATCTTCGTTAACGGACTTGGAAAGTAGACCCTCTGGAAAGGATATTGTTCTACAATAGGACAGTTACAGTCTGTAACTCACAGACTGGTGTTATTAAGCTTTTAACAATGTGTTACCGACACAGTGCGGTTTGTTACGTAACTGCACACATTACATATGTAGGTACCTATGTTCTGTAGCAGACTGCCGATGACGGATTTAGGTCAGGTGGAAGTGATAGGTGGAATGTGAAAATTATGATTTGTGTGTCGATACAGAGCCTTGAGACAAAACACATTTCTGTTAGCGTTCACGCCAAACGCTACGCCTAAATGTATGGGAATGACATTACCTGCGGAATGGACACGACGTAATCTTTCCACAGGTAATGTCATTCCCGTATATTTTGGCGTGTGAAATGTGTTTTGTCGAAATGTGTTTTGTCTAGGCCTGCAGAACAGATAGAAATACGTAGGAGTAGGAGTAGGAGCTTAATGATAAGTTTCTGTTTTACGCACCTAATGGATAAACTATAAAACAGTAATTAACCGTGTGATCGTTTCTTAGAATAGAATATAGAACTCTTTACTAACAATACACCTTTAATCGGCTACTAACAGTCTTAAGTACCTACTTCTTAAACATTACCTACTAATGTATTTGAGAATAATTCTAGAAACAATTTATCACTTTTCCCGATAAGACCGCCCATTGTGTGACCCTATGTAAAATTTATATCTGTAATTCGTATGGTGTACTTACAAAAAAAAATCGCAATTTCTTACATGCGATTAGGATTACACATCTGATTTACTATGTATTTGCTTACGTTCAAAGACAGGGCGTGACTTTAAAACCGAAAATACCCAACGTAAAGAAACCAACAAATAAATCCTCTACCTCAAAGAAAAACAAAAGGCTTCACGCTATTTAACCTTTCAACCTTTCTAATCTTAAGTAATGAAAATCTTAATTAACCTGAAATCTTATAATCTCGCACTCACAGTTCGCTTCTTTGAAGCGAGTCCCGCTGCGATGACGTCAGCCGTCAGTTGACAGGCGCTCGCCTTACAATCGTTTGCAAACAAAGCTTGTTTGATTACCGCCCTGTGTTACCGTCTCAATGTTTGTATTGAAGAGATTAAAGTGTTAAAGGAGACAGTAGATATTTCGTGGAACCGAAAAAGAAAGTCGAAGGTGAGTCATATAAACTAACATCATAAATATGTGTATTTGTGGTTTGTATGTTGGGGTTATCTCCGAAACTCCTCATCCGATTTCAAAAATAGTTTCGCCGACAGAAAGAAAAGCTGATAGAAAGCTATGCCACAATATAAATATGGATGATACTTTGTTCCAATAAAACACTTTTTAATTTTACAAACATTAAGATTTACAACCCTAACACTCCAACGGAGCGTATGTAGGTAATTATTTTAACAAATAGGCCTAGTTTTCATACTGTTCATGTGTATACTGTGGCTACGCTATTGCCGAGTCCCATAGGATATGTTTTTATCTTAAAATAGCGCGAGTGCGATATTTATAAATGAATTTAAAACCGTTGAAATATCACTCCAAGTTGGGGTTGGACTGGGGGACTTGGGGTGGCCTATGTCCAGCAGTGGACGTCGATCGGCTGAAGCGACGAGGGTTGGATTTAACCCAAAATAAAAGGCACAGTTTTAAACGAAAACAAAAGATCCCATTTCGTTACAGCACCATAAATACGGCTAAAAGAAAGACTTTCAAAAAGGTTTCAACCTTACAATCTATTCAACGTAATTACAATCTTAATGAACAAGAGATCTTGTAATCTCACCACCACTGTGTTTGTTTACCAGCTTACAGTCTTATATTTTGAAAAAGAAAACCTTTAAGTTATCCAAAAATATAAGACGTTACAGGAGTTTTTATATTTTTGGATAGGTAACTTAAAGGTTTTTTTATAAACCTTTCAAACAATGAATACCTTCTGAATTTGGCTCTGAAAAAAAAGAGGCTGGATTTAATATTCTACCGTAAATAAACGACAGCCTAAAAGGAAAACTATAAAAACACTCTGTTACAGCTCCATAATCACGGCTCGAGGAAACCGCATTGCAAAAAGGTTATGAGCAGTGGTGGCCCAGTGGTAATGGCCGCGACTTACATGATGTAGGTCGTAGGTGCGAACTCACACAGGCGCTTTATTTAGTGTAAATTATTTCATCACCACTGCTCTCAAAACGGTGAAGGAAAACATCGTGAAGAAACCGGTATGTCCTAGAACCAAAAATTCGAAGACATGTGACATCTAACCCGCATTGGGCCCGAGGCCCGCACCCTCTCATAGAGAGGAGACCTGTATCCTTGCTGTAGAAACTTTATATGCTGATCATGCAATAGGGTAAGCGCACACGAGCTACTAGATCCAACCGGTGGCTGTCACCTCTTGCTGCGGTGTTGAGCAGGTGACGGCCATTGGCCAGTTGGTCACACGTGTGCGTTGAATCCATATAAAAAGTATGAGGAAGCCTGTGCATATTCATATGCTAAGATAATAATTTACGTCACGCCATTCACGCTACTATGATGTCCATAAAATGCTCCACGTTTGAGGACTGACTCCAAGCCCTTGCTTAGTTTGAGAATTACTTTCAGTCCCTTATTTCTTATGTAATACATTTTCTACTTTACTTGTCGCTGGGCTACTGGTGGATGTGGCCTTTTAATCCACTCACAGTAATTAAAATCTTAATGAACAAGAAATCCTATAATCTTACCACCACCGAGTTAGCGCTAATGCGATGTTTATCGACTTACAGTCTTGTGACGTCATATGTCAGGGCTCCAATTTCAACCGAGGGTCGGAGAATCCTTGTTCGATTAACCCTCGGTTGTTTGCACTAGAAATCTGATTAGAAAAGAAAGCAATTAAAGAGCTAACTACTTGCAAGCATATCAATATTCTTTTGTTTTTCATGTTTGGGACCTTTGGAATTTATCAGTAATAGCCCGGAGTCTGGATTTGTGCCTGTTAGGCACAAATCCAGACAAATACATGAAATTTAAACCTAAATAATGAAATGCCCGTGTACTAAAGGTCACCACTCCACCGTTCACCTCTCTGCCCTACCCGTCAAGAATTACAGGCGTGTTATGTTATGTTTTTGATTTCCCCTAGGACTCAATGACTCAGGGATCAAAATATTTTAGCTTTTGATCCGAATATATGACTGGGCTACCAACGTACTGTCTAATGGAGATCTGAGGAACTAGGAACAACAGGTTCTGAGATTCCGTCTTCTCTAGTTTCCATGGGACAACTGTTTCAATTCAGAGAACGTAATAAGTTTATAACATGCTTGTAAGTACAAACAAAAGTTCAACGTTTGGCTGACACAAAAAAAACTTGAGACTGTGGAGTTGTTATTGAAAAGTATTTTGTTGTTATTAAGACATGAACACACTTTGTACCTTATTATGAAAAAATCGGCAGACATATTACTAAAAGTAAAAAAATCTAAATAGTCGGGAAAGAACGAAAGTCGGCAAACGCCGATCAGCAGATCGACTTTATTAGAGTTCGTAGGTACTGCACTAGTAATTATCGCATACATGGTGTGAAAAAATCAGTGGTGTGTCAAACGATAATAAAAATCCTGTTTCTCACACTGGTGTGATAATCTGGTGTGACTATGAGTCGGTAACGGACAGATCGATATATCCTAAGAATTTTTTTCCCCTTTTCAGTTTAAGAGCCCCTTCACACTAGCGTTTGTCCAGCGTAAGCGTTCGATGAACGTATGCGCAGCACAGACGCCGCGACAACGTTACTTTTGTAGTTAATTGAACCGCAGTAACGCGACGCTTGCGTCACGCATTCACGACGTTAGCGCAGCGTACTCAAGTGCCCCAGCTGAAACGCCGCGTCAACGCGATGCACGCGTCGCGGCGTCTGCGCTGCGCATACGTTCATCGATCGCCTACGCTAGACAAACGCTAATGTGAAGGGACTATTAATTAAGACTATTATTTTGTAAGTTTTCACTGAAGTAAGTACCTACCGAAAAACTGACTATAGTCTGTTTACACTTATTTTACCTCTGGTTTTGCATCACTGTCAAAATCACAGTGATTGTCTTCCTCGTTTAAATTAAGGCTGCTTTTGGGTTGCTGCCACTAAAAAGTCTGTCAATATCACAGTTATCTTTAACCTCGTAACAATAAGGTTGCTCTTGGGTTGCTGCTGTCACTGCTGTCAGAGGTAAAAGAACTGTAGTACACCCGGGACTTACTTCAGTGACATTGAAACTCAAACTCAAAGCATTTATTTCAATTAAACCATTTACAGGCACTTTTGAATTGTCAAAAAGTCGATCAGTTGGAAAGTTAAAGCTAGTTGTCCATTCCAAAACGTAGATCTCTATGGAGAAGAACGGGCAAAAACTCCACGGACACTCTTTTAAAATCAAGTTGAAATATTACAAAATCTTGGGAACATTCTTGTTGCTTCTGTATGTGAGAACAATGTAAAAAAAATTATAAAGAATTCTAAATACAAAATAAAAATAAGCCCTGGAAGTTAGGAGATGACCGGTCTCAACCGACAGCGCCCGTTCACGAACTTGACGCGTGGATCAGCACCATCCAGCTCAACCATTTTGTAGGGAACCGAATGATCCAACACACGCGCCACCATCAGTGAGACACTTATGTGAGCATGACATACTCTCAACCGCCATGCTTTTTCAAGTCAACGTACATCATAACAACACAATAAACATGGATGCGCGCATGCATGGTTTGTTTACATTTACAAAATGTAAACAAAATGCTTCTAAATTATACAAAACTATAGTTTGCAATCTATTTGAAATATTAATAAAATTAGATTTCCTAAAAGAAAGAAAAAAACATTTAATATATATTGACGTCTATAGTAACTAACACTTGATTCAGCAAAACTAAAACATTCGTAATGTCACAAAAATTATAATATTATGAACAAAAATGTTCGTAATGTCAGAAAAAATAAAAAAGGGAAGCTTCTCTTTCAAATATTAAAATTTTAACTAGTATGCCCAGGTGGCTGTGGAGCAGGACCAGCATTAAGTCAACATTTTTATCGACGATATAATCATCTAACTTATAATATGCTTGTCTACATAGTGTGCGTTTAATGCATGATTTAAATTTCTTTTCATTTAGTTCAAGAATATCGACTGGTATTTTATTATAACATTTTACACAGTACCCCATAAAAGAAGTGTGTACTTTAGACAATCTGAAACGTGGTTGATCTAATTTGTTCCTATTTCTAGTGTTAAAATTGTGCCTATCACTTATCTTACTAAAAAGATGTAGATTTTTCCGAACATACATAATGTTTTCATAGATATATTGACAAGGTACCGTCATGATGTTAATTGTTTTGAACAGTTCCCTTAGAGATTCGCGTCTGCGGAGGTTATAGATGGCTCTGACGGCCCTCTTTTGCAGAATAAAGATCGACTCAATATCCGCAGCCCGTCCCCATAGCAAGATACCGTAAGACATGATGCTATGAAAGTAACTAAAATATACCAGTCTCGCGGTATCCACGTCTGTTAATTGGCGGATCTTTCAAACAGCGTAAGCGGCAGAGCTTAGCCGCCCTGCAAGTGATGTTAAATGAGGACCCCACTGTAGTGTTGAGTCAAGCGTGATTCCCAGGAAAATCGTCTGTTCGACGTATTCTAGTATCTCCTTATTCAATACAACATGACATTCACTACTTCTAACATTCGGTAACGCAAATCTTATGCATTTCGTTTTCTTTCCATTTAATACCAAATTATTTACAGTAAACCAATTATGGACCTTAACTATAGCATTATTTACGTCGTCAAGCTCCTGTGCATGTCTCTTAACTTTAAAAATCAGTGATGTATCATCAGCAAATAACACCATTTGAGGTCGGTATTTTAGTAAAAAAGGTAAATCATTTATATATACTAAAAAGAGGAACGGACCCAATATTGAGCCCTGCGGTACACCCATTTTTACTTTTAAGCCCAAGGAATTCACACCGTTTATTTGAACTTGCTGCAGTCTATCATTCAAGTACGATTTTACTAAGTTAAGCGCAAGTTCACCCAGTCCGTAATGCCGAAGTTTCAAGAGAAGTGTTTCATGATTCACGCAATCAAACGCCTATCCAGGTCGCAAAACACACCTATTGCATCTTGCGCCTCTTCCCATGCGGTAAAGATGTGTTTTAAGAAGGTGACAGCAGCGTCGGTTGTGCAACGTCCTTTAGTGAAACCATGCTGTTGATCGTGTAGGATGTTATTACGATTAAAATGATTGAGCATTTGATTTAACATACCTTTTTCAAACACCTTGCTGAAAATCGGCAAAATCGATACGGGTCTATAATTATTAGTATCTTTGCTGTCTCCAGATTTGAAGAGTGGAATAACTTTACTGTACTTCATTAAATCCGGGAAAACCCCTTGATCAACACACAAATTAAATGTTAATGCAAAAAGGGTGCAACTGTCTCAATAATGGATGTAGACATGCCCCACAAATCTTCGGTAATTTTGATCTTAAGTTGCTTAAATGCTTTACAACGACCACATGGCTTATATGATTGAATTTAAATTCCACGGGACAGGCTGAGAGATTCGCTCTTAATAAATAATTAGCAAGTGCGGGCGAAGAATTTAAAGTTTCTGTAGTTTTAATAGGAATATTGGTAAAGAAAGTTGCAAATTCTTGAGCAACATCGATGTTATCCCTAATGAGACCGCGGGAAGTGTCCAGTGTGTAATCAGTATTATGCCTTTTGCTTCTGTTCGTTTCATTGTTAATAATTTTCCAAACTGCCTTAATTTTATTATCTGCTGATTTAACCTTGTGGCTAATGAATGAAGCTTTAGGTACTTTGCAGATATTTTTAAAAGTTTTAGAGTTAGTAGCAACATACTTAGTAAAAGTTTCTGTGTTAATAAACGGCTTAAGGCCATACAGTTCAAATAATCTTTCTCTACTTTTCCTGATTCTTTGAGTTGCCCAGTCACTGAATAAGAATTTAGGGCAAATAGTTTTAGATTTCTGCTTAAAAAAATGATTGAACTCAGTTTGGACTAATGAAAATAATTCTTTGTACATATTTATTACCATTATTCAAATTTAGGCCCTGAACACTTAACTTGCTGATTAAAGTGCTATTAAACTTATTTAAATTACCCGATGTTATAGGTCTAGTTTATATCTGTACTTTTTGAATTGGTGTGTTGGACTCAAAAGTAACGGTTTGACCGCTGTGATCAGAAGGGAGATAATTTACAATGTCTTTATCTAAATAGTCGCAGTCACAAAAAACATTATCAATACATGTAGCAGTAGGCGTAGTTATTCGCGTTGGTTCCAAAAACACATTTAAAAGATTGAATGATTTAAAGAGGCTTAACAATCTGCTACTATTTGAATTATTTTCCAAAAAATTAATATTAAAGTCCCCACAAATAATTACTGATTTATTACCAGTTGCAAGTTTTGCCAAAACATCTTCCATTACTGACTCAAATATAAAGTAGTTTTGATAGTTAGGAGGTCTGTAAACGCACACTATACAATGCGTATCTAGCTCAACACAGGACAGTTCAATGCAATGTTCCACTGATAGTTTAACTATGTCTGTACGAGTCTTAAATTTTATACAATTTCTAATTAATATTAGTGAACCTCCACGAAGCATGGATTTCCGGTTAAAACAACTGCCCACGCTATAGTTCTCATAATTAATTAACATTTCACCATCTTTCAACCAGTGTTCAGTTATACAAATAATATCAAACATTGTTTTTTCCAAAAACAATTCAATTTCCAATTGTTTGGAAGAAAACCCTTGAATGTATTGATGAAACAATTTCAAGGAATTCCGCTTAGCCCCTTTTTTACAATTAAATAATTGAAAGCTAGATGATACCTTGTTGACAGTGCGATTAAAAACATTTTTATTGGTACCATCTGTTGTCTTACCGACTAGTTTAAATTAGTATCACTAACCACATTAATATTAGTATTATTACTAATGTTTGTAATTACAGTAGACTTCGAAATACTACTTATGTCTGAGTTTATATTACAAGCTAATAGCCATGCTATTTGACGTCTAAAACGAATGGACAGATACGCAGTATCCCTAGTCGATTTTAATTTCTCAACGAAAGTGTTGGTGTCAAAAAATATAAGTTTGTCACTATAGCAATTAGCTAATAAATGCATATATGGTTATTTGATTTATGGTTACATTGAAAAGAGTATCTATGCCAGATAGTTTGGTTACATAATGAATGAAAGGCGACTAGGTAAGGTAACAAGGCAGATATGACTGGAAATGCCGGGGAAGAGTCGCCCTAGTAATACATTATAATTTAGTGACCTTATCGGTGATGTTCTTCAGAAAGGTCAGGAGCGTAGTACTCGGAACCGGTATGCGTGTATGACCGGATGTATGAACGTAAACGAGGCAAAAGGAGTAGGTATGTTAGGATCGTAGCAGGTGGCATTCTGTATTTATTGCATTTTTTTAGTGTCTTTCATTCCCGTGGGAAGAAGGCTCACTTGAGTTTATCCCCCTTATTCCTTATATATATTTTTTTTGTAATGATAATTTTTAAAGTCATGTCCGTTTTTTTTACCACGGGAACTAACTAACGTCTAAGATACAGGCTCGGCCTAGTTTAGACGTTAGGATTCATTTAGAAATGTTAACACACAGTTCACTGATAAAAAAATTAAAAAAAAAAAAAAAATGTTCGTAAACGATGATTAAAGTTAAATGATGTTTAAACGTCAAAAATGTATGGTTAAACGGGCTAAATATGGGGGCTATAATGTGTGTAAGTATGCCACTGAAAAGTTTTAGCGTCAGAACTAAAACCATTGTTACCAGCTCACAAAGTACATTCTCGCGTGTCATGCCTTGATGACGTCACGTGTCATGCGCTCCTATTTCAGCCGTCGCGTCGTGCTACTGCAAACAATACTTGTCTGATAGTGGCTTCAGCTCTAGATATGAATGGAAACAGTTAGGTACATAAACTATAATGTAAATTATTATTAATCATTTTAATTCAGAATTCATTATTACATTTCATAACTTGTTAGGAAAAAATACTTAAAACTATTTTAGTAAAATTATTAGTGATGTACCTACTAGTCGGCCATATTTGTAGCCGCTAAAACCGCCGACTAGTCGCCCCATTATTTACTAATTTTAATTTACTTAAATTTTTAAAGACGGTGATTGAAATAAAATTGAAATCTTTACTGTTATGATTTTTTATTATAGAATCAGTTTTACAGTTTACTTTCAGTGTAATCTAGAATAGGATAGGAAGGAATAGGAACCTTTCGTTTGGCCCATTAATTAATTGGACTTAGATCCAGAAATTAAATAAAGTAAAATTAATTAATACCTAACTTACTTTTAACAAAATATATTAAGCAGGCGCAATTCGAGTCGGCGCCGTTTGTTTTCATGAAAACGTTACACAAGATGTTTGTACTTAGGGTTTGGTAACAAAATATTCCTATGGTTTCCGATACAGTTGTAGCCGTTGAATTTGCCTTAGATTTAGTAAGCTCATTGCATTCCTTATGAAGTAAGGTTTCCCCGATTATGATATTTTTTCAGTTTTGATCTATACAACCAATATTAGACGACATCTGAAACTATTTTGCTATTTACAACAAATTTTGTTTAAGTTCCAGGCACTGCCGCAGGTTTATATTTGCTCGCTACTAGATTTTTTAGGCTCATTGCATTCCTTTTGATGCAAGCTTTCTTCGATTGGGATTTTTTTCATTTCTGAGCATGACGGTAATGATGATGATGACGGGACTCCCTTTTCCGCATCTAGACTCCCATTCGGTCCATTGTGCGTGGGGATTCTGGCTAACAAAGCCAGCCTAGCTCCACCCAAAAGCACAGAAGCTTCCTGGGAGTTTCACAGGCTTCGCGGAGCGACGGATGACTGTTCGGAGGATTTCTACACGTTGAGAAGCCACGGTCTCGCATTCCAGGATGACGTGGGTGGCTGATTCCTCGGCGTCAAGGCAGCCCCTGCAAAGTGGGCTGTCTGTGGCGCCTATGTTAAAAAGATGTTTGTTAAGGGGGTATGGCCCGTAATTGTTCCTATGATTGTTCTAAAGTTATTTCTACTCAGGCTGAAAAGTTTTTGGTTAATCTCGAGTGTACAGTTGGTAAAGCCAATGTTGACTGTCTACAGTCTGTTGCCCGTGACCATCTGTTGTTATGAAGTTCGGTCGATCTTTGACGAATTCACGTACGAAATTGTGAGATGGGCAGGGGAGAAGTGGGTATGGGCCTAGCACTTTCATATCTGAACCACTTTTCGCAAGTTCATCTACCACATCATTACCTAAGGATCCACTATGCCCTTTGATCCACTGGAGGGTAATACGGTTGGACGTCGATAAACTCCAGAGCTAGATGGCACTCAAAGATTAGTTTGTTGTTGGTTTGTTTGTTTTCTAAAGCTTTGAGCACAGATAGGCTATCGGATAGGAATTCTGATAATTTCTGAGCATATTTACGGCCGATATGATACGGTATTTGGAGTTATTTTGCTATTGTCAACTTCATATTAATTTTTAACCCTTTGGCCAATATATTTGTTGTTTCTCTTTATGCCCTAGTAGTACTTCGTCAACTCTTGACAACGATTCCAGAATCAGTGTTCTAAATAAACACGTTTTTTTTGCTTTACGAATTGGAATTTTGAATTTGATTCAAAGTGAAAAATAGAGGATCGCGCGCATGCGCAGGCACACGCAGTGTGACGTCATAAGTAAATAATGCCCCCGCTTAAAAAGTGTTGTTAATTATGATCTATCTATTGAATGCTCAACCATAACTCTAGTACTGAATTTCTCGTGGTTATTAGCAGTTGAAATCTTACATGTTTTTGTCTGTCATTAATATTGAACTTACTACCAGTACCTACACCAAACGAAAAGACGTCATGTCAAAAGTAATAGTATAAAAAACTAAAAAACACGCTTTAAAAACCAAACTAAAAAAGTAGAAAATCATTTAATTCTATTAAAAAGCGTGGGGTGCTTTTTGAGGTATTTTTATAATCAATTAATATCAAGCACCCCACGCTTTTATTATTTTTTTGCAATTTTTTTGTTCCAAAGCGTGATTTTTAAGTTTTTTTTTTGGTTTGGTTTTCCCCTTTTTAATTGTCATCAGTCCTCGATAAGTCTACAAAGTTTAAATGAAATCTGACCGTTTGAAGTGGGTCAAAATCGCGCCCTAATGAGTCAGTTACAAACAAACATACAAGTGAAGCTAATATAAAGCGTGTAAAAAGAAACTCTATAGCAAACAATTGTCAGTCAGTAAGTTTGCCATTTTGTACATTACCGATGATAAATGATAAATGATAAATGATAAATGATAAATGACCTGAACTCAACGAAAACAATGATCGGCTCGGCCGACTAGTCGGCCATTTTGCAGCCGACTAGTCGGCTGGTAGGCCAAAGTCATAGTCAGCCCATCTCTAAGAATGATTAATTATTGTAAAAACTGAGCTATTAAATTTAACATGATAAAAAATTGAGCTACTGAATATTATACAGGGCACCACCAGAGCCGTGAATTGCATAACAACCGGGCAATCAACTCTTTCTAATATGGTATTCAGAATGCTGTTGGTGCTGCCCCGCACGCGGCGGGTTACCTATCATAAGTTTTGACCGAATTTATTCGATTTTTTATTCGAGACAGAAAATATTTGACCGAATTTCATTACACCTAAAATTTTTCAACTATTTTCGTTTCGTTTTATTTTACTTCATCGAAATCAAGTCTGCCACTGTATCAGTTGACCTATTATCAATTCGATTTTTTTCGTTATTCCGACGTTTCACTTGGTCGAAAAACTTTTTACCAAAGTTACTCTAACATTTGTTCGAAGTATTAAGTTTCTGAACATTCATTAGACTACTGTTTTGCAGCATGCATGCAGGCATGCAGCGTGCAAGAGGGCATGCAGCATGCAAGCAGGCATGCAGCGTGCAAACAAGCATGCAACATGCAAGCAGGCATGCAACATGCAGCAAGCATGCAACATGCAAGCAGGCATGCAACATGCAGCAAGCATTGTTTCTGTCACTGCTCCGGTGCTGCAGGGTTTGGGCGGCCCCACCACTCCGCGCTTACGCGGGTTTAAATTACACTCTAGGGGTAGGGCTGACAAGACAATCCCAACAGCATCCTCAAACCTTTAAACTAGTGAATGCAGTAGGTATTGTGTTTACAGGAGTTCAGTGAAATAGCAAAAGGTGAATATGCATGTAGCTGTGGTTACCCAGTGGTGGTAACGTCCGCGACCTACGAGTTGAAGGTTATAGGTTCAAAACTTCAATCCCAGACAGGCTATTTACTTTATGCAAATTATATCGTCACCACTGCTCTCGAAACGGTGAAGGAAACCCTCATGGGGAAACCAGCATCTCCTAGAACCAAAAAATCGAAGACATGTGACATCTACCAACCCGCACTGGGCCCGCGAACTGAATTATGGCCCATACCCTTTCACAGAGAGGTCTCCGTCCTAGCAGTGGGAAAGTTATAGTGGTTACGTTTAAGAAATTTATGGCCATTTGCTTTAAGTTTTTACAATTTTTTAGTCTTATTTCGTTTCGCAAGGAAAAAACAATGGGCCCTCAAACCAGATGCACATGGTTATCTTTTATGGTTTGACGTTTAATACGTAGTACCTACAGTGCTACTTTTTAACGGATTGCGGATAGTTTTTTAGGTTATCGTACCTATGTAAATTAGACGTTATAATAATTTACAGCAGCCTCTAATACGACTTACGAAACGGCAAAACTTGAACATTCTACTTTTTACGTTGTTTACAATCTTTAAAAGTTACACTAACTGCGTAGCGATTCAATTTGCAATATTGGATATTTCACCAGTCCTTCCGTAGTCTGTGTGTGCGTGTCCCGTAAAAGTTCCACAGCAGTCGTGTCAATGTGCCATAAAAAAGAGGAAAAACACATCGACGGAATTTAATTTAAAGCCGGTCCGCCACTTGGGAAAATGATTGTCACGCAGATTTCAACAACCCACAATAATATGAAACGAAACAGAGTTCAATACCCGCTTATTGATACGACACGCTAGCTATGCCCGTTGTAATGCCTTTTTCATATTTGTTTTTCGTGTTAGCAACCTTCGTCGCTACGCACACAACTTACCAAAGATTCATGACAATCGGTCGAGCCATTTTCAAGTTTTTGCGAGACTAAAGTACGGCATTAGATTTTTATGTCATACGGGATGGCAGGGACATCGTCGCAAAACCTGATACCATGGATACAGTATATAATTCTGAGCTCTGCGTTGAAAAATTACATAGGCTATTAGAAAAGAAAAAAATGCTCGGCCATACATTTTGACAGCATAGGTATTGTACTTTTCTATGAAGAACCAGTTTTTTTTTGATAACCAAGAAAAATTTAGGGTAGAAATTTTTGACGTGATAACGTCTTATAAATCGATGAACGCCGGCTGCACGCACGAAAAAGCATGACTCATTGTCACGTTCCACCAGCCGAGCGTGCAAGCGAGAGCGCGGATCAAGCGATAGAGAGGCACGATGGGTCTGTTTTCTTATGACGTTATCACGTAAAATTATCGTCCGTAAAACAACTTTATTATCTAGAATCATGTGCTAAATTCCTGGTTTTAGGTTCCGCGTCGATATCCCTGCCACTTTGTATAGATATTGTTTTAGAAAGAGACTTGTCACGGAATGACAAGTCTCAATAACCCGACCGTATTCTAAAACGTGATACGTGATATTTATGGCTTGACAAAAAGAATGTGACGCAGATGCAACTACAACCCCTACCTATGAAACGGAATAACGTGCATCGGTTATTGTGCTGACACATTCATTAACGTTACCGCTTCTATTGTTACAGGTAATCTGAAGAGGCGACTGGGCCGGGCGCGAGGCTTCGTTCTCCGAATGTTCGACGCTCTCTGCAACTGCACGCAGACCGCTGCCGCCGCAGCTCGCACCACTGCCCGCAACAACCCGTTTACCAAGCGTTAACCCGATCACATCCCACTTGTAACAACAATTTGAATTCATGGGGGCCACGGAATATGGAACAAACCAGAAAAAACAAAACAAAGAAAGTTGTTATGTCCAGCCACTTTGTTTTGGCAGTTGAAGTTTCCACATGAGTAAATGGATGATTACATTGGGGATATTTTTAACAGTTCTGCGGAAACATTTACCCTCTTTTTCTGTCACTTATAGACAGGCTAACTACTTAAAACAAAAGTGTCAAACAAATGTCTAACTATGTGGGCAGTTTTTGTTGGCGAAGTCCATGCGCGTTGGCGCCTTCTGGTTTGTTCTGTATTCTGAGCCCACTTGTAAAGAACTTGAACTCATAGTACGGACCTTCTCTGAAACTTTACTTAATTTTTATTCGATATCGAGTTAAAAGGGTTCGGTATGGATTACAAAGATTAAAGGTTTATTGATTTTTGTTCCCCTTTATACAATTTAATTGGATCTCTGGCATTCTTTGATCGTCGAGTTTTCATGTTTTCTTTGCTCGATTTTGACAACTTGTTAAGACGGGGCTTAGGCATGCCTCGAGCAGTGACAATATTTGACCCCAAAGAAGCAATTTAAGTTGTGTAAAGTTCGTAACAACATTTTATAAGAGCGAAATTCCTTTAATATAATGAAGGATAAAAGATTTATGATGCTCAAAGTTTTTATTTAAAATGAGTGTTATGGATTTCTGGCCTTCATTCCTTTGAGATAGGGTGGACCACAAAAGTTTAAATTTGTTTGAACAAAAACACTCTAACTCTGTAGATTTGCATTATATTATACTGTAGTGTCAATGAATAAGTGTTATAAATCCAATATCATAGGATTTAATGTGAATATTCGTTTTATTATTTCGACAAAATAGTCAACATATCTTAAAACTGAGTGAAACCTAGTATCCAAATGTAATTGTGTAGTTGACCCGTTTACCAAAGACGTTTAGCCAATAAATGTGTATAAATGTTTACCAAAAAACAACAAAATGTGTCGTCTCTGGCGTTTTGAAGCCCGAAGTTCCCTTATTCGCAACTATTTACTACGTTGAATAAACATTATTTCAGAATCTGTCCTTGTCATTGGATCTCAAATAAAACGAGACAGCAATATCACAGACCAAAAAATACAGTTTACGAATAAGGGAGTAATTTGTACGGCTTCGATATTCATTTGCATACAGATTCAATTATAAGACAATTTCTTGCAACTGATTTGCAAGGCGTATGATACTAGCTGTTTTTGTTAAATAACAAAATGTAGAAACCTATTGATTTCTTCAATCGGCGGAGCCAGGTTTTCAGTAACATTTTCTATTACAGAGGGGATTTTCAAATAGATTTTTGACGCCAATTTACTGCAAATGTACACCCTCAACCGACGGATTTAGGGTGTTTTTCGACCCTCAGAAGCCCTGGCTGCGCCCGTGACTCTCACAAAAAAACCTTAGTCTTCCTATTTAGTATCCTTAAAACGGTGTAACATGGTGTTATGTGATCGGTGTGATTACGCTTATAGTTCATAAGGTGTATTTTAGTCTAACGTTAAAATATCTGGATACAAGCTATAAAACTTTTAAATAAGACTCTCTTGAATTTCGAAGACGCGTCGGCTTCCTACATGTTGTGAAAAGTTGGAATATCCTGATCAATTTGGCCAAGCTTGGTAGCCAAAATATATTATTAGCTCAAAAACGAACCGCAGTGATGAACAGTTTAACTTCTTAACGTATAATTAATATCATCTGCCAAGCCTTTTCCCAACTATGTCGGGGCTAGTCTTACTGGATGCAGCTGGATAGCTGAACTCACCTCCACAACCAAGTTACGGGGTAATACGATAGGTACCCCTTTGAAAGACTGGTTAACACATTTTCTGGCGTATGACGACCCGAAGTTCATAATCTGCCAAAGATCCACGAATGGCAGCCGGGATTAACGGCTTAACGTACTTCCCGAGGCATCTTGACCCGAGGGGTATTGATATGTAAAGATGGTCATCACCCATGCACGGATCAACGGCGTCAAGCGTAACCTGATCGATCGCCTCGCTGATATTACTTGGCTACAAGCCCGTCAACCTTAGCTACTTCTTAATGTGTTATAAAAAATCGTGTCATGCATCATAAACATGCATTGTCTTTGACACAGAATCAGTGTGAGAAATTTCAGCTCCGTAGGGTAACAGGTTTTAATTTTATTCAATTTGCAAGATTTGACCCGAACAATCATACATACAAATATTAGGAGTTTAATAAAAGCTTGTAAAAATGTAAGAAAGCATTACGCGTCTTCGTGTTATTTAAGAATTGTATGTTTAGGTATTTGTACTCACTCTGTCACCGTATTATATTTTTGTGTAGAATATAAACTGCTGCTATTTTTTTCCAACAAAAAAGGTAGTTGTACCTTCTTCACTCTACACTAAAAAAATAAATTTGTAAAAAATGTATTTTTACCTGCAACACCTATTAAAATATGTAACTTTTATACTATCTACCTATTGTAATAAATATAAATCATTTATATACTAAAATATTTTATACTTATCTACTACAATGTAATTTTATATACCACTTGGAATTGTTTTTTTTTTGTACATTAAGTCTCGAATTTTCATGCAATGATATATTACTTCGATAAAAGCCAGAAATGATTTTATGATAAAAAAATCCGTAAATAAATTAATTATAGTAGAGTATTTTATGCACAAAATATGAACGAAATGGGCGCAAAATATAAAATGAGTATTTATTATTTTATTAAACTATCTTTAAGTTATATTTTTATGCAATAGTCGTAAGATACTACGGTTACTTTGTATTAGGAAACTTAAACCACTTATGATTGTCCAACTTGAGAGAGAAAAAAAAAACGTATTTCATAATAAGAACATAAATGGGATACAGTGTGTAAAATATATCTTTTACAAAAAGATTATAAAAAAACTAATAAGTATATATATTTTCTGTGTAAAAGTTTCTGTAGTTAAATGTTCACAAGTAAATTAAGTGTTTAAAAGATAAATGTTCAATGTGATATCCTGCCTGTACTACCTTACTTCCGGTGTGATTCTACAGAAAACTTCTTCTTAAAAATAAAGTGATTTTGTAAACATATTTTATTTGATTCATCCTTAGGCCTTGAAACAGGGCGACAAGTACAACGACGCGCAGTGTAACCATGAATTTAGCACCATGATTCTCTGAAAAAAATCAGCTCCCTCAAAGAAAAGTGCAATACCTGCGCGGTCAAACTGTATGGACCAACTATTTTTTTTTAAATATCCGCCTAAAAACTTCAACGCCATTAAAATCAATGGTAACAAATTGCGCGTCAATTGTTGCCACGCTGTAACAAAAAAAACTAAGAGTACGATTTTTTCTGAATCTATCTAATTCAGAAAAAATCGTGATCTGGGTTTTTTTAATATCACAAGCATCAACGTAAACGCGTGTAATTCGTAGATCTATACTACGCAATCGTAGCACAGTGCTACGCCGTAGCGGGATTGCGTAGCAGGATGTGCTCCTTTTTCGAGTTACGTACGGAGGCTTTATTGAACTTTTGATTTAAAAAGTAATTTCATATTTTAATAGTATGATATATTCTGGACTTAATTGTAATTTTACAGGCTAGAATAAAATTCAATCGTTTAATTATTAACTAGTGTTTCTCACAACAGTCATGATTCGTCCCGTATACTTAAAACTAAAACATAGTACATTAGGCATTTACAAGTCCGTATACCGTAGTTATCTTCCTCAGCCGTAACAAATCGTTCAAGATAAGCGCCTTTATGGCAAAAAGTAGCCATTATGCGGTTGGTACGTTCCGTGACTGCTGAGTTTATGGCCTAGTTATAAATATCAGACCGTGAACCATGTAGGAACTACGCACTATAGTTTATTATACAATATGATAATCAGTACGTTAGGCGGGTTCTATTTTATGGACTGGTGTTGGAAAAATCATAAATTTTCATTTATTAATTTTCATTTTAAAAAAGCATTATTTCTAATGCTTTTTTAAAATTACAATACAACAACACAACAAAACAATATATAAACAACAACAACATACAATTACATATTAGGTTACCATTTTATCACCAGGTATCTCATCTGTTATGGAATAATAATAATATGGAATGGTGTGGAGTGGAGTGTTGAACGATGGAGCACGAAGAAGACAGAAGAAGAAGCAACCTATACATTCTCGACTTGAATACTCCCAGGTTATAGTTTTAATTGTTATATTTTTCATCGCATTTATATAACCATTTTATTAGAGAGAATTATGAAAGAGTAGAGAGAGAGAGATACTTATTTACATATTTATTTATGAACATGGAGGGCTTACAGTTAATGAAAACAGACAAAAAAAAAAAAGGAAACTATAGTCACCAGAAAACCAATTATAAATCCTCACGTATAGAACTATTATAATAATAGTTTAAGGTGTGAGCACAAAAACAAAGAAAAGAAAAACACATCGCCTTATGTGACTATAAACACTTTGTTAGATGTTTTCATCACATTCGGAGCGCAACTTCGCAATCTCCGGTGCCCTTTCGATACGTCACTTCCCAACAACTATTTATGGCATTTACACCACAAATTACTCCTCGTACATTTTTTCCATGTAAAGTAATTTTCCCTAATTTTTATTAAACGTGCTGGGGACCAATTATGGCAGTATTGGCGAGTGCGCGACTACTCACGACCGGTCATTGAATCGGCCTAAGGGGACCTGGTTCAGAAGTGGGCGATTACACTGAGTGTGCACGTAATTTTTCGCTGGTAGAAAGATTTTTACGAATGAAAATACTTCGGAAATTATTCTTGCAGTTTTTTTAGCTCTGCTAGTAATTCGACGAATCATAAGCCGGAATGTCCTAGATTCACGTGATGTTCACCAACTCACCTGCCCTCCTTCTTGGAGTAAAGACTACTCTCCTTCACAGAAAGGAGGCCTCTGTTCTAGGAATGTGTATGAGCGAAATTATGCTAGTGTCATTAAGACCTTTTTTTTTTTTGGGTGACTCATCAAATGACTTCTCCCGCTCTGGGTGGAGCGGGAGGGCTGTCAGACTTTTACTGACTAAAACCCACCCGTGTTCCCTCAGTTGCCTGTGTGCCAGGGGCGGCGGTATCTCTTTCGAACAACCCGCGCCCCTGGCAGGCATCGGCCCTTGCGGACCCCATCTGTTGCTGCTGACATCTCTTTGAGGCGCGCGTGGAACACAACGCGCCGTCGACCCGGGCTTGGTCCTTACCGGACAGCGAGCTACCCATTACTCGCCGTCCGCAAGCCCGTGCCTACGGTGGCCGGGAATCAGCCTGGGATTCCCGACGCCCAGGGCGTCTTCTGCGAAGGCCACGGCTGTGAGGGCGCATGTACTGCATCTCCCGTCATTAAGACCTTAGCGCACTCATTCCACGAATGCGACGTGCGCGCGGCTATGTATGTGCAGTATGAAATTAATAGTACGCACGTAAAAGAATAGCACCATCCCATTTCTTCCCATGGGTGTCGTAGAAGGCGACTAAGGGACTTACTAAAGAATGGGCAGCAGCGTTCTCAATGCATTTGACTACCATACTGCGATCGCCAACCCGCCTGTCAAGCGTGGCGATTACGGCAAATCCCCCCCTTCTGGGGGAGGCTTATGTCCAGCAGTGGACGTCTTTCGGCTGATATGACAGTGGTGGTCCAGTGGTAACGGCCGCCACTTACGAGTTGTAGGTCGTAGTTTCGAACCCAGACAGGCGATTGTGAAAATCATTTCATCACTCATGCTCTCAAAACGGTGAAGCAATACATCCTGAGGAAAACGGTCTAGATGTCCTAGAAACAAAAATTTTAAGATATGTGAAATCTGTTTATGGGCCCGCGTGGTGTAAGAACGGCCCACTCCCTCTCACCGACAGGACACCCTATATCCCGGCAGTGGGAATATTTTACACTGATTATGGTAAGTGGCAAGCCAATTTCTTAGAATAAACTACTTTCTATTAACTAGTTACTAAAATGTTTTAGTCTAATCAAATGTATTGTAGTCTAGCCGGATGGGTGCGGTTCCAGCTCATAAGCTAGCAGAGTGATAGTAGAAAACAACACAATACAGGTTTGTCCACCAATTTATATGATTAAAAAGCCTCATTCAGTAAATATATCAATCAAGCTAATTACAATGACTCATAAATGTGATCACAATGTAAATTTTAATTCTCATCACTAAAAGTTATTATTAAACTCTTCCGAGAGTTGTTTGCAAACGAGCAAGCGATAACTAAGTAAGTTTGGAGAGAGTGTCATTTATACCTGCTGAAGATAATAATTTAGAATTACTTTTGTAGATTTTAGCTTTGAAATACCTGAGTCGATGAAAGGCGAGAGTTTGTTGATACTTCTAAAGTTTCAATGATTTATTATTTAGATTAGACTTTTATTTGGGGCTTTATACATTTCTGAGTATTTGAAAAATTATCTACAGTGAATCTTCGAATAAGTTAAATATTGAGAGTGTGGTTGGAGTAGATTGAAACTGTATACTGAAGCATTATACACCGTGACATTTTAGTCGTCGTACAAAGGTGGTCGACTCAATGTATCCGTCATAAAATATCTCTAGGCGCGATTAAAACATTTTTACCAATAAATAAGATAATAGGTACAAAGAAAAATAAATAATGGTTTAGAATTATGAAACATCCTACGTGTCAATAATGTTTACGTATCAAACGGTAGAAGATATCTAGCTACCTACCATTACATTCCATCATTAATTCCATCTCCATAAGAGTGTGTTTTAAACTGCGTCATGCGTCTTAGTGAATGATATTTTAATGTTTTTAGATTATGCTTATGTTCAAAAATATCATTTTTTTTAAATTTAAATGATTAGTAGTCATTGGAGACATGAATTGGGCTGCCGTTGTAAGACGACTAAAATGTCACGGTGTATACTATTCTCGCAACTTGTCAGTGTCTTTTTTGCTTGGATATTGCTGCTTATTATCCAGGTTTCTAGATACCAATCCGTAACATGATCTTTCGATAGTAGCCAGTATTATATCCTAATCCTAACTTCACTACTTATTATAAAACAAAGTCGCTTTCTCTGTCCCTATATCCCTATGTATGCTTAAATCTTTAAAACTACGCAACGGATTTTGATGCGGGTTTTTTTTAAATAGATAGAGTGATTCAAGAGGAAGGTTTATATGTATAATACACCGACCTCCTCGCGGGCGAAGCCGCTGGCAAAAGCTAGTATATTATAAATGCGAAAGTAAGTTCGTTTGTATTTTGATGAAATTTGGTACACAGATAGACTATGACCTGGGTAAGGACATAGTCTTTTTTTTCATCCTAGATCGCGGATGAATTCGCGGGTAACAACTAGTTATTTCAATAAAAACTTTTTTCAAAATAATAAACAACCGACTTCCAAAAAAACACTAAAAAGTAAAAAATAACTTTAACGTTATTTTTCACTTTTTAGTGTTTTTTTGGAAGTCGGTTGTTTATTTTTTTGAAAAAAGTTTTTTATTTTTCACTTTTTTGTGGTTCACATGTGCTTACCCCTTCACAGCATACCGGCGTGATGTTATGTTATTAACTGGTGTAAACAATTGACAGACATGAGATTTCAGCAATCCCTGTCCATTTGCTATCATTTACTGAGGAGTTCCGTTGCCTATCTCCGAAGTTCTTCATCAGATCTTCACCAAATTGAAATGGAACCACTCCGAGAAAGTACTCTTCCAAAAACTACACAAATTGCTTCAAGTGTGCCTATAAAATTTGAAGAGTTCTCTCTATTTCTCCAGGATCCCATCATCAGATCCTGACTTGATGGAGGAAGGAACACCTAGGATGTATACCCTTTCAAACAAAAAAAAAAATTATCCAAATCGGTCCAGCCATCTTCGAGTAATCGGGGAACATACATAAAAAAAAATAAAAAAAAGGTTCCGACGAATTGAGAACCTCCTCCTTTTGGAAGTCGGTTAAAAATATTGTAGAGCGTCCTTTATCCTCCAAACCATCCCTCCGTCCTTAACAAATTAAATAGCTGAAAGATCTGGTAAATACATCTAGGTAGGTATCTATTTTATTGCAACGTTCAGTCAAGATCTAGAGCACGATAAATCGCCTGGCATTGCAGGAATTCTTGATGGAAAATCGCATTTATAATGTAAACTTGAGCGGATTATAAAAGGTTGCACGCTACAAGCCAAGCAATTTTCTTCTTATTTTATGCATAAATATTTTAAAAGAGAAGCACTGTTGTAATGTCAGTTGTTTTTGAAGTTTTGTAGCTGCGAGACTATTGCCAATAACAAAATGAGTAATTAAGGTGGTTAGATACATTGTTACCTACTTACATTAAAGAATTAGTATGACAACGATAACAGAAATATTCTTGTTTTTCATGGTTTGGAAAAAGGTGAATAATAAGCACGTCCTAATACTACGTGCGCAGGGCACATTGCTCTCAGAACTGATGGTCCATGGGCCAATAGGTTCTGGAGTAGCGACCGCGTACTGGAGGACGTACCGTTGGCAGGCCTCCCACAAGGTGGAACGATAACCTGGTGAAGACTGCAGGAATAAGTTGGATGCGCCGGAACCGGTCGAAGTGGCGGAGCTTGGTAGAAGCCTATGTCCAGCTGTGGACGTCTTTCGGCTGAAATTATCATGACATGCTCAAGCAAGCGTCACTCACACAGACGTTCCAAAAGAAATTACTGATGGTTGCACACTGCAAAAATCGAAATATCTAGATTTTCGTCAATCAAGTTCATGAAACCATGAGTCACGTTATCTGTCAGTCACAGCCTTGACTGTGATCAAAATGAAAGCAAAACCTACCGTGTAATGGACGTGTAACTAAAACCACACGATGGAGCTTGGGAGGAATGCACCCCTACTTCCACTCGGGTGAGGAACAATCATTTTGTTTTATTGTTAAAATAAAATTATTCGTTACTAGCTTCTCTTCTTCGGCGGAAAGAAATTATCCCATGGGAACGTGCTATCGAGACAAAAATAGCCTATTTTACTCCATAAAATATCAGAAGGCCAATTCTCGTAATTAAAAACGTTCAAAATCTAGTCGCAGTCTCATCTCAGCGAGAAGCAAATGTCATAAATGTATGAAAAATTGATGTATTTTTGACAGATTGACACTGGGATCAGACTGTGAACGTTCTTAAAATTACGAGAATTGCCCCTCAGCTAAATGCCAGTGAAAGTCCCGTCACTTAGGTCCAGCGGTTATAGAGATTATTCGAAACAAACACAGACAAATATCTAAAAAAATATTATTTTGTCATAAATCCTATTTATACTTTCATATGCAATAAGCAGGTACATAATAACATAATTAGCCTATATCGTTCCCACTGCTGGGTTACAGGCCACCTCTCGGCGAGGAAAGGAAGGAATAAGTAAAAACTGTTATTTTCAAATAGACACTTCTATTTATAACCCCCGACGCAAAAACGACGGGGTGTTATAAGTTTGACGTATCTGTGTGTGTGTCTGTCTGTCTGTAGCATCGTAGCTCCCGAACGGATGAACCGATTTTGATTTTGTTTTTTTCTTTGTCAGATGAATTAGTCAGGAGTGTTCTTAGACATGTTTCATCAAAATTGGTTCAGCCGTTTGAAGATTATCAGCTCTTTTCTGGTTGATGAAGGGATTTGAGCATCTTTCACGGGTCTGATCAAGTCGAAATTTGGTATTCTATTACTTCAATGATATTACACGAACAAAGTTACCTTGAACTGATGCTGGAGCAACACCTGGAATTTCCAGTATACCCAAGTTACTCACCAACAAACAGCAGACGTACCGTGTTTGGGCTCATTGAAAAGGTCTCAATGAGTAGGTTATAGATAAATGGTGATTAGGACGAGGAATAAGGATAAATTAGTAACAAAATTCATTGTGGGAAACATACGCAAAGCAAGAAATTAAAGTTAAATTAAAAAACTCAAAATAGGTCACTGTAATTCTAAAGGTGTGATATATCCTACAACTTAAAAAGGCCAATAAATATTATTTTTTTACTTTTAGATTTTTTGTTTGGGTTGGGGGGTTTTTTAATAATTAATTTGACTTTATATTTATTTGTGTGAATATATTGAAAATAATATTTTAATATCACACATTTAACAGGAAATCCGTTTGATTTAAAAATGATAAACGAGCGTCCAATTCATTCCGTCTACAAATAACCGACCTCCTACGAGGTAATTATAGTCATCGACGTATTATACCTACAGCATATAAAGGGGGATGTTTTCAGTGAAATAATTATTTAGATCGGCTCGGCTCTGAGCTCGAGGGCCATCAATTGGGTCAGGCCAGCCAAGTAAAGGTTTATTTTGCCTCGCCTTTGCTTGTATCGACAGACCGTAACCTAATTATATTATGTACCACAAAAGCTTAAATTTTCGAGCTTGTGTTATACATTGGTTAGTCAAAATGGAAGGAAAGGGTGAAGGTGTAATTTGATTGTTTTCATGTTGATACTGCAAAGGTTGTCTGTAATAGTCGACATTATGTTATACTGGCTGGGAATAAAATAACTCCAGTTGCATTCGAACAGTCAAGCTTTAGAATACACTCGCTACCCGTGGTTCCAGTGGGTTGACCCGTAACTCATGCATCCGTCGATGGGTAATTTTAATTACCCATGGTCCCATGGCATTAGGGATTGATTCCAGACTTCTGGCTATATCGATAGAAAATGAAAACCATAAGTTACATACAATTAAGTTTACTCATTCATAAGCAAATAAAATAATTCCATCCTTGGGAACAAAAAAAACAATTACATCCTTGTTAACAAAAGCATAGGTACCTACTCATACCAGAACTATATTAAAAATGTATTCATAACCGATACACTAATGGAATTAATTACTGGCGAAATATCAGTAGGATAGGTAGGTATGCATTACAAATGTTAAGATAGTTTATGATTGCCAGGGGTGCGGGTTGTTCGAAAGAGATACCGCGGCCCCTGGAACACAGGCAACTTAGGGAACACGGGTGGGCTTTAGTCAGTAAGTCTGACACGCCCTTCCGCTCAACCCAGAGCTGGAGAAGTTATTTGATGATTTCCGACCCAAAACAAAAAAAAAAAGATAGTTTATGAGTCATAAGTCATTCGTGTACATAATCAGCCTGAGCTTTCAAATGAAATTCACGATAAAACGCAGCTACGAAACTTATGAAAGTATCAATGATAGCGGTTTAAAATGGGGATTTTCGATGCTCGGTTGTTTAATTTTTTAATTAAATTTCAAAACCTCGAGCGTTGAAAATTTAGTGTGCGATAAAAATCCGCCGCAATATTATTGTAAGTGCAGATGTGGTCTAAGCGAGATAAAGGAGGAACTTCGTTAGATATCTACCTACCCTAACCTTTTGCCTAAGCCGGGTAAATCTACTTATCTTCGCGACGATATCCTGCCTAGAATGAGAAATTCTTCGAAAAGGATATTGAATTTAATCCGCAGTCGGCATAGAATTTGTAGATCTTGTAGACACGTAGAAGCTTCGATTCTTGTTGATCTTTTTCTATTTTGCTAAGTACTGTAGAGGATATTCACTTAATGTAAAACCTCACGCACATACTGGCAGCCGATGATTAGGCTATGTCTATGTTCGAGCATTTAGGATATTCTAAAATAGAACGTCAAATAATTTTAAGTAGGTGGTGTCCGGTGAGCTTTCATCAAAGAGTATAATAATATGCTTTCATTCTATTGACAGGCGCGTCTTTGTAAGCATCTCAATGTCTTCCGAACTCTTGAAATAAACGTGGAGTCCCACAGTTTAAGCGCCCCTTAATCTTTTAATTTCATACCCGTACACAACCGCGTGTGCACGAGCCTCCAGGTACCGGTACCTGGAGGCTCGTCTGAGCCTCCACAGTATCTAGTACTAGTTGGCTGGACTACACTTTTGTCTGATACCTATTAACAGTGTACTTAATTATTATTTAAAACATTGTTATGGAGGGTAGGGTAGCCCGGGAAATACAAAAATTGTCATACGTTAATTGCAATTTGCACGTCAGTGTCAGGAGGGTAAACTTAGACGGTTGTATGATTTTAATGATTATTATTCTCTAAATACATAGTCTAAGAGGCCAACCCAAGAAGAGGTGGCGAGACGACCTAGACGAGTATCGCAAGGGTTGGATCGAGGCGGCTCTGGAAAAGGATGCCTGGAAAGATTTGGGGGAGGCCTTTGTTTAGTAATGGGACAGTCTAGGCTAATATAAAAAAAATCAAAACAATATACATACGTGTTCCGGTCCCGAATCATATTTTGTTCAATATACCTACCTACAGCCTGACACGTATAAATGTTTAATTATTCCCACTATCAGAAGTACAGAAAACCAGAATAAGTGTGACAAAATAATCTTTTGACGCTTGAATGACATTGACAGGAGGCGAGGTTTGCGAGTACCTACTTATGAAATTGTTTTGAAAAAACCGGTCAAGTGTAAGTTGGACTCGCACGATTCTGCAACCGTTCTCCGACAGTCGTTTCTCCTTTGGACTGTTCACCGACAGGACGTTTCGTTTTTGAGAGATTCGTCGATAGAACGTTTCACCTATGGATGTTTCGCCGACAGAATGGTTTGCATTTGTTAGTTTCGACGACAGGACTTTTCAACTATGGAATATTCGCCGTCAAATCGTTTTATCTACGATTGTTTCGACATGGCTTTTTCACTATTTAACTACAAAGCTATGAAGAAAGAGAATGTTTTAATGGAAGACCGCCTTTACTTTTAATGAATGGTATTTATCTATTACCTATCCATATTCGTTTATTTTGTTATTGCAAACATACATACAAATGATTAATGAAATACATGTCATTAATCATTTGTTTTTTTATTTCCCCAATGTTTGAATACATTAAAACATTTTCTTTCTTCATAGCTTTGTAGTTAAATAGTGAAAAAGCCCTGTCGAAACAATCGTAGATAAAACGATCTGACGGCGAATATTCCATAGTTGAAAAGTCCTGTCGTCGAAACTAACAAATGCGAACCATTCTGTCGGCGAAACATCCATAGGTGAAACGTTCTATCGACGAATCTCTCAAAAACGAAACGTCCTGTCGGTGAACAGTCCAAAGGAGAAACGACTGTCGGAGAACGGTTGCAGAATCGACTCGCACACGAAGTGTACCTACCGTACAATATACCGAAAATTAAATACCTACTTCAGTAAACAAAAAGCCGAAAAAACACATTCCCTGGATTCCCTTTAATTTTTAACGTTATTTTATTTTTATTATGTGTTGTTATGTAGGTAGTAAGTAGCAGCCCTTAGGTATAGTACACACTCTGTGTAAAAATCAAGTGTTTACTAAACGATTAAAAAGATACTAGATAGACCTGTGACACATGGCCGGAGGGACAGCGCAGCGGAGCCTTTGTATTTTCACTATTCTGTTGGCACCCTTTGGGTAAAGAACCCTAAAAACAAGATGGCGGCAATTTTTGCCACGGGCCAAGATATTCTTGTACAGTTTTAGTCGGCGTTCACACGGGCGTAATAAAATCGTGGCAGGATTTTTTTGGACACTGAGCTTTCAATTCTCGGTGTTGAAACGACCAATGAGAATCCAAAAGAGGGCAGCGAGTTAGCGCCTCGAAACTACCGTGTTCAATCGAACGTTGCGTTTTTTCGCACTGCTCGACCCGGGTTTACTGCTTGATTTCGAATTTCATATGCCCGATGGCTAATTCCCCGAAGTCATGCCATCGAACGTCCAAATTGCCGAAATTCCATAGCATCGATGCCCCACATTTTCGAATAGCCATTTGATCGAGCGTCCGTTTCGCTGAAAAGCCATTGCAATGATAGTCCGATCCATCGAATGTCTATTGGCTCGACGTGTCAGTAAGTCGCTATGGTGGCTATTCGAAGTTGTGGTATATCGATGCTATGGAATTTCAGAAATTCGGACATTCGATCTCATGACTTCGGGGAATTAGCCATCGGGCATATGACATTCCAAATCAAGCAGTAAATCGGCTCGACCGCCACAGTTGAACATTTTCAAATCTTGGTGTAATCTATGTCTCGGCGCTGAGCAGGTCCAGTGCGCGAAAATATCCCGCCGCGATTTTAGTACTTAGGTACGTCCATGGGAACGTGGGCTTATACCAATGCGTGGGTAGATAACTACCCACTGTTTATTATTTTGCAAGTTTTTTGGTAATACTTAACTATAACAGGAAAATTGATGTTCTGCCAACGTTTCAATGATTTATGTTTCTATCAACCTCGGCGTTTGATATTTTGGTACATACCTACTTATATGAGCATGATATGGACGTAGGTAATTTATTTTAACATGTTCTTTGATGTAGACTTTATGGTTTTTCTGCTGAATAGTTTATTCTTTGGAAAGTACTTACCTTTAGGTACCTACGTACCAAGTAATGTATGGTTAGCTAACGAAATCCAAGAAATCGATGACCACACAATAAAAGTAGGTTTGGCAGGTATACCAAACTAGTATTCATCATCATCTGGCCTAGTTTTTTCCAACTATGTTGGGGTCGGCTTACAGTCTTACCGGATGCAGCTGAGCACCAGGATTTTATATGGAGCGTCTGCCTATCTTACTTGCACAACCCACTTAGGTACTGGGTAATATATCATATTTACCAAGAGGTATCCTCTTGGTAAAACTGGTTGTCAGGCTTTCGGGCTTCTGACGACCCGTAACGACCGCATACAAAGAGTATAGAATATTTATTTATTTATTCAAGTAACCGAGACTCAACAAAATTGTTAGTAAAACTTACGACTATGTTAGTAACCACAGACTATACACAAAACAAGGAAAACAATACAAAAACAACGGTCGGTCACCGTTGCCACATCCCATGAGAGACGGCACAACAGTACCCCACGTAAACACAGTCCAGGCGACTCGCAACCATGCCTAAGACACTATTGGAGCTGCCCCACACCCAAGGTGCGCTTCCCTAGTGGAAGCGCACCTTTTACGCATTGTTGCGTAAAAGCAATCTACATGCGCATGTGCGAACATCCCTAACGCACTACAGAAACGATCGGTCGGTTATAATCTAATACCTTTAAACGAGCAACTCTTGTACTCCAACGATTTTCATGAAATTTAGTATACAGGGGGTTTCGGGGGCAATAAATCGATCTAGGTAGGTTTCATTTTTAGATAACGTCAAACAAAAAAAAATCATCCAGATATTAATAATAATGGGAGACCGTATAACTAACTAGTATTCGGTAGAGGAATTCACCAATTTTAGGAAGTCTGACAACATTTTGGTAGGTACCTACCTAGTTAACTACGTACCTACTGTGACCTTTGACGCCAAATGCTTTTAATAACTTAAAACAGTAAAGTATTTTGCAGCTTTTGACGTTTATTGGGAGCTACAAACGATGTTGAATTTCGAAGGAAGCGTCAGTATCAAAGCTAATTAAAGCTGGACTAAATATCTACAGGTAGGTACCTACACCTACCTATCTAAGTAGAGAACAGTGTGGGTCAGAAAATAATTTTCAGTTATTGCTCAATGAGAGGGGTCGTTGTGAGTTGGTATACCAACCAACCTATACTCTGATAGTACCTACCTGTGCGTTTTGTTTGTGCAGAATAAACAACTTTTTTTATATTTCTTTAGGGGCGGTAGTTGTTGGCTTATGTGTCTCGATAAGTAATTATGAAATTACATAATCTTAGCTGTACTTGCTCACTACACACCTAGCTGTCAGCTCGCAGTGCGACTGTCTGAAAATATTTAACACTCATATTAGGTGCTATCTACTTACTGAATGAAACCATCCTTAAAAAAAAACAGCGTGCATCCCAGCGCGTCGAGAAAACGCACTGTTCTTGAGCGAGAAAATCGTTGATAGCTAATCGTTGCCTTCTCGGCGCAATGGGACAGATGCCTAACATGATAATTATGGACCCTATCGTATCTACCCCATCAGGCGTTTTTATAATTATGTTTAGATACATATATAAGTATGGTAAACGAGTAGATTTAAGCAACTACGATGCAAATGTTGCTCGACACAGGGCTGTACCTAAAGCTTGTTAATTGAGCTGTCACTTGCAGCGATGTAAACGCAGTGAGTTTTTAAATTGCTCTTTTTTAATTTATTTATCCACTGAACATAAATGGTTATTAATTAGTTAGCTACCAAACATGTACTTGTAGGTAGGTACTGTTTTGATTTCTTTAATATAGGGTTGAGCTTATAAACGTGATGCCTCGCCTCTGCCTCAAGAATGTGAGACTAATTTGGGGTTCTAGAGTGTCTTCTGAAACCTCCACAACATTGATTTTTTTGCCATAGAGGTGCATTCAAAAAAAGAGTAACTTCCTACCTACCTCAAATAGTCTCACATTCTTTCTAGCGAGGCAGCATGTTTTAAACTTTAACCTAAACTTCTAGGGACTGTGTAAACCGCCGCCTTAAATGGTGATGTTATTGACAACGTGCTTGTCCACAATACGTTTGTAATTGCAATTCCGAGTAGGTACTTTTCAAGTTACACTGCTACCCATTTTGATAATGGTGCCGGTTCTCTTGTCAGAAAATTCTCTAAAATAAACTAAAAATCATCAAAGTTTAGTTTATTCCTGTCAAACGACGATTTCACATTCTGAAATTGACTAAAGTGACACAACACTATATTTTAGTTTGACATCACTAAGATTGCACTGAGTTTTTAATTTAGTGAAAATGGTAATTTTGCTACTCTGTTGTTATCAATTTCATTATTCTATTCAACATACATTTTTGATAGTATAACTAAATCTGACTATTTTTAATACCGATTAAAAAGGTGTGGAATAAAATTAGTTGTCAAGAACTAAAATTCACATCAACACCTCGACTTCGGGCGCAAATACAGTACTGTATCATTTTTTTCTCTTCTTTTGCTTATATCTCGAAAATGGTGTGTCCTATAGTAAAAATAATGAAAATTTCGACCCCCTGTATATAACACAACCTCTAAAACTCAACAATATGGTAATAATTTTTCACATTTTCCATACAAAAAGTAAAAAAATCTATTTAAAACGCGTCGAGGCTGCCCGCCCTGCGCGACTCCGACTCTAAAAAAAATCACGGGGTAGGGCAAACAAGTAAAACGTTGCGAAGCCAAAAAATACCACGTGGAGTCGCGATTGTCAAATTTGATTTTAGTTGTGTCAATTTTTTTTTTTTTAGAGATGTTTTTTGCAGAATAGCTTTAATCTCATAGCCAAAAGTAAGGAATTTTAGTGATAGTTTAGTTCGGTGTTCAAGAGAATCGACACCATTATCATTGGTTGGTGCTGGTCGCGCCGCCAAATAGGGAAGGGGGCGGCAACGCGTGGCGTTTATCTTTACGTTACCTAAAATCGGACTGCCAGGGGTGCGGTTTGTCCGAAAGAGATATCGTGGCCCCTGACACACACAGGCAACTGAGGGAACACGGGTTTTAGTTAGTAAAAGTCTGACAAGCCCTCCTGCTCCACCCAGAGCGGGAGAAGTTATTTGACGATTTCCCACCCTCAAACAAAAAAAACCTAAAATCGGGGCTCTTGAGTAAGAAAATCAATCTGAACGCCATCTATATTTCATTTTGTAAATTATTGTAACCGCGCCAGCTACCACCAGAAATTCCGCAGACGAAAGAAAGATGGCACTAAGGTTAGTTTTGCAATTTGAAATTGACGAGTAGTCTAACATAAAATCTGTCATCGGTTTAAAAAAAAGTTTTAGGATAAAAACTGTTTACACATTGTCAACTGCGGACTAGGCAATGCATTTTAACCAGCATTGCGATGGGTGTACTATGCCAAATAGTCGAATATCAATTGATCGACCACTATAAATCAAACGTTCATAATAACGAATAGTTAATAAATCGAACATTCAAAATATCGTACACTTTAAAAATCGAATGTTTGTTTGATCGAGCGTTCAATACATCGCATATTTATCAAAATATCGAAATCGGAATACTTATCAAAATACTGTTTAAGTACTTTTTATCATCATCATCATCATATCAGCCGAAAGACGTCCACTGCTGGACTTAGGCCTCCCCCAAAAGGGGGGATTTGCCATAATCGCCACGCTAGGCAGGCGGGTTGGCGATCGCAGTATGGTGGTCAAATGCATAGAGAACGCTGCTGCCCATTCTCTGGTAAGTCCCTTAGTTGCCTTCTACACCCACGGGAAGAAATGGGACGGTGCTATTCTTTTTTACGTCCGTCACGAACACGTCCGGCACCACACGGAACTTTCTTAGTCAGTTCTTTCTCAGTACTTTTTATACAGGGCAAATTTTAAACCAGTTCGTAAACTGTAACCGTGAATTCAGCATATCATTCTAGACCCCCTAATGTAGAAACTTTTCGTAGGTTATACAAAAAAATCAGCTGTTACATACATTTTGGCCGCGTAGGTATTCCACTTTTTTATGAAACAGCTGGTTTCTTTTTGTGTAACCGACGAAAAGTTTCCACGCTACAGGGTCTAGAATGATATGCTGAATCCATGGTTAGTTTGCGCACTGGTTTAAAATTTACCCCGTATAAAAAGAACCTTTAGACAGTATTTTGATAGAATTAATATGCGATGCGTTGAACGCTCGATCAAACAAACATTCGATATTTTGAACACTCGATGTATTGCGTGTACAATATATTGAATGTTCGATTTATTAACCATTCGATATTATGAACGTTCGAGTATTTAGACGTTCGATTTAAAGTAGTTGATCAATTGATATTCGATTATTTGGCATTCGATTTGGCATAGTACACCCGCATTGCGCGTAGCACTTTACAGTAGGTATGCCATAAAGCCTTTATTCGAGGCAAAGGCAAAGGCAAACATACAAACACTAACTAAAATAATAAAAGCTTTATTTACATTTGATTCTTACTTTCTATGCTTTTTATAATTTGGAGACCTATCTCTGTCCCTCTTCTTCTTCTTCCCTTTGCGTTTCTTATCGATATCTCTTTTCACTTCTGAACTTTTTTTGCGTGAATCCTTGGAACTGCTTCGATGTCTCCTGCTCTTAGACTTGTGCTTTCTTCTTCTTTTATCGTCGTCAGAAGAGCTCAAAGAGTCATTACTGCTATATCTTTTCTTCTCTTTTTTCTCTCTGCGTGTCGCCCTATCTTCGCTGCTAGAGGAATCTCTTCTTTCCTTCGTCCTGTCTCTACTCCTGCCATTTGATGATTTTTCTTCTCTGTCTTCTCTATGCCTTCTATGATCGTCATTACTTCTCTCTCTGTCAGTTTTCACGTTAAGTTCACTACTTCTCTGACTGGTCGAACTTCTTTCTTCCAGTTTGGGCGGTTTTTGAGTTACCTTTTCTGTCTTTTTGTACTCTTCGAATGAATCCGCGTCTAAAATTTTATTGAATACATTTATGATTAGTGTAATGAATAAAACTTATGGGTTGTCCAAGTGTTGTATCTTGCAGTCCCATTTAAAAAGCAGAGTTTGTGTGTAAATAGCATCTAAAGTTGTTAGTGACAGCTTCAATTGCATCTGTAACGAAATTAATTACTTTCAGTTTCTACAGTATACGGTCGTTAATAAGGCACGTCGAATTTAGCATTCATAACTCACGCAGTAACGCGGGCTTTACTTGTGGTTAGGACGTGTGTGTATGTGCTGACACCACTCGCCTTTACGCACACATTCACAGCGTTTTTGTCCATTTTGTTACCACAAGTAAAGTGCGCGTCGCTTCGTGAGATAAAAATACTGTATTAGGAAATGTTCTGTATTGTAGAGCATCCCTCATACCTGTTCTAAATGTCGATTTGCCTGATTAGCGCCCGGTTACTGTACTTGCAAGTTGCAATACTTGGACAGTTAAAAATGTTTATATTATAAATGTATATAAGTTACGCTTGCTGCAGTCGGTTTGTGGATGGATCATCCATTACATTCCAAGATGTTAGCCCCGGCTGCCATTCGTAGATCTTTAACAGTCATAATTACAGGTAGAAGGAAACTCAAAAGTATGACAACCAGTTTTTCCAAGTCTGTATCATGGTTATCCAGTAACTCGGTTGTGGAGGTCAGATAAGCAGTCGCCATGCAAAATTCTAGTACTCAGCGGCAGCATCCGGTTAGAATGGACGCCAACCGCAACAAAGTTGGGAAAAGGTAAGGCAGAGATTGTTTATGCATATACTTACTTATAACTTTAGATTCCTTATCATATTCTGATTTCGTGACTGCATGCATCATGAATTCACTGAGGCTGACTGTTTCTTTCTTAACAGCAATGTCTACCATTACGCGACCGTTGTCTTCATCTAAGCTCACAACCTGAAAATGATAGAATTCATCAGAAATATTGTGAAGAAATTCTCAATATATTTCACAAAAAATTGGACAGCAGTCTCATTAACACTTTCGATGTCAAGCACCCAGCTTATGGGTCGAAAACGAATTCGTTTGTGTGCCAAACTGCATCCGAGTCGCTACTGCATCCGTCGCTATACATAGCTAAAGATGACTTCTGTTCAAAATAAAAATCAAAAGTCATTCAAATTAGGCTGAATTAATAAATACTTTAGGTAAGTATTTTTTATAAGCATTAAGAATTAAATAGATAAATAAAAGGTAAAGCAGTTATTTTGTTTATCAGAATAAAATTATTTTTAACAATTTTGGACAGCCCTAACATGGCCACGCCATGGTGATGGTGGGCGTGCCTTAAAGTGAACTAGGATCCGGGTGCATGGGCATAGGGTTCCCGTTTTTTTCGGGTGGGAATCATCAAATAACTTATCCCGCTCAGGGTGGAGCGGGAGGGCGTGTCAGAGTTTTACTGACTAAAACCCACCCGTGTTCCTTCAGTTGCCTGTGTGCCAGGGGCAACGGTATCTCTTTTAAACAACCCGCACCCCTGGCAGGGATCGGCCCTTGCGGACGCTGACTTCTCTTTGAGGCGCGCGTGGAACACAACGCGTCGTCGACTCGGGCTTGGTCCTTACGGGACAGCGAGCTACCCATTACTCATCATCCGCAAGCCCGCGCCTACGGTGCTAGATAATCATCTCGTCAAGGGACTCGACTGTCGGATTGTTATGTAAATGTACCAAACTATTTATGGTGTACAAGTAAAAATGTATTTTTGAACTGGACAGCAAAAGTGTTAATAAAGCACCAATAATTTAATAATACAGACCAAATATGTGAAATAATTAATTTGCATATAAAAGTGTTTTTATTAAACTAGTACTAGTAGTTTACTAACATAAATAAAATCATTACCTTGCCATAATAACCACTATATTTCCCAGTACTGATTTTCACGAAGGAGTTCTTCACAATAACTAGATCTTCTTGCTTTTTGTCTTTTGATTGTTTCTTCTGATTCTCTTTGATTACTTTATCAGCTCCTAAACCTAAGCCTTTTGGACGGAGTTCAGGTTGCTTGTATTTGGACCTGGAAAAAATGAAAGTAAGCAAAATTAATTTAATTCAACGAAACAGTTCACCAACATCAGGGGATGTTGTCAAATTATTTTGTCAAATGAATTTCTTTAGTAAAACTTTAAAAAGAGAATGGTAGCTTCAACGTGTTTGTACCCATAGCAGTCAGCTGCATATTATTTATATTCATCTTTTATGTACCTATGTAATGTGGCAGAATGGTTTGCAGAATCAAGCATTCATTGTGTAACGACTTAACTATTGCATTAGGGCAACCTGTAAACATAGATTTAAGGTTTTATAGTAATAAATAAATAAAGCCCTTTTAAACTTGAATTTTCTCTATAACTACTTTTCCCAGCCATTCATTTTATATCTAACTATAATATAGCGCAATTCTTCTCAAGCGATTCATTTCCTGAATTCCCCTGATTCTGCTATTTGACATTTTACTTTAATAAAGCAATTCATAATTTGGTGAAAATTTTACAAATTTCCATACAAAACTGTGAATTGATGAATAATGTCAGTTTGTGACCATTTTACGATTTTAAATATGATCATAATTATGATTCTGCCAAAGTGGCCTTTTTAGACCCCCTGTTCATTAAGTCAAATAATGTTGCCAAGAATAATAATAAGATTGTCATAATCATTCCCCTGCCCTTATCGCAGTTTATTTTGAGTTGCTGCAACATGTCTTTTTCCTCCATACTATGTTATTAGTCGCCATCTTGGTGCTCACTCCCTTTCTAGCCATATCATCTCGCACACAGTCCATCTATTGTTTCTTTTGTCTTCTCATACTCTTTGTTCAGGTCAATCACTGAACAATAATAAACATATCAGCATAATTGCGACACCGCACTCTATGCCTTGAATATTTTATGTATTCATTACCCAAGTAAATAAGTCAGTACGCTTTCGGACAGCAGACTCATTAGATTTAATTGTTATCCCATTTGCATCATTGAAATATTATTGCTATCTTTATGATCCTTAATCTTTATTTATCTTAAACTCACCCCAACCCCTAACACTCTTTATAGCTATGATTCTAAAATTAATAAAGACTTTATACATACCCATCTTTGCTGGGTGTCCATCCCATGCCTCGAAGCATTGCCATTCCAAACTGCTGAATAGGCACCGACTCATAGTCATCTAAGCTTGACTGTAATAAAGACATAAATTGTTTTACTTATCATAACATCACGCCTTGTTTACCTGGAAATCTATAGTAGACCTACATTTTGGTCAGATGTGTATCTATATAATAGTAGACCTACATTTTGGTCAGATGTGTTTCTATATAATAGTAGACCTACATTTTGGTCAGATGTGTATCTATAGTTTTTCTGACATATTCTCGTAATTTTTGACATTATACATCGCTTCAAATATCAACTATTTATTAGTGATTCTCATGAAAATCATGTCACTTTGTTTAAATAGGTTGATCTTACTAATGTAGATTCTTTTACATATTGTGACTGGGAGAACATTGTAGGCCTTACAGACTAGATTTACAGACGATTTTCTATTCTTTATTTTCATTCCCCTAAGTACTTGGTACTTATTGACAGGCCTGCACTGTCCTCCCATACCTGTTATCACTGTAATTTGAAAACATTGTAAAACCCAATTATTTTTAAAAGAGTAACCGTGGAGTTTCTTGCCGGCTCTTCTCCATAGGAAGCAACAAATTGGAACCATGCACCTAGCTTCTGACGTTTCACAAGTGCCCATGCAGGTTTATGTGAAATAAAATATTTTGATTTGAATTTGATTTGCGTAGACCTACATTTCGTCAGTTATGTCTAAGTCCCATGTAACTGGACACAAATCCAGACACCGGGCTGCTACTGAGAAATTTAATCTCTAAGCAAGCAACTTGCAAGCACAGTAACCGGGCACTAAACAGGCAAATCAACATTTAGAACAGGTATGAGGAATGCTCTACAATACAGAACTTTTCCTAATACAGTATCTTTTTCTCACGAAGCGACGCGCAATTTACTTGTGGTAACCAAGTGTACAAAAACTCTGTGAATGTGTGCATAAAGGTGAGTGGTGTCAGCACATACACACACTTTCCACTTTCAGATAGAAAAACCCAACAATACTTTGCCAAACCTGGGAATCGAAACCAGGATCTCAATCTCAGCAGTAGCGCTTGCAACCACTGGACCAACAAGGCAGTTAGTTGCTGGATTACTATTACATTGTTTTTTATGTCCAGAGCTGGACATACGCCTCTCCCAAAATCCACTACTTCAACCAGTTCTGTGTTTCCCGCATCTAGCGGGATTTTCCTTCACATTCACATCATGAAAATGTATTTCAATATGATATTGATTTTCATGAAAAAAATACAGGATTATCTATTATGATAGAGAAAATTGCATTGAACAACAAGAAGCAGATGCTAATGATCATACATTAACTTAATCACCTCTTTCTCCCCAGTCATTACAGGCTTGGCAGGCGTAGGAATAGCCAAATTATCAGGAGCTTCTACTTTGACATCTTTTCTAGCTTCTTGCATCAGTTCCCGAACAGCCATCTGATCCAGGGTCTCATTTTCTTCAATCTTTTCTTCTTTTATTACAGGTTCCTCTTTGATTTCCGGTTCCTGAACAGCACTTTCAACCTTTTCAGCTATTTGTTTTAGTTTCTCTGCCGTGATGAGAGTGTTTGGTTTCATAGGAATTACTAAGGGAAAATCTTCTGTTACCGTTTCGCCTCTGAAACAGATTTTTAATAAAATATGTTAGATTTGATATGTTTAGAATAAAGTGTATGACGTTTTCTCTGTAATGTTTTTACAAAGGCATGAAGTGGTGAAATTTAACACAAACTATGAGCTATAGCTTATTATAGAAATAAAACAATAAAAGGCCATTAAGCCTATTTTTAGGTTAGTTGTTTGGATGTAAATTATACAGGATTTGGTCACTTACCCCACGACTTTAATTGATTTCTCTTCAACACATTCTATATAGTCTCTTTTCTCTTCAGTTAATATTGGTGTAAATGGTTTTTCGACTTTTTTAGTTTTCATAAAACCAAACGATATTTTCTTGCCCTCCATGTTGAAATTTAATAGACTTCAGTCGAATAATCTTTAATCAACAGTGACCAGACTCACATCATGTCTTTTTCTAATACATGATGTACTACATTTACGGTAAAAGTTATTAAAATATACAAGTTAGATTATTTCCACAGGTTCCATTCGAGTTTGACGTAAACAAAGAGAGAGTGACGGACGGAACTGACAGAGATCGACGACGCGAACGAAAAGGACCGAAATGATCGAAAGATAGAACAATACCACAGACAAAGCATTCAATTATTCAACTTCATTCGAAAGTAAAGACAACGCTGTGGTTTTTTTAAATTTGAAATCCTTTAGCAATATTTTTTTGTTTTTTGTTTGGGGGAGGCATATGTCCAGTAATGGACGCTGAAATGGTAATGATGATGAGGCCAAAATGTTAAATAGAGTACAAATTAAATTGAATGTAAACACACTGTTTAAAAGAGCTATCATTTTTTGTTTTGAATTATGTGCCACCACATTGTTTGATATTAAGGGCCACCGTCCCCTGGCGGCACGGCACGGCTAGGGATTTTCATGCGACGAATAGGAATATATGTTAACGTCGAGGTATAACAATAACATTGTTTCAATGATAAATCATCGTACGAGTAGGTACAAAATCAAAGCTGCGGTATGCGGTTTTGGCGGCGTTCGGAAAGCTTCGGCTTCGCTTTGACGCACCTAAGGACGTAGCAGTATGCATAAGGAGGCAGCGGTTTGCCTAAGGTTACTGCGGCATCGTTGCCGTCGGTATGCGCTTGCATGTAGTGATGCCTAAGGATCCCTGCCCTGCCTTGTCGCCAGTTAGCGCAGGCACGGCATCGGCAAATTGGCATGGTGAAATGTGTACGATTCTGAAATCAAAATGTAGGTACATAACCGATAAACAACCTTACAACTTTGCAATCCTGCAACTCGACTCTAGCTAGCTACTTTCTAAGTAGTTACGTACCTACCTTTCTCTTTGTGTAGTTGGGTACGACAATTCTTGTTAAAGGAATTCAAAACGTATAATTTCTGAATTAATTTAGGTCCGACCCCTTGGTCCGTCTAGCTTCAGGCACGCGGGCCGCAACGCGACGTGCACTGAACAAACTAAATGAAATATTTTCGCGACAATATCGACATAAATCGGACTGGGCGAATGCTTTGTGCCAGCTGCGATTTATTTGCTACAGAAATGGAACGATAAATTTTTATGCCCATACTTACCCATCTTGAATTTTATTGGATTTTTTTGTAAGTAGTAGGTATCTAACTGTTTTGTTAAGGATAGGTAGGTAAGTATGTAGGTACTTCTAATTCTAATCTATAATATAGCTATATCTAATTTCATTTTTTTTGTTGCAGATTTTTTTTTAACTAAGGATACCTAGTTAGTAGGTAGTACGTAAGTACCTAGGGTACCTACTTTGTTTTGCTTGAGAAATTCACCATGTTTATATGGACGCCAAAGAAGTTTGAGATCAAAGGTTTGTTTTTTATAAATAAAATCTTTGGTAAGTAGGTACTTACACTAATACTTATATACCAGTCTATTAGTGTTCAATTTTAGAGAAAAGCTCTCTTCTCATATTTCTCATATACGTAGGGTAGCCACTAGCATTGATCACCACGCTTGATCAAGATAGGTTGACGATTTCAGATTTAGGTACCTTTATTAACTTGAAGTCTAGGTTCGTGGTTCGTTCTTTCGTATCGTGAGCAATCACGATGTTTTCCTTTATCGATGTCAGGTCTGTCTATGAGAGCCTTTAAAAAAAAATGTAAATAGCAAAACATGTATCACGAGTCTGCCGTAACTTAGTTACAATTTAGCTAACAAAAATTGGAAACATTTTAGAAGGTTTCCTCAAGTATACCTACCTGCCCTTGGTTTAAGTTCTTTACACTCACGTAAAATTTATATCGAAGACGAACTTTTACGGGGTAGGATAGTTTGTTAGATGTACCTCGGGAACATTTAGTGTTTCTTTGAATACTTTCTTGTCATGGAGGAAAGTTTTAACGTCGTAACGCTGCCTGTAACAAAGTTGGGTTTGAGGATGCATTTTTAAGATTTTTATGAGTTGTAGAATTGCAGTAGCTTAGTGAAACTTATGATCAAAGTGACTTTGGTTTTAAGTTTCACTAGGCCAGAAAAGAGACTCACTTCGGACCTCACTGTACGTGGAACCGATCTCCGGTGAGGCGGCGGGCCTCCTTGCCGGATTGCCGCCATGGGATTTGGAGGCAAAGGTCAAACGCCGGGGCGTAACTCCGCTGCCGCGGGAAATCGCGGCACAGCGGACAGAGCTCCGGCGGGATCTCATGGCGACGTGGAGAGTGCGATTGTCGCAACCCAGTGCTGGGCACGCCACGATTGCGGCGGTAAGTCCCCTCTTTGAGGAGTGGCTTGAGAGGCGGCATGGCGTCCTTACCTTCCGCCTGATAAAGGTCCTCACCGGACACGGCTGTTTCGGGAGGTTCCTGTTTCGAATAGGGCGGGAGGAAACGCCCTGGTGTTTCCATTGCGAAGATCGCCCTGAGGACACCGTGGAGCATACGGTGGAGGTCTGCCCAGCTTGGGCGGAGCACCGCCGTGTCCTCATGGAGGCGATCGGCGGCGGCGATCTCTCGCGTCCGGCCCTGGTCCAGGCCATGGTACGGAGCGAGAGTGCTTGGCTAGCAGTCGCTTCCTTCAGTGAAGCAGTGATGCTCGCAAAGAGGGAAGCGGTGCACGTGAGGGAGAGGCAGTACATGCGCCCTCACGGCTGCAGCCTTCCCAGGAGACGCCCTAGGCGTCGGGAATCCCAGGCTGATTCCCGGCCACCGTAGGCGCGGGCTTGCGGACTGCGAGCGATGGGTAGCTCGCTGTCCGGTAATCACCAAGCCCGGGTCGACGGCGCGTTGTGTTCCACGCGCGCATCAAAGAGATGTCAGCAACAACTGATGGGGTCCGCAAGGGCCGAGGCCTGCCAGGGGTGCGGATTGTTCGAAAGAGATACCGCGGCCCCTGGCACACAGGCAACTGAGGGAACACGGGTGGGTTTTAGTCACTAAAAGTCTGACACGCCCTCCTGCTCCACCCAGAGCGGGGGAAAGCCATTTAATGAATTCCCACCCAGAAAAAAAGAAAACTGCACGTGGAACTAAACACAGACGTGAATTCACGTGAATTAGGTACTCAGAGGCCTTAGTGTGAGTTTCATTAACCATCAGTTTAGCGCTCCGATTGGCCCTGGCATGGTGACGGACCAATCAGAGCGCCGCACGCGCTCGATGCGTTTGATCGAGATGGTTAAATTAAACTCACACTAGGGCCACAGAGCATAACTGCTGAGAAGCTCTTGCACTCTAATTAAATTTCTTATGCAGGTACCGTATTTAATTTCAGGGAAATACGTCATAAGCCTGCTACAAATATCGATGTTAAGTGGCAGTAGGTAGCTACTAAGAAGTTGGAAGAAGTCATTCAGGCACTTCCCCGAACGAGCACTTTTGAAAGAAACTTACCACTAATTTATAAGTATCATTTTTGGCCATCAGATTGCTAATTCCTATTACTAGGTATTCCTGCCCACATTTTGCCACACTTAGGTTTTCTATTTCTTATATAAAACGATGTTCATATTGATTCATGGTTTAGCTGCATTGCAATTGTAACGTAAAACAAAACGAAAGTCTAACATATTTCTCTTAAACCGAAAATTGCTTAACAAACACCATTCATCTTGCTAGCAATCTGAAAAAAAGTAGAAACTAAACTAAAAAGCGTACGCGCACTAGCACGAGGCAATATCTCATGAAGAAAGCTGTTATTCTAGCCACGTCCGTCTTGCAATTAGCTCGGCCGCTTCGTTTTATGTTGCCACAATAACTGCTGGTTCTCGAAGCTGGCTTAATGCAGGAGGCGTGTCTCATTATACATCAAGTGTTGCTTTAGCGAATGTTTAAGATAGCCCCCGAAATTCGTGATATAGTAATTGATAGTGTAGTTTGATAATACTCAGCTAACCAGTAAATAGATATAATTATCATTACTATCGCGAATTACATTTTATCAACATAGGTACCTGAATCAGAGCTGTATGCAGGGTGGCAGATTTTTTAAAATAACCAATTAAAATCATGTGCTGAACTCATGTTTTTGTTGGGCTTTGATGTCCCTGCCCCCCTCGCATAGGTATATTCTTATAATAATAATCAATTAATCTTATAAAAAACATTATAGGTCTTATGTTTACATTTTAGTTGAGCTCTTGTATACCATGAAATTAGTGTACAAATACAGGGTGTAACAGAAACCCTGTTGCTATCCTTGAGGACTCAATATACCTAACAGCTGGTATAGAATCACTATACATAGTTTCAGCTCAAAATAAAATACTCCAAGAATTGATACCAAATTTTCGGTTTCATATGTTTCCTAAATTCAAATCATAACAAACGTGTCGACGCACTAGTTAGGTCAATAACTTTCCACGTTACTTGCCAATATCACAATAAATCTCTTCCGAGTGATGTTTTTATTTGAATTTGAAAAGTTCGAAAGGTATTAAAAATTCTCATAGCTTCCGAACATGTAGAGATAGGATTAAAAATCCCTTTCAAAATCGTTAGCTATCGTCCTAAGAGGCCGTGCCCTTGGTATGAATATACCCTTTCCGTTACACGTTGTATAAGTATTAGTTTTTTAGTAGATTATAAGTCTGAATGTAAGTATAAATACAAAGCCATGTCAATTAAATGTATTATTAATAAATGATTAATCAATTATACTTTATTTTTACATGCATGTCAATGGTAAATTATATTAAAGGGTTAGTTATGTCATATTTCATAATATTGAAGGTAATGTCAATTAAATGTATGATGAATAATAAGAAACTTTGAATTTCACGACCTACTCCAAATGAGTTCAGAGCCATTTTCCGGCGGCACGTTTACATGAGAAGAGTTTCTCGACCATCGAGAGGCGAGAATGGCCACGGGAGACTAGTTCGTTTTAAAAGACAGTGAGTTCAGTGTTAACATGATTAATCGGCTGATTTATCTTGTTTACACTGAACTGACTGTCACTGTCACATTCTAGACATAGAATGTTCCCACTGCTGGAACATAGGCCTTCTCTCTATAAGAGGGAGTGGGCCATAATTCGCCACGCGGGCCTCGGATTTTTCGGTCTAGGACATGCCGGTTTCCTCATGATGTTTTTCTTCACCGTTTTGAGAGCAGTGATGATTCAATCATTTACTCACAGTCAAGAGCTTGGCTTGAACCCACGATCTACAACTCATTAGTCGTCACGGTTTCCACTGGGCCACCACTGGTCTGAACAAGCATGTAAACAAGTGAGTGCGATACATCCTGGTGCAGGAGGCGTGTCTAAATCTACATCAAGAGTTGCTGAGGCCAAGAGTACAGTGGTTAGCGGTTAGCTGCTTACGAAAGCGATAAGCTAATATTAAGTAAAACAGTCTTCCTATTGTTTGAGAAATTGTTAATTATTCAGAGAAATACTGGATGGTGTTTATTACTTAAAATATTTTATTTAGGGATCACAGAGGGTAGTATTTTACCTTCTACACAATGTTTTTGGAATGATCGGATAAGTGTTTACTTGGAAATGGAAGATCAAAGAATCTTTTAGTTGTTCTAGAAAATTTTAACACATAGGTAAACTTGTTTTATAATCAAGAAGCTTATAAACAAGTCAAGAAACACGACGAGGCTATGTTATATTTCCATTCCCTTTCAACCCCCCGGCTATTCTCGGGCCTATAGTAACTCGCTTTCTGTGAAATCTACCATTGAAACTAATATTTAATAAAACTTTAGTAAACCTGTCAATGCAGCGAAGCTTTGGCCTAAAAGCCTCACGGGGCAAGAAGGCGAGGACTAAGGAGAATTGAATAAATGGTCCTTAGAGATCCCCCGTTGCGATTCCCGCCTTTGTGCCGGCCTCAAGAGGGCTTAAAACTGACTCCTACCGATTGAAAAGCATTTCTTCATTTACCCACTTAGACTACTTACTTAATCTCCAGTGAGCGGATAAACAAAGTTGACGGACTAAGTTTAAGCGACGAAATGGGGTAATTATAGTGGTTGTGATCTTAGAGTTTCTCTGAACCGGTTTGCGACTAGATTTTAGTACGCTCTCGTATGGAGCGAACGTCTCTGTCGATAGAACTTATCATCCTCTCTTATACCTAGTTAGTTTATTAACAAACGGTGTTACACTTAAATTTCTATACACTTGGACAACGCCAACTCTCTCAGGTTGAGAAGGCTGTCTGATGGCATCTTTTGCCGCCATTTGTGGTGTATCTATTGTGCAGTACGTGGGCATATGACTTGTCGAATTTAAAAGGGACCGTCACACAGGTGGGAACAAAAAAAAACGAAAGTCTACCAAGCTGGACGTTTTCTAAAACGTGACGTGCTAAGTTAATTGGCGGATACAGTAAATGTTATTCATGAAAATCTTATTAACTACTCAGTATCCTTCAGGGATTGACTAACATTTCCTATACCGAGCTGCTCTTTGAATAGTCCCAGAAGATTCGACCTTGATGAAGATACAACTAATTTATATAGGCAACGTTAATTTACTCGTCTATTTGGAATTTGGATCAGGATTTCGAATTTAACTTTGGGGGTTTCATTTTGGGATCTTTCTCTAAGTGTACAAATAGATATCCCTATCTAACTTATTTCGATTTGTGTTATTTGACAAATATAAGAATCTAATCTTTAAAACAGTAGGTCCGTAGGTTATAGGTATGCCACATTTAAGAAAGAAAGACGTCGGCTTGATCGAGCATGATTTTTTTGCTTCTATTATTTTTATTTATTGGTTTGTCAGAAGGTATATTGTGGACCGATGACCTTGTAAAGACCGCAGGAATCCGCTGAATTCTGGAAACATAGAACCGGGTGAAGTGGTGGAGCTTGAGGGAGGCCCATGTCCAGCAGTGGACGTCTTTCGGCTAAAATGATGATGATGATGATAATGACTGTTTTGTTCTTGTGCTGTACCGTCCTCATATTTTCAATTCAATTCAATTCATTTATTTATTCTCTCTTCACAATATTGAATTGCTTAAAAGTTAACAATGTTGTTGGTAATGTTATATTCCACCATTATAAGAGACTGGTGCCTGAAATAGATTTTCCAAAAAGCCTGTGTTACAGGTCACCAGGGCCTCCCACAGCAAAAAATATAGTAAAAGGTTTAGAGATGATCTTATGTGAACATTGTTAAAGGAACCAAAAAGAATATGCAATAGTGTTGAAAGATTATACAATAGTGTTGAAAGATTATACAATAGTGTTGAAAGATTATACAATAGTGTTGAAAGATTATACAATAGTGTTGAAAGATTATACAATAGTGTTGAAAGTTAAAAATAGTAGGAAATAGTAAAATAATAGGAAATAGTAAAATATGTACATACCTATTAATTAGTTACAATTAATTTTGTTGGTCTACATAAAGCTCTTGTTTTCACTACAAAAAATAAATATCGTACATTATTAACCGTTTGTCAGACAGATTATTCCCTAATTCCAGTCTCTAATTAATTAATGTTGACGACACAAATATAACTTTTATTTAGATTTCTGTGTTTCAGACACATGTCGCCGTCTATTATGCAAATAATAATTATTTAAACTAGCTTGTCATGAGTAAAATGAGTTCTAATTTAACTTTTACCTCCACCAGAGTCATGCGGTTCGTATTAGTGTAATTAATTTTAGTTCATTTAGCTCTCGGGAATGGCACGTTGGCGAATATTATATGTCTAATTTACTTTATTAAACTTTCGGTAGTATTCGAAATATGTACGTTCGTATGTTGTAGCGTAGCATTAGTAGGTAGTCGTAACTCTTTTTATATAAGCCTATTTCGTTGGGAAAGTAAACCTACTCCTTTATCTATTTCTGTGGCCAAAAGGCACCACTGTTTGAAGCTGCTGGAATTAGCAACAACATTATGTAATATCGATAACCCTCCGTGCCTCGGAATGCACGTTATGAAGTTGGTCCCGGCTGTCAGTCATGGATCTTTGACAGTCATAACGAGTCGTCAAAAGCCCAAAAGTCTGACAAGTACCGTTTACTAAAGGTTATCGTATTGTCTAGCAACTGAGTGGTGGAGTTCAGATTCCTTCCAAGTATAAATATTGGTATTCAGCAGCACAGTTATAAAATCCCACAGCGCATAGCACTGCTGTTTGTCCATTTATGTATGTAAAAACGAAAAATCCTTTAAGTTTCTAATCTATGGTTTTTTTTTTGGGTAGGAAATCATCAAATAACTTCTGCCACTCTGGGCGGAGCGGGAGGGCGTGTCAGACTTTTACTGACTAAAACCCACCCGTGTTCCCTCAGTTGCCTGTGTGCCAGGGGCCGCGGTATCTCTTTCGAACAACCCGCACCCCTGGCAGACATCGGCCCTTCCGGGCCCCATGTGTTGCTGCTGACATCTCTTTGAGGCGCGCTTGGAACACAACGCGCCGTCGACCCGGGCTTGGTTCTTACCACACAGCGAGCTACCCATTACTCGCCGTCCGCAACCCCGTGCCTACGGTGGCCGGGAATCAGCCTGGGATTCCCGACGCCCAGGGCGTCTCCTGCGAAGGCCACGGCTGTGAGGGCGCATGTACTGCATCTCCCTCACGTGCACCGTCTCCCTCTTTGCGAGCATAACTGCTTCGCTGAAGGAGGCAACTGCTAGCCATGCACTCTCGCTCTGTACCATGGCCTGGGCCAGGGTCGGACGCGAAAGATCGCCGCCGCCGATCACCTCCACGATTACACGGCGGTGCCCCGCCCAAGCCGGGCAGACCTCTACCGTATGCTCTACCGTGTCCTCAGGGCGATCTTCGCAATGGAAACACCCGGGCGTTTCCTCCCGCCCTATCCGAAACAGGAACCTCCCGAAACAGCCATGTCCGGTGAGGACCTGTGTCAGGCGGAAGGTGAGGACGCCATGCCGCCTCTCAAGCCACTCCTCAAAGAGGGGACTTACCGCCGCAATCGTGGCGTGCCCATTCTAATCTACGGTTCACATATGATTAAACAACATCAAGTATTTTTCGCAAGCCGTCTTTAAAGTAGTCAGGGGTGACCTACATTTCTGAATGATCCCATAAACATATCGGTAAAGTAGAACAAAAAGTAAAACAAAGAGTAAAACAGTTGCAAAGATATCAAAGAAAATGTTTTTCACAGGATTTTATTCTCTGTTTACGCATAGATGTTTAACATGTCAGTAAGGTTAAAGACAGGATTGATTTGACAAAGAAATGTATTTGTTGGCTGCCGAAATCAAGACAAAGTAGTCTCCGATTTACATATTTCTTTTGGGAATAGAAAGCATTTTCGTACGAGCGCTCTACGAGTAGCTATATGCGAATGAAGCAATTTGTTTGAAAATGTTTTTTATACAGGGAAGGTACACCTATCACACCTCTTATTTCCGGTGGAGGTTGAGTCATGTGCCGTCATACAACCACAGTTTGCTAAAAACTAGACCTCAATTACAGAATCTCGGTCTATTCCTAATTTGAGCTGTGTTTCATAACTTAAAATCTTTTTAACCAGTTTGCTTTTCCTTGTAGCAAAACCAGGACACGTTCTGTAGGGAACTCAAGTAAAATTGGGCTTAGAAGTTGACTTGTAGCCTTGATAGCTCCTGCGTATATTAGCACCCTCATTAAAAGCTAAAAAGATGGACAACTAGATGATTTATTTCTTAATCTTTCGACTATAACCTACGTAGCACTTTAACGCCATCATTCTAAAAATACAAGACCTCCTTCAAGTGGTTATAATCACAATGGAATGGAAGTGCCCATTGTCCACGGAAAACCTTTGTAGTCGAGTCGAAGAAGTGAGAGATTAAGTTGCTCAACTTATTAACGAGCGTTTACCAGCGACTTTCTCTTAGTTATTTCTCACCCTTTTAGGGGTTATTGGACCTGTATACTAATTATAACCCTTCTTGTTTTCCCAGAAATCTAAGTAAACGAATCTATCATTCCGTCAATCATCGTTAGCTCTAATAATAAACTGTTCTAATTATCTTTTACCTACGGAGAACCATAGCACTAAACTTTTCAGATTTATTCATGCTCGGAAAACAAACGTTTTCTCATTATGCTCAAGGAGCCCTTCAATGTAATGAGACCGAACCGTAGAAAACTTTCCAATTTAGTCCATAAGGTTTAATATCAGTTCTAATTGTAGCAAACAAAGTTCAAGTTTAATCATGTTTTATGTACTTAATACACAAACACGCAACATCAATGAATATTAGAAAAGTTTGCTGTGTTCCGTGTTGGCAGCGATAAATCAAATTTGTCGTAAGGAGGTAACACCTCGATTCGTTCCGTAACCTGTTTTATGACTAATTGGAGTTAAAGTTGTTCAAAGTTCGCTACAAACCGCATGAACGGCCGCATTACGAGCTGAACTAACCACAGTGAACAACGAATTTATTCACAGCGTGCTTCTGTTCTGACGAATGAAAGAAACTAGCTCGTTTTGCTCACGACGCCGGGAACACTGCCATTTGGTAAAGTTTGGCGCATTAATTTTATAGTTGGAACAAAAAACAAGCTTCTCGCTCGTGATTCTAGTAATTGAGAGAAGTGTAAAACTAGACTAGACTGTAATATATGACTGACGGAAACTTTGTGTTATCGTCACAGTTAGTCTGGTCTCGTCGGTTTTTATGTAAGTGTTCATTTGGCAGTAGTAATAGTGGCTCATAAAGTAACCGTACATAAATGTTTGTTGAACGAATAGTTAGAGTGGCCAAGAAAAACTTGTCGCGATCAAATAGAACGTTGTACTCGTTTAGAGCGGTGCTCTCAGAAGTTCGAGTGAAGAATCGATAACTTGGAAGAGTATTGAAGTGATGGCGAGTGGGGAAGTGGAAGTGCACGCTATTGCTGTGGTTCATTGTGTGTTCGGAGAAAGGGAAAATTACCTTTAGGATATGCGGACAGGAAACTATACTGACCGTCTTTATTGGGCTGCTATACATCAACATGTTTTTTACACTGATAAACCAGACTAAACCAACAAGATTAGGATGTTTCTAGCTTAGTATCAGTTCAGACAGAATGGAAAAATGTCCGAGCAACTTACTGGCTCCATTGAAAATAGGACCCCGAGTCGCGAGCCTGCGCGAGCTGACTGTGCCGATATTTATACAATTATCTACTTTAAGCTATGGTATTAACGGGCCTATTTTTAATGGCGCTTCTAAAATGCTCAGGCATTTTTCCGTTATGTCTGTACTAACCCTTAGTGTTCATACACACGAGTGGCACGCTTCAACGGCAGAGGCAACTGCAGCCGACGGCGTCGTTCCATCAGCGGTTGCCGTTGAGAACGTGCCGCTCGTGAGCACCGTATACTCAGATAGACGAATGGCACGTTGTCGATGTAGGTAGTACTCGGTAATTGCAATCGCCTTGAACTCCCTTATTACTAAATAAGGTTTTTGTTCCAAGCCCATTTTAGTAGTATAGAAATGCAGTTCTGTTTATAAAACTGACAACTTATTCCGGTGCTTAGTTGTCATTTTATATTAAGAACTTTACCCAAATCAAAACTAAGTTGGAAAGGCAAAATCTGGCTCAGAGCTTTAGGCTAAAACTAAATTAGATCGTGTTTTGTAAAAGGACGGTAAGCCGCTTATATAATCGCTTCTCAGAAAATCTGTGGTTGTTCACTCGAATCACAAAGTGGGTGAATGTTAGTAGGTATTAACTAGAACAGCTCCCGGGTAAAGCAGGCTTAGCAAGAAAACCGTAGACATCATTCGTAATTTTTGTCGACGGAAGAGTAAACAAAAATGACGTTCGGTGGAGACAGGTTATATCTAATGTATTTAACATAGCGATTACAAAATCAAATTGTCTTCACTACCTTAGACAACATTCAGTTGTCAGTGTGATTTTGACAGATTGGGATAGAAAACTTTCTTCTGAAATAATCTACATATGTCACAAGACAAGACACAAGGACCTAGACAAAGATCGTTAGAAATTAAAGACAAAATGACATATTGGTGAAGGATTTCTACGATGCAATGTCTTAAATGGAGAAACAAAATGTCACTTTGTGTATAAAGAGCTGTGTCTATTCTTCGTAAAAATAGAAATCGTCATACTAGGCCTTCTGCAGTTCTTCTGCGAACCACTTTCAAATGGGCTCACACAACTGCCCAAACAACTGATCATGCGTTAAAACACTTTAAAAACAATAAAGTGAAACTTTTAGAATTATTGTTATTCATTATCCCTCTCGTTTCATGGAACATAGCCTGCGTTGGCTCCCAAACTTTTCCTGGCGGTACCCCCACTGAGTGCGGGTATTTATCATAAAAATTACGCCACTTCGCACCGCGGAACTACATTTTCGCGGGAAGGGTTCTGATATAAAGGTCGTTATGCAAATTTCTTTTAGGTCTTTGAGCTACCCACGCGAATGTGGAATGTACGAATTGGGTTTTCCGGTAGTACATCTAGGATTTTTTGTGAGCCGTGCGAAAATATTACGTCTCGCTGCTGCGATTAAGTGGTTTTGTTGCAATAAAGTGCAGACGATCACCGACAAGGAAATTTTAAATTTCTTCTTATAAATAGTTGAGAGAATAAAGAAAACTGGCTACTAAATTACTTTAACAATTTTATTGAGCTCAATAAAACGTAGAGATGGGGGTCTGTCGAATAGGTCACAAAATCTATAAAAATGTTAATTCTTACGTTCGCTTCCTGGAGGTGTCGTAAAGGCGAAGGGATTCCATCAGGTGGTTGGGCAGCATCATCCATTGCATACTGATAAGTGATAACATTTGATTACAAGCGCCAATTTGGCGGTTATGGCCCAAAGGATGGAATGTTGAGCGAACGTTTGTAAATTCGAGCTCTTTACCTTTGTACTACTAACATGAATCGTTTGCACGCCTATTATCCTAATCTACTGCTAATCCTACTATCCTACTTATCCCAACTAATATTATAAATGCGTAAGTAAGTTTGTTTGTTATCTTTTGACGCCTAAACCACTGAACCGATCATCCTGAAATTATGCATGATGACGTTGTCAGATGTACAGAAACGGACGGAAGATAAGATTTTTTATTTGTTACATGGTGTGCATGACACATTACATATAAGATAACTGTGAGACACCGGGTATAGTCGGTACGTTCCATCCCGAAAAAAAAGTACTGTTTCCGAAGAAAACCACAATAACGTTCTTATGACAAATATATGACGGCACGTGTCTTTTGAATCATGGTTGAAATACCTTTATTTATTATATATATTACAAGCAAAGTAAAACCCGAATTGTTTATATAACTCTAAATTAAGGGGAGCGAAGTCGCGGGCAAAAGCTAGTAATAATATAAATATTGAAGTTTGTACATTTGGATGTTTAGATGTTTGTTACTCAATCACGCAAAAATGGCTTAATGGATTTGGATGAAATTTGGCACAAAGATAGTTTATAATCTGGATTAAGACATGGGATACAAATTTTATACTGGTAGTACGTTCTCGTGGGATAATTACAGAATTAGAAGCAGCTGGGAAATGCTAGTAAGCAAAAAAAAAAGAACAAGAAATAAGCAAATCTAATGCTCAATTAAATAAAACACCCCAAGTGTTGCTGTTGTTCCCCTATTAATTGCTATAATTACGAGTAATTCCTGCATAGCTCATTAGGATTATGCGATTTCCTTTAAAAGAGAATACAAAATAAAATATTTCATTTAGTAAGATACGTATCTACTAAGAACATCGCTTACCTCATTATAAAATAAATTATGTACGCTACTACCGTGAAACAATCGTCTCGTTCCTTTGCAGAACTGAAACTATAAAACTAGCGTTGCTTTAATTTGTTTTTGGTAAATATAAATTGAGATACGCATTTTTTTGTGCTTTTGTCTTTGAACAAAGAACTATGGATAATGGGGCGTACCTACAAATAGAAAATGGCGCCTAAGGCACGCAAAACATTTGCACCACTTTATAAATTATCTTCTCGGTCTACACTGAGAAAAGCTAGGTCGCATAACCTTTCTTGAACAAAAGCCTTCAATAATGCAGGTATTAATTGAAACTTGCTAAAAAATCCCTTGCAAAGCTGCAATTTTAAGAGAATTTGAATAGAAAAAGGCAAATTTGGAAATAGACTTTCATCCTCGTATTGCCCAATATATTCAAGCAACTCCTTAATAGCTCTTTAGATTTCTTAGATATAGGTATGAAATGATTTATTTATGTTTTCTGAAATTCTGATAGGGTGCAATTACCAAAGGAAAATAATTAAGTGATTCTCTAACAGTTGAATTTCTCAACATTAGAAAATACTTTTTTTAACACGCTCATACTAGCTTCGCCTGTATCTATCTATGTATATATTTTACTAATACCATAATTTCATAAAGTTATTTTAATTATATACAGTTAAATTAAATAATTAGACATTATGAACAAGTATATAAAGTAAAAAACGAAAGAGCTCACTGGGCATCAAAGAATCCGTCCGCATCGCTGTCAGTGGGAAAAGTGCCCAAAAGGCTGGCAGCGTTGCCACGTTGGATGGCAATGCTGATTCTTTGACCTAAGAATAGGCCAGCCCTTTGGTCACGTGGAGAGTCGAATGTCTTATGTTTTCTTATTTTTATTTTAATAACTGGCAAGTTTTTGCGGTTCCCTTCGATAGGCGCCAGGGCTCTTGCCCTGCCTGCTCCACCATACTTACGCCACTGTGTATAATAAGGCTTATATTTAAGTTGGAATTAACTTCTGAACGTGACATGGTCCGTTTGAAATTTACCCCGACCCTCCCCGTCGCATCGCATGACCTATCCGCGCTATAACTTCGTGTACGCTCCGCGTTCTGGCTTTTTTACACGCTTTATATTATTAGCTTCACTTGTATGTTTGTATGTTTGTTTGTATGTAACCGACTCCTTTGGACGCTATTTTGACCCACTTTAAACGGTCAGATTTCATTTAAACTTTGTAGGCTTATCGAGGACCTATGACAATTCAATAATTAAAAAAAAATAAAAATAGAAAAAAAACACGCTTTTGTATTTAGCAAAACTAAAAATTGAAAATAAATAATAGTTTAAAAAAAAACTAAAAAAACACGCTTTAAAAACCAAACTAAAAAGTAGAAAATAATTTAATTCTATTAAAAAGCGTGGGGTGCTTTTTGAGGTATTTTATAATCAATTAATATCAAGCACCCCACACGCTTTTTAATAGAATTAAATTATTTTGGTTTGGTTACTTTTTAGTTTGGTTTTTAAAGCGTGTTTTTTTAGTTTTTTTAAACTATTATTTATTCTTTTTGCTCGGCTACTAAGGGTCACAGCGTGATGTCTTATGTAGATAGCTTATAGTCTTCCTCAAAAATCGGGCTGTCAAATGAAAAAAGCATTTTTCCCATCCGACTGATAGTTCCAGAGATTAGCGCGTTCAAGTAAACAAAACACAAACTCTTTAGCTTTATTGTTAGTATTTATTTAAGTACAGACTGGAGGTTAACTAATGTAATGCTTGCAATCTACCTTAGTTTTCAAGAAACATGAAATTAGCAATCGCATATTAGCACGAATGAATCTTGGCGTTTATTTTTTTCTTTAAAACACTGGCCATAATTTTTTCAGAACGGCTTTTAAGTTCCATTTAAAAATTCTAGGCCAATTTAAAAAATCCCTCTGCTGGACTAGCACTTGGCAGTTTGCCCCGAAGGCTGGTAGCCTTGCTGTCATTGCTAATCCTTCGTTCGAGGTGTAAGCCAAAATTCTAGACACGCTTTTCGTCGACGGAGCACAGTACACAAATCACCGGTACCTAAGTAATATTGACTGGTTCTATTTCCACAGCATTTAAAAACTCAAATTACTTGAAGAATTTTCAACTATTTTGATTTTTGTAAGTGTTTCATGATAAATGATTTCATTGCTGCAACTAGATTTACAAACAATTTTAAATGTCTATCATATTTTATATGTATAGTCCTTACATTGCCATTCACGTAACACATGAATTCAGTTACTTAGGTAGGTATTTACTTACGTTCCTTTATCAGATGTGTCGATATCATCAGATAAGACCTGGGTGCACACTTTGCCTCTTGATCTCAGTCCTACCATGGCAGATTGTTGGTGATGGCGACCTCGTTGGTGATGGTGCCTTTTATCAAATCTGCGAAAGGATCAATTCGGCAGTCAATCCACTTTAGCTACAGATGCTATTTATTTTACTTCTATTCGGGAGCCAACGTTGATGAAATATTCATTTTTCATTGAAAAGAGCGTAACAAAGCTTCAGCACTGAATATAACCAATATTCACCGAATCTAACACATTTTATTCCGCGGCACAAATCCGACAAATCAAGTGTCAGGATATGAAGTTGTTATAGGAAAATATAAGCGGCAAAAGCTGAATATGTCAATCAAGGCACGTGTTCGTTGAAACAAAATACCAATCGAACTCTCTTCATTTCCAATTACGTGAGTTTGAGCCATGTTCAAACTGTTGTGTCATATTGAAGGGTACTGTATCGACCTTAGTCTATACGTTTTCAGGTAACCTGAGCGAGGACTTTTTTAGCTAATGGCATAATACAGGATGGCAGGGACACACAAACTGTCACCTAGGATTCATTACACACTTCTGAACACCCAGTTTTGTCGCTAAAAATGGTTCAAGTAAATATTGAACTTTTGCATGAGACAGTTGATAATTTAAGGGCGTGGGCCTTACTTCCACACCTTTTTGGCCTATAAATAACATCAAACCATTCTTCAAATTTTAATGAGCCTTTTCGACATGTTTGGAAATTGTCAAAACCAAAACATCAGTAAGTACGGTATATTTGTTAACCAAAATAGACAACGAAGTAATTTACGTTATATTTCAATCCTGTTAATTCGCAGTTAGATTCCGACATTCCGTTTAAAGAGAAAAAGGTCGTGGCAAAGGTTGAAGGGATTCAGTGATTATGGCGGGCTCGCTAATGTTGATCACATTTCAACGTTTTCGAATCTACAGGGGTGGGTAGTTTAGTGACACTTTTTGATAGTGTTTCGGACTATTTCGTTTTCACTTTAATTACCAATCTTCTCTTTCTCTCAAATCGGTGAAGGCAAACATTGCGAGAAATCCTGCAATGTTCTAAAACCTAAAATTCGAAGACACAATATGTGACATCTGCTAACCCGAACTGGGCCCGCATAGTAGATTATGTCACAGTATAAATATACACAGTATGGAAACTAAGCCGGTTTCCATACTGTCCATATTTATACTGTGATTATGACAGGGATCTCACAGAGAGATTTGTGTTCCAGTATTAGGAACTTTATAGGCTGACTATGCCATTTGTTTTATAATGCGAAAGTTAGTGAGTCTGTTCCTTATTTAATACATGATCCATCATAAACATTATACCACTAGTATTTCAATGTCGTATCCGATTGATTTTCCCAAAATGATATCTAAATTTTAATGAGCATACGCTGATCATCCTTTGTCTTTGGTGAATAATTGAACAGGTAATAATTGAGTGGCTCAGGGTATAAGTGAATATCTAACCATCTAAATTGAAATTCTTGTTTAATTTCTTGTCCGGCGGAATTAAATGTTTCATCGCTTCACGGAAATTCAAGGTACAATGCATAAAATAGCAAGGCATAATACGTATCGGTTTTAAGCTACAGCTTCCATGTTGGTTTTGAATTGTTTCTTAGAAGTTTTGTACAGGAACTAGCTTCTGTTTCTTGTTTTTACATAAAATATATACATTTTTTTTGTTTTTACATTTCTTCCCGTGGGTGTCGTAGAAGTCGACTAAGGGACTTATTAGAGAATGGGCAGCAGCGTTCTCTATACATTTGAGAACCATACTGCGATCGCCAACCCGCCTGCCATTGCGATTATGGCAGATCCCTCTTTTGGGCGAGGTTTATGTCCAGCAGTGGACGTCTTTCGGCTGATATATGATGACATACATTTTACTTTTTACTCTGCTCCTTAGAGTCTTAGCGTGATCTTAAGTAGCGTATAACCTTCTGCAAGAATTGGGCTAGCAAATGCAAAAAATTTTTTTTCAAATCCGACTGGCACACAAATTAATAGAACAAGAAACGAGTACATAAGAGGGAGTCTGAAAGTGGCATCGGTAATTGAAAAGTTATGTGGAAATCGGTTGTCATTGTATGTGATACGGAGGAACGAGGAAATATCGTGAGGACAGTCGACCCCCATAAAGGCAACAGAATGATGATAGTACAAACTTACAAACAAACAAATTTGACCTCTTTACACGTGTATTTGTATTTCAGAAAGTAAAAAAACCACATCTGATCCGAACATTTTTCTTTAAGATAAATATTTTCTTTTATTCCACCATCAAAATGTTTTTCTCAGATACCTTTTACCTTCAGACTACCTTCAATTAGACGTCGCAGAAACTTAGCGGACTCGTCAGCAATTTCTTCAAATTGGTCGCTGGCAGGAGTCCAGGCGATTAACAACTTAGTGCAAGCTGTTTAATTTCATGCCTGGATGCCCTCGTTTTATGTCGTAACTACCTTCGGTTCCCCCTTTCCCCACACCCCGCTGGTATCGCTTGACAATGAACATGAAACAAGCTGGGGATCGATTTGGCGAAGTTTGTATCATATATGGAACAGTTACCTCTGCAGTAGTTAGTGTGAATGTCTATTATCAATAGTTGGGCTGAAGTTGTGTGAATATTGAAGTGTTTGAATTAGCTGGTGACTGAGTATAGGTATCCACTAGTATGCAGACAGGTTATATGGGTTCATATAATTATTATTTTATTTTTTATTGTCTGTCTAACAATTTTTTTTTATAATTATCTATTAAGTCATTAGTTATTCACATGATCTACTCATAACAATATTTTCTATGATGAGTTGTTTTAAGCTTTATTTGACCTCGACAGTTTTCATTTTATTTGTCGGTATATTGGTATGGCTAGCTGACATTTTGACTAATTATTTCATTAATATTTTGTGTCTCGTAATGTTTATTACTTTGCCTATGTATGTATAGAATCAAGTCTATCCGACTAAACAGACAGCTGTGCCGCTGGGGAGTTTGTTCCGCCACTTCTTCTTCCCAGCTAAACCACTAGGAAGTGGTGAAGGGTGGGCGTTTTGGGGGACTGTCTCATGTACTTTGACGTTCGAAAAGTGCTGATTCTCAGCCTAATTTGAATAAATGACTTTTGATTTTTGATTTTGATTTTGCAGTTTTAATGAATTTGTTATAGTGCAAAGCGGACAGTAATTTTTTGATTACGTAAGTGACTAGCTGCTGCCCACGGCTCCGCCTGCGTCCATGTTGAGAATTATCTGGAACAGGCTTCTCTAACCTAAGGATTTTTTTTTTCATACAAACTTCCACCCCTATTTCATCCCTTTATGGAGAGACTTTCCTAAAATCTTTTCTTATCTGACTTCTCCTACCCATAATCTACCTCTGTGCCAAATTTCATCTGAGTAGGTCGAGTAGTTTTTGAGATTTCGTGTATAATCAGTGACCTTTTGTTTTTATTTACATAGATGTTTTTTACAGTCTGCAAGTAAGGACTTTAACAAATAATCTTTTGGGCTATTGTTACCTTGACTTTGAATTCTATCTCGTGCTTATTTGACGATTCAGTACCTGGATAGTAAATAACATATTTTTAGAGAATGACCAGTGAATGACCCGCCAACATTGTACAATGACGCATACACGATTTTGACATCTTATAGAGCAGAAACTGAATTTCTAATTAGTCTAGGTAGATTTTGTCAATTGAAAGTTAGTTTAGTCGGGTGGCTATGCGCGCTGTACAAAGTTTGTTTTTGCCCCATAAAGGCTTAAATGGCAAGACCACCATGCTTATCCAGAGCGTTGTAATAAACGTTGAAGAATGGAACACGATCAAATCCCTTTTTTGTCGCTGAATCCAATCGCTTTGTTCCGATAATTAAAACCTACCTATTGCTTTTACAAAGCAGTCGATTGAGCCGTAAAGCAGTACCCTGAAACGGTCAGCTGCTTTGAGGCATGTTCTTGATTAATTAACATCACTAATATTCGTACCCATTCGGTACGTCAACCACTTTTGTAAAAAAAAATTTGGTAATAAAGTCGAAAATGTTACTTAACTTTCTTATTACTGAAAGCCTTATCAAATGTTTGGAGGGTAGATTAGCTGGGAAAATATCATAATAATGATTGGTTCCTGCTGGTGCGTAATTGGATTTAGATGTTTTAAACAAACGAATATTCGTTTTAAACAAACGATAAAAAATATTCAACCTCATTTTCCGTGTGCCGAGTTGCAATGAAAATTGAGCTACGTATATAATATTTTATAGTAAAATGTGGATTTCATGATTGATTCAATAAAAAAAAAAAACTTGAATTTAACATTGAAAAAAAAAAACAGCTCAGCCATAAATCCCGAAGACGTTGAGGCGTCGCTTTTGTAACAAAAAGCGGGCTACGCCGTAGTAAGTCATGTGGCGTAGCAAAAGTAGCTGCGCGAATTTTTAGCTTTTGATCATAAGAATGTGTTTACACTCAAACAATAAAGTTTTGTATTGCTTCCTATTAACATGCTTATTTTCCACGAAGGGTTAGGCAGAGGTGTACCTAAATCCCACGTTAATGTTAATATTTATGTCCCATCCCATGTAGTAGAGGGCGAGCCTATTGTCATCAACCGGGTAGAAAACCAGACGCTGGGCTGCTATTGACAAATTCCTGATATAATATTTAAATAATACGTCAAGTCAACAAGACACAAGGTAGTGTATAAATGTACATCGAGGTGCGAATATGAAATAATATTATCCATATAAATAAACGTAGATATCTCCATTTCTCGCTTCGACAAACAAACAAATAAACGCCCAATATTTCCAGCTGTATAAATTTTTATCTGGACGCATATTGGATTACCGACATCGCGTTAAAACCCATATTAATACAGCCGGTATGCATTGTAGATTTTTTCGACCGAGAGTTTAGCGCCGCTGTCCATTTTAATGCAGAGTTGGGTTTTGGATTAATATATAGGCTGTAAAAATGTAATATTACAGAAAATGTGTCCTGTATCGTTTGACTCCTGGTAGAGTAGCGACCACTCCTTTGGTTTTCAGTACTTTTTACGTACTGACAGAATTAAAAGTTTCAGTTTCTATTCTTTATTTTCATTCCTCTAAGTACCTGGTACTTATTGACAGGCCTGCACTGTCCTCCCATGACCTAATATCACTGTAATTTGAAAACTTTATAAAAGCCAATTATTTTTAAAAGAGTAACCGTGGAGTTTCTTGCCGGCTCTTCTCCATAGGAAGCGACAAATTGGAACCGTGCACCTAGCTTCCGACGTTTCATAAGTGCCCTTGCAGGTTTATGTGAAAAAAAATATTTTGATTTTGAAAAACTTATGTAATACACGTTTAACATTAAGTATAAATATCTCAATCTGCCTCGTCATCTCCCAACTATGTTGGGGTAGGCTTCCAGTCTAACCGGGTGCAGACGAATACCAGTATTTTACATGAAGCGACTGCCTATCTGACCCCCCACAACTCAGTTCCTGGGTAACACAATGGCCATTGTTAAAACTGGTTGTCAGACTTTTGGACATTTTTTTTTGAGGGTGAAAAATCATTAATTGACTTCTCCCGCTCTGGGTGGAGCAGGAGGGCGTGTCAGACTTTTACTGACTAAAACCCACCCGTGTTCCCTCAGTTTCCTGTGTGTCAGGGGCCGCGGTATCTCTTTCGAACAACCCGCACCCCTGGCAGGCATCGGCCATTGCGGACCCCACCAGTAGGTGCTGACATCTCTTTGAGGCGCGCTTGCAACACAACGCGCCGTCGACCCGGGCTTGGTCCTTACCGGACAGCGAGCTACCCGTAACGACTGGCAAAGATCCACGAATGACGGCCGGGTGGCTTATAGTGCTTTCTGAGACACGACAGATATCCACCTACGAACCGACCGGCGACCGCCGAAAGCGTAGATTAGCCTTCATTCGACTCGTGACGCTGTTATTATTTAGCCAAAAGCACGATCTATTAGGTATAAGGATCCATTGAATTTTAATTTTGATTGACTGACTTGAATTTAACATTGAATGACGGCACGGTTGGCGCAGTGGTTAAGCGATTGACTGCTGCGCTGCGTGGCACGGGTTCGATTCTCGCACCGAACAAATATTTGTATGAACAATTAGTGGTTCCGGGTCTGGTTACTGTGAATATGAGTTTAAATGTTTGTAAACGCACCCACAATAAAGGAGAAATTCCTAGTGTGAAGCAATGTTAAAAAAAAAAACTACTTGATGATATTTATTATGATTTTAATTTTAAATTAAGATTTTATTGCAAATCATATAATGATCTAAAATGGATTTAAATTTTGAATTTGAATTTGAAATAAGAATTTGAGATTTACCAAAATAATGCAGAACATTTCGTTTCGAAAAACAATGTGTAGCTTTTTGGGTATTTTCTAATGTGATGTCATTAGAAATCTTAATAAGTTAAAAAAAATTTCTTCGTCTTCTTCCACCTCTGAATTGCAGTTCTATGTAGTGTTTAGTCTTCTTGTATAGCAAAGCGAGGATCTGTCCTGGGTTATCATAGTTGCTTTCGATCATCCCTCTCGGTACTGGTCATCACTTAGCGGGGGTCTTCCTCTTTCCAGGCGATTCGCTCTCTCTTCACATTACGTGGCCGCACCATCTAAGCCTACTATCTGTAACTGTTTTAATTACATAAAGTTACTAAATATATAATCCAATTGGCAAATTAGCGAAACTCTTAAATATTTCAAAGTATACAATTAAAAGAAAATTTAACTATCGCGCTAGACGAGACAGGTAACTTTTAGTATGGTAATCGGAGGTAACTAACAAACTAAACTAAAGGTAAAGTAATAAACCCCTTTTGAAATTAATTAAGATGACGGTCCTGTTACACATTTCCAAAGTTAACTTTGTCAAAGAGCCGGTTAGATAAACAAAGTTTAACGTAATTAGTTTATTTCTATTAAAATCTTTGACTTGTCATTTGGGTTCGTGTTAGGTTTGGAGAAATATTTTTTTTTTGTAAAATGTTTCCGACTTAAGCTCGAACCCTGTTTATTCCCATTGTTTAATTGATTGCCTACAAATAGCTTTAAAGAGGGATGAGTTAAGGTAGCCAGCCTATTTTTATTTTTGGGTATAACTTCTCGCAGATCTACTTAGCCGGACTTGCCTCTGGCTACGTTAATAAATTTTCTTGTCAGGTATGTATAGTTAAATATGACTCGCGACCGTAACAAAAATAGTTTTATAAAATTATAACTATTCAAATGATCAAAACAACTCTAATTCCATTCATTTAATTCCATTGAATGACTTTTTCATGAAATGTTAATACAATGGGATTAAATGAACTAAGACCAAAACTAATCAAATCTGAATTTCGTGGGCTACCCTGCCCCGAATCCTACTACGTAGCCCCTTTAAAACACGATCTTCTTATTGTGGGGTCTTTCAGAAAATGGTGGATCCTAAGTTCGGAGCATATAGGAACACAACAACGAATTATGGTGCTATTGCTTTATTTTGACGAAAATAATTCGTTAGCGGTAAATAGTAGTAATAGTTCCCAAAACAAGCTAATAGTGCAAAGCGAGAGGTGTCTCGCCTTGTACGTTAGCTTGTTTTAGGAAATAGGTACGACAGCGCCATTTTGATAGTTGCCTGCCCCCTTTTTTTTGGATGGGCTATCATCAAATGACTTCTCCCACTCTGGGTGGAGCAGGAGGGCGTGTCAGAGTTTTACTGACTAAAACCCATCCGTGTTCCTTCAGTTGCCTGTGTCAGGGCCACGGTAACTCTTTCGAACAAATCCGTGACCTTGGCAGACTTGCCTTCCCCTTCAAATAGAAAATGGTCAACAGAACAAAATCTTTTGTTAAACCCGTCATGAATTAAACTAAATCTGGAAAAGTCAGGCTGCTTTATTAAACTAAAAGGCCGGCAAACGGGAAACGAGAGTAAAGAATTGTTCAATTAACAACTTGTGACTCAATCACGGTTGCAAGGTGGGTAAGTTAATATCGCTGACCAACACGGAGCTTTTATTCTGGCGCATAAGTTATAGACTAACAGCGATATTTTTTAATTTTTTTAAATACTGAATGGATCTCGATCGCGCCTGATAGAAAGCGATTGATGGGGTCTATGATGGATCGAGCGTGTCCAGAAGAGAAAGATTTTTACAAAGAGAACCAGATTCGATTTTAGGCCAATGTTGTAGTAATAGTGAGCATGTTATAGGATTTTTCTGCGTCCACGAGCTTTAATAATGACTTAAACAATCATACGATATGCCATTAGGAAGTAGTACGATCACGTCGCTTCGGAAAATTCTATGACAATAACACAATATTGTTACTCAGCATAATTATCATACACGTACCCATGAGTAGGAACCATTTCGCATTACGGGTGCCTTTGTTTTATTTATTCGGAACACGGAGTAATGAAAAAACAAACAATTACATTATATTTTACAAATAAATGGTATCTACTTAAGGAGTTACACAAATATGCAACCAACCCAACAACGTTCTCCACAGTTACACAAAAATATATAGACAATGTTGATGAAGTAAAAGTCAGACAGAATAGAAAAGTGCATGAAATAAAATACACATAAAATACAGTTACTGATAACGAACAGTAGATACATTTTATTATAATATTAATAATTACATTTTCTGATTGTGTCAAATAATATGTTTCAAAATTTTCCAACGGATAAAGAAAATAGATCCAGGTTAAAGATAAACTTATTAATATTGCCCGTGAGGCGACGTAGAGGTGTTACGGCGAAAACAAGTCGCGTGCGCACCTCACGTCCCTGAATATTGTATAACTTGTTACATATATCCACACAATTATACGAGTTGTTACACAGATCGTATAGAAACATAGTTTCAAAAAAGTTACATCTAGACTTCAAAGAGAGCAAGTTGTATTTTTTTCAGTAAGTCGCCAAAGGGGTGGTGAATATAGCTTTATGCCGTAGTTGTAACTGGTTTTCGTCGTGCATGTATCATCATTGATGTGCGGTTAACAGTATCAGCTAAAAATTATTTGCTCTTTTTATGATAAATTATATCACACGTGATTTGACACGGAAGTCGGCCTTTCCTGACTACCCTGAGGAGTAAGGCCGAAAAAAGATCAGAAATCACAGTCTCTTTAAAGCTCAGATATAATCTTTGTCAGATCATGTGAATACCACGTACATCGGTGTTGAAATGGTCTTTTGAGGAAATAACCACACAGATTGAGACCTGGCCAGTCAGTGCACGCATTTGCTAATAATCGTACAGCTCAACTCATTACTCAGGATGTGCTCCTTAAGTTCTGATGACGATCTTTACGATTCCACGCATCAAGTTCTAATGGCGATCCTTACGATTCGACGACCAGTACCAAAGAATTACTCAAAGTGCCAAACCATGATCAAAAGTAAAACAATGACCTACTTATACCAACAGAAAGAATACAGTAAAGCTCAGTATAGACATACGTCTTCACAAAAATCTTAACAATGCTGGCACAGGAGTTAGCACCTGTCGTCTGATGCAAGATGAGAACGGTTGTTATTCTAACAGACAGCAGATTTCTGCGACCTTCACAAGGTCCAACTTGTAGGGGCAAAAATCCAAATCGCTTTCCGCTTTTAGCTTACACACCTTTCCAAATTAAACAGTGTATCGCCTTCAGGCGTACGGCGTAGCAATACGTGACCGGTCCGGTTTCCCGCGACACCGGACGCGTGTGCCGTTGTTCAGTAGTTTTTCTATGTAGGTATGTTGTCACCGGTCCGGTAGGTATTCTATTTTTTATGGAGGTGTGTTACGGACTGTGAGAGTGAAAAATGAGTTGAGATTATTCTGTTTGGTTGTGTCTAAGTAACGTTTTTGTGATTTGGTTTAGTAGGATTTTTGAAGTAAAAGCTTCTTTTGTCGCGTTGAGTGATTTTTGGTCAAAAAAATCTTATAGGTTCGCGTCACCGATATGATAATATTAACAGTGTATTTGTAGCTATGAATAATAGTATGGCACGCTTGGCTAGCAGTGAACGCATGCTTTAGTTGTCAGTTTAACTTGCTTCATCTTTCTAAGTACCCCTTGACACTTCAAAAGTGCCTGTAATTGGTCTACTTTAAATAAATGGTTTAAGATTTCTATCTCCTATGCTATCTTTTATCATTAGCCGCACAGCATTCACGTTATATTCAGTAGTCGCCGTAAAAGGACGTTCTTCTCGCGAATCATCAGTGAGTAGGTATGCTTCGACCACATACCAGTTGTAAACAGTAGCACGGGATGGGGCTTCGTCATGTAATTCTAATCGAAGTCTAAAGTAACATTGTTGTTGAGTAAGACTGCAACGAAAGTGGTGATAAATCATTGAGCGAAAATTTTCTCTAGTCAAAACCGTTTCGATATACGACAGACATTTTTAAATTGCCGCCAATTTATATAAACAAATGACACAATAATATGATTTTTTTGGGTTTTGGCTTCGCACGGTTTGTGCATTTAGCCAGTGTCAAGTAATTTTTCTTTTTGATCAAGTAAATGGCCCGATATCGGGCACGAATTTACAAAACAGTCATAGTCGTCTTTAGTCAGTCAAGTCAAAGTTAAAGGTATTGTAAAGCGGTGGTAACTTTACAACAACCCCTTAGGAGTTTTTGGGGGAACACGAAAAGTCCACGTTAGTCACTTATTTTCACCTTCACTACACTTGTGCACTCACACGTAATGAAATTGCATAATTCACTACCAAAATTATACAATTTTATTCGCTATTTCACTAAATTTCATGAAAATAAAAAGTCGTGCGACATGTTCCAACGCGATCCCGCCAAAAACTCTCCAATAATATGATGTTAACATCTACAGATTCCCAAAGAGTTCCTAGTTCAAAATTTAAATAAATATTTTATCGGCTGCTTTTCTTACTGGCCTATTGCACAAACTTTCAGTGTGACCCCCGTAGTCTTCCATATTATCTAGTACACATAAATACATAACATAAAATCACGCCTGTAATGCCCGAAGGGTTAGACAGAGGTGTACCTAATAGTACACATTTCACCAGTTATGTTTAGTGTGATTAGTGTCCACTAATCCCAACACCGGGTTGGTACTAAAAAATCCCTGACGGAAAACCCCAATAACACTTTGACCGAACTGGGAATCGAATTCAGGGCCTCATGTTCAGCAAACGCGCTTGCCACGACGAGGTAGTCGAGCTATCCAGAACTTACCAAATAAGTAGTCTAACAATATGCATTTGCCTATCTCTTCGAGGAATATTGTGTGACGTTATGTAAAGGTGCTCTTACACGAGCAATTTATTGAGCAATTATTGCTCGGTAACACTAATGGATCAATCTGAATCAATTAAGTGGAGCAATCTGGAGTAACAACAATAAAATGCGGCAATTGTTAGGGAATATTGGTTCTAATTGCTCCATATATTTCACATTTCTCAATGTCGCCAATATGAGTTGCCAAACATCCAATCTGTTTGGAAATTTTTAGTCAATTTTCTTTCCATCTCGTTTGTACGTATAACTACGTCTTGTCTTTGCGAGAGGAACCGGCTGGCGGCGGAGGCGGGGCGTATTGCCTAGTTTTGTAAGTTGCTCCATATTGCATATGCTCCGTATCTCTGGGAACAGGTTGCTACATATTGCCAATGCTCTAAATTGCTGGATGTAGTCGTGACGTCATAGTTGGCGAGAATTGACCAGGTGGCTCAAAATCTAGTCGCAGTGTCATCTCGGCGACAAACAAATGTCAAAAACTTGTCAAAAATGTATGGAAACTTGAAGTATTTTTGACAGATTGGGACTGAAAACTGAAGGTCAGACTGTGAACGTTCTTAAAATTACGAGAATTGCCTTTCAGGATGAAGCAATTTTAGTTGCTCGTGTAAGCGCACTTTTATGTACCACCAAAAGTAATTACTCACTCATGCCGAAGTCGACTGCCTTGTTGGTCTAGTGGTCGCAAACACTACTGCTAAGCATAAGGTCCTGGGTTCGATTCCTAGGTCGGACAAAGTGTTATTGGGTCTTTCTATCTGGAATTTCTTATTAGCAGACCGGAGTCTGGATTTGTGCCCGAATGATGGCAATAGGCTCGTCCGCTATTACATGGGACTTAAACATAACTGGCGAAACGTGGGTGTACTAATAGGACACCTCTGACCAAACCTTCGGAGTTACAAGACGTGATGTTATGTTAATCCGAAGATTTTTAGTAAGCAAATATTGATATCAGTTCCTTCTTATCAGCATTATGTTTTTACACTAGCTATTGGGCTTCGCCCATGTTAAGCGATTTACACGAAACCTTAAAAAATAATACACTTAAACCTTATTCATGAATTACTCTGTCTATGGATGAAAACCCCATCAAAATTCGTTCAGTAGTTTTCTTTTCACAAACAATGGCTTAGAGCTTAGAAATTATGTGACTGTACAAGTATTCCCAGTGCAGACACCAGTCTCCCTCACACTAGCGTCACGTAGTTTTTGAGTTTATTGCGAACAGACAGACGCGGCGGGGGACTTTGTTTTATAATATGTAGTGATGATAGTAATGTAGTGACCAAGAAAATATTCTTGGAAGTCAAGACGTAATTAAAACACAATCACTACAAAATAGTGTAGATCAATTAATATCAGTATATTACATTAAATTAAACTGATTAAGCGCATCCAATTTAAAACATACTAGTTTCAATGTGATTAAATATTATTGAATAATAATGTAACTTAAAGTGAAAAGTAACTTTAGACGTCTTTTGTTTTGTTTGTTTTATCTAATTGTAAAAATCCTAGCTTGATTTTCGTACGTTGTTTTCGGGTGACCAGTGAAAATCAGCGCTGTGCTGTGGGTCGCATCCCATAGCATAGCATCATGCTGAGTGGAAGCCTTCTTGTCACAGTCACGGCGTGCAGCTGCCGGCTATTTATGTTCTTTATGACTATGTATAAATATCTGTGTTGTTATCATGTTAAGTATGTCATCTTTTATAAGCACGTGTTTCTGTGACAAATAAATCTATTCTTCTTTCTTTCTTATATTATTATAGTGTTAATTTATTAAATTGAATGTCGATTAACAAAGAGTAAAATTCCCAATGAAATAAGATCGGTCAAATAGAAATTATAGCTATTAACGTATTTTAAATCTTGATTGTTAATTTACAAGATAAAAGATGGAACGAAAAATATTCAATAGACAATTTGAAAAGGAATGTTATGTAACACCAGGGACATAACGAATGGCGTCAAATATTTTTTTGGCAAGAGACAGCAGTAGTTTACGAAATCGACATCCAATTATCGACAGTGGCCCAGGCGTGGAATGGTCAGAACATCCAACGGCAAAAACCAGAGTTAAAATCGATAGCGGACCGAATTTGATTGAATCCGCACCAACATAAGATGAGATAAGTTAGATTCAGAAGTTTGCAATACGGATTCTGATCCACGCTCGCATAAACAAAGATCAAATTGAAATACTCAGACAAATAGATTTTATCTATGACATCAATCAGCCGGATAATGGTCTGGTTTTGTTTGTTACATGTAAAAATATGTGGTGAAAGGTTTTGTACGGTCGCTTTTCTGTTGAATCGCTTGTATATATTCGTTCCAACTTTTATCCCGAATGGAGCGGCTATTAGTCATTATGTACAAATACTCTTTGTTTTGTTCGATGATTGGGAACGCGAAAATACGGTTGGACAAGTAGAAATACATTGTGTCAGTTTGGACAATTTTATGCACGATCTGCGCTGTGATTGGGTAATGTAAGGATATGGGACCGTATTTGGTGATCGTTTTCCGGTCAACTTATGGCATTAAGGAAACTGGCTTGGTCCCATTTAGAACAGGATTTGGAACTAATTTATACTGGGTGTTTGGCAGAACGTTGTACATACGAAAATGGTGGATAGGTGGGGTCATCTGCTACTTACTCAGCCCTAATTTATGTGGCCCTGGCCCCCTGAATATTGAAAATTTTTTTTTGCTATCTTCTAGTTTCACCACTTTCTTAACTTCAAAGTGTATTTTTTATTAAAAAATAAACAACCGACTTCCAAAAAAACACTAAAAAGTGAAAAATAACTTTAATTTCGGAAGTCGGTGACTTTGGATATGTATTTTAATTTTTTGTCACCTCCTTCCGAAATTAAAGTTATTTTTCACTTTTTAGTGTTTTTTTGGAAGTCGGTTGTTTATTTTTTTGAAAAAAAGTTTTTTATTTTTCACTTTTTAGTGGTTCACATGTGCTTACCCCTTCACAGCGTACCGGCGTGATGTTATGTTATTAACTGGTGTAAACAATTGACAGACATGAGATTTCAGCAATCCCTGTCCATTTGCTATCATTTATTGAGGAGTTCCGTTGCCTATCTCCGAAGTTCTTTATCAGATCTTCACCAAATTGAAATGAAACTACTCCGAGAAAGTACTCTTCCAAAAACTACACAAATTGCTTCAAGTGTGCCTATAAAATTTGAAGAGTTCTCTCTATTTCTCCAGGATCCCATCATCAGATCCTGACTTGATGATCATGGGACCACCTGGGAAGTATACCCTTTCGAACAAAAAAAAATATTTCCAAATCGGCCCAGCCATCTTCGAGTAATCGGGGAACATACATAAAAAAAAATAAAAAAAAAAAAAAAAAGGTTCTGACGAATTGAGAACCTCCTCCTTTTGGAAGTCGGTTAAAAATGGGTAAAACGGGTAATATTTTTGTTAAATGTTAGACAAAAAAATTATGAGTCCTCTAACTTACAAAGAGATGTACAACTTGCATTAAAAAAATTATTGAGGAGTTCCATTTCTAGTAAATCATCCCTAGTGTGTGACCTTTCTAATGGTATGTAATTTGCTCTATAAAAAAAAACTTTTAAGAGTTATTAATTTTTTTTTTGGCCAGAGCCAAATAAATTAGGGCTGAGTAAGTAGCAGATGACCCCACCTATCCACCATTTTCGTATGTTCAACGTTCTGCCAAACACCCTGTTTAGTAACACTTTTTACTTCACTGTTATTTCTGGCTTTCATACCTTGGCTTTATGTTTTGATTCTGGTGGTTTGGAAACCCGAACACCCAGCATCCCATTCAATCTAAGAGTATTTCCAAATGAATGGATTGCGGACTTTAGATGGCCGTCGCTTTGGGTAAATAACAAATTCAGTCGCATCTGTTCGGACGAGAAGACTATAAGGCTTTGGTGAAAGGCTAGAGGGTGGTAAAGTAATTACATTAAAGTGAAGTCATGTATGCAGAGCTCTCACTCCTCAGATAATAGAACCAACTGCTTCACAACCGACTAATCACATTATCAATCTTTTTAGACTCCGCCCAAAATCAGCATGCAACGTTAACTCCAACCGTGCAGTATTAACTTTGCATGCACGCCGCAAAACATACGTAATTCTTAGCTCACAAAATTGTATTTAACCTGCACTTGACAGGCAAAAAAGAACTATTTCATATCCATCTCTAAATCCGAAACATTTTAGAGTAAAAACCGTGTTGTAAAGTGGAAAGAGAATTTAATTTAGCGCGAGCGGGAGCCAAACACGTCAATACAACAGCTAGAACTAGCACAAGACTGGCCTCAAATGCAAACGTCGCTCCGGAATTAAATTTAATGATTTACAGCCGTTGGGAGTGTGCCCCGCTCGAAACTCGATTACAGGGGTTGTCAAAGCAAACAGAGACGGGTGACCTTCTAAATTAATTGCGTGATTCGATGGATGTGACGCGGGTAAAACTTGCGTTGATTGAGTGGTCATTGGCACGTTTGTGTGTCGCTACTGTGTGGACTTTGAATTGCGCTTTTGGTGAGCTCGGAATGCTTGATTGCTAAATAATTGTTTGTATAGACCCGATTACCTATTTGATAGGGATGAACTTAATGCTTTAGACAAACGTTTGTACTCTTGTGATTGATTGTCGTGGGGATGTCATTGATTTTGGAGTGCCATTGAGATTAAAAATATTGAGTACTTTACTAGGTAATACGGGTAATACCTGCCAGGCGTGCGGGTTATTAGAAAGAGATTTCGCAGCTCCTGGCACACAGGCAACTGAAGGAACACGGGTGGGTTTTAGTCAGTAAAAGTCTGACACGCCCTCCTGCTCCACCCAGAGCGGGAGAAGTTATTTGATGATTTCCCACCCACAAAAAAAAAATACGGGTAATACGGGATAATTGCGTGACACAGTAGGCGCTATAGCTTACATTTTGACAGTTACACAACATTCATTGCATTATTTACGTTATTGAGCACACACATTTTTCGAACATACGTCGCAATGGATTAGCAATATCCGTCAAAATGATTCAGATTTTGATTGATGATTTATTACGCAATTAGGGTGCTGGTGTTCGCAACTTCACGTCATTGCGCATATTTTGCGTACGGCATACTTTACTAATACGCTATGCTGCGTTTACAACCATTATGTGAATCTAAGGTGTGTTTTATGTGGAAAATTCTAAAGTTTAATGACACATTTACTTTTATATAATGTGGAAAACTATACTCGTATATATGGAAGCTTGTAATTTAGCAAATTTTTCTTGCCTACAAATGATTTTTAGTCTGTAAGCTTTCTGTAAGAATAAATAAATAAATATAAATAAATTATAACCGTGTCAGTTTCCATTTATTAGAAATACTAGATGATTATGGCGCTGAAGTACCTACGAGTAAGCTTAACATTTAATCTACCTTAGTTGTTCAACAAACTCGGGTCTAAACGCAAATGTTTAAAAAAGTACTCATACAAGTATAAAAGTTATAATAAGCCCGTAATAAAGGACTGTTTGCTCGTGTATTACGAACTAAGCTATCCAAAGTTCTTGGTAAATCGGTCCTGTAGAAGGAATTCATTATAAATGTATTTGAACGGATCCGGCGGGACTGGCCGTGGAGTAGCAATCAAGAATAAAATTGTAATTAATATGATACAACTTTGTTCGTAACTAATTTTTTTTAAAATACTTATTTGTTATGTAGTTTTTGTTTCTTTTATTAAAGGCTGATTTTTTCATATTATAAGATATCCAAGGAATAATTTTGATTTTTTGGCAGGCAGGACATTTTTGACCTGTCAGACGTCAATTTGATTCCAAAGTTACAAAAAAGACATGCCTCGATGAAAAAATCAGCCCCAAGTAATAATATTTTCTTTTGTTTTTTGAAGTAGGATTCTAGAATCTATATGAATTCAATTGTTCAGTTTTTTTTTTTTTTTTTTTTAATTATTATTTATGGCAAGGGCACTACATGGGAGTTTTTGGCGGGATCGCGCTGGAACATGTCGCACGAATTTTCATTTTCATGGAATTTAGTGAAATAGCGAATTAAATTGTATAATTTTGATAGTGAATTATTCAATTTAGTTACGTGTGAGTGCACAAGTGTAGTGAAGGTGAAAATAAGTGACTAACGTGGACTTTTCGTGTTCCCCCCAAAAACTCCTATTAGGTTGTTGTAAAGTTACTACCGCTTTACAATAACTCTGACTTGACTGACTAAAGACGACTATGACTGTTTTGTAACTTCGTGCCCGATATCGGGCCATTTACTTGATCTAAAAGAAAAATTACTTGACACTGGCTAAATGCACAAACCGTGTGAAGCCAAAAAAAAAATAAAAAAAAAATAAAAAAAAATAATCCTTACTGACATTACAAATATGTGAAAATCAGGTTCTTTATTTATTGTCTTGTTTTAAGACGTTTCCTGTCACACGCCAACAGATATTAAATACATATAAATGAACTTGTATGTAATTGAACATCAAATTATGCTAATTTTGATTTTAAAAAAATCTACTGAAATTTATTTAAAAATGCTTACAATTTTTTTTTCTCTTGTATATTTGTAAACCTTTTAATGCATGTATCTTTAACGATTTTTTGTCTATCACGCTTATGATTAACTTTATCATATACCCAACAAATTGAGAGGTCTGGTTCTTGTGATACAGGCATTCCTAGTACAAGATCCAGGGCTACACTGATGTTAGTGACTTGAAGTGTCAAAACAGAAAAAAAATATGAAGATCAACCAATTTTTAAAGGGTACAAGGAACGCGACTGAAGCTGTGCAAAAATCCTATAGCTATCCTCTTCTCCAATACTTTTCATCTCAGACTTTATCATTACACAGTTCATTGGTATTATTACTATATACTTCTATTTTCACAGCATCAAAGCTTCTGTGGATGCTCTTGCACACATACAAATTTACATTACAATTTACATTCTATTTCTAATTCATAAAGTTAGAGTAAAGAAAAGAAACACCCTTATATTGGATGGTCCGTAGGAGTTACTTTGCGTTTGTTTCAGTATTTTTTCCGAGTTCGTTCACCCCAAGACGAAACGATACATTAATGGTATTAATCATTCACTGTTTTCTTGAGAGTAACAATGACGTATTATGATTCATTTAGTTAGCTTAACGTTCTAGAATATTGACACACAATGCTTCCTACATCGCGGTTATAAACAAAGAATCTCTTGAGTACCTACACAGGCCTCCTCTTTGTGAGAGGGAGTGGGCCGTAATCCACCACGTGGGCCCAGTCCGAGTTGGTGAAAATAACATGTCTTCGAAGTTTAGGTTCTAGGGCATGGCGGTTTCCTCAAAATATTTTCCTTCATTGTTTTGAGAGCAGTGGTAAAAAAATAAATCACATAAAGCAAAGCGGTTGCTTGGGTTTGAACCCACAACCTAAGGCGATTCACACACTAAGACGCACCACGCAAGGGGGCACATATAACGCGCTCCCGCGCGTGATTATTTACACACAAATTTAATAAAAACGCTGGATATTCGCGCACCCCGGGACCGGTGCGCGTAGCAGTGTGTGATCCGCCTATGTCGTAAGTACCTGTAACAATCAAACTTTCTGAGATTTTATCTAACTTTAGATTTGTGATCAATTCAGTTCAATACTACATTATTAGGGACTTTCATATTTTAAGTCAGAGAGGTACACCAAAAAAGAGCTCCTGAAACACTTCGCAAAACCTTAAATACTAGAAGTTTAGTTTAAGAGCATTCTCCCCACGTGGGCTGGCAACGGCGCATTTATGGCGGTTTTTCGTGATTATTTAATTAAATACAAACAAAAGTAAACATTTTTTTCAGCCATGCACTAGATCGTTGTTATTTTCAAGTTTGTATGCTATTTTTTTACAGTTATTTTGGTATTTGGTTATAAAATCGACATACCGTCAATTATTTTCTATTTGCATAGTAATGCATTTTTTTTTAAACATTTAAACGTACTTAGTAAAGTACGTTTAAATGTAATTATGAAAGAGTAAATATTTAAAATAATTATAAATGCCAACGATCTAGTGCTTGGCTGAAAAAAAAATTGCCGCGTGGAATGGGGAGGTTATAGTAGCGTATACTGTATGCCTGTCTGTCATTCACGGAACAGTTTTTAAGTCCGTACAGACGACGCCTAAGTCAGTGATAACAGCCTCGTCAAAAATATGTAATAAACCCGATCCTATTCATTGCGTTCAGCAGCGTTCATCCATTTTAATGTCGACTTTGTCGTAAATCGATAATAACCTTTTCATAATCTTCCATATTACGAATTCAAGTCTAGTGCGTGAAACTTTTCGGGAACCTTTTTGGCTGAGCAGCACGTCTACTGCCTAACGGATTGGTAGCAACTTCGCTCTTATTTTGGACTTATAGAGTAGTTATGATCTGATTTACTTTTACTTTCTGAGATTTACTACGTTCTACACCTCTTCGGAGAATTCTTCTTGGAATGAATCCTTTTTGGAGTTCGAAACTGGTTCTAATTTAGTATAGCTAAATCCTTGACCTTGCAGTGGTGGCGTAGTGGTAACGGCTGCGATTTACGAGTAGTGTAGGTCGTAGGAACCTTGCCAGACACTTTATGTACATAATTACATCACAACTGCTTTAAAAACGGTGGAGGAAGACATCGTGAAGAAACCGGCATGTCCTATAGAACCAAAAATTCGGAGACATGTGACATCTACCAACCCGCATTGGGCCTGCGTGGTGGATTCTGGCTCACTTCCTCTCACAAAGAGGGCCTCCTCTTACCCCTGGTGGGACACAGGCCTCTGTGTCCCACCAGGGGTACATTATAGGCTGATTATGATATGATATGATGAATCTTTGACCTTGATCCTGGACTTTGATCCTCGATCCTTGTCTTTTGAGTTAAGATTGCTTCACAGTACGTCTTCACCGACTCCTCGAAGACGTAATGGTGACCCGCTAAAACGGGTCAGAATGCCAATAAATACCTACAACCACCACCACCATACCATACCACCACCATACCCTATACCACACCACCACCACCACACCACCACTATACCACCACCACCATACCTATATATTACAACTTCTGGGACTCAGGCCTCCACTCTTTTAGAGGGAGAGGGTTGTACACCACCAGGCGGGCTTAGTGCCGATTGTCCTCATCATCATCAGCCTGCAGCATTCCATTGCTGGAATCTCCAATTGCACGTCATTTAGCTCGATTCTCAACAACTCTCATCCAGCTACTACCAGCCACCCTGCGAAGATCGTCGCTCCACCTAGCCTGAGGGCGTTCTACCTTACGTTTGCCGATTCGCAGTCTTCACTCAAGAACACGTCCTGCCAGGGGTGCGGGTTGTTCGAAAGAGATACCGCGGCCCCTGGCACACAGGCAACTGAGGGAACACGGGTGCGTTTTAGTCATTAAAAGTCTGGCACGCCTTCCTGCTCCACCCAGAGCGGGAGAAATTATTTGCCCATTTCACACCCAAAAAAAAAAGAGCACGTCTACCTCAACGGTCATCGGTTCTATGGCTGATGTGAAAGGTCCATTGCCAGTTTTGCTTGCTAATTCTGTAGCCGATTGTAAACACTTATAATCAACTACAGAAAATCATACACCCCTCATGTTTCGTCAAGGTTACTTATTCGAGAATATGTGAGATGCCCATAGACGTTGGTGTATTGTTGCCTAGTAACTCACGGCAGCATCTGTACATAGTTAATAACATAACGGAGTACCCACACTATCGCTATCGATCTAAATTATATTTGTCGTGTTCAGAACCATTTCGATCTGATGAATTATTGAGTTGCGTTGACACGAATCGACACCGTGTAATCCGCATTGCGGGTCCCTACATCTGAAGGATTGTGGTCCCGCGAATGTGTGATATTAGCGACTAAATTACAGTTATTTCAGCTTCTGAACCGAGCGAAATTGTTACGGTTTAGGCTTTGATAGTGACATTTTAGATCGGGATAGGACTAAAATATTGTTCTGCATACAATTATCTGGTAAAATATACCAGAGTTATTTTGTATTGTGTACTGCAACAACAAAACATTCCGTATTGTAATTGACACATGATTAAACAGATTTACCGAACGTTTTGTATTTCGAGCGTGCGGTCCGCGGTCGCCGGGAAAGCTCGACTAATAACGTTGATGACAAAATATGAAAACTCCAACGTATTATAATGTGAAACTCAGTCACAAAAGGTTTGTCTTTGTGTCCGTCCCATGTTATTAAACGTAGAGAAGTGTAATTTTATATATCTTAGTAAAATATGAAATATTTCGTGAAAGCTGCTTCATAAACGACGCAGTAATTGGATGTAAAAAGACAGAGCGAATTAATTCAACACCAAGAGTAATTGTGTATTCCGACAACTAAGAACAAAATAAAGTTACAGTGATAAATATGCAAATAAAACAGAGGCGAAGCTGGATAATCCACAGGATGAATATAAATCGTGTCATCGTTAATTGAAGTCAGACATTCTGCTCGGAGGGCTATCGTGAATAACAATGTTTTTGTTGCTGATGCTCCTTCGCAAATGCGTTTTGAATACGACGTTTTTATAACCTTTGCTCTAGTTCCGTGTGGTGCCGGACGTAAAAGAATGGCATCATCCCATTTCTTCCCGTGGATGTCGTAGAGGGCGACTTACTAGAGAATAGGCAGCAGCGGTCTCTATGCATTTGACCACTATACTGCGGTCGCCAACCCGCCTGCCAAGCGTGGCGATTATGGCAAATCCCTCCCTTTTTGGGGAGGCTTATGCCCAGCAGTGGACGTCTTTCGGCTGTTATGATGATAACCTGTGCGTGCGAGGATTTTTCACCGGCTTCAAAAAAAGAGGAGGTTCTCACTTCGGATGTTTATCCTTTTTTATAAACCGATTTGAAAAAAAAACATTCTTTATGAAACGGTATGCATAAAGAGTGGTCTCATAAAAATTTGTTCATGTTCTGATTAATGGTTTTTGAGTTAGTCTCAATAATACGTATTTTTCCACATATTGCATGTTGATGATGTAATTATAACTTCTTGTTACTGTAATTGAAGTAAGTGAATACTGTAATTGAAGTGAGTTGGATCATTCGGTTCCCTACAAAATGGTTGAGCTGGATGGTACTGATCCACGCGTCAAGTTCGTGAACGGCGCTGTCGGTTGAGACTGGTCATCTCCTAACTTCCAGGGCTCGTATTTAGAATTGTTTCATATTTTTTTACATTGTGCTCACATACAGAAGCAACAAGAATAATGTTCCCAAGATTTTGTAATATTCAACTTGATTTTAAAAGAGCGTCACAGGAGTTTCTTGCTCGTTCTTCCATAGAGTTCTACGTTTTGGAATGGGCAACTAGCATCAACTTTCCAACTGATCGACTTTTTGACAGTTCAAAAGTGCCTGTAAATGGTTTAATTGAAATAAATGCTTTGAGTTTTTGAGTCTGAAGGTATACGCATTTGTTTGAGGTCGGTACCCACCACCAATAGAACGTGAACAGTAAAAAGTTTATTTACAACCACTATATACTATAAAGTGAAAAATAAGTCAGTAACAAAAAAACTGAAATACAAAACCAAAGACAGACTTCCGAAATTAAAACAATTTTTCACTATGCAGAGGTTTTTTTGGAAGTCGGTTGCGGCTTCCCCACAGTTTCATGAACAAAAAACTATCGGCGTAAGATGTAAGATTTCCTGCAGGTTTTTCCATTTGATATCCTAGCAGTATTGTCAGCGACTCAATAAATACCCTTCTCGTTCATTAGCTAAGAAATCGACAGCAGGATTATTTACCAGCAATTCTGCCCCTAAATAATGTACTTCCATCCCGTCGCAATCTGGTAAACATGTGTGGAGCTTTGTACCCTTTCCGTGAGACCTGTCATGTCCATGTTCCGTAGAATTGTTACAAGCTCCAACAAAGTGAGTTCCAGGAATCGGGCTCATTTGTTTTGCCTCACTTCGTTGGTCTAACTACAAATACATTCGTTCTTGATCGAAGGACAATGGGCAATTATAGATTCAGTACGAAGTTCGGTGGTGAAATTTCGGAAGTCAAGTGAATTATTAAACGTCGAATCGTTGAGCTTCTTATGTTCTGAGTTGAGCTGCACGATTACTGATAAATGCGTGCACTGACTGGACAGGTCCACTGAATCTGTGTTGTTCTTTCTTCAAACGACCATTTCAGTCACCAATCCACATGGTCTTCACAAGATCTGACCAAGATTATGTCTGGACTTTAAAAGAGACTGTGACCTCTGAGTTTTTTCGGCCTTTGTTCTCAGAGTAGTCAGAAACACTGATCTCATGTAGTTTTAAAATATGATTGACACGTAAAAGTGTTTGTACGCACGGCTACACATCAAACTATACATTTCCACTATAAGCTGATCTCGCATTGTATAGGATTTTCGTACAGTGCGAGATCAGCATAAACTGAAAATGTATAGCTTGATGTGTAGCCGTATGTACTTACCGATATAAAATCATTTCACATTTTTATCTCAGTGTCCAATATTTACTAAGAAATTTTAACTTATGCTGAGACAACGGAATGAACAGGATTCTGGTATATTATGTGTTTAAACAGTAGATATACCTAACAAAAGAGACATTCTGCTTGTAAACTAAATTAATAAATTGAAATGAATCAACACCCTTACGTACAAAAAGTACCTACCTTTTAATACCTAAACGCGATGATTAAATTGAACCCTTATCGATTCGACACGAAAGCGAAAACAATAGTCCCTTATTCACGCTTCCCAATACTAATGCTATCAAAGCATAAACCCATATCCCAAATAAAATAAATACCATTTTGATAACCTTTCACTTGGGAACATAGTAATTTTATCCGATCAGTGGCTCCGGGTATAATCGCAAAATAATATGATTCATATTCTATTATAGAAAAGGAAAAATGATACAGACAAACATCTGCGAAGGAGGATCCTCATAAATAAATCAGACTGTTTGGTGCAGAACTTTTTACTTAAGGAAACGGAACAAATCGTTATCGAGGAACCTGGCGAGAGTGATATTAGTGATTTGTATTGATTGTGGGAAATAAGATGGAATAAGAGGAAGTCTAAGAACGGCACTGGAAAGTTGTGAGGAAATCGTTTGTCATGTAAACGGTATGCTTATAGAGTGGTCTCATAAAAATTTGTTCGTGTTCTGATTAATGGTTTTTGAGTTAGTCTCAATAATACGTATTTTTCCACTTAGTGCATGTTGATGATGTCATTATAACTTCTTGTTACTGTAATTGAAGTAAGTGAATACTGTAATTGAAGTGAGCTGGATCATTCGGTTCCCTATAAAATGGTTGAGCTGGATGGTGCTGATCCACATGATGGTGTATGGGCATGTGATGCGGAGACTGGGTATAACGTCATAAGGAATGTTTTGAGTATGAATGTGGATGGCTCCTTGAGTAAGAGATCAAAGAAACGATAGATGGCCTGTGTGAATCAGATATATAATCAGCCTATAATTATCTGCACTGCTGGGACACAGGGCTCCTCTCTGGTACAAGGAGTGGGATATCATCCACCTCACGAGCCCAGTGCGGGTTGGTAGATTCCAAATGTCTTCGATGTTTAGTTCTAGGATATTCTCGGCTTTCCTGTGATGTTTTTTTACCATTTCAAAGCACTGGTGATATAATGATGGAATAAAGTCCCCCGCCGCGTGTGTCTGTTTGTCTGTTCGCGATAAACTCAAAAAATACTGAACGGATTTTCATTTACCAAATACACAGAATGATTTATGAGGAAGGTTTCGGTGTATCATTGTTAAGGTTTTATGTAAATTGGTTGAAACATGATGATAATCGTTGAAAACCACACCGACATGACAAACATGTCAGCATAAAATGCTCTACTACCCGTAAGAAGTCGGGGCGAAAGATTTCTTTTGACAAGCCAAAATCAAAATTCATTTAATCAAACTAAGTTGAGAATTAGCACTTTTTGACTTTAAAAAGTTCTTAAGACAGTCTCCTAAAACGCCCGCCCTTCACCACTTCCTAGTGCTTAGAAGTGGTGCAACTAACTCCCCATAATGAGCCCACTTTGAGTGAGTGAGCGTGCCGATGCTCTTTCCTTCTCCGTTTGAGAAGAGGTCCTTTACCCGACAATGGCAATATTTATTGGCTGCTGTTGTTTGCTTTCTTGTTTATTATTTGTGAGAGAGACATCGTGTTTACGGATTTACTCACGTGTTTGTAATAAGTTTGACACACGACCTCGCTCCGTGATGAGCTCAGGACATCGTTCGAGGTTGAAAATTAGTAAGATACACAACAAACAAATAGTACCTAGGTACCTTAACACCTTATTAGATTACATTGGAATTTAATATTTTGGTAAAAATATAGATCTTTGCTTCAAATCTATGTATGTACTTACTTTGTTTTTTGCTAGTCACTGATTAAAGAATTTATTGCAATAAAAGCCAGCAGACAGTAGTTCCCATTGGTGAAAACGGCGAATGTCTATACAATCTTTCATCCCCCATTTATCTCCTTTAAGGGATGATTTTTCACACATTCCCTAAAGGAGAGGGAGGAGGGAGTGTTGTTTGTCACTGAATTTAAGACTTCTAGTAGAAGTCTACTAGAAGATCTTCCGTTTGACCACTCCACGGGTTCCATTAAAAAAAATACGTTCTTAGCTCTTACCAGATGCCTATTTCATATAAAAAAATATCAACTTCAAAATCCCACGCTTCACAGCTCTACAGATTACGCTACTTAATAAATTCATTTACAAAACTGGTTCTATTGATTTTTCCGATTCATTTCCATCGACATCAATAAATATATCCAGCCTTCCAATAGTTCTGCCAATGCCTATTTCAAAGCCAGTGTTTGCCGCACGCAAACTGAGCGGGACAAACAAACGTAGCTCACTCGGCATATCACTTGCCCCCCAGCTGATGCCCCGACATCATAAAAATGAATTGTACCCGCCAACGTGACCAGAATCTGTGAAACTTCATGACTAAATAAATTCCTACGTATAATAGCTTCTTTTAAATTGCGAACGTAACTTTTTGTGGGTGTAACATTTGTGCTTTTCCAGTTTGTTCCGGATACGTGCTTGTGAAAATCGTGATTTGGTGGTAGATATCTTTTTTAAATATTTTTGCAAGAACATGAAAGTATGAAAAAAAAATGTGTAGGTTATTTACTCGAAATTTGACGCAAAACATTAGACAAAATTTTGCTTTTGCTATTTAGGTTGGTACTGGTGATTGGCATAATATACTTCATCATCTGCCTAGCCTTTTTCCAACTGTGTTAGGGTCGGCTTCCAGTCTAACTGGATGCAGCTGAATACCAGTATTTTACATGGAGCGACTGCCTATCTGACCTCCACAACCCGGTAACTGGGTAATACGATACCTCTTGGTAAGACTGGTTGTCAGACTTTCGGGCTTCTGACGACCCGTAACGACTCTCAAAGATCCACAAATGACAGCCGGGACCAACGGCTTAACGTGATTTCCGAGGCACGGAGGGGTCTTGTTATGTAAAGATGGTCACCCATCCACGGACCAACCGCGGCAAGCGTAGCTTAACCTGATCGATCGACCCGTGTGGCTAATATTTCTTAGCCACAAGCCCCTAATACTTATGGCTGGTTATTAGCATATGTTATAGCTCGTTGGTCTAGTGGGCGTTAGCGTTCATGCTGAACATGAGGTCTGGGTTCGATTCCTAGGTCGGGCAAAGTGTTATTGGGTTTTTCCATCTGGAATTTCTCAGTAGCAGTTCGGAGTCTCTATTCATCATCATCATCATTTCAGCCGAAAGACGTCCACTGCTGGACATAGGCCTCCCCCAAAAGGGGGAGTTTTGCCATAATCGCTACACTTAGCAGGCGGATTGGCGATCGCAGTAGGTATGGTGGTAAAATGCATAGAGAACGCTGCTGGCCATTCTCTAGTAAGTCCCTTAGTCGCCTTCTACGACACCCACGGGAAGAAATGGGATGGTGCTATTCTTTTACGTCCGGCACCACACGGAACGGCACGCCTCCTCTTCCATGGGACTTAAACATAATGGTGACATGTGAGTGTTCTATAGGAACACCTCTTTGGAGAAGCAAGGCGGGATGTTTTGCTATGTTATATAGCCATAATCGAAATACTTAACACATGCTTGTTTTGTGCTCCCAGTGTGGTTAAATCGAACCACCCTGCATTTTTCTGTATAAAGGACTTTTGAAATGGTCGTGTATTCAAATTCGGAAGGATGTCGACACCAAAATGATGGCCAGTATGTCAGCTTCAAAAGTTTTGCTTTGATTCTATTTTTGATTATTATTATTTGATTTGTTTTTTTCTGTTTTCGGCCTTTGAACCTTACATGGAAATACATGGTGGCTTTTTTTTTTTGGGTGGGAAATCATCAAATAACTTGTCCCGCTCTGGGTGGAGCGGGAGGGCGTGTCAGACTTTTACTGACTAAAACCCACCCGTGTTTCCTCAGTTGCCTGTGTGCCAGGGGCCGCGGTATCTCTTTCGAACAACCCACACCCCTGGCAGGCATCGGCTCTTCTCTTGCGGGCCCCATCAGTTGCTGCTGACATCTCTTTGAGGCGCGCGTGGAACACAACGCGCCGTCGACCCGGGCTTGGTCCTTACCGGACAGCGAGCTACCCATTACTCGCCGTCCGCAAGCCCATGGTGGCTTGACTTAGGAATCCGGGAGTGTATTAATAACAGACAAGACTCATCTGCTTGACATAATTTCCACAATAGCACAATGTAACTACGACATTGTGAGCTTTTCCTTAAAGAAAGACACATGACAATATCCTTTGTCCGATAAAGATATTGAGTCCTACCTCACGCTTTGGTACATTGACCACTATTCAAGAGCACATAAGGCGCAGTGCGGTGTGGCGTGGTCAGTGTACTTTGTAAAGGTCACCTATACGAAGAGATAAAATTGAATGGACGAATTTGATTCCATTCGGTGTGATTGGGCGGCGTTAACGTAAATGTAAATTCTAACAAATTTGAAAATACTCGTCTCGTACATATATTCATATAACTACATTCTTCGTTTTGGGCGCGTGTTTGTTGCAAACAATGCCAAAGCATTGTTGTATATTTTATTAAAAATCCTTCGAATTTATTTTATCTTCACGTCACGCGTTCTTGCTTTCATGCTCCATTCCTCTGTTGCGTTCACACTGCACGACCCCAAACGATCAGACTACTTAGTCTCACTGATTTTAGTCTCTAATCTTTCCAGTCGTAGCTTCATCGTAGGTGATCGACCTTGTGACCGTCACACTACACGGTGGGTAAAGATTTTGGTTAAAGAGGACTCGATTACGCCGTGTCCTACGTAGGTGATTCCACGCGAACGCGATTGCGAAGCAAAGCGGCGCGAATGGAACAAACAATTGCCACTCGCCGCCGCACCGCACTCACGTGCAGAAGGTTACGTAGGACACCGCAATAGATTATCAATTATTTGTTACATTCGCGCCACTTCGCTTCGCGATCGCGTTCGCGTTTATTCGCCTACGTAGGACTCGGCGTTGGGTAGCCCGCGAAATTCTAATTTTCTTACGGTTTTTGCAATTTGCAGGTAATTGTCGCGTTGTTTATTGATTAAAGGCTTCCGCAAACAAGCGTGACGCGACAGCGCCACGCGACTCTCGTAGAACATTTTCTGTGAAAAATTAATGGAAATTGTTCTACAAGTGTCGCGTTGCGCCTGTCTCAAGAAGCCTTTACATTTGGCCGATCAAAAGGTAAGACTGACCATGTATTTATGAAAACGAATGCGTAATTTTACGTAACGTCACTGCGACATCGATGTATTTATATGGAAAGCCGCTGTGGTTGTTGACCTATACCTAAACGTTTCTTAACACATACTTTAGTTAAGCATTATTACCTACTGTCACAAGACTGTACAAGTGCAAGAATGAGACGGGAACATACCTAAGTCACAGCACGTATAAAGTAACGTTTATAGGTCGCACCCTTAGAGCGGAAAATAAGTAAAACCATCAGAACAAAAGAGATGGCTCGTCAAATTACCATCCCATTCATACCAAAAAACTTCCACGAACTGATACTACGTTAAATTTGCAATTACACAGACCAGAGTCTCGCCCAGATTTCCTTGAAATCCTATTAAAAACATTCTTCACGGATCGAGGTCGCGAACTAATTAAGACCCCAATCATTCGCCTTTGTCGTGGTGAGGCGACGAACTTAACTCTCAGTGAATATCTCACTCCGATCTTATTAGTTGTAGGAACTTAAAAAAATATCTGGAAAGGCTAGTACGCCTAGGTTCTTTAAATGGGTAATTGTTCATTTTATGTAGAAGTACCTGGGAATTTCTGTGGTGGTTTACAAGATAAGAATCAATCAATTTGGTAGGGGTTTCAGAACTGGGCATAGAACTAGAAAATTAATATGTTCTTCCTTATAAGGGTTCCGAACCCAAAGAGTTCTGACGGAACCCTATTACCAAGCCTTTGCTGTCCGTCCGTCCGTCTCACAGGGCTGTACATCATGAAGCTTAATAGGGAGACAGTTACAATATTCACAGAGTGTGAGTGTGTATTTCAACCGTAGCTATAACAACAATAATAAAAGTAAAATTAAGTTAATAAATAAGCACGCAAGGAACGTGTTTTTTATATTTACTGTTAAATATTGTACGGTGCTACGGAGACTTAAGTGTGCCAGTTCGACTTGCATTTGGCCCATTTAACCGGTTTCTTGAAGAAAACGTTGCGTTTTGTCGTATCTGTCAAATCAAAAGGTCTTTAATAAAAGCGCATTTTGACATTTCTATCGATGCCTGATGTAGGTACTGTATGCTGTAAATGAATACATACATAACAAAATATACCATCATACCTGTATTTCCCGAAGAGTTAGGCAGAGGGGTTGGTGTTGTGGTGTTGGTGGTGACACCTCTGCTTAACTCTTCGGGAACGTATGACGTATGCCCACATTTCACCAGTTATGTTTAAGTCCCATTTAATAGGGGCGAGTCTATTGCTATCAAACGGGGCACTAATCGTAACTAAGAAATCCCAGACGGAAAAATCTAAAAACACTTTGCCTGACCTGGAATTCGAACTCAGGCTATCATGCCATTATGTCATTTAAGACTTCACAACGACAACTACCCACAGTTTTTACCTAAAACAAAGCATACTTTATTAATCTCCTAATAAATCTACAATGGTCCGAAAAACAGTGCTAACGTTAAAAATCCAGAAACTTCAGCAAGAAGACAACAGTAGAATTTGTGCCTTCGAGAAATTCCAACACGATTGCTGCCAACATGCCTATTAAATGGGAAATTGCCGAAATTCCATTGTTGCGAATTTTCCGAACTGTTCGCTCCGTATTTTACTTTGATATAGTGTTATAGCCATTAGAAATAATTAAACGGTGTTTAGAAAACTACTTGATAGCAGTCGAACGCTCTTTGTATAGAATAATTGGACGTAGTTACGCAAAACGGATCCAATCCACACTTTTTCCGAAATTGAGTTATACCTATAAACCAAAACACATCTTCACGGTAATTATCCTTAATATCAAAAAGATCCATGTGACAAAATACAATTTTAAACATATCTACAACTACTAGATACCAAACCACATCTATGGACTTCATCAAATATTTTTCATTAATATAAATCCAAAGCGCATGAACGAATGAACTTCATGTGGATTGGATCCTTTTTGTGTAACTACGTCCAATTTAAGGTCGGAGAGAAAAGCCTTGTCTCCACTGGTAACTATAATTTTCAGTTTACCGTTTTTCATTCAACACTACTGGCGTAAAAGGCATAATACAATTTAATTTTCTAAATTGTTTTATAAAATGTTCGCGAGCACCTCTATCATTGTCAAAGTCTCAAATATATTCAGGTGAATAGAATTGTTGGCATTGATCCTAACAAATTGAGTGCGATTTAACCCTCAGGCTGACAACGACCGAAAAATACTCGAATAAAAAAGAAACGCTTACTTTTATAGTTCCAAAAACCAGTTCACTGTTATTTAAAACCAAAGAGTCATTTTTTTTTTGCATTTTTTGTAAACAAACATGCAACATTTGAAATCTGGTAAATATGTAGCGGGTTTATTATTGATATTCCATTTGGTAATGATAGCTCATATTCTAAATATTTTCACATTTATAATGCTATGGTAACCTACCAGTTAGCCAGCCAAGCGTGGTATTAACGTCGCGCGCTACAAATAATGTCTGTTACCTGGTATTAGTTACCGCTAGCGCCATCCAGTATCGAGTAGCAGAGTTAATAGAGCCAAGATCTTTCTAGAACTTTCGACATCTGTTCTGTCGGGGCCGGTATGTACTCGAATATTCTAGATACTTCGACAGTAGAAGGTTCGCGAATTTTCTGAGGGCCCTATAAAAGGCCGGAACGGATTGCAAACCGAGTGATATTGTCAAGCGATACAAGCGAAACACATGGAAAGCGATCTTCAAGTGCGACTTAGAGTGAACAGTAGTGCAATTGTGTTTTGTAATTAGTGTGTTTGAGTTGTTACTAGGTTGTTTAATTAAAGTGTCATTTTTGATAATTTATATTGGCAGTTTTTAACTATTACAAACCCCAAGCTCGTAACATTAGCATTACCTACTTGAATCATCCTAATTTATAAACTCAAATTAACTAAATCTGTACAGAGTAGGTAAATTTATATTCGATGATACTGGGCTTTTGTTCCCACTCCCTCTCACAAAGAGCAGGGCTGTTTTCCAGCAGTGGGAACATTATGGGCTAATTATAGCTATACACATGACTGTGCACACTTTAAAAATTTTAGAATGAAACATAGTTAAGATTTTGTAAAACAAAAACATTTTGTAATTAACCATATCCTAGTCCTTTCATCGGGAAACGGCTCATTGCAAAATATTTTGTTGATTCTTTCGGGTCAGATGTTCCATGGTTGATGGTTTTTCTTTAAATTATTATTATTATCATTACTGCGTTTATATTCATCTGGGGGCACGGCAGTGCCCCCGCCTAGTCGAGCAAAAAAGCAGCACGGCCGTACCATCCTTTTCTGGAAGCAGTTCAGGCCATTTTCAACCCCCTATAACTTTGTTGTGGATACAACTAGAAGCCTGAATTTTCAGTCACCAAGCAGGAATTGTATAAACACAGTATAAATCAAATTTCATTCAATTTGAACTAGTGGTTTAAGAATTTTAACTAGTCAAAGTTTCTTCATTTTGTCACTCGCTCACTGACCGATCATCAAAACTCTGAGGCACTTTTACCAGACATAGAAGCCTCAAATTTAGAATACAATTAGTGTTTAGTGTATAAATCAAGGAAAAACTAACATATTTTGCAATTTCGATCCAGTTTTCTAGATACACCAACTGCGTAAATAACTTTGTAATCCCATATAAATATATAGGAATACAAAGTTACATTTGCAGTGAATGAATCAGTGTAGCTGTATATATACAATATAATGGAACAATAGCTGTAGATAGGTACTAGAAGGTACCGGAAAGGAAATAAAGTAGGTTTATCTACAAAAAGAAATGAGATGCTATCAAAAACATAACTTGTAAAAAAAAACCAAGTCTCGCAATTCAGTTCTTCTACCGTAAAAAGTTGTGAGATCCGTGTAATACCAAGTCGGTTAATTTATTCAGTCCCTACATAAGGGTCAAAAGGACCCTTATAATATTTAATAAAATATTCTATTCTAATTGGCTAACCTAACAACATCTTATTTAAAATAGATTTTTAATATTGATATGGTCACTACCATATCAATATTAAAAATCTTTTATATTTTAAATAAATAGATTGACTTGGCAATTGCACTATACAATCTAATTTAATAAAATATGTATTACTTGTGAGATACATTGTGTTTTCATGTGATGGCCAATCAATCTATTTATTTGAAACATAAAAGATTTTTAACATTGATATGGTCACTATAAGATTTGTTAGGTTAGCTAATTAGAATAGAATAGAATATTTCTTTATTTTGAAAACACATATATATAATTACGTAATAACTTAAGACAGAAGGCCCTTTTTTATTATTTGTTGGAAAATCATCAAATGACTTCTCCCGCTCTCGGTGGAGCAGGAGGGCGTGTCAGACTTTTATTGACTAAAACCCACCCGTGTTCCCTCAGTTGCCTGTGTACCAGGGGCCGCGGTATCTCTTGCTTACAACCCGCACCCCTGGCAGGCACCGGACCCTTATGTAGGGACTGAATAAATTAACCGACTCGGTATTACACGGTTGTCACAACTTTTTACGTTAGAAGAACTGAGTTGCGAGACTTGGTTTTTTTCAAGTTATGTTTTTAATGACTTATTATTACTGCTTCGTTGGTCTAGTGGTCGCAAACGCAACTACTGAGCATGAAGTCCTGGGTTCAATTCCCAGGTCGGGCAAAGTGTTATTGGGTCTTTCTATCTGGAATTTCTTATTAGCAGCCCAGAATCTGGATTTGTGACTGGTTTCTGGCAATAGGCTCGCCCCTATTACATGGGACTTAAACATAACTGGCGAAATATGGGTGTATAATAGGTACACCTCTGCCCAACCTTTCGGGGAAACAAGGCATGATGTTATGCATTATCCCAAATGTGGTTTGATTACCCGCTAAATAATGATGAAATAAAAAGTCTTCTTGAAAAGCAAGGAATTTTTCTTCGATATAATTCCCGTACTCAGCCGAAGAGGCCTCAAGCGCTCAACGTCGCACCCTTAATGCCTTTTTAAATCCAAGGGCACGTATTGGGTTTCAGTATCGAAACATCTGGCAATGGAAAGAAAACATCATATCGGTTACGTATCGTAGGAGCTACGAGCCGTTGACGGTAGGAGATTGGTTTAGTATTCTGTACCATTAACACGGAATTATGGGATCGACGTGGAATTACAGTAACGTGTTTTTCGATTGGCCAGCTTCCGTAAAATGCGTCACTATACTCATGTCAAAAATCGTTTGTTCTACTAATTGACTTTCAGCCAGTTGCAGTAACGAACTTTATCTTTTAATGCCATCATTAAATACTAATCTTCCATTAACTTGTTGCAGGAAGCAGGATTAGACTCGATTTTAATGGTTTTTTAATTTTAAATAATGAAGTGTCAAACGGGGCACTCTGTCACAGTTTTAGATTGGCTTGATTAAACATGATTAACGTCAGCGCTTTTTTACACGCTTTTTATTAGCTTCACCTGTATGTTTGTATGTTTGTTTGTAACCGACTCCTTTGGACTTGATTTTGACCCACTTCAAACGGTCAGATTTCATTTAAACTTTGTAGACTTATTGAGGACCGATTACAATTCACTAATTAAAAAAATAAAACTGAAAAATGACGCTTTTGTAGTTAGCGGAACTAAAAAATAGAAAATAAATAATAGATTTAAAGAAATCTAAAAACACGCTTTAAAAACGCAACTAAAAAAGTAGAAAATAATTTTAAAATAGCGTGGGGTGCTTGATATTAATTAATCATAAAAATACCTCAAAAAGCACCCTACGCCTTTTTGAAATTATTTTCTGCTTATTTAGTTGCGTTTTTAAAGCGTGTTTTTAGATTTTTTAATCTATTATTCTTAATTCTAAAAACAATAGCAATCACTATGTTGTGCTCCTTGAAGTTTTTGCAAATACATTTTCGTTTTAGCTATATCGAGACTGCTATATCGATTCTTCCCATCAGGGTAGGCAGAAACTACAGAACGCCACCTACTTACGATCCTGACATACTCATTTTGTCTCGTTGACGTTCATAAATCTGGTTATACATGCACACCGGTTGCGAGTACTACGCACCTGTCTTTTTAACCGACTTCCAAAAGGAGGAGGTTCTCAATTCGTCGGAACCTTTCTTTTTTTTTTTTTTTTTATGTATGTTCCCCGATTACTCGAAGATGGCTGGACCGATTTGGATAATTTTTTTTTTTGTTCGAAAGGGAAAACTTCCCAGGTGGTCCCATGATCATCAAGTCAGGATCTGATGATGGGATCCTGGAGAAATAGAAAGAACTCTTCAAATTTTATAGGCACACTTGAAGCAATTTGTGTAGTTTTTGGAAGAGTACTTTCCATTCAATTTGGTGAAGATCTGATGAAGAACTTCGGAGATAGGCAACGGAACTCCTCAATAAATGATAGCAAATGGACAGGGATTGCTGAAATCTCATGTCTGTCAATTGTTTACACCAGTTAATAACATAACATCACGCCGGTACGCTGTGAAGGGGAAAGCACATGTGAACCACTAAAAAGTGAAAAATAAAAACCTTTTTTCAAAAAAATAAACAACCGACTTCCAAATAAACACTAAAAAGTGAAAAATAACTTTAATTTCGGAAGTCGGTGACTTTGGATATGTATTTTAATTTTTTGTCACCGCCTTCTCTCTCTCTCCTTTTTTGAATAAAGTTTTTTTTGAAGAACGTCACCAATAAGATCACTATTATGTCTTCCTAGAGCGTCCCCTTCAAGCGTTTCGACTAGCATCTGCTTTGTGGATACCTTTTGTTAGACGTCCTTCATTCATCGATACTGATATCCTCTAATATCCTCCACAAATTTTGCTTTTTCAGACAAACTAATTAATCCTTACAGTTACAGCAAAATTAAGAAACAAACATACTACTTTGAAAAGACAGCATTAATAACTTTTACGCCTGAATAAGCGTCTAAACTCTAAAGTCTGTGAGAAAAGCTAGTTTTAAATTAAGAAAGGCTAGAGATAACTTGTTCAGACAAGTTATGCTCCGCCATGCCTTAGTTTCAGGAAGGAAGCTAGGGAATGAGAATTATAGCTAATAGATATGGGCGCGTCTATAGAGTGAATTACTGGTTTTAATAAGAGGTGCTAATATTGTAGGGGCTTGTGGCTAAGTAGCCGCACGGATCGATCGAAGACGTCAAGCTAAGTTTGCTGCGGTAGGTCCATATATTGACCATCTTTACATACCAAGACCCCTACATGTCTCGAAAACCACCTAACCATGCCCTTGGCGATGGTCCCGGCTGTCATTCGTGGATCTTTGACAGTCGTTACGGATCGTCAGAAGCCTGAAAGCCTGACATCCAGTCTTACAGTCTTATCGTGTTAACTAATGACTGGGTTGTGGAGGTCAGATAGGCAGTTGCTCCATGTAAATGACTGGTATTCAGCTGCATCCGGTTAGACTGGAAGCTGACCCCAACGTAGTTGGGAAGAAGCTAGGCAGATGATGACACCTATATACATACAGGGTGTAGAGACGTATTACGTAGACCAAATTTGTTACCTATGGGATTATTTAGGTATTCTTTGTGTATTGTTTCCCAACATTTATCATTCTTCAGGTCATTGGCAAAAAAAATGGTCTCTGTATTTTTATTAGAAGTAGGAATCTGAACAGAGAATCTTTTTTACACGCTTTATATTAGCTTCACTTGTATGTTTGTTTGTATGTTTGTATGTTTGTATGTAACCGACTCCTTTGGACGCTATTTTGACCCACTTCAAACGGTCAGATTTCATTGAAACTTTCTAGACTTATCGAGGACCGATGACAATTCAAAAATTAAAAAAAAACAACATCACGCTTTTCAAGCAAGCAGAACTAAAAAATTGTAAATAAATAATAGTTTAAAAAACTAAAAAACACGCTTTAAAAACCAAACCAAACAATTAGAAAATAATTTAATTCTATTAAAACGCGTGGGGTGCTTGATATTAATTGATTATAAAAATACCTCAAAAAGCACCCCACGCTTTTTAATAGAATTAAATTATTTTCTAATTTTTTAGTTTGGTTTTTAAAGCGTGTTTTTTAAATTATCATTTTTTTAAGTTTTACTCTATCAAGGTAATATAACTAAATCTGAGTGTTCGCACAAATTAAGTTAACATTCCCTAGCAGTCGGTAGTGCATCGTCGAGTTCGGGACTAATTTCCCCACACATACTATAATTTTAGGCCCATTATTCAAATTAAAATGAAATAATCGAATTATTCAAAACACCTTCACTTGTGTGCTCGAATAGTTTGCCTTATTTACTGAATAATGTCCTTAAGTTGTGGACTTAGGTTGTTATTGTCTGGCCCTTATGCCCGTTATGTATATACATACATTTATATGTTTGAACTGCAAACCTGTGCGCTGCTCCGGTAACTTCCTATTATTTAGATTGTCTACTTCGTTTAGAAAACTTATTCTTTTGGGACATTACTTTGTAATTTATGTTTGACTTATTTTATGTTTGATTTGGCAGTAGGAGTACACGGGTTAGTCTCTTATTCAGGAGATTAATGTTTTGTTACTGGGGTAAGTTCAAATTACTTGACAGGTTTTTCTAGCTTTTGCCAGTGGCTTCGTCCGCTTGGAGGTCGAAAATTATCACACGGGAACGTACTATCAGGATAAAAAGTATCTTATGTGTTATGGCAGGTTACAAACTGTCTGTCTGTCTGTCCGTTTTTGCGCGATTGAGTAACAAACATCCAAACATCTAAATATCCAAACAGCTAAACATTCAAACTTTCACATTTATATTATTTGTAAGATTAGGAACTAGGTCTCACCCAACATGTTTAGCTTAATTGATGCTACGACAAAATACGATTAAAAACACCAAAATGTCGTACGTCCTAATCGACTATAATGTTCCCACTTCTGGGTCACAGGCTTCCTCTCTCTTAGAGGGAGTAGACCGTGATCGACTACGCGAGCCCAATGAAGGTTTGGCAGATGTCACATAATTATCTTCGATTATCTGGTTCTTTGTGTAAATTAATTATTTCATCACCACTGCGCTCGAAGCAGTGACGGAAAACATAGTTTTACGTGATTAAAACTATTTAAAAATTAAAACATTGTTAACATTCATGAAAAACTTTAAACTCCACAATAAAGATTTTAATTAAAAAACACCGTGGCTTTTAACGGCCAGCCAATATTTTTTACGCCATAATTAATATTTATATGGTGGTTAATCTTTGCCGATATACGGTTATCGGTTACTTAAGCTAATAAACGTATTAAACTATCGGGTTGGTAATACACCACCATTTTTTATTTAACACTAGCGGTAACTTCGTAATATCAAATAACCGGCCTTGTCCAACCTAAAGTTCGGAGAGATGTGACATCTACCAACTTGTACTGGATGCGCGTGGTAGATAAAGGAGCGCTTACACGAGCAACTAAAATTGCTCCATCCTGGTCAGTTCTCGTAAACTATGACGTCACGACTACATCCAGCAATTTAGAGCAATGGCAACATGTAGCAACCTGTTGCCAGAGATACGGCCACACAATATCATGCAATATGGAGTCATTTAAAAAACTAGGCAATACTCCCCGCCGGCCGGTTCGTCTCGCAAAAACGAAACGTAGTTATACCATTGAGTTATAATGTACTAACTCAATGAGTTATACTTACATACGAAATAGGAAGAAAATTTACTAAAAATTTCCAAACCGATTGGATTTTCGGCAACTCATGAAATACATATATGGAACAATCAGAAGCAATATTCCCAACATATATCCGCAATTTATTGTTGTTGCTCCAGATTGCTCTACTTGATCCAGATTGATCCATTAGTGTTGCCGAGCTATAATTGCTCAAAAAATTGCCCGTGTAAGAGCACATTTACAGCCCATTCCTTCTCAGAGTAAGAAGGCTTGTGTCCCAGCAGTGAGCACATTTTATATGCTATTCATTTATACAGAGTGAGTTTTTTTTACGGGGATCATAAAGGTGACCATGTCGTCATTAAGATATATTAAAATTATAAAGACAGAAAAATTAAGTTGAAATCAACGTAGTTCTACTTTAAATGATCAAATCATTGTACATTTCATAACATGACTTGCATTGTCCCTAATTGTTGTTCTAATCATCTAAACATATGTGTGTAAACATATACCTAATGTTGGTTTCGTAAACTTATGATGCTTTGCATGTAATCTCCGCGGGTATAATGGACGTTCTACAGTGCTTGCAAAAAATTATTAAAATGAAAAGCTTCAATACAATTCTATCAATCCAATATTTAAAAAAAAAACGCGATCATTTTACAACGAATAAATAATTTGTGTACTGTGACAGGACTATTCAATTTATGATTTTTTTCGGAGGATGGATGTGTCATGTCATACGTCATAACAAACGGGAATGTACGCACGAGTTTGCACGATGTTATCGCCACGTAGCCAGTAGGTACCTATATTAAATTGGTTTTGGAAACTCTGAAATTGTGATACCCAAAATCTGTGTCAAATTGTGATACCCAAATTTATAAGATTAACTAAAACTAGCAAGTCATTTCTTAGAAACAGTTTCCGATTTTATAAGAAGTTGCCATAGTCGGTTACAGAACTTAGCAATGGAAAGTTCAAAACTCACATCAAACGTCCTTATCAAAAACGTATTATAATACGTTTTTTAATCTTATAAGATTAAAGACTACGTTGAAGACAAAGAAGTTTATAAATCCTTCTACATATTTGGCTTCCTTGGTGAGGTAAACCATGAACTATGTCAACCATGTAAATGTCTATAACTGCACTCAAATTACTATGTTTATTTTACTTTTGGTTTTTTACATACTTCTTTGACATAATTTTCTCATTATTTGACATTAAATACCTACAATTCTACTTCCAACAATTCATTGTTATGACAATTATTATGTCATTTGGTTTAAATTGGTTTCATATTTTGTTTATCTTTTATATTTTGTGAATGTGAGAACGTTGTAGGCCTTGTACGCTGTAGATTCGTAGACCATTTTCTATTTTATTAAGTACTTGGTACTTGTAGACTGGCCTACACTGCCCTTCCATACCTATTAACACTGTCATTTAAAAACTTTGTAAAATTAAGCCAATTATTTTTATAGTAGTAACCATGGAGTTTTTTGCCGGCTTTTCTGCATAGGAAACGACCAAATGGAACCGTGCACACCAAGCTTCTGAGGTTTCATAGGTGCCCTTGTTTTTATGTATTTTGCCCATGTGTATTTTGATTTGAGTTGATTTGTCAAGTGCAGTCTAAATAAAAAAAGAATAGTTATTTACAGAACAAAATAAGTATGGAATTAGGTATAATATAATTTGTAAAAAAATCAGAAAAGAAAACCAGGAAAAACGAATTAATGAAATACTTAGAGTTTGTCGCATAATACAACACACTGTAGGTACTTACTTACATACAATGTAATTGGCCCCGATTAGCCTCGAAAAATAAAAGCTGGTAAATCCAAAAAAACGTCGTTGGCAAATTTTAATTTAATTATAAGAAGCAAGTATTTAACTATCTACCACAGATAGGGGAGGCAAGTGTTCCACCACTGGGTACATTATAGGCTGATTGTGGGGACGCCCCTACAAAATGGTGTGGGACAAAATCCGCCCATGGGCTTCCCCCACTGACGCAGTCTCCGGCTCCAGCTCGTGCCGGACATGGTGAGCGCTCTATTCCCTTCGCGAGGGGAGCATGCTCCCCCACCCATGGCTCCACCTCCTGCGGTGCCCAATGCGGACCAAACCAACGACGACGACGATGCTCCAGAAGTGACCGAGGTACAGTTAAGACTAGCGGTACGTAGACTGAATGCCAAGAATACTGCCCAGGACCCAACGGCTTGCCTGGAAAAGCCTGGGTCCTGGCCTTGGCGGCTCTCGGGCCTCGACTAAGAGGGCTCCTAAGCGCATGCTTGGAGGAAAACCGGTTCCCACGTCACTGGAAGACAGGGAAACTGGTCCTCATTAAGAAACCGGGGCGCCCCGCGGACTCTCTGTCCAGTTACCGGCTTATCGTGCTGCTCGATGGGGCGGGCAAGCTCTTTGAAGGAGTCATTGCAGACCGCCTCGTCGGGCGGCTGGTGCGGGTGGGGCCGGATTTGGCGGAGAGCCAGTTTGCTTTCCGTAGGAGGCGCTCCACGGTGGATGCCATAATGCGAGTGCCAGCCCTCACGATGGGGGATGCTGTGGCCCGGGGTGGGGTCGTCTTGGCCGTGTCTCTGGACATCGCCAATGCCTTCAACACCCTGCCCTGAAGTTGTATAAGGGAGGCACTCCGTTATCACCGGATGCCAACCTACCTCTGTAGTGTGGTCGACGCCTATTTGACAGACAGGGTCGTCACCTACCACGGTCATCAAGGAGAGTGGAACCAGCGAGAGATGTCGTGCGGTGTCCCACAGGGATCGGTCCTAGGGCCGCATCTGTGGGACATCGGATACGACTGGGTGTTGCGTGCCGACCTCCCTAGCGGCATCAGTGTAGTTTGCTACTCTGACGATCGAAGCGATTGGCGGCAGCTATCTATCGCGTCCGGCCTTGGTCTAGGCCATGGTACGGAGCGAGAGTGCATGGGTAGCCGTCACTTCCTTCTGCGAAGCAGTGATGCTCGCGAAGAAGAAGGCGGTGCATGTGACGGAGAGGCAGTATATGCGCCCTCACGGGCCTAGCCTCCGCAGGAGACGCCCTGGGCATCGGGAAACCCAGGCTGATTCCCGGCCACCGTAGGCGCGGGCTTGCGGACGGTGAGTAATGGGTAGCTCGCTGTCCAGTAAGGACCAAGCCTGGGTCGCAGACGCGTTGTCTTCCACGCGCGTCTCAAAGCGATGTCAGCACCAACTGTTGGGGCCCGCAAGAACCGGTGCCTGCCAGGGGTGCGGGTTGTTCGAAAAGATACCGCGGCCCATGGCACTCAGGCAACTGAGGGAACACTGTTGGGTTTTAGTCAGTATAAGTTTGACACGCCCTCCTGCTCCACCCAGAGTGGGGGAAGTTATTTGATGATTTCCCACCCACAAAAACAACAAAAGGCTGCGGCATTCTTTTAAATAATACTATGAATGTGTTCAGAAACTGATTTTACGCTGAATTGAATCTTCCATACGTAGGTAACTTACTAATAAATAATTAATTGCATTAACTTGATTTAATTAAACATTAAAACAAAAGAAGTTTTCAGCGCGTCACTTTGATTTTAAGATTATTTAACTAGAATTTTCGTGTGAACGTAATTTGTAATTAACTTTGAACGGCCAAAAATCGGTGAACTCTGGTCAGATTTCATGGAACGAACTACGAGTAGCAAAGTTTTGATTGAAAAATAAACTACAAAGTCGTTTTCTTTGATATTTTTTTTTACTGATCTATATTTAAGTAAACTTTAGCATGGCTACCTAAATGTGACATCATTTCACATCTCGAAAATTTTTTTTAATAAAAAAAATTGGCTGTAGAAAATTTTTAGGCAGGGTAAAACGTGTGACGAATGTGAAAATGGGTGCAATGAAACGGTGACAATTCAGACACCACTCGACATAGAATTTAATATCGTCAGTGTCACTCAAAACCTACGCACCTACGCAGTTACGGTTTTGCAAACATTGTTACTGTTTCAATATACAAACTCGAAAATTAAAAGTAAAGCTATCAAATAATTTCCTTCGGTTTTAATACTTTTTTGTATTCTGGGGTGTGAATTTGAGCTTTTCAGAAACAACTTACGTTACCGCTTATTATAATCGACTAAGAACGTTAACCGTTTTCCAGCCTTCCTGTTTCCCGTAAAAAACCTAACTTCCCTAATTCATATTAATACTTAATCTCTTCCAAAACCCCGGTAAAATTATTCCAGCCCATTTTCGTCTCCCATTTTCCTATCTTCATGGCCCTACGTCAAATCCTCTTAGACTCGAATGGCCACAATCGAAACTTTTTTAACTTCTTAACCATAAATCATGGGCCTAACTTCAGAGTCATCAAGAGATGACGTCATGACAAATTGTCAAGATACCGCTAGCATTCATTAGGGACTGGTTTAGCCTATAAAAAATGAATTCATGTCAGCTGCTTAGGCATGGCGCACAATCGCACACTATGCGACTTTTTAGGATTTTTTTTTTTTGGAATGATATTTCGCATGTCAAACTAGGAGATTTTTGGCTGCATATCCTTATCCGGAGTTATCTGTGGCTGCGTCAATAAATTAAGGCCTTCAGCCAGGGTTAAAAAAAACTACACGATAAGTAGTGTACTGTAGTGACAGTGTAGTTCTTTTTACCTTTACTTATCGCAGCGACTAGACGCACGGTGCACATGCACACCTGATGACAGTCTTGTTGTGAACGCTGAGAATTGAGGTGCACGTGTATTTGTATTGCGAATTTAAACATGGATACGTTTAAAGTCGACGTTTTTAAATCGGAAATGGTAACGCGTCGAATATTAAAAGAAAATTGTCACTTTCTGCACGTGGTAACGACTACTCGCAGAAGCAAACGACAATCCTGTGCCTTGTCGCAGCGACAAGACGCACAGTATGGGCTGGCACTTAGTGTATTGTAAATATTTAATACTTGATACACTTTTCGGTTTTTGATGGAGCTGTAATAAAGTGTTTAGTTCGGGTCCACTTAGTTACGTGTCGCAATAAAAAAAGGATAGGTTGTTTGTTACAAGGTTTCGGTTCGTTTTAAATGAAATAAATGCTTTGAGTTTGCGTTTGACAAGAAACGGTCTGCTGGTTAATATTTCACGTGCCTATTTCTAGCCAAAAAAGTTCGTTTATATATTTTCGGTTTCAGTGTTATTGATAACTAGTTTTTGCCAGCGGCTTCGCCCGCGTTGACGTCAAAATTATCCCGCGGGAACGTAATACCGGGATAACAAAATATCTTATGTGTTCATCCAGGTTATAAACGATCTCTTTTCAAAATTTCATCTAAATCCGTTCAGCCGTTTTTGCGTGAAGGATTAACAAACATCCATACATCCATACATAAAACTTTCGCGTTTATAATATATATATAGTTGGATAAACATCCTTACTAATAAGGATGTTTATCCAACTGTGGTACTGGTTTACGCCATTGTCAGCCAAAATCGCATGGATCCTGAATTTCACGAAAAACAAAATTACAGAATTCATGCAGTTTGGACCAAAGCTTTTTTTAAATTAATCATTTGTTTCTATAAATCGTTGAAAATTGTGGATGAAGTTCCATAGTCTATCGCAGTCTTCAGCTGCACAAATGCCTCACAAATTGCAAGCTACTTAGCTCGATTCTCGTCTCATCCATCGCTTTCCAGCAATTTTTGCGAATTTCTTTATTAAATACTCGTATTCAATATTAATTAGCTTGCAATTGCATACCGCTGAGATGAGAATGTTAAGAGCGATTTGTGGTGTTACGCGAATGGATAAAACAAGAAATGAGTATTCAGGGTAAGTTTATATCCAGTGCGCAAACTGTAGCGCAGAAATTTTTCGTTACTAATACAAAAAAACATCAGCTGTATACATTTTGACCGCTTAGGTGTTGCACTTTTCTATGAAACAGCAGATTTTTTTGTAAAACCGACGTAAAATTTCTGCGCTGGGGAATCTAGAATGATATGCTGAATTCATGGTTACAGTTTGCGCACTGGATAAAAACTTATCCTGTATAGAGAGAAGTCTGAAAGTGGTACCAGTGGCTGAAAAATTGTCTGGAAATCGGTTATCATGGTACGGCCATGTGAAGCGCAGAAATGTCGGAAGGAGAGTTTTTGGTATGAATGTAAATGACTATAAGAGTAGGGGAAGACTAAATAAACGAAAGACGGACTGTGTTAACGATATACCTAGAAAGGTGACGGCTAATAGAAAAGTATTGAAGAAGAAAAAGATATGTTACGCCGACTCCAAATAAATTCGTTTATGGGCAAGTGAATAATGATTAAATATTAATTAGTAAATGTAGATAGTTACATTCGATTATAACGCATGCATGGTTTCAGTTCATTTCCGAGTTTCCTATTAAATAAAACGAATTAAACCGTGTATGTGTTACACATGTTTCAAATAAATGGAACGTTATACACCAAATTTAAATTGGAAACACATGCGTTCAGAGAATCCATTACCTCGCTCAGTACATCGGATGGTGAGATATGAGAAAATATTAATTTAGAAGTTATTTATTTTGTGTCACATTCCTGAAGCTCCAGTTCTAATGTGTGTTGTGTAATTTTAGGTTTTTTGCGTGAATAAAATGGAATTTTCTAGTAATTTTTCTGTATATTTTATGTAAAGAGTTTAATTTGCTTGCGTTCGTGTTTATGTACCGAAACTATCTAAATAAACTTCCAATGAAATATGTAAATTTTAACGGAACTCAGCCTTTTCGTGGCATTCGACATTCGCTGGGAGAACTCATTAAGCAATTCTGGTAGTTATCTAGACCAAGAGGCTCGTGGCTAAATATTAATAGCCACATGGGTTGATCTCCAAGGTCATTTCGTAGATGAGTGATCATGCATAATATTCCGAGACCCCGAAAAACACGTTAAACCGGTGATCCAGGCTGTCATTCGTCATCTTTAACAATCGTTACGGGTCGTCAGAAACACAAAAGTCTGACAACCATTCATGCCAACAGAAATCGTGTTACGCAGTAACTGGATTGCGGGGGTCAGATAGCCACTCCATGTAAAATATTGGTATCTAGTAGTGGTGGGTCGTTGTCGAATTTTTGACGAACGAAACGCAACCGTTTTCCTGACGATAACGGCAGAAAACGGTCGTTGTTGCAACTGGTTTCGATACGGCTGAAAGGACGAAACTTATCCAACATGGAATAGACATGCGTTTTCGAGGTTTTCGTCGAGTGAAATAGTTGCAGTTAGTTAGTTCCGTCAACTGTCAACGATTTAAAATCTATGAAATGGTTAACTAATTACATAATTCGTTTTATCGATCGACTTTACTAAGTATACGATGAAATGAACTTTCCTGCATACTTTTCCAGGCTTAGGACTGGCTGGGATAGACTTTTATCTTTTTACCAGGCGTATTTAAATTTACAAATATTTGCAAACAAAACAAAAAACTATTACTAAAGTTTTCTGCGTGTGCTCAATAACAACAACTGGCCCAAAAAATGTTAGCAAATGTTATGAAATATTAACCACGCGCTCACCGGCGCGAATTCCAGGAAATTTACCGATTATCTCAATTCATCGTTCATGCGAGTCGACTTTGAACTTTAAGTCAACATGACGAACGACAGCATTGAAAACTGGTAATAGATTATCGACTGTATTTCAGTGACGAAAAGTTTATTTTTATTGTAAGGACTGTTTTGTAAACGAACGCGAAAAGTTAAGGACGACGCGACACGTCGAACGAATGTGATGAGCCATTGCGTTCTCGACTTTATTTTCATAGGCGTAAAATAAAAAATCGCACCAAGTAATTCGAGGACTGTTTGAACCCAGGACGTAAAACAGTTTCATAGTAGCAAAACACAAAACGGTCTTTGTAAACAAATCGTCGACGCAACGCTCACTTCTAGTATCTAGCAGCATCTATTTAGACTGGAAGCCGTCCCCAAAATAGTTGGGAAAAGGCGAGGCAGATTGATATATCCCGATCAAATTGAATAGGCTTCCAGTATTCGGGAGTTATCTATTTGTTTAATTATGTATATGTCGCAGCCATCTGGTTAAGTTAGCCAGCTAATTGGATACCTAGGCCGTTCATTAAACGCCGGCGTCCAATTGGATGCCTAGGCCGATAGTTAATTGAACTAGAATCACTCAACGTTTAACAACTTGGCGTATTGAAAGTCAGCCCTTTGAAGATGACTGACTAAGACTCAGCCAAGTGATTGATGATGATGAAGTTGAAGACAGGGAAGTTTGGCATTAATTCCTTCTGCACATGTGGCTTCCCTGGTACCTCATTAACAGCATAACTTTGTGAGAGTCTATTAACTGCTTCCAAATTACAATGTTAATTTTTAATTATTTTATTTTTTACACTTTCTGACATATTCTCGTCATTTTTGACATTATACATCGCTTCAATTAACACCTATTTATTAGTGATTCTCATGGAAATCATGTCACTTTGTTTAAATAGGTTGATCTTACTAATGTAGATTCTTTTACATATTGTGAATGGGAAAACATTGTAGGCCTTACAGATTAGATTTATAGACGATTTTCTATTCTTTATTTTCATTCCTCTAAGTACTTGGTACTTATTGACAGGCCTGCACTGTCCTCCTATACCTATTATCACTGTAATTTGAAAACATTGTAAAACCCAATTATTTTTAAAAGAGTAACCGTGGAGTTTCTTGCCGGCTCTTCTCCATAGGAAGCGACAAATTGGAACCGTGCACCTAGCTTCTGACGTTTCATAAGTGCCCTTGCAGGTTTATGTGAAATAAAATATTTTGATTTTGATTTTTTGATTTTGATTCAAATTTAGTTCGGTTTTTTTTCCACTGCGGCGCTAGTAGTCACCAAAACACATATGACGACAAAAGCGCAAACCGTGAATGTTATTTTTCATTCTTGTGTGCAATTTTAAATAAAGTTAAAGTGTAAAATTGTCAAAATAGTATCAAAACACGCAGATGCCAAATAATACTACGTCTTCGGCAAGTTTTCGCGAAATATTTAAATCTAAACTGACTGAACTTACTGACTGACTTAAGTAATGAATATTGAGTAATATTCGTATTATATACTTTGTTGAGAACCAAGATTTCTATTACTAGTTACTTAGTGGTAGGTATTAATAAAAAATTGGTCGTACATAATTTGTGAACTCATAGTCACTCAAACCAAACACCACAAATTCATCAATATCCAATTTAATTTAATGACTACACGAGATTCAAGTCATCTGGTTAAACGTTGCGCTCAATGGCTTGGCTAGTTGAATTTCAGCTATTTAATTGGATGCCGTCGTTTAATCAACTGCCTAGGCATCCAGTTAGCTGGCTAATTTAAGCAGATGGCTGCATTTACACAGTTTTATAGTACATATACAGTAAGCTATAACAGTGACGTCATTCGCCCTGGGAAAGGGCCTACTAAAAGGCCGCAAGCTAAAAGATTCATGGTGTGACCGGAACGATGTTTCGGAATGACATTGAATGTCTTGGAATGACTTCTACTGGCCAAATTGAGGATGTCCTTCGAAAAGGTCATGGCTAAAGTCAATGGTCAAAGGTCGTAGCACTCATAAGTAGCTTGCGTATACAGGGTGTCCGGTAATTAGTGGATAACCTTAAAATGGTTTATGATAGAACTAATGGCCATTCAGAAAAAAACATTTGTATTTGTATATATTCTGTAAAAAAAAAAATCCAAAAAAAAACAATCAACTTCAGAAAAAAACACTGCAAAGTGAAAATTCATTTCAGAAGGCGCTGACAAAAAATTAAAATACACAAATCCAAAGACACCGACTACCAAAGTTAAAGTAATTTTTCACTTGGTAGCATTTTTTCGGAAGTCGGTTGTTTTTTTGGATTGTATTTGTACAGAAAAAATATAAATAAAAATGTTTTTTTTTTCTGAATGACCATTAGTTCTACCATGAACCATTTCAAGGTTATACATTATGGACGTAGGATTATGTATACAAATGTTGATTGTTATATACAAATGATGTTTGCGGCCAATAATCTTTTACTCAATGCAAACAAAACTAAATGTCTTAAGTTCTCATTACCAAATGTACCCCAATTAGGGCTAAATTTAAAACTTGATGACAAATCAAATCAAATCAAAATATTTTATTTCACATAAACCTGCAAGGGCACTTATGAAACGTCAGAAGCTAGGTGCACGGTTCCAATTTGTCGCTTCCTATGGAGAAGAGCCGGCAAGAAACTCCACGGTTACTCTTTTAAAAATAATTGGATTTTATAATGTTTTCAAATTACAGTGATATTAGGTATGGGAGGACAGTGCAGGCCTGTCAATAAGTACCAGGTACTTTAGAGGAATGTAAATAAAGAATAGAAACTGTAGGCCTACTACAAGAAACTAGATGCTATTTCCGAAACTGTATTTCTGGGAATTACTTTAGATTCAAAATTGCAATGGGGTGCCCACATTAGAGCTCTCTCAAGTAGATTAAGTTCAGCTGCTTACGCAGTAAGAAAAATAAGGCAGTTGACTGATGTAGCCACAGCTAGGTTAGTATACTTTGCTTATTTTCACCGTATTATGTCTTATGGCGTTCTACTGTGGGGATCGGCAGCTGACGTAGATTCAGTTTTTATTTTACAAAAGAGGGCAATCCGCGCAATCTATAAAATGGGGCCTCGCCAGTCTCTTAGAAACAAATTCAATGAAATTGATATACTAACTCTGCCTTCTCTTTATATCCTAGAAAATATCTTGTATGTTCGCAAAAACTTAGGTATTTTCAAAAAAAGATGCAACTTCCATAATCTAAATACACGTAGTAAAGATGAAATTGTGATTCCAAAATTTAGATTAACTAAAACTAGCAAGTCATTTCTAATAAACAGTATCCGCTTCTATAACAAGTTGCCAAAGTCGGTTACAGAACTTAGCGATGGAAAGTTTAAAACTCACATCAAACGTGTCCTTATAAAAAAAGCATATTATAAGATAAAAGACTACGTTGAAGACAGGGAAGTTTGGCATTAATTCCTTCTGCACATGTGGCTTCCCTGGTACCTCATTAACAGCATAACTTTGTGAGAGTCTATTAACTGCTTCCAAATTAGAATGTTAATTTTTATTATTTTTTATTTTTTACACTTTCTGACATATTCTCGTCATTTTTGGCATTATACATCGCTTCAAATATCAACTATTTATTAGTGATTCTCATGAAAATCATGTCACTTTGTTTAAATAGGTTGATCTTACTAATGTAGATTCTTTTACATATTGTGAATGGGAGAACATAGCAGGCCTTACAGACTAGATTTATAGACGATTTTCTATTCTTTATTTTCATTCCTCTAAGTACTTGGTACTTATTGACAGGCCTGCACTGTCCTCCCATACCTATTATCACTGTAATTTGAAAACATTGTAAAATCCAATTATTTTTAAAAGAGTAACCGTGGAGTTTCTTGCCGGCTCTTCTCCATAGGAAGCGACAAATTGGAACCGTGCACCTAGCTTCTGACGTTTCATAAGTGCCCTTGCAGGTTTATGTGAAATAAAATATTTTGATTTTGATTTTTTGATTTTGATGATATCCCAACCTTAAAAAAAACTGTTTATCATAATTTTATAAATGAGGTATCGTTGGAAGCGTCTGGATCGTCGGCTGGTTATTAGCTGTGATGTCAAATTAATTTGAATACCCTCTAGAGGACATAAACTCATGAACAAAAAAAAAAATGTTAATTTAGATTTTAAACTGATGACTCATTCTCGTAATTCATTACTGAGAGATAGAATAGAGAAGATTATCTAGAGATAAAATAGAAATACTCATGTTTAGAGAATGGGTACGAACCTTACACTCATCTAAAATGTAAATAGCACTACACCAATACGTTCAAATTACCGTACCTCAGCTCCGTAATTGTGACATTTCCACCTCATTGTCTAAGCACTGTCGCACAAACACCGTTGTGCACTTACCCTATAACTAAATGACAAGACGCCTCGCCTCTGCAGGAGTAACAACATCACAGACTGTCGTTACGAGCCAATTCAGTTTTATTTATATGCATGTAAAATGCATTTTGGTAGCGTGGCGGTGTATTGAAAATCTTGCGATAAAGTCTTATGTGAATACTGACAACGGTGCTTCTTGATGGCATATTTTTCAGTAAGTTATATCAGTTTTCAAGTCTTTTCCGGACTAAGGACGAAAATACGTTTGGCGGTATTCACAACGTTCCGTAGCGAAGGACCAATTCTACTTCCTACTTATCCTACTACACAGGATGTAATTTTAATCACCGTTAACCTCATAAGGGGTCATTGTACTCATCATTATGAACAACTTTTACTATGGGCCCAAACCTGAAAGCGCGAAAATAAAATCAGCTGTTCCTTACATTTTGACGAGTTATGCGAACATAAATGTAGGGAACAGCTGATTTGATTTTTTTTACTATTATAAATGTGAAATTTGATATGTTTGAATGTTTGTTACTCAATCACACAAAAACGTGATAACGGAATTGGATGATTTTTTTTTGTTTTTTTTTTTTTATAACCCGGATTAAAACATGATACTTTTTATCTCAGTAACACGTTCCCGTGGGATCATTTTTGACCTCCAAGCGTACGAGGCCGCCGACAAAAGCTAGTGGCTAGTTAAATTATATGTAGTATGAACATGGAAATTATTGCACTGGTTAAAATAACTATTAAAACGAGATTTAATTAATGTAAATTTAATTAATAGCGAAAGCACCTGATTAAATTTTCACATAATACAATTGATGCTAACAACATTGGGCCAATTAACAGCATATCTAATATTGATATTGGTACTGCTACAAATAATCGAAACTGTAATAAACCTAATAATTAAGTAACTTACATAATTTAAATTCCAGTAATGTTTCTAACTACCCATTAACTAAGCTAACAACAGTAGAGTTTTGAACAAATATTAAGTCTTTAAAAGTAACACTGAAGAGCCCAAATTGGGCTTCTGTATAATAATGTTGATTGTTAAAATCCTAAGAACAAGGTGTATATTCGACAATTGAAGACACAGTCTATAATGAAATCATCATCATTATCATTTCAGCCGAAAGACGTCCACTGCTGGACATAGGCCTCCCCTAAGTGCCGCCACTTCGACCGGTTCTGCGCTTCTGGCATCCAGTGGATTCCTGCGGCCTTTGCCAGGTCAATTGTCATCATCACGAAATCCTGATAACTACAAAATTACACTATAAGTCACACGAAAAAACAAAGAAAAATCAATGCTTTCACACGGCCTGTCTTTAAAGCTTCCATAAACCCCACACAACACGATACTTCCATAATCAACATTTGTATACATAATCCTACGTCCATAATGTATAACCTTGAAATGGGTCATGGTAGAACTAATGGTCATTCAGAAAAAAAAAAACATTTTTATTTATATTTTTTCTGTACAAATACAATCCAAAAAAACAACCGACTTCCGAAAAAATGCTACCAAGTGAAAAATTACTTTAACTTTGGTAGTCGGTGTCTTTGGATTTATGTATTTTAATTTTTTGTCAGCGCCTTCTGAAATGAATTTTCACTTTGTAGTGTTTTTTTCTGAAGTTGATTGTTTTTTTTTGGATTTTTTTTTTACAGAATATATACAAATACAAATGTTTTTTCTGAATGGCCATTAGTTCTATCATAAACCATTTTAAGGTTATACATTATGGACGTAGGATTATGTATACAAATGTTGATTATGGAAGTATCGTGTTGTGTGGGGTTTATGGAAGCTTTAAAGACAGGCCGTGTGAAAGCATTGATTTTTCTTTGTTTTTTCGTGTGACTTATAGTGTAATTTTGTAGTTATCAGGATTTCGTGATGATGACAATTGACCTGGCAAAGGCCGCAGGAATCCACTGGATGCCAGAAGCGCAGAACCGGTCGAAGTGGCGGCACTTAGGGGAGGCCTGTGTCCAGCAGTGGACGTCTTTCGGCTGAAATGATAATGATGATGATTTCATTATAGACTGTGTCTTCAATTGGCGAATATACACCTTGTTCTTAGGATTTTAACAATCAACATTATTATACAGAAACCCAATTTGGGCTCTTCAGTGTTACTTTCGAAGAATTATATTTGTTCAAAACTCTACTGTTGTTAGCTTAGTTAATGGGTAGTTAGAAACATTACTGGAATTTAAATTATGTAAGTTACTTAATTATTAGGTTTATTACAGTTTCGATTATTTGTAGCAGTACCAACATCAATATTAGATATGCTGTTAATTGGCCCAATGTTGTTAGCATCAATTGTATTATGTGAAAATTTAATCAGGTGCTTTCGCTATTAATTAGATTTACATTAATTAAATCTCGTTTTAATAGTTACTTTAACCAGTGCAATAATTTCCATGTTCATACTACATATAATTTAACTAGCCACTAGCTTTTGTCGGCGGCCTCGTACGCTTGGAGGTCAAAAATGATCTCACGGGAACGTGCTACCGAGATAAAAATATCATGTTTTAATCCAGGTTATAAAAAAAAAACAAAAAAAAAAATCATCCAATTCCGTTATCACGTTTTTGTGTGATTGAGTAACAAACATTCAAACATACCAAATTTCACATTTATAATAGTAAAAAAATAAAATCAAATCAAATCGCGAAAATAAAATCAGCTGTTCCCTACATTTATGTTCGCATAACTCGTCAAAATGTAAGGAACAGCTGATTTTATTTTCGCGATTTCAGGTTTGGGCCGATAGTAAAAGTTGTTCATAATGATGAGTACAATGACCCCTTATGAGGTTAACGGTGATCAAAATTACACCCTGTATAGTAGGATAAGTAGGAAGTAGAATTGGTCCTTCGCTACGGAACGTGGTGAATACCGCCAAACGTATTTTCGTCCTTAGTCCGGAAAAGACTTGAAAACTGATATAACTTACTGAAAAATATGCCATCAAGAAGCACCGATGTCAGTATTCACATAAGACGTTATCGCAAGATTTTCAATACACCGCCACGCTACCAAAATGCATTTTACATGCATATAAATAAAACTGAATTGGCTCGTAACGACAGTCTGCGATGTTGTTACTCCTGCAGAGGCGAGGCGTCTTGTCATTTAGTTATAGGGTAAGTGCACAACGGTGTTTGTGCGACAGTGCTTAGACAATGAGGTGGAAATGTCACAATTACGGAGCTGAGGTACGGTAATTTGAACGTATTGGTGTAGTGCTATTTACATTTTAGATGAGTGTAAGGTTCGTACCCATTCTCTAAACATGAGTATTTCTATTTTATCTCTAGATACTCTTCTCTATTCTATCTCTCAGTAATGAATTACGAGAATGTGTCAGTTTAAAATCTAAATTAACATTTTTTTTTTGTTCATGAGTTTATGTCCTCTAGAGGGTATTCAATTTAATTTGACATCACAGCCAATAACCAGCCGACGATCCAGACGCTTCGAACGATACCTCATTTATAAAATTATGATAAACAGTTTTTTTTAAGGTTGGGATATCATCAAATTACTTCTCCCGCTCTGCGTGGAGCAGGAGGGCGTGTCAGACTTTTACTGACTAAAATTCACCCGTGTTCCTTCATGTGCCAGGGGCCACGGTATCTCTTTCGAACAATCCGCACCACTGGCAGGATTAACAGTTTAGAGGTAATGACTAATGAGGCAACAGATGAACATACATATATATTGTACATAAGTACCAGTTAAAATCATAACGCTCCTTTTTGCTTCGCCGTAGTCGGTTATTAAAATAAGCATGGTTCCAAGAAATCTATAAATAGAAGGCACGTTCATCACGTTGGAGAAATATTCTGAGTAAGAAAAATCCCCAGCTAAAATTTTCCATGAAAAAGTCAAAGTAAATAATCTAACCAAACTTTTTTATAAATTAAAAAGACGATATCAATTTTCTAGAAAAATTCTTAAGTCATTAAATGACTGGAAGTAACGGTCGCTGGCCTCCGAAACTTTGGTTTCAATCATATTTGCCATTAAAAGTTTATTGAAAACAGGAAGAATACTTCTTTCAATTCGACCTCCTTGATCGAAGTTAGTATTTCTTTATTAACAGCCTGGTATTGCCAGAAGTTTCGCGCAAACTTCAATATATTTCACTTTGAAAGTTCGCAAGCGGCGACCTGTAATCTTTATTATGATAATGATTTATTTTTATTTCACTGAGGTATTAAGCCTAGTAACAAGTTTGTTCTTTTCGTTTAATTTAGAAATCCAATCACGTAAAACATAGCCATATTGCTATTTACAGGCTGTACCTGGGTCACCTGGCCTAACTGGCCATGGGTCATTTAATATAATAAAAACCTCGTTGTCATAAGAGTAACAGACAGTCCGCTGTACAGGGTCTGCATGGAGGACGATGAGACAGCAGCTCATATGCTCGTTGCTGGCCATGCTATAAGCTAAAAGAACCATAGTCGCCTTACATAGATGTAAGAGTGCCAACTGACGTAATTCGGCGCGGCCTCTAGAATGGCATCAATTCATGGCAATGAATGGCATCAAAGGCTGGCTGTACCAAAACGCTGTGGTCGAAAAGCGTGTGGTATGGACCATAAAACTAGCTAACAACTTTGTCCATGGGACCGACATCGTAATTGTGAAAAAAATATAAAATGTCCCATACAAAACTTTAATACATACTCGACCCAAATGTATGGGACAGCTGATTTTTCTTGTTGGTCTAATGGACAAAGAAGTTCAGTTTGAAGCTTTTTACCTTAAATTTAACCACACCTTTTACGTTACGAAAATTACGTATCAGTCAAGGCTGCTACATACAATGTATTGATTTAATTTATTCTAGACCTTGTCAGCTTTATCGACAATTCAGTCCACACAAATTGGTTATAGGGATATATTTGCTACCGGACGTTACCCAGAAAGCTGCTCAGTTTAAGTGGGACTGGGCCGGACCTGATTGCCGCATGTTAGATGACAAATGGGCTAACCATCCAATGGGCAACCAAACCATCGATTGGGTCCTACTAAAAGCACGACGCCATCGCGGCAGGTCGAGACGAAGATGGTGGGATGAACTTGATTCCTTCCGAAATGATTGGCCAGCACTACCAAAAGGAAGAATTGTGTGGAAAATGGAGAGCGAGGCCTTGGTTCTACAGTGGGAGAATTCAGTCTAGTTAGATTAGATTAGTATTTGAGGTCAATAACCAGACTTAGCAGTGACTGCGCAGTGGTGGCCCCGTGGTAACAGCTCCGATTTACGAGTTGTAGATCATGGGTTCGATCCCTGGTAGTCTACCTGGTCCTGGTACTAGTTTGTGGTACATAGTGTAAATATTTTAATCACCTCTGCTCTCAAAAGGCTGAAGGCAAACGTGAGGAAACCGGCATGTCCTAGAACCCGCATAGGGTCCGCGTAGTAAATTACGGCCCACTCCCTCTCACAGAGAGGAGGCCTGTGTCCCAGCAGTGGGAATATTATAGACTGATAATGCTATACCTATTTGAGGTCAACACCCAGACTAAAAACATTACCTATAGGTAATCTTTTCAAAATTAATACTTCCATTAAAACTCAAACAGCCTTTTTATTCTCATATTCGCCACAAGACGGCAGCACCAACACATAAAAGTAACCATAAACGATATTCAATAAGGAGATAACAGTGCAATCCTTGTGCACCCAGCTTAAGGTAACAAGGAATCCTTTGTTAGTCGTGAAGGCATTGGTGTTATCCCGTTTACACATCATTGGCTCAGCTCAATGGGAAATATTCCCATTGTAGAGAAGATATAGCCGGGAGTGTGGGCTTCACTCCTGTTCGAATAATTCTGCACATGATGTAAGTGGAATTAGTCACGTGTTTCTTGCTTGCACGTATTTCACTTTGAACAATATTTGTGTTCTAACTTAGGGCTGTAAAGACGAAAATTACGTTAACGCTGATGTTCCTGGCGCTCTATTAGTCCCATGACTACAAGCTACAGGTTCAGGCGGCATGCGTCTTTCGATAGCAATGTCGAAGAAAACAAGTTATATAAGGCATGCATCGAGTAACTACGACGGGACTCGTGGAGTGACGGACGGAACCACGGATACAACGTGCGCGCGTCTCCTGGCGCAAGTCGAGTCGCAAGTCACATTTAATCGCGTTGAATGTTTTTCACGATATAGTCATTCGATGGGATTAAATGAAATTTGAAAAAGTTTTAAAGCCATATTTGTTACATTCGTGAATCATATTTTAATCAACATACAACCTGACAGCAGATTGCAAAAACGGAAGAAATGGGAACGCCTAAAAATGCTTGAAAAGGACAGCAACGACTAATATTCTTCAATTCTATTTTAGAATAAAATACTTATGTGTAATTAACTAATTTTCAAGTTTGTATACCTACCTAGAATGAAAATATAACGATCATTAAAAATATTTAACTTGATATCCATCTCTTTCATTCTTATTTTTTATTGGAGGTCAGTGTTGATTTGACATGAGTAATCGACTTTCCGCCAAACAGGAATCGTCAAATAATCCTTAACGAACTATTTTATAGAATTATTTCACATTATCATTAATTTAATAGTATTCGCCCTATTTACACCGTAAATCGAATTAAAATAATATACATGTTAAAATTAATTCAAATCAAATTATGTTCAAAAGAGAAAACGTATTGTAGGCTGTATGCATCACATGTTCTTAGCCTTACTGACAGTTTGACATTACTGCATTTCATTGTTTCGATTCTTTTTAATTTATTGATTCATGGTTTTCCGTTTGCGACTTGAGTTACATACAACATTGCTGTTTAGGATATTTAACGATGACTGCGGACATTTTTTAAGGATTTTTATTTTACTTCTGCACACGTTACCCATTTTTGAACACGGACTTAGATTGGATCGGCCTAAACAACGTCTGGGCATTTTGACGACGGACCTGAACCTGCTTATTCGACGATGCTGTTGTTTTGGACTTGTGCCCCATGTACATTTAAAAATGCATAGAAACGTACACTGTGTTTTTTTTGGGTGAGAAATCATCAAATAACTTCTCCCGCTCTGGGTGGAGCAGGAGGGCGTGTCAGACTTTTACTGACTAAAACTCACCCGTGTTCAGTTGCCTGTGTGCCAGGGGCTGCGGTATCTCTTTCGAACAACCCGCACCCCTGGCAGGCATTGACCCTTGCGGGCCCCATCAGTTGGTGCTGAGATCTCTTTAACCACTCAAACGTCCGAGTTTGACAGCTGCCACCGCCTAGTACGTCCGCGCGCGCGCGGGAGTATTATGGCGCGCGTAGAACACAACGCGCCGTCTACCCGGGCTTGGTCTTTACCGGACAATGAGCTACCCATTACTCGCCGTCCGCAAGCCCACGCCTACGGTGGCCGGGAATCAGTCCGGGATTCCCGACGCCCAGGGCGTCTCCTGCGGCGACTAAGGCCGTGAGGGCACATATATTGCCTCTCCCTCACGTGCGCCGCCTCCCTCTTCGCGAGCATTACTGCTTCGCAGAAGGAGGTGACGGCTACCCATGTACTCTCGCTCCGTACCATGACCTGGACCAGGGCCGGACGCGAGAGATCGCCGCCGCCGATCGCCTCCACGAGGACACGGCGGTGCCCCACCCAAGCCGGGTAGACATCCACCGTATGCTCCACCACGTCCACCGAAACAACCGTGTCCGGCGAGGACCTGCGTCAGGCGGAAGGTGAGGACGCCGTGCTGCCTCTCAAGCCACTCCTCAAAGAGGGGACTTACCGCCGCAACCGTGGCGTGACCAAACGTACACTGTGTTAACTGCTATTTTTATATTGCATCGATTAAAACATTTAAATGCTGTTTCGTTGTTTAACCTTGACTTAACCTATATTTTAGAAAAAAATGTTTAGAACTAGCTTCTACCTAGGTTTTTGATATAATTATTGAAATTGTAATGGGTTCCCTACGATTTGTAGTGCAATTTGGCGTATATTTCATTGTTGTGCATTTCAAGCATTTTTTGTGTGGCTAATGGGCATTTCCCCTTGAATTTCACGAGCCTTACCGCATCTACTTAAAAGAACTAAGAAATCCGCCTTTCTGTGTGGTATTTCTACTGAAAAAGACTTCAAAAAATCGTGTGAGCACTGATCAAGAACGTAGCAACGACTTTAAGTAAAGGTCAAGCTGATTAGTCGACTGTCCATTAAGTGGAAATAGTCTCTTTTTATAAATAATAAAACCTGTTGAGACTAGATCACAGAATATATACCCGAGCAGAATGAAAGCTTCCTAACGGAGCTCAAAATTCTTACCTACTTTTATAGGGCTATCACTCGATAGTGCAATAAAAAACCGGGCAAGTGCGAGTCGAGATTTGACAATGAGAACGGACAGACAGACAGGCAGACGGATGGACAGACACTGTGACTGAGGTGATCCCCTAAGTATTCGGTTTTCCAGTTTTGTCATAAACGAACGACGAACATGAAAAACATTATAGCTTTGAAAGACGAAATAGTTTAATAATGAATGGTTTGTACAAAAGTATCTAATACAAAAGGTCAAACGGAATCTCGCTAAGACGGCGTACACACTACTTTAGTACTTACCTACAAACCTACTAAAACAAAAATACGAAACAAATAAGTTGGCGAAGAACAATAATACGCCATTATAGGTGGTAGGTAAACCATAAGAATAATAAATAATCATTCATTCACAAGACAAGATCCTTTGAATACACAAAATAAGAAAACTCTTTGGTTTTCCTCCCATTGTATGTACACACAGTACAACAGCTTGGCATATTGAACAACAATAAAAAAAACTATTATAAATGTCCGCGTCGTCGTATCGCTGCTGCTAGCAGCCCTTAACTTCGTTCACTTACTGAGCTAGTTCAAACCAGTTTTACGCGAGCGGGCGCCGGTGCTCGCGCCACGCGCCTTATCGGTGACACGGCACGCACGTGTGTGTAGTAGTGTACCAACGCACGGCGTTTGTATGAAGCTTTATTTCTGCTCGGGTATATGTTCTGTGACTAGATTACGTCGAGGTACCTAGAAGGAAATACAATATTCATAAAAGAGATGTAACTATATTACTTCTACAGTTTTTGCTACAAATGAATTATATATATACAGGCTGGCAAGTACATCCAACCAGATGTAAACATTATGGTAAACCCCAAAAATCAATTAACTCAGCTAATCGCAGTCCACTGCTGGACATAGGCCTCTCCCATGCTGCGCTACAACCTCCTGTCATGCGCCTTCCGTATCCAGTCCGTCCTAGCTACCTTTCTGCGGTCGTCGGTCCATCTAGCTGGGGGGCATTCCGCACTACGCTTGCCGCCGACACGCGGTCCCCACTACAGGACTCGTCTGCTCCACCAGCCATCAGTAATTTGACAAACATGGTCAGCCCACTGCGACTTCAACTTGCTTGCTCTGCAAGCTATGTCTGTAACTCCAGTTCTTTTCCGATTATTTCTCATTGTATCCTTCAAAGACACTCCGACCTTCAATTTGTGCACAAGCCGATTTGTCAGTGCCCATGTTTCGGCACCGTATGCTTTAACGGGCAGGACGCACTGGTTGAAGACCTACAACAGTTGTAAAAACAATGTGAACGTCCTGCGATGATTGTTTTTTTATTTTTATTTTTATCTTTCTTCTTGTCTGTTTATATGTGTGTGTGCATAAATGGTTAAATAAATAAATAAAATAATTATTTTTCGTCGGTTATTAAAAAACAATTTGCTGTTCCATACATTTTAACTGGCGAAAAGCTAGAATCGTGTCGAATACATAGTTAAAGTTAATAAGCACATATGAGGTAGTAATTAGGTATTTAATGAGACTAAAATGTTTGATGTAGATTTACGCATTATACGAAACTTTCAGCAGAAACGAGATGGAAATCTGAAACGTACACGACCTACAAATTATTAATTAAAAGCTGTATGATTACAGTTAGATACGTTAATTAAGTGTATGTAATTAATAGACTTAATTATGTATTCTGTGTAAATGTGCCTCAGTGTATCGTATGAAATATAGGTTAGCGGCGCGCAAATTAGTGGTTGACATGGTTCAACTTTAGAGACATTCATTTAATTTATTTGATACGAGTTTTAAGTTGTTTTGAGGTTTATTTGCTCAGTTTGGATAATGGAAACTAATCTGTCCTTAAGAGCAACTGTTAAATCTATATTTTGACAGTTGCTATTTCAGATAAATTAGTTGACTTCCGAGCATCGACCGTTCTCTTCCCATCTGGTGCTGGTCCAGCCTAAGCGTTGATGAATGAAGTTTTAAAATGTGCAATCGCGGCGTATTTTTTAAATACTTAGGAATATGATTATGGTAAAGTTTAAAATCTAATCTTTCACGTCTACTCTCATAGAGATGGGTTATTGTCGTAATTCCTACGTTCCTCTGGGAGGAGTTCATAGCACCCACGTGCTTTTGCTTATTTCTGTTTTTCATCTACGGGGTTGTGAGTCAATGCACTTGGCTTTTTTGGAACATCCTCCCTCCATACGATCTTCTTTGTCTGTTCTCAGCTTTTTCACAACGATATCTGCCTTATAAATTCACCTTGTTATCTGCCTTTCATTTATTTTCTTAAAATTACCAGCTTCTATTATAAACTTTTAACTAGCTTCTTGGCCCCCGCCAAGAAGCTGGTGTGACGACTTAGACGCGTATTGCAAGAGCTGGATCGAGATGACCCTGGAAAAGGACGCCTGTAAGGATTTGGGGAAGGCCTTTGCTCAGCAAAAGGTGTTGGCTAATTTAAAAAAAAAACGAGCTTCGGCACACGACTTAGTTGGCGTGAAATTTCATGTACACCCGACCCACACTGTCTCATTGCTTCGCCTGCCCGCGCTAGTATTTTGTTCTTGCTTAGCATTAATTTCGATTTTTCTTTTTGCTCCGCTTCTAAGGGCCCTAGAGTAACGTTAATTAGTTTATACCTTTCTTAAGAAATGGGCTATAAAATGCAAAAAAAAACATTGAAATTCGATTGGTAGTCCCAGAGATTAGGGCGTTCAAACAAAAAAACAAACGAACTCTTCAGCTTTATTATTGGTAAACATTGTAGAGTAGATAATGTCTAATATCTGGATGACCGAGCTTTGCTCGGCTTTTTTTTTTGGTATGACGTTTTCTAAAAATGAAACTTAGCTAGATCGATTTATCGCCCCGGAACCCCCTGTATACTAAATTTCATGAAAATCGTTGGAGCCGTTTCCAAGATGCAGATTATACACCGAGAAATTTTAATGGTTGTTTTCCCGCGGCAGAAGAACTTGCCATAAGGAGTACTTTCGAAGCATACAGTAAAAGTAAAAAAACAAACATTTTTTTGTTTTAAAATAATTAAAAAAATATTCATCAACTCTATAAAAACACTACTCAATAGAAAACTAGAGGTAACTTGTAGGTACTACTCGAATCGCACGCGCCGCCGACAAAGGGAACAGCGATGCATAAATGTTCATAGCAAAATAAACTCTCGCACGTGGTGATTTTTCACAATGGTTAATCTGCCATTTTTTCTTTCTAATATTTTATTTGTTTATAAAACGATTGTATTACCAAGACAAAACCATTTCGCTGCGGGAAAACAACCATTAAAATTTCACGGTGTATTTAAACAAGAATTGCTCATTTAAAGGTCTTTAGGATTGCCTCATTGGTATAATGGCTGCAAGCGCTACTGCTGAGCATGGCCCTGAGATCAATCCCCGGATCGGGTAAAGCGTTATTGGGTTTTTCTATCTGAAATTTCTCAGTAGCAGCCTGGAGTCCGGATTTGTTCCTATTTCATGGCAACTTAAACATAACTTGCGAAATGGGGGTATACTATAAGTACACCTCTGCCCAGCCCTTGGGGGAAACAAGGCGTGATGTTATGTTATGCTTATTGAAGATCCTAGCCATCTTATAGATAAAGCATTGATGTCTCATCATTCATCATCATCATTTCAGCCGAAAGACGTCCACTGCTGAACATAGGCCTCCCCCAATCTTGAAATTTTTGGGGGGGTTTTGCCATAATCGCCACGGTTGGCAGGCGGGTTGGCGATCGCAGTATGTTGGTAAAATGCATAGAGAACGCTGCTGCCCATTCTCTAGTAAGTCCCTTAGTCGCCTTCTACGACACCTACGGGAAGAAATGGGATGGTGCTATTCTTTCTACGTCCGGCACGACACGGAACATAACTGACGTGAAGCACGTGCGATCTGGCGTGGTGATGTCTCACGTGCGTGTAATTTCACAAGGAACTATAGTTATATTTGCTTGAAATAACATCAATATCAAATATAATATCTCAGTTCATATGTTATCATCTATTACATTGTTCATTAAAGTTTCGGGTTCAATATTAGCATTGTATGGTATAATTGTGGTAACCGTCCAATATGTGAATATCGTGACCGTTCAAACGGTTATTGATAATTTCTGAAGGGTTCCGTTGAGCGGTCGTCACGGTTGAATTCACACTGTGTTTGTGATGAGTATCTATTGTTATTGTGAAATGTTTCATAGAATTCTTTATTATTATCACCTACATAAATTCAGTAGTGTTTAATAACGAGTTCGTGGTTCGAAGTTGCTACAGCTTATCTAATACGTATCGAGTTTTTTTCTGCTGATAAGCAGTAGGTACTAGCTTTGCCAGCAGCTTCGCCCGTGTGCTTGTAGGAAATTTTCCCGCGGTAACGTATTACCGGGATAAAAAATACCTTATGTGTTAATCCAGGGAGTAATTGCGTAATTCACTATCAGTAGGAATTTCTGTTTTGACAGTTCATGGCGACATTCATGGCGTTATTTACATTGCTAAGCAGGCAATTTTGTCGAACATATGAAATAATGTATTCTGGACTCAGCTATGCTACCATCTCACCGGGTGAATTGAGCGTGAAGTGAGCTAGCTAAATGCTTGATCATCTCTAGCATCAGGTGGAATGACACTGATAGCTCACTCCACACTCACTTCATCCGGTGAGATCGTTACAGCACAGCTATAGTCGGAGTGGTAACATCCAAAATGGATAAAAGCCTCTTTAGATCACCCGCCTCGTTCTCGAAGATAAAGTAGCAAAACCCAGCCCTTAAATTGTCACGGTTGAAATTGTTTCAACGACCGAAATTCAAAAATGGATGTCACCCGTCGATCAGCACTTATATGATGCTTGCTCTATTGCCGTGGATGACAAACTCAACTCGGAGCAGAAAATGTATTTCCTATACCAAACAAAAATCTGTCAAATCAAATGTATGCCATCTTGAGTTTTCAATTAGTATCAACAACACAATTCGTGATAAATAATATTTGTACTTTACCCTCGGCAATTATTCAGTTTTTCATTCTTTTACAATGTGATTAATTAGGAAAATATAATTTGCGAAAATAAATTATATATCTCAGCACAGCTGAAAAATTTTGCGCAGTCCACTCGTCTCATCAGAGCGACGGAATCCCACTAATGGCAGTCCTATATCAGTCACACAAGGAGAAACGCATCATAAGGTGGTTGATACCCTTCAAGAAAAGCGCAACCAGAAGGTGCGCTTACACGAGCAACTAAAATTGTTCCATCTTGGGCAATTCTCGTGAACTATGACGTCACGACTACATCCAGCAATTTAGGGCAATCGCAACATGTAGCAACCTGTTGCCAGAGATACGGCCACAAAATATGGAGCAATATGGAGCAACTTAAAAAACTAGGCAATGCGCCTGCCCGCCGCCTTCGCCGCCAGCCGGTAGCTGCTTTGCGAGAAGAACCGAGACGGAACGGAGACGTAGTTATACGTACAAACGAGATTTAAAGAAAATTGACAAAAAATTTCCAAACCGATTGGATATTCGGCAACCCATTAAATATATGGAACAATCAGAAGCAATATTGCCGAAACACATCGGCAATTTATTGTTGTTGCTCCAGATTGCTCCACTTAATTGATCCAGGTTGATCCATTAGTATTGCCGAGCAATAATTGCTCAGAAAATTGCCCGTATGAACCTTGACGGAACATATTTTGGAGCTCAAGCAGACGATTAAGGACTTTCGTTCTGCGGGACATGTCTTGTTTGCCGATATAGTAGAGCAAATGGTTTCGTTCGACCATGCAATTTAAGAGCTATTTATTTCAACGATAAATTAAAGTCGAGAGACGAAACAAAAAACTTCATACAAAAATCATTAATTTTTTTTATTTCTTTATTCTAGCTTCATTATTGCGAAACGAAAATTACTGACGCAATTTTAGACAGTTTTTACTGTTATCCTAAACCCAGATAACCCTTTCATCAATCTGCGCATTACTGGATCAGTTTCTGACTAAATTGTCGGATCAAATTGAGAGCAAATTAATGGTGTCACCTACGCCCGGCCTCAAAATCGTCGTATATACTTTTAGTTAGGGATGTTTTCCAAAAGATATTCAAAAAGGAACAAAATTTGAATCTACTGAATTTGACAAACACACTTATGCCAATACCTTTTGTTACTTTATGATGACCAGTAACTTAATATCGTATATTATCTTTGTATCGACATTATGACTTTCCAATGGTCAGCCATTGACACTCCATTGAAAGAAATGGCATTTATTGGTAATCTCGTACATAATGACAAATGAAAGACTGACTTAGATGGTACCTAATCTGCTAAAAGTTAACACTAATAAACTAATAAATAATATGTAAAAATATATTGGTAAAAATGAAATCGGGTATGAATAAATGTTCAAATTTAGTAGTAGGTTTTTGGAAAATCATTTCTACTAACAGGTTTTATAATAATGGCAATACGACAATGCTATTATAACACAATTCTATTACGAGACCATTGATCGACCAATGATCGACCATTATGAATTTAGCAGATTACGAACTTTTAGCAAAATGACAAAGGGATCGTGTTGGAATTACGAATTTATAAAAATAGCAGACCTGGCCCCAGTTGCCTTGATAATTTCGCGCGAACTCTTGCGGTGCGGTGGCTTCTTCGTGGCAACTTCGCGCGCACGTAGGAAAGAGGCGTTGCGACGCGTTGAATTTGCGCAAGCCGCAAGGGATTGCTTCACAATCGCATTCGCGTTGAATCGCCCACGTAGGACGCCGCGTAAGCCGTTGGTCCCGGTTGTCATTCGTAGATCTTTGACAGTTGTTACGGGAAGTCCGAAGCCCGAATGTCTGACAGCCAGTCTTACCAAGGGAGTATCGTGTTACCCAATAACTTGGTTGTGGAGGTTAGATAGGTAGTCGCTGCATACTGGTATTATAATGTTGACTTGTAACCGGATATCGTATATTATTTTTGCATCGAGACTGCATCCACTATATAACTAAGTCTTCTCCATTTCGCCTTGTATTTTGCCTCGTTGGGCTAGTGGTCGCAAACGCTACTGTTGAGCATGAGGTCTTAGGTTCGATTCCCAGGTCGGGCCAAGTGTTATTGGGTTTTTCTATATGGAATTTCTCAGTAGCAGCTGCGTCCGGAGTCAGACATGTACATGAAGCATAACTGGCGATAAGTAGCGACTATAGGTGGTACACCTCTGCCAAACCTTTCGGGAGATACATGATGATACGTGATGTAACATTATGTAAACCGTTTTGGTCTCCAATGGATCCCGGCTATCGGAACTCAAAATGTAGATCGCACGTACTTATGAGAATGTATTTTTTATGTATAGTGGTCATGTTTCTATTTCATAGGGTAGTTTGTGAGGGAATAACGCCACAGAAGACCATTTTGACCACCACCGAAACAAACTCTTCGGCTTTATTTTTTGTATGTATAATACAAATAATAAAGCCAAAGAGTTTTATACATAAAATATTGTTAGTATAAATAGATGTTGAAACCCAATTAGTAGATAATTACTCGATAATATTAAGATAATAAGCGTAATATTATCCTTTCAGCTTTTATGTAAACGAAATAGCAGTGGTCGTTTTCGAGATTATATTCATTTTATTGGATTATTAATTAAGTTTATGGTGTTTTAAGTACCAACTCGGTAAAACTGCAAATTAGTTACGCTTTTTAATGTTATTTTTAGGGATCTGTATTATTATACCTACCAGTAATTCCATCCGCGGATTTCAGATATAATATGTAACATATGCAGGGTAAGTTTTTATCCAGTGCGCAAACCGCAACCATGAATTCAGCACATCATTCTAGACCCCCCAGCGTAGAAATTTTTCGTCGATAATACAAAAAAAAAATCTGCTGTTCCACACATTTTATTGACCGCGTAGATATTGCACTTTTCTATTAAACTGCAGATTTTTTTTTGTAAAACCGACGTGAAATTTCTACGCTGGGGGGTCTAGAATGATATGCTGAATTCATGGTTACAAGTTGCGCACTGGATAAAAACTTATCTTGTATACTTAAATTGTTATCATTAACATTATCATCTTCGGGTACACAAATTGTAATATACCTAACAGTTTTTAGACAAACTTGGTTTTCTAAAATTTCCTTTCAGTTTTTCCTGTCTCATCATCTGCATAGCCTTTTCCCAACTTTGTTGGAGTCGGCTTCTAGTCTAACCGGATGCAACTGAATACCAGTATTTTGTACGTAGCGGCTATGATGATGATGGGGCTCCCTTTTCCGCACGTAGACTCCCATTCAGTCCGTTGTTCGTGGGGATTCTGGCTAACAAAGCCAGCCTAGCCTAGTTCCACCCAAAAGCACAGAAGCTTCCTGGGCGCTTCACAGGCTTCGCGGGGCGACCTCACTGATCCGAGGATCTTTTTATGTTGAGAAGCCACGGCCTCGCATTCCAGGATGACGTAGGTAGCTGATTCCTTGGCGTGTAGGCAGCCCCTGCAAAGCGAGCGGCTATGTTATAAAGATCTTTACTAAGGGGGTTATGGCCCGTAATTGTTCCTATGATTATTCTAAGGTTATTTCTACTCAGGCTAAGAAGTTTTTTGGTTAATCGTGGTTGTACAATTGGTAAAGCCAATTTTGACTGTCTACCGTCTGTTGCCCGTGACCATCTGTTGTTATGATGTTCGGTTGATCTTTGGCAAATCCACGCATGAAATTGTGAGAAAGGCAGGGGGAGAAGTGGGTACGGGCCTAGCACTTTCATATCAGAGCCTCTCTTCGCAAGTTCATCTGCGGCATGATTACCTAAGGATCCACTATGCCCCTTGATCCACTGGAGGGTAATACGATTGGACGTCGATAAACTCTCCAGAGCCAGATGGCACTCAAAGATTAGTTTGTTGTTGGTTTGTTTGTTTGCTAAAGCTTTGAGCAAAGATAGGCTGTCGGATACGAATTTAATGCCGTAGTTCCGGACGCCTAAGCGCTTTACTGCTGTTCCGGCTTATGTTAAGGCAACACATTCACATTGAAAGATTGAGCTGTGTGTGCCTAGCGGTATGTGAAAGTTAATGTTGATGAGGTCAAGGGAGTGTGCACCTGAACCGTTTTGTGTTTTTGAGTCGTCTGCGTAGATGCGCACTTCATTGGCTCCTGACTGATTGATCCCTTTCCTCCTCTACTGTTTGTATGATATAGTTCTTGTTGAACATGGGTTGGTTTGGTGTTCTATAACACGGGGCAGCGATGAGCGGCTGGTTCTCAATCGCCCGGTCCAGGATGTTAGCGTGTGGACTGGTTAAATTCTTGCGCCATATGCCCAGATGCATTATCCTGATGGTAGCTAGTGCTGCCTCCTGCTGTATGTACAGGTCAAGGGGAGTTAATTGAAGGGCTATTTCCATGGCTGCTGTTGGGGTGGTACTCATGCAGTCAGTGGTAGCTGAACAGGCCAGTCGTTGGAAGCGCTGAAGTCTAGTACTGGTGGTTGAGAGCTCGATCCTCATCCACCAAACCAGAGCGCCATAAACCAACATTGGCCTTATCACCGCTTTATATAGCCACAGAGTAATCGTCGGAGGGAGCCCCAAGTCTGTCCTAACATTTTTTACATTGGTATAGTGCAATTGTGCTTTTATTCAGTTTGAAGTCAAGATGCTTGTTCCAGAGCAGTTTGCTGTCAAGGATTACCCCCAAGTACTTGACTTCGTCTTTAAGTGTTAATTCTGTGTTGAAAAGTTTTAGAAGCCTATGGGGTTCCAGGGTTCTTGGTGTACATTGTTAGTTTTGTTTTCGAGGGGTTAACCGATAGTTCATGTTTCGTGCACCAACTCGCGATTATTTTGAAGGCTCTACTCATGAGATCGCACAAGATGCCCTCAAATTTCCCTGAGATTAGAATTGCTATGTCATCCGCGTAACCCACCGAGTACAAACGGCTAGCATTGAGCTCTGCGATGAGCTCATTTACGACTAAGTTCCACAGTAGCGGTGAAAGCATCTGTGGGCAGCCTCTACTCACGATATCTCGTGTTCGGTGTTCACGATAAATTGAATAGCACGGTATTTTAACATGTTATCCATTCTATTATTGTTCGCGCAACACCGTGCGTGGCAAGTGCCTGTTCGATGCTAACGCAGTTAGTTTTGTCGAAAGCACCCTCTATATCAATGATGGCGCCTAGGGTTGGAGTTTTAGCTTTAAGAGCATTTCCTATGCGTGAAACTAGGCTATGGAGTGCTGATTCAGTTGTTTTGCCTGCACAATAGGCATGGTGATTAGGTCTTTGTACCGAAATTTGGTACCTAATCTTCCTATCCCCCAGCCTCTCCAGTGTCTTCAAGAAGAACCAGAAGAGGCTTATGGGTCTAAAAGACTTGGGTTGGGTGTACCTACCTGGTTTCGGTCTGAAGATTATTTTTACTTCCCGCCAGTTCAAGGGGATGTAGCGATGGGGCAGGCAGGCCCGAAACACCTTGACGAGGTGATCAGCCAGTAAATCCTGGCTTCACCTAAGCAGAGCTGGGCAAAATATCGTCCAACCCTGCTGCCTTGAAAGGTAAAAAGGTGTTGATAGCCCATGTTATTTTGTCTTTGTGAATTACTTCTAACGCCACCTCCCAATCCAAACTGCTCGTGCTGCTCTACTCTCTCTATGAGGTTTCCAGCTTTGCTGGGTGGCAATCTGGCATCCTGGGAAGTGGGTGGTTAGAAGTAGCTCGGGTGTTTCAGCGTCATTTGTAGTGTAGGTGTTATCTGGTTTTTTCAGGCATCGTATTGAGTGGTCTGGGTCTTGAGCAAGGCAGGTTCTGACTCTCATTGCCTGGTTGTTACTTTCGATGTTAGTACAGAAACGCCTCCAACCATTCTTTTCTCTGAGGCGTTTCAGTTTTTTATATGTTTTACGAGCTGCTGTGTGCTGCTGCAGTGTTCATTCTCAGGTTCGGGTTCTGCCTCGCCAGCATCCTGAGCAGACCTATTGTGTCCTCGGTGGTCTCCGGGACATACAGCATGCACAGTGCCTTTTTAGGTATGTCGGCGTGGGGCCGAACGGTGAGCTTAGGCCCCGGGAGCGGGGACGATATGTTGTTTACGACCCCCTTGAGCCAAGCCAGTGTGAAGTCGTCCTCACACCAGGTTTTGAGGACGCCTTCAGCGAAGTGGGGCCGGCCTCTGAAGTGGATCGGGATGTTGGTGTTCGTTTGTTCAGGAGCTGCCATCAGCAGAGCCCGGAGCTGGTTCTCAATCTTCTGACGGATTCCCTCCGCTTGCTCCTGCGTCACGTCCGAGAAAGACTCGGTCATGACGGCGATACACAGCTCGTTACTTTTGAGTGACACGGCCGCTACGGCGTAGCTCACCAAAGTTCCGTCAATCATACCGGAGCGGGCAGGCTTGCTTTTCTTGCTAATCTCCGTTGGTGTGACGGAATCTTCGGGACGAGTACGCTTCTGCGCCCAGGGCGGTGGTACCATGCTGGTGTTTTTTTTTGTTGTTTACGTCCCCTTGGCCTCACGTTACGCTTGCGCTTAGTGTCGGTGGCAACCTCGCCTTTTGGCGCCTCGGCCGTTGGCAACACCGTCTTGTGGGACTTCTTTTTGTTTGGCACTGTTTGCCAGTTTCATCCTCCTGCCAGTGTAGCTTTGGCCAGACTCGTCGGGTCCCTCTTAGAGACCGCAGCCGTTGACGCAGCCCGTGTTTTGGGCGCATCCACATTTGCAGTACTCCTCGAGTCGCCACGAGCGTGAACTGTCCTTGCCCTTTCGGTCAGGTTTGTGTTAGGGGGCGCATCCATGGACACAGATGTGGTTGGGATCGCTCGGTACGCAGCCTGTTGTGGCACATCCCTTGTGTTTGACTTCCTCATTACATCTTTGGTCGCAGCCGAGTGTTTGAGAGTATCGGGTGCATCTGTGGACGCAGCCTTAGGCGGTTGCCGCTTAGGCGCATCTTGAGACACAACCCTTGTGTTGGTTATGGAAGGCGCATCTGAAGACGCGGCCTTTGGTGCGTTGGTTTGTATAAGCGTATCTGACGAGCGGGACGCAGCTTGTGGTTTTGTTGTTTTTGTCGTAGTCTCTTTATCCATGGGTTTGGATGTTAAAGATTCAACGTTGGAGCTCTCCACCCGCCACGGAGCCCTCAGTCGGGGACGTCGCTCGTTCAACGAGCGAACACCAGAGCTACTCCTTTCGTATAGGATCAACCTAGTAGGAAATTGACGAGCCCGGGACTGTATACGATACGAGACTATGCCGCAACTCATCCCGAGACCCCACGCCGCGCCGGCTGCCCTCCCCCACTAAGCCGACCCTCGCTTGACATCCCGCTTATGGGATGCTTCAGCTGGTTGATAGTGAGTAGCTATCCCACGACCTCCCGTTTAGGAGGAAATCCGGGCCAAAGTAGCGTGTTGTGTGCAACCTGCTCCACTCAACCACCAGGATTCCTTCATCTCTCCGTACGGGTCCCCACGCACGGCACAAACACGCGGGAGGTCATTGCTGTCCATCATCTGCTCTGGTTTGACGGTGGACACCCAGGGGCATGACCTCGCCACCCCTGAGGTAAATCGCCCGGTGGTTTTTGTCGACGTTTAATTCATATGGAATTACACCAAAGACGGGGCGGCAACCTCGAGAAGGAACATCAGCAGACTTGCCTTGAGGATCTGCACGACCGTTGCGCTCTCCCTCAAGACCACGCCACCTTACCGCCTCCGAGGGAGGAGGCAAGGTAGGTCTGCGTCTACAAAACCAAACCAAGCAAGTAAGCAAACAAGCGAAGCGTGTTGTTGGAAGCCAAAACATAAATTTGTAAACACACAACCCTCCCCAATATGTAGCGGCTAACAATCTGACCTCCACAACCCAGTTACTGGGTAATACGTTACCCTTTGGCATGACTGGTTGTCAGAATTTCGAGATTCTGACTATCCGTAACAATTGTCAAGGATCCACGAATGACAGCCAGAACAAATGCTTCAAGGTGTTTTCCGAGGCACAGAGAGGTCTAGGTATGTAAAGAGGATCCGAGAGGAACCGTAGGGCTGTTAATACTCATCCACCCAAGTATATTATTACAAGTCGGTTTAGTTCCCACAATTTCATAGAAAGAATAGAACCAAAATAACATTGTAACAATTCCAAAGTGAAACATTTATTTCTTCCGAACAATCTTCAGGAAGTGACCCACAAAAGGAGTGACTGCGAAATTAAATTGTAATGGCGCTCTCTCGGACCGTCTGCATATTTACATTCAGTGTCCGGCCTTACATTCAAGAATAATATTATTATTTTTATTCGATTTTCATACTGTTTTACGGTTTTATTAGACTGTAAAAAGAAAACTGAAGTTCAACTTTCATGTCAACCGTTATTGCCTGTAAATGACTAACTACAAACAAACATAAACTTTAAATGGCTAACTACATACAAACATAAACTCACGCCTTCTTCCACGGGGGTAGGTAGAAACTACAGAATGCCAGCTGCTACGATCCCATACTCTTTTTGCTTCATTTTACGTTCACACAGACGCACGCTGGCTGCGAGTACTGCAGATTTAGCACGAGCACCGTGTTGTCGACATGACATTCAGATAGAGACAGTAGATTTTTTTTTTTAAATGTTTATTAATAAAGGAAAAGCAAAATATAAACAGAAACATCACAAAAACCTCAATAGGTTTGTCCGGATGTTGAAACACTTATCAGCAATCTTAAAACAAATACTTACAGAATAATCATTATCTTATTAATTAATAGTTAACACATAGTTTATAAAAATTAAAATAAAACATTGTAAGGTAGTTTGTAAGTAATAACTAAAATAGTTCAAAAACGAAAACAGCGCGTGTCAGGCATTCCGTCGATGCTAATTACATTGAATGAAAAAACAGGATGATGCTTTTTCAAAGACAATCAAAGTATTTTGTGTATTTAATTTTATAATTACTGTTTGTTATTTCCGATTGAATTTTTGTTGGAACATCATTAATTAAAGAAGGTATTAAATATGCGTTCGTAAAAGAAAGACGACGACGGTAAAAGAAAGAGTAGTAGAAAGAGTCAACTAAATTTTTACGAAATTCACTCTTTGTCATAATTGGACTCAAAATTCTTTGTCAGTTTTTAAAAAAAAAAAAATCCTTAGGCAAACCAAAGGATTCTTTATTCTGTTTGATTCTCATTTTTTACTGATCTGAAGTCGTGCGAGTAAATAAAGACAAGTACACACAAAAAACGTTTGGAAGGAATATAAAATGACTTTGGATATGTACTTAAATTTTATGTCACCGCCTTCCGAAATTAAAGTTATTTTTCACTTTGTAGAGTTTTTTCGGAAGTCGGTTGCTTTTTTGGAAAAAGTTTTTATTTTTCATTTTTTAGTTATAGTACTCCACAATTTCGAAATTTCGTCATCCTTGGGGTCAAAACAATGCATATTTATGTGATAGCAGCAATCGCGGTTCATTAACTGTTATTTTTTGAAGAGTTCCGTTGTCTGTCTCCGAAACGCATCTTCAGATCTATATGAAATTGAAAGAATAAATGAGACCACACGGAAAGCACGAGCTTTCAACTAAAAAAAGAATCATCAAAATCGGTTCACCCAGTCGAAAGTTATGAGGTATAAAACATTTAAAAAAAACATACAGTCGAATTGAGAACCTCCTCCTTTTTTTGAAGTCGGTTAAAAATAGGTTAAAAATACTGTGATACTAAAGCTATCTTCTATAGCTTTAGTATGACAGTATTGCGTTCAAAATGCTCTCTTGTAAAATCATGATTTTGTGGCATGGAGATTGTGTTTGAGTCCGCTGGATGCGGGAAGCACAGAACCGGTTGAAGTGGCGGAGCTTGGGGGAGGCCTATGTCCAGCAGTGGATGTCTTTCAGCTGAAATAAAATGATGAAGGAGTGGGCCAAAATCTACCACGCCGCGCCGGCCCAGTGCGGGTTGGTGGATGTCACATTTCTTCTATTTTTTTTCGAAAAAAATGTTTTCCTTCACCGTTTTGAGAACAGTGGTAATGAAATTAAATATACAATTTTAAGTGCTTGCTTGGGTTTTAGCTCACGACCGTAAGTTGGAGCTATTACCAGTGCGTCACCACTGCTGTGACTGAGCCACCACTGTACGTAATTAAAAAGATTGTATTACACTTTTATATAAAGTAAAATCAATTCCGTCATAATTCAACATCATCATCATTGCAGCCGTAAGACGTCCACTGCTGGACATAGGCCTCCCTTAAAAGGGGGGTTGGCGATCGCAGTATTATGGTAAAATGCATAGAGAACGCTGCTGCCCATTCTCTAGTATGTCCCTTAGTCGCCTTCTACGACACCCACGGGAAGAAATGGGATGGTGCTATTCTTTTACGTGCGACACCACACGGTCATAATTACGTTTCAACTGTCCTACTTTCTACTAATAATATAAATGTGAAAGATTTTATTTTTAGATGTTTTTATGTTTAGATGTTTGTTGTTACTCAATAACGCAAACTGCAGAACCGATTTGGATGAAATTTGGCACACATATAGGTTATAACTTATGTATATAAAGGATACTTCTTATCGCGGTAGTAGCTTCTCGTGGGATAATTTCCGACCTCTACGCGGGCGAATCCGCTGACTAATGCTAGTTGGGTACATAATTCATTTCCCTGGCTGTATATTGCAGAATTTCAGAATAACATAAAATCAAGGCTTCAAGCGGCAAGTATAGCCTAACGTTACAGAAAGCTCAATGCTCGTGCCTATGAATGCGGATTCCCATTACTGTGTTACGTCGTGTCGTGATGTCATCTGGCTCAGTACCTATTAGCCAATCAAAGCGCTGTGTTGCGACGATCTCCTAAACTGTTTAGTTTGATTGGTCACTCGACACGTTAATATAGGCCTCTTTTTTTTCCTCTCGCAAGTCACATAGGAAGTTGTCGTCTTCTTAACCGGACTTGCCTGTGGTTGCCTTAATAATTTCAGGCCTCCAGTCAAAAAGCGAACCGACGACATGCTAAGGCCACCTTGTGGGGTAAGGACCTCGGCGTAGGGCATCGAAGGGGGAGGGCGGGGGGCAGCAAGGGACGAAATGCAGGTTAACCTTAGGTGAAACTGCCTGTTGTCCGCAACTCCACGTCAAAGCACGTATTTTGCGTATGGTAGGTAAAACTTACAGAAGCACAATGCTCGTGTCTCGTCTGACGCGACACGTAAATCTAGTGTGAATCTGCCTTCATCCATACTCAATACTAATACACTATTTCAATCCCCCTAGCCTTTTCCCAACTATGTCGGTTACATCGGCTTCTAACCTAACTGGATGTAAGAGATTCAGGAGAAAATCACTGTTGTATATTGCGTAATTGTACGGTGCTATAATCATTTGCGATCGTGTTTAATCTACCTAGCCTTTACTATGTTAGTGTCGGTTTCAAGTGTAAGCTGATGCGGCTGAATACGAGTATTTCACATGGAGCGACTGCCTATCTGACCTCCACAACCCAGTTACTGGGTAACACGATACTCTTTGGGAGGACTGTTTGTCAGACTTTTGGGTTTCTGATTACCCGTAACATCTGTCAAAGATTCACGAAGGACAGCCGTGTCCAACAAACAAACGTGCTTTTCAAGGTGTCGATATTTAATGGATGATCACCCATCCACGAACCGACCTTGACAAGCTTAGCTTAACCCACGGAGGCTTAACCTTCGATCGACCCGTGCGGCCCTTAGAATTTAGCCCCGAGCCCGTTCCTTACAAAAAATCATAAAGGGTTTACACGAGACATTTCCTGCCATATTATCAAGGAAACGCCCAACATGACTTTCGCGTGGAACATTTAATTAACGTAACGTTATTTAAGACAGTAACCGTTATTGTAATAGCAGTTATGATAACGGCTATTACCGTTATAGGATAGTAGTTTTAGCGTGTAAGTGATATTTGGGGTTTGGCTCGTTCGTAATAGTTGATATGGAGTAGTTAAGTGGTTGTTATATTTCGTTGGTGGTGTAATAATGTGTGATTTTGATATTGATGGTAGGGTTATTATGTTTTACATTGTAATTACTATTATATTCTCGTATTATTTGAACCATTTATAGTGATAAAGCTATTTTTTGTGGAATGTGCTTGCTCTTAGATTCGATCACGCCTTGAAGAAAGCGATGGATGAGGTCTATGACGGATCGAGCGGACCCAGTTTAAATAAAAGGTACTGATTGAATGATACAATTTTTTCTGTAAGTCATCCTGGTTTTTTATATGAACCTTTAGCGTTTAAGCTATGGTTTCATAGAAAAGCTGTGGCCGCCACATAACGGCCGTAGTGATGGTTGTCATGACAATGCTAGGAGCGGCGATGTGTGAACTCAGTCTTGTAAGTACGACGGGGGAAAATATTTAGGCAGCGGTTTGACTTGTCACGGTGTTAATACGGTATCTAGGAAAAAACACCAACTTACTTTCCTAAATCAAACTCAAATCATTTACTTCAAATAGACCAATTACAAGAACTTTTGACTTCTCAAAGAGTCGGAAAGATGAAACTAGTTGCCCATTCCAAAGCGTAGTTGTAGTACCTATGGAGAAGAACAGTCAAGAAACTCCATGGCTACTTTTTATAAATCATAGTTATTGTTACAAAAAGTTGGTTACATAATTTGTGTTGAAATTAATGATGTGAGAACGATGTAAAGAGACGTGCACATTAAAAGTGTCCGTAAATAAAAGCAAAAATAAAATTACAATACATAAATTCAAATAAGCCGTGGCAGCTACAAGATGTCCAGTCCCTACTGGCGGCGCCCGTTCACGAACGTGACGTATGGATCAGCACCATTCAGCTCAACCATTTTGAAGGGAACTTAATGATCCAACACACATAAATAATGTTTTCAGTAGATTGCAGACGCTATGTGGCAGCCACCGCTCTTCTAGGAAACTGTAGCTTAACAGAATTTTACATAAGAAAAAAAAAGTAATTCCTACATCAACTGAATATGCATTCGTTTAGATCTGCAGTCAACGACACAATACAACAAAAACACGAACACCCTAATTGCATTACATAATTTCAATCACAATCCAGGAGTTCTGATAAAATCTTCTAATCCTTCGCTTGTTTAATATTGTCTGCTCAACAACGTAAACAACGCAATGAACGTGGTTGAACTGTCAAAATGAAAGAAAATGCGATTAATTTACTGTCATTGTATGCGTGTCACGCAATTAATTGACTGTCATTTTACATGTGTCACGAAATTAATTGACTGTTATTTTATGTGTGTCACGCAATTAATTTACTGTCATTTTATGTGTGTCACGCAATTCATTTACTGTCATTTTATGTGTGTCACGCAATTCATTTACTGTCATTTTATGTGTGTCACGCAATTCATTTACTGTCATTTTATGTTTGTTAAGCAATTAGCTCAAAGATTACAAATAGTTTAACTACACGTTACTCAGCACTTGAAACCTACCAAAGCACAAACAACTCTATTTACAATTCAAAACAACACGAGCTCTATAATCGCCGACATTTCGGGCCGAAACAATACAGCCTTAATGTGTTGTTAGCGCTAGGCATTCAGGATCTGCCAACCACTCCACTAGCGGTCTACCGAGCTCTATGTCCACTTTGTCCCAAACTTTACTGGAACTGAAACCTCCTGAAAGCTCTACAACTTAAGCTTCCGAAACTCTACCGTATTTTCACACCTTTTTACCAAACGTTACGAAATAGTTTTTCAATCTCACGGTAGAGTCGGAATCTCCAATGTTAGCGGTTTGGGAGATTTATTTTAATAGGTTTCTCGGTACTTTCTGTGGGTTAGAGGTAAATTTGTGGCTGAGTGGTATCGTATGTTAAGCTAATCTGCCTTTGGGATATGTAAATTTATGTGAAAGTCGCATTTTATTGATTCCAAACGAGAAACTTTGTTTTATATACAAATAGCTGATCCGACATACGTTGTCCTGTCTTAATATTGAATTCGCATTGGTATAATATTAGAAAAGTTAATAAGGTCGTTAAGTTTTTATAAATTTTATAATGTTACGCGCAACTTTCTTAATTTTTTCTTTCAAAAGAACCTTCTCCTGACAATAACTAACACAACAAAAAAATAATTAGCAAAATCTGTCCAGCCGTTCACGTGAGATGCTGTGACTTGGGGAAATAGGGATTCATTTTTATATATACAGTGTGTAACAGAAACCCTATTGCTATCGTTAAGCACTAAAGATAACAGCTGGTATAGAATCGCTGTACATAGTTTCAGCTCAAAATAAAATACTCTAAGAATAGATACCAAATTTTCGGTGTCATATTATGTTTCTTAAATTTAAATCATAACAACCGTGTCACTGCACTACGTAGGTCAATAACTTTCCACGTTACTTGCCAATATCACGATAAATGTCTTCGAAGTGATGTGTTTATTTCAATTTGAAAAGTTCGGTTTCTGGTATCAATGTATTAAAAATTCTCATAACTTCCGAACATGTAGAGATAGGATTAAAAAAACCCTTCCAATATCGTTTGTTAGCATCCAAAGAAGCCGTGCCATTGGTATGTATATACCCTTTCCGTTACACGTTGTATAGAAGACTAGCGACCCTCACCGGCTTCGTGTCCGTCCCGTCTTTTTTGCTCGAGCCAGCCCGCGCAGCTGAGCCTGTAATATCATCCCCTAATAATAATCAATCCGATTCAGTTTGTCTCCTGCTGCCCTCTACCAGCGATGCCCTAAGCTGAGGTCCGTACCCCACAGGGCGTGCCCTTAGCGAGCAGTCGCTCTAATTTTAAGTCCTGTTTGGTAATCTTAATTTATTAAGATTATCACAGGTAAGCCCGGTTAAGCAGACGACAACCTCATAGTTTGAACTGCGAGATGTCATTCCCAAAAAAAAAAAACACCGGCTCCGCACGGGTTTACAGTGTATGTGACGGAGGTCATCCAATCTTTGAAATTCTCGGCTTTATTCTACTACAATATGTATGTTTTATACTTGAAAACGTTCCAAAATAAATTCTCAAAATTAAAGTGAAAATCGCATCAAAATTCGTTGCGTGGTTTAGGAGAAGTAAGCGGAGAAACACGAAACAAACGACTTTATACTATTTAGAGAAAAGTCTGCTGTTCATTTACGTCTGTTAGTACGGTATTTGTTTTTTGAGGGTGGGAAATCATCAAATAACTTCTCCCGCTCTGGGTGGAGCAGGAGGGCGTGTCAGACTTTTACTGACTAAAACCCACCCGTGTTCCCTCAGTTGCCTGTGTGCCAGGGGCCGCGGTATCTCTTTCGAACAACCTGTACCCCTGGCAGGTCATCGGTCCTTGCGGACCCCAGTCGTTGGTGCTGACATCTGTTTGAGGCGCGCGTGGAACACAACGCGCCGTCGACCCGGGCTTGGTCCTTACCGGACAACGAGCCATCCATTACGCGCCGTTCGCAAGCCCGCGCCTACGGTGGCCGGGAATCAGCCCGGTATTCCCGACACCCAGGTCGTCTCCTGTGGTGACTAAGGCCGTGAGGGCGCATATGCTGCCTCTCCCTCATGTGCGCCGCCTCCCCCTTCGCGAGCATTACTGCTTTGCAGAAGGAGGTGACGGCTACCCATGCACTCTCGCTCCGTACCATGGCCTGGACCAGGGCCGGACGCGAGAGATCTTCGCCGCCGATCGCCTCCACGAGGACACGGTGGTGCTCAGCCCAAGCCGGGCAGACCTCCACCGTATGCTCCACCGTGTCCTCAGGGCGATCTTCACAGTGGAAACAACCGGGCGTTTCCTCCCGCCTTATCCGAAACAGGAACCTCCTGAAACAACCGTGTCCGTTGAGGACCTACGTCAGGTGGAAGGTGAGGACGCCGTGTCGCCTCTCAAGCCACTCGTCAAAGACGGGACTTACCGCCGCAATCATGGCGGCCTCAGTTAGAACGGTGTACGGTGCAAACAGCAGATCTTTGTTACTTACCGACGAACATTTTCTACGCCTGGGGTTCTACAATTGTGTACTGAATACATGGTAACAGTATGTACATCGAAGTTCCATTCACCCTGTATTCTTCTTAGCAAACGAACCTTTACGCCATACATACATACCTGTGACCTTACGCTTAGCATATATCACAAAGAAAGAAAGAATACCGTTTATTTGTATACCGTCTATTATATATGTATAGGACATCAGAGGTTAATTGAATTTTGAAACGTAAAGAGCCCATCATGTTTGAAAATAAATAATACACATTTAATAAAAGTACTCCTATCTCCATCGCCGACTGAACGAACGGCGCTAAGTGCATTTACCCGGCGACGGAGATCTAATCAAAGTTAGGCTTTTCATATCTAGAACAAAATAAGCATATTTTATCAATAAGCCTATTTGGAAGAAAATAAAAAGTACCTACTATTATAAAGAGAGAGTGAATTTTGTGTTTTGGTGTACATGTGGGGGGTAATCTCCGGAACCACAGCTCCCAGTTGAAACATTCATTCACCATTTGAAAGGTCACATGATTCCAGATGGAGAATGCAAATATGTATTGCACAAAGTGCTAAATAATACTAATGAAATAATATCTTGAATTAATGCAAGTCTAGTACTTTTTGGTTAGAACTTGTGCACAACGTGTCCTGAACAGTATACCGATTTCACATATAAATTACACTACTTCCAAGCGAAGTCGAGGCGGGTGACTAATATAATCTACACTTCTACACTAATAATATAATAATAATAATAAAATAATAATATTATAAAGAGGAAAGATTTGTATTTTTGATTTTTTGTATTTTTGTATGTAACGACTAAACTTAAAAACTACTGGACGATTTCAAAAAATCTTTTGCCGTTAGAAAGTTACATTATTACTGAATAACATAAGTTATATTTTATCCCCGTATTCCTACGGGAACGGGAACTACGCGGGCGAAACTGCGGTGCACTGCTAGTATTAAAAAAACTAAAAATGTTGAAAGTGTCACATTTTCACCCTTCTGCGCAGTGCAGTATGGTATTCTTCCCTCATACATCTTTCGCAAGCCATGCCCCTTTAAAACTTTTCTTCTTCACAGATTCTGGAATCATTATCATCATCATCATCTGACTAGCCTTTTCTCAAGTAAGTTGAGGTCACTCATCATCAGAGGTCGGAGTAGGTAGATTGATTTAAGTTCGTTGACGTCAAACGTAGAGGATAATATGGATATGCCTCCAAAATACCGGAACTTCATATTTATTGTGATGATTATTTATTTTAATTGTATTAACGTTGAAAGCCAAAATATGGAAATTGTATACGATGAGGATTAAAAATAATTTATTTATGTTTTTGTTTAATTATAAATAATTGTTCATTGAATTCAATCAATCATTCTTATAATAAACGATTTTGTTAGCCTATATGTATGTTTTATTTTTATTTTATTCCATAATTCCAATTCCGGAACTTTTTCCGGTACTTCCCGCACATTTTGGATAAAATGGCATGTCCATATTATAATACCTTGACGCAAGTATATAAAATCAATCTACCTACTCCGACCTCTGCTCATCATATACGGCCATGTCGGTCGGTCATGTTACTTGATGAATAAAGATATTTATTATTTATTTTTATTAATTAAAAGTTGGTAAAACCACACTAAAAACGCCGCTAAGCTGAAATGGGACTGGGCTGGCCACGCCTGCCGTATGCCAATGAACTGTGGGCCAAAATAATCACTACGTTGACCCCAGCCTGACTCAGCCAAAATGCGTCGCGGAAGACCCTGTAGAAATGGCGGGACAAGCTAGAGAAAAGAAACGTCCAGATTTCCACACTAGCCCTGGATCGGAAGAGCTGGAAGTCATGCTGTCAGGCTTTTGCCCAGCAGTGGGATTATATAGGCTAACCGTTATAAAATTAAAACTTTCCGTACTATTCGCACCCTTCGTTTTACTTACATTTTTAGACTGCCGAGTATAAAAAGGCAACTTGACGTTTTTCTTATGACTCAAGCACGCGTGTAACATAATATTATCTGTTTATTTGTTATCCAATCAGCTCGAGTGGCACAGCGGTGTATTTCTGTTTGCCGTGTTCCTGGTCACGGTTTCGATTCCCAGATTGAACCAACATTGATGTAGCTGGCTACTGTTTGTTTATCATACATGATGTACTGCATACATGTGTGTTTGTGATTCTGTATAACTCATTTACAATATAGGAAATCCTAGTGTGAGGTACTTGTAGTTTCTTGTTAATTTTAGTACTTAAAGGTACCTAGTTCAAACATTTGATGTGAAGTTCAAATGCTCACGGAAATTGATAAATTTGTATATAGTTTCCAGTTTCTAGCACCGACGAAATTAATTAATCGAGAGAATTCTAGGAATCAACTAAATCACAGCACAAAATATATGCTGGTGAACGACATTTACTAGTAAGTAAATACACAGATTTGAATATAAACAACCTCTTATTTAGGGACCACCTGTCGTGTTAATTCTACTATTAAAATAGGTATATTGTGTAATACGTAAAATCTCGGTTTGAAAACAAAAACTGGCCATTTGCGAGACGGACTCGCGGACCGAGGGTTCCGTACAAACCTGTAGGTATATAAGCAAAAGTAATGAATTTCAATTTAATAGCTCGACGCGTTCATGAGGAATAGGGTAGTGAGTTTAAAGAAATAGGAATGAAGTTTTTGAACGAAGTTCCTTATCGCGCGTTGCGAAAGGGGGCTAGACGGAAAAATTAACGCTCCAGAGCATAATACCAGATTCTCAAAATACCAGATTCGCAAAACACCAGATTCGCAAAATACCAGATTCGCAAAATAACAGATTTTGTACAGTAACAAACAAAATTTAATTTACGAAACCAACAGTTTCGTCTCGATATTTACCTAATCTATACTGTATAATTATATTATATATTATAAAGTTGAAGAGTTTGTTTGTTTGTTTGGATGAACGCACTAATCTCAGGAACTACTGGTTCGAATTGAAATATTCTTTTAGTGTTGGATAGCCCATTTATCGAGGATATAACATCACGCTAAAACCCTCAGGAGCTGAACAAAGAGAAAAAGTCACGAATATGAAATACTTGCACGGGCAGTCGATTCGAAGCGACGGGTGGGTCGGGGTTGCAAGAAATTTGACGGGAACGAAGTCGCGAGCAGAAGCTAGTCAACAATAATAGTTAAAACAAAAAGTTACTTCTCCGTATTTGAACTCATCAACAATAATGGTTAAAACAAAAAAAAAGTTACTTCTCTGTGTTTGAGCTCAAAGCATTTAAGGGGAACCTAGTCGCGGGTTCGAACTCACTGATGGGCCTGGCTAAAAAGCACGTTGTCTCACCAGGCATCGTGTCCAACAGAGGTAGTATCAGTAATGAGCAGTTAAAAGCTAGTTTATACGCACAATATTATTGAGTGAGATGCAGGATAATTTATAGTACAACAGGCGCGTAAAAAATTAATAACAGTCCTTCGGAAGATCGGGTTTTATGAAAAAGCCACTGCATAAATCAATGACCAATAAAGTTTATTGAACTTCTCGATATTTGAGCTTTGTCGGTACCGACTTGGTTTTTCAGATTTCACACTTCTTTTATTACTTAAATTTGCCCAAAGTTAGGTTAAATTAACAAGAAAAACGAATCTTTGTTGGCTCCTAACTTATTAATGACTTTTTATTTTAGTATTCTGTTTCCGTACAGACAATATTAATAATGAGACAAAACTATATCATGTTTATTTTTGATGTAAATTGTCGGACAGTGGAGTAATACAATCCCGAAGTTTGTATGGGAAAAATGTGGACTAGATTCACCTTAAACGTTCTAAACTACTGAAATTAAATCGTTAACGCTATCATTAATAATTTTCTTTATTTTTCATCTTTCTGCATATTTTTCTATCTTTAATGGATTAATTGATCTTTATTTAAAGCATTTTTATTTTTTTATAGTCATAGGTACCTATTGTGTAAAAGACTGTACTTCTGTTATTTTGCTAATCTGGTATTTTGCGCATCTGGTGTTTTGCGAATCTGGTATTTTGAGAATCTGGTATTATGCTCTGGAGCGAAAATTAAGACCATAAGTTGTAACGACACTTTTTGCTACATTGTTGTAAGTTGTAAGCCGTGCGGCGTGCGCGTGTTTCTCTGACAGAGACACAGGCAGAGTGCATATATATATATATGTGTATGTACAATTTTTAAAATTTTATTACAATTCCTTCACTAATAAATCGAAAGGAACTTCGTTCCATCCGGATTACCCTTGACACCTCTCAAGTTTTTTTAATAATATTTGAATTATATCATGTAACTAAAAATGTATGCTTTTCGCAATTTTTTTCAAATTTCAAGATTTTGAGTTCACGGGAAGTACCCTGTAGGTTTTGATTCCCTTATGAGTGTGGAAAATTTGCGGCATAAACGGCAGTATCTTTTGAAGTATCGTTTTCAGAAGTTTCATGTTTTCACAGCTCCAAGAGACAGAAACTTGAGTATTTGATATGAATTTCAGCTTGAGGTATCTTGCGTTCCTGAGAAAAAGGGTCTTGATAGACAGACAGACGGACAACAAAGTGATCCATCCATAAGGGTTCCACTTTTTGCTTTTGAGGTACGGAACCCTAAAAATTTTAAGAAAAAGACAAGAAGGTTCTTCACATACCTCGATCGTGAAGAGTCGTCATAGACAAAGATAGTCCTTCCTTTTTAGAGTTCAAACTTCGAAGGCACTGCGAGAAAAACGGCCAAAGTGTGAAAGAATTGAACTGAGTTTATATTTATACAAGCCCATACACAGTATCCTTACCATAACATGCCCCGATTTATAACCCACAGCTTCATTGCCTTCTAAGAAACAGTCAGCTTACCATCTATCCACGGAGGTTACTGAGCTGACGTCTACATTAATTCTAGATAACACAGAATAAGTTGTGGGTAGTCAGCAATAATTTTCCGCCTTGGCTCGGGTAGAAAAATCTCTAGGGTGTGTCAAGCCGAGTTGGTTTACGCTACGGTAATCAAGTAGCAAGTAGCAAAAGACTTGGTTTGGATAAAGTTTGTCGGTGGTAAAGTAATCTAAGTACTCGAGACCGCTGGGAGTTCAGTGTGGCCATATTAAATGAGTTCTAATTTCATTTGTCTACCCTCTAGTTTGTAATGCGAAAATGGTTGATGTTAACGTGGGTTAATGTTGGCTTGAAATGAGGATTTCGTGGTAAAACCTCACTAAGGCTACTGTAGACTTACTTTATAGGATATATATAAAGGACTAGCTTCTGCTCACAATTTCGTTCGCGTCAAATTTCTTGCTCCCCGACCCACCCCGTCGCCCGCCTCGCCTGCCCGTGCGAGTACTTCGTATTCGTGACTTTTTCCGTTTGCTCGGCTCTTAAGGGTCTTAGCGTGATGTTATATAGCCTATAGCCTTTCTTTTCGATAAATGGGCTATCCAACACTAAAAGAATATTCCAATTCGAACCAGCAGTTCCTGAGATTAGCGCGTTCACCCCTTCGCAAATAATGCATTATTTTAGAACAAATTTGGTCAGCTTAAAAAAAGGTTATAGTGAGCCAACCTTAAAAGATAGACTTATGCTGTCACGGACTTTTTTGAACTTTTAAAGGGGAACAATTCTGTCATACATGATTTTTGCAAAACTTTAACCGTTTACGCAGCGCACGCTGCGGAAACTCTTAAAAGGAAAAAAGACCCCCCGACTTGAAACATTCATCATTGGTGCTCTGCTCCTACTGGTCTTAGCGAAATGATATTTAACTTATAGCCTTCCTCGATAAATGGGCTATCTAATTCTGATTTTTTTTTTCAAATCGGACCAATAGTTCCTGACATTAGTGCGTTCAAGCAAAACAACAAACTCTTTAGCTTTATAATATTACAAGTATAGATGACATATGTCCTATGTCATCTATACTCGAGGCCCAACCTATTACCATGGATTCTTCAGTAGGTATATGATTCAGAAATTTTGCCTCGGTTATTTAAACAACAGTTGGAGAGCTGGCAGTCATGCTGGAAGAGATTTCTACAGAAATAAGCATTGGGTACCTTTGTACACATTTTTCTGTGCTTCTTGTCGTCTTTTTGTCTGCAGACCTATGTGTATATAAAAATGGCAGTTCCATACATTTTGACTGTGTAGGTATAGAATGGGCTCAACTGGACTTATAATGAAGGAATTAGAGGACTGTATTAAAATAGGCGTGATACCATAACGAAGAATATTAACGAGTAGAAAAGATAAAACAATGAAATGCCCGTGGTGGAGCGGGTCCGGGAGCTGTGCCGTGTGGAACGCGCGCAGCGGTCGTCGCGTCCGCATATGTGGTGCGCCGACAGGTATTGCATTTGTCTTAGATGCCACTGCAGATATTTCTTTTGATAATCGACACAATTTTTTTACGCTAGGTCTAGAATTATGTGCTGAATTTATAGTTTCAGTTTGCGCGTGGATGTCCCTACCACCTAATTATCAATTTCACAGAAATAAGTAAAGAGTTGATTTGGTAGCTGTTTTTGTCTGTAGCGATTAGTCTCAGAGGCGAGTTATCCAGTTAAGAATCAATAGTAGGAACCTAAGGTGACATTCCCATCAAACGAAACGTCGGCGTCAGCCGCTAACTGTGAGAATGTATGAAAATAAAATACGGCCAGTCAGTTGGCGGCCAAGGTTGCACTGGTTTTTTCACAGATTTTGATCTTGACCCTCAGTCAGCGGCTGACTATACTATGACATAACAATAAGGGTGAACGCGGCCATATTGTAAATTTGTATCAAAATATATTCCTGGAATGAAGTTCGTTAAGGGGAATCTAGTCGCGGGCTCGAACTCACTGGTGGGCCTGGCTAAAAAGCACTCTGTCTCACCAGGCATCGTGTCCGACAGAGGTAGTATCAGTGATGAGCAGTTAGACGCTAGTCTACACACACAACGTTATTGAGTGAGATGCAGGATCATTTATAGTAAAACAGGAGCGTTCAAAATTAAGAAAAGTCTTTCGGAAGACCGACTTGGTTTTGGAGATTTTTCACTTCTTTTATTATTTAAACACGTCCAAAGTTAGGTTAAATTAGCAAAAATAACGAATCTTAGTTGGCTCCTAACTTTTGAATGGCTTTTCATTTAATTTATTTATTTAAGGAAAAACAATCAGTAGCACAATAAAAGATATACATAAATTATCTTAAATATTACATTTTAAACAATTATGCTACCCACTACGTTCTCCACAGATTACAATATACAGTATTTAAAACTAGCTAGAAACACGGATACAATGCCTATACAACAGTCATTGTCATAGAATTCTTTACTGGATTTTTAAATTTATAAAAGAAAAAGTAAATTTGTGTGCATATATTATTAAATATTGCGCTATTTTAAATGACTTTGCTGATGCTTTAGGGTTGCTTGGATTTGCTTTTTAAATGCATTCTTACTAAGAAAAAGAATGTCGATTGAATTAAATTCATTGTTATTGTCTCAACCAAACGATGAAGTGGTAAACGGGAGCCAGCGTTGGATTTACAGAGGCTAGTAGCAAATAGACGTCGAGTGCGTTCCTCATGTACATGCACTGTTCGAGGAACCAGGTAACATAGACTCCTAACTAAGTCGGGACAACCAAAATGATTGCAGCACACATTGAGCAGAGTCATAACTCCCAGAACTTTTCGTCTAGACTTTAGGTCGGATGATCGTACTTTTTAAGAAGTAAGTGGTATGTAATTTTTTATAACATCTAAAATTCATAGGTCGAAGTTATTTACGTTGTACTAGTTCTAGTCTTTCACTATATTTTACGTAAAAAGGATTCCAAATTGGTACTGAAAACTTTATCTGTGGCCAAATTATTGATTTGTATTAGTGCAAAAACGTGAAAGGTTGACGAAAATCCCTGGAAGATCTCATGACAAAACAAAACAATTGGTAGGTTTTGTTAACATTTTTTTCCATATGAATATCCAGATGGAGCTTCGAATCTAGCAGAACACCAAGACATTTTAGTACTCTGTTTCCGTGCAGACAATATTAGTAATGAGACAAAACCATACCATGTTAAATTTTTGGAGTAATACACTCCCGAAGTTTGTAAGGAAAAAATGTCGACTAGATTCACCTTAAGGTGGCTTGTCGTAAAATCGTCACGTAAGAAAAAAGTGCTATACCTTCTCTGTGCGACTTTCTCTCTCTCTGTTTTTTTCTATATCTGTGTGTGGAACGTCGTTCCTGACGGGAGTCCTCCAACCACATATTTTTATTTAATTTAAGTTTTGCGGTTGGGTTTCAGCGTCAATAAATATTATTTGCTTTACCAGTAGTGTGAAATGATAATTAATTTCCAAATATTTATATTTAAATTAAGTACACATTGTGGTCTAACGTGTGGTCAGCTGTAATTTTAATTAGGTGGTGGTGAGTAACTTCAAATTCAGTAAATCAAATTACAACAACCTCATTGCCACGAAATGCTTAACGTTCACTCAAAACGAATGTTAAAAAACCACTAGCTATTTTATGGTTTCATTATTTTCTTTTACGTCTGCAAATCAGATTTAATTTAAGTTAATCCTTTGCTTTTACAAACGGATTGAACAAATAAATTCTCTGAAAAATCCAGTCCATTTTATTCAACTTTTAAATAAAACGTTTGATAGAATTAACTGCCTACAAAAATAGAGTAAAACCAAGGGGTTTTATTTAAGTCTGGATTTCATTCGTGATTATAATACCAGACTTACTGTCCCACAGTAAGACAAAGGGCTTTTCTTATACAGAGAAGGCACCAGGATTGATCACTACGCTTGCTCTAGAAGGCTTGGCAATTTTAGACCGATATGCCTGCTTAATATTATAAATGCGAAAGTAACTCTGTGTGTCTGTCAGTTACGCTTTCACGCCTAGACCGCGAAACCGATCGTCATGAAATTTGGCAGAGATTTAGCCTGAAATATGAAGAAGGACGCAACTTACTTTTTTACGCGATAACTGACATCCACGTGTGCGGAGCCGCGGTCAAAAGCTAGTTTTCCTCATGACGTTTTTCCTTCATCGATGTCAGTAATATCCAAAAACTCATAAAGCACATAAATACATTGAAAAAATGACATTGGTAGCTCCCCGAATTTGAAACTACCATCTCGTGGGCGTCCCTTTTCTTCCCGTAGGTGTCGTAGAAGGCGACTAAGAGAGTTACTAGAGAATGGGCAGCAGCGTTCTCTATGCATTTTACCACCATACTGCGATCGCCAACCCACTTGCCAAGCGTGGTAATTATGACAAATCCTCCCCTTTTGGGGGAGGCTTATATCCAGCAGTGGACGTCTTTCGGCTGAAATGATGAATGATGATGATCTCGTGAAAGGGGTTCATTACGACAACGCGATTATTGGCATAATAGACACATTAAAAGTGTCTGGGGATCAAAGTATTTTTTATATTGGACATAAAAATGTCTATTTAGATTGATTAAATAAAATGTGATGTGTGGGAGCAGTGGTGGCCTAGTGAGAGCAGCGGTGAAGGAAAATATCGTGAGGAAACCGGAATGTCCCAGAACCAAAAATTGGAAGACATGTGACATCTACCAACACGCACTGGGCCCGCTTCGTGGATTCCTTCTCATCAACAGGAGGTCTGTGTCTCAGCAATGGGAACATTAAAGGCTGATTATTTATGTTTATTATGTAAATAAAATGTTTTCGTACTTGTAGATCCGTCGAAGTACTCTCTGCTCTTGTTGCAGGTTTTCCACGAGAACCGTAGACAAGCGTTATGTCGTCGGAAGAGTAGATTAAAATGACTTTCGACATTCGACAACGAATGACAAGTTGACAGTTTATTACCGAGAAATGTAGACAAGAAATTCCCCTCTCTTTTAACTCATTCCTCTCCTGAACTGCTTGTGGCACTGATGATTTTCATCCGTCACTATAATATGAAATTATGATTTGTTCCCCCAATCTGTGTTTATGTTGTATAGAATGTATTTTTAATGTTCTAACAATTTTTATTATAAGTATGTAATTTATTTATTCTTTGTTTGTTTCAGTCCAGTACTAACCCCACAAGATCAACAGTTAAGCCCAACTGTCTAATCGAAGATTAATATCGGTTTTTTTTTTATAATGCACACATGCTTTTCCAATTCACTTTCGACATTGGCAGAATAGTCGACATCGGCTTTGCTTGCCATATTTAAAAATAGAATAGAATAGAATAGATAAGCAATTTATATTCTACAGTACAGTAGAAATAAAAAGCGTCATGCTAAGCCTGCTGCATGTTGCCGAGAACCAGATTCCAACTTTCCCACGGCTCTGATAACTTCTTCTCGCTCAAATTACGTCTTCTCTCCAGTTAGACGTAAGGCATAAATTTACTGATTTGGCGTTAAACCCGTTGCAAGATAACAGGAACACGACTAGATTGAAGATTTTCATATGTTGACCGAAATTCAAAAACCCTTTTCAAATCGCGAAATTTATTCAAGAGTATAACAGGAGTTACAAAAAATATAATATATTCCTAAAAACATGGTTTTTTATTATATTTTTAGTTATTACAAGCAAAAACGTGCTTCATCCCTACTATCCCTAGACACCTGTGACGTGTGTATTTAAAAGCCTCCATTTTTTTAGATGATGTAGAATTGTTATAAAATTTTGTTAAAGCATTGTTCAACATTTTTACGAGCTGTCAGTTGAAATTTTTTGTGTGCTATCTTTTTAGGACAAATTGCGGTAAGTTCTTTGGCTGAGAAGTTGTCTCCTCGGCTGTTCCCGCGAGGCTCTACTAAGAAATTAGGTATGTTTATGCGAAATAAAAGGTACAAATATATCTACGCGTTTTAGACTTAACATTTGTAAATTGGTATGGTGAACATGACATCTAGTAATAAATGTTTTTTTGCTGGAAATGCTAGGTTAATAACCTGTCATCTGTTTAAATATTGTATTCTTTAGATATTTATTGGCGTGGCAGATACAACCAGCTCTTACGGAGAGGACGAATGAGTCGCAGTACTGGGAAAATTATAGGCTGATTTTGCCTAAGCATTTATTGGACTATTTTTAAACACGATAACTATAATACTTAGTCGACTTAACACAAGTGCTTACATTTAACAAAAGTTAGTAAAGAGCTTAACGGCCATCATCTGCTAATCAAACAAATGATATTTTTTGCAATAAAATGAAAGGTTTTATAAAAACAAACGTGAAACACAATGCTTTACTATTACAATATTCAGAGAAACATGGATGTAGTAGTCAGGCACTATATCTGGAAAATCAACTAGGTTCGGAACAGCCCAATGAGCTTGAAACTAGGTACCATATTTTAGAGCTAAAGTTTTTTGGGGCCCCTGGTTTTTGGCACATATCACTCGATCATTTTTTTACATTTTATTGATCTTTAAACTATCCTACTATAATCCTACTCTCCTAATAATCCTACTTCTTACTTTTATGTATGAATAAATGTGAACATTTGTATGTTTCAACGTTTGTAACTGAATCGCGCAAAAGCAGCGGAATGCATTTTGAAGAAATTTGGCACACAGAGGTAGTTTATAACTAGAGATCGGTTAATCGGATGCATGTTTACTTAAAGTCAATTTTTAGTTATGAAAGTATGGAAGGGGCTGCTTACAAAATATTTTTTGATAAAAAAATCCCGGGATGCCAGGAACACCGGGAATGCATAATTAGTCAGGTGTATAATGGAAGCGACTTCTAAATTATTAGGATTGCATAGCTATTCAGACACATATTTATTTAAAAATAGGGTGTATAAAGTCTGTAAGAGTGGGGGTAGTGTGTGTTAGTTAAAACATTTTTTTACATTAAATGACGATTTTTTCATTACAAAAGCGCGTTCCATATTAGCCAACATCGCAACTTTAGGTGAACATGCATTCGAATATCCGATCTCTGTTTATAACCTGGATTAACCACACAGAATGCTTTTTATCTTGGTACTACCCGTGGGATCGACCTCCACACGGGCGAAACCGCTGGCTAAATAAGTAACTTAGTAAAAGATTTTTGGTTTCAGCCTTTTGCTAACAGATTTTAATGTATCGGTTTAGTTATGAGATGAAGGTCATATTATTTAATCAATCTATTCGTTGACAACATCCGGTTAAAAATATGGGCTAAAAATTATTGCTATTGCTAACTCGTTTTTTTTTTATTTGGGAAGTCATCAAATAACTTCTTCCGCTCTGGGTGTAGCAGGAGGGCGTGTCAGACTTTTACTGACTAAAACCCAACCGTGTTCCCTCAGTTGCCTGTGTGCCAGGGGCTGCGGTATCTCTTTCGAATAACCCGTACCCCTGGCAGGCATCGGCCCTAGCGGACCCCACCAGTTGGTGCTCACATCTCTTTGAGGCTCGCGTGGAACACAACGTGCCGTCGACCCGGGCTTGGTCCTTACCGGACAGCGAGCTACCCATTATTCGCCGTCCGCAAGCCCGCACCTACGGTGGCCGGGAATCAGCCTGAGATTTCCGACACCCAGGGCGTCTCCTGCGGCGACGAAGGCCGTGAGGGCGCATGTACTGCCTCTCCCTCACGTGCGCCGGTTACTAACTCGTTTGAAATTCTTTAATACGTACAAACTTTAACACACTAATTGGCTAAAAACATTTAACACATTAAATTTTTATTTTGTTCATGAAAACTGAGAAAAGTATAAGTAGGTAAATAACATGGTATATTTAAAAAAAATATAATAACAGCATTTTATGTTAACGGAAAAGCTAATTCATTTTTACTAATTGGAAAAACAGATCAAAGAGTCAATTGCTTTCTCAAAGAAGTTAATCTAAAAAAATAACTTATACCAGAAAACCTCCGCTGCGTATTTAATTGTAAATTTACTGTAAACCATTATTAAATAAAGAACAACTGTCTGGAAATGACAACAAATAGAAATGTATACCTAAAACCATTACGAAAAAAAAGCCACGAAAACATGAAATGATTTAAAAAAATCTAATTACAAAAGAGATATTAAAATGTGGGTCACAAAAAGAAACAAGTATTCTAATTAGCCACCTGATTGTGATTCAACCATAAGGCAAGCACCCCTTTGTTCTCCGATATAAAAGAAATAATAAAATGACCAAATATTGTTTTACAAACACGGAGCCATGAAATAAAAAATAAAAAATTAATGACACTTAAGCGTGATTTAATTCTTTGACCCCGCGATTAAGTTGGGTTTTAGACCAACCTTTTTTTTTAAGACAGCTTGGGTATTTGACGGTCGAAAACTTTAAACAAGAATGAGAAATTGAACGACAAAATGGATGACAAAACGTTGTTGACAAAACTTAACAGTTTTTTTAGGTTTTGGAAAAACAAACCCCAATCGATCTTGGCTTGACACACTAAACATATTGATTTAGTTGGTTATCAGAATTGATGTTTTTAGCAGATATTATTCATTTTTTGCACACTTGCCTTCAGACTTGCAACGTGCTGAAAAGTATGATTTATTACCACATTTTTTTTACAGTTCGGGAGTTAGGATCAAACCTTTGTAATAATACATTTAAATTGTAAGATTGTGACTTAGAGTGCCTGTCATATTTCTTTTAGTGGTAAATTACCGTGAATTGTTTTTTTTATTTTTTTACTTTAAGTTCCAGCGGTAAATATGGTTTTAGTTTATAATATTCTTCTTCAAACAAACTTTAAAGTTCAAAATTACGAGCGATTGTCTGTGCGCGGAATTTTAATCTTCTCTAACGTTGCAAGAACTTCTTGAATGGCAGATATTTTAGTGGTAGGTAGGTATGTAGTTACAAATAGTGGTATAATTTTAAGGAGAGTGGAGGAAAAGAGAAATTTTAAAAGAAAAAACACATGTTTACATCTCGAAATATTACATACACATACGATCATAAACTTACGTCTTTATCCGATGGGGGTAGGCAGAAACTACAAACTCAAACTCAAAGCATTTATTTCAAATAAACCAAAAAAATTACAGGCACTTTTGCATTGTCAAAGAACTTCCACCTAACGAGTTTATCACATAGGGGTTATTCCCCTCCGAGGAGGATGGCTTGCGCTTTTCTGTGTCCCCACCTCAAACGGCACTGGAGGACACCATGGAGTTCTTGGGGTTACAGTCCCACATAACTGCGCTATCTCCACGTTAAAAAATAAATGCCTATGTCGACGGCGCGTTGTGTTCCACGCGCGCCGTTTGAGATGTCAGCAACAACTGGTGGGGTCCGCAAGGGCCGATGCCTGCCAGGGGTGCGGGTTGTTCGAAAGCGATACCGCGGTCCCTGGCACACAGGCAACTGAAGGAACGTGGGTGGGTTTTGTCAGTAAAAGCCCTACTGCTCCATCCAGAGCAGAAGAAGTCGTTTGATGATTTCCCACTCAAAGAACAAAAAAAAAAAACGAGTTTATCATATTAAACTCAACCTTAGGTTCACATAAAGTTAGGAACTGCGTTGTTTCATGGCGTCTAATAGCAGCCATTTTAAATTTTGTGACGTCACGCGTCACTAACGAAGTACGCTTTTTGGATGAAAGGAATCCACCAACGCCTTATTTGTAGAGGCAGGTCAATTACATGTTTTGCGTAAACTATGGAACTAAATTGTTCTTTCTCCTTGACTGTGTCATTGTACTTATATTAATATCAATGTATCTATATAGATGAAAATGAATTGCTGCTCGTTAGTCTCGCTAAAACTTGAGAACGGCTGGGCCGATTTGGCTAATTTTGGTTTTGAAATATTTGTGGCAGTCCAGGGAAGGTTTAAACGGTGAGAAATTATAGAAAAAAGGCATAAAGCGTTTCTAGCTGACATACCCATGTTAAGTGAGTTCCTACCGAGTTATTATAACTTGGTACCTAAAGTTTAAATGGTGATAAAATATAGAAAAATTGCAAGGAAAAACAACAATTTTATTTTCCCATACAAACAAACGAACTTCTTACCTGTATATATGAATTAAATAGAGAAGGTTTAGTATTTATGCCTTTGAAGTACCAGGTTGTCATAACTCAGTAGGAGCTAACTTAAAATAGGTGTGTCGGCTAGAAAACGCTAATGCTTTAGAAGTACTAGGTTACCATATCTCGGTAGGACCTAACATAGGTGTGTCAGCTAGAAAACGCTTTATGCCTTCGAAGTACAAGGTTGTCATAACTTGGTAGGAGATTATGCACTATGAGTCAAGATATTTTGCTAATAGGTTAACACAACTTATTGATTCTGAGGCGGTACGAAGTTTGCCGTGGCAGCTTGTATGCATATATAATTAAAAGTAACGAAGTCAAAACTATATAAACCATTTTTGAAAAAAAGTAAAGTGTAATTTACTTGCACTTGTAATAAAAATATTGTAGTTTATTTAATTTTTAGTCATTATAATTGTATGGAAAATTTACTACTGTTGGCTAAACGTACACTTTTTGTAGACGTCTTTAATAGTAAAAATTTTTATATTATGAACGATTATTAATTGTTTCCTCGGTCCTCGAGTGTAATGCCAAAAAATTTTTTTTTTAGATTCTGTTAACAAATCCAAAAGAATTTAAAACTGCCTACTGGCCAAATATTGGGCGCTTTTAATCTTAGTAGTGTGGTCCCGAGGGATAATTTCCGACATCAACGTGAACGAAGCTGCGGGAAAAAGCTAGTTAGTAATTAAACTCTTAAAAATTAAATCACTTTAATGTTTAAAAGAAAGCTCAATTGCATATTAATATAAATTCTCTAAAAGAAAGAAAATTGCCAATCCTATTTATTGCTACCGAGCAAAAAGCCGAACGGACGAAAAAAAACTTTTGTAATGACTTTCAGATGAATATTCATAAATGCCGAGCTCTTACACTACGCTTTTCATAACATTTGCATAATACCAAGGAGCTTATATTTTATTTTTAAGTTTGCTACGCTTTGATTATCCACCTCGTTTTTTAATCTAAGGCCAGTAATTGAATAGGTTAAATCTTTATAACTTGTTTTTCTTTTTATTTATGTTTTGCATTTTTTTAAATAAAAATCTTCTTTAGATTTTTGGTAGGGGTACTAAAATCTTATGGCTTCCCGTCACCGAAATGCAGTAATAGCAGCAGGTATATCTGTAAAACCGCGAAACGTAGACACACACGGTACGGCTGGTCTATCAATTCTAAGTCGCTCAGCGAGCTATAGAACGAGCTATGCTCGGAGTATCTCTGAAAGATAGAATCCGGCAGAGAACCAATGTTGTCGACATAGCTCACAGAATTAGTAAGCTGAAGTGGCAATGGGCCGGCCACATTAGCCGTAGAACCAATTACCGTTGGGGTAGACGTATTCTTGAGTGGAGACCGCGAATCGGCAAGCGTAAGGTGGGACGCCCTCAGGATTGACGATCTTCGCAGGGTGACTGGTAGCAGCTGGATGAGAGTTGCCAAGAATCGAGCTGAATGGCGTGCAATTGGAGAGGCCTATTTCCAGCAGTGGACTGCTGTAGGCTGATGATGATATCTGTAGATGGATGACGTCAATAATTGAAGTTAAATTGACTTATTGTAATTCCCATTTATTGTTTCATGGTCCAACCAGCGAAAAAAAGGAGGAGGTTCGCAAGTCAACGTGTATATATAGAGTCAAATTACTTCACCCACGTGTTAGTTATAGACGTTGAAAACGAATGGAACAAACAAAAACAAAAGGTTTCATTATTCGATGAGTGCGAAGAATGCCTAATCGATCAGCTGGTTTTGTAATTTTTCGTGGAACAGAGGTACGGTAATTAAGAGGTAATTTCCAAAAACCATAACATAACAGTCGTTTGATTCTATTTTATTCGTTTTCGATATCGATACTATAATATATATGATAATTTACTATGATCTAATTGGTCAAGGGGAGTTTTTTTTGGTGGGAAATCATCAAATAACTTCTCCCGCTCAGAGTGGAGCAGGAGGGTGTGTCAGACTTTGACTATAATTTTGTTATAACTAAAACCCACCCGTGTTCCCTCAGTTGCCTGTGTGCCAGGGGCCGCGGTATCTCTTTTGAACAACCGGCACCCCTGGCAGGCATCAACCCTTGTGGACCCCACCAATTGGTGCTGACATCTCTTTGAGGCACGCGTGGGACACAACACAACTATTTTCTTAACGCGAATAGACTATAGCACTAATTTAATTTGACCCTATATTCATTTTTTTTTTTATGTGTCACCCTTTTTTAACCGAATTCAAAAAGGAGGAGGTTATCAATTCGGTATGTTTATATGTATTTTTTTTTGTAGGTTCGGGCATAACTCTGTCATATATAGACAGATTTGCAAAATTATTTTTTTGTTACAAAAATTAAAATACATATCTAAAGACACCGAGTTTTAGTTAGTAAAAGTCTGACACGCCCTCCTACGCCACCCAGAGTGGGAGAAATCATTTGACGATTTCCCACCCAAAAAAAAGCAGTCGCCATTACTGTTTTTTAAATTATTCAATGTAGGTACATAGGTCTGTACAATCAGCAACAAAAGTGAAAAAGGAAATACGTCAAAGCCCTTTTAGTGGTCCGAATCTGTACTGAATAAACAAAATAGTGCATAATACATATATTATATTAAACTACGCTGTATGTCTGGTTGTTACAGATGATTTTCTCTGGCAATATTATCACAGAATTTGAGAAAAGAAAAAAAGAAAGACTGTTTCAGGTATTGTGTGGGTTGTTAGTATTAGGTAGCCGTTAAGATGGTCTGAATCTTCATTCATTAACGTCACATGTCAAAACGAAGACCTTACCCCGATACAAGCTCTGTTTATAAGAAATTATGATCCAGTAATAACAAACCACAATGCGTCATAAACTTGGCTCAAATTTCAAGATTAATGCTAGGTATTTTTCTTAATTAAGTACTCTTATAATGATGCGTTAATATACAACAAAATACAGACCTATTTGCTTATGAATCAAGGCACTTTTCGATAGTTTATTTTTAATACGCTTTTATTAGCTTCACCTGTATGTTTATAAGCATCTTTGTTTGTTTGTAATCGACCACTTCGGACTTGATTTTGACCCGCTTCAAACGGTCAGATATCATTTAAACTTTGTAGACTTATCGAGTACCGATGACAATTCAATAATCGCGCTTTTGTAGATAGCAGAACTAAAAAATAGAAAATAAATAATAGTACAAATAACTAAAAAACACGCTTTGAAAACCAAACTAAAAAAGTAGAATATAATTTAATTTTATTAAAAAGCGTGGGGTGCTTGATATTAATTACTCATAAAAATACCTCAAAAAGCACCCCACGCTTTTTAATAGAATTAAATTATTTTCTACTTTTTTAGTTTTTTAAACTATTTTTAATTTAATCATGCAATTTTCAGAAAATTTAATCGTTAAGATTAATCAGTCTTACCCAGGGGTATCGTGTTACCCAGTAACTGGGTTATGGAGGTCAGATAGGCAGTCGCTTCATGTAAAATACTAGTATTCAGCTGCATCCGGTTAGACTGGAAGCCGACCCCAACATAGTTGGGGAAAGGCTAGGTAGATGATGAAGACTATGTATGAATAGTATGAATATTGACAGTGTGTAGGCAATAACATAATACCAGCTTGCATTCAAGGTAATTACAGAGACAAATTGCGCCTTTGACAAAGTTAATGCCGTAACAGCTATCTGGCAATATTAATATACCGCATGGTTTATGATTGAACCTAATTATATGGCCTAATTATAACCTAACTAAGTTAACAGTTCATATGTCAAATGTTTGGGGTGTTGCATCAACTGACTTAATGAATTGTTGTTAATTATGGAACAGTGCAATCAGGGAACATGATAGTTGACGTAAATGATAACTAGAGATCGGACATTCGGATGCATATTTACCTTAAGTTAATTTTTGGTTATGAAAGTATGGAAGCGGCTTTTAAAAACATATTTTGATGGAACACCGGGAATGCATAACTAGTCAGGTGTATAGTATGGAAGCGACTTCTAAATTATTTAGACCTATATCGCTGCTCCCATCCCTATCTAAGGTACTTGAGAAGGTTATTAATGTAAGACTAACTTCCTACCTAGAATCACAAAATTTACTCTCAATCAACCAGTTCGGTTTTAGAAAAAACAAATCGACAGAGGATGCCATACAAAAATTAACTTCTACCATTGTTGATAGCCTAGATAGAGGAGAGAAGACCATAGGTGTGTTCCTTGATCTAGCAAAAGCGTTTGACACAGTCTCTGTTCCCCTACTTCTCACAAAGCTGGAAACCCTAGGCATTCGTGGAACAGCCTTAAAACTATTAACAAACTATATGACTAATAGAACTCAATGTGTCAGGATTAACAGCTTTGTGAGTAAGCTGGAGTATGTGACTTTTGGTGTGCCACAGGGAAGTGTTATGGGACCCACGCTTTTCCTTGTATATGTGAATGACTTGTGTGATTTAAAGTTAAGACAGTGCCTATGCAGATGACACAGCCCTTTTGTTTAATGGTAAGACGTGGAAAGAGGCTAATGATGTGGCTAATTTGGGTTTCAAACAGGTCTCGGACTGGCTACAGTCGAATCTACTCACTCTAAACGCACACAAAATAAATACATACCTTTTAGTATCACAAAGAGCAGTCAACCACCTTCTGGGATTATTCACTTAAAAGCTCACACATGTAATATGCCGGAAAACTGTACTTGTCATGAACTAACTAAAACTTCTTCAATTAAATACCTTGGTTTAGTCATTGATCAACACTTAAACTGGCATGAACATATATCAATGCTCATCTCAAGAGTCAGAAAACTTATATATATATTCAAAAATATTCGTTGTTTTTGTCCGCCAAATATGACCTTATTAGTTTATTTGTCCTTGTGCCAGTCCATCATAACATATGCCATTACTGCGTGGGGGGGTGCCTCCAAGTCAGTCCTTATTAATCTAGAACGAGCCCAACGTGCGGTTCTCAAGGTAATGAGTCACAAAAAATTTAGATACCCCACCCATACGTTATACTCCGAATTGTCAGTTCTTACAGTGAGGCAACTTTTTATCAGAGACATAATACAAAATCAACATAAAAGTATACCTGACTATACCAAAAAAAGAAGGCAAGATATTGTTTACTCCGTGCCTTACTGTAAAACTGCATTTGCGAAAAGGTTCATACATTTCCTAGGACCGTCTATGTATAATAAAATATCAAAGCAAATCAAAATTCGTCATCTTAATAGACATGCATGTAAAACCGAAATTTTCAACTTACTAAACACATTGAATTATGACAATACTGAAAAATAATTAAAACCAATACTTAACTAAATTACCAAATATAATACACATGCTCACTACATGAATTAATTTCACTACAAACTCACGCATACATATACACGTTCCCCTACATACATACATACAAAGACAAACACTACACTATTCATAATATTATACAAATGATAAGCGGTATAATTGTGACCTAAATTTAATTTTACTTTACTTTTTCTTTTGTTTTGTTTTACTTTTCGTTTAACTTTTATTTTAAATTAGGATTAAGTGATAGATCTTTCATAAAAATGCGCAACCATAAATAAATTTGTAAACAAACAAAGCATCTAAAAACTTTGCATATACTATGTCAACTTTAACAACTACCTACAAAGTTAAAAATGAACAAGTCCAAAATGTAAGGTCTACCCCAAAAATTGAACTTACTTTGTTCGTTCATAATAAAAGTACTTAACTGCCACAAGTCAAATGTTAGTTACCTATACCGCAACCGAGGAAACCTATTCCACCGTAATACAGTTCATACTAGTACGGGGGACAGAGCGAATCAGTTCCGTATAAACTAACAACCCAAACCATTATTATGTATTACAATTAATTAGACTTAGCTTAATGTACATTAAAACTGTGATAGAAAAAATATTACGCAAGGTTGTTAGACTCATTTAGCAAATAAAGAACGTTTTTTTTTTTTTTTTTTTTTTTTTTTTTTTATTAGCATTGCAAAACTATTCAGATACAAATTTAGAATTAATGTTTAAGCCCCGATGCAAATATATATATGTAGGGTGAAAGGGAGAGGGTGGTGTGTGTTAGTAAAAAAAAAACATAAATTAAATAAAGATTATTTCGATACAAAAGCGCATTCCATATTAGCCAACTCGCAACTTTAGGTAAATGTGCATCCGAATATCCGATCTCTAATGATAACAGTCGCGTGGGCAGATTGAAGGTTAAGTTAATTTATGTTAAGTAAACCACAAGGGTTTTCTTAGTGGTAAAACTACTTGAGAAACAAGTTCACAATGAAAAAAGTGGTTGAGAAAACTTGTTCTTGGTGGAAACACTAGTTGACAAACTAGTTCATTGTGGAAAAACTAGTTAAATAAAAATACTGGTATGACCTACAAATAGTTGTTCCGGGTCTGGCTGTTTGTGTATGTGAGTTTAAATGTTTGTAAACGCACCCACAATACAGGAGTAATTCCTAGTGTGGGGCAACGTTTTTTAAAAAAACAAAGAAAGAAAGAAAAGTTAAGAAACCAGTTCATAGAACAAAAACTAGTTCTTGGTGGAATCTAGTTCATGGTAGAAAAACTATTCAAGTAGTTCTTGATGAAAAAAAATCAGTTCAGAAACTAGTTCATGGTGGAAAGTTTAGTTGTAAAACTATTTCTTAGTGGAAAAACTAGTAGAAAATGAAAAAAGTCGTCGAGAAACTAGTTCATGGTAGAAAAACTAGTCCCAGATAAAAATAGTTGTTGAACTGAACTAGTTAGGAAAACCACTAGGGTAGTCATAACAGTAGAGGGTAGAAGCAACTGAAGAGCAAAGTAAAAAGAAATGACCTAATAATGGTCCAAACCGAACAAGTAAACTTACAAATGTTGTCTTAGAACAAGACTAACATGTAGACTGAAACTTGTAACTTAAACAAACTCCGTCTCAATATTTCCAACAAGTCCCAATACTCACTATTAACTTAATAATAATACGATGTTATGGAAGTAACTTATTCAAGAATAATTTACTTTCATAACTCTACTTCTTTGGCCCACTTGCGCGTTCATTCGTTATCTTAAATTACTCGGAGTTAACAGTTAAATCGTTCCGTGTGGTGCCGGACGTAAAAGAATAGCACCATCCCTTTATTTCCCGTGGGTAACGTAGAAGGCGACTAAGGGACTTACTAGAAAATGGGCAGCAGCGTTCTCTATGCATTTTCCCACCAAACTGACATCGCCAACACGCCTGCCAAGCGTGGCGATTATGGGAGGCTTATGTCCAGCAGTGGACGTGTTTCGGCTGAAATGATGATGATGATGATGAATTGATTAATTACCTCGTGGTTAATTAATCAATCAATTCATCTTGCGCCACCAAGAGTTAGAAGTAAACCTAGGGTTAAACTTTCAAATATTTAACCCACCGCAGAGTACGATATTGACTGAATATCACGGCTGCGTTGCATCAACCTTACAATACGGCCTGATACTATGGGGTAACTCAACAGACGAAGATAAAGCCTTTATGGTACAAAAAAAATGCGTTCGAGCCATTTGTGGCATCCCACCATGGGAATCATGTAAACCATTGTTTTTAAAATTAAAACTCCTTACTTTACCCAGTATGTATGTTTTGGAATGTGTTAAATTTGTCCGTCAGCACTCTGACCTGTTTAAAAAGGCTCAAGACCGTTGCCCGCGAAAAGTAAGAGATCCAGATAGAATAGTTCTGCCCAGGGCACCAAAGACTTCTCTGTATTAAATAAAAAAACTGTTATCATATGTGTGGTGTGGACTTATCTATAAGAAAATACCGAAGAATTTCAAAGATTTACCTAATAACTTATTTTTTATTAAGTTAAAATTATGGCTGCTGCAAAAACGTTTTTATTCCATGAATGAATTTATAAATAATGTTAAATGCTAATGCTAAATAGTGTTTTAAATTAATGTGACGATAAATAATAATGAATATTGAATGTATTGAATAATTAATGATAGAAAGCATGCCATTGAGCGTAATATGTAATAGATGTTATTGTTTTGCATGTCAAATTATGTCTGACAATATATAGTCAGACATAATTTGGGTTCCTAATACATTAAGAACCCAATTTCCTACTTTAAGACCAAAACTGTACCAATACGTATTGCAAATAAATTAAAATTATGATTATGATTATATGATGTGGATGAGTTAAGTCGCTGAACTCAAGGTTAGTGTTAGTAGTGTCAAAATACATTGACGAACAGAGGTTCTACGTTATAATAAGTGAAAATTCAGTACTATATCAGCAGGTATTATAATTATGAACTCATACAAAAAAACAAAAAAAAAATGAAAAAACTTAAAACGTATTTATTTCGTATCTGACGTTTTCGTTGATTAATGAACAAAATATCCATAGAAACCACATTCAATACGATTAAAATGTAAAATCTTTATAAAAATCAAAGACAAGAGACTAATATGTATCGTAATGTAGTGTAAAATAGATGGGTATTCAATTTCTGTTCATTGTTTGTTCATTCAGTTTTGGTCGGATTACTTATCAGGACGCATTGCAATTCTATTTTAGGTTTCGTCGATTGAACTGCAATGTTCCCAACTCAAAAGTACTGATAGCAGGTTAACTGGCCCGGTGTTTCTTTTTAGTGACAACGCGTAATAAGAGTTAAAATGTCAATTACTTACCTCCCGATTTTACAAAATTTACATTTATTCATTTAACCCGACTAAACAAACAAGTGGGCCTTATCATTAAAAATATAAACAAATATTCAAATGTTAGTTTGAAACAAAAAATATGCCACCCCTGTTATTTCCAGGGGTTTTGTATACATCAAAATAATATACTAGAAGGCCTATCCAATTAAATTTAATAAAAACAAACACGTGAAGAAATTCTGTAATTGCTTGCACAATGTCCTTTGAAGAAACTATAACTAAAAATGTTCTTAGAGTATCAGAGGAAAATGTTGTAGGACTCAATTGGATTTATCTCATCACAAAAACCTAACATTAGAACAACAGTGCCTTCTATATGACTAAAACTATTAGACTAGGTCGAATATTTTCACACTTAAGTGAAAATTAATTAGTGTAAGTAATACAATATGCTTTGTGTCCGCTAATAAAAGTTACTTACCTAGTTAACATACAGGATGAAAGCTTTTATCATAAATTAACTTGCCTTTGCCTCCACGTCAGGAAAAAGGTTACCATGTAGATGTACCTTTCATATAGTATTTTGTGCTCAAATCTCGCCACATATGATATTTCATTTTATTACGTCAGCGTGGGTGTTGATATGTGCGTGTCACAGATGAATTGCTTCCTAAGCTATTCATAACCACTATAGCTGTTTTAAAAAACAGCTCTTGAAACAAACGTTTAGCGGTTTTTCATATTTACTGAATTTTTACAGGCAGAATTTCATCAACGTTATGCAATATAGCGTGATATAAAAGTGATATTGTAGATTTTAAATCCAAAGTTTGTCACTCATAGCTCTATGTCTAACAACAATCATGGCGTCCGAAACAGAAATAAATAAAACGAATCATATAAGTGAAAATTACCCTAAATCAAGTGAAAATGGTAATTTAAACAATAATTTTAATAAAAAGTTGTCAGAGTTATGTAAGTCAGTCCTAAAAATACTAAATAGCCTAGTAACTTGGAAGTACTTCCGAGTTGGCGAGCCTTCGCTCGCTCGGCTCGCGCTCGGTAGGACTCCGTTCTGACCTAACTTAAACGATTTGGTCAGGCTGCCCTTGCTAAGTTACTGTGACCAATTTGGTATTAAAAGCCACCCCAAACGCTTTGTGACTGCAGATAAGCCATTCTGCATTACGTACGTCAAAACTTGTACCTGTTTTGTTAACTTTAGCGCAAAAATGGGAATAGTGTTTTACATAACAAAGCTGTTTTGTAAAACAATTAACGGTTTTGCAAAAGATCTGCGAGATGCCAATCTCCACTTTGACAGCTTTGTGGCTTTATGTCTTTGATTTAGAAGAAAAGTGCGCGATGATATTATATGAGTAGCGCTGTGCGAAGAGTGGTATGTTTAGCAGAATTGTTAATAGGATAACATTACAAAATGTGTCATAACAAATAGATTCATCCTGTCGCGTCAAAAAATGTTTGTAAACACAACCACGCAAAGATTTGATTTGATGGGCATACAGACGCCCTGGGCGCTGGGAATCCCAGGCTGATTGCTGGCCACCGTAGGTACAGGCTTGCGGATGGCAAGTAATGGGAAGGCCGGTGTCCGGTAAGGACCAAGCCCGGGTCGACGGCGCGTTGTGTTCCACGCGCGCCTCAAAGATATGTCAGCACCAACTAGTGGGGTCCGCAAGGGCCGTTGTTGGTTGTTCGAAAGAGATACCGTGGCCCCTGGCACACAGGCAACTGGAGGAACACGGGTGGGTTTTAGTCAGTAAAAGTCTGACACGCCCTCCTGCTCCACCTAGAGCGGGAGAAGTTATTTGACGATATGCCGCGCTCAGAAAAAAAAATGGGCATGCAGACCCGATTATTATTTTGTGAACTCACTCTTCGTAGTATGGACACTATCACGCAACTGAGTACGGTGAAGGTAATGCTGACGATTTAAATCTTTCTATGCCTCTATTAAACGTGCAGTGATCACCATGTCTCTGAATTCGCCAACAAACAAGGTTTATAGGAAGAAGCCCTGCTTCTGATTCTGACCAATATAACAAATGACGTCAAATTGCATTAAAAAAATATAGATATATGCCATTTTATTTACCGCAAGATTCCTTCACGTACCTCATCCGGGCCATCATAACAAATAAAGTAGACAATAAAAAAAAGAAGAAGTAACTAATTGCTATGTATTTTGATGCACGGATACAAACATTTTTTGACGAAAGTTATACGAAGAAACAGGTAAAAACCACAAAGGATTAAGAAAATAGCAACCCACTTCATTATGGCAGGCAAAGAGCCTTCGGGTGCTTATAATTAGAATTAAAACGAAATTGTTGCGGGTGTTTATAAAACATTTATTTAAGAAAAAATATGATGAAGAAATAAATGTTTAGAAATGCTTCTCAACTAAGCATTCTTCGGTTTACAGTGATGAATAAATCATTTGTGGAACAGCACCGCATTTGGATTCCATGACGAAGTCACATAGGAATCTTCACTTGAACAGATTTTCTTTGTTTCGACCAACCTAGGTCTGGAGCCTATTTAAAGACTTCCAGCTAAGCCAACGCAACTCGTGTTCAGTTGGAAGATCATGGTGGTGGAACAAATGCTATGGGTAAAGAATCACTGTCTCTCCACAGCTTCAGTCTTTCTTTTGATAATTCGCCAGTGAGTGAAACGCAAGTTGTTTATGGTTTTCAACCTTTGTGTCGCAAGGATGCTTTTCTTTTATAAACGCTAGTAGGAACAATGATGCACGCTTTCCTATAAGTAACTCAGGCATTAACTCGTAACTTCAAAACTCAATAATTAAAGTGTTCTGAGAAAATACTTATAAATATTCATAATTGGCGCATGGAGCGAAATCCTCAGGCAGGAATATAGTTTCTATAACCCGTGTTTCAATTTGTTGTGACCTTTTAACAAAAGGGTAATGTATTTCAGAAGTAAATCCTTTTACAGTTGTTATACAAATAAAAGTTTTTGGTTTCTTCAGGCTTCTTGAATCTTACGTAGCCGTAGATAGACAATTGATTAGATGAGCTGTGGCAATTAAAAAAACGAGAGTGCTCTGTTTCAAATGATCGTTTCCTATAGAGAAGAGCCGTCAAGAAATTTTTACTTTTTAAAATAAATAATTGGTTTTTACCATGTTTTCAAATTAAAGTGTTAGGTATGGGCGGACAGTGCAAGCCCATCAAAAAGTACGAGGTACCTAATAACATAGAAAATGGTACAATAATTAATCACATAGATAATGATATGGTGGTAAATAGTCTACGTATTACCAAATAGATAAAGACAATGTAAAAACCGATTTAAACCTGCTTATGCTGATGGATTGTGTCCGGAACAGGCGCGAGAGGGAAACATTTTTGAAGCAGTTTGACTTAAACAAACTAAACATAGGATTAATTCAATCAATTTTATCTCTACCAACTTCAGAAGGTGCCAAAAAGTTAAGTCGTTTAATAATAATAGTCCTTCATCTGTGACTCTCATCTGTGCTACTAAAAGTTGTGTTAAGTATATTGGTTATTTAGATGTACTATGTATATACATATTTATGTGTTAATGTCAATTTTAGTATTAATTGTATATAATGTTAAAAGGCACGATGGGGTTGGCGTATCTGTTTAGATAAAAACCCCTAAACAAATAAAGAGGAAAACAAATGATTGCCATGACTAATAAAGAGTTGAAATTACAACTGTATGTATGTAATGCCAAATAATGAGAAGATTACGACACAGAAGTAAAAAAAAAAACAAACGAGAATCGGTTGTCCTGGTGTGGGGTATGTGAAGCGGAGGAATGAGGAAAATGTCGTGCGGAAAATTTTGAGTATGAATTTCGATGACTATAAGGGTAGGGGAAAACCAAAGAAACGATGGATGGACTGTCTGAAAGATGCTATGGCTAGAAAGGACTACCAAGATGACGACCATTAGACAAATATGGAAGAAGAAGTATAGGTGAACTTGCGCTTAACTTAGTAAAATCGTACTTGAATGATAGACTGCAGCAAGTTCAAATAAACGGTGTAAATTCCTTGGGGTTAAAAGTCAAAATGGGTGTACCGCAGGGCTCAATATTGGGTCCGTTCCTCTTTTTAGTATATATAAATGATTTACCTTATTTACTAAAGAACCGACCTCAAATGGTGTTATTTGCTGATGATACACCACTGATTTTTAAAGTTAAGAGACGTGCAAAGGAGCTTGACGTCGTAAATAATGCTATAGTTAAGGTCCATAATTGGTTTCGTAAACAATTTGGTATTAAATGCAAAGAAAACTAAATGCAAAAGATTTGCGTTACCGAATGATAGAAGTAGTGAATGTCATGTTGTATTGAATAAGGAGATACTAGAATTCGTCGAACAGACGGTTTTCCTGGGGATCACGCTTGACTCAAAGCTACAGTGGGGTCCTCATTTAACATCACTTGCAGGGCGGCTAAGTTCTGCTGCTTACGCTGTTTGGAAGATCCGCCAATTAACAGACGTGGATACCGCGAGACTGGTCTATTTTAGTTACTTTCATAGCATCATGTCTTACGGTATCTTGCTATGGGGACGGGCTGCGGATATTGAGTCGATCTTTATTCTGCAAAAAAGGGATGTCAGAGCCATCTATAACCCCTCCGCAGACACGAATCTCTAAGGGAACTGTTCAAAACAATTAACATTATGACGGTACCTTGTCAATATATCTATGAAAATATTATGTATGTTCGGAAAAATCTACATCTTTTAGTAAGATAAGTGATAGGCACAATTTTAACACTAGAAATAGGAACAAATTAGATCAACCACGTTTCAGATTGTCTAAAGTACACACTTCTTTTATGGGGTACTGTGTAAAATATTATAATAAAATACCAGTCGATATTCTTGAACTAAATGAAAAGAAATTTAAATCATGCATTAAACGCACACTATGTAGACAAGCATATTATAAGTTAGATGATTATATCGTTGATAAAAATGCTTGGCTCAATGCTGGTCCTGCTCCTCAGCCACCTGGGCATACTAGTTAAAATTTTAATATTTGAAAGAGAAGCTTCCCTTTTTAATTTTTTCTGACTTTACGAACATTTTTGTTCATAATATTATAATTTTTGTGACATTACGAATGTCTTATTTTTGCTGAACCAAGTGTTAGTTACTATATACTTCAATATATATTAAATGTTTTTTTCTTTTAGGAAATCAAATTTTATTAAAATTTCTAATAGATTGAAAACTATAGTTTTGTATAATTTAGAAGCATTTTGTTTATATTTTGTAAATATAAACATGCATACATCCATTTATTGTGTTGTTATGATGTACGTTGACTTGAAAAAGCATGGCAGTTGAGTATGTCATGCTCACATAAATGTCTCACTGATGGTGGCGCGTGTGTTGGATCATTCGGTTCCCTACAAAATGGTTGAGCTGGATGGTGCTAATCCACGCGTCAAGTTCGTGAACAGGCGCTGTCGGTTGATACTGGTCATCTCCTAACTTCCAGGGCTTATTTTTATCTTGTATTTAGAATTGTTCATAATTATTTTTTTTACATTGTTCTCACATACAGAAACAACAAGAATAATGTTCCCAAGGTTTTGTAATATTCAACTTGATTTTAAAAGAGTGTCCGTGGAGTTTCTTGCCCGTTCTTCTCCATGGAGATCTACGTTTTGGAATGGGCAACTAGCTTCAACTTTCCAACTTTTTGACATTTAAAAAGTGCCTGTAAATGGTTTAAGCCGACCCCAAATAAAACTGGGTTATAAGGGAAGAGAATGCTGACGATGATTATAATTGTTGTAGGCTAACAACTTTTGCTTGACAAAAAATTGCATACGCGAAGGAGATGGAGAAAGTATATTCTGTCTCGTTTACTCTTATCACTAGATATAGTGTTCTTGTCTCATTATTATTTTCATTTAGTGACTTGTCTACAGGATATTTTTTTATCCAGTGCTCAAACTGTGACCATAAATTTAGTATATCATTCTAGATTTTGTATAACAGCTGGAAAATTTATACGCTGGGGAGCGTATAAATTTTCCAGCTGTTATACAAAATAAAAATCAACTGTTTCATAGAAAAGTTCCTTTTTTTTTCATAGAAAACTTATCCTGTATTTTTATACTCTGAGTACATAAACAAAATTGCCACGTAGAATGGAAATACTAATTATTTGGCCAAAGGACGACCCAGCCCTCTAGTCACGTGCAGTGTCGACCAGCCGGCGAGAAATTTCCTTAAAGAGGAGACGTGCACTCTGGCCCCATGACCCGAGCGTTTCGACCCTAAATGACTCAAAACTGTAGGTACCCATAAGGTTTATGTATTTACGCTGCTTGCGGGTCTCAGGAGTGACAGCAGTGGCGCTAGCACAGCCCGCCGTGCCAAGAACATGAGATGGCGCAGGGGTGTCGACACAGGTTGCGTCTCACACCAGAGGCCTACCCACCATCCAAGGCAATAACGTCATACCGTCAGGTCTCTTCCAATCTAGAAAGACTTGAAAAATACCTATATATTAGACAGAGTATACTAAATGCTCTGCCTACCATGTACTTATATTCTTTCTAATACGTAGGTATTTTTCGAGCCTGACTAGATTTCGTCTGATACCTAAAGTTAATAAAGACTAAGAGCTTCATTGAATAGGCAGTCGTTCTAATAATTTTGAAGAACATTGCATGTTATGGAATGGTCTGCAATAATAAGTTTAATTTAACTTGTTTATCTGTTTGAACTTCATTTTCGGAGTTTTTGTTTAATTCTACTTGTTATTTAGGTACGTGTAGATGAGTTTAGTTCTTAATAGAAAATATACTACTACATTAAAACTTTAGTAAAAGTAATTTATACTTATGATTGTTTAATGTTTTACGGTTTAATTATCGTGTTTTATTCATTATTTATTGTTTTGTACGTGTTTGTTGAAGGTCCAAAGGCCAACCGCGCTTTGATATGAGATGTACCTCATGACCTCATCTCCTATGTGTTAATCCAGGTTATAAACTATCTGTGTGTCAAATTTCATCCAAATCTGTTCAGCCATTTTTGCGCCAATCCGGAACATACATCCTGTCTGGATGTATGTTCTGGATTGGCGCAACAGACAGACAAACGAACAAAAAGTCAAACAAACTATGTTTTCGGTAACAGTGTAGTTCCCACACATTGTAACAATGACCATTTTTACAAAAACATTCAACATATAATTTTGAGTTTGATACTATTTTATTAAATGTATGCATGAGTCCAGGTTTCCTCATAATATTTTTATTTCATCAATTTCAGTAATGTCTAAGATAACTTGTAGAAAGATACTTGCCTGGATTTAAATCCACAACCTCATGCATGGGAGGCAGTGCCAATAAATATAATTGTTACATATTCTCAACGCTGGCATGTTATTGGTACGATGATCAAACTCACAAGATCACGTTTTTCGAAATACTTGCAATGTAGACTAGCAAGCCTAGCACATGTTTAAGCTCAGCCAAAATAAGCTGCAAGCTACATCAAATTTAAACAAGCTACAAACTTTCCCTTTGATCCTCGCTTAAAATAAACAAAGACGAATATTTTGTAACCTCTAAAGAGCTAAAGTATGCTCTACTTTGGTTTCGAAGTAACATCACTGGCCGATCACTATCAATGGAGCCTTAATTAAAAAGGGCACCTTACCAGCTTTGATTGAACCCAAGTCTTATGTCGAGGAGTTCAATTAACGATGGTAAACAGATTCGGTCTTGTGGCTAAGTAATAGCAGCCGCACGGGTCGTTCGATCAGGTAAAGCTACGCTTGCCACGGTTGATCCGTGGATGGGTGGCCATTATTATGTAAAGATGATCATCTGGGGTCTTGGTATTTCCTAAGACCCCTCCGTGCCTCGGACACTACGTTAAGCTGTTCGTCCCGGCTGTCATTCGTGGATCTTTGACGACGTTACGGGTCGTCAGAAGCCTGAAAGTCTGACAACCAGTCTTACCAAGGGGTATCGCGTTACCCAGTAACTGGGTTGTAGAGGTCAGATAGGCAGTCGCTCCATGTAAAATACTGTTATTCAGCTGCATCTGGTTAGACTGGAATCCTGCCCTAAAATAGTTGGCAAAACGTTAGGCAGATGAAGAAACAGATTCGGTCTGAATTGTCAATAAAAGCTGATGCTTGGTAGACAAGTGAACATACGAGTGGTTATAATAGAGGTTTTCTTATTCATTGTAGTGAAAAGAAGAGTGGACAATAAGTCATTGATTGACAAATTTGTTCACGATGGCAAGTCAATCACGACATAAGAACAGAGGTCAATGTCTAGGAGATCATAAGAGTGTTTCCAGTACAAGTTAAGTATCAAATCACCTGCCTAGCCTTTTTCCAAGTATGTCGAGGTTGGCTTCCAGTCTAAACGGATGCAGCTGAATGCCCCCACAGCTAGATGGACCGACGACCTTAAAAAAGTGTGTGAGACAGACTGGATGCGGAAGGCAGAGGCCAGGGTGTTGTGGCGCAGCCTGGGGGAGGCCTATGTGCAACAGTGGACTAAAATAGGCTGAGTTGATTGCCGCCGACATTTTTCACTTTGTAATATTTTTCGGCAGATGGTTACTTTTTTAAAATTAACTTTTTATTTTTTACTTTTAACATACCTATTACTTAACCTACACAAATTCGTATACTTTCGTAAATAACAGTGACAAGAAGTTACTATAACATCATAAACATATACTGAAAGGAAAAAATCCCATGAAGCTAATTCAAAAACCACAAATCAAAACTTGACCAACATACGGGACCACTCTGTAAGTATTATTTTCTCGCTCATAGACTGTACTGTGTGTATTGGAAACAAAGCAATTTTTATCTTAAAATTCTTCCTGCTAATAACTTCTCCCGCTCTAGGCCAGATGTAATGAAGTTGGACTAGGTTGGTTTATATATCCCTTATTTGTAGTTTCTTGTGAATGATTAATTTATTACTGGGTTTTTTTCGAGGGTGAGAAATCATCAAATAACTTCTCCGCCTCTGAGGCGAGCGGGAAGTGTCAAACTTTTATTGGCTAAAACCCACCCGTGTTCCTTCAGTTGCCTGTGTGCCAGGGGCTACGGTATCTCTTTTGAACAACCCGCACCCCTGGCAGGCATCGGACCTTGTAGACCCCACCAGTCGGTGCTGACAAGTTAGAATATCTGCAATCGTTTGCACGTTCCGCAAATCCGAGTCCGGTTTGGTTATCGGCTGGTGTTCCTGGTTTTGTCCAAATTTTCCGTTAAAATTCACGTTTTGTGACTGAAATTCAATAATTTTGTTCAGAGTAATTTTCAGTAACGCCATAGTTAGCTAGCCCGCGTAGAGACGCGTCTTCTGACACCTCGCCCGTGTGCTTAGCGAACAAAGACACTTTTATACACGTACATAGAATTTTTCTTTGTTCTACGTAACTTGTAAGTATCAAAATCCACCTAACCAAACCACGTTTGCATACAATCTTCATATTTTTGCATCCAGGTGACGCATTTTGAAGCTATTTTCAGCTCAGTAATTCCTAATTAGGTTACCTAAGACCATCTGACGAATAATAATTGACGAAAACGCGACTTTTTTTAAAAAGTAAAACAAAAACAAGAATTTTTCAAATCGCTTTATAAAAGTCGGAGTTCTGAGATAGCAAACGAACTTCCGAATTGAAAACATCTTCCTTTTTTTTAATTGGTTAAAAATTACCCCTATATATTATAAACGCTACTTAAAGTGAAGTAATTATTAGCATCTGTTTAACCATACATTTTTGACGTTTAAACATCTCTTAAGTTTAAGCAACGTTTATAAATAAGGGGGTAAGTGCTTCGCCACAAATAGGTATATACTACTGCCCCACGTCACTATTTACATATAAGCGTGAACTCATACAACAATATACGTGCCTAATCTCCCATATTATTCCAGAAAGATAAATATTCGTAGAAGCCATACAAATGATAATATGTATGGACAAGATGCGACGGAGACACGAATTGAAAGGAACATAAGAATGGAAAGCCAAATACCGGACAAAAGGTTGGGAGCCCTATCAGATAATTGGATGTTCCTATTGTGTTTTGACGTATTTGGGAATCAATCTGTGATATTGCGTGAGAGTATGTTTATGTATGAGGGTATGGAAATAACAAATTGTTGGATACATGCAGGTTCAAAAGTGTCAAGTAATTAACACAATATGTATTCTGAATATAAATTAAATTACTAACTAACTATACAAATAAATTCAAAAACAAAAAGACATTTAGGCGTCGAAGTATTCGTCCGTATCGCTGTCATCAGGAAACGTGCTCGAAGACTGGCAGCATTGCCACCTTGAATGGCAATGCTAATTCTTTGGCCAAAGAACGACCCAGCCTTCTGGTCGCGTGAAGTATCGACCAGCTGGCGAGGAATTTCCTTAAAGAGAAGATGTGCACTCGGGCCCCATGACCCGAGCATTTCGATCCCAAAATGGCTAAAAACTGTGGCTACCTATAAAGTTACCGTATTTACTTATTTTTAGGTTAAGGGTCTTAGCAGCCGCAGCAGCGGCGCCAGTACAGCCCGCCATTCTAAGAACATGAGACTGCGCAAGGGTGTCGACACAGGTTGCTTCCCACACCAGAGGTCTACCCACCTTCTAAGGCAATCACGTCATGCAGTATCGACGCAATATCGGAATTATCGTTTGGTCTCTTCCCATCGTCACGTACAAAGCCTTTTGGTTATAATACAGCCGGTACACCTGCGGTGACAAGGGCTCGGCGTGGCGTGCTATGGGACCTGCGCTCCTCCGGCAGAACCCATCGGCAGCAGCAGGACAGGCCGTGGGTCAAATTAAATTAGCTGGCAATAGTTTACCCACGTGTAGGGCATCGACATTGGGAACATATATGGTACCAAAAAGCTGTTTTTGTAATTTTTCATCGAACTTAGTTATTTTTACGAATTTCCAAAAGGCGCGCTGCGTCACTAGAACAAGTTCCATGAAGTTTTCGTAGAAATAGTTATATGAGTGTCGCGTCGCTCCTACTTGAAGAAGCATTTACATAACAGTCGTTTGGTTGCCATTATGTACATGTTACAATGTTTCTATATTTTTTGTTTTATTCGTTTTCAGTATTGATACCCAACACGTGGGTAAACTATTGCCAGCTAATTTAATTTGACGCTGTATAACGTAGGTACTTATAGGTTCTAGGTGGTGGGTGGCGGGTATATACGGGATAAAATTTTAACCAGTGCGCAAACTGTAACCATGAATTCAGCATATCATTCTAGACCACATAGCGTAAAAAGTTTTCGTGGGTCATACAAAAAAAAATCAGCTGTTTCATAGAAAAGGGCACTACCGATGCGGTCAAAATGCATGGAACAGCAGATTTTCTTTATAATCGGTGAAAATTTTCTAGGCTCCAGAATGATAATTATGTTGAATTCATGGTTACAGCTTGCGCACTGGTTCAAATTTTATCCTGTATTTAGCGTTTATTGTCATCATTTCTCCATATAATTGCTGAACTAATTACAGTTGTTGGAACTGGAATATTAAGCAAACAAAATTGCCAAAAACATTATGTTTTAAAACCTTTCAAAACTGAATATTCCTTGGCATAAGTGCTTACATAAACGAAACGATAATCGCTTCATCTGCAAAAGCGATTAAAAGGACATTCCTAACAAACAAAAAGTCGAATAAAAATTCGCTTTCACACATGGCTGGCGGGAACGTAGACATTTATTAAACTAATAAAAGGCCACATTAAACCGTGCTAATGGCCTGAACCGGCAGGGAGAGGCACGGAGAGGCACCGAGCTACCTACGTACATAGGTGCTGGAGAGGTGGGGTTGAATTGCAGCAAATGACATTGTCCTTTTTTTTTTTTTTTTGTGGGTGGGAAATCATCAAATGACTTCTCCCGCTCTGGGTGTAGCAGGAGGGCGTGTCAGACTTTTACTGACTAAAACCCACCCATGTTCTCTCAGCTGCCCGTGTGCCAGGGGCCGCGGTATCTCTTTCGAATAACCCGCACCCCTGGCAGGCATCGGCCCTTGCGAGCCCCACCAGCTACTGCTGACGTCTCCCTGCGACGGGTCAGCAGTGGCCCCGCCGCCTACCACTTTTCGGCCGCAGGGGATAGGGAGAGCGGCCAACGCTATACCGACACTCCTCTTCCACTGCGGCCCCACCGCGTCCGCCATCAAACGGTGGCGGCCCCGTCCAGGCCACGGAAGGGAAGAGCGCTACTCAGAAGTACCAGCACTCCTCCTCCGCCGCAGCCTGTAACTCTCAGCCGCGATGCCTCCCATTCGACATCGCGGCCCGCCTCAGCTGCGATGCACCTCACCGCAACCTACTTTTTGGCCGCTACGTCGTCGGCTTGGAGGCACAAGCCCTGACGAGCGGCCCCACCTTGGGGTTCCTCCTCGCTTCACTCTTTCTTTCTGTGTCTGTCCGTGACATTCACAGTGGGCCCCATCAGAATACCAGCGCTGCGACAATTTTTTTTTTTTAATGTCGCAGCATCATGCTGAGATAGGGGCCTTTTGGCCTCGTACGGGACTTAGTTTTTATTTTTAATTTTTGGTTTTCTCTAATTTTAATTTATATTTTATTAAGTATGTTATTTAGTTAAGTTTGTGTTATTCCTGTGCGAGTCTAATAAATACTTTTTCTTTCTTTCTTTCTTTCTTCACCGTGGGAGGGTGACCACGGTTACTGAGCCCCCCCGCAACGACAATGCGGGAACCCCACTGGAGGGGATGACATTGTCCTGTGACCACTACTAAGATAACTCGAAAGGTTTTTTCTAATATGTAGTGTCTTTTTTATGTTGTGATGGTTGCTCTTATTTTTTATGAACAAGACACCTAGGTCATGTAATCCGACAGGATGTAGGTACACTTAGCATATGCTGATATATGTGACTTCAAAAAAGAAGGTTTAATTTTCGTCTGTATGTATTTTTTTAATGTAGGTGTGTCTCGATACTTTTATCAATCGTGCACTGATTTTGCAAATTCTTCTTCGTTTCATTTAGTAGAGGAAGCTTGGGTGTTGGTCCCATATAAATTTTATTAAGCTTGGATAGTTTTTGGATTAGCTTCAGTAATACGCATTTAATCCACTTCATGTGATTTGATGATGTTGTACAATTTCCTGTTACTGTTGTTTGCAAGTATCGAGGTATACGAATTACTGTGGGCTAGGTCATCATCATCTTTATCATTTTAGCCGAAAGAGGTCCACTGCTGGACATAGGCCTCTCCCAGGCTCCTCCACATCGACCGGTCTTGTGCTTCCCACATCCAGCGGATTCCCGAGGCCTTCACAAGGTCATCGGTCCAGCTTAGATTTTACATTAGACCTTTTGGGCAAGGTATCACAAAATATATTGAAAAAAAAAATCGGAAATAAAGGTAATAAAAAGAAGAGTTTTTTTGGAAGTCGGACTTTTTTTTTGTAACAGTTTTTTTTTTCTAAGACTTATTTGCTATATTAACAACCGCTAACTGTAAGTAACATAACCTACATTTGTTTTTCATTTGATAAATCCGTATAGTGCGCCATCTTGGAAATCACTATCTACCATTTGATGTAGAATAGCTTAAACAAAGTACTTGAAAATCTTACATAATCAACAATAACAGGAATATGCACTTGTTTTTCAGATATAATACCCGAACCGATGGGTTCTCGGTAACCTATCGTACAAGAAGTACTCCATTAGCCTTTCCACTTATTTTTCTGCTCAAAATATCGAGTATAAAAATATTAGCCTTTATCTAACCACGCTTTTTAATATCTGGCAACCTCACGAAGTAAAAACATGGACCACCTGTGCAAACAACGGGCGATTTAATGCCTTAGCTCGGCTTACGATGTTAGAGCATTATGTTATGCTTAAAATTCTTATGATTAATGAGCCTGAGGCCTAACTGAGGCATACGATTACGATTAAGGGCGACTTGTTAGTATTCTAGGAGCATCACCCGGGCGGCCCTCGCTCTAATTTAATACTAAAATTAGACTTCAAAGAAAGTTTTAGTTTATAATATCGTTAGGTGTTCAAAACTTATGTACCCCTAAAAAAATGGGTAATTTTGCCTTTTTTATGTTTGGTTATTATGAGTAGTGGCCCATTTGTAACAACCGTGACTTACGAGTTGTAGGTCGTAGATTTGAACCCAGTTATGAGCTTTACTTTGTGTGAATTATATAATCACCGCTGCTCTCAAAATGGTGAAGGAAAAAATCGTGAGGAAACCTGGGACACAGGCTTTCTCTCTGTGCGTTGGAGATGGCAATCCACCACGCGGGCCCAATGCGGGTTGTTAGATGTCACATGTCTCCGAATATTGATTATTTGGTAGTAGCTATATGCCGGTTTCCTCACAATTTTTGCCTTTAGCGTTTTGAGAGCACTGGCGATAAAATAATCTACACAAAGTAAAGCGCCTCGTTCGAACCTACGACCTACAACTCGTAAGTCACGGCTGTTACAAATGGGCCACCACTGCCTCGCCTCTACCTTATTACATATGGCATAATAGTGAAAGGTGGGTATCCACAAATTTTGTCGAGTGTACAGTCACCCAAAAGAGATAAGTAATCAACGATGTCGGATATCTCTTTCGAACAACCCGCACCCCTGGCAGGCATCGGCCCTTGCGGACCCCATCAGTTGATGCTGACATCTCATTGAGGCGCGCGTGGAACACAACGCCGTCGACCCGGGCTTGGTCCTTACCGGACAGCGAGCTAGAGATACCGCGGCCCCTGGCACACAGGCAACTGAGGGAACACGGGTGGGTTTTACTCAGTAAAAGTCTGACACGCCCTCCTGCTCCACCCAGAGCGAGAGCAGTCATTTGATGATTTCCCACCCAAAAAAAAAAAACAACGCTGTCGGATATAGTTGAATTGAATTTGGGAAGAAACTGATGGGTGTTTCCAAATCAAATTAAAATCATTTATTTGAGTAAATAAGGTACATAAACTTCTTAACACAGTTCCGTCGTTCTCTTATTATGCCGTTAATGTCAGCGTGCAAATATTACATATTTTATTATTATTTAAGGAAATTAGGTAATGAACTAGAAAAAATGTTTACCAAAATCAATAATTTCGATAAATGAACTGTTTGTTTTCTAAGTATAAATTAAATTAAATTTTACGACCCTGACGACTTATCTCTCTTGGTGACACAATTAAACTACCTGATATAACAAAGACATCACGCTGCGGTCCGGGACCCTTTCGGGTCCGAGAAAGCCTCCAAATCGTTATTATTAATGGGTTTATGAACATTCTAGTACTTTCAATAATGTAACGGGAAATTATTTGAAATTATTATTGGATCGTTATGTGCCAAGTGCCAAGTAATAATACGAGTAGGTTGATAGATGTATGTGTGAACGTAAACACATCAAACGAATATTTAAGGAGTTTTTCTGTAGTTTCTGCCTACCCAGCCTATGGCAGTAAGGCGTTTAGTTTATGTATTTGCTAGCTTGTAAACTGGATGCGTAGGTGAAGTCATATTTTTTTTTATCTTAGCCTTGAATATTTGGCAAAGAATATTTCCTTTTCTTGCAATGAGTTTAAAATATATTAAATATATAATTGCCATCCCATGTTCCTAGCACGGCGGGCTATGCTGGCGCCGCTGTTGCGGCTGCTGAGACCCTCAAGTGGCGTAAATACGGTAACCTTATGGGTAACTACAGTGTTGAGCCGTTTGAGGTCGAAATGCTCGGGTCATGGGGCCCGAGTGCACGTCTCCTCTTTAAGGAAATTTCTCGCCGGCTGATTGACACATCACGTGACTAGAAAGCTGGGTCGTCCTTTGGACAAAGAATTAGCATTTCCATTCAACGGGGCATTGCTGCCAGTCTTCTGGGCACGTTTTCTGATGACAGCGATCCGGACGAATACTACTTTCTTTTGTATTTATTTGTAGATTTAGTCAGTAATTTAATTTGTATAAGTACAGGAAAAGAAAAGAAAATAAGATTATATCATTTATGTAATTCATAATACACATTGTTAATATTTTTTAAATATGTACTTAAACATTGTAAGTACTTGGGCACGCCGCGATTGCGGCGGTAAGTCCCCTCTTTGAGGAGTGGCTTGAGAGGCGGCATGGCGTCCTCACCTTCCGCCTGACACAGGTCCTCCCCGGACAAGGCTGTTTCGGGAGATTCCTGTTTCGGATAGGGCGGGAGGAAACGCCCGGGTGTTTCCATTGCGAAGATCGCCCAGAGGACACGGTGGAGCATACGGTGGAGGTCTGCCCAGCTTGGGCGGAGCAACGCCGTGTCCTCGTGGAGGTGATCGGCGGCGGCGATCTCTCGCGTCCGACCCTGGTCCAGGCCATGGTACGGAGCGAGAGGGCATGGCTGGCAGTCGCCTCCTTCAGCGAAGCAGTTATGCTCGCAAAGAGGGAGGCGGCGCACGTGAGGGAGATGCAGTACATGCGCCCTCACAGCCGTGGCCTTCGCAGGAGACGCCCTGGGCGTCGGGAATCCCAGGCTGATTCCCGGCCACCGTAGGCACGGGCTTGCGGACGGCGAGTAATGGGTAGCTCGCTGTCCGGTAAGGACCAAGCCCGGGTCGACGGCGCGTTGTGTTCCACGCGCGCCTCAAAGAGATGTCAGCAGCAACAGAGGGGCCCGCAAGGGCCGATGCCTGCCGGGGGTGCGGGTTGTTCGAAAGAGATACCGCCGCCCCTGGCACACAGGCAACTGAGGGAACACGGGTGGGTTTTAGTCAGTAAAAGTCTGACACGCCGTCTCGCTCCACCCAAAGCGGGAGAAGTTATTTGATGATTTCCCACCCAGAAAAAAAAAAGAAAAAAAAAAAAAACATTGTAAGTACTCGTAAGAAAATGTAAAATTATCATTTAGTGTGTAATTTTATTAGTAGTACGTTTAAATGTTACTAATTCTTAGCCACTCTATCACCTGAATAATAAAAGACTGTCATAAATAATTTGTCAAAATATTTTATATTAATTTTTGTTTTGTTAAATCACTTCAAATAATTATAATGCTTTCAGTTGGTAGGCATGTAACTAAACTAAAAACTCAGATCTGATAAGTTTATAATTCGTTTATTCACAGCAAAGTCCACGGCAAAGCAAAAAAATAAAAAAATTGGTTGCATTTGACATTAAAAGAAATGAGAGAAAGTCAAAATAACGCTTGCCTTACAGCGCTAATAATTTTAAAACTTAAAAGTACAAAGATTTATCTTGACAGTTTTCAGCTAAAAGGCCACAAATGTTCACTATAACTAGCTTTATATTACGCGGTCGGTATTAGCCGCTTTATGACAGAAATCCGACGGCGGCGGTTGTGCGAAGCGACCGCGCGGAAAGGCGAAATCCGTTCACAAGTGACACACGACAAATATTAGGAGATGCAATCAGTTGGTATTTTTCTAATTAGACTTGTGGCTTTTTCTTTCTGAAGCTTCAATTTTGTTGCTAAAAGATACACACAGACACGACGCCCATGAATTGGAGGCTTTTTATTAGTAAAAGTAGTGAAAATGTAAACTCGCCCGAGGCGGGCGAATTTACATTTTTTATAAATATAACGGCGCGTGACATTATTAAATAATGAAAATCAGTTAATTTCGAGAGTTGTGATTTATTCTGTTATTTTAACGATTAATCGATTTGAATTCAACTAAATGGTAATTTTAATTAAGAGCGGGTAACACCGAATGGAGTTGCGTCTGTCATGGCGGGCGACGTCGTGTCAATTCATTCAGTTGTTGACAGTCGTTGCACGTGATGATCACTCGCAAACCCATTGGCTCTAAATCGTTAATTATTGCTGCAATCCTTAATTGTTTAAGTCATTTAAGTGTCTGTAAAATTAAAATAGTGAACAGTCAACGCTACAGCGTATTTATTTCAACGTTTCCTGAAGTTTAACGCCCACTATGGATTCCCGTGCTGACGAAGTCACGAATCAGCAATCAGATGCAACAGCCCGGCCTTCCTGATATCCCGTTAAATATATTATTTTCTTCAAGCGATTCGAACAAGTTTTTGTTTCTAGGCAGATCGGCAATAAAGTTATTAGAAAGGGTCACTCCAACAATATAAAGTGCAAAAGTTAAAAATGCGTCAATTTCCTAACGCCCGATTCGTGAGTAAATTCGTGCGAATTGAATAATAAGCCGAATTGGATACCTACCTAAGAAAAGGTATCCGATTATCGTAGGCGTTTTTTTGTACGTAGGTAGGTTTTCTTTGGAAAAATTAACACTACTAAATAAAAGAAATTGTTAATATATTTTTGCTTAACTCAACATTTTAATAAACCGCGGCTAAAATTAAACATTACTTATCATCTACCTTTACAATATAATTTCACCTCTACAAGTTACATAAACCAAACGCCGCAATTGATACTTTATGATCCCGCGAGTAATAGGTAAGGCTTGATTTACAACCCTCTGATAAGGTTCTGATAGTTTTCCCGGTCCTCAGTTGAAGGGTACATTGCGGGTATAAAATCATACCTATATCTAGGACTATTAAAATAACAATGATGAAATCGATTAAGAGGCCATATACGAAATTTTGTCGAGTTCGGTGATTTACTTGAAAGAAAGAAAGAAAAATGCGTTTATTGTTTTTTTCGTATTTGATAAATAATTTTTCATAATTATGGTGCATTAAAATTTATAGAAAAATTGTATTTTGTCTGTAAAATCACGTCTATAAAATTACTTAAATCAGTGAAATCGGAAAAATAAAGTGTACAGCGTTTAAAATATTGTTTTTTTTTACATTATTTGCTACATTATTTTGCATGGTCTATATTCGGGATCTTTTATAGGTACTGTACTAGCTACCTAACCCTTGCTTCTCTGGGCACGCCGCGATTGCGGCGGTAAGTCCCCTCTTTGAGGAGTGGCTTGAGAGGCGGCATGGCGTCCTCACCTTCCGCCTGACACAGGTCCTCACCGGACATGGCTGTTTCGGGAGGTTCCTGTTTCGGATAGGGCGGGAGGAAACGCCCGGGTGTTTCCATTGCGAAGATCGCCCAGAGGACACGGTGGAGCATACGGTGGAGGTCTGCCCAGCTTGGGCGGAGCAACGCCGTGTCCTCGTGGAGGTGATCGGCGGCGGCGATCTCTCGCGTCCGACCCTGGTCCAGGCCATGGTACGGAGCGAGAGGGCATGGCTGGCAGTCGCCTCCTTCAGCGAAGCAGTTATGCTCGCAAAGAGGGAGGCGGCGCACGTGAGGGAGATGCAGTACATGCGCCCTCACAGCCGTGGCCTTCGCAGGAGACGCCCTGGGCGTCGGGAATCCCAGGCTGATTCCCGGCCACCGTAGGCACGGGCTTGCGGACGGCGAGTAATGGGTACCTCGCTGTCCGGTAAGGACCAAGCCCGGGTCGACGGCGCGTTGTGTTCCACGCGCGCCTCAAAGAGATGTCAGCAGCAACAGAGGGGCCCGCAAGGGCCGATGCCTGCCGGGGGTGCGGGTTGTTCGAAAGAGATACCGCCGCCCCTGGCACACAGGCAACTGAGGGAACACGGGTGGGTTTTAGTCAGTAAAAGTCTGACACGCCCTCCCGCTCCACCCAGAGCGGGAGAAGTTATTTGATGATTTCCCACCAAAAAAAAAAAAAAAAAAACCCTTGCTTCTCGAAGCAGTGATGCTCGCAAAGAGGGAGGCAGCGCACGTGAGGGAGAGGCAGTCCATGCGCCCTCATGGCCGTAGCCTTCGCAGGAGAAGACCTGGGCGTCGGGAATCCCAGGCTGATTCCCGGCCACTGTAGGCGCGGGCTTGCGGACGGCGAGTAATGGGTAGCTCGCTGTCCGGTAAGGACCAAGCCCGGGTCGACGGCGCGTTGTGTTCCACGCGCGCCTCGAAGAGATGTCATCAACAACTGGTGGGGCCCGCAAGGGCCGATGCCTGCCAGGGGTGCGGGTTGTTCGAAAGAGATACCGCGGCCCCTGGCACACAGGCAACTGAGGGATCACGGGTGGGTTTTACTCAGTAAAAGTCTGACACGCCCTCCTGCTCTACCCAGAGCGGGAGAAACCATTTGATGATTTCCCACCCAAAAAAAAAAACCCTTGCTTCTCACTGTTTTAACTACTTGACAAAGCATTGTGATTTCTTTATTATTTACATATACAATTAAATACAATATCATCACGCCTTGCTTCTCCGAAGGGTAAGGCAGAGGTGTAGCTATAGTACACCCACATTTTGCCAGTTATGTTTAAGTCCCATGTAATAGAGGGCGAGCCTATTGTTATCAACGGGGCACTAATCCAGACTCCGGGCCGCTACTGAGAAAATCCAGATAAGAAACTCAATAATACTTTGCCCGACCTGGGAATCGAACTAGGTACATTTATTACCTACATAAACGTTTAATATTAATGTCCTACCTGAATAAATTGTCTAAATGCTGGTGAGAATTTTTAAATCCATTGCGTAATTTAGAAGAACAATGCGGTTTTTTTTTGAGCGTGAGTAATCATCAAATCCTTTCTGGTTCCGGTTCCGTATGGTGCCGGACGTAAAATCAAAAGAATAGCACCATCCCATTTCTTCCCGTGGGTGTCGTAGAAGGCGACTAAGGGACTTGCTAGAGAATGGGCAGCAGCGTTCTCTATGCATTTGCCCACCATACTGCGATCGCCAACCCGCCTGCCAAGCGTGGCGATTACGGCAAATCCCACCTTTTGGGGGAGGCTTATGTCGATGTATGATGGCAACAAACATGATTTAATAAAAGTTACTGAAATCGATTCAGTAGTCAGTAAAATTATGAACAAACTACATTTAGAACTTGCGTCAATTTTGTTACACCTCGTATACCATGTGTACTCATATTCCATGAAATGAATTAAACTAGCTTCCTAGTCACCCTACTGAAATTTGGGTATTGCTTTCGCATAAAGATTATTAATCAGTTACTTACATTTCGCCGATGAAGTGACAAGAACTCTCATGATCTAAAAAATCACTTTTACGTGAAATTCACTTTTTATGTTTTTGAATTTAAAGGTCATTCAAAATTAAAATCAAAAGTCATTTATTCAAATTAGGCTGAGAATCAGCACTTTTCGAACGTCAAAATACATGAGACAGTCCCCCAAAACGCCCACCCTTCACCACTTCCTAGTGCTTTAGCTGGGAAGAAAAAGTGGCGGAACAAACTCCCCAGCAGCACAGCTGTCTGTTTAGTCGGATAGACTTGATTCTATACATACATAGGCAAAGTAATAAACATTACGAGACACAAAATATTAATTAAATAATTAGTCACATTTTCGCATGTTCTAGTAAAGTCTCCTAGCATCTTGTTGAATTGCAACAGCAATCAGCAAAATAAAGGAATACCTTCTAACTAAACAATGGAGTATCTATGGCTTTACCTACCTCGTTACTGCCATGGGATACGTGTTGACATTATGAGTTACTAGCTTTTGCCAGCGGCTTCGCCCGCGTGGAGGTTGAAAACTATCCCACGGCAACGTATTACCAGGTTAAAAAGTATTCTATGTGTTATTCCAGGTTACAAACTACATGTGTACCAAAATTCATTCAAATCCGTTCAGCCGTTTTTGCGTGAAAGAGTAACAAACATCCATACATACATCCATACATCCATACTCACAAACTTTCACATTTATAACATTAGTAGGATTTTTTGTCACTTCGCCATCGGTTTATGAAAAACAACCTTACGCCTAAGTAAGTTTATACCTGCATCTCGTTGCAAACAGATTGTTTATCAATTGCTAATGAGTCCCAATATTTGGCAGCCGTTTCATGATTGGTCGGTTAACGATGCGACGATAGCAATGCAATAAGCGCTCGGCGTACGACGCAATTGCTATCCAATTATAACATTTAATTAGTGTCGCATCGTCATTAATTAATAGGACGATATTGTTAATAGATTTCAGTGACATATATATAGCGTGAGCAGCCTGTAATGCCACCTCTATGTGAGAGGGAGTGGCCCGCTGCCGCTGCCTAGTGCGTGTTGGTATACAGGGTGTTTGGCAGAACGTTGAACATACGAAAATGATGTATAGATGGGGTCATCTGCTACTTATTCAGCCCTAATTTATGTGGCCCTGGCCCCCTGGATATTTTTTTAATTTTTTTTTTGCTTTCTTCTAGTTTCACCATTTTCTTAACTTTAAAGTGTAATTTTTAATAAAAATGGGTAAAACAGGCAATTTTTGTTAGATGTTAGCTAGAAAAAAAGTTACGAGTCCTCAAACTTACAGAAAGATGTAAAAAATACTTAAATCTTAATTTTAACTTGCATTAAAAAAAATCAAAAAATTATTGAGGAGTTCCAATTCTAGCAAAACATCCCTAGTGTGTGACCTTTGTAATGGTATGTAATTTGCTTTTATAAAAATAAAACCTATGAGTTATTCATAATTTTTTTGACCAGGGCCAAATAAATTAGAGCTGGGTTTTTTTTGGCGGGATCGCGTTGGAACATGTCGCACGAATTTTCATTTTCATGGAATTTAGTGAAATAGCGAATTAAATTATATAATTTTGATAGTGAATTATTCAATTTAGTTACGTGTGAGTGCACAAGTGTAGTGAAAGTGAAAATAAGTGACTAACGTGGACTTTTCGTGTTCCTCCCAAAAACTCCTATTAGGTTATTGTAAAGACTACCGCTTTACAATAACTTTGACTTGACTGACTAAAGACGACTATGACTGTTTTGTAACTTCGTGCCCGATATCGGGCCATTTACTTGTTCTAAATGAAAAATTACTTGACACTGGCTAAATGCACAAACCGTGTGAAGCCAAAATTAAAAAAAAAAAAAAAAAATTAGAGCTGAGTAAGTAGCAGATGAGCCCACCTATCCACCATTTTCGTATGTTCAACGTTCTACCAAGAACCCTATATGTTACATGTCTTCATGTTTTTGATTCTAAGACATGTCGGTTTCCCCACCATGTTTTCCTTTGACGTTTTGGGAGCCGTGGTGGTGAAATCATCTGATTTCAGTGAAAGAGCTTCAAAATGGTTAATCCAAGCCTTCGGTAAATAAAGCGATGGGATGACACGTCGGGAATAAAAGAGGAATTGTGGTCTCCCCCTATCTATAATGGGAAATATTTTACTGAGCCGGTCCTTCTAACGATGTACATCTTTTTCAAATTATTGAACCTCTAAAAACTTTTGCACTTCTAATAATTAATCCTTTTTATTAAGCCTCTTTTTTAACTTTCAAGCCCTATCTTACCGTTGGTCACGGTAACTAATCTAGGTATCTAGGTTAAGTATTTTTAGGACCCCAAAACATGATTTTTTTAAGGTTCACAAAAAGAAACGCAATTATTTACTTAGAGCATTATAAAAGGTTTGAATAAATACATGCCATGTATATAATTAATTCATTGTGCTCTATTACTGTACGGTTGTAACTAAAATTAATAGTAAGGTACCTATCGCAAAATAAACTCAAGTTGGAGAGAGACATTTATCTATCATCATCATATGCCTAGCCTTTGTCCATCTATGTTGGGGTCAGCTACCAATCTAACTAGATGCAGCTGAATACCAGTATTTTATACGGAGCGACTGCCTCTGACCTCCACAACCCAGTTCCCGGGTAACACGACATTTATCAATATATCGATGAAATTGTGAATGTGTTAAAAATGTTACTACAAAAACAATAACTTAATTTCGGCTTTGGAAGTTGAGTCATATACAGCATAAGTTTTTAACCAGTACGCAAACTGTAACCATGAATTCAGCATATCATTCTAGACCCCTAGCGAAGAAAATTTTCGTTGATTATACAAAAAAAAATCAGCTGTTCCATACATTTTGACCGCGTAGATATTGTATTTTTCTATGAAGCAGCTGATATTTTTTTGTATAAACGACGAAAAATTTCTGCACTGGGGGTCTAGAATGATATGCTGAATTCATAGTTACAGTTGGATAAAAACTTATCTTGTATGATTAAATTATAACGTAAGTACCTGCCAGAATATTATAGGAAATGTTACCTCATTTTGTTCACTTAGCGACATGATTTTGAGAAATGAATGCATAAAGGCTTCTTCAAACAGGCGCGATGCGACAGCGCGATGCGACACTTGTAGAACAATTTCCATGAAATTTTCATAGAAATTGTTCTACGAGTGTCGCGACGCGACCGTCGCGTCGCGTTAGTCTGCACGAGCCTTAATGGATGCCTTACTAAATACTCTACTACTCAAGAGGCTTACACCAAGTAGTAGAATTCCAAAAAAACCGTTAATAAGTTAGAATATTGCTTTGAGTGTTTTATTATTAACGTATTTCCACCTATATTTTTAGAAGCCTTAGTAACCTGCTTGATATTATTATGATGGAAATGACTGTCACAAAACAACCTTTCATCTATTTGACGCTGCGTAAAAAACCGATGAAATGAGTTAACTAAACTTAGCATTCACGCCTGTAGTCTCCAAAGACTAGGCAGAGGTGTACTATATGTATAGTACGCTCACATTTCTCATTTACCCGAAAATGAGATACACCTGCTTCTGGATTATATTTATTAATATTTATTAATATTATTATTATTATTAATATATATTTATATTAATTTCAGTTTAATAAAAGAAAGAAAAAAAGCACTATAATCGAATGAACAAAATTATTTATTTTATGTTATGTATGCCACAGGTATAAAATGGGCACTAAGCATGATTGTGCCATATAAAATAAACCAAGAAAGGCCTTTAAGTACACTATTATTTAGTAATTACACCGTATTTGTTGTCACAGCTCCTTAAATAAGTTCCGTCAAAACGCAATCCAATTACTAAGGGGAATATGATTGATGTACTCTGCTATGAAATGATTGATTACCTTTTCTAATTTCCTTCTTACATAATCTTTACAACAAATAAAATAATAATCCCGTCTGTTGCTAGTTTCCGCTTTCCTGGTAAAGTATCTACAATGACTACTAAATTTAATATTTTGTAAAAAATATTCAGTGGAAATTATCTCTAGATTTCAGAGACCAACTTCAGGAGCCTGTTGACCAACAAAAAATGAGTATCAAGGAATGTCAAAATATGCAACCTATGAGCACGTAAAAAAATACATAATAAAGTGCAGTGTGGCGACTTTCCAGCCTTATAACGCGGTCCTACAGCTAATATATGACAGGCTGCGCCACTTCTTGTTACGCCCGTTGAGGCCTATCGGGCCTGCGAAATGCTTGGAAACATGCTGGTCCTGCTCCATAGGACAATCTATAGTCTCGACAAAATGAAACTGGTTGCTAATTGAATTATATAACTAATTGTATTTATGACATTGATGTACACTCAGTGACTAATTTAACTCACACACTGACTTATTACTTGTTAATATTCTAAGAAAATCGTACACTTTCTTTTACAAAATTTATAAATATGTGAGCAACATGTATCTATCATAAAATTAATTTAACTGTATTGCTTCAATTTCATTCTTTTTACCTATTTTGGTATGGTAATTTATTTATTCTGGGTGCATCGTTTTCACACATAATTATATAATGAATGTACTTTGTTAAATATTGTATTTAAAACATTTTAAAAAGGTAACGGTGGAGTTTTTTGCCCATTCTTCTTCATACGAAACTACATTTTGGAAGAGGCGACTAGACTCAATTCTATTTTAATGTAAATGTTGCCGTTCAAAAGTGCCTTTTAAGTGCCCATTTGAAATAAATGCTTTGACTTTGACTTTGACGGGGCGTGAGACCGCAGCATTATTTTGACCATCAGTATAAACTATGCCACTAGTGGCCGTTATAAGTTGGATGTAAATTTTTATAGATACACTCTCCTACAAATACAATTGCTTCGGTAGCAACCCGTAGACTTGATGGCACTAAAAGTACATAATATTACGAGACGTTAAGATTGCGTTGACGCGCCGTTAGCGTCTCTAGCCTGTACTAATTTTCCACGGCTGGGAAAACGCCCCCTCTTCTCTTTCCACACACTTTAGTCCTCTGATATTGTGAACCATTCCTTTCGGTAGTAGTGAAGTTCGTCCCTCCACCTCCGTTCATTCGGCTGCGTATACGTTTGTGACTGTTCCTAAATGACCCCAGGCCGATAAAATTTTCGTTTTTCCTAATTATGTTAATATTAGCTCTTAGGTCAGTTCCCCCTAAGGGGGAAGGACCGCACCCCTCCCCGTACGGCCCTGTAGAGCTCGTCACCAGACTGGTCACTCTCCCACCGATTTACTTTATATGAATTCCGAATAGCCTTAAATTATACTTAAGAATTCATATTTATGGAAACATATTGGATGTGGTTTTAGAAAGCTAAATATCAGAGATACTGAAAGTACTTGTATTTTTAAATAAATGTACGAGTAACCCATACGCTAGCGTATCAGGTATCTGGTCAATCGTTACTCACACGATACTTCACGTCAACACACAGTGTACTCAGGGCAACACTCATAAAGTGACGCAAGCTGCTTTTCAGCTACTTCACGTCGTCATGCTCTTTCGAGACATGGTCCCTAGCAGTTCTCTCGAACTGAGAAACGTGACGAAGCGGCTTTCCCTGCGACAACCGTGCGACGGGCCTTGTCTAACAACGGAGCGGCTAGTTCTTGCAGCAAATCGTCGTCATCATGCTCTTTTGGAGACATGGTCCCTATCAGTCCTTGGACTGAATGTGAGATAGATGTGGTCACCCAAACCCCTGGAAGTTCACCCGTTGCACAACAAGCATATCTGTAAGACACGTGTTCATGTCAATCTGACCGAATTACCAATCTGAGATCAAGGATACAATAGTCACGGGTGACTAGTAAAAGAGTTGAAAATCTAGATTCATTAATTAGTACTAAGTAGATAAGAGTAGAGAATCAAACCCAAGAATCATTCTCTAAATAGAATTGTGGATCAACTCTCATGAAAGTCTATAGACAGCCCCAAACAGCCCACCCGTCACCACTTCCTAGTGTTTGAGCTGGGGAGAAGAAGTGGCGTAACAAACTCCCCAGCATCACGTCTCTGTCTAATTAGTTATAAGAACTTTAATAACTCTATCGGCCTAGGATAATTATCAAGATGAAAGACTCATCCAATCGTACCAAACAACCACACACACACACACTATGTAGATACTAGTTTAGTCTAATTTGGGCTTCAACCCAACTACATTTAACTTATCAATTATAATCGCCCATCTACGACAACCCACTTGGGCATGACATGGCCTCTTGGCAATAGCCATAGGAGACTTGGTCAAAACCTAACTTAACCTCCTAACTTAACTAGGCTATAATATTCCGTCCGCACCCTTCAGTGGTCTAAAACAGACTGTTCGCAAACTCTCTCTCTGAGATTCACGCGCCTTGCATTCATTTTGGACTAATATAGCCTAGTTTAAACCTATGCACTTATCAAGCACTTAACGAAATACAAAGACATAGTCTCAAAGCTCACGACTCCGTTCTCACTTCTCCAAGCGTACCCTAATTCGACTACCTCCTACCGTGGTCTAAAACCAACTGTCTCAAACTTCCAAATCCCTTCTTCCTCCTAAAATCACCACGCCACCACCGGCCCAGCGTCGCTTTTCCAGAATAGTTTTATCGCTGGTTCTTTTGTCTCATTTTGTTAATGGATTCTAAGGGTACGCTTGGGCTCGGTTATGGTATCCAGATACGGCCAATCCGTCCGCTGCTTAGAAATTGCAAGAATTATTGCTTCCTTGAGTGACGTAATTGCGTTCGATTGTTAATAACTGGCATAAGTGCCTTAATGGGTTTCTGAGAGTTCGAAATTGTTTTAGAATTTTAAAGAAATAGGATTTCTTGTTAATTATTAAGGTCGAGATGTCTCATAAAGTTGAGACTTAATATGCTTTCTAAAAGGCCCGGGAACACGTGTGACCATTTTAAAATAATGATAACATTCCGCCATTAAATAGATGACAGACAGTCACACGTTCAACGACTGAATTAACGCTGGATGAAAAGACACCCTAAGAAAATGATGTTTCCTTTATCTTCGTACCTACCATAATAACCTAACAAGCTTTAACCACCACGCATTGCAGGTCGATTACTGATCACAAGGTTGTTATTAGTTCCCATAGGATGGCACTGTCTAATCCCTTAACGACACCAAAGGGGCGGAGAGTACTTAGTCCGGGACCAAGCGGTGTTACTGAACACTTCGCATTAATTACTGTACTTCAAACTTAGACTCGCATTCTTGAGGTAAAGATGGAGAATGGATATAGCTAGAGAAAGGGGAAAATGGTAAGATTATGAGAACTTTAATAATTCTTCATTACACTAAAAACCGGATTTTCTACAATATCCTTGAGACTTTAAAAGTAAAAAGCTAAATAACATGAGGCAATATTTAAATACTGTGGTTCTTAAACTTGGTTTACGTCTCCATGACTTAGGAGTCAGTGATCCTCCGTAGCAAAAAAGTATAATATAGTAACATATTTGCAATTGGTAAAGTTTGGTACATTTGAACATGGTAGAAAGAAAACAGGTTACTATGACCAGCAATGTTGATTATTTGGATAATGCAAGAAAGAAAAAAAAAATTGACCCAAATGAAGAACTAAGTAGGCAAAAGAAACTTCAACGTGCAAAAGAGTTCCGTTTTGTGGTAAATTACGTCACTCTTGAGAGTCAAATTATGTTGTCATGTTTGTTTCTAGATTTTCCAAAACCCCGACTAGTACTCACCCCGTGAAAGGGATTCCTTCTATTCTCATAATGTATGAGTATAGTCCTCCTTATCGATTTTGACAATGAAAACCCTTCAAAATCACTTTTCTGAGTGTGCCCTTAGATAACTCGATAGACCGAAACCTTCATACACGTACGATTGTACATGCAACACTGCAAGCCAACTTTACTTTTCTACTTTTCGACCGGGTGTCCAAAACATAATTCGATTTTCATACCAGTGAGTATGAAAACAGAATGCCTTTTGCCAATTAACCAGCTGAAATTCTTGGCATGTTACTGACTGTGAACTTCATAATAGACACACAACACATTTTCCGAACAAGGACTATTCCAAGCACAAAGAACACAACACACAGCCCTTCCTAAATTGCAACTTCACCATTGAAACTCGATCAGGAACTGTCAGAATGAAAATTGTCATGGAATGTTGAAACTGACAGCTTTCAGCTTTTAAACTTGGTTTTAGTGATTCAGTTTCGATTGGTTTTTTTTTTGAGTGGGAAATCATCAAATAACTTCTCCCGCTCTCGGTGGCGCAGGAGGGCGTGTCAGACTTTTACTGACTAAAACCCACCCGTGTTCCCTAAGTTGCCTGTATGCCAGGGGCCGCGGTATCTCTTTCGAACAACCCGCACCCCTAGCAGGCATCGGCCCTTGCGGGCCCCATCAGTTGGTGCTGACATCTCTTTGAGGAGCTACCTATTACTCGCCGTCCGCAAGCCCGCGCCTACGGAGGCCGTGAATCAGCCTGAGATTCCCGACGCCCAGGGTATCTCCTGCGGCGACTAAGGCCGTGAGGGCGCATATACTGCCTCTCCCTCACGTGTACCGCCTCCCTCTTTGCGAGTATTACTGCTTCACAGAAGGAGGTGACGGCTACCCATGCACTCTCGCTCCTTACCATGGCCTGGACAAGGACCGGACGCGAGAGATCGCTGCCGCCGGTCGCGGCTCCACGAGGACACGGCGGTGCTTCGCCCAAGCCGGGCAGACCTCCACCGTATGCTTCATCGTGTCCTCAGGGCGATCTTCGCAGTGGAAACACCCGGGCATTTCCTGTCGCCTTATTCGAAACAGGAACCTCCCGAAACAACCGTGTCCGTTGAGGACCTGCGTCAGGTGGAAGATGAAGACGCTATGCTGCCTCTCAAGCCACTCCTCAAAGGGGGACTTACCACCGCTATTGCGCAATTGCGCATACCACCGCAAAATAAATATAATATGTTTAGTAATAAATTAAAGCTATTTCTAATAAACAAAACCTATTATAATTTAAATGAATACATGAATGATAAACTGTGACTGGAATTGCAATAAAATGTAAATATTTAATTGAGATTACTTCTACATTTGCCAATAACATTCACAAATATAAAATAAACATGATATATTGTATAATTATTATAATCTAAATACATTTAATTGAATTAAGAATTTTCATGTTCTAACCTATTTTATTTATTTTTAATTATTTATTACGACGCTTATGTTGCTGTGCCCTTACAGGGTCCATAACTGTATCTTAGCTTTAAGCCTTTTTGTAACAACTTAATTCACATTATATTATGCAAATAAATGAAATGAAAAAATTGTGGCGTGCCTATTTGTAAAGGGTTTCTTTTTTCTGGGTGGGAAATTATCAAATGACTTCTCCCGCTCTGGATGGAGCAGGAGGGCGTGTCAGACTTTTACTGACTAAAACCCACCCGTGTTCCCTCAGTTGCTGCGACGGGTCAGCACAGTGGCCCTGCCGCCTACCACTTTTTGGCCGCAGGGGATAGGGAGAGCGGCCAACGCTATACCGACACTCCTCCTCCCCTGCGGCCCCACCGCGTCCGCCATCAAACGGTGGCGGCCCCGTCCAGGCCGCGGAAGGGAAGAGTGCTACTCAGAAGTACTGGCACTCCTCTGCCGCAGCCTGTAACCCTCAGCCGCGATGCCTCCCATTCGACATCGCGGCCCGCCTCAGCTGCGATGCACCTCACCGCAACCTACTTTTTGGCCGCTACGTCGTCGGCTTGGAGGCAAAAGCCCTGACGAGCGGCCTCACCTTGGGGTACCTCTTCGCTTCACCGTGGGGTTGACCACGGCTACTGAGCCCCCCCCGCAACGACAATGCCGGAACCCACTGGAGGGGATTGTAAAGGGTTAAGTTATAATTTTCGTCGTGCCCAAGTTGCGATTGGTGAGATCAGCACTATGTTTGAAACTAGGTAACTGCTACACAAGGTTGTAAAGCCATTACAATGTCGGCTATAACATTACAGCCGCACTTGTGACAACTAAACATTATACAGAGCACCAACCGAGCCGTGAACTGTATTCCAGTGCCTCACAACCCTTCCCAATATGGTATTCAGAAGGCTGTTGGTGCTGCCCCGCACGTGGTGCATCAGGGAGGCCACTCTCTTACGAACGATCGTCCTAAAGCAATCCGTTTTGGCCTTAGCAAACAAACCTGATGCACTGCAAAAGCGACGCAACCCCAACAGCATCCTGAAACCATTATTGTATAGGACCCGTAAGGCATTGAAAGATTCACGCGTATACCAGATCCACAGGCTGCAGGTATAAAATTACTGGCAGTATGCCTTAAAAAGAGCAATTTTCACGTCTCATGAGCATCGTGCAGACCTGCGCGCCAGCATATTGCACTTCACCGCAGATGCCCTACGCTCCCGCTCTATAACCAAATCATTTCAGAGGTCCTCGGTGACTCTGTGCCCCAGGTACTTGAATTTGGTGACCCTACTTGTAGGCATTCCTCCTAGTGTGATCGGTGGAACAGTTTTCGGACGCTTTCTCGGGTAGAAAGCGTCCGAAAACTGTTGAAAATAAGTAGTTCCCTCTTCTTACTACTACTATTTTAACGGGCTCTGGAATTTTTACTCTCGGTGTGGAGCTGAGCTTTGAGAATCCAACAGAGTGCATCCCAACGAGTCGAATTAACATATTGTTCGATCTTCAACTCTCGGCGCTCAGCAGGGTGACTTAAAGGGCGAAAAGAACCGCGATTTTTTACGTCCGTGTAAACGTGAACGAAGGGTTTCCGTATCAGCGTAAAATATTTACCTTATGTGGGAACCCCCTTTAATTCTTTAACTTTGTTTTATTGTATTATTATTTATGATTAAATGCACACTCTAGGAGCAGTGGTGGCCCAGTGGCAACGGCCTCGACTAACGAGTTGTTGGTCGTTGGTTCGAACCCAGGCAGGTGCTTTACTTTGTTAAGTTTAGTTAGTAATTTCATCACCACTACTCTTAAAACAGTGAAGGAAAGGGGCATGTCTTGGAACCAAAACTTCGAAGACATGTCACATTTACCGACCAGAACTGGGCCCGCGTGGTAAATTACAGTACACTCCCTTCCGAAGAGACGAGGCCAGTGTCCCAGCAGTGGGAACGTAGTAAACACGTATAGGTGTATTATACTGCACACTCGATGAAAATTTCATCTGTGTACCTATTTCGGTTCATGAAATATAGCCCGCGGACAGATAGACGACGGACGGACAGCGGAGGCTTAGAATTGGAGTTCAATTTGCACTCTTTAGTTCCGGAACCCAAAACACATCAAATTTACCAACTTATTCCAGAACCTTTGAGCATATATATACACTTATTATATGAAAGTAGAAAATACGGTTAATAGACTGACAAATTGATTTAATAGAGGGTAAAACGTTATTGCTACTTAAGAACACCTGCTTGAAGGCAAAACGGCATTCGTAAAGACCTCGAAAGCCTGTTTTCCAACCTTAATAGAATATTTCTTTTATAATGTTATCTTAGGTTTTTGAAGTAAGTAGGTAATGCGTATTTGAAAGGCTCATTCAAGTGAAAAGCTTTTGTGGAATGGAAATATATTTGGAGCTCTGGTATAAAAATAGAACATCAATTGGGTTCAGTAGAGATGTATGTGGAAACCACCGAGTATTTAGGATGTATCAAATTGCTATCATCAAGATTGTATATCTAAATAAATATATGTTGTGTAACAAACAAAATGTGTCGAAAAAAATGAAACACAAAGAAGAAATAAATAAAGTTCGTAGCCAGCTACTACGAGATGGCTACGAAGTCCGTGACGTCACAGCTACGGTAGCTACGTCGTCGTAGCCGGTCTACACTCTAGGCATGAAGTCCGTAGTTTCAGCCGAAGTTAAGGGCGAATCCAGCTCCTGATCATGAATGAATGACTTCACGTCAATGTACGGCGGTTAAATTATTTGGATAGTTGTTCATACGAAAATATGTTCATGCAAAAATACGAAAATCACGATAAAAAAATCGGTGTTGGGGGTAGGAGGGTGTAAAATACTTTACGACCTACCAAATATACAATTAAAAAAAAATTACAGTTTTCCTAATTTCCAGATACGTTTTTGCCCATCCGAAAAATTTTAGCAATTGGGAGTATGTAAGCTCCTCAAGTTTTGAGTTGAGCTGCACGATTACTGACAAATGCGTGCACTGACTGGACAGGTCCACCAAATCTGTGTGGTCATTTCTTCAAAATACCATTTAAGTTACCAATCTATATGGTCTTCACATGATCTGACCAAAATTATGTCTGGGCTTTAAAAGAGAGTGTGACCTCTGAGTTTGATTCAGTCTTTCTTCTCAGAGCAGTCAGATAGGAAACGCCTAACTCATCGAGTTTTTTTGAGTTTGATTGACGTGTAAAAGTATAAACTTACTTACAAAAATAAAATAATTTATCATTCATTATTAGGGTTCATTTAGAAATATGGAACTACATTTGGACGGGCTCGTGTTTTCGTTGAAAGACTTACGCCGTGTCCTACGTAGATGATTCAACCCGAACGCGGTCGCGAAGCGAAGCGGCGCGAATGGAACAAATAATTGATACTAGCCACCACACCGTACCCATGTGCGGTTGGTCATGTAGGACACCGCAATAGAGTATCAATTTGTTTGTTCCATTCACGCCGCTTCGCTTCGCGACCGCGTTCGCGTTGAATCATCTACGTAGGACACGGCGTAAGTCTTTCAACGAAAACACGAGCCCGTCCAAATGTAGTTCCATATTTATAAATGAAACCCTAATAATGAATGATAAATTATTTTATTTTTGTAAGTAGGTTTGTACTTCGCTACACGATCGCGTTCGCTATGAATCACCTACGTAGGACACCGCGTTACAGACCATGCTCTTAGTACCATTAAATCGGGACCGGAATACCCGTATCTTTATACAAGCACCCTGAGGCGTTACACTCACGGTGGGAATTAGAAGGTGTTTAAATGCTAATTAAATTAATTCCTTAATTATTTTGATAATTATTTACTATAAAGTGTTAATTGCATCACACGTGTATAAAAACAAAAGCTCATACTTCTTTGTATATTTTCCAGGAAATATGATACCTACCTAATACTGGTTGCCTTGTACCAAAAACTTGGATTTTATCCTTCGTTACGTTTAATTAGAATTGAGTAGTACCTAACTAATTAATGTGTTTACTCAAGCGTTAACTAAATCTCTGTAAAAGTTAATCCCTTATTCCAGATTAGAAGTTCCTTGTTAATGAATGAATACGAGGTATTTTCGTTTACTAAAATGTTACAAAATAAATGTATGGTATTACTAAAAAGGTTTCGTTTTGGTATAATTACAAAACTGTTGCAAAACTATGGTGAAGACGGTGAATTAAATTTTAAAAAATGCTTTTGATAATAATTTATGTTCTAGAATCTAGATCATTGCACTTTTGTTGTAAATCAAGTATAGATGAAATGAAATGAAAATGAATGAAAAATGTTTTATTATTTTAACAAGTAAAATTTTACAACTAGTGATTGAAGCCTCCTTTTAGGCACTTCCATAACTTAAATAAATATTTTTCTTGTTTTATGTAAATATATGTAAGTAAAGGGAAAAGTGGTAATAAAAATAAAAAGAGAAACAATAAAGCTAAACATGCAGATAATTATAATATTTTTATTAGGTTATCGTATGATTATCCTATAATGGTGAGGTTCTTCAGAAAGCTCAGGTGCTTAGTACTCGCAACCAGAGTGCGTGTAAAGCCAGTATCTCAATTCCGTAATAGACTATCAAACAGAATAGGAATAATTTTGAACGATGTTGATAATAATCCATTGCTACGTATGTATGTTCGAAAAACTTGTCTGCACATCGACGTAATTATTGCAATGAATGTTCCTGAACTGTCAAAATGTAACCTATTTGTACTGTTTGTGCGTTACACAATTACCCTGCTGACCTATACACGTAAACGAGGCAATGTTTTTGACCGTTTGGCTGAAAAAATATTTTGTTTAATGAAAGGCGTTATTCTAACTTTCTCTCATTTCTTCAAATGTCAACTGCAAGCAAAATTATTTGCTTTGCCATGGACTTACAATGCTATTAATATACGAATTCTCAACTGTTTTTTTACCTACTACGATCCTTACATGGAATATGTGTAATTTTTGCTTACCCCCATGGGTAAAAGACTTGAGTTAAAATATGTATGTATGCATGTATTATCGCATGAAATATTTATCTCATTTCATGTTTGACGTCGACTGGCGTACAAGATCCATCCATCTTAATTTTTTCGAAAAACTTTCTGCAATGATTTAGGAGTACGAAATTAACTCCAAAAGTTCAAAAAATCGGTATTTTAATAAGTAATTGATTATCCCAAAACAATGCAATTAAAGATTAATTGAATTATTGATGGGATCCAAGTAGATCAATTATTTAAGATGTCTTCTACTATAGTAAATCTTTATTGGAAATAGAAACGTATATTGACTGCTTTTGTGTCTAGAATGTTTGCAAAAGTGACTTTTGAACTTGAGGACCTGGGTAAGATCGGGTAAGATCGTATCAAGTCTGGCGTTTTTTATTAAGTTTTTCCGTCAGGAATTTCATTTTTAAGTGGCAGTTCGAAGTGTGTATTTTCCCAGTAAATTGCTATAATACTGTTACGAGCTTGGGGTTCGTGACAATTAAAAACTGCCAATATAAATGACCAAAAAAGACACATTAATTAAACAACACACTAATTACAAAACACAATTGCACTACTGATCACTCTAAGTCGCACTTGAAGATCGCTTTCGATGTTCTCGCATGTATCGCTTGTCCAATACTGCTCGGATCGCGATCCGTTCCGGCCTTTTATAGGGCCGTCGGATAGTCCCTGAATCTTCTACTGTAGAAGCATCTAGAATGTTTGTGTACACACCGGCCCCGACAGAACGGATGTCAAAAGTTCTAGAAAGTTCTAGCATCGAAATTTCTATAAAGATCTTGGCTCTATTAATTCTGCTACTCACTACTAGATGGCGCTAGTAACTAATGTTACCATGTACCAGACATTAATTGTGGCGCGCAACAATACCATGTATTCAATTATGAAAATCAAAATATTAGTGTGGAGATCTACTACTTCAGTGAATATAGGTGTGATGTTATATTATGGTACTAACTTTTTGTGATCTTCCAAGTATTTTATTATCAGCCTATAATGTTTTCACGGCTGGACTGAACATGCCTCTTCTCAGTAGCAGGAAGTGGGCCGTAATCCACTACGCGGGCCTAGTGCGGGTTAGTAGATGTCTATTAGCTCGGCATGCTATGCGATTAGAACACTTACGGAAGAATTAAGTTTACTAGAAATGTGTACTTTGCCTTGGTGGAGTCCAGGCTATACAGCATTGAGTTTTAAGGCAATAGCTACAAGTACAACATACAAATGGCATTCGTGATTCATAAAAGAGCTCTAAGGACTATGCTTCACATGAAACAGACAGAATCATGTAAAGACCATTTCATTAGACTAAAAATCTTGACAGTGCGGAGCCTTTACATATTGGTGTTGCTAACCAGCTTTTTAAAAAATTTGCACAAAATGGAGACTGATGAGCAAAGACAAACTAGAGCTAGCACACGTAGGAAAAATTTGCCCAACACTATTCAACCGAAATTAAAAGTTGTCAAACATAGCCAGGTATCAGTCTGTATTTTCATACAACAAGTTAACTATAGAATTCAAAACCTTATACAGTGTTAACTGAATTAAAAAATAAATTGAGGACCTATTTATTGGGGAAATTCTATTACAGTATCAATGAATTCCTAGATGACATATGACATTGTAACTTATGATTGATTTTATTACTTTGACATTTATGATCTATTTGTACTTGAATTCTTAATTGACCGTTATTGTTTTGATTTACTTGTAATATATTTATTATAATATAATTATAATGTATTTAATTAATTTTATGTTCATTGAAATTGTATAATGTTATTTTTTTTTAATTTTCATGTATCCACTAGCTTCTGCCAGTGACTTCACCCGTGTGGAGATCAAAAATTATACTACGGGGACGTATTACCGGTATAAAAAGTATCCAGGTTAATTATCTAACTATCTCTGTGCCAACTTTCATTCAAATCCATTTGGCCGTTTTTGCGTGATTGAATAACAAACATACAAACATCTAAACGTACAAACTTTCACATTTATAATATTAGTAGCAAGTAGGATAATTATAGTATATAGTATAGTATAGTGGGATAGTAGAAATGCCGAAAAAAGTTTCCCGGTAAAATTATTTAAATAGAACCATATTGAGGTACCTTTTCACGTGGTCTGGTAAATAAGTAGGAAGTTTTTCCCATATAGGTTATAGGTTATTTATAGGATAGGTTCTTGTTTGAAACTCCCGTTTACCGCAGACACGTTTCTTTTCTGCCTCGGCCACTGTGCGGAGTTTCCAATTGAAAAATGTCACCGCCAGTGAAATCCACCTAGCAAGAAGCTTATAGATAGATTCCCACCTATTGTTACTTTGTCTGATTTATTGAAGTAAATAACTTTTATTGGGTTTCTGAAGTATTGCCTGTCTTGTGTGACTTCGACCAAACAAATTGGATTACTTCATCAAATGTAGGCCAAAACTTTTACGACAAAATTGATTCAATCAAAGATATTAATTGGATAAATATATTTGACGAGTGATTTATCACCCCTAGGTTGATGAACTATGGATAAATGATGATTAAAATTATTCAGACTTAGTTTTCATTTCAGATAGGTAAGTTTGGTTATGCCTTCAAACTTGATCGAAAATCGTATTATGAAAATCGATTAATAGTTTTATTTACGAAGTTAACATCAGCAGCATTTCAATATTTACTTAATAAACTAAAACAGTGTATTTTAATTTCTGACACAGGTCAGATTTTATTTTCTAAAATCACATTAATTCAAATTTCACCTTATTTACCTTACATTGTCTTTATTCCATAGATATAAAAAAGGATCTTAAAGGAAATTGATAACAACTATGATTACTAAGTGAATAAGTCGAGATAACTACGACGTCAAAAAAAAAGAAAGGAAAATCTAGATATAAGTTGCCAAGATAAGTGAATGCTGAAGTTTCCACGTCGCAAAAATTTTATTCCCATCCCACTAAGTTTCAACAAAAGCGAGTGACACCAGATATTCTCGAACTTTCCACTGCTTTTCCATTTCCATTCAGTTTTCGAGTGAAGTGGACGTCATAAGAATCCCGTGTCCCACAGAAATGGTTCTCCGATAGTATTCCTTACTATATTTCTTGTGAGATATACACGTACCCGGCTACAGTATGGTCACGTACAATCTTGGCGGTCGTATCCATTCTTTGTGTCACGGAGGAGGTAGTAGTCAGAGTGATAATATATCTGCCACCTATTATTTTGCCTTAAGTAATTATATCTACAGCCAGCTAAACCCCTCTCATCATAATCATACTCCTGCCCTTATCCCAATTCCAATTTATTTGTAGTCGGCGCAACATGTGTTTGTCATGGATTGATGGCGCCAAAGTACAACGGACAACGCCTTTTGAAAAGGACTGGCGGAGAGACTGAGTGCGGCCACAATCTACAGTTGAGAGTCGAGCTCGGACAGTCTTGGCAAACGCTCAGACAGACCCACGTGTTTCTTTTCCGACCTACTTGTCTATTTAATTTGTTACTCGCCAGTTTATTAAAGTTATTTTAAATTCAAATGATCTTTTTGTTCGAGTACCCACTATAGTGCCCATTTCTACATAAACTATGTCGGATCGTGAAGAAGACTCGATGTTTCGCATCTCGGCCACCATGATGCTACATATTTATCTTCCATACTTCTCTCAGCATCTCAGTAGTCACTCCCTTTCTAGCCACATCATCTTTCACACAGGCCATCCATCGTTTCTTTGGTTCTTCCCCTAATCGTAAAGCTATACACTCTACATTCATACTCAAAACTTTCCTGACGAGATTTTCCTAGTTCAAAGTTATTCTCAGAAAAAAAAGCATTAATTGGTCAATGCAAGTTGTTTATTATGTAAGTTTTCTCCATGTTTTATTTCATAATGGGAATCAAGAAAGAGGTAGGGAACGTAAAGAGTCTGTGTAATGTGAATAGCTAAATGTGATTAGTCATTTGCATTAAAAACTCCGTAACCAATCTTGCTGACTAGCTAATCTTTTCACCATGAAATAAGCTATTCTTGTATAATTTGTGCTTACACGTGAGTGACGATGTGATTAATAGACTCGCATGTCAAACAACATACTGGGTTAGTAATCATTTTGTTAAGCTAATTGTAGCAATATCAGTATCCAATCACTACATACTGTTTATTGAAAGATTTGACTTTAAAATGTTTTAAAAATTATGCTGACTAAAATCTAAAACGTTTTATTTACGAAAATAACATTTCAATGAAATTGAATGGAACAGTCTACTAGCAAAATATTTAGTTTCCAAAAGACTTTATTAAAATCCCGTTGTAGTCGAGTAGGTACTTACATGAACGAAGTTCGAAGCAAAGTGAATCATAAACGAGATACTATATTATTCCATTTGCTACATATTCCATCTTCAAACGTACGCTACACAAGGTACAAACCTTAGCCGCGTTCTGTTATGACATTTATCCGCTTTCCCTTTGTGACCGCGCATGACTCTATTAGGGTTGGTGCACAATTATTGTATCAAAGCGTTTCGTATACAGACCACCGTCAGTTTCCACGCTTTTCGGTTCGCCGGGAATAATGCGATCACGGTACGGCGTTGTGCCCCAGCCGTATTGGTTTTGTAAATTATTGATTGGTCCAATCGTCCTTTTGATATCTACGTTCAACATTTCAGTTTAATTTTAATTGTAATCAGCAATCATTTTACGCTGTAATTTTAACATTTACAGTTTTCTTCATAATAATTTTCAGCGAATTTGAGTTTATTATAATTATCTGTTATTAGTATGTTATTCGATATTCATTTATTCGTAACTTGTGTGTGGTAGTTGTAGCGAATCAGTGGACGAGCCTGAAATAACAGGATGTATCTGTTTATGATTTGATTAAATTAGTTACTGAACTACTGAATAATTATTAGGAATTATGCGGGGCTGCTAACAGTAATTTTCATTTAAATACTCGCGTTTCCGTAGGCATATACTAAAACTACACTTAACTATGTTTTTATTGCTGAATAGGCTTGCTCTTGATCTCAATCACGCTTGATGGAAATTGATGATGAGTTCTATGATGAAACGAGCGTACCTATTTGCCTCTGTCCCGTTGGAAGAACATCACCAATATTATCGTTTTATCTAAGTATTCGTATCTACTTAATTTATTTTCGTCAGATCGTTTACGAAACAAACTAAAAGGTCAGATATTTATTAACAGTTTAATGAACATTCATCGAGACACATAAATCGTTATTCTAATCTAAATAACGTCACTCTGACACAAGAATTTGAAATGCGCTCAAATAGCGCCTCGTCGCCCACGGATTGTTTGCATTCATTAACTTCAAATAGTTTTCTAATTCACGATTATTTACTTTGGAAAGTTATTTAGAGTATCGCAATATTAACATTCTTTAAATTTGTATGTGACTGTTGTAACATAAAATGTTTCATCTTAGAGATTTAAATAGGGTTCGGATCCATGACGGATCATAAATATGTTGGAGAGAAATGTAATTATTATTTAAGCTTTTTACGCGAATAATCATATCTCTAGTCAGTAGTTACTGCCACCCAGGGTGAAAATATGGGAATCGCGTTTGTTAGAAGTAAACGCCAATCGTTTTTCGTTTAAAAAAACAAGCGTTCACGTATTGAAATTTAATTAATCTTTAATTACGATTAAATTCAAACATTTTTTTCTGTTACAGTTCAGTGTTTTATAGAATATAGTTTTAAGGATTTCGATTCAGCTTTCAAGGGTTGAATCAAAGGTTTTTCTGAAAAGGTGAATGAGTTCAGCACGTGTGAATTTGCTCCGACGGAGGGTTTGAATCAAACACATTCTGACTGAAAAGATCTTTGTGTACATTATTACCTATTACACCAGAATTAATGTTCTTTATTTGGCATAGTCTAACGACACAATTTACAATTTGGTAATACCAAAAATCAAAATACATGTTGTAAATTAGAGATGGGCTACTATGACTTTGGCCGACTAGCTGACTAATCGGCTGCAAAATGGCCGACTAGTCGGCCAAGTCGATCTTTGATATCGGTTGAGTTCGGGTGACATCAGCTATGTTCAAAATGGCAAACCTACTTATTGCCAATTGTTTGCTATAGAGTTTCTTCTTTTTTTTTAGAAGTATTTATTAATTTTACTTTTGGCATTTAATTTCTGGATCTAAGTCCAATTAATTAATGGACCCTCCTCGTCCTCGTGGATGGTTCCTATTCCTTATTATCCTAATTTCCTGACTGCACTGAAAGTAAACTGTAAAACTGATTGTATAATAAAAATATATAACAGTAAAGATTTCAATTTAATTTCAATCACCGTTTTAATTATTTAAGCATATTTATACGAGCAAAAAATGGGCCGACTAGTCGCCGACTACAAATATGGCCAACTAGTTGGCTTTCCCTACTAGTCGTTTGTTAATACATTATCGTAGTGTCATACAGTTACAACAAGTAGAACCAGTTCAATCAAAACCAGTAGTGCCTAGCGCAAAAATATAGCAAAGAAATAGACTGGAATTAGCTGGTGACTGACTGCTTTGACTGCTTGACTGAGTGATGTGTGACGTATAGTGCGAACAGCTTGTCACACATAACATTTACATATTCTAATACCTGGAACAGTGGTGCTATAGTGGTAACGGCTGTGACTTATGAGTTTGAACCCAGACAGATGCTTTGCTTTGTGTCAATTACTTCATCGCTACTGCTCTCAAAATGGCAGTAAAACATCGTGATGAAATCAGCATGGCCTAGAACCAAACATTCGAAGACATGTGGCATCCAACAACTCACACTGGGCCCGCATGTGTATTACTGCCCACTCCCTCTCACTTACAGGAGGACAGTGTCCTAGCAGTGGGTACAATATAAGCTGATTAGGGATACCTACCAATCAGACACCAGCCAGTCTAAGTGAAACTTGAAGTGAGCTCTAGCATCAGAGGGAATGACACCTCACTTCAAGCTCACTTCACCTAAGTATCATTGTGAGATTTTTACAGGACAGACCGGCAAAATATGTTCAAACTGAAAGCAAATGCAAACTAATCATTCAGCAACGGTTTCTACAAACAAAAATCAAGCTAAAAATATGTGAACAACAAATTGAACAAACTTGTGGTTCCAGCGAGTCTGTTTTTTTGCTTGTGTGGTTTAATTCTCCTCGGCTCGTACGTCAAATCGTTGCAAAACGAGAGTTTTGGTACGACGCCAGTTTCCGAAACACAGTTTTATATTTCACTTGTTCAACATACAAACCGTTTCTTTCTCTTTTTTCGTGGCTTTTGCTTGAATGTTTATGGGGAATTAAGTTTAAAAAAAACTGGAATTTAATTTTTTGTACCTACATTGTGCGATACAACGATGTAATTTTAAGCTTGTACAATTTGTATATAGCTGGTTATAAGCTAGCAAGAGAACTTGATGCTGGAACAATCACTACCAACAACAACATAACACCGCGCCTGTTTCTCCTAAAGGGTTAGGCAGAGCACCGAAAACACGCCAAAAAATAGTCAGAATGCAGTGACGGAAAGCTGTAGCGTTAGGACCAATATTTGCAATGGCTCTTCTAGACATGACCCCGCAATGTTAGACTCACATAAAATTCTAGTAATATTATGTTTGGACTTTAAAAGAAGCCATGACTTCCGAGTTTGTTTTGGCATTTCTTGTCAAGGATCGGAATTGGCGGCGCCTAGATGGCACCGGCAATTCCGATGCCTGACAATTTTATCATGCTAACCAACCAAACATTGACGTGTAAATTGAACTGAAGATAGTTAAAATTGTTAAAAATCTATTCGCAATCTCATTTCAGCGACTATATATAATATGGGAATTGCCTTCTAGATTCAAAGTCGGCCTACAACGCTTTGTAGTAATTTTCTGTAGTAGTCATAAAAACCTGAACATTTTCTTGAAAATATTCTATTTACTTTACCAGCTTGATGGTACGTAGACATTTTTGCCAGACATATTGTAATGTTGTTTTACTTATACTTACCTAGAACGACAAATGGTACTTAATTTGCATCCTCTGCGGGCATTTTATGTAACACGTGTTTTGAGTAATGTCATGCAGTTCTTCAGAATTTTAAATTAAACGTTGTAAAAGGTGTGGATAAGATAAGTATAGTAGGTTTATTTATTTTTTACGTAAATTTAGGTACAATTACAGCATAAATACCATACAGATATACAAAATACAAAAGCGTTTGAAAAAAATAAAATAATGGAAAGACCTAATCTATAATAGTATGAACCGGTTCGATAATATTATGTTCGTAAAACCATAAAATATCTATCAATTCTTTAGGAGAAAATCGCTTTTGAATCTTGTGTACGTGTAAAGTATTGTAAGTGGAAATGAATTATTAAAAAAAACTTTATTCTAAAGCCAAGAATGAGATAAATAACATCGAAAGTAAGAATATAAACTGGTGTCCCTATATATGTTCATGACGCTGATTACGAGTTAACTTATGCTCAGCACAGTAGTGGAAAGTTCCAGAAAGTTGAGCGCTAAACGGAATTTGTACTTCAATAAATATTTCAGTAGTCTACTTGGGAACCCACAAACATCTTATCTACAAAGTTTGTGGAATATTCTGAAAGTTTTACACGTATAGTATAAAATGATTAAGTTATATTTTTTCATCTCGATTCTTCAGATTTTACTATAATAAAGAATGAAATATTACATGGCTTGCGCTATTTTTGTTTTGTATAACCCCACGCCTTCTTCTCATGGGGTAGGCAGAAACTACAGAATGCCACCTGTTTTATACTTCTTTTGCTACGTTAAGTTATATCTTCGGTGTAAATGCGTAATACACTTTCAGTAGCAATGGCTTTCATTTTGACAGTTTCACAACATTCATTGCGGTAAATACAATTAAAAGCAAATTTAATTATTAATTAATTCATTAATAATTAACAATAAAAAATAATAAAAATTTACAATAATTTTTTTTAGGGTTTTTTTTAAGCAAATTTTTCCAACATATGATGCAGTGAATTGGAAGCAATATTCTTTGAAAATGATTCAGATTATGGTTGAAAAACTACTTAGATTACCACGCAACCGACCTTTCTAAAGACCATTACCACTAAGGTCACGTATGTATACATACATAAATGTCCTTCATTTTGTGTTTAGGCGAAATTGTATTCCTAAATGGTTTTACAATATATAGTTATATATAGTTTTTCATTTCCAAGTGGCACGAGGTTCTCCTTTGTGGTGTTAAGCAGTGACATCGCTTTTGTGTGTGCTACACAATATCTACTTGAGAATGGAAATAGTAGCCAAAGGTCTATCAAAGTATTAGTACGTAGGACTCATGCTTAGCCTTTTCCCAACAATGTTGGGGTCGGCTTCCAGTCTAACTGGATGCAGCTGAATACCAGTATTTTACATGGAGCGACTGCCTATCTGACCTCAACAACCCAGTTACTGGGTAACACGATACCCCTTGGAAAGACTGGTTGTCAGACTTTCGGGCTTCTGAGGACCCGTAACGACTGTCAAAGATCTACAAATGACAGCCGGGCCCAACGGCTTAACGTGCTTTCCGAGGCACGGAGAGGTCTTGGTATGTTAAGATGGTCACCCATCCACGGACCAACCGCGGCAAGCGTAGCTTAACCTGATCGATCGATCCGTAAGGCTAATATTACTTAGCCACAAGCCCCTCAACAACAACAAGATTACAACAACACAACAACAACAGCTACAAGATTAGTACGTAGGACTACATCCGTGAATTGTTATTCCAATTAGGTATTTTTGTATGTATATTTATGAAAATCATGCCATGATTGTACCCACATTATGTTATTTTTAATGACATGTTATGTTCACCGTCGCGTCGTTATATTTTGTCGGTGTACCGTATTAAGCCTTGTACAATGTACACATGAATTTGTATAAGCTCAGGGACCCGGCACAAAATTATAAATTTGAATACCATTTATTTGGAATTGAACAAGATTGCTTCCTTACATGTTATTTGCTTGACAGAAGTAACGAAACAGTAAAGAAACTTGGGCTGATGTTGGCTCATAATCGGCCTATATCTCCTCTGTGAGAGAGAATCAGTCATAATATACCACGCAGGCCCAGTACGAGTTAGTGGATGTAACACGTCTTCGAGTTTTTTTGGTTCTATGACATACCGTTTTCCTCACGATTTTCTTCACCGTTTTGAGGGCAGTGGTGACCAAATTAAATACAAAAACTAAATTGCTTGCCTGGGTTCGAACTTACGAACTCGTAAGTGGCTGCCAATACCACTGGGCTATCACTGCTCGATGCGTATGATGGTGGCTATAAAAGATTACATAGAAAATATAATTTTGCCAAAAAAATACTAAAGTTATAGAACAGTCTTTCGCCGATCCAACGAGGTGAAAACCGGTAACAAATGTTTAGCAAACAATATAAACGATATAAAGGCCAAGTAAATTCACTAAATTCTCAGAACCATGTTTCATGATTATAAACATTAAGCTAGCTTCAATAAACCCGGGTTATATTTAAAATATAGCGTTGAATAAAGACGATTACAATAAATAAGTCAACGTTGGTATAACTAGCCAAGTCGCAGGATTTATAGGCGGTGTTGCGTTTCACCGCAAAAATGTCGGAATTTATTGCATTTCGTACTTACGGAGCTTTTTGTTGGCTTTCACACGACCGACTGATGAACCGAGGTAAAATCGGTAAGAAAATGATTCATCATCATCATTATCTACCTAGCCCTTTCTTACTATGTAAGGGTCGGCTTCCAGTATAACCGAATGCCAGTATTTTACATGGAGCGACTGCCTATCTGACCTCCACAACCCAGTAACTGGGTAACTCGATACTCCTTGGTAAGACTGGCTGTCAGACTTTCCGGCTAACGACCTGTAACGACTGTAAAAGACCCATGAATAACAGCCGAGACCAATGGCTTAACGTGCTTGCCGAGACATGGTAAGAAAATTATTATCGCACTGGAATTATATGCAAGAAGATGCTCTAAGAATTGGATAAACCATACGCGGAACATACCTTTATTGAATGATGTATCGTGATAATATGGGCTACCAACTTCCTCAGACCGGTAGCCGATAAGGAGTCGAGTGTCTCCAATTAACTTTTGCAACACACTTAATTCAGCTCACATATGAAGTTTTTGCGATTCTCATAAACATAAACTCACGCCTTCTTCTTATGTGGCTTAGGAGAAACTACAGAACGCCACCTGCAACGATCCTTGTATACTCCTTTTGTTTCGTTCGCAGTTCTGTATGTCAGATATCGGTCTCCGATTAAAATCGGTCGTGTGCAAGCCTCCAAGGTTCATATTAGCTGCGTGAACTCATTTCGCATGAATATAAATGATTTATATCTTGTATTCTGACTTCATTTACATGTTGTTATGTTAATAAACCTTTTTCTGTTCCCTTTATTTGTCGTATTTTCTTGGGTTTTTTCTGTGCCAAATATACGAGAACTGAAAATTATGTTAACAAGGTTATTCGTCTTCTTTATGTTTCGTGTTTGAAAATTATTTTATGATATGTTTTTGTTTTAAGTGTAATACGTTATTGTTGAAGTTTAGTTAATTCTAAAGGTTGTTTATGCAACGTAGCGTTTAAGTTACATTTTTTGGAGCATATCTGAAGTTTTTCTTCAGGGTCATGCACATCAAGATGACAGCCATGTGCCTTTTACCTACATTCAACATCATCGTTTAGTAACTGGTGAATGTGTGGTTTGAGGGTCATTGTTTCACTTTTGACCATTTTCTGGCAGTTTAAGTAGTATATGCGGCCTACCCAAATGTCCTTTCTTTAGTATTGTTCGTCGAAACGTAGAGCTCCTTAAGTTTGGAGTTGAGCAGTACGATTACTGATAAATGCGTGTACTGGATAGACAAGCCTACTCAATCTGTGTGGTTCACACCAGTCCTCGTGGTCTTCACACGATCTATCCAAGATTATGTCTGGACTTTAAAAGAGACTGTGACCTCTGAGTTTGTTTCGGCCTTTTTCGGAGTAGTAAGATAGGAAACGCTGACTTTATCTAGTTTAAAAAATATAACTGACATGTTTTTGTACTAATCTACTTACTACTACTTAAAACACACACAACTAACTTTTTGTAGGACTTAACCAATTACGGAAGGGTCTTGCAGAAACCGGATTATTTTCTCAACGCCGAAATGGAACCACCCCGGTTGTCCACGATAAAGATTAGACCATGGAGAAAATAGACGCGAGCCTCAACGTTCAAAGAATATCGAGCTTGTGACGGCCTCGCGTAGTTTTAATATAGTGCACTGTGCTCGCGTAAATGGAATGTCTACTGTATTGTTTGGCATGGCTTGCGCCATAACTGGCTTTAATCATAAAATATATACAGTGTAACGGCTTTTTTTGTTTTTATTTTTTGAGGTAAATGTCGCGACTGCAGCATACACGTTTACGTTAGCGGGATTTATGCATTGGTTAAAACATAGGCTATGTTGACCCGACGAAAATCATAACTTAACCCTTTACAATGGAGTGTTCCTTACACAAGGTACTACAATCCAATTAAGTAGGTAATTATTTACGAGCATTGCAGGACAGCATTACGAGGATTTTAGGTAGCGACTGAACGTGTTCTTGGTCAACTATAAGCCAGAGTTTGCTAGCCATGAAATTCACCCACTCACCGAGTTGTGCATGGCACCGTATTCTACTGGAGCGTTTTTAGGGTTCCTCAACAAAGAACCCTTATAGTTTCGCCATGTCTGTCTGTCTGTCTATCTGCGGCTTAGCTCAGAGACTATTAGTACTAAAAAAACTGTAGTTTGTCATGCGTCTGCATATTAAACACACCGACAAAGCCGTAAAATAAAATCATGTTTTTTTTTGTTAGGTTCCAACGATACACGTACACGTACGTGTGGGGTGTCGTTGGAAAGGTATTGCGGGTGTATAAAAAACCTGTTTTCAATTCAGGAATTCATTTGCAAGTTATTAAGCTTAATAGTGCTAATTGTTATTAGAGTCAAGTGTCAGTGCCATGCAGCTTAATGTATTTATGACAAAGTAAAAAGGAAAAATATCACAGCTTAGCTGGGTCGACAAGTTAAGAAGTATCATCGACCCGACTGTATTGCAAACTGAAAATGTAAGTTGAGCACATATTTTTCAACTCCCTACAATATGGAGTTTCTTCTTCTTGGGATAAATTCATTCCAACTACGGAACACTTAATTGTGCGTAGTGACGGACTTCACCGGTTTTTTCAACCTAATAGCTGCTATGTATGTCATAAAAAACCCTATTCTGTTCCCAGCTCGAAAATGCTGTATCCAACTGGAACCCATTCTATGGCAAATACATTGGCACGATAGAAAACGTCCAACGTAGATTTCTTCGTGCAATGCACTACAGGTGTCACAAAACTACCGTATAACCAATTGCTCAGTAAATACAGGCTTTTGACACTCAGCTCTAGACGTAAACAATTAGAAGCAATGACATTGTATAACATTGTTAACGGCAATTTTGATTGTATTGATTTAAATAATGTATTATTCTATGCAGTCCCCAGAACTGTTCATAGATGGCGGCTGCGTGCAGGCAAATTCTTTGCAGTAGGTACCTGCCGATCTAACACTGGTGTACGTTCACCGATTCGGCGAATGACAGCAACCTACAATGAAGCATTTGAACACATAGATATATTCACATGCTCTTTGAAAAGGTTTCGTAGCCTTTTGTATGACACACTTGAACTCTTGGTCTAGTTCTTTACTTGTTTTATTATATTCGTTTTTTTTAATACTTTTTCTATTTTTTTAAATATGTTTTATGTTTTTAATGTAACTGTCATGCATGCAGTTCACCACCTAGTGAATTTAAAGTATTATTATTAATGGTAATCTGTGAACAGCGCTGTGGGCTACGTTATTATTTAAGTAACTTATGATTTCTTTTTGTAACATTCCATAATATAGCTGTTCGTTGTTCCCATTTAATAAAATTAAAAAAAATCGGTTAGTTCTACATGATTTTTTTGCAAAATTATGTTATTTTAAGCGTTTCAATGTACGTGCCAACTAGACTGTGAAGAAAAATTGTTGACCTTGTTAAAGTAACACGTGGATCGGCCCGTTACAGAGCTACTCGGAGTTTACGAATTTACTTTTAAATGATTAATGAGGAAAGTTTTTGAAGAGCTTTGAGTATATTTTTGGTAATCAATGTTCTATTTAAATGTCGATTTCTGAACGGACCACTAAACACTATAAACTGAAAAATAACTTTAATTTCGGATGAGTGTGGTGGTATTTTCGTTTTTTTTTTGCTACCGACTTCCAAATTGAAGTTTATTTTGGAAGATGGGTGCAAAGCTTTAGGGCAAAGATAGTACAGACAATTTAGAACCATATTAGCCATGGCAGTCTTAGACGAAGTATTATCATGTTTTTTAACCTAAATTTTATGATTTTTTTCGAAAATTACCAAAATTTTAAGTAAACTGCTTATTTATGGCCAGATTGAATGATAAATGAATTCATTATTATCTAATTTATTTAAAGTAATATGTAAGCAATCTTATAAAACATGTTTTAGGCCTCCGTGTCGTTAGACATTTTTTACACACATTTAAAGTTATTAAAACTTTAAAAAATCATAAATACTTTTTGTAAACCTTATTTAAAAAGAAACGGAGGTTGCTTTTGTTGTTCAAACCTTTTTGAAAACATGCTTGATAATCGCACACAAAGTGCCGTTGACCCGGGCTAGGTCCTTACCAGACAGCTCGCTCCTGCATGATTAGGGCCGTGAGGGTCCATATACTGCTTTTACCTCACGTGCGCCGCCTCCCTCTTCGCGAGCATTACTGCTTCGTACAAGGAGGTGACGGCTACCCATATACTCTCGCTTTATACCATGGCCTGGACCAGGGCCGGATGCGAGAGATCGCCGCCGCCGATCGCCTCCACAAGGACACGGCGGTGCTCCGTACGAGCCGGGCAGATCTCCACATACGGTGCGGTGGTCCCAGTGTGGCTCCACCGTGTCCTCAGTGCCATCTACGCAGTGGGAAATAGGGACCTCCCGAAACAACCGTGTCCGCTGAGGACCTGCGTTAGGCGGACAGGACGCTGTGGCGCCTCACAATCCACTCCTCAAAGAGAGGACTTACCACCGCAATCTTGGCGTGCCCAGCACTGGGTTGCGACAATCACAGTCCCCATGTCGCCATGAGATCCCGCCGGAGCTCTATTCGCTGTGCCGCGATTTCTCGAGGCAGCGGAGTAACGCCCCGGCATTTTGCCTCCACGAGTCACTCCCAAGTGTGCGCGAGGACCTTTGCCTCCAGATCCCATGGCGGCAATCTGGCAAGGATGCCGGCCGGCCTCCGGAGGCCGTATAGTAACCCCGGATCAACTGGATGGCCATGACCCTATGGGACGCATTCAACCGGCGGGTTGGTTGGCGCCTCAGTGTAGGCGCCCACACCAGTGCCCCGTATGTCGTAAGGTTAATTCATTAATATTTGTCTATCTAATTTTGAGATTTATGATTAGCTGTTTACTGAAAAACATAGGTGTCAGTAGCCTACTATTGTTGAATTTTTATTTTCATATCAGATTTACCGTAGCTGCAATATTTTGATTATGATATTTAATTACTGTTATTATTTAAGTGTCCCTTAACTGGGTTATGGAAAGGCAGTCGTTCCATTTACAATAATGGTATTCAGCTGTACCGGGTTAGACTGCAAGCTGACCACAACATAGTTGGGAAAAGGATAAGCAGATTGATGATAATTTGGGTATTATTAGATATAATATCCTAGATCCCATTTGACGAACAGGTGTAAAAATCTATTCTTAACATTCTGATCCTCAATGCTCAACAAGAAAATGATACTCCAAGAAATTGATATTGTATTCAGTCAAGCAAATTTTTTAATAAAATGTAGGTACGCTAGGTATTAAAATTTGCGCTTTGTAAAATGTATACCAGAGTTGGAGGTTTTCGCCTTCACAATATATTGTTCCATAAGTAGCTCTGCAATATTATTTATTCGGACAATGTTATGTAAATTATATTTTATACTAAAGTGGATTAAAAAGTTAAATGAAAGAGATTTTTTTTTGGAAACAAAATATTTAAAACGAGATCGTTGGAGAGATGTTTGACATTGACATATACTCGTATACTTAAGTCATTGCCACAAGAACGTGAAAAATTTCTTAATACACATATCTGAAAAAAGTTTTGTCGCCAACTGTGCCTGAAATGAAATCCTACTAATATTAATAATGCGAAAGTTTGTATGTAATAATAATAATAATAAGATCTCGTCGATACCCACTCGATCTTGTACTGTGCAGCTGTAGCGGCATGTCGTGTAGCTCATGTTCAATTTCCCAATAGCGACAGAGCTCCACGACCAAAACCAGCCGTGCCAGCTTGGCAGTGCAGGATTGAGCGTCGTATCGGTGAGGCTAGAGCACTCATCGGTAAGCTAATCTGCTTCAGGGAGGGCAATACACGCCCTAGAGTGATGCGCTTTGTGATGCGGGCCTTCGCCGGGACTGATATTAGTTCTCGAGATTATATGACCCGCGTCACAGAGCGTATCGACTTCCTGAAGCAGAAGATCTGTGCATGGGCAAACCGTATTCGCCGTTACAGGCGGAGGGTGGAGCGGTACTCTCAGAATCGCACATTTCGAAGCGATGAAAGGTGGGTTTACAGAGCTTGGGAGCGACCGGACCAAGGTGTGGCTGACACGCGCCTACCGGATGATAACGCCATGTGTTCTTTCTGGCGAAACATCTGGTCGGTGCCTGTCAGTCACACCGAAGGTATTTGGACTAGGGAGATCGAGCGAGCGTGCGGTCAAATACCGGAAATGGGGGCACTTACCATCAGCCCCCAAGATGTAGCTCGTGCAGTCCGTCCGTTGCCTAACTGGAAATCTCCAGGGCCGGACGGACTGCACAACTTTTGGATCAAATGGCTCCAAAGGTCACACGCTCGCTTGGCATCCCAGTTTCAGTCAGCCTTAGAGTCAGGGTCGCTACCGCAGTTCTTAACAACAGGGATAACCCACCTGCTCCATAAATCAGGTAGTACCGCGGAACCCAAAAATTATAGACCGATCACTTGTCTACCGACGGTCTATAAAGTTCTGACATCCATTTTGAGAGCAAAAATTTACAACCATGTAGACACCAACTCTATCATGTCTGCCTCTCAAAATGGATGTCGGAACGGGTCCCGCGGTACTAAGGAGCTGCTCCTCATTGATATGGCCATTAGCCAACAGGTTCGTCGTTCCCGAAAGGATCTTTCGACATGTTGGATAGACTATAAGAAGGCTTATGACTCGGTGCCACATACATGGCTCAGGAGGGTGCTGGAATTATATAAAGTAGATGCAACTCTGCGCACCTTCCTGATGTCATGTATGGGGCAATGGAGGACGGTCCTTCGCTATCCAGGATGTCGAAATATCCAGAGGAATAGCGAACCGATAAGGATCGAGCGAGGCATATTTCAGGGTGATAGTTTGAGTTCGCTTTGGTTCTGCCTAGCCCTGAATCCTCTTAGCACTTTGCTGGAGGATTCAGGTATAGGCTATCGATTGAGAAGAGGTGGTCAGGTTATATCTCACCTCCTATACATGGATGACCTAAAGCTCTTTGCCCCCAACAATTTGCAACTGATGGAGCTACTGAAAGTAACTGAAACTTTCAGTAACGCCATCAGAATGGAATTTGGTGTGGACAAATGTGCGGTCATGCATGTAAAGCGAGGGGAGATTGTGGAATCCGTGGGAACCCAGCTCTCGGATTCCATACACCTAAGATCCCTCTCCTCAAACGAAACATACAAGTATTTGGGTATGTCGGAAGCGTTAAGCATCAACACTGCTGACATGAAACAATCGTTGAGGGAGCGCTTCTTTTACCGCCTGAATAAAGTTTTAAATAGTCTTTTATCGGGCGGAAACAAGGTGCGCGCCTTCAACGGTTGGGTCATGCCGGTTTTGATGTACTCTTTCGGCATACTCAAATGGACTCAGACGGAACTTGACGCCCTGGATAGGAGGGTCCGCACACTGCTCACCGCAAATCGGATGCATCATCCGCGGTCATCGGTAATGAGACTGTATATCCCGCGAAAGTGTGGTGGCCGAGGTTTCTTAAACGTTAAGAGCCTCCACAATCGCGAGATATGCAGTCTCAGGGAATATTTTCTAGAAGCCGACGTGGGGGTGCACCGAGATGTGGTCTCAGTGGACAAGGGCCTCACCCCGCTCTCCTTGGGTAACGAGAACTGGCGCAAACCTAAAGTATTAGATACTAATGACCGCAGGGAGGTATGGCAGAGCAAAGAGCTTCACGGGCGCTTTTACCGGGTCCTACATGGACCTGATGTAGACCTCTTAGCGTCCGTATCCTGGTTACGATTCGGTGATCTCTTTGGAGAAACCGAAGGTTTTGTCTTTGCAATTATGGACGAAGTTATGCTGACGAACAACTACCGGAAATATATTGTGAAGGATGGAACGGTTGACATCTGTCGGGCATGCCACCGTCCGGGGGAATCAATCCGACACATTATTTCTGGCTGTTCTAGTCTGGCTAACGGAGACTACTTGCATAGGCACAGCCTTGTAGCCAGGATTATCCACCAGCAACTTGCTCTGAAATACAGTCTTGTGGACTCGGAAGTACCGTACTATAGGTATGTGCCCGACCCAGTTCTCGAAAATGGCACTATCACATTGTATTGGGATCGATCTATCATCACTGACCGGACTATTGTTGCCAATAAGCCGGACATCGTGGTGATAGATCGATTAGAGCGTCGCACAATGATTATTGATATAGCAGTCCCACATGACGAGAACCTCGTGAAAGCTGAAAAAGATAAGCAGATCAAGTATCTTGATCTGTCACGCGAGGTTGTCGACATGTGGGATGTAGATACAGCAGTCATTGTGCCGATAGTCGTGACAGCCAATGGCATTATAGCCAAGAGTCTCGACCAACACCTCAAGAGGCTCTCGTTAGGCAGCTGGATCAAGGGTTTGATCCAGAAAGCAGTATTACTCGACACGGCGCGTATAGTGAGGAGGTTCCTCTCTCAGCAGCCCTGACCACCGGTAGCTTGGACCCTGTTCCCGATACCGGTGGGCTACTATTTTTTATATTTTTAAATGTTTTTATATATATTTTTTATATTCGAATATTTAAAAATATAATTTGTATGTATTAACGAAAATAAAGGAAATTATAATAATAATAAATTTTTATTCAAAACAAAAACTCAGTCTACAGAAACTGTGTGTTCGATAACAACTGCATTAGTATAATACTGTGTCGCAGTCATTAACGCCCACCTCCACAAATTTAGAAGAAGCAAAACTAAAAGACTAAAAACTAAAATTAAAAATAAAAACAAAAATAAAATAAAAATATTAAATGAAAAATTTGAACTTAAAATTAAAGTTGAACTAAAGAATTTTCACTGCGTAATTTCATGTGAGATGTCTGTATGGAAAGATTGTGAATTTTTTGTGCATAGAGTGTATGTGTGTGAGAAGTGTCCGTTTGTGCAAGGTGTGTGTTTGCGCATGTTATACATGTAGAGGGTAATTGATTGAGTTTAAGTTTTTACATAGGTTTCTAATTCTTCATAAGTGAGTGTATGAAGCCATTTATCTGTGATCCTACGACATTCTCGCAAGGTCAGTGGATATATATTTAGCTGTTTATTGACACGATTATACAAAGTGGAACTAAGAAAGTGGTATTGCCGCCGAACAACTTGTACTCTGGCAGATTCCACCTGGCAGACTCTATCGGATCTGCGTTTTTGGGTTACGACAACAGGATCGAGTGGGAGGTCTGAGTGTTTACGCAACACTACAGCAAGAAGAACAGCGTGTCTGACTGTTGGTAACTCGCAAAGAGCGTACAGTTCAGTAGTTGGAAATCGAACAGGTTTGTGAGTCATGACTTTTAACACTGCCCTCTGTGCCCTTTCCAGTTTATGTGTAGATGTTTGTAACTTAATCACGCAAAAACGGCTGAACCGGTACCTTACTATACATTTTACCAAAAATCACAGTAATAAATGATTTGGTTTGATGGTGGGTGTTAAAGATTATTAACTAATAAAGTTAATAAACTTTGACACCCACCATCAAATCAAATCATTTATTACTGTGATTTTTCACTTCTAAACACATACATATCATAATATGTTAGTCGGGATTCATGTTTGCTTTCAAGCAAAGTAATTCGATAAAGGTCCCTCACCCCAATAGTCGTAGTAAGATTCAGAGAATGTTCTCCAAAGATTCTTGCAAATTTCACTTAGGTAATTAATTAAACATACTTGTGGTTACAATTACATACATTTAGTTTGTGGAATGTAAAGCAATCTCATACGTTAAACAAACTATTTATAACAGTGGTTTTCAGACGGGATGCCCGAAAGTAAAGGTTCATGGTCAAATTCAATTAAATACTAAATTCCACAGTATTGATGTGTATTGATATATCAGGTTCAGTTTAAAACCAGCGTCAGGCACTTTGATGACCTGAGCCCTTTTGAAGCAGTCGTGAGGCACACTTTCTTTGTAATTTGTTACTTACCATTTTTTATTCGATTGTGTGCCTTTTAGTCTCTATTAAATAAATTAATGTTGTTTCTTTCTTTTTAAACACGATCAAATAACAATACTGACTTTATAAACTCATACTTCACGTTACTTCAATGCCTATAGTCGTAAACCCTCAAAAGAACAACTTTTTTAGTTTTATCACTTTCAGATATGATGTAGGTATAAATCACGTTTGGGAAGTTTCGCTTGCTATTTTATTTAACCCAGTATTTGCATAACTGGTGACGTTGAAATTAGGTACAATCATGGGATAATCATTAAACTTTACCTTTGCCCTTTTTCAGACTTTGAGAATGCCGTTAGCGTTGGGTACCAGCGCTTGGTCTCAGCGAATGTATAAGTAATCCGGGTGAAATCTGCCAGTACTTACATGTGAAAGCTTTCATGCTGATCCATACACTACTAGGCACAAGCCTGGTACCGTCTACCCACAGCACATGCGTGTCAAAGCGAACGTAGGGTGACGATAGCAACGCAAGGCATGACCTATGTGATCGTTTAAGGGTTGACGGACAATGGCATGTAAGGCACATCTCATATTACCATCCACGACGTTAAAGGAAGGCTAAAGTCACTCCATCAATCACTCCAAATGTAAAGCTACTAGGTACTTAAGTATAATATGTATAAAGTCCTCCTTCCCGATTTCAATAACGTCTCTTTGAAATCACTTCCTTGCGTGCCCTTGAATAAAATACGTATAGAACCTGCCTACATATTTTATAATATGTAACTGAATTAACATTATGAAATTAGTTTGCTCAGAATCGTTTACTGAATCGATTTCTGTCATTTTTAATACAGGTGATTATTTAAACTGAAAATAGTTAAAACTACCTACGTAAATTACAGTCACACTTTTGCTATACAGTTAAAACATACCAGAAGACCCATTCTCGTAATTAAAAACGTTCAAAATCTAGGCGCAGTGTCATCTCGGCGACAATCAAATGTCAAAAACTTGTCAAAAATGTATGGAAACTCGAGTTATTTTCGACAGATTGAGACTGAGATCATACTGTGAACGTTCTTAAAATTACGAGAATTGCCCACTGATTGGACGAAGTATTATTACGCTAGACTGTGCGATTATTTGCGTGCGTAATTTTCTCCCATAATCATTACAACTAATTTAATATGTAAACAATGTTTTATACATTTCTTTGATTCATTAATTTGCTTCTGCACTAAACTATGACAACTTTGTAAAACATTAACAAATTGAAAATATTGACAGCTATAAATTAACAATGTGTATTTGCTATTGATTTGCCATCGAGAAACAATACGTAATTATGCTTTCACTTTTTTTCGTACCCACAGCACTGTAGGAAAAAAAAATGTTTCTACTACAAGTTACCAGCTTATTTATGAGTACCTACCGTTTTTCATTAGTTCGCATATTTAGAATAAGATTAACTTGTATTTTTCATGTCAAGTGAATGTATTCATTTTGAGAAAGAAATGTCTTAAACCGTTTACCAGTTAAAAACTCAGGATGTATGATTAATTAAAACATATTTACATATATTGTGTGCGTTAATTCCAGGACATGTTGCATACATTCAACACTACGGGTACGTATCAACTACGTTATCAATCAACAAAATCTACTTCCCTCGTAATAAACGCATTTCCCACAATATTTACGACTTCCTAAGACCTAACTTTCTTATCCTATACAACGTTTACGACGACAAATGAATACAGCACGGCGCGGAGGCAGAAACGTCTCTGCACGAAATCGTAATAACCCACCGTCACGTAGCCATATATTAGCCTTGAGCGAAACATGTTTAGAGCTGATTTTTCTTCGGATATTGAAGATTTCCGGTTTATGACAGAGAATTCGAGGTATTGCTGAATTTCCTTTTGCTCCGGATTTTTCGTAAAATGTCTTTGAGAGTAGTTGTAGTGTTGAGTAGTATGGTAAATTGCGATTGGGAGATAAAAGAGCGGGTGGAGCTTCGAATCGGAACTGCCGAAAAAAGATAGTTCGAAGTTTACCGTGATTTGATTAAGTTCGCGTTTTATCCTGGTTTATTTGCGCGATTCGAGTGAGTTTTTAATGAATTTTATTCGATTCTTCTTTTATGTGATTTGCAGGCACTGATAAATATTGGTTTTTGTTTTGGGTGGGAAACCATCAAATAGTTTCTCCCGCTCTAAGTGGAGCAGGAGGGCGTGTTAGACTTTTATTGACTATAAGCCACCCGTTTTGCCTCAGTTGCCTGTGTGCCAGGGGCCGCGGTATCTCTTTCGAACAACCCGCACCCCTGGCAGGCGTCGGCCCTTGCGGGCCCCATCAGTTCTTGTTAACATCTCTTTGAGGCGCGCGTGGAACACAACGTGCCATCGACCAGGACTTGGTCCTTACCGGACCCATTACTCGCCATCCGCAAGCCCGCGCCTATGGTCGCCGGGAATAGCCTGGGATTCCCGACGCCCAGGGCATCTCCTGCGAAGGCTATGGCCGTGAGGGCACATGTACTGCCTCTCCCTCACGTGCGTCACCTCCCTCTTCGCAAGCATTACTGCTTCGCAGATGGAGGTGACGGCTGCCCATGCACTCTCGCTCCGTACCATGGCCTGGACCAGGGCCGGACGCGAGAGATCGCCGCCATTGATCGCCTCCACGAGGACACGGCGGTGCTCCGCCCAAGCCGGGCAGACCTCCATCGTATGCTCCACCGTGTTCTCAGGGCGATCTTCGCAATGGAAACACCCGGGCGTTTCCGCCTTATGCGAAACAGGAACCTCCCGAAACAACCGTGTCCGGTGGGGACCTGTGTCAGGTGGAAGCCACTCCTCAGAGGGTACTTACAGCCACAATCGTGCCGTGCCCAGCATTGGGTTGTGACAATCGCACTCTCCACGTCGCCATGAGATCCCGCTGGAGCACTGTTCGCCGTGTCGCGATTTCCCGCGGCAGCGGAGTAACGCCCCGGCGTTGGCCTCCTCGCGCCACTCCCAAGTGTGCGCGAGGACCTTTGCCTCCAGATCCCATGGCGGCAATCCGGCAAGGAGGCCCACCACCTCACCGGAGATCGTGCGGTATCCCCGCGCCATCCAGATGGCCATGACCCTATGGGCCGCCTTCAACCAGCGTGCTGGTTTGCGCCTCAATGTAGGCGCCCACACCGGTGCCCCGTATAGGGCTATGGCCCGCACGACCCCCGCGTAGAGCCTCCAGCAGGAGGCATTTGCCCCCCCTAGATTGGGCAGGAGCCGCTTCAAGGTAGCCCCGGCCCAATCCAGTCTGGGAGCAAAACGTCGGAAATGCTTCGTAATGAGTATTGGTTAGATTATAACTTGGTAAAACAAAAGTGGCCACGTATAATCATAGCATGACCATTATCTTACTAGAGAATGGGCAGCAGCGTTCTCTATGCATTTTACCATCATACTGCGATCGCCAACCCGCCTCCCAAGCGTGGCAATTATGGCAAAACCCCCTTTTGGGGGAGGCCTATGTCCAGCAGTGGACGTCTTTCAGCTGAAATGATGATGATGATGAAGTATTCAGCCTGTAACGTTCCCACTGCTGAGACAAAGACCTCTCTGTGAGACGGAGTGGGCCATAATCCAGCACACTGCGGTTTGCTGGATTTCTCATTTCTTCAATTTCTTGATTCTAGGATATGCCGGTTTCCTCACGATGTTTCCATTCCCCGTTTTGAGAGCAGTAGTGATGAAATAAATTGCACAAAGAAATGTGCCTGGGTTTGGCCCCACGACCACACGTAAGTTGAGGTTGTAACCACTGAGTCACCACTACTCTTGGGCCTGCACTGCTCTAATTTTGTCATTTCAGAAACCATCGTCTGTCTAACCTTTTCCCGACAATGTTTCTCCAGTCTATAGATGCAGCTGAATACCAGTATTGAGGGGGTATCACAATACCCTTGGTAAGACTGTTAGTAAAAGTTTTTCCGACTACCTGTAACGACTGTCAAAGACCCATGTAAGTCAACCGGGAGCAACGGCTTAGAAAGCTTCCAAATCACCATATATAAAGATGGTCAAAATCAAAATCAAAATCAAAGTCATTTATTAAAATTAGGCTGAGAATTTGCACTTTACGAACGTCAAAATACATAAAATTGCCCCCAAAACGCCCACCCTTCACCACTTCCTAGTGCTTTAGTTGGGAAGAAGAAGTGGCGCAACAAACTTCCCAGCAGCACAGCTGTCTATTTCGTCGGATATAGTTGATTATATACATTCATAGGCAAAGTAATAAATATTATGAGACTCAGAACATTAATTAAATAATTAGTCACATGTCAGTGTTCCGTGTGGTGCCGGACGTAAAAGAATAGCACCATCCCATTTCTGCCCATGGGTGTCGTAGAAGACGACTAAGGGACATACTAGAGAATGGGCAGCAGCGTTCTCTATGCACTATACCACCATACTACGATCGTCAACCCGCCTGCCAAGCGTGGCGATTATGGAAAATTCCCCCTTTCAGGGGAGGCCTATGTCCAGCAGTGGACGTCTTTCGGCTGATATGATGTCAGCTAGCCATGCCAATATACCAACAAATAAAATGAAAACTTAACATCACCTGGTCACCCATCTACGGACCGACTTCGGCAAGCGTAGCTTAACTTGACCGATCGACCCGTTTGGCTGTTGTTACTGTTACCACCCTCAAAATACAACTTCAGAATACACATGACCAAAAATATTACACATAAATGTAAGCAATAATTTTCTAGCTAAAACCTCAAAATCAAACCTTAAAGCTCTTTTGTATAATTAAAGAATATTAATTTCTCTCACACACGGTCACAGAAAATGCACCGCCATCCGTTTTACTGTAGAAAACGTAATTAAAAGACTGCTCGGTCTGCGATTCAGGCCAAAGTTACGCTACACTAACGAGGGGTGGGGTTAAAAAGGGTTCTTCAGCTGAAAATGATCCGTCTACCTTTTGTGGCGCAAAGGGTTGCAATCGGTAAAGTCCCCGTCAATAATAAACACTATTCGTAAAGAAAAAGCTTTCGATTCGGAACGCAAGTGAAGCGGGTTAGCGTCATAGAATATTATTATACAGAAGAGAATCTCCAAACCGAACGTATTCTAACTGCCTATTGTGTAGGGCTGTAAAATAATGTCAAAGTCAAAGACAAATCATTTATTTCAAATAGACACATAAAAAGACTTTTGAACGGCAAAATTTTCAAAAATATTGAATTGATTCTAGTTGGCCCTTCAAAAAGGTAGTTCCGTGTGGAGATGAATGGGCAAGAAATTCCACCTTTACTCTTTTAAAATGTTTCTGAATATTTTATATACATTATTTTCATTACATGTGAATGTTCCAAGAAGTCAAAATTGACAGCTATGTTTGACTTAGGCTCGCGCTGCAGTACTTAGATAAAATTTCAGTGGCATCGGCGCATGCTCAAAAGAAAGAAAGAAAATAAAGAAAGATAAAAAAAACGTTTATTAGCGATAAACATGACGCAAAAAAAAACAGGAACATATAAAAAAAGAAATAAGAAAAGGTTGAGGGAAACATGCGTCACATCCACGCAAAACGGCTATCGCTCAGCATTATGCTGCGACCCTATGCAAGACAGAGCCCCAGCGCTGGTTTTCAGCGACAACCGGCTTAGACGTAATGATATCGCCCGGTGCATCAAACAGTTAAATCAAGAAAGTACAAGGCAATACACTTCTATTCAAATGTCATGTTCAATCAAAAACGAATATCCTAGTTCCTTCAAATGCCTTTACCATCGTTAACCACCTAATCATTTATGTTAACTAATCGATTTTGGAATTCTAATCTCTTTTCTTATACACCGTGACATTTTAGTCGTCTTACAAACGTGGTCTTCTCAATGTATCCAACATAAAATACTTATATATATATATATAATTTTGTGTAAATCACTACATATTATAAAACAAAGTACCTCGCCGCGTCTGTCTTTCTGTTTGTTCGCAATTAAACCCATAAACTACTGGGCGCCAATTCTGTATCATTATAATAATTCCCCGCGAAATCTTACTACGTTCAAACTACGTCAATATCGTTTTTTTTAGAAACCAGCGTAACGATAAAAGTGTAACGGTAAAGGAATCGAAATGTCATATTCTACACCGTGACATTTTAGTCGTCTTACAAAGGTGGTCTACTCAATGTATCCGACATAAAAGCCCTACAGGCGCGATAAAAAAATTGTTACCATTAATTAAGAAAATAGGTACTAAGAAAATAAATAATTATGATGCTTTAGAATTATGAAACACTGTTAATAATGTTTACGTATCAAACGGTAGAAGAACCTACCAACCATAATACCATAACATTTCATCATTCATTCCATCTCCATAACAGGGTGTTCAAAACTACATGATGCGTCTTAGTGAATGATTGATTTTTTATTAATACTCATAGGTTAAAAAATGTCATTTTTTTTTATAAATGATTAGTAGTCACTGGATACATAAAGTGGGCTGCCGTTGGAGGACGACTAAAATGTCACGGTGTATAACTGACCTAGAAATCGCTGGGCTATCAGTAAAATATTATACATGGAGATCCAGAAAAGAAAAGTTGTAATTTTGAATGAAGATTATTTACATACATGACGTATTATCTCTTAAATACAACGCTTTTACGAATCTTTGTGCTTTCGTATAAAGCGGGATTTATATTATGAAACTAGTCAGCTAACTAACACCCGATTTTATAAAAGCCGATAAATTCAATTAACACGCTGTCATGTAGAGAAATAATCCTATCCTAGTCCTAGTTTGGATGTTTGGAAGTTTGTTACGCAATCACGCAAAAACGGCTCAACGGATTTGGATGAAATTTGGCACACAGATGGTTTATAACATGAATTAACACATAAAATAATATTTGTCCCGGTAGTACGTTCCCGTGGAATAATTTCCGACCACCACGCAGGTGAAGTAACTGGCAAAAGCTATAGTAAACTAATCTGAGCAGTTACTGTGAGATTATGACAAATTTGTTCGCCTTTTTAAAAACCGGCTGATTGTTAGCTATAGTCTGAAACAGAACAGTCAGGCTACTGTTTAACGACACTCGTTTTGTAATGTCACACACATCTCTACTTACAGTAATATGCTTCTAAACTAGATACAAGTATTGCTTGGTAACTCAATATCTGAAGTTGCGATGTAATTGGAAACGTCTGCGGATCTAGACATGATTGACGGCTGAAAATTGGTCTTTGGTGAACAACACTGTAACTGAAACGTACTGAAAATCGGAATAAAATGGTTACACTATTATCTGTATTATTGAAAGGAAATATCAAAATAAAATCTCATTTTATTTGATAACTGTTGGTCGCGATTTCGTCTGCTATCCAGGATGTAAAATAAACATAACGATAGGTTCAGCAGTTTAAACGTAAAAACAGATATACGAAAAGAGTTGCTTTCGCATTTGTACACATAACATACATTATATCACGCCTTGTTTCCCCGAAGGGTTGAGCAGCGGTGTACCTACCTATAGTACACCCACGTTCCGCAATTTTTGTAGTACTAGTATAATTAATTTCCTTGACTTTGTCTACAGAATCGATATTTGATTCTGTAGACATGGGTGATGAAATGTAAGGGTATCCAATTAACCGTTCTCAGTAACCGATCACTACTAAACCGTGTAAGGGGCGACGACAGAAATGATATATGCTAATAAATATTACAACGACGAGTGCTTTCCGACACGGCAAACGGCCTCTGACGGTTCCCGATCACACCCGAAGTCTCCCGACTGCTCGCAAAGATAGATTCGCGTGTCATTTGCCGAGCTTCTCTTCCGCCACTCATCTGCATAGATTTGCATGTTGTTTGTCGTGTGTCGGTTGTTGAGCCCATCGCTTTTGCCTATTTTAATCCCTTATGTATAGGCACGTGTTTGAGTTTGTTCGAGAGAAAAATCGATAAAGATGTGTGCGTAGAAACATAAAGATTGCGCTGTGTAGTTTTTTGATGGAGGTTTGACAAGACAAACTTTAAGAGATTGAAAAAAGAGACTAAACCCTTTAAAGAAATCTGATTACTATGCTGTCAGCTGACGTTCTATTCAATTTGTCTTTTTATTTCTAAATACTTTCTTGCTTCAAACTAAGTTACTTTATATTACTCCAAACCTCTTTCTCAACATAAACTTTCTTTAAAAAATGCCTTTTTTATTAAAACTCCAGACATTTTTAATAAACACTCACAGAAATAAAATACAGTAGCCTGAGAAGTTAAGCTGAGCACGTTTAGCTTCGTTCCGGTTGGCAACCAAGGTAAGAGAGATTGTAGAGTTTTGTTAGAGGCGTTCCACACTAGATTACAAGCGGCGATTCTTTTGTGATGTAATATTAATAAATCTGCGATGTAAATAAAGTATGTGGTGTAATATCTAATATATAAGTTTTAAGGATGTGACATCTTATCAAACAATTAGGCTGACTATTCATTAAAACGGAGCATACGCAATAAACGGGGGCCGAGTATCACTAAGTTAAATCCGCTTATCACGATGATGTGGTAGTTATTAGTCGACCTTTAATTTATTGCCCACGCTCTACTACTATTTAAAGAATTGACAGCCATAGACATTAGCCTTAAAATATAGGTAATATTGATGTAAACGAAATCAGCATTGCCATTCATAGTGAAAACGCTGCCAGCCTTTTGGGCAGTTTTCCCACAGACAGCGATGTGGACGGATTTTTGGTGACCAATTAGTTCTCGTCTTTTTTTTCTTATATGCTTATCAAAAATATGTATATTACGATTAGCATAATTTCATTTCATTATCTAGCTAATTTCCAGGTTAATTGTAATTTGGAAACAAACAAACCGAATCTACAAATATTTGTTGAAGTCGCAACGCTTTAATCCACCCGTCTGAGCCTCCCTTACCACCACTGGCCTTGTTCATTTCACAGCTCTGGGTGTGCCTTACATTTAGAAAGATATAGCGTGCTCCGTGCAAGGGTAATAGTGTATGAACGTCTCAGCTCGCTGCAATTAGCGGCTTTACCTCCGCGTCCTCATAATTTCCTGGTACTCCTATCATTGCACGTGAATCATGGACGCCGTAAATTAAGGAGAAATTTGCACGCTCGCAAGTTAATTTTGTAACTTGGTTTCCGTTGGTTTATATACGAATGAATTTTAACTTGTCTACATTTCACGGGATATTTTTTTCAACATTGCTTGTAGCAAATTCTCTGTGCGTTTATCGATGATACAAATTTTACATGTAAAAAATCCAGGAATAAAAATCTGCAGATCTAATAAGCGCAGTTCGGTCCGTACCAGAAGCTAACCCACAGCGCAGAAGCAGGTGCTCAAGCACTGCATCATCCATTACAGTATTTATTCATTTATATAATAAAAGAAAAAAATTCAATCACACAAATTTACACAAGCGGACTTAATGCTTTAGGCATTTTCTACTTGTCAACCTTTGGGTGATGCAGAAACAAATAGGAATAACTATAAACGCATAAACATATTTAAACTATAAATATAATATATAAACCTAACTAGTGTTTATGAATTTATGCACACATAACTGTACCACTTTATATTTTATTTTTTCGCACATTTCGTTTCGTTTTCTTTACAAAAACTTTCACCCTTCACCACCAATGTCACACATCTCCCATATATACACGTTGGCGTGATTGTAACGTAATAAAAACGCGACGTTATACCTCCAAGTCTTTTTAGGTGTCCTCAATAAACTGTTATCTCGGAGGGACTGTGTTTTAGTGCGAAATAAAATGCTAGTATGCACTTTACGATGCGAATTTAGAGATACGCGGAGACCGAGACGTCGAGTGTATGCTAAACTTTAGACCAACGGGAAAATTTATGCCCGGGACTTCGCGAAGATTCGAGTAATGAGGTGCGAACTATGGTTGGACTTACATTTATTTTACGTTCCTATTAGATTTTGCCAGTGGCTTCGCCCGCGTGGAGAGAAATGAGTATCCTATATGTTAAACCAGGTTATAAGCTATTTGTGTGCAAAATTTCATCCAAATCCGTTTAGCCGTATTTCCGTGATTGAATAACAAACATCCAAACATCTAAACGAACAAATTTTCTCATTTATAATATTAATAAGATTCCGATTTGTTCTTTAGTTAACATAAAATAACATCACGCCATGTTTTCCTGAAAGGTTGAGCGGAGGTACCTACAGTACACCCACATTTCGCCAGTTATGTCTAAGTCACATGTAATAGGGGAAGAGCCTATTGCCATCAACCGGGCACAAATCCAGACTGGGCTGCTACTGAGAAATTCCAGATAGAAAAACCCAATACCCCAACCTACCAACCAACCAACCACAAACCACCAATCAAACCACCAACGAACCACCACCAACCGGTTGGTTGGTGATGGTTATACACACACAGACAGATAGTGTTCTGTTCTGTTCAGATAGTACAGTATGTGTAGTGGACAGATAGTGTTCTTCCACTCTTCTTCTAAAAACTGCAATAGTTGTTAGAAATAAGCATCACCTCTGTACCTATTTTTCTGTTCTTATCTACTTGAGTTGGCATTTTAACATAGTCACACATCCTCGGACCAACTGTGGCAAGCGTAACTTAACCTGATCGATCAAACCATGCGGCTGTTATTACTTGGGTTTAAAGAGCTTTATTTCTCATAAGTAAAAATAATGTTAAAGTACTAGTAATAATCACTTATAATTATAACTAGTACTTTTAATATTAGTTACCTCTAGGGTGTTAGAGACATTGTATTAACATATTCTATTTTATGGTATTTCAAATTTTATGATGTATTGCTTTAATCTACGTTACTTAGATACTAGCCCCTTACGATACAAAATATATTAGAACGTTAAAGTATTAGCGTCAGACTTATACATTAATCAAAAAATGTGCTGCTTAGCTAGCTCAGACTCAACAATAATGTTTTAAATTACATTTTTTTTGGTGGCTTACGATTTGGTTCAAACTGTTTCAAATGATTTAATTTTATTTGTTCACATAAATCTTACTGAACTGGTTTAAAACATTAGTCATGGCAGTGACATCATACCAGTTATGAAACGACTCTAAATTTTATCAGAATTTCTTCTCCTTAGTGTGTAGCAATCTAAATACAATCAGCCCAGAATTTAGCTATGAACTTGACACTTTCAGTAGCGTCCATCAACTTCTGTAGCGTTCAGACAGCAGGACACATTGGACAAGATATTAAGTGCCCCATTATTTGTGTGACAGCACCACATTTACACTCCAGGCTTTACAGAACATTTGACATTTCTCAGAATTTGAGGCATTTTCTTAATATTTACGTAAAAAGATGAAAATAGCCAGTATCAGTTACTCCTGTACCGTCAGTATTAGATTATTATGTCCATAATACGTGCGCTCTTCTAGAAAACTCGATATATTTGGCAGAAAAAGGAAAACGAACTGTATCAGCTCCCTTACTTCCCACGCATTATAAGAGTCAACTAGGGAAAATTGGTCACTATCGCAGCCTCCCGTTTTCCTCAATTAACGCGTGCCAATCTCGTATGTGATAATACCTTAGCATCGGGTTAAATCTTTGTTTTTCTTACATTCCTAAATCAACAGTGTCTTTCGATTTCGAAGAGAGATACGTCATTTAAAGATTCGACGTAATGACGTATTCTTTGCCGTTTTATTTCATTCCTTTTTCTTTTTGGAACGTGACTTTACGTGTAAGGCGTTAAGTGAATGAAATCGGCGTTTGTACTGCGCCACAAAAAAGAAAATAGCGTTCGTTGAACCGTTTGTCAACGGCACACACTGTGGACGATTGTGAAATGGTTGATAGTCTAAAGATCGGAAAAGAAAATTAAAAAATTTAACTCACATAACATCAAGGCCATTCTCCCAAAAGGGTAGGTAGGTAAGCAGAGTTGTATCATAAAGTACAGTCACTTTTCGCTAGTTATGCTCAAGACCCCTGCAAGCCAGTGAGGAGGTGAGCCTTTTGTCATCAACGGGGCACAAATCAAGCAGGCAAAACAAGCCAAAAAAACAAATGGAAATGGGTAGAATTTTTGCCGTTATTGCAATGAATACGGCGTAAAAAGAAGATAGAATCTACTAATCATAAATACTTAAAGTTTACAAACATTATGATAGAAATCACAGGAAGCACAGAACCGGTCGAAGTGTTGACGCTTGGGGGATGCCTATGTCTACGTTTTTCGGCAGAAATGATGATGCTGATGGATGAGAGAGCGTCAAAATTGAATTGGTTTGTCTATACGGTACGATTTAAATAAATTATGTCATTCCCGGGTATGTAGATACTATCCTATAAATTGTTAATAAGTTCCAAGAGAGAAAGAAAAGCTTTTTAATTCGAAGTGGATGATTTTTTTCAACGTTAACACACCTTATTTTCATCAAATATAAATCAAACTAAATCATTGTCTTCACACTTACCGAGGCTCTATAAAATAGGTAGGTATATAGTAGGATGTTTACTGCAGGGAATTCTGATAGTTTTGATTATTTTCTTCTTGACTGTTATTATTTGCTTATGTACTGCATAAGCAAATAATAACAGTAAGTAATAAACACTGAAACAGTTAAAAACATTCTACAATTGGTTATCAAGTTTGTAAATATTCGTCATTTATTATCATAATAAGATTTATTTTCTCTGAAATGTTTTATTCAACCGTGTTGCAAATAATTAAAATGATTGTAATTGACCAAGTCTGGCAAACTTCCTCAACAAAATAATGCCAACTTTATGTTAAAGCGTTTTGTTCTGTTTATAATTAATTGAGTGATTCCTATCATAACGGTTCTTTTGTGAACGTTAAGGTTTTATGATTAGAAGATTCTACTCTCTCATCATCATATACCTAGCCTTTTCCCAAGTATGTTGGGGTCGGCTTCCAGTCTAACCGGATGCAGCTGAATACCAGTATTTTACATGAAGTGACTGCCTATCTGACCTCCACAACCCAGTAACTGGGAATGACGATACCCCTTGGTAAGACTGGTTGTCAGACTTTCGGACTTCTGACAACCCGTAACGACTATCAAAGATCCACAAATGACAACCGGGACCAACAGCTTAACGTATTTTCCGAGGCACGGAGGGGTCTTGGTATGTAAAGATGGTCATTCATCCACGGACCAACCGCGGCAAGCGTAGTTTAACCTGATCGATCGACCCGTGCAGGTATTGTTACTTAGCCACAAGCCCGTCTAAGATTCTATTCTCTCATAAATAGTGGTAATTCTGCCTACCCAATCAGAAAATGCAGTGAATTCATGTTAATGGAACGACAGCGAACAGTGGTCACTTGATGCCTCGCACACTTGCAGAGTTCAGTTTCAGTCTTCCTAGACATGTGCCCTAACAGGCGTTGCTCGGTAGCTCTCTGTCCGGGAAGGACCAGGCCCTGATCGACGGCGCGTTGCGTTCCACCCGCGCTTCAAAGAGATGTCAGCGCCAACTGGTGGGGTCCCCAATAGCCGATGCCTGCCAGGGGTGCGGGTTGTTCGAAAGAGATTCCGTCGCCCCTGGCACACAAGCAACTGAGGGAACACGGTTGGGTTTTAGTCAGTAAAAGTCTCACACGCCCTCCTGCTCCACCCAGAGCGGGAGAAGTTGTTTGATGATTTCCCATCGTCAAAAAAAACAGGCGTTGCACAGAGGGGGTTTCTGATCGGTATTTTGAGAGGTAACGATGCCCCTTACATGTGTAGATGATGACCACCGGGCCGAATCGACAGTTCCAGAAACATTTTTTAGGCAATCAGCGCGTTTAGTGTTTTATGTAATAAAGATAGTGTAGTGGTGGTTATAGTCAGGTAAAAATCCTACACTCACCAGTCTTATCCCCAAAGCCTGGAAGCCTTCTGAAGGAAATCCTTCAGGGGAATGAAAACTGAACCTGAAGACAAAAAAAACCAGGTATGTAAACATCTCAGTTGTTTTATTTATTTATCAGAAAAACATGACACGAAATAGACGCGTTTAGATAGATTTGCAGTGATTAATGTCGTATGATATTCTACAATGACGTAGTGTACCAGAGAGCTTTTGTTGGAGGATCGAACGATGCGCTCCGAAGTATTCCGAAGTGAGCCGAATAAGCCGTTCGGCCGGTGACTTCGGTTCGTCGGTCGAGTTAGTGAGTCTGAGTGAGTTAACCTAGCTAGTGAGCTATTTAGCGAGCGAGGGAGTGAGTGAGAGCGACGTCCATCGAAAAGAGCTAGCTCATTTCTATCACTCGCCCATGAGCTACCGTTGTTGTATCTATTTTGAATAGCTTCATATCCTGGTATTTTTGGAACCCGTTTTTCGATTAAAACTCTGTCATTTATGTCAGTGTCACTACACTACATAAGCATAAGTATAATCAGTCTAAGTTATTCCCATTGCCATTGGACAAAGGCGTCCTCTTTGTGAGAGGGAGTGGGCGTTCATCCACCAGTCGGGCCCAATGCAGGTTGGCAGATGACACAGTCATGTCTTCAAATTTTTAGTTCTAAACACTGCCCTGCCAATTTCTATCCAGCAACTTTTGTGTAGCGAACAAAAGTTACTCGACAGAAAAAGAGATTACAAAACAAAAAGACGCCTCTAACAGGAGTTAGTAGTTTCATCTCTCGAAAACTCTTGAAAATCTTTGGAGATCTTAAATATCTACAAAAGGAAATGAATGTACAACTTGTAAATTCCCAAATTGAAATGAGATTTCTCTTGTTTCCTTTACCTGAGATTTCACTGGTCGAGTTATAAAACAAGACAAAAACTTCGGAGATTCCATTAGTATTCATTAATTTCATTATGCTATTTGTTTCCAATTCTTTAACTTCTGCTGGCAATTATAACTTTGAGTTAGATTTAAAATAATATTTGTTTACCATGGAATAAACGGGCAGAATTGTGAAGGAATATAATGATTTACGGTTTTTTCTTTATAAACACAAGTCAGTATTTTTAAAACCAGACAAGCCTACAAAAATCTTTCCTTAGTGTAAACCTTCTTTATAAAACGAAATCTAGTACTTTATTTCATCTTTATAGTCCCTGGGGTTAAGGCTGTGCGTTATCTGTCGGTGAGTGAATGAAAACAAAATGAACAGTAATTTATTCAAACTAGCCTGAGAATCATTACTTTTCAGACGTCAAAATGACGTAAAACAGTCCCCCAAAACGCCCGCCCTTCAATGAATGAAATAATTTTGTTATGTTTAAGATAGATTTGTCAGTATTTCGACGCTAACGTGGAACAGAGGTAGCTACGCCGTAGCTGGTTACGTAGCGTAGTGAGACGGTGGCGTAGAGGGTGCTACGCTATGATACGCTACGATATCTCATTTCTGTGTTTTGTGTTATTAACATATTTAAAACTACAATTCATGGTTGATATGTACTGTTTATTCTATAGGTATATTTATAACGTTCCTCTAATATTTTTTTCACCATATTTTTTATCTTCAATCTGGCAATCAGCAGAATTAATAAATCTATAACATAATCATTCATCATTGTAAATTATTCTGATTGATTCGGCTTTCCGATTGTTTTACGCCCACCTTTTAATATGTTTTTAATTCAAAACATTGATAAGTTAAGGCTCGTTTTAAAATGTTCCAAAAATTTAAATTTCTTAGTTTTAACGCCAGTCTGTTGCCGGTACCTATACATAACTATCGGGTTTAATATTACACAGTGTTTTGCATTTTTAAGAGTGCTGAATCACCGAAAGACCACCCACCACGGTTCACTAAATGTAAAAAAAATATTTAAAAAAAAACGTCGTATATTGATGCATGCGTTACTCTAAACAAAGTTCAAGCGGCAGATAATCCTTATATTTATATATAATACCTCGAAATATCTAAAAGAAGTTAGATTTAATCGAGGTGTAAACGAATGTAGCTCTAAAAATCCATATAATTTTGCTCCGCCGGTAAAATACAGCAATATTTTTAATTAAGTTAGGACCTAACAGATTCAACGCCATTAGTGATTCAAATTTTAAAGGTACCTACTTAAGTACTTAAGAAAACAACTCAAGAGTAAAATATATTAAGTAAAAGTAACTTTTGTATACTTTTGTGAAACATTTTCAGTCGTTTCTTTCGTTCAAGTGCCTAACAACAATATTTTTTGCTGTACAATTAATTTAACGACTCAGTAAGTATTTTCAACTGGAACTTAAATACAATTTTTCCACAAAAAATAGCCCGTCTATCGTAAAATGTTATTCTCTCCAAACTTTCCTAATTGCGATCACAAAGAGATGAGGAATTATTTTCAAATTAAATTCCTGATTTTTTTTACGAGATTCACGAATGGTAGAAGGTACTTTTGACCTTCATGGGACCCCCGGGACTGGCGTTAATAGCGCAAATGGGTTTTACTGTTTTTCTGTGTTTTTAACATGTTTTTTTACGTGTTTATAATGCGGCTTCATCGTTAAATTAATTTCGGGCTGTAAACGTGTAAGCGAGGGACTCGTGGCTCAGTATTAAAAGCTGCATCGGGTCGACGGATCAGGTTTAGCTACGCTTGCCTCGGTTGGTCCGCAGATGGCTGACCTTTTTTATATACCGAGACCGACTGGCCGAACCAACGAACCGAACCGACCAACGGTTTAACGTGCTTTCCGAAGCACGGAGAAAAAGGAGCTTCGGAAAGCACGTTAAGCCGTTGGTCCGGCTATCGATCATGGGTATTTACGAAAGTCCTTACGGTTGACAGGAGTTCAAGAGTCTGTCAACCAGTAATGACATCTACTTGTTATAGATAGTAAATGCACTACAAATGCGGTTTTTTACGCTACGATATTGTTTATTTATTTCTGAAATAGTTGTGGCCGATTTCATTAACGCAAATATGAATTCGATTATTTTTTTCCAGCAAAATTTTTAAACATAAATGAAACACCAAAAGTCTCAAAATTGAAATACACGAAACGAATGAAATAGGAACCCATGCATGCGCAACGAAGATCGTAAATTTTTTACCTGCAATCTATTTCCAAATATTGCTGGCGATAAATTGGACCGTCGATCCTACATGGGATTCAAAGATCGAAATAGTACGAATCTATTAATATTCGACATGACTGTAAACTTTGATTGATTGAATTTGTAATTAAAGGATAATCAGGTGTTATTAAAGTCTAGTTTCTAAAGACATTTTTAAAGACAAGTAATTCAGAACACAATTTTGATCGGCACGCTGCTGCCCATCTTCTAACCATAATCTTTAAGTTGGTACACCTGTGAACGGGAGCATAGTCCTTCAAGGCAAAGTGACTGTTCCCTACACAACTCTGCTGCGATAACTCTAAAAGTATACAGAAGTCATATACACGGTGGCTGTTGATGGTTGGAGAAGAAGAGGAAGGGCTACAAAAATATGGATGGATTGTGTGAGGAATGATATGAAAATGAAGGGGGTAACGTCTGACGGAAGAATGGAAGAAAAAAACGAGGTGCACCGACCCCAAGTAATACGGGACAAGGGCAGCAAGACGATGATGTTCCGGCTGTTGCCGCTGTTGTTTAAGGTTCTCGCAATAAAATGGACTGTAACGCTGGCATTAAGTATGTATTATATGTAAAACAAAAAAAAAAGGTTTTGTTCTGGTTTGTTCTGTTTTGTACGTCCGCCATTAGTCTTGTCATTTTACAACGACCCCTGGCACCCCTGGCGGTGCAAAGTGAAAACGCCGGCGCTGCGGCATGGCGATGGTAAGTCCTGCGCCACCTGGCGGCAGCGGGGCAAAAATGATAATACAGGAGAAGCGCATCCTATTACCATAGACTCAGTACATGATTATGAAGACTGCCCCGTTGGGACTACTGAGCGTAGGGTCCTGGGTTCGTTTCCTGGGTCGGGCAAAGTGATATTGGGTTATTCCATTAGGAATTTCTTAGTAACAGCCCGGAGTTTGGAAGTCGGTGTTATGATACCCCCGTGCCTCGAAAAGTACGTTAAGCGGTTGGTCATATGTCTGATCTCTCTACGGTCGTGTCGGATTACCGTCCCGTCCAATTAGAGTGAGGGAAGAGAGAGTGCATTTGTGTCTGCGCACACACTTGTGCACTATAATATCTCCCGCGCCAGAGGCTAGTCTCCGTTGAGATTGGCCGCCATGGCCGAAATACGGTCTGGAGAACTATACATGATTCTGAACTGATTCTGAATTCTGAACCGAAATGTTTCCATTCATTGAAACTTTTCGTGGAGTATAAAAAAAATGCTGTTCCAATTTGGCCGCTTAGGTATTGAACTTTTCTATGAAAGAGTAGACCGATTTCAATTTTTTCCCCTAGATCTTGATTCTAATCATGTGCAGAAAATTTACGCGTCGATGTCTCTGCCACCCTGTATATACTTTTATATCTGGTTGTAATAATTCAGAGCATATAAAGAGCGGCATGTGTTAGATTTTCTCACGTCAGCTTATAAAGTTAGGAAGTACTTATCTCTTTGGTCGAGGCTTAGGGCTTGTGTGGAGCTCAGAGTGCATACTATTAGTCTTTACAGTTAGTCTAAGCTGTTGGCGAGAAATTCTTATTGTGTTTCTGACTTGAATAACTATATCAGTAAGATGAACTTTTAATGTAGCATAACAATTATTAAAGTTGGTTTTTTACTCAGAGAACGCGACAGTTTTTTGTTTCACTTCCCGATACGCGTTTTTTTTGGGTGGGAAATCTTCAAATAACTTCTCCCGCTCTAGAGTGGAGCAGGAGGGCGTGTCAGACTTACTGACTAAAACCCACCCGTGTCCCTTTAGTTGCCTGTGTGAAAGGGGTCACGGTATCTCTTTCGAATAACCCACACCCTTGGAACAACCCGCATAGTAATTAAACTTTAACCCTGTTACTATTAAACACAGAATAAAGTTAAGTTAAACTAGGAATAACAAAGGAATAACTAAACATTTTCAAAGGTTTAAACTTAAAATAACTTTATTCTGTGTTTATTAGCAAGAGGGTAGTTCTTCAAATGCCACTAAAATATTAGCGGGTGCTGTTCCGGTTCGGTACCGTATACACACGAGACTAAATAAGTACTGTAACCATACCGCTTGCTGAAAACTTAAGTAGAATTATGCAAGGTGTATTGATTTAGCAATATTTTCTTCCATTGCGTTACTTTTAAATATTACAGTGGTATCGGCTCCGGCTTACGAGTTCGTGAGTTCAAACCCAGTTGCTCTAGTATGAGTTTCATTTAACCAGTTACATCAAACGCAGTGAGCGCGTTTGGCGCTCCGATTGGTCCGTCACCAATCCAGGGCCAATCGGAACGCCGAACGCACTCACTGCGTTTGGTGTAGATGGTTAAATGAAACTCATACTAGGGCCTCAGGTAGGCACATTATTTCGTTTTCTTAATTTCATCACGAGCAGCCGGATAACATCGTGCAAAAACCAAATGTCCAGGAACTAAAAACTCGAAGAGGCGTGGTGGATTATGGCCTACTCCCTCTTAAACAGAGGAGGCTTGTGTCTCAGCAGAGGTACCAATATAGGCTGATTGTGATGCGTGATGAAACATTATTAAATTCACTACCTTTGAATATTTCGCGATAACTTCCTTAATAGACTTATCCGAGCACTGTCTAAAAGATAAATCGCAAGGTTATTAAGGTCGCTAACGCCTCAGAAGCTCTTCTTTATGTTGCAGGGTGCAAAGTCAGGAGTCAGAAGCCTCTCTTCCTACGCGGTGTCTGTTTGTCAACACGCAACATATAAAAATCTTACGTGAAATGGTACTTAAGCGCGAAACCGGCACTTAAGATAATAATACCATCATCATTAGGCTCGTTTACGATGTGAGATGACTTTGGCACTATCTATGTATGTCAGGAAGAATCATTCGGGCTGATAAGCTTGATCTAGTACACAGTACACATGCATTGTAATTAAATTAGCTTTTGTATGCCAATTTACATGTGTCGGTTCGTCTAGGTAAACAATGGGTACAAATAATTACCGACTTGCTGACAAAAAAATGGTCATGACGGTTTTCAAACATGACCATTTCATTCGATGAGACTTTAAAAACAAAATACATAAATAAAAACCAAATGTTATTGTTACTTTTAACTATAATTATGTACTAAAAATCTTATAGATATTTAATCTGTCTATTCGATTCTTGAATACAAACAACTGTTATGATTCTAGCACCTTAACAGCACTGGCCTATTCCTAATGGTTCACCCTTGTTTGATAGAACAACGTTTGATATAATATTACTAAATCGAACAACGTTTAAGAAAATCATCACTTTGTATAATATCGTTTGACAGAATTTTCAGTTCATCGAATATTTATTTGCTATAACAACATTTGCGCTAATGATCAAAAGGTATAATGTTCATTTGATGTAATGTTCAGATGGTATAACCATGTATTTTATCGAATATTCAATTGGGGTAATGTAATGCAGAAAAAAAAACAAAATTCCAATGTCGATCGATCGGAATCTGATAATACGCGGGTATTTTGCACGGGGTGCGTAATAAAGTTTTTTAAAAGAAATTCGTTTCTGTCACGGCTCCGGCGCTGCGGGGCTACGGCGGTCCCTCGCGAGCTTATCGTCGCAGATGGTTTAACACTCATCACCGCGGCTTCGGCTTGCTGGCCGGCTTCGCCGGCCAGCCTCAGCCACCGCGGCGAGTGTAGCAACCACCCGCTCCTCAGCTCGCGGGCCGCCTCGCCCCTCCGCGCCTACGCGCTTCTAAATTACACTCTAGGGGTAGGGCAGACAAGACTGCGTGGAGTCGGATTTATAGCGATTCGTTTCTGTCGACCTGAAGAACGTAGTTTTTTTTTTTACTAGATGGCGTTAGAAGTACGGCGCGCGGCGTGGCATTAATTCGATAGGTGAAGAACAATGTTAGTTTATAAACGATGAAAGAAACGAATTATTAATGAACTAAATATTCGATACGATCTTTCGACTAAATCATTATTAGTGTAGTGAAACATTAGTTTAAACAAAATTAGTGCATTTGAAAATTCGGCGAAATGAAATTAGTTCAAATGAAATTAGTTCAAATGAAATTAGTTCAAATAAATAATTACGCTAAATAAAAATTTACCAATGAATTATTCGGTCAAATGAATAATTCTTCGAAATGACTTTATTGCAACTAAAATTCGATTTAGTAATATTATGTCAAACGTTGTTCTATCAAACAAGGGTGAACCATTCCTAATCACCCTTTACATTTTTTCGTTAGAATCGAAGAAATGACTATAATTTCTTTTAATGAAAGGCAATTTCGTCGGAAACGCGAAGGAATTCCTGTTAATAACTGCAATTTCCTTCAGCAATTGCGACGTAGCACTATGTTAGTGCTTGTTTGTGGGCGGGACCACGTTAATGCAATCGTCTTTTTCATAGTGATTTATTTCTGTCTGATTCTGAACTCATTTTTATGTTATAGACAGTTAGATCAGGATTTTGATTTTTGCTGGTGTCTGCCTATGAAAAACCAAACCTTAACCATAATATTTATGGTTTTTTTTTTGAGGGTCATCGAATTCGACATCGCGGCCCGCCTCATTTGCGATGCACCTCACCGCAACCTACTTTTTGGGCGCTATGTCGTTGGCTTGGAAGCAAAAGCCCTGACGAGCGGCCCCACCTTGGGGTTAATCTTGGCTTCACCGTGGGAGGGTGACCACGGCTACTGAGCCCCCCGCAACAACAACGCGGGAACCCACTGGGGGGGAACCATAATATGGTTAAGGTTTTTATAGGCAGAAGAGGCTTCAGAGGATTTTTTTATGAACTATTAATTTTTGATATTTAACTTGGTATAGGCGGCGACAGCTGTCGTAACTCTCACAGAGACCTGACTTGATTTTCGTACGTCGTTTTCCGGTAAATACTGGGTCCCACATACCAGCATCATGCTGAGTGGAAGCCTTCTTGCCACAGTCACGGCGCACAGCTGTCGACTATTTGTTCTGTGTTCGTAAGTGTAAACCTGCCTTGCATTCATGTTATTATATGTTCTTATATTTTTGTATGCACGTGTTTCTGTGACAAATAAATCTATTTTTCTTTATTTCTTGCCTGTACCACAGCAGTGGGAACGTTATAGGCTGATTACGTAAGCAGTGACGTCAAATGACGTATAGGAGTCGTATACACAAGTAATAAAGACAGCTACATCATTTAGCAAGTCACGAGTACATCGGGTGGCAAGGACATCGACGCTCAAACTGTAATTATTCTGGAAATTTTTCGTCGGTTATAAAAAAAAATGTCTGTTCCTTACATTTTGACCGCGTAAGTATTGCACTTTTGTAGGAAACAGCAGATCTTTTTTTAATAATGAAAAAAGGCAATCCAGGGAATGTTGAACATTTGGCCGGCTATAAAAAAAATTGCTGTTCCACACATTTTGACCCTATAGGTTGCACTTTTGTAGGTAACAGCAGATGTTTTTATATGACTGACGGAAAAATTCACCTCGTTCAGCATTTTCTTAAGGTCCAAGTACCTATCATAGGCATGGCTATTGAACGCAAGGGAATATTCCCTGATATAATAACAGTTCGGTAGTCGGTATTGTGATCTCAGAACGTTATTGAACACGGGTGGATGGTCGCCTTTCACAATACCGACGAGTCGCAATGCAATAGTGTAGTCAAGTTAAATGGTAACAAAGGAAGTAGGTATTTGTTTTCTTTGCGATATTTTGTGTGTATGTATTGAGAGGAGTAACCGTTATTTAGCGCCAGCTTCTGAATTGAGCATATGAAGTTGATATTTTGTCAAACTTTATTTTGGCATAACTTAAAGTAAAAGCTCCCGATTTTTTTAAATTTATTTCAGACTAAGGTCCATATTTATGATAGTATTATTATATATACATTTGGTGTAAGTAACAATAGCTCTTAGATCATAAGTTAATACTGTTTGTTTGTATAAATTATTTATGCTGTCGTATGACTGTCGGCCAACCAGACTCCCTAAAAGGGACAGTCCGCTCTAGCAGCGATTATTTTCAGAAAGCTGTTCTTACTACCATGCAAGAGCATGCATCATCATCATCTGGATGCGGAAGGCAGAGGGCAAGGTGTTCTGGCGCAGCATGGAAGAGGCCTATGTCCAGCAGTGGACTACGATAGGCACTCAGTTGATTGTTTATCATCATCATTGGATCTGTTCCACTATGGAGAATAATCGTACTAATATCATAAATGTGAAAGTTTGTGAAGATGTTTGGATGTTTGTTACTCAATCACGCAAATACGGCTGAACAAATTTAGATGAAATTTGTCACACAGATAGTTTATAACCTGGATTTACACATATGATACTTTTATCTACCGGGATAAAAGTATCCTATGTGTACGTTCCCGTGTGATAATTTCCGAACTACACGCGGGCGAAGCCGCTGGCAATAGCTAGTAAAATATTGTTGCTCGCCACAATTAATGTTTGGTACATGGTAACGTAAGTTACCACTAGCGCCATCTAGTATCGAGTAGCAGAATTAATAGTCAAGATCTTTCTAGAAATTTCGAAACTAGAACTTTCTAGAACTATTGACATCTGTTCAGCCGGTATGTACTCGAGCATTCTAGATGCTTCTACAGTAGAAGGTTCTGGAACTATCCGAGGGCCCTATAAAAGGCTGGAACGGATGGCAACCCGGGGAGTATTGGACAAGCGATACATGCGAGAACATCGAAAGCGATCTTCAAGTGCTTAGTGATTAGTAAAGTAATTGTGTTTTGTAATTAGTGTGTTTGAGTTGTTATTAGGTTGTTTAATTAAAGTGTAATTTTTGACAATTTATATTGGCAGTTTTTAATTGTTACGAACCCCAAGCTCGTAACAATATATCTCTTTTATGTCATGCTTCTTTGGTCTGTACCCAATTTAAAAAAAAAATGTTTGCAAAATGTAAGATTGATTTTGAATTTTCCAGGCTGCTTTGAGGGCATCAACTTAATAATGCTATAGCGGAGTTTGACAAGTTCTCCACTTCAAACTCTCAAATCAGAACCCGGGTTCTAACCACCAAAGTTAAACCGTATGGTTTCTTTATTTCATATAAGTTTTCATGCACAACATTATCAAATAGGATCCCAAAGCGCTGGACAGAACAATTTATAAACTAAAGCATAACACACATACCTACATAATAATATAATAATATTTCGTCCATCTTCTCACAAAATCTTAAACATTTACGGCACACGTCCATCCATCTCCCGGCAAACGAGTCACAATCCAGTGTTGATGTCAGAAGAGCATTGATCATAGTAACGTGTTGCGGATGTTGGTGAAACTGTGAGGTCAGTCTGTAGATGGGTGACCCATTCTTCCCAATTCTGTGTCTCAAAGATAACGTCGCTCCGTTACACGTCTATTCCTTTGATAACACTCAGGTGGGGAGTCAGCTACCCAAAAGTCGGACTGGGCTAACCTTAGATCTGACCTTGAACTTTACCTCAATATTCAATAGTAAATTGGGTTATGAAGGTCAGATGGTAGCTACTTTATTAGATATAAAACCTATTTACCTACTCGTATCAAAGTTTATTTTAGAACATCTACTTTATTTTGCTTTTGTAAACTTGTATGATCCCTTTACGTAAGTTGAACTGTTTATTAGATTTTGAATTCCTTACATAAGAGTTGTTTATATTTGCAATTCATTTGAAAACGTAATCGAGATTCGAGAAACATGTTTACTTTGCATTATTGAGTAAAAATGACAAAATATTAATGTATTCGCAAGCTGGAAAGTAATCATAAAATTCTTCAAACGTGTCGTAGCAAAATGCTACGGCGTAGCTTATTAGGTAGCAGCCACGTAGCTCATCGCGTAGCGAGATGAAAGCTGCCACGCGGACATCTACAAAACAAGCATCTTTAGTATAAGTGTATATTTATTTGGAAGTCACAAGCGTTCATGTTAGCAAGTTTAATACACGAACAAGATGCTAAGAACCATTCAATGTTGGTTGGAACGTAATCGAAGATAACGCGTTCCCATGTGCTACTTACACTTAAAGTGCAACAGTTTAAACCACTTCTGTATAACGGTAAGTGTTCACGATTATCGAGAAGAACCATATTATGCGGACACTTCGTTTTTACTTTACTGCAAATTGGATGCATTTGCACGTTGGACGCATAAAAGTGACGTAAAGAGGTTTATGTGATGTTCTGAAGCTACATTATTGTCGCAATCGAGCCTTCGTGTCCAGCTCTGCCGTAAAGTCATGGATAGAAAATATAAATGATAATGTTCTGGTTTATTGATACCTTGGATTTTTATCTTGATGTTCAGCGCGTTGACAGTGAACGTTGTGATACTGAATTTATTGAGTACTAGACTGCTTACTGTTTCTTTTTTAATCGAATTCAAATAAGGAGGTGGTTCTCATTATAAAACGTTTATTTTTAAAGGGTTTACTCATCGTGTGTTTCAATTTTGTCAAATTCTGATTTGTGGTTTTAGAGTTAGCATCAATAATACGTATTTTTTCTCCTAAGTGCATGTTGACGATGCTATAATAATAACTTCCTGTCGCTCTTATTTACTAAAGTGAAGTTATACGAATTTGCGTGGGGTAGGTACCACTGCAAATAAATTTGAAAAATAGTTTTAATTTCGAAAGTCGGTGGCAAATAAAGTCTGTTAAAAAAACGAAAATACAAAAACAAGATACGGAAGGCGGTGACACAAAATTAATAACTTCCGAAAATAAAAGTTATTTCTCACTTTGTAGTATTTTTTTTTTTTTTTGAGGAACGCTATCCGTTCTATTTGTTCTCTTATGGCAGTTTCCGACTGCAACGGTGACTGCCCTTGATCACTTCACTTGGCTAGCTTATTGAAGATCACATTGTTAAAAGCGAGTGTAGAGATACCGTTGAGGAGTTATCTTTCTTGTCACATTATTTGTTGCCTTGATCTTGTTATAAGTGAGAAAATAGACTATATATGTATCATTTTGCCTAGTATCGCCAGGTATGTACCAACAAATGCAATACCGTTGTAATTTGTCCCAGAAATGTCTCATTTCGTTCACAACATGCAGAAACACAAAACGAAAACAGAAAACGAAGTAAATTATTGTTGGAAAATGTAAATCATTACCCAGTTCTTAGTTTTCAATGTTATACATTCGTAATGTATGCATAATGTACGTGAAAAATGTTTGGTTTGCGTGTGGCATACAAAGTCTATTGTATCCGATCAGATTAGCTGCGACTAATCGCAGACAGCGGCGACGCGACGAAACTTACGTTTATGGCTCTAATTTATCGTTCAGCCGGTCAAAGTAATTAACATAATTGAAGTTATTTAAGCAATTTTTCGGCTTCAAATCTTGATTAAAAATAATTTGATGTTAGAATTCGGTTTGCTAGGGAATTAATTTTTGTCACGAGTCAAGGGATTTAACTAGGGCACAGGCATATTATTTGTTAATATAACAATCACGCTTGTATTTCTCAAAGAGGTTAGACGCGTGACAATAAGCTCACCTATTGGGTAAGTTTACTCTCACACCGTCTTCCAGCGTTGGAAGGCCTCCCCACAAGATGGACTGATGACCTGGTCAAGGCAACACGGTGCAGCATACGGTAGAGATCTGTCCAGCTTGGGCGGAGCAACGCCGTGTCCTTGTGGAGGCGATCGGCGGCGGCGATCTCTCGCGTCTGGTCCTAGTTTAGGCCATGGTACGGAGCGAGAGTGCATGAGTAGCCGTCACTTCCTCCTGCAAAGCAGTAATGCTCGCAAAGAGGGAGACGGTACACGTGAGGGAGCGGCCTTAGTCGCTGCAGGAGACGCCCTGGGCGTTGGGAATCCCAGGCTGATTCCCGGCCACCGTAGGCACGGGCTTGCGGACGGCGAGTAATGGATAGCTCGCTGTCCGGGAAGGACTTAGCCCGGGTCGACGGCGCGTTGCGTTCCCTGCGCGCCTCAAAGAGATGTCAGCATCAATTGATGGGGTCCGCAAGGGGCGATGCCTACCAGGGGTGCGGGTTGTTAGAAAGAGATATCGTGGCCCCTGGCACACAGGCAACTGAAGGAACACGGGTGGGTTTTAGTCAGTAAAAGTCTGACACCGCCTCCTGCTTCATCCAGAGCGGGAGAAGTTATTTGATGATTTCCCATCCACAAAAAAAAAACCTGGTCAAGGTTTCAGGAATCCTCTTGATGCGAGAAGCACAGAACATGTCCAGCAGTGGCCTCCTCCTGATAAGAGGGAGTGGGCCGTAAGCTACCACGCGCAGCCAGTGCGGGTTGGTAGATGTCACATGTCTTCGAATTTTAAGTTCTAGGACGTGCCGGTTTCTTCACGATGTTTTCCTTCACCGTTTTGAGAGCAGTGGTGATGAAATAATTTACATGAAGTAAAGCGCCTGCTTGGGTATGAACCTATGACCTACAATTCGTAAATCGCGGTCGTTACCACTGGGCCACCACTGCTCACAACTGCGCCAACTCCATGAATTCAGAAAAATATTTATGGATTGTAATAAGAACGTTTTTCACGAACTTTAACGCTGCTAGGAGCGAAACAATTCGCGGAAATCTGAGCTCAATTCTACTAAACGACCCACCGTACCACCATTTTGCAACTTTGCCTAGCAACTGAAAATGTGGGCTCCAAACTAGCGATTGAATCCTCGCGATCATGCTCTACTACGTGGTTGTTTGTGTATTTCGGGTCCTAGCTGCACACTTGCGAAAGTGAATTATTTGCCAATGGGGAGCATAGTTTGCTTGTTTGTTTGTTTGTTTGCTAGTTTGTTTTCATTTAGTTTTGTTTTTTTCAATGATTAGGTAATGATTTTATTGGACAGACACTTTAACACGTCAATCGTATTTTTATAACTAGATGCGGTCGGCGTTTCCTATCTGACTACTCTAAGAAGAAAGGCCAAATCAAACTTAAAGGTCACAGTCACTTTCAAAGTCCAGACAAAATCTTGGTCAAATCATATGAAGACCATGTGGATTGGTGTCTGAAATGGTCTTTTGGGGAAATGTAAGATGGTGTAAGTTTCTGAACTTTACTTTTGAAGCGCAAATCTGTAATATTCTTGAACTCCGATTCCTCGATGCACCTTCAGCAAAGCAGGTACAGTATCACCCTGTATTCATTCTGGTTGCCGGGTGTCTACTCTCTAAGTCCGTCAACGAAGATACGGACCCACCTGAAAGTAGTGGCTCCGTCAAACCAGTGACAATTAAAAAAATCGGAAGAGCAAATTCGCACCAAAATTAGGGTCAACTTTCAAACCGTTAAATCATTAATTCTTTGTTCGGGTCTCGAACTAACCTTATGTCAATAAGTAAGACGATGTCCCTCTAATTGAACAATATCTGACTAGGTTCTTCTTAACGTATTAAGAACAATGGTCCTGCCTTTTTTATCGAAAATCCCAGACAAAAACCAAAAGACACTAACCAACATACGCGTCGAATCTAGAATCTCTTTTGGTTTTAAAGTCGGTTAACAAAGCAATAAATCCTTTCTTCCCAAGACATACTTGCTTATCTCTTCCGCTGAATTCAGCGCCCCATTCCTCAAGCGGAACTGTGAAATGCTATTTACTAACGAATCGCAGCAAAACGGACGTTCTGAACTTTTGACACCTCCTCCATCCTTACTTATTGTCCAAATATTTCATTCGGCAGAGTGTATGGATGTACGACGCTGATACATTTCTCCGCTGAAAGTTGGCACGCTGACTTAAAATAAACTTTGTGCTATTGTCTGTTTGTTCCCATCGTCCAAAGTTTCATACAATGTGCCGTTAATTTCGGCAAGTGTTTATGAGAAATATGTTTGTGGGTTATAGTTTTGTGGTTGCTTTTGGTGGTAGGTTGTTCTAAAATAGATTTGAAAATATCTTGCGATAGGTACTATGTGCTTAGAAGTGGTAGTATAAAATTACTAGATTTTTTTATTTCGATTAAGGCCCTTCTCCCAGTCAAGACCATAAAAAATCTTAATGGCACAACTATTTTCTTATCCATAGAGATTCTCATAGTCGTAATAAAAGTTAATGGCATGTATTTAATGCGGCAACTAAGTAAAATGAATATAGGTTTTAAAAAAAAATAGAGTGGGTACCATATATAATGGGTTGGCAGCTAATAAGGAGTATCGTAATAAGTAATAGGTAGCATATTAATATATCAGTAATAAGCTCCGTTTTAATTTAAACTAGCATCAAGTTTTTCTTTTGGGAACTGAATTAATATCTAAGCGGAAACTTAATGGCAAAAAAAAAATAGAAAATGGGCATTCATAAATAATATAAATCAGATTCTATTTAAAATTGTTTGTATGAAGAATAAATATAAACTAGCTTATATTCTAGCTTAGTTTCTGTCACGGCTCCGGCGCTGCGGGGCTACGGCGGTCCCTCGCGAACTTATCGTCGCAGATGGTTTAACACTCACCACCGCGGCTTCGGCTTGCTGGCCGGCTTCGCCGGCCAGCCTCAGCCGCCGCGGCGAGTGTAACAACCACCCGCTCCTCAGCTCGCGGGCCGCCTCGCCCCTCCGTGCCTACGCGATTCTAAATTACACTCTAGGGGTAGGGCAGACAAGACTGCATGGAGTCGGATTTATAGCGATTCGTTTCTGTCAACCTGAAGAACCTAGTTTTTTGCCACCCTACTAACATTATTAGTCGCCAAGTCATTATTTATAGCTCCTCGCCTAATATTTTATTTGACTGGTATAGTTTATTTGCTACCTAAACGCAGCTGCTAGTTTTTAGTTTTTATAACACCTTTAATTTTGAACCTTACATAATATAATAGTCGCGAAAATATTTAATCGCTGGCAAGTTATTTTATTTGTTGCAAACATTTAGTCGACTTTTAAGTTATTAGTCACTCGGAAAATAATAAGCTAAAGTTAATTAGTATTTTATTTTGTTTAAAATTTCAAGATTTTTCCGACAGAAATATTACGGCTGTCATTGTTTATTTGGCTCTGCAGGGGCCAAATAAACAATGACAGCCGTAATATATACACAAGTGTCTTTACCTAGCACAGGAGTCAGGGCTTCACTTTGTTTATATACAAAATGCAGACATGGTATGCTATCATTCTTCCTGACTATTTTTTAGAAAACATTAAAAACGTCTGTTTTCCTGTGACTGCAAATTGAATTACTGGCCGAGGAACGGTCAAGCGAATTGGCTATGTTCACCAGCCATAAAAAGCCAACTATTTCCACAAAAATATAAGAAAAAGAATTTGCGGAAATAAAACGAAATATTCTGCCCCATGAAGCTTTAAACAACTTAGTTTGGAAGGGCCAGCCTATGTTCTCTACCGTCAGATTGTTACGTGTGAAGGGAGAAGGCCGCAAATTGAATTGTCGGCTGCGAGCCGGCCATGTGTCAGACGCGTAGTTTCGACGCTCGCCAAAGCATTGTATTCCTAAACTATAGATATGATTTTCTGGTTGATAGTGAGACTAATTGGGCTGCACCTGAAGATTTGCGATCATGGTTATTTGTAGATGAAATTAACTAGTGAGGTTTGTGTAACAAGAAATACGGAGGTACCAATGAATAATGAACCATTCTATTTTTTCTTTTATGTTGTAATGTAGTGCGAGACATTGCAGGCATTGTGGGAATATTATTGCAGTCTGATTATGCATGTGTATCATATATGGTAATCCCACATTTAGATAACTACAGCACACAGGGTTGCTGATGCCTTACCAGACTTTATTCGTATTGGGTGGCAGGGACATAAAAAAGCAAGAGGGTTATAAAAAATAATGGGTAATGGGTTATAAAAATGTTTTCTTTTTAAATAAAAAAATCTGCGCAGTGGGGTTCACAATCATTGGCAATTTCAGTTGTCGCATCGACGTCCTTGCCACCCTATATGGAGTTTTGAGCAATGGAGATGCATTCTCGGACCTCGTATGTTAAACAATTAAATATAAAAATGGTAAAAAAAAAAGCTTTTTCATTGATTTAATTGGAACCGACGATTGCGGGTAATGTAACACATAGTTTTATCTAATATATAAAATTCTCGTGTCACAGTTTTCGTTGCCATACTCCTCCGAAACGGCTTGACCGATTTTGATGAAATTTTTCGTGCTTATCCGGTATCTATGAGAATCGGCCAACATCTATTTTTCATCCCCCTAAATGTTAGGGGTAGTCCACCCCTAAATAATTTATAAGGCAAAACAACGTTTGCCGGGTCAGCTAGTAATATATATATATGTCAATGTTTATAATACATTTTCATTGAATGGGAAACACTGGTAGTTTCATTTTGATCGAGTTATTTGATCGCTGTAGATTTTTTCATGCTCCCTGTAAAACGTATTTATTTTAGGTTCTATTCCAGAATATTTTATTACAGTTTCGAATAAAATTTTGAATTTATGAGGACTCTTTGCCTTTTTTTATGGAAAATTCGAAACCATATCGTTTGTTAACGTTTTAGGGCAAAACTGACATATGACACTGGAAATCCATTGTTTGTTTTTATGAGGACTCAGCTGTCTGTCAAATAAACTATACGCTATTTCTTGCCTATTCTTCTCCTTTTGAACGAGGCAACCAGAACCAATTCAATCCTTATTGTATATTTTGACATACAAAAGTGCCTTTTATGTGCCTATCATCACTATCACTACATATTTTAAAACAGTCCCCCGCCGCATCAGTCTGTCTGTTTGCGATAAACTCAAAAACTATTGAAGGGATTTTCATGCTGTTTTCACTAATAGACAGAGTGATTAATGAGAAAGGTTGAGGTTTATAATCTGTCAGATTTTGTGTACTAAATTAGTTGACGCGGGCATAGCCACTGGCAAAAGCTAGTTTGAAATCATTTGAGGTTTTCTTCTACAGAAAACACTGCTTCAAAATTTGTAACTTATTCATTAAATAGAACAAAAAGTATCAATGAATCCTTTATAGCTGACACTACTTAGTATATAGCACATACCGCATAACAAACGCTTCTATTGTTTGATCTACGATTGCCATTGTTGCGGCATTGCAACGTATGTACCTAAGTAGCAACATATATGTGTTGATTAATTGCGTACGTCCGCCGCTACGCGTCTGATTGCAGTAAACATTTGTCACTAATGGATGGATCGCTTATTCCCCATGATTCGACAAGCGGTTATTATGAATACTGGTTATCTGTTAACTCATTTGATGTTATACTGGTCAGATTGCTGGAGTTATGGAGCGACGTTTTGCAGCGCATTTGCACGTGCACATACCTTCGCGGGAACGACGTAACGTGTTCTTGGAATCGGGTGGTTTCCACAAACGAGTGCGTTATCGTTCAGTTTTGTTCTTTCAATTGCGCTGTTACTATATAAGTTCGTATTTCCGTTTTCCTGTTGAATGCGTTGTTGAAAAAATACTTTGAAGAAGGTACCTATGTTATATTACTTTTTTATTAGTTACTTACATTTATCAACTTTATAGTGACAAGCTCAAACGAAAGAGCCAAGATGGTTTTTGACTTACGACAACATTTACATAATAACATCTTCGTATCACAAAAGCTGAAAAGTTGCAAAGTTTTTTAAAGTCTGTCCTCCCACTGACTGGCAAACGATCGAAGGAACGGCTAGGCCTATGGCGAGATGGAGCTTCCTTACCAAAACCCGTTCGTTCCACCTGCTGAAAATCTCGCACCTGGGCATGAGCTGCCTTGGATTTCTAAGAAAATCCCTTCTTTAGTCGGAGATTCACAGATGACTCCGCCCTGGAGTATAAATGTGGTGCTGTTCCACAAACAATGGGGCACTTAATATCTTGTCCAGCGTGTCCTGCTGTCTGCACGCTAATGGACGCTGCTGAAAGTGCCAAGCTCGTACCCAAATTCTGTGCTGACTGTATTTAGATTGCTATCGATACGCTAAGAATGTCAACTGTCTCATAGATTCGGATCGGTAGGTATTGAAGTTTTGGATCGGACAGCTAATATTTTATTCTGATACATGGTATATATTACTAAGGATATGGATGATCGAATAAATGAAAGTCAAATGCTCCTCTATATTTTATTTTCAACAAAGATGTTAGATAATACCCGTGGTTCTCTTCTAATGTTGCCCATAAAAGTTAAACGAATCATTAATTACAATGCGCTTCAGACGGGTTTCTATATTTTATAAGTGCATTCTTCTACGAATTGTTTTAAAAGTGCACTTACGTACCTAAAGATGCTCGTAAGTATAAAAAAGTAGTTAAGTCCGCAATTAGAAACAAATGCTTATAAAAAAGTTTATGGTTGCATGTTCGATCGTCGATAAGTGCCTACGTGTAATTTTTAAATTTTATAGGATTATTAGCTGAGACGGGCGAAACCACTCTTTAAAAAATATATTATTGTACATTCATTATTTCTTGTAAATAAATTAGAGTTTTATACACTTTATTGCATGCACTTTACCTTTTCTCGTAACTATATATATAAATAAAAGTAGTTCTGGAGTTGTCGATTTGCCTACACATAAATTAACTTCACTCGAGTCGCCTATAGGTTTTTATTTTTTTTAAGTATCGATTCTCTTGCCTCGGCGAGTAAATTCGTGCAAATCGATTAATAAGCCTAAAGTTGGTGGGTACTTTTAGGTACTTCATCTCAATGAAATTATTTTCCTGACACCGAAATTACTAACACTCGGGTACTGAACGAGCGAAAGTGTCTGCATGATGTTGACCCTCGCTCGTACATGACGTCCCCCTTTTGCATAAGAAGACTACGAATTGGATAAGAATTTGGTCACTCTTTACGTGTATATAATTTTTAACACATTTTTATTTAGTTTAGTTTTTTTTTATTCTTGGGTGCGAAATAAATTTTAACACTCATTCAGCAAACATGAATGATAGTTTCTTCAATGAATAGGCAGATGCCATTGCCCTAAACAGGCAGAATTACAGTACAATAACTATTATTATGTGCAACAAATATTATGTTTTAAAATTATTTCTTCATCTGATTCATGACAGCAAAGCCCTTGTAAGTCCAATTCATGACCTGCAAAAGAGAATAATATCACATTTAAAATCCCTTAGTCCGAATTAATGCGAAAATTAGGACGTTGACCCGGGAAATACAGATGTTTTGCCAACAAAGTAAGGGTTACCATAACATCTGTTTAAAGGGTTTTCTTGGGTAACGTTTCTGATATGATAGGAATGAAATGAAAACAATTGAACATCGGTTTTGTTTGGATAAATGGGAGCTACGGGTGCCAGTTTGTCTGAGAAGTCCAGACTATAATTTACTTAGTGATAATTTACTTAGCGAAAATTTACATAGAGTATGCTAAGATGGTTTGGTCATTTTGTAAGGATAAATGAAATGTATAAATATCTGTTCCGTGTGGTGCCGGACGTAAAAGAATAGCACCATCCCATTTCTTCCCGTGGGTGTCGTAGAAGGCGACTAAGGGACTTACTAGAGAATGGGCAGCAGCGTTCTCAATGCATTTTACCACCATACTGCGATCGCCAACCCGCCTGCTAAACGTGGCGATTATGGCAATCCCCTCCCCATTTGGAGGAGGCCTATGTCCAGCAGTGGACGTCTGAAATGATGATGATGAATAAAAGGCGACTAAGAAAAGGTATTTATAAGGCAGACATGAAGATGACACGCCAGGAGGGGACGCCCTTGGAGGACATATAGTGACCTATGACCTTATCGGTGATGTTTTTTAGAATAGTCAGGTGTATGGACGTAAACGAGGAAAAAGAACTACGTAAGTATCGTAGCAAGTGACGTTCTGTAGTTTCTGCCTACCCCTATGGATGAACGCGTGAGTTTATGTAAGTATGTATTTTACATCTTCCAAATACTTTAAGTTGTCTGCCATGTTATCTAAATCATCCTAATGCACTGTGTATGTACTAGCTTTTGCCAGCGGCTTCACCCGCGTGGAGGTCGAAAATTATCCCAAGGGAACGTACTATCAGGACAAAAAGTCCTCTATGTGTTAATCCAGGTTATAAACTATCTGTAGGCCAAATTTCATCCAAATCCGTTCAGCCGTTTTTGCGTGATTGAGTCACAAACATCCAAACATCTCCACAAACTTTCACATTTATAATAATAAAAGCAGGATCTCCTTTAAAAAATAAAATCATTCATCTTTAATAATGAAAGTCTACTTAAAAATATAACATTCGTTTACAATAAAATTAATTCACGCGAAAATAATTGCCTACATTAAATTAGTTAAGACGAGAAAGATAATAAAAATTGCAGACAGTAAAAATGATAGCATATTCTATGGCGTCCTCTGTCCAAGCTTAATTGGCAAAGATTAAACTACAGAACCCGGGCTCATCCCGCTGGGACAGTGGGTCCCGAGGTTTTCTGGGTCCAGTACGACTCCTGATGAATAATTTAGTAGTTTGTATCTATTAATGTGTTGGTACATACGCACGTGATGAGTTTCTCTAATAAAACTGGCTTCGCGCCTAGAATCCCATAGCTTTACAAATGCGAAACTTTTGTACCGCTAAAATGTGTGCTTAGGCCGAAAATGTTACTCATGAGTTTCTTATTCAGAGGATGAAACGGACCAGTGATGATCAATCTTTAGACATTTAAATTCAAATCAAATAAATGACCGTGACCTGGCAAAGGGAAATTCAGCTAAGACGGGACCGTGAACGGCCTCGAGTGATGGACCTTGTGACGCAAATTGAGTTAAGCGACAAGCGTGAGCGTCACCTGTTTCCGTCCTGCGCAAGTCGTCAGTCACGTTTTATTCTAAAAAACTTCTTTTATTTGTTTTCTCCGCAGTCGCTGTCTTAAAACGCGTGACCGTAGTTCATGGCGAAGGGGTAAATACACGGAGTAAACAACAATGGTACAGATGAACGATGAACCTCAAATGCAGATGCAAATGAAAGACAGAAAAATAATGCTTTCCAATTATAATAAGTATTTTTTTAACTAACTTCAATCAGGAAGAGGTTCTCACTTCGACTGTTTTTTTTCATAATATAAGATACATCCGGCAGTTGTTAGTCGAATCAGAAAATTATTTTTTCACTGGATAAGGTATGCTTCAGAGTTGGTCCCGTATACATTTTATTAACACATTTACATACACACACACACACACAAACACACACACATTTTATTACATTTTTTTTTAAAAGTTCTTGGGTAATTTTTGAGTAAGCTTCAATTATACGTATTTGTTCCACTTATTATTTACTATCTTTTGCCAGCGGCTTTACCCGCGCGGAGGTCGGTGTACATATATAAACCTTCCTGTTGAATCACTCTATCTATTAAAAAAATTCTCATCAAAATCCGTTGCGAAGTTTTAAAGATCTAAACATACATAGGGACAGACAGCGGGGAAGGACTTACTATGTAGTGATACATGATGCTATTTATAATAACTTCTTGTTCCAGTTATTTATATAGCATGAAGTGGTACAAGAATTTGTATGGGGTGGGTACCACAACCAAAAAGGAAAATTAAAACAAAAAAAAAACAACCGTCTACCAAAAAAAGACACTACAAAGTGAACAATTACTTGGAAGTCAGTAGCAGAAAATGAAAAGACTAAACCAAACACCGACTTCCGAAACTAAAGTAATTTTTGACGTTGTAGTGTTTTTTTACAACACGTAGGTTACACGTGGGTAGGTAGGTTGTTTCTTTACAACGTCTTATCACAAATTATTTTGATAACACGCTTCCATTCCGGATATTATGCTTTCTCTGTCTATCCGTAGCCCGTCCTGTCCCTGGTTCGTCGCCGAAGGCTATAGGTAATATTGCTCCGATCACAAGCAAGCCTATAGGCGCATAATGAAGAGGAAAATTGCTCCAAACCGATCCCTCTCGAGAATATTATGCTCCATTTTTAGATTACGCAATCTTGATTCTGAAAGCAAAAGGGAAGTATTTGGTAAACGGATGAAAGTTGCTCAGTATAACGCTAGGAATACCCATGACCCCTCCGTGCCTCGGAAATAACGTAAAGCCGTTGGTACTGACTGTCATTCGTTAGACTTCGACAGTTGTTATGGGTCGTCCATGTCCATTCTTTACAAAAATATCGCATTACCCAGTAACTGAGTTGTGGAGATCAGAGAGGCAGTTGCTCCATGTAAAAAACTGGTACTCAGCTGCATCCTAAAAAGACAAGCAGACGGTGACGCATGCCAGTAGCATATCATCACTCCAGCCGAAAAACGTGCACTGCTGGACATAGGCCTCCCCAAAAGGGGGGTTTTACTATAATCGCCAGACTTGGCAGGCGGTTTGGCGATCGCAGTATGGTGGTAAAATGCATAGAGAACGCTGCTGCCCATTCTCTAGTAAGTCCCTTAGTCGCCTTCTACGACACCCACGGGAAGAAATGGGATGGTGCTATTCTGTTACGTCCGACACCACACGGAACAGTAGCATATACAAAAGCAGGTATGCAAGCAGCTTAAATGCCATATGTGCCATAATAACTTTTCATTGGTCTGACTGCCACATTGGTCTAGTGGTCGCATGTATTTTTTTTAAAGTTATGTTTGATGTTGTTGGCTTGCTGCGCGTGCTTTGGTGTTTACTGTAAGTGAAGCAAGCAATTGTTGTAAATAAATAAATGAAGTAGTACCGCTGAGCCATATCAAAATAATGAAGTTCTAGGGTTCTATTTTTAGGTCGGACAAAGAGTTATTAGGTTTTTCCGTCATTAATTTCTCAGCAACAGCTTGGAGCCCGGACTTGTGCCCAGTTGATGCAATAGGGTCGCCCCTTATTCATCATTTCAGCCGGAAGACGTCCTCTGCTGGACATAGCCCTCCTCCAGTTTGGGGGCTTGCCATAATTGCCACGCTTGGGCAGGCGGGTTGACGATCGCAGTATGTTGGTAAAATGCATAGAGAACGCTGCCGCCCATTCTCTAGTTATTCCTTTTGTCACTTCGTACGACACCCACGGGAATAGATGGGATGGTGCTATTCTTTACGTCTGGCACCATAAGGATTTTCCTGCTAAAATGTGGTTGCAATACTACCTTACTCTTACGGGAATACATTTTAACTTTTGATTGATGATTGTCATAAATGGTATGCAAGTTACCAAGTTACAAACGGCATCTATTTGTGCAACTTATTGGCGGCATTATTCGAGTTAGCAAAGTCATTCACATCACACACATCATCAGCTCATAATGTTCCCACTGCTGGGACACAGGCTTCCTCTCGGTCAGAGGGAGTGGGCTATAATCTACCACGCGAGCACAGTGCGGGTTGGTAGACGTCACGTCTTTGAATTTTTGGTTCAAGGACAAACAGGTTTCCTCACCATGTTTTCCTTCACCGTTTTGAGCACAGTGATGTAGTAATTTACACAAAGTAAATCGCCTGTCGGGGTTTGAACTCTTTTGAAAATAGACACTCGTAAAGGCTAATTTGCTGGTTTTCATATGGCATTATAATTCTTTAGCCACCTTTTTGAGTACCAAAAGATGCTAAAAGGCAGCACATGCCGGTTTCCTCATGATGTTTTCACTCACCGTTTTGAAAGCAGTGGTGATGAGGAGATAACTCCTCATCACCACTGCTTTAAGAGTTCATAACAGAATATGATTAGATCAATGTGATTTGTAAGTGGGAATAATTAGCGTAAAAACTTATCCACACCCAACCTCACCAATTAATGTTTCTTTGATTTAAATATTTAAGGCATTTTCTTAAAATGTAAATAGAATTCAGAAATGAATGTCTTCATTTAAAATAGGCATAGTAATGGAATTAATTATAGTGCCTCATGAATAGAGGGGTAAATGAGATGTAAAGTTTTATCATAAAAATAAAAGCAAAGTATATTTTGACAAGTTGCTGCTTATAAAGAACTTTTCTTTAAATACTTGTGTAAAGGCCCCAACTTACAGGCACGACTCTACTCTGGAGGAACAATTTCTATGAAATCGTAATGGAAATTGTTGTATCGGAGTCGCGTCGCGCCCCATCGCGTGGCACCTGTATGCGGGGCCTAAACTCCTAAATTAAATACATTCTGATTGCTATCGCCGAAAACTTTTTGAATATTCAACAAAGTAACAAGATTTAATATAAAAACTTTTTCTAAATATGATAATGGATCAAATTATAAAATCAAATAATGTTGTTGTGATTTATTATGATGGTTTCACAACAAACTTAGGTAATCCTCATGGTGAGTAGAAATAAAAGTTTTAATGGAAAAAGGGAACAATTGTAATACTTCAAAAGCGTATACAGGTATCTTTCAGAATGTACGTATTTATTAAAAAATCCGTAAAATTTTGTGCTAAAGCTTTTGGCGAAACAATAACAGCTGTTTAGGCGGTCAGGTTAAACTACACTTGTAGCAGTTAGTCCGAGGATGGGTGACCACTTTTTAATACGAAGACCCCCTTCTGTGCCTTCAAAAGCTCGTTAAGTATTGGCTGTGGTTTTTAGACCTTTGACAGTCCTTACGGTTAGTAAGAAGTCCGAAAGTCTGACACTCTGTCTTACCGAGGAGTATCGTATTACCCAGTAACTGGGTTGTAGAGGTCAGATAGGCAGTCGTTTCATGTTAACTACGGGTATTCAATTGCATCCGGTTAGGGTGGAAACCGATCCCAACATAGTTGGAAAAACGATGATGATGAAAACGTAGGTGAAGTTAGCTGTCATTCCACCTAAAGCTAAGGATTGACACTAATGACAGCTCAATTCAAGCTCGCTTCACCGAATTTTTCCTGGTGGGATTTTACACAATAGATCGGCTGTGTAGTCACTTAAAATATTTTAAACTAGCTTTTGCCAGCGGCTTCGCCCGTGTAGCCAATTTACGCGAGACTTGAACTAATTATACACCTAAACCTTCCTTTTGAAAAGCTCGGCTCGACATGGCGTTGTAATTCACGCGCGCCTCAAAGAGATGTCAGCACCATCTGAAGGGGTCCGCAAGGATCGATGTCTGCCAGGGGTGCGGGTTGTTCGAAAGAGATACAGCGGCCCCTGGGACACAGGCAACTGAGGGAACACGGGTGGGTTTTAGTCAGTATAAGTCTGACACGCCCTCCTGCTCCACCCAGAGCGGGAGAAGTTATTTGATGAATTTCCACCCAAAAAAAACCTTCCTTATGAATCACTCTGTCTATTGGTTAAAACTGCATGAAAATCCGTTCAGTAGTTGTACAGTTTATCGCGAATAGACAGACAGACGCGGTGGGGAACTTTGTTTTATTATATGTAGTGATGGTAAAGAATGTGATAGTGTTTTTCGCGATAATATTCAGGCTATAAATAAAATCCAACTGACAGTTGCTGGAAAAGCGAAACGGTTTTAAGAAAATATTTGTCCAATGACCTCACAACTCAAAGAGAGTGCAGTTATTAAGTCAAACAAACTGCAACCACGTACTTGGAATCATAAAAGTGTAATAAAAGCACTCGCTGAGTAATACCAAGAATAAAACAACCAAATTCCTCGAAAAACCTCCGCGATCCAATTAATTTAGAGCTCATTTTCGTGAAAATACTTGTTGTCCTGGAAACAACTAATGAACTTGGCTAATAAATATAATTTTCTGTGAAGACAAACAGTCGCTAACAAAAGGTTTGTATTAAGAAATAGTACCAAATATGTAGTAGACAATCGACCATGTTTTCACTATTTAGGTATCTGGGGAGGCTTGTTTTATGCAACTTGTAAATATATTATGGTAATTCACTTACTGAGAAACAAAATTTACATTAAATGTTTATGAGCGTACAAAAACGACGTAAAAAGTAATACAGAAACAAAATTGAACTAATCACCAACCGAGTAAACCCGGATTTAAAGTAAAAGTAGATGTATTACTAGATGTGGCAGACATGGCTGCGTTCTAACTAATAAATATGATTTATTTTATTATAAATCACATTCTTATATCTTATTTACCTGTTATCATGTATTAATGGATGGATGAATGGTCCTTGTAACACGGGTTCCATCTAGCATGGGGGTCATTGACGAAATCTCTATGCCCTTGTAAGTTCTACGCTGTAAATGCTGCGCATACCTACTTTATACACTACTAGCGTCGTTGGGCGGTAAACATTTTTATATCACTTGAGACGATAAATGTACTTAATTTGATAAGAATTCATAATTGTTGATAATATGACCAATAAACATAACCTAATTTTTATTTTAATATTTAAAACTACTAATTGTGACTCAAATAAAAAAGTTAGACATATGCTGTCGCTGATTTATTTGTAGGCATTATCAAGTTCTACAACTTTTCTCTAGAACTCAATCATATATCTCTCATCGTTAAAACATTTGTTACGAACGCTGCCTGCGTTCGTAAGAAATGTTTTCCTTTTCCGTTTTTTCTCCGACTTACTTTGCAAATCCAACTACCACGAAAAAGTCTTTTAATTTTTTGGGATAATATATAGCCTATGACACCCAAAAATAACGTGGTTTTCTATTGGTAAAAATATTTTTAAAATCGGTTCAGTAGATCCAGAGATACGCCCTACAACCTCACAAGCTCACAAAATTACCTCTTAATAATATTAGTTATAAGCATAGATTTTGGGAAAATATTATCTTGAAATGTATATTTTTATTAATATTTAAAATAATGTTATAAGTCGGGAAATATTCTTAAAAAGTTTTAACATGATATTATTGCTTAGTTATTTTCTTCGCAATCATTTTAATTGTCTCTCAAAGTACCTTTTAATCTATGTAATTATTCGAATGGCAGGGAAACAACAAAAAGAAGTAAAAGTGTATCTTAAAATACCTTTACTACCAAATGGGTGTCTCCAAAATTATTCAGAGGCCAAATATTTGCAGATCAATATTCTTATTTTTCTGTACACAATATTATATATTTAAGCCGCTTTTCGCGTCTGTGTGTGGACCGTGTTTTTTTCTAAATTACGCACCTGATTTTCATGCGGTTTTCAACATAATTTCGAGAGTTATATATTCCAGAAGGTTTAGGTGTTGAAATACATTATTATTTAATTTAGACATAATAAATTAATCTTCACGTTTTATCAAGTCTTAAGAACCGTGCAAAACTGGGATGGGTCGCTAGTCCTACTAATATTAGAAAATTTGCAAGTTTGTAAGTATGGATGTTTATTACTAAATCACTCAAAAACGACTGAACGGATTTCGATGTTGGCAAATATATAGTTGATAGCCTGGATTAACACATACGATACTTTCTATCCCGGTAGTAGATTCGTTCCCGTGGAATTATTTCCGAACTCCACGCGAACGAAGCCATTGGCAAAAGCTAGTCATAAATAAAATTTTCATAATACAATAAAAATAATACCGCCAGGACTTATCTTCTCAATAGTACAATGACAATGGGAATATCTTGGAAGTGATCCCAAATATTTGAGGACAAAAAATATGATAAACGACGCTGAATAATGATGGTCCTTCTGGAAGTGAGCTATGACGTCCTAACTTATGGCATTCACATTGGTACTTATCTTAATAATCAGATATTGGGACATCTATTGTCGGATGGGCAGTGATTGGGAATATTTATATCTGGGCGATTTTCTATTGATAGAATTTTGAGGAGACTTTTGTAGCCAAAAGTGGTAGCGGGTATTTAGGAAGCGTTGAATATTGATATTTTGTCACACAGCTCTTTCTTAATACAATTAATTCTGAACTTATATGTGTTATTATGTAGGGGCTTTTGGCTAAGTAATAACAGCCGCACGGGTCGATTGATCAGGTTAAGCCAAGCTAACCGCGGTTGGTCCGTGGATGGATGACATCTTTACATTCCAAGATCCCTCCGTGCCTCGGAAAGCACGTTAAGCCGTTAGTCCCGGCTGTCATTCGTGGATCTTTGACAGTCGTTACAGGTCGTCAGAAGCTCGAAAGTTTGACAACCAGTCTTACCAAGGAGTATCGTATTACCCAGTAACTGGGTTGTGGGGGTCAGATAGGCAGTCATTTCATGTAAGATACTGGTATTCAGCTGCATCCGGTTAGACTGGAAGTTGACCCCAACATAGTTGGGAAAAGACTAGGCAGATGAGGATGATAATATGTGTACAAAAAAACCACGTTTGTAGGACTTCTACTTAAAGGATTGGCTTGGTATTTTATTACAAGATTTTACACAGTACCCCATAGGTAATCGGTAAGATGGGCTGTTGTCCGCAACTCCACGTCAAAACGCGTATTTTGCGTACGGGTGGGAGAATCAGTTATTTGATTCCAGCTCCTCGAGAAAGGCCAACAACGCCTTGGTGTTGCTGACAATCTCACCTGGGTTACCGAAGTATTTTGCCATCTAATTAGCAATCAAATCAAAACAAAAGTCATATATTCAAACTAGGCTGAGAGTCAGCACTTTTTGAACGTCAAAATTACATAAGACAGTCCCCCAAAACGCCCGCCTTGCACTACTTCCTTGCGCTTTAGCTGGGAATAAGAAGTGGCGCAACAAACTCCCCAGCAGCACAGTTGTCTGTTAAGTTGGAAGAACTTGATTCTATACAATAAACGCATATGATTAACATTCAACAATAAATAAAAATTTAATTAATAAAAATTTAAAAAAAATGGTTTATCAAACTCAAACTCAAACTCAAAGCATTTATTTCAATTAAACCATTTACAGGCACTTTTTTTTTTTTTTTCTTTTTTCTCTTTATTTGTTTAGGGGTTTTTATCTAAACAGATACGCCAACCCCATCGTGCCTTTTAACATTATATACAATTAATACTAAAATTTAAATTAACACATAAATATGTATATACTTAATACATCTAAACAACCAATATACTAAACACAACTTTTAGTAGCACAGATGAGAGTCACAGATGAAGGACTGTTATTAAACGACTTAACTTTTTGGCACCTTCTGAAGTTGGTTGAGATAAAATTGATTGAATTAATCCCATGTTTAGTTTGTTCAAGTCAAATTCCCTCAAGAATGACTCCCTCTCGCGCCTGTTCCGGACACAATCCATCAGCAAATGTTGCACGTCCTCAATCTGGTTACAAACTCTGCAATTCGGCGAATCAGCTTTTTTCATAAGGAATGCAAACTTCGCCGCTGGATAATGCCCAGAACGAAGTCTTAGTATTAATTTAATGTAATTCCTATCCAATTGTTCAACATCAAACCAAGGCACACGAGAAGGCTCGCCCTGTATGGTCCTATACCAAATACCTTTTTGCTGACTGATATTAGCAAAGTGGTGTTTCCAGGAGTTATAACAAATTACTTTAAATTTAGATATGTATTCCCAATAATCAGGTAAGTAGTCAATTGTTGTACCCTCTACTGCTGCTAGTTTAGATAATCGGTCAGCTTCCTCATTACCACGTAGTCCAATGTGAGCTGGAACCCATTGCAATTTAATTTCTATATTATTCTTAAAAAACATAATAATATTTTCAAGAATATCATATGCTATCGATGCCCCTCTGAAACCAGAGGCACATCGAGCAATATGCTGAAGTGCGCTTTTGCTGTCTGAAAGAATAACGACGTTTCTTAAACTCTGATTTCGACTGTACAAGATCGCTTGATAAATTGCAATGAGTTCCAGGGTCATTATTGATACATTACAGTTTACTTTATAACCGAGAGTAGTTCCTAAGCTTTGATCAAAAACCCCAGCACCTATGCCGGGAGTACCCTTTGAACCGTCTGTAAAAATTTTGTGCCAACTACTATAGCTAGAACTTAATTCAGCTAAAACATCGAAGACTAATAGATTAGGATTATAATTGGATTTGGGTGTATTCACACATTTAAGATCAACATGAATTACATCGTTAATCACAATAGCTGTTGTCCAAGTTTCTAAAGTATACATTTTATGAATATCTGTCGAAAGAACCTCTATGTGTTTCACATCATTCATTTTTTTTACTAATAAGGGTACTTTTTTGTTTTCCCAATATTTGGTACTACAAAGGGAACTTAGATCCATAATCAAGTTAACTGTCATATTATTTGACCATGACATTAATTTTAAACAATATTTATAAGCTAAATACTCTCTTCTTAAAAATAAAGGCGGGATACTCAAATCAGATTCCATTACATGGATTGGGGAACTTCTGATATAGCCACCTACAATTCTCAGGGCTTGATTTTGTAACTTATCTAGCTTTGAAACATGAGATTTTGCACTACAATCATACATAAAACATCCATAGTCAATTCGACTTCGAATCAGAGAAATATACAACCTACGTATATGTTTTGTGTGTATTCCCCATGAGCTACCTGTTAAAACTTTTAATAGATTTAGAAATTTTAAACATTTACTAACTGTTTCATTTATGTGCTTGCCCCAACGTAGACTTCTGTCCAGCCACATACCGAGGTATTTAACGCATTCTGAGAAAACCAAGAGATGTTCATTTACCTTTAAAGAAGGAAGTATTCTACGCCTGCCTCTACTGTACACACAAAAGGTAGATTTACTCGATGATAATTCCAAACCAAGTCCATTCAAAACCCCCACAATGGAATCTAACGCATCTTGTACATACGTTTCACATATTTTAATATCTTTATTTTTAACATAAAGCACAAAATCGTCTGCATATTGAGAAACAACTACATTAAGTGGAAGCTGACACAGTTCGTGAGTTATTAAATTAAAAAGTATTGGCGACAATGGATCGCCTTGGGCCAGCCCTTTATTAGTCCACCTAGCTGATAACTCATCACTATTATCGGATTTGATCATTAAATATCTTTCACTTAAAAACGTCCATATATAAGAACAAAATTTTGATCCAATTTTAAGTTTATCTAGAATATTAACTGCCACGTCAATCGAAACGTTATTATAGGCGTTTTGAACATCCAAAAAGCATGCTAATGTAGGGATATTTCTCGAAAATCCAATTTGTATATAGGTAACCAAACGGGCCAATGAATCGAGGCATGAATAAGATCTCCTAAAGCCAACAGTACATGGTGATAATATTTTTTCTCTTTCAGCGTACCATTCTAAACGTTTTACTATCATTGAATGAAAAATCTTACATAAACATGAGATTAAGGATATGGGTCTTAATTTAGGATCAGCATTAGAATTACTAGCTTTTGGGATTGGAATTATTTGGATATGACGCCACTGTTGCGGTACAATACTAAATTTGAAAATACTGTTGTATATATCAAGTAGATAAAATTTAATAGAGGTAGGTAAATTAAAGATCATAGAATATGTTATACCATCCTCGCCCGGGGCCGAATCCTTTTTTTAAAAACTATTCTCAAGTTCCTGAATATTGAATTCGCATTCTAAGACTTCATTGTAAGAAACAAACATAGGCGCTTGGTTTGAAACATAATCTGGTGTTAATGTACATAGCAATTCCTTTTGTTTCTCAATGGGGGGGTAAGTACTAGATTGCTTATAGCCCTTTATCCAACGCATACGACGCCACATTTCAGACACTGACGTTACTTCATCGATGGAGTCACATAATCTTTGCCAGCCTGCTGACCTTGCTTTTTGGATTAATATTTGAGATTCTCTAGTTTTTTCTTCTAGTTTTGTCAAATTGTCAGGGGTCGGGTTGCGTCGAAAATTGGATAAACATAATCTACGTTGTGCCACTATTTTAGATAGTTCCGAATTCCAATATTTTCTTGGTTTAAAGTTACTAGAGGGTTGATTACTACTTTTAATAAACGGAATATATTTGTCTGCCGAATGATTAATTTGAAGTAGTAAATAGTCATACATTTCTTGAACATTGCCGCTTGGGGGGTTAAAATGTTGTTTAAGGTTCTTCTGGTATTCGTTCCAATTAGCTTTAGCATAATTTCTTTTTTTTTAATAATAAAATCGTCGGTTATGTTGATTGACATTTTAATAATCATGTGATCGCTACCCAAATTTTCGTTGAATACTTGCCAGTCAAATTTAATCGCAATGTCCGAAGACGTGAATGATATGTCCGGAGAAGTTTCTTGCAAATTTCCGCTTACTAGTTTAACTCGTGTAGCCGCACAATTATTAATAGAAACAAATGAGTTTTCAAGCGCCGCATCCAATATTTGCGTACCTCGCGAATCCGTTTTAACGGACCAGTTGGTGTGATGACCGTTGAAGTCGCCTGCTATCAAAGTTTTTTTTCCAAACAAAGAAAATACCTGTTCCCAATCTGAAGACTGCGTTTGGACAGAAGATGGACAGTAAATAGCTACCACGTTTTCAATATCTTTACAATTGATCAATTTCACGCAAACAATTTCTAATCCACTATTTCGAAGCCGAACTGAACACAGGTGAGATCGTATGGATTTATGCACTAAAATTGAGACGCCCCCATAGGAATCATATCTATCTGATCTATACATGTTATAGCCACTTATATGTATATCAGTTTCACTATTTAACCATGTTTCACTCAAAATTGCTACGTGGACATTTTCCTGATTTAGGAGCTCAGAAAAGGGAATTAATTTAGGACGGAGACTTTGAGAATTCCACTGAAATAAGTTAATTTTAATCTTTTTACGTGTACTATCCATCTAAATTATCTATTTTACCAAATAAACCACCTCTTAAGAATCTACCTAGTAACATCTCCTTAACTTCTTCATAAAGAATCTGAATTACCAATATAACTTTTTCTTCAAAAGTGCCTTCTGACTTGTAAATGTTTTTAAACTTATTGATCAACTTTTTTAGTTCAAACTTATATCGTGATTGTCCGTCTCTTTCTCTTTGTTTTTCTTCATCCAGAGATTTTCTTGATTCTTTTTCGATCGGTTGTTTTAGAGCATTCTGTCTTTTCCTACTTTTCGGTTTTTTATTTCCACCTCTTTTTCTCTGAGCTGTCTGTGTTGTATTCTCTATGCTATCTGATTGTGATACTTCCATTTCTTCATCCTCTTCCAGCTCTGACTGTTCGAGGGGTTCTTCTTGATTTTGTATTGATCCTGTTTTGTTTCTTGAGACAATCCTAGCGCTGGTTTCAGCTCGGATGTCTAAGTTTTTAGGTTTTATGAAGTTTTTTTGGGTATCATTTGATGTAACTTTATTCATTTGCCGTTTTTCAATAACCTTTTGAAGTGCCATTCGATATGTTAGCTGCTCATTACTCATAACATTCCTGATCTCTTTTTCTTTCAAAAAAAAAGGGCAAGTTTTGTCGATGACAAGGTGATCACCCTTACAATTAAGACATACGACATTTTTAATATCACAATTTACGTGGTCACCACCGCATTTTGGGCATATTCTCTTCTTCGATGGACAATATTTTATGACATGTCCAAATTTCCAGCATCCTGAGCATTGAGTCACAGGGAACACGTAAGACTCCACCTTAAATCGGCACTCATACGCATAAATATGAGTCGGTAAATTTTTGCTTTTAAAACCAACTCTCACTGACTCACTGTCAACCCATTTACTCTCTGAATCAACTCGTTTTAATCTTTTTATAGATGCTATTTCGGTGCCAGATTCAAATATACCCAATAACTCATCTTCGCTTAGATCTAGATCAACCCCCTTTACCACACCATAAGATATTGACAACTCATTAATCAATTGGCATCTGAATCCCATTTCCTTCAATTTTGTACAATTTAATAGTTTAATTGCATCTTCCTTTTCTTGAAATTGAATAAGTACTTTGTTAAAACTTTTGAATTTAATTCTTATAATGTTTCTTATATTCTCAGATCTCAGTAGTTTTGCTAGTGCCATTTGCTTGGGCATATTTTCCACCGACGTAATACATACTTCATGTTTACCATTAAAGCTCACATTTTTTTCCACATCTACCCTCATATTCGGTGTATCCGATGAAACGCTTCGATTGAAACGTTTGGGCTTCCTTCTATTAACAGTAATAAAGTCATCATCCTCGTTACTCTCATCTTCTCTACCTTTTCTTTTTTCAACTGATCTCTTCTCACTTTCATTTGTTATATCACTTCCCAAAGTACTTGGCTCCAACGATTTCTCAACATATTGTTGGTTGATAGGTAAGTGAGGAGAGCTCTCCTCGTCACTATTTTCGTCATCTTCTCCACTTTCCATTTTTTTTAAATAAGATTATCTCGCTAACGCACGGTAGTACTAATCGTATAAGGACAACGATAGTAAGTTACACGAGCGCACGCATCGAATGCGCGCGAGCGACTGCGACAGGCACTTTTGAATTGTCAAAAAGTCGATCAGTTGGAAAGTTGAAGCTTTTTGGAAGCGTTTTGGAATGGGCAACTGCCCATTCCAAAACGTAGATCTCTATGGAGAAGAACGGGCAAGAAACTCCACGGACACTCTTTTAAAATCAAGTTGAAATATTACAAAATCTTGGGAACATTATTCTTGTTGCTTCTGTATGTGAGAACAATGTAAAAAAAAAAATGTAATTATAAACAATTCTAAATACAAGATAAAAATAAGCCCTGGAAGTTAGGAGATGACCAGTCTCAACCGACAGCGCCCGTTCACGCACTTGACGCGTGGATCAGCACCATCCAGCTCAACCATTTTGTAGGGAACCGAATGATCCAACACACGCGCCACCATCAGTGAGACATTTATGTGAGCATGACATACTCTCAACTGCCATGCTTTTTCAAGTCAACGTACATCATAACAACACAATAAACGGATGCATGGTACTCACATTTACAAAATTCAAACAAAATGCTTCCAAATTATACAAAACGATAGTTTGCCATCTATTTGAAATATTAATAAAATTTGATTTCCTAAAAGAAAGAAAAAACATTTAATATATATTGACGTATATAAAGTAACTAACACTTGGTTCAGCAAAAATAAAACATTCGTAATGTCACAAAAATTATAATATTATGAACAAACATGTTCGTAATGTCAGAAAAAATAAAAAAGGGAAGCTTCTCTTTCAAATATAAATTTTTTAACTAGTATGCCCAGGTGGCTGTGAAGCAGGACCAGCATTAAGCCAAGCATTTTTATCGACGATAACTAACTTATAATATGCTTGTCTACATAGTGTGCGTTTAATGCATGATTAAAATTTCTTTTCATTTAGTTCAAGAATATCGACTGGTATTTTATTATAACATTTTACACAGTACCCCATAAAAGAAGTGTGTACTTTAGACAATCTGAAACGTGGTTGATCTAATTTGTTCCTATTTCTAGTGTTAAAATTGTGCCTATCACTTATCTTACTAAAACGATGTAGATTTTTCCGAACATACATAATGTTTTCATAGATATATTGACAAGGTACCGTCATGATGTTAATTGTTTTGAACAGTTCCCTTAGAAATTCGCGTCTGCGGAGGTTATAGATGGCTCTGACGGCCCTCTTTTGCAGAATAAAGATCGACTCAATATCCGCAGCCCGTCCCCATAGCAAGATACCGTAAGACATTATGCTATGAAAGTAACTAAAATAGACCAGTCTCGCGGTATCCACGTCTGTTAATTGGCGGATCTTCCAAACAGCGTAAGCGGCAGAACTTAGCCGCCCTGCAAGTGATGTTAAGTGAGGACCCCACTGTAGCTTTGAGTCAAGCGTGATCCCCAGGAAAACCGTCTGTTCGACGAATTCTAGTATCTCCTTATTCAATACAACATGACATTCACTACTTCTAACATTCGGTAACGCAAATCTTATGCATTTCGTTTTCTTTCCATTTAATACCAAATTATTTACAGTAAACCAATTATGGACCTTAACTATAGCATTATTTACGTCGTCAAGCTCCTGTGTACGTCTTTTAACTTTAAAAATCAGTGATGTATTATCAGCAAATAACACCATTTGAGGTCGGTTTTTTAGTAAAAAAGGTAAATCATTTATATGTACTAAAAAGAGGAACGGACCCAATATTGAGCCCTGCGGTACACCCATTTTGACTTTTAACCCCAAGGAATTCACACCGTTTATTTGAACTTGCTGCAGTCTATCATTCAAGTACGATTTTACTAAGTTAAGCGCAAGTTCACCCAGTCCGTAATGCCGAAGTTTCAAGAGAAGTGTTTCATGATTCACGCAATCAAACGCCTTGGATAGGTCGCAAAAGATACCTATTGCATCTTGCGCCTCTTCCCATGCGGTAAAGATGTTTCAATAAGGTGACACCAGCGTCGGTTGTGCAACGTCCTTTGGTGAAACCATACTGTTGATCGTGTAGGATGTTATTACGATTAAAATGATTGAGCATTTGGTTTAACATAACTTTTTCAAATACCTTGCTGAAAACCGGCAAAATCGATACGGGTCTATAATTATTAGTATCTTTGCTGTCTCCAGATTTGAAGAGTGGAATAACTTTACTGTACTTCATTAAATCCGGGAAAACCCCTTGATCAACACACAAATTAAATATTAATGCCAAATAGGGTGCAACTGTCTCAATAATGGATTGACAAACTTTAGTAGACATGCCCCACAAATCTTCGGTAATTTTGATCTTAAGTTGCTTAAATGCCTTTAAAACGACCACAGGGCTTATATGATTAAATTTGAATTCCACGGGACAGGCTGAGACATTCGCTCTTAATAAATCAATAGCAAGTTATGAAGTCAAATAAAATAAACAATGATATGAAGTAATTCATATGACCTGTCTGTAGTTAAACTAATTCTGGTGAAAGAACGCAAACGTTGTCTTGAGTTAATTACAGCGACCAACATTTCTTAACGTTTAAGTAGTCGTTGATCACCGGGTAGTTTAACAGCACATGAGCTGCTGTATCGTAAATTGCAGTAAATCAGGAAATGTGGAAAGAGGGAAGGGAGACCTTTGCCTTGTAGAGGGTCAACGCGGGCTTATCCTACCATCCTATTCATTATGGATTATAATAAATGTGAAAGTTTGTATGTGTCGATGATTATTTGTTTGGATTTTTGTTACTCAATCACGCAAAAACGGCTGAACACGTTTGGATGAAATTAGGCAGACAGATTGTTTATAACCTTGATTAACACAGAGAATACTTTTATCCCGGTAGTACGTTCCCGTGGGATAAGTTCCGACCTCCATGCGGGCGAAGCCGCTGGCAAGTGTTAGGAATAATAATAATATTGAGGACTTTCAACAAAATATGTACGTAGATCTCAAATTATCTCTTCAATTAGAAAGAGCAACATCTTGCACAAAACAATACAATAGATGCTTTAATTACTTCTGTAACTTTGATTTGGAGCTATTTTGGGTGTTTACAAACTGTTGCCAGGTAAACAAACTCTAAACCGAACTCTGACTACTGCAAACCCCTGCTAACTATGTTAAATACTCGTATTAAATATGATAAAACTTGTTAGTTATCCACTCTATTTCTGAGGGCTGTCTGCACGGTTCAAGTTTTGAAGCTTTTCATTTAAATTTGCAGTCAAACAAACTACGATAGTACCTAATGGAGCATTATGGATATCAAGACTAACAGATGTTAAAAAATCTGATTAAGTCCATTTGATATTTTTTTGTGATTGGTACACCATAATTACGAGGGGCTCGTAGCCAAGTATCAACAGCCGCATAGGTCGAACCGATCAGGTCGCTTCATCGATAGGTGACTATTATTACATACTGAGACATCTCCGAGCCTCGAAAAGCATGTCAAGCCGTTGGTCCCGGCAGTCATTCGTGGATTTATGACTGTCGTTACGGGTCGTCAAAGCTCGAAAGTCTGACAATCAGTCTTCCCAAGGAGTATCGTATTAACCAGTAACTGGGTTGTGGAGGTCAGATAGGTAGTCGCTCCATTTGAAATACTGGTATTCAGCTGCATCTGGTGAGACTGGAGACCGACCCAAAAACGGTTGGGAGAAGGCAAGATAGATTATGATAGTTGACTACAAAATACAGATTGAAAGGACAAATAATTTAGCCGCTGTGTCTAATTTTAGACACCCACTGTTATTGTACTTGTGTGCAGAAAACATAGTCAAAATTCACGAATGTTTGGTTCATAATGCAAGAGTTTCTATGACAAATAAATTATTTTTCTTTCGAAACATAAGCACAAAACCATGACGAATGTGCCTCACAAAAGTTTTAACAAAAAAGAGAGAGATCTTCAAAAGCTATCTGTTTCTTATTTATTGATCATCATTCACCAAAGGAATTGGATAGCTTTTTCCGTAAAAGTAAAAATAGTTCTCTGGATCCGACAGTTAACTTTGCAAACGTTTCGACAGTTTCAAAGCGTGTCGGGCCCTTTTCCTACTGCCCTGAATTTTCCTTTGGCGTTTATTGAATTACGATAAAAATACAGTGACAAACAAAGGGAATGTTTTTTCTATTTCAGAGTATTTTTCTATGAAGAAAGATCTTGTTTTTAGACAAATCAGAAAACATTGAAATGATTTGTTTTAAACAAGACTGTGAAACGAATAAGAAAGAATTTCTTTCAAATGCTTCTAGAATACATTAGATACAGTATTTTTTTTAAATACCTTCATTTTATTTTAGTCCTTCGACCGCGTTTGGTGCGTGTATAGGTGACCATCATAACATCTCTCCGTGAAGCACGTTAAGCCGTTGGTCCCGGCTGTTTTTCGTGGATCTTTGATAGTCGTTATGGATCGTCAGAAGATCGAAAGTCTGACAGAAGAGTCTTACCAAGGGGTAGGTATTATCGTATTGGGTACGAACGTACTGGAACGTGCGTTGCGAGGTCAGATAGGCATTCGCTCCTTGTTAAATACTGGTACTCAACTTTATCTGACCCCAACGTAGTTCTGAAAAGGCTACGCAGATGATGTAGATGATGATTAATTTCAGCATGGAACATTGTTTGTCCGAATCACTCTAATCTAATACTTTAAAATGAGCAATTCTTGTATATATGTATAAACTATATAATCTGAATCTCGGAAACGGCTCCAACGATTTTCATGAAATTTAGTATGCAGGGAGTTTCGGGGGCGATATATCGATCTAGCTAGGTTCCATTTTTAGGAAACGTCAAACCAAAACAAAAGAAGCGAGCAAAGCTCCAGATATTGAACTTTATAGCTTTTTATAAATATATATATGTCGCCGCGAAAGCGCCTCTGTCAAGATTATAACGTAATCTTATGCGTAACTATTTAATTTAATTGCGATAACACCATTAAGCCAGTGCTCCTGTCTTCTGGAATACTATTATAAGCATTTGCATGCATCAGTGAAGTGTCTATTGGTTTCCTTGAGAGCAACGCCATCTATTGGCCAGGTTGTAATACAAAACTCGTAGAGTACTGCTGGTTTGTTAAACTAGATAAATAACTATGAAACGAATTATGATGTCTTAGTTAAAACAGCCACAATTAAAAGGGAATAATTGTTTTATTGTCTTTGGGCTTTTAGTCATTAAACCTTTTGGTCATTTGACACAGTACATTTGTTTAAGATACATTGCTACCTACTGTGCCGAAAATGGCGCGGATTGCGAGTTTTATGATCAATAACTGACTGTTATATTTTAATACGAGAACTAAATCAGTTTCAGTCAAAATTTACAACTGATAAAGTAATAAGATTAATTTACACACACATTTATTTGTGAATTACTGTTGTTTGATTAAATTCCTTGAAAATCCGGAAATGTTGTAAGGTAGGGATATTTGTGATATAAAATGTAAGGACTACTTACTAATTAAACTTTCACCTTAAAAAGCCATTGGATTTGTGAAAGCTAGCATTGTTTAATTATTAAAGTATTAACTGATAGCATTTGACCATTGTTAGTAAATTTATAACACTTACTAAGAAATAAGATTCAGTACTGCTTTCTGTGCGATACCAGTACTTCCGCCCACTTGGAGAGATGAAAAAGAATGGCGGTCGGACAGTATCGATAAGAAAGTGTGTACAAGGACAAGAATTGTAAATTGTGGATTATGAAATCTCTGTAACATAATGTTTTGATTTAAAAGAGTGTCCGTGGAGTTTCTTGCCCGTTCTTCTCCATATGAGACCTACCTTAGTTTTGGAATGGGCGCCTAGATTCCCTTCGTAACTCAAACTACTCTGATCACTGCTAAATGAAAAATCCAAAGTGCCTGTAAAAGATTTAAGTGAAAATAAATGGTTTGAGTTAAGTGTTGTGTGTGATTGAAAACCAACTACCTATTTACCTACGAAGAATTACACCAGAAACTTCAGAGACGGCGTGCATTGGGTTTCCCGCCGTCTTATCAGAAGTGGGATCGCCCAAGCGATCCCCTTCCGCTCATGCTTATGCCGGACATCCAAATCGCCCAGCCACAGCCAAGACCACAGATATTTCTGACTTTCAAAGTACAAGCCTGATGGAAACATGATATTTGCTCATAATAATAATTATTGCCACGGGTGTTGGCAGTGGCAATGGAAACATGTTATGGAAGACTCAAGAAAGAACGATTTTCCGCGCAGACGCACATAATGAACTTAAGGTCTGATGCATAAGTAATAAGCCAGTAGCCTATAAAGTTGTGTGCATTTTCATCTACTTGGCCGGTAGACGGCAACATGCTGTGGCCTACTGCAATATGGTAACAACTGACGCTAAGAACATAACATGGCAAAACCTGTTAAATCAGCAGCATTCTTAGAAGAGAAACAGTCAACGACAAAGAAACAAATTAAGAAATTTTGGTTGAGCCTCATGGTGCATTCAAACAGAACAGCATGCTCAGCACAGAATGACCGAAGCAGCAGAATAAACAAAGGTTTGCCACCAGAAAAGCAAACATGATAAACAGACCATTGATGCATTGCATCATCATTCCCGGGAAGTATTTTGTTTTATTATTTTAGTTTTTGTTGTTGTACAATGTATTTGATAACAGTCCTGTGGCTAGGTTAAAAGCTACTGTCACCATTTGCTTGACACTTGTGGGAGTAAAGTTAAATGAATATAAGATAAGCTTTTAAGAAATGGATTTCAAACTTGTTTTGTTGAATTTGTACCTGCAACATTTAACTACTTAAGGTGAAACCCTAATTGCTCTCACTGCCATTTTGTCGCTAGATGGCGACACATCCACAATTTCGAACATTTTCAATTTTTACACCTATCATAGAAATTTTTAATAAACAACTTTATTCTTAGCGAAACCTAGGGCATTAACTTGATTTTTTTAGATCATCACTGTGCTTGTTAACTGGTATCATACAAAGATTAGAACATAATAATGATTTAGCCGCGTGAATTTACTCTTTACACACACATGCAAAGTAAATAGTAGTAACTTCCGACTCCACTAGATGTCGTTTTATTCAAACATGGTTGGAAATTAAAATGTCCAGATGGCGTTAATTTAAAGAAAGAGGACCAAATTATTTATAAGATGAATATCCTTACAATATAGCAAAAACTGAAAACAAATATTAATTTACTAATTAAGCATACTTTAAATTACTAGAGGATTGTTATGTTCCAGTCTATTTCTTAATAATATAATTATTGGGATATGCATACTTTTGTTTCTAGGCTCGATATCAGATACCTTTTCACCATAACAAATTATTCAGATAAATTATTTTGGGTAATAAAGGTATATTGTACCTGTATAGGTTGTTGTAATGTGACTGAACCTAAATAGTACCTACTACTAAATAAATAAAAGATTATGTATTCAATTGTAAAGCGTTTTATTGTATCTTACTATAAATTAATAATATTTATCTATGGTTAATATTTTCATACAAATATCGTTTTATTTACTCTCACTGCATTTACCTAAATATTTTCTGGTTGGATTCGAACCATCGACTCGTACCACCACACAAAGATAACATACTTTTTTCAATATTTTGATATTTACAATTATGATTCTGTATTTAGTATTAGAAAGAATTATGTACGTAGATTACAATTTATGTAACATCACACGTAAGTGTAAGTATCTTACACAACAACACACAAGTGGTTGCTAGCTAACCATAACATTTATGTTTCAAGAATACCCACTTATTATACAACTTTGAACAATAAATATTCTTTTACAATTGAATTGTTTGGCTGGTACCTAAATACATGAGTGAAACATATGTACACAGAAAAATCTTATAAACTAACAAATAACATAAACTATACATCACTACGTACAAAAATAGCATAATAATTAGTCTATAACGTTCCCACTGCTGAGACTCAGGCCTCCTCTGAACAGTGGTGATGAAATAATTTACACAAAGCAAAGTGTCGGCTTGGATTCGAACCATCGACTCGTACCACCATACAAAGATACATAAAAAATACTATAATAAAATATCTTCTCTTCTACACGCTACTTTTTGCTGCGCCGCCGTCGCCGCGCAGTATCAATCTTCTGCTTGTCACTTTTTACTTCCATTTATATCATTTCCGTGCGATCTGAATCAATTGCTGGAAGACACAGTTTTCGCTGCAACAAATGAATTTACACAGTTTTGTTAGACTATTCTTACTGAACCCACACCTCAGAAACCTGAGGAATAAGTTAGGAAATGAGTAAGACTTATATTTTTCATACCTTTTAATTCCTTGATGTCTAGACATTTAGCATTTTTCTCAACTCGTCTCAAAATAATTTCCGGCAGTACACATGTTTTGAAAAATGTTACCAACTTCGGCATCATAGCATTGATAAATTCCTCATCCCGGTTAACTTCTATGACAGTCAATGGTTGGGTGACAGATATAAAGCAAATGAAGTAACATTTACTCATTTTGGTAATTCGCAATTGACCCTGGACCTAGAATCAAAATAATAATAGCTGAGAAACAATCCAAGAAATACATTATATTTATACATACATGAACCAAGAAATAATGATCTTTGTTACTTACTTGATAATAATAATTATGCTTTTTGTTCATAACTAATTGATGTTCTTTCCACATTTAGTTGATAAGCTTCAGTCTGTGGATCGGGTTGCGGCCAATTAAAATCAGCAGTCTCTACTTGCTCTGTAACAGATTCAACTCTATTAGAGCTAGAGCTGCAGGCTATGGCTTCGTAACGAATTTGTGGTATACCACGTGAATACGTTTTGGGCGTATCTTGAGCTGTGGAAGGGTTGGATAGCTGATCATGATCTTGAGTTGTATTTGGACTGAAATAAAAAATAAATAAATGAAATAGGTACAGTTATTAAAAACAATGTTGAGAGACAGAAAAATATTGATATGTCTGTACCTACCTAAACACAGCAGGGCAGTCCGCGGTTTCTTCCACTACTTTTTTTTTCTTGTTACGCCATGCTTCCAGCCGGCTGCAATTTGATAAAACTTGCTCAATACACTACTTGAAACTAACCTTATCGAGCTAGCCGTTTCTTTTTTTCCTACTGTTATCGACGAGACACAATAGATAAACAATTGTCATAAATCTCCTGGAGGTATCGTAACAGACAAGGGTCTACAGAAGAAATGGCGGCAAACCAACGGCAAACCAACGGCAAACGAAGACATTACATCACGGGCCAACGAGTATCAAATACACTCATAGGTACATTCACGTAAATCTGATTCGAAATCTTATGGGAATCTGATTTACTCACTAAAAATCATTAGAAGAATTTCCATGATGTCTTTTCAATGTTGCTTGCACTTTTTTCCGTGATTTTCGCGGCCCTGAATACATATGTCGTATATAGGCAAGTTTATTAGTCGGATTCATCTTAGGCAGAGATGCAATTCAATCTGTAATCAAAAAGAATAATTAAACACAACAGCAAAAGTATCGTAATTATGAAATGCTTCAAGAAATTTGTATTAGTCAGAAATAACACCACCATTTGTCACCATCAATCAAGCTGTCATGCTGTCAAGCTGTGTGTGAAAATTTGCAAAACAAGTAACAACTGACAGAACATGAAAACAGACCAAATAGAGATGTCAATCTGAGATCGATTGAGCAAAGAATCGATTTTTTGGAACAAATAAAAACGTTTTTTCAAATCGATATCTAGTACTGAATCGATACAGGGAATCGATATTTCACCCTAGAACATCAGTTTTTGTTTGTTTGAATTGTTAAGAATTGTGGTTGCGGGAAAATTACGAAGCATATCCAGTGCAAATCCTTTTGCGTAAAAATACGGATTTTTTCCAGATATGAGACCAGGAATCGTTTTTTCGGTTTTTTTTTTCAAAACGACAAGGGGCACCAATTTTTTATGTAGGGGCACATTTACAGCAGATTAGGCACCAACTATACGTTCCACTCATATAACTATAGGAGACACTTTCTTGCTAGGGTAACGTACACCCCGTAAACCCCTACATTGCAAATTTCATCGAAAACGAATGATTGATTTTTGGAAAATCATTTCTTTATTTGTGAATCGATTTTTCATATTTCCTTTCGAATCAATTCAGTAACGGATCTTTTTCAGAGAGTTTTTTTTGGTTCCTTTCGTCCCTCCCTCTGGGACAGGCAAAGTGAGTTTTTAGAGAGAATTGACGTCCCTATTAGGGGGAAATATTTGAAATTTAGAGTAGGTAGGTATGTGATGTGATGACAATCAACGAGTGTTGCTAACGTTTGATTTTGTATTTCCTCTTCTAAATCTTACACTTTTTAAAGTTTTAAGGGTAATTACTATTATAATATAACTCTGTATCACCTTCAAGCAGAAAAGCATCCTTTGTACATAAAAATAACACTTACCGTCAATAAAACACAAAAACACTTCACTTTTAAATAAAAACTCTTTCACGGATGGCACTCGTATGAATGGTTCTCAGTAGTAGCCTCAGTCACCAATTCTAAACCTGAATGGTGCTTACTACTTACTTAGCTGTTCAGACGAGCGAAATTGGAACTACAGCTACCATTTTGAGAACGTCATTTCGCTGACAGTTAAAAACCCTGAAACCTTAAATGAATGATGTACAGCAGTGGTGGCTCTGACTTGTAAGTCAGAGCCACCACTGCTGTACCTATATCATTCATCGTTTTAAATATCAGAACATCCTACAACTTACTACTAAAATACTGCCCTATGTTTTATTTCCCCTTTTTCTTGGTAAACTTCTTAGATGGCAAGACCAATTTATTTCGACGCACTTTGACGTGTGCTAATAATACTAAAATGTGCAATTGTTATGAAAAATCAATGTGGTTTGTCTGTGTATTCACTTATCTTGCTGGTTTCACATAAATTAAATATGATTCAATCAATAGATGTAAGTAGTACCTACGTGTCACCATTGCGTAGGTAGGTAATTAGAAAAAAAATAGGTAAATTTGCCTACGCTGATCGCCTGATTTAGGTATACCCTAAGTTTACATGAACTTCTATTCTCTGATTTTATTCAACCCAAACCAATGAATTAGTACCTAACCGTGTCAGAAAATGTATTATCAGTACCTACTTACATACAGTAGAAAGATTTTTAAATCTTTAGGTACTTTATATTTAAAGTAGATATTACAATAATTAGGTACATTAGTATTGTATCTGTGTGAACCAAATGCAGATCGCAGATATTTTTTTTCACTTTCTAGCATTCTTTCTCATTCCCTAATAAAAAACATTTTAACAATCATAAAATGTAAAACCCGCGGGCAAACCCGCGCGCCGGCGCTAACTTTCTAGAAACACAATTTTGGAAACGATTCGCAAGTTGTCAAGACAATCACGCATGGACTGACTGGAGCGTTGCATCGAATCGTTCGAATTTTCGAACAGCGCCATCTATTATAAATGTTTACCGAACGTAAACTCGTAACACAACAGCAAATAGCTCTTTCTCGGTGGTTCTTTAAATTTCTGTTAGATGGCGCGATTCAGGTCACTCACACATGTAAAGATTTTTCGTTTTTTATTGGGTCTAATTCTCCTAGAAATACTGTTTTTTTTATAAAATTTTGGCGTTTGGCGAACATAATACATTATAAAGTCTCATTATACTTGCTTTTATTCTGCAGAAACCGTTTATTTACGGAGATTACAACCCCTGAAAAATGTATGGCGAGGCCTATCTAGGGATCGACCTTAAGTGCTTTTTGACAATTTCAAGATTTTTTTGTTGCCTGCATTCGCACTTACTAGAAAAACATTCAGTAGACATGATTGATTACAGACTTGTCATAACTTAAATTTGCACCATTGTCGTGCAAATTGACTATAGCTTGTTTTTAGTGCAAAGTTCAGGACCTTATACACCATTTCCAGGTTATGCATTGATTAGTTACTTTCCTATAACAAAGCAAACTTGTTTTTCCAAATCACTTTAATCATTGGCAGAATGATCGACATTGGCTGTGCCTAACCCTACAAAAAATAGAATAGAACGCTTCGAGTAAGCTTACTGAATAGTGAATGACATAACAAATCTTCTTTTACAATTGTTCAATATCACGTCAATGTCACTATTCAAATATTATTGGAGTAGTGTGTTATTGCGTTTTGCTAAATTGTCTGGAATATAATCGTATGCGATTTCTATTTTAGTGCCACTTGAAGGTAAAATCAATTGATTGATCGTAATTTCATAAAATTCATATTCATGAGAACTTCGACTGATGATTAGATTTTCCAAATAACTCTGTTAAACTTGAAACATATAGTGGATGGATTGCAAGATTCATACAGAAACATTTAGTTATGAAATCGGTTTGTAAAAATATATCAAGAGATAACTATGAAACATAAAACAAAAATTAACAATGTAAACACAGTTTGATACATTGGAGGAAAGCATAGTTTACAACATGCTTTTATGCATACACAGCAAAAACAAACAGCACTGTTTTTTTATAACACTTTCTTTCTGTTTAACTTTCTCTTGTAATTCCAAATAACTTCATCTACCTGTAATGCTGTTATAAAACAATAGATTTAATTAATTTATAACTACTAGCTTCTACTAAAATAGTAGGAACATATTTTCCTGCACTATTATTTATCTGCCTTACTTTTCACATTGCAGGTGATTGTTATAACAAAGAGAAAATGACAACCAACCAATCTATAGGGATATCATAACAAAATTACTATGGGCATCCATAGAGAAACTTGAGTCTTCTAAAGTTACATGCTGCACCCAGCTACTTCAGGAATGAGATGAAATCAAGTTGGAAGTCATGATCATCATCAACAAGACTGCCTTCCTCAAGAAAAAGCTGGCTGACCCAGACTTATATACAGGGTTTTAGCTGACTAATATATTCAACTTGCAGAAACAAGGCGGCCAGTTCCACAGATACAAAGATATTGAGAAAAGACATATGAAGAGATGCAACATAGATCCCTCTCGTTGGGAGGAGTTGGCACAGAATGCGCTTGTTTGGAGCCATTTGGTACAACAAAATATTTATGACTTTGAAGACCAGCAGACGAGAGATCTTGACAGCAAGCGAGAACACTTCAAGAATAAACTATCCTCCAACTTACAATATCATTACCACAATAGCATTCTAACGTGTCTGCACTGTGCACGTACCTCTACAGTCAAGATAGGTTACATTAGCCACATAAGAGCACATGCTTGTTACCTACAGTTGTTGAAAACAAAAACAGTCACCGTAGCCAAAATCGGCATGGGATGGATTGGTTCATTGACATTCAACTTGAATATAAAGCATCAACATTAAAAGGGTGCATTTATACATTTGGCACCCTTAGACTGGCTTTGAAGCATTTTTCAGATATTCAACATGAGTTGTGTACCGGGTGGTACCCAAACTCCTCTAAGAATCTGTCAAGGGCACTTAACAATGACTGCTACCCTACCCCATCAAGCAGATTGTTGATCAAGGTTGCATTAAAAGGCAACTCCGCTGCAGCCTGTTGAACAAATGACCGTGTCGCCGGCTCAGGCACAACCAACTGAAGACCAGCTTGCTATTCAACACAACATAGCTAAAATAAAAGGTGAGAAGTTTTCAAAATACTTTCCACTCACTTTGCTAACACTGCTACTTTGCTGTGACAAAAGCTCAATACAATAGCCAAGTTAGTAGTACCTGCCTACATGATGCTCACATGTTATGCACCAAAGTACTTTTTGAATTATATTTACCATCTTTATATTTTTGCAATTCTGCCTGTAACAGTTAATCCTTGCCTATTTTACAATAGGCTAGAATTAATTATTATTGTACTATTAGTATCTGTGGGGCAACTGATAAATAACTCAAAAAGTAATACCCACAACAAAGTATTAGTCTTCATCGATGTTCACTAAGAATGATCACAATAGATAATTATCTATTAGTAAGCCCTTGAGGTAACTAACCATGAAAAAAAAAAAAAGAATACAAAAAAAAAAAAAAAACTATTAGTAAGCCCTTGAGGTAACTAATAATGAAATAAACTATAAATAAGACCGGAGAACTTGACCGGCAATTCTCTCATGTTATCCCGCTGGGTTCACGGCGTACAAGACCGCCCAGAGCCTGGTTCCTAATATCCTGTCAAATACAAGACTTCGTGCCTGCCACGGAGCAATGGTCCTAAACTCCTTACCCTTTAATCCTATCAAATCAAAGACTTTGTGCCAGCACAGAGCGGTGTTCCTGATCCCATCCTAATATCCTGTCAAATCCAAGACTTTGTGAGACTACCACAGAGCATTACCTTCCCATGAGAATGAAACCATCCAGCTGCCAGCTGATGATACTACACACTATACTAAACAAGTGTGCTTATGAAAAGTGCAATATTAATGCATTCAAATACAAGACTCTGTGTCACAGAGCATTACCCTCTAATGAGGATGAAACCATTCAGCCATCAGCTGATCATGCAATGCCTACTACTACTACTACACACTAAACTTGTTAAGTGTGCTTATGTAAGGTGCTATATCAATTTGTCTACCATGGAGCATTACCCTCTAATGAGGATGAAACCATTCAGCCATCAGCTGATCATGCAATGCCTACTACTACTACACACTAAACTTGTTAAGTGTGCTGTAAGGTGCCATATCAATTTATTCAAATACAAGACTGTCTATCACAGAGCATTACCTGCTAATGAAGATGAAACTATTCAGCTAACAGCTGATCATACAATGCCTGCTACTACTACACACTAAACTTGATAAGTGTGCTTATGTAAATGCCATTGCATTTAAGGCTTCAAATAAAGACAAATTAAGTAGATGGTAGATCTACAACAAGCTGTCAATGTAAGCTCAAACTGTTAACTACCGAGTCCAACAATACAATGCATGTTGTAGGACAATAAAAGCGACAATAATCTGCCGACAAAATTTATCTCCACTATTTCAGATAACTACCAACTCAACTCTACAATGAGGGCAACGGCAGGTGCAGAGCGCGCACCGCCGATCAGAAAGGCCGTGTCGCCGCGAAAGCGCCTCTGTCAAGATTATAACGTAATCTTATGCGTAACTATTTAATTTAATTGCGATAACACCATTAAGCCAGTGCTCCTGTCTTCTGGAATACTATTATAAGCATTTGCATGCATCAGTGAAGTGTCTATTGGTTTCCTTGAGAGCAACGCCATCTATTGGCCAGGTTGTAATACAAAACTCGTAGAGTACTGCTGGTTTGTTAAACTAGATAAATAACTATGAAACGAATTATGATGTCTTAGTTAAAACAGCCACAATTAAAAGGGAATAATTGTTTTATTGTCTTTGGGCTTTTAGTCATTAAACCTTTTGGTCATTTGACACAGTACATTTGTTTAAGATACATTGCTACCTACTGTGCCGAAAATGGCGCGGATTGCGAGTTTTATGATCAATAACTGACTGTTATATTTTAATACGAGAACTAAATCAGTTTCAGTCAAAATTTACAACTGATAAAGTAATAAGATTAATTTACACACACATTTATTTGTGAATTACTGTTGTTTGATTAAATTCCTTGAAAATCCGGAAATGTTGTAAGGTAGGGATATTTGTGATATAAAATGTAAGGACTACTTACTAATTAAACTTTCACCTTAAAAAGCCATTGGATTTGTGAAAGCTAGCATTGTTTAATTATTAAAGTATTAACTGATAGCATTTGACCATTGTTAGTAAATTTATAACACTTACTAAGAAATAAGATTCAGTACTGCTTTCTGTGCGATACCAGTACTTCCGCCCACTTGGAGAGATGAAAAAGAATGGCGGTCGGACAGTATCGATAAGAAAGTGTGTACAAGGACAAGAATTGTAAATTGTGGATTATGAAATCTCTGTAACATAATGTTTTGATTTAAAAGAGTGTCCGTGGAGTTTCTTGCCCGTTCTTCTCCATATGAGACCTACCTTAGTTTTGGAATGGGCGCCTAGATTCCCTTCGTAACTCAAACTACTCTGATCACTGCTAAATGAAAAATCCAAAGTGCCTGTAAAAGATTTAAGTGAAAATAAATGGTTTGAGTTAAGTGTTGTGTGTGATTGAAAACCAACTACCTATTTACCTACGAAGAATTACACCAGAAACTTCAGAGACGGCGTGCATTGGGTTTCCCGCCGTCTTATATATATATATATAGCCTAAATATGTATACGGAGACCTAATGTAACAGCTATCATAATATTTTTTATTTTATTTTAGTGACTTCTTTGACGGACCCCAAAGAATCTCCCGCATGGAGATCGGAGTTTAACATACAACTGGATGAAAAGAAATCCGTTAAGCTGCTAAGACGTGAAAATGTAACAGACACAGAGCTTTTTACCTATATTAACATAGATTCTATTGTACCTCAACATACACGCATCTCGCTCCGGGCAGTCCAAATTATAAGAGCAAAATCAAACATGTTAACAAGGACCTTTTCAAAATAAAAAACATTGAAATCAGAAAGGAAATACCATAAAAAACCCCACTTATTTATTATATCAGTCTCATCGTAACCCAATTATTCCATTTCATCCGGAATATTTCATATACAATTTGATATAATTATTAGTATAAATAGGTCAGTAGATAGTTAATTTGTCCTGTTACCTTGGTGAATGTCTCAAGAGAAACTGGCACTAGTCTCGCTGCTGTTATGACGAGGGGCCTTTGGGTCTTTGCCATAAAGATGACTAGGTTCTTCTTCAAGGTTGTCGGTAGCTCGATCCAGGGGCAGGAGAACACGACTGTTGATACCTGCATGCTCTGAAATGAGAATAAGTCAATGCTTCAATTTGTAGACAATGAATATTATACAATTTTATAACTGTAAATTATTACATTTTAAATAATTTAATTAGAATAGATATTGGGCTTTTCAATCGACAAAAAAAGGTGGACATTCTCGCGTTTGTTGATTTTTTTATTGTATTTCCATGTTTAATTTTTGTATAATGCGTTTTATTTGTACAGATTTAATTACTTCTCTTTTTCTGAAATCATAGAGCAATGATTGTCCAGAATAGTTGCCATGCTCGAGATAATTCCCTGACGTAGTATTTAAATTGATGTAGTCCTCTAATTACAACTCAGACATCCAATAACTTCTGAGCTTACATTTTCCTACCGTTTTAAGACGAAGAAAAGCTAATTACGACTACTTGGGCCATTTAGAGAATGCTCATAGCACTATGAATGAACTTGCGCTTTGCATTTAGTTGGATTAAATATTTTTAAACTACACATAATTTTATTTATTTATTTGTTTACCTACTTATTTTTTACAGCACTCCAACGACTAGTTAACATAAATATTAATAGAGATCTTAGTCATAATTTATATGGTATGTATGTCGTGACCATACCGTAGCTTTCGCTCAATTCATGAAATGGCCATATCGTAATATGCTCACTTCATGAAATACTCAAGAATTTCATGAAATGGTCGCAAGTTTATGAAATTCTCATCTTCTGGTTCTTCTATTATAGAAGAAGATGTACGAGATCAGGTTGACAGAGCCCCACTGCGTGGGGCTCCTATTTCTATGTGTAGGGTTTAAAGGAACCTAACCAAACCGAATCTCGGGGTGGCCCTGACATCGACTGCCTTCTCGAGAAAAAATTCTCGGGTATTTCATGAAGTGAGCAAATCTAGCATATGGCCACGACATGTACACTGTGAACTTATCACTTAAAGGTGTTCACAGCACTTACATGGTTTTCCTAATTAAACCAAGTTTATTAAAGTGATGAAATTATCAATGAGAACAATTAATAATAATAAAAATTAGTATCTAAAAAGTATATAATTTATAACTATAAAATCAAACATCAAAAAACTACATTAATTAATTAGTTCAAATTGTAACAAAAATACAGAACTTGACAGGAATGACGGAATTCAAACAAGAATCAATATCAGCAATAATCAATCTGTAAGTTTTCGTGTGAGATAATTGACTTTTAAACCGATGGAGGAGGATAGGATCAGGTACTCAACAGTACATGTTCTGTGCCCACATCTTATCCCTAAACCGGTTTTTAGGAGCCTTCGCTGAATTCATACCTAGTAACCGGTAACTCCGGTAAGGATACCCTTGGGTGAGGCTTACAGCTCATCCTAAAGGTCGGCCAGTTTAGAGAGGATAACTGAATTGGCTTGGCGCGTGCCGGTAACAAGGGTCGAGGTGTGAAGTCCCGGCCATCCAGTTTTATAACTTACGTTTTTTTCGTTTATTTGTATCAAACTGGCTGATGATCTGCTTCAATAGGAAACTTATGTTGTATTTACGGAAAGAAACGTTGGACGTGTCTTTCTAAAAATGTTCTAATTCGGGAAAACCTGAATTTCCTTTTAATAGTGTGTACATGTACATACCTAAAAACAGAGAAAAGAATCACAGGACAATTCAGGAAAATTCGCCCGCATCGCTGTCAATGGGAAAATTGCCCAAAGTATTAGATATTAATATGAATTAGAAATACTCGGCGTAAGAAACATCTGCACGCAAGCTGTTACTATGAATTCAATACCTACATGATTTTAGACCCACTCATGCAGGCTTGTGGCTAAGCAATAATAGCCACACACATCGATCGATCAAGTTAAGCTACATTTGCCGCATTTGGATAGGAGCCACTAGCTATCTGCATTCGGTTCGACGAGAAGCCGACCCCAACATGGTATAAGGCGGAGGTCTGCCCGGCTTGGGCGGAGCAACGCCGTGTCCTTGTGGAGGCGATCGGCGGCGGCAATCTCTCGCGTCCGGCCCTGGCCCAGGCCATGATACGGAGCGAGAGTGCGATGCAGTAATGCTCCCAAAGAGGGAGGAGGCACACTTGAGGGAGAGGCAGTATATGTACCCTCACGGCCCTAGTCACCGCAGGGGACTCCCTGGGTGTCAGGAATCTCAGGCTGATTTCCAGCCACCGTAGGCGCGGGCTTGCGGATAGCGAGTAATGGGTAGCTCGCTGTCCGATAAGGACCAAGCCCGGATCGACGGCATGTTGCGTTCCACGTGCGCCTCAAAGAGATGTCAGCACCAACTGGTCGTGTCTGCAAGGGCCGATGCCTGCTAGGGGTGCGGGTTGTTTGAAAGATATACCGTGGCCCCTGACACACAGGCAACAGATGGAGCACGGGTTGGTTTTAGTCAGTAAAAATCTGACACGCCCTTCCGCTTCACTCAGAGAGGGAGAAGTTATTTTATGATATCCCACCCCCAAAAAAAAAACCAACATGGTTGGCAAAAGGTAGATGATGATGATTTTTTTTTTTTTTGGGTGGGAAATCATCAAATAACTTCTCCGCTCTGGACTCTCCGCTCTGGATGGAGCGGGAGGGTGTGTCAGACTTTTATGACTAAAACCCACCCGTGTTCCTTCAGTTGCCTGTGTGCCAGGGGCGGTGGTATCTCTTTCGAACAACCCGAACCCCTGGCAGGCATCGGCCCTTGCGGGCCCCATCAGTTGCTGATGATATCTCTTTTGAGGTGCGGGTGGAACACAACTCGCCGTCGACCCGGGCTTGGTCCTTACCGGACAGCGAGCTACCCATTACTCGCCGTCTGCAAGCCCGCGCCTACGGTGGCTGGGAATCAGCCTGGGATTCCCGACGCCCAGGGCGTCTCCTGCGAAAGCCACGGCTGTGAGGGCGCATGTAAAGCATCTCCCTCACGTGCGCCGCCTCTCTCTTTGCGAGCATGACTGTTTCGCTGAAGGAGGCGACTGCTAGCCATGCACTCTCGCTCCATACCATGGCCTGGACCAGGGTCGGATGCGAGAGATCGCCGCCGCCGATCACCTCCACGAGGACACGGCGGTTCTCCGCCCAAGCCGGGCAGACCTCCACCGTATGCTCCACCGTGTCCTCTGGGCGATCTTCGCAATGAAAACACCCGGGCGTTTCCTCCCGCTCTATCCGAAACAGGAACCTCCCGAAACAGCCATGTCCGGTGAGGACCTGTGTCAGGCGGAAGGTGAGGACGCCATGCCTCCTCTCAAGCCACTCCTCAAAGAGGGGACTTACCGCCGCAATCGTGGCGTGCCCAAGATGATGATGATGACAAATTTTATTTACGATCTGCAACACCTGCATTCACACCCAACTTGTTTTACAAATAAAAAAAACTTTGACTTTGTAATTGGAACGGGCGGTGTCAAAGGGTGAATCGGTGACACAATTAAGTTACTTCAAAAACTAGTGAAGTGGCTTTAGAATCGTGTGTAGTTTGATGAAATAGCTTAGGCTTATAAAAATAGTCGTGAAATTTAATAAACTTCAACTTTTGCACTTTTCGGCTTGCTAAGCAAAATTTTTCATTTCTGTTTCAAACTTGGGCAACCGGTCAATAAATATTTGGCAAAAGTTTTTCCCTACCAATATTGACATAAAACGTCATGTATTTACTTTTGATTTTAAACCTTACGTGTCGTTGTTTTTGTGGATCAAAGTTGGTTGTATGTGTACAATTCCGAAAATAGAATCAGCTGACCTGAAAAACTTTTTAAAACCAGAGTAAAGTTGGTCAGTGTGGTACATCAAATAGTCGTTGAGAACACGAACAGGTCTTTTGGGAACATTTCAGATTTTTTGTGTCGTCGATGTTTATTTAGCTTTTTGCACAAAAAGAAATATCATGGGTATATATTTATTTTAATTCAATTGTTTTCAAAATTGAATTGAGAAAGGACCTTTAATTATTCTCATTTTGTTTTAAAAAAAGCAAAATGGGCATAATTATAGGTCTTTTAATTAGTTTCATTATAGATTAAATTTACCTACAAAAAAAGAATTTAAAATGTACTGAGTAGGTTTCATGAGTAGGTAACCATTTTTATCCTCTCGGATAAAAATGCTTTGCCATAGTCCATATTACATGGCAGTATTTTTTTTTTTACAAATTACGGGAAAAAATTAAAGAAAAACCCATATTCAATAGATTTAACAGAAAATTAAAATTATATCTAATACAAACATGCTGTTACTCGGTCGAAAAATACCTAAAATAAAATATTAGTAAATACGATAGCTAGATAAATTAATAATTACAGACTATACTACAGTCATGTAATAAACACAAAAAACACATACCTATGTTTATTTTTATTAAGTTAAAATTATTATTATGTTGCCGTGCCCTACTCGGGTTTCATATTTAAACTTACTTAAGTGTATTGTAAAACAACTAAATGTACACATGAATGCAATAAAGAGATTTGATTTGATTTGATTTTACTTACTTTTACAGTGATAGTATTTCCAAAGTAGCAATCAATGAAAAGATTACCAATAAAAACCAACAAGTAAGCCAAAACCCACATTAGTTCCGTAATGTTCTTCAGAGGAGACTCAATCTGCAAAAAAAAAACAAAAATGTTTACAATTAATGTCACGAGTTTTGAAGATACTCTCATTAATTTTCATGCCAAATCAGTAAACAAAAAAATTTATTGGTTGTGTCCGGTTCATGGCAATAAAAAAAATAGGTACACCTCTGCCTAACCCTTCGAGAAATTCAGGTGTGATGTTATGTTTTAAAAATATGTGAGTGCTTCTCGAGTCATAAGTACAGATAGTTCAATCCACGATGACGCGCCCTTATCTGCCCCTTTCCTTTGTTTTTGACCGCTCTCAGTACAAGTGTCAAAGAGTGGGGCGCGTCTTCATGGACTGAACTATCTATAACTGCAGTACTATTAAAGATCATATTATCTTTGAGACAAGGACTTACCGAAAATATCTGAACTGCAGTAGTACCCAAAATACCAGTACTCAAAAATAACGTAGCTGTTATCAGACCACTAAATGCACCTTGTATCGTATTTACAAATCTGGAAGGGAAGCAAAGCTGGCTGGTTTACATTTAAATAAATCAGATTAATTTGCATATCTTTCGAGGAAGTGATTCGTATCGTAAAAAGTTAAAAAACACTTTTAATTTTCACTGAAATAAAAACATGAAAAAGCATTTTAGGTACCTAAGTGGTAAGTTATTTATTTACCTTATTATAGAGCAGTGGTGAAGAACGCATTTTTTGAAAACTTCTTTAAATGCATCATTTTCATTGCACTGCCTTTCAGCTGCGGTGGCTTTAACGAGGTCTTTCATATTCTCAAAGTTTAAAATTAAAACGTCCAATTGGCTGACTGGAAGGTAAATAAATTGTGGAGTACATAAAATGTTTTAGACGTAGAAAGGATTTTTTTGCGGTATCAACGCCCTTTGAACGCAGTTCATGTCATGTTAATATTCAAAACGGAACGAAAACTCTGTTGTCTTACTTTTCCGGGGTATATTTTTTTTGTACCCCGCGGCGTTGTTTCGGATTTTGTTTTGCCGACGTGTAACGATACCCAATGATTTTTTGTTAAGCCTACTTTATCCTCTTATATTGGAATAACGTTTTTGTTTATTATTTTGCCAAAATATGGACAGAGTTGACCGAATCCCCCCTAAGCGTTGGCTTTGTCCCGGATAACTGTACTTGAAATGATTTATGCCATTATTCAGATTTTATGCATTACTCAAAGCCAAATAATATGTAAAATTAATTTTACTTGCACAAGACATTGCGGCCCAGGGCAATGTTTGCACCGCCCAGAATGCTGCCAACATCATAGGTTTGTACAAAATCTGTAATTATGTAAAAAACATTGAGTAACAAGAAAACGCGTCTACAAAAATAAAAGAAGAAAAAGAATAATATGGTGTCTGGTACATATAAACAACCACACAATAATTTTTTCACTATTTGCAACTTTAAATAATTCTAACAATCGGAATTAACTATTCCGATTGTTAGAATTATTTAAAGTTTTTAGTTTAAAGTTTGTTGATCAAACTGTTACATACTTATAGCAGCAGGAGACTTACAAAAAGTAGACCAAACGAAAGTAGAAAAAGAATTGAGTATGTGTGATGTTAAAATAGAAAAACACCCATTTTTTTATTTCTCATATATATAGGTATATCAAACACCTCAGCACAAAATAAAGAAGAATTTATTTCTTCTCCTTTATTTTGTGAAAATATATTTTTTATATATTAATTTAAGTAAATATCTAAAAGTTTTACCTGATAAGCGCATAAATAATTAAAATATGAGTCCTTATTAACATCAATGAGAATTAGATCCATCTTCAGAGGTAAAGTTTCAAAATTATGTAAAGCTGGTACCACGACAACGTGTACTGGAATAATACCGATACCAATTAAATCGACGGGTAGGTACACATAGGAAAGTAATTAATTATACGGCCAAACAACATTCATCTTTCCCCCTTACAACGTTACTCGCAAAAAAAAAACTTTTTAGCATGCACAAGAAAAGCTCAGGCAATTATTTTAATTACACGTTAAGTTTTCTGTAAACTGTACTATTTTGCTTACAGTACCTACAGACGAGAATAAGTATACAACTATAGATACTGTATACCAGAGTAACATAAGCAAGACCTCATACACCCAAATTAGAATATTTCGTTAAAAGCATAATGCAATGACCTAAAATTATTTTTGAATTTTTATTGTTTAGAAAATAGCGTGGACCTTAGGATTGCTGTATGCATTAAAAATTAAGTCTTATTTCCTTACAATAAGATTTAATTTTGTTTGGCTCAATAGGCGGTCAATATGGCAAAATACGTAATTTAAAAAAAATCTATATAAAATTCACTGAAATCGATTCAGTAGTCAATTATGAACAAACTACCTCCAACTAACTACTTTAAGGACTTCCGCTTATTCTGTTACACCTTGCATGTAACGCACGTTATTTTCACTATAAACAGACATTCACTATCCATTCTCGTGTTGTTGTATGAGATTATATAACGAGGAGGATCAATTGAAGCGTCCCTCTGTGAAACGCCCACTGCGAGTGTTCATAGCAACATAATATTGAAATCTATCGCACTATAAATGTGAACAACAGACGCCCCATGACAATATCAAACTACGATCGCTAAAAATAAATTCACATGTTACTATTGACATAATAGTTGTAGCAAGTGATTTCTGTAATATAACAAATCTAAGGCCCATCGCCCACGACACTGCCCAAAAGTAACCAATCATAAACTAGGTAATAACGCTTTATAAAATAAGCTGTAGAGCAGTGGTGGCCTAATGGTAACCCAGTGTTAGGGCCTTGGTTCAAACCCAAGCAAACAGTTTACTTCGTAAAAATTATTTCATAACCACTGTTCTTCAGCGGTGAGGGATAAGATGGTGAGTAAACTTAAAAAAAAAAATCTAGAACCAAAAATTCGAAGACATGTGACATCCGCCACTCCACACTGGTCCCGTGTGGTGGATTATTTCCCAGTTCCACTCACAGAGAGGGCTGTGTCCCAGCAGTGGGAATATGCATTATGCATTATAATATAGGCTGATTATGCATTATGCAACTAAGCTGCGTTTGTACAGAGCGCCATTGCAATACTAGTGTTGTGACATTCTGGATAATTATTGGTGTTTTGAGTTTGTATCACGTTACTTTTGAGTAGCGTCGTAGACGACGGACTTTATAGACAATTATTGATAAAAAATAAATGCAAGTAACTATTGTCATAGAAGGCAGTATGATTACTGATATGAGACTGGGCTCTCAGCCCAGTCTCCTGTCCCTCGACAGGAGTCTGGGCTGAGAGAGTATGCGAGGGCATACTCTCTGCGCTAAACGCTCCCTTGGGCCTGACTGTGATGTGTTTGCGGATGAACGGAAGAAGATCTTGTCCGTATGTCAAGAGTATTGTGAGATGAGCGTATGACTGTCCAGTAGTTGTGTACTTTTCGTTATTGTGCTAAACGTATTGTTTGTGTCTTTAACTAATGTAATTGGCTTTGGCCGTTTTATCTAAAATAAATCATAAGCATATAATATTACCACTGCTGGGACAATGACCTTCTCTTCATGGGACAGGGCGAGTCAGTGGATGTCACAAATGTCTTTGAATGCTTGGTTCTAAGACGACACAAAAACATACAACTGTAAAACAAGCAAAACAATAATCACTCACCAAGCACATCCGAACTACTACAACACAGTAGAACCCAAAACAGTCCCCTGGATACCTTGACAGCCTTTTCCAATATATCCTTCTGGTCTTTCGAGTAAAACTGAAACTCCTCGCTCGTGAGCTGATCTGACAGTTGCATGAGTATATCCCGGCGTAAACTCAGATCTAGAAGCCTTAGCGATACCAGCAACTCTGTCAGAATTAAGTTAATTCTGAAACGTGGAACATTTAATTAGCAAGTTGGTGGTAGTTCGTTTTGTTAACTTAATAAGCAGGCCTTTGTAGGTGGGGAAGGATTAACTATTATTTATAATATCATTTAGCTGTTTAGTTTGTTTAAATATGAATGGTTTTTAGTAAAATGTCACGGGTTTTTAACCGTCTTCAAAAAAAGGCTCTCAATTTGGTTACATTTTTTTTCTTTGTGTTTATTACCTCAGAATTCCGCCATTTATATACCGACACCAACTTCCGAAATTAAAGTTCTTTTTCATTTTGTAGGGTTGTCCTTTAAATAAACTTTTTTGAACGAAATATTTGTTTTAATAAAATAGTGACTCAAATTCAGAGGAATGTCAAACCTTACAGAAAAAACACCAATGCTGAAAGACAAGATTATAATGACTGCTAAACTGTCAATAAATATATGACAGTCTTAACAGTCAGGGTTCAATCAGTAAGGTAACATCGCCTTACAAAATGGCAATGCTACCAACTTCTTGGGCATTTTCCTGGTGACAGCGTTGCGCACGAATTTTTTAATGCCCTGTGATTCCTTCGCTCATTTTTTTATAAACATGTTACATATTGTGTACTTTAAGTCTGTTAGCTTATTTATACTTAAAAAATTAAGTATAGTATAGAGAGAGAGACTGTGGTAGTGGTGTAGTAGTTCTTTTTTTTGTATAGGTAACATAATTCACATAACATCATTGACATCACGCATGTATTCACCGAAGGGTTACGCAGAGGTGTACGTATGTGTTCCATATCCTAAATCCAGTCATAAATCCAGAATCCGGGCTGCTACTTAGAAATTCCGAATGGAAACATTAAAAAACACTTTTGCTTGACTCGGTAGTCGAACTCAGGACTTCGTGCTCAGCTGGGCATATACAGCGAGAAATTTTAATGGTTGTTTTCCCGCGGCAGAACCACTTGCCATAAGGAGTACTTTCGAAGCATAGAGTAAAAGTAAAAAATAAAGATTTTTTTTGTTTAAAAATAATAAAAAAATATTCGTCAAATCGATAAAACACTACTCAATAGTAAACTAGAGGTAACTTATAGGTACTACTCGAATCGCACGCGCCGCTGACAAAGGGAACAGCGATGATAAATGTTCAAAGCAAAATAAACCCTCGCACTTGGTGATTATTCACAATGGTCAATCTGTCATTTTTTGTTTTTTTATAAAACGATACCAAGACAAAACCATTTCACTGTGCGGGAAAACAACCATTAAAATTTCACGGTGTATAGTAGGTTATTTTGGAAAACCAGTAAAATATGTGTAGTGGCCATTTCAAACAGGTAAACTAGTGTAAATTACTATTTTAAAAGGTACAATAAAGTCGTCTTATCTGGAATGCGGAACAGTAAACTGCAACCACATAACTATAAATAACTGTTAAGCTATTAACGTAACGTTTCATCGTTGCATGTACCGTGAAACGTAGCACGCGACATTCTTATACTTTTATACTTATTTCGAGGACATTTTCTGCCAAAGATATTCTCTTGTCATCACAAGAACGCCTATTAATTCCCCATGATATTATTATGTAAGTAGGACGCTCTGATAAGATTTGACCTTAACAACTTAAACGAAAGCTCGAAAAAACTGGTTTCATTTAGGTTTGTCATGTATGTTACACGCGATTTCAGTTCCAAGGCAGATTTATTGTGTCGTTATAATATAATTTATGAGCACGGAAGGGTTCTCTACAGTTTTAAAAGTATTTCTTTTGTCCCCGTTTTCATGTAATCAAAATTGATTCAATCAAAATTTTATAACCATTACAAATGGTGAAATAATCTTTAAATAGATTTTCCGAAATCCCCATAAAAGCTCATTGATTTTTTTCTATGTATATTAACATAACATGATGTATTTCAGGGATCCGGTTGGGCGCACCTACGAATATTTTACCCTTTCTGGGCCTTTAAGGGGAATTTTATGGGACCCAGGGCAGGTCAACATCTGAAAAAATATACTTCTCGATTCACTTCTCGCGATGGGGGAAGGTTAGTCCACGCTTCAATAATTTATGAGTGAAAATTCATTTTGTTCAAAGCGGAGTGCTATTTAAGCTTAACCTAATGTTGTTTATATTAGGTTAAGCTTAAAATGCTTGAATGTCGGAAGAAACAAAATATTTTACAACTTGAATTTAAGACTGCTTTAATAACTGGACTTTAGTCGCCGTTTCAAACCGTAAGGTAGCTTTTTCTGGATTAGTTGAGTAAAATTCGTTAATTCATTCATAATGTTGCTACTTTCTTTTGGTCCCGGCTGTCATATGTAGATCTTTGACAACGTTACGGGTCGTCAGAAGCGCAAAAGTTTGACTACCAATCTTACCAAGGGATACCAAGGGACCTGCTAAAGCTCTTCCCACCTAAAGCGCTAGGAAGTGGTGAAAGGCGGGCGTTTTGGGGGACTGTCTTATGTAATTTTGACGTTCAAAAAGAGCTGACTCTGAGCCTAGTTTGAATAAATTACTTTTGATTTTGACCCAGTAACTAAGTTGCGGAGGTTAGATAGGCAGGTTGCTCTATGTAAAACACTGGTATTCAGCTGCATTCGGTGAGACTGGAAGCCAACCCCAACATAGTAGGGAAAAAGTTAGGCAGATGATGATGAATGTTGCTACCCTCTCCTTACACTATTGTAATACCAGTTTCTAATGACCCTATGGTCATTAGAAACGGTAAAGGCAATTAAGTGACACGATGGTCCCATTTGTGCACTAGTCCGATCACGTATTCTATGTCAAACAAGATAATGGTATAATTATGTTAAAACCGAGAAGCAGTCTACGTCAGTAGATGCAAACCTATTAAACAGGTTATTTTTTTATTGGTGAGGTACAATACTTTTACTATGTACTCGTACACCGTATATATTAAACAGGTTATTTTTTTATTGGTGAGGTACAATACTTTTACTATGTACTCGTACACCGTATATATTAAACAGGTTATTTTTTTATTGGTGAGGTACAATACTTTTACTATGTACTCGTACACCGTATATATCGTATCACCTACTAATCTTCCTCCTACTTCTTACAAATGTTATTTAAAAAAAACTACTGAACGAATTTAGATGAAATTTGGCACAGATAGTTTATAACCTGGATCAACACATAGGGTACTTTTTATCCCGGTAGTACGTTCTCGTCGGATAAGTATCTACCTCGACGGCAAAAGCTATTTATATAAATGTGAAAGTTTAAATGGGGAGATGTTTGTTATTGAATCACGCTATTGTAACGGATTTGGATGTGGAAAACAATTTCTTTGTAACCAGAATAATTAATAGGCTACTTTTTATCCTAGTAGTACGTTACTGTGAGATAATTTCTCACCTCCACGCTGGCAAAATCTAATGAAGACAAAGAAGTAGAAATTTTACAAGGGGCGGTCTTATCGCTAAAAGCGATCTTTTAAAGACATTCCTTGAATGAGTTTAAGGGAAAACTTCACAGATCTTATGACTTCGGCTATAAGTAAGTACCAGTATCTAACAGCAATATAAAAAAAGTTTAGGTACTTGAAATCATCAGGTATATTATGTAAGCAGCTGGTGACGGGGTCAAAATGACGGTCAATATTTTTTTTTAAAAAAAGGTCCATTCAAAAAGGTAGATAGTGACCACCGACCACGGTGGTTATAGGGAGGGAAAACTCACACACTCTTCGGTCTTAGCCCCAAAGCCCGGGCACCTTTTGAAGGTTTCCTCCCGTAAACAAAAAAGAAATATATTACACGGTTAAATCAAATTTTTAACTCACATCCCAGCTACTTCCTGTATTTCAGCGTTCCCCGACAAAATCAGTCGCACCACGTAAACCAATTGGCCGCCAGTCGGTATAACGAACACAGCAATTCCTAGCACAATCCTCGTCAAAACGCAAACCCAAAATCTGACATTCTTCAAGTTGTATGGTATGTAGAACCATATGCCGAACAGCTTCAGCACACCGATTTGCAACGAAATGTGTCGGGACAGATCGATGGCTACCGACTTCATTTTGAATTTGGAACGTAATGACGTTCAAATTAAACTGTCCGTTCTAATAACGGTTAGTAGAAGCCAAGCCAAGTCGAAAGCTTTTGTTAGTGAAGTGTTCGGTATATTTTGTAGAGGGCTAAAGGTACTGTTTCATATTGATATTAATTAGGTTGTGAACTTATGGGGATAATGCCTATCAAATGTTATGCGAAATCAATACACTGCACGTCTAGCTTTTAGGCTTATTGAATCTTTGTTTATATTATTTTGTAATTTATGTACACATAAGCATTGATTACAAAGATACTGCTTATTTCTGAGAAATTTCTTCCAGCATAACTGCAAAAAGATAAATAAACAGGAAATGGAGACAATAGTGTCTGAGAACAAGAAAATAAGAGAATTTTATCTTTTTTTCATTGGTTTATTTCTTTTAATAATAAACACTGTAGTCGGCGTGGGTCAGGTTATTAAAAGGCTTCCATTGGGGGTTGAACTTTTATATTTACGCGACACATTTCTCAACTTCGTGACCGCGTTGGGACGTCTTGGCGAGCTCATGTCATAAATGTCAATCTGTCAAGCTGCCACATTAGTGACAGTCCACCACAGAGGTCTGTTATGACGGAAGAGTTCACGGTTTCGACTAATTGATTTATGATGATGGAGAAAAAAATTAAATGAAAGCACTCCATGCTTTCATTTAAATTTTTTGGTTGAGACGAGGCAAATAATATTGACAACGTAAATTCGCTAGTTACTAAGACATACTTTATGGCATTCCATGCCAGCATTCATTCCACGCGGGCTGGCAACAACGTATTTATAGTAGTTTTTCGTGATTATTTGATTAAATACAAACAAAAGTACTATTTTTTTTTTCAGCCAAGCACTAGATCGTTGGTATTTATAATTAATTTAAATGTTTATTCTTTCATAAAAACATTTAATCGTACTTAGTAATGCAAATAGAAAATGATTGACGGTATGTCGATTTTTATAACCAAATACCAAAATAACTGTAAAAAATAGCATAAAAACTTGAAAATACCAACGATCTAGTGCATGGTTGAAAAAAATGTTTACTTTTGTTTGTATTTGATGAAATAATCACATAAAACCGCCATAAATGCGCCGTTGCCAGCCCGCGTGGGGAAAATGCTCTTAAGGGTTTGTCGTTAAGTAATCACAGCCACACAGGTCGATCAAATAAGGTAAGCTACGCTTGATGCGGTTGATCCGTGAATGTATGATCATCTGTACGTACCAGGACTGCACTGCGAGCACTGCAAGCCACCAACGGCTTAGTTACAATGCTTTCCTAGGCTGTCATTCGTCGATCTTTATCAGTCGTTACAGGTCAAATCTGACAATCAGTTTTACCAAGGGTATCGTACTATCCAGTAACTGGTTTGTGGAGGCGAGACCGGCAGTCGTTTCATGTAAAATACTGGTACTTGGCTGCATCAGATATGAATGGAAGCCCACGAACATAGTTGGGAAAAGGCGATACAGATTAATTTGACTTTATGCCATTCCATAGCATCTATTTTACGGTCGAATAATTCAGCTGGTGTACTCTCAAAACCACCAGAAAACATTTTTTCTTTGTGCTCATGGAGCAGCTCAGGGCGTCGTTCTTTTCGCGTGTGGTGGCAATTCAAAATAGTATTGTCAAAGCTGTTTTTCATACTGTGCATTTACTGAGGGAGTCAAAATAAATGTTACCTTTGTTACGAGGTACATTTGTTTTGGCTTCCTTGGTGTGCAATGGTGGGTTGTTTTATTGTTATTTTTCTTTACTTTGTTTTTATGTTCGTTTGTTAAGTTTATCATTTGTTTTGTTTTAAGATAAGTTTTTAATTTTAATTTTATGGGTGCTACTGCCTGAAATAAACGATTAATTAACAAAAATTACAAAGGTAAATATCGATACTATTAAAACCCAGATTGCTAAAACATTTACACACGTTACACGCCCTCTCACTATTCTAAAACAGTTGAATGACGAATAGTTTTCCAAGGTCTACAGCCGTCCCGCTGAATCACAGTATACAAAAAGTACATTTAAAACCAGTACACGGTTTTTATTCCGATATTCATGACCTATTTTTGCCAATGCAGTGGAGCTATTCACGTTTGTAGTGCATAGACAACCGGTAGCCTAGTTGGTGTCGAGATAGTTCCTGATGTATTGACTGAGACACGTTTAGTCAGTGTGGTTGAGAAATTTTGGGCTGGAATTCGTGAAAGCAGATTTTGTAGAGTAACAGGCAGTGTGCATTAGAAAAGTGTGGTAATTTTAAACCCCTGAGGGAAGCAAAGAGGTCTTATATGGTGAAGGGTGGGCGTTTTGGGGGACTGTCTCATGTACTTTGACGTTCGAAAAGTGCTTATTCTCAGCCTAATTTGAATAAATGACTTTTTGATTTTATAGGTTTAACGTGTGTATCTGTGCGTTTGTGTATCTTTGTCTGCAAGATCGTAGCTCCCAAACGGCTAAACCAATTTTGTTTTGTTAGAAAGGTGACTTAATTTTATTGAGAGTGTTCGTAGCTATGGTTTAAACAAATCGGTTAAGCTGTAGGAAGATTATCAGCTCTTTTTAAGCCGATCATCCGTCAGATCGAGTGGTAATTTAGTATTCTACTATTTCAATGATATTAGAAGATCATAGTAACTGTGAACTGATGCTGCAGCATCTCCTGAAATTTCCATGATACCCAAATTCCTTACCAACTACAGCAGTAGTATCAAGTTTGGGCTCATTGGAACCGACCTCCTACGCAATGATACTTTGATTAAAATATTACCAAAATATTATTAAAATTAAGGGCAAATACATTTATCTTTTTACTTTTTAGAGGTTTTTTATTGTGGGTTGAATTTTTTGAAGGGTGTGTATTGACCAATAAAATTGTATACCATTGATACATTTAGATCCAGTAGGTATTAAAGTTTTGTATGGGATAGTTCCTATTTTTTTCGCGATTGGTCCCATGGAGAAAGTTGTTTAGTTGATGGTCTGTACACACAGCAACACATCAAATTATACATTTTCAGTAGAAGCTGATCTCGCATGTATAAGATTTCGATGATGAGCGTAAACTGGAAATGTATAATGTAGCATCTGCCTAGCCTTTTTCCTTTTATAAGTATTCTCTTTTTTTTTTTGGGTGGGAAATCATCAAATAACTTCTCCCGCTCTGGGTGGAGCGGGAGGGCGTGTCAGACTTTACTGACTAAAACCCACCCGTGTTCCCTCAGTTACCTGTGTGCCAGGGGCCGCGGTATCTCTTTCGAACAACCCGCACCCCTGGCAGGCATCGGCTCTTGCGGGCCCCATCAGTTGCTGCTGACATCTCTTTGAGGCGCGCGTGGAACACAACGCACTGTCGACCCGGGCTTGATCCTTACCGGACAGCGAGCTACCCATTACTCGCTGTCCGCAAGCCCGTGCCTACGGTGGCCGGGAATCAGCCTGGGATTCCCGACGCCCAGGGCGTCTCCTGCCAAGGCCACGGCTGTGAGGGCGCATGTACTTCATCGCCCTCACGTGCGCCGCCTCCCTCTTTGCGAGCATGACTGCTTCGCTGAAGGAGGCGACTGCTAGCCATGCACTCTCGCTCCGTACCATGGCCTGGACCAGGGTTGGAAGCGAGAGATCGCCACCGCCAATCACCTCCATGAGGACACGGCGGTGCTCCGCCCAAGCTGGGCAGACCTCCACCGTGTCCTCAGGGCGATCTTCGCAATGGAAACACCCGGGCGTTTCTTCCCGCCCTATCCGAAACAGGAACCTCCCGAAAGAGCCATGTCCGGTGAGAACCTGTGTCAGGCGGAAGGTGAGGACGCCATGCCGTCTCTCAAGCCACTCCTCAAAGAGGGGACTTACCGCCGCAATCGTGGCGTGCCCAGCACTGGTTTGCGTCAATCGCACTTTTCACGTCGCCATGAGATCCTACCGGAGCTCTGTCCGCCGTGCCGCGATTTCTCGCGGCAGCAAGTTACGCCCCAACGTTTGGCCTCCTCGCGCCGATCCCAGGTGTGCGCGAGGACCTTTGCCTCCAGATCCCATGGCGGCAATCCGGCAAGGATGCCAGCCGCCTCACCGGAGATAGTGCGGTATCCCCGGATCATCCGGATGGCCATGACCCTATGGGCCGCCTTCAACCAGCGTGCTGGCTGGCGCCTCAATGCAGGCGCCCACACCGGCGCCCCGTATAGGGCCATGGCCCGCACGACCTCCGCGTAGAGCCTCCGGCAGGAGGCGCTTGGCCCCCCTAGATTGGGCAGGAGCCGCTTTAAGGCAGCCCCGGCCCGCTTCCAAGTATTCTTCGGGTCGGCTTCCAGTCTAATCCGAGGTAGTTGAATACGCGTCAGCTTATCTGTCCTTTACAACCTAATTACTGGGTAACACAATAACCTTTGGTAATACAGGTTGTTAGACTTTCAGGATTCTGACGACCCGTAACTATTGTCAAAGATCCACGAATGGCAGCTGAGACCAGCGGCATGGAGGTGTCTAGATATATGTAAAGATGGTCACCCATCCATGAACCCACCCTTTAATATGACCACACATTCCTGATACTCGATGTAGACTGATATTTTCAGAGAGCCCCTTGAGGTTGATCATTTTGAATTATATGGTTTCAGGTTTAAGGAACCCTAAAGTTTTTATTCTTCTCATTATCGACTAATTATAATAATTGGCTTTTAGTAAAATTATTCCTAAATTACAGTAAATGCTTTGATTAGCCGTAATGAACATGTATTCATGAGGCGATAAATTATTAAAAAAAACTGTAGTGTCAAATATGACTAAGCTAAAGTCCACCAAGTTTCGGAAAATCATTAAGATTCAACTCCATAGGAATTCACTGCGAAACTATGAACGTCTACACAGCATCGCTTTCTATGAAAATGTAGATGAAATTGTGTACAGCGACACACGGGCAAGCTTCTCACGAAGCCAATGCTGGAAAAAAACAATACTTGCAAACTTTTCTGAGCACATTTTCTGTAAAAGTGGGCGGTGAACTTTATCATCGGTAGGTAAACTACTAAATAAAAATCTTACATTCATTCATTCACTGACAGATAATGTAGAGACTAAACCGCTGGGTCCAGAAGCATCAATTTTTGCACAAAAGTTCCTTCTGTAGCGACGGAAGGAATTCACCTCCTGAAGGGGATGAAAGTTTGAAAGGAAAATCGTAATTTTTGACGATAAGAAATACTATCGGGCATACGGGCTAGGTTTAGTGATGGCTAAGTGGTAAGGGCCGTGACTTAGGAGTTGTAGGTCGTAGATTCGAACCCTGCCAGGCGCTTTACTTTGTGTTCATTTTTTCATCAGCACTGCTCTCAAAACGGTGAAAGAAACATCGTGAAGAAACCGGCATGTTCTAGAACCAAAAATTCGAAGATATATTACATCTACCAACTCGCAATGGGCCCGCGTGGTGGTTTACGGCCCATTCCCTCACACCAAGAGGAAGCCTGTGTTCCAGCAGTGGGAACTTTATAGGCCGATTATGCAATACGGGCTAGGAAATACGGGCTGGGGTCCGCAACTCCACGTCAAAGCGCGTATTTTGCGCACTGGCATACGGGCTAGTATCGAGATAAAAAAATCACCTCTACATTAAAACGTTCCAAAATCAGACCAGATTCAATCACTGTTTATGACATCCGAAGAATTTTGGACATGCCGTGGCCTACAATGCAAAGGAGCGTTTATTTTTACCACTTTTTAGTAGCCCAACGCTGAACTGTGGTGCTCAACGAATGGAAAAGCCTGTCGGTTTATTTTTTTCAGTTCGTGTTGTAAAAGCTGGCTGTAGGATTATCTCAAATGGATGGGAAACAGCATTCTTCTGGACACTAATAACAGTATTCTATGATGCTTAATCCTTTTTGTCCGTTTACTAGTACGAGCTTACTGACCTATTTGGTTTTGTTCATGAATTAATGTCTATAATAAATTAGCACATTATGAGACTTAACATTTTTACTGATGTCTGTGATTTTGGTAGTTTTTTTGTCCAAAGATTGTGATTTTCTTCTATAAAAGTGCCACAAAATACTACGTTCTGGGCATACTCCATCACATCATCTCATCACCTTGGGAAGTAAAAATTTTCAAAACTGCAGTAGGTAAACATCGTGAGGTAACCAGCATGTGCTAGAACACAAAAATTCGAAGACATGTGACGACTGCCAACTCGCACTTGGCCCGCGAGGTAGACTATGGCCCACTCCCTCTCAAAGAGAGGATTTCTATATCCTAGAAGTACGAAGATTGAAGGCTGATGATGGGCATACGTTTTTCTTCTCAACCTTTTTCTCTATTTCCACAAAAGTGTATGGAAGTATACTTTTGTATGGAAGAAAAATACAAGTTGCAAAAAACCCAAATAAATTGGGTTAAGGGCAGGAGAAAAATTATGAATGATGATGATTTGTTTCTAAGTAACAAAAGCAGAATTTTTTGTCCCATAACACACATAAATATGGTCTATATTTAGCTATACACACATATGTCATGCCAATAACAATTTTGCCGGAGTTGTAGTTCCCGTTTTCTGGCACCTGTCAATTGACCCACTTGACAAGTCCCTGAACACGATATATGAAAGATGTTTTGGAAGGATATAGGAAGATCTTTTCAGGTATGTTTTATATAATACTTACATAGATTATTATTTCAAATATGGTAAGAGTTGATAAAATTGAATAGAAAGTGATTTCGATGGAGGTTTTTTCTGGAACGAATTAGATAGCCAACAAGTCAGTTCACGACTTGTTCCACTTTATAGTTTTGTATTTCCTTGTTTAAGAAAAATGCTTGTAACGACAAAACTTTTGTCGTCAATGGAAACATTTTGTACAATCCACTCAGCTAACGTATTGATTAAGTGCTCACTCAACAATAAAAGCATTAATACCAATTACAATTTCCGGAAAATGGTTTTGTGTGTTTTTAAGATATGTTTTTACTGTCATTAAAAAATCGAAGTCATCAATTTGTAACCTTTAACTCCAACAGAGATGTTGACAGTTTCTATGGTATTGTCACTTCAACACCATAGTAATATAGAGAAAAAAATGCTACGTCAACCCTCAGTAACGACACAGTTTTCTGTCCGCTTATTTAACAAAAAAAAAATCCTTATCCTTGAAACAATATAGGTAATTCTTCTTATGAACATCCATCATTATTATATTTACCTACTCATGCATTTTCTACATCGTTTACTTCAAAAGCTTTCACCTTTCCCCAATGACATGCAAGGCCGCTATATGTATTTATATTTTGCCTAATATAGCTCAGTTTGAGGCCAACGTGGTTCGTGTTCGTGTATTAAAATCATGTCGGGTAAATTTAGTTGCTCCATATCTCTTAACTTGTCTTCGTTGTTTCGTTTTAATGTTTCTGTCAAAGGCCTTTATGATACCTGTCTCGATCAGTAAATCAAAGTACCGTATTCACTGGTCCCAATTTTGAGCCGAGTAAGCATTTAAACCATTATAAGAAATGGAAGTAGAATTAACAACAGTTTATGCTAAGGTTTTATTTATTTATTATCTGCCTAGATTTTTACATACTATGTTGAGGTCGGTTTCCAGTCAAACCAGGCAGCTGCTTACCACTATTTTACATGGAGTAACTGCCTATCTGACCTCTACAATCCAGTTACTGAGTAATACGAAAGCCCGACTTATTGTCAGACTTTCGGGCCTCTGACGACTGTCAAAGTTCCATGAATGATAGCCGGAATCAACGTCCTAACGTGCTTTCCGGGGCACGGAGGGGTCTTGGGGTACTACTCGTAGCTACGCCACTATGATTGTTGTTGGAACTTTGTTTAGTACACTTTTCTCGTTAAAGATTCAAATAGAACATTAAACATAGGGTAGTACTGCCAGGGGTGTGGGTTGTTTGAAAGAGATACCGCGGCCCCTGGCACACAGGCAACTGAGGGAACACGGGTGGGTTTTAGTCAGTAAAAGTCTGACACGCCCTCCTGCTCCACCTAGACCGGGAGAAGTTATTTGATGATTTCCTGCCCAAAAAAAAAAAAAACATAGGGTAGTAAAACCGAATTACGTTGTACACACGGCTACACATCAAGCTATGCACTTCCAGTTTACACTGACCTCGCACTGTACGGAAATCCTATAAAATGCGAGATCAGCTTATACTGGAAATGTATAGCTTGATGTGTAGCCGTGTGTAAAAAGTTGATTAAAAACAATCTACCTATCGATACGTAAAAGGACCAAATAAGAAATGGAAGCAAAATTAACAATAGTAAACGCTAAAGTATTATACACTCATAATTCGCCTACCCTTTTACAAACTATGGTGGGGTCAGCTTCCAATCCAACCAGATGCAGCTGAATGCCTGTATTTTTAACTGACTTCAAAAATAGGAGGAGGTTCTCAATTCGAATGTATGTTTTTTTATGTTTATTACCTCAGAACTTTCGACTGGGTGAACCGATTTTGATGATTATTTTTTTATTTGAAAGCTGGTGCTTCCCGTGTGGACCCATTCTAATTTTATATAGATCTGATTATGGGTTTCGGAGAGAGACAACGGAACTCTTCAAACAATAACAGTAAATCAACCGCGATTATTGCTGCGATCGCATAAATATGCATTGTTTTGACCCCAAGGATGATGAAATTTCGAATTAGTGAGGTAGGTACTATAATTAAAAAGTGAAAAATAAAATCTTTTTCCAAAAAAAAAAAATTACAACCGACTTCCGAAAAAACAGTACAAAGTGAAAAATAAATTTAATTTCGGAAGTCGGTGACTTTGGGTATGTTTTAAATTTTTTGTCACCGCCTTCCGAAATTAAGTAAATTTATTTTTCATTTTGTAGGTACTGTTTTTTCGGAAGCTGGTTGTTTTTTTTTTTTTTGTAAAAAGTTTTTAAGCACGCAACGATTGCCTATGTGACCACCATAAAGCAGTTACTGGGTAACACAATACTGACTGGCTGTCAGACTTTCGGGCTTCTGACGACCCGTAACGACTGTCAAAGACCCACGAATGACAGCCAGAATCAACGGCTTAACGTCCTTTCCCAGGCTCGGAGAGGTCTTGGTATGTAAAGATGGGCACCCATCCACGGACCAACCGCGGCAAGCGTCGACCGACCCGGGGGTGTATTATTACTTAACCACAAGCCATTAGCTACACAGAACGCAATCAATAAGCAAATTCTAGTACACTGAATACATCAGACATCTCCACTTTGCTTTAAATAATGTAATCAAGCATGTTCTAGAACAGTTAATACCAGTCTCTTTGAACATGCCTAAGGACCGCAAATACAGGGTTTCACATTGACATTCACAAACGTAGCGACCCTAGTAAAGGAGGGACCCTTTCTCCCTCGTTGATTACTTCAAAGTTACTATTATCTAATGACATGATTTTAGCTGGAATTCTATCTGGATAATATGTCGACTGCTGAGGCTAGATTTCGAGTCTGTATAAATACCTATTTTAGTTTTTACTAATAATTTTTCTTTTTTAGTATATTAACGACCTGCGTTCCGCGGTTTAACCCGCATAAGTTTTTATCCCGTGGGAATATCGAGATAAAAATGGTCTTATGTTCAGGTGGTTATCCAGGTCATGGTTTAGCCGTTATAGAGTGAAAGGGTAACAAATATACACAGATATTTTTTCTTTATAATAATAGTGTATATATACACGGTGGAAACGATTACACTACAATCAATTTAACTGCATATATTTAATACCGTTCACAGTCGGCAGACGAAAATTCTAATCAAATATAGTTTAGCCTTTATACAAGGTACTTATAACAGAATAAACGCAAGACCTTAAAGTAGTTTGTTCCTAATTGACTACTGATTACTTACGGATATGTACCGACTACGATGTTTTTTTAAAAATGTATTTTGCCGTGTCTACGGCCGATCGAGCCAAACAAAATTCAATCTATATCAAGGCGATAAGACTCAATTTTTAAATGCATAAATTAATGGGTCTAGGGTCAACACAATTTTCTTTATAGTAAATTGAGGTTTTAAAAAAAGTTTTGATCATTGTATTATATGATTTTAAATCAATACTTTAGTGGGGTTTATGAGATATTGCGTTAATTATGTTAAGAATTACACACACAATATACCCAGTCAAATAATGGCAGAGTCCATAGTTGTCCCATCTCTACTATTTACAAAAATCACTTTTTTTTATTTCGGTACTAGGATTTATTTGATAGTGCCAAAATACTTTTATGTATTAGTATTGCCAGTTTTTTCATTCATTATCGTACTAGATTTTACCAGCGGCTTCGCCGACGTGTAGGCCGGAAACGTATTACCGGAATGAAGGTACCCTATGTATTAATCCAGGTTTCTGTGTGTAAAATTTCCAAAAATCCAAATCCGTTCATCCGTTTTGGCGTGATTGATTTTGATAGACATCTTAACATCCTTAATAGAAACTTTCACATCACTACATAGTATAAAACACAGTCGCTTTCTCTGTCCCTATATTGCTTAAATCTTTAAAACTACGCAACGGATTTTGATGCGGGTTTTTTTTTAATAGATAGAGTGATTCAAGAGGAAGGTTTATATGTATAAAACACCGACCTCCACGCGGGCGAAGCCGCTGGTAAAAGCTAGTTCATAATATTAGTAATATAAAATAGAAGAGTATATTTAGTATGTAGTAATTGTATAGTATGATAGTATGATTGTCATCTCCACATTGTACACCACATTACGTCAGTTGTGTTCATACTACCCATGTACCTAATAGGAGGAGTTTGAGGTTAAGTACTAACAGCCGCATGGTTCGACCGATCAGGTTAAGCTAGTCTTGCCACAGTAGGTCCATGAATGGGTGCACATCTTTACATACCAAGACCTCTCCGAGCCTGGGAAAGGACGTTAAGCCGTTGATCCCGGCTGTCATTCGTGGATCTTTGACAGTCATTTCGGGTCGTCAAAAGTCCAAAAGTCAGACAACCAGTCATACCATGGGGTAAGGTTTAACCAATAACTGGTTTGTGGAGGTTAGATGCCTATCTAATAGCCGGCTAGGCAGATGACGTACCTAATAGCCGCAAAAGTCTATGCGTATTTTTCCGGCCCATGTTCAAATCGAGGCCCGGAGCTCCGAAAACACTGCGCAAACATGCTCCCAACCAACGAGGCAGGGTCTATTCAGGCACGCACATTTAACAATTCTCTCTAGTCATATAAAAAAGATTCAAAACTGTCGTGTTGTGATGTTCTAGTTTTATCGACAAAGGTTCGTATCGGTGCGAGTCGGAATAACTAGGGGTGCGGGCGAACTGCCAAAACCGACCCGGCCTGTTCAACCTCTTTATTTGTAGTCGGCTTACCCAACGACAATCTCTTTGCGCCCGCACTTACTTCAATATATTTCGATTACGGGTTTAATTCTGGGTTCATAGAAGACGCTACTCTATTTAGAATCTAATAATATTATAATCTAATTATTAAAAAAATACTGGTTGTTAGTGTAATTGTTAAAAAAATAATGGTTAATTTAAATGTTTGACAAAATTTTGACATAATGTCTCGTTTGAAGGCCAGAAACAGAATGTAATGTATAATTTCGTTATGCAGTCTCAGCAAAAGTATATTACAGATGTTAGTTTAAAAGTAAAATCTATATGTATACAAATAAATCAAATTGAAGTGCCTGTTTGTAATGTCCAAATTACAGCTTGTTGCTAAATTCGTATGAAAGTATATAAAGTAGTTTTAACAAAAAATTAACAATATTATGAATTATTGTCTGTCTGTCTGTTTGTTCCAGCTAATCTCCAAAACGGCTGGACTGCTTATAATGAAATTTGGTATGAGGATACTTTGAACTCTGGGGAAGGACATAAACTATTTTTTTTTTAATAAACTGGTTAAAATATAAGTCAAAATTTCCATACATCTCAACCACGTAGGAATATCCTACTTTAAATCCAAAATCATTCAAATGAATTAATACTTTTCTAAAGATCGGTTCTAAGTAAATAAGTTTATAAAACTTTAATTCCGTGAAATCACCGTTAACGGCCACACCAGTCGGAAGCGCTGAAGTATTCGATGAATTATTTCCTTCTGAAGAGCGAAGTTACGCCAAGCGTACTTAAAAACTACGCCAACATTCTAACACGCGAATCTCACGTCGATTGTAAATCTCACGACCCACGTCATAATATTCTACAGAAGCGTACGAATAAGTAAATAAAATTGAATAATTTACGAGTAGGTTTTACCACAGAATGTCACAGGGGCGGTGATGTGAGATATCAAATTATAAGAGCTTGTGTGCACATGCGCGTTGAGCGTCGCCGGCCGCGGCCACCAGTCTGCTCGACGCTCGCGCCCTTTCCGAACGAGCCGCGCCATGTTCCGATACAAAATTCGAAAGTCGAACAACTCGCGAAAGCAACAATAAAAAAAGTAGACATTAATAGTGAGTGTATTTATTAATTAAACTTTTTTCTATTAATTCCATGTTCTCAAATAATTTTGTGTTTAATCTGTGGCGTGTTTGACTGTTAAAACTTTTAATTGACGTAGTTGTTCAGATTTTTCCGCGTCTTTGCGTTCATTGGCGGATTTGTGTGCAGTGCAATATATCTGGATCAGTTAAAAGTTTTTTATTCGGTAAGAAAGGAGATGATTATTTTATTACCTTAGTACTTAAGTAATATATTTTTAGTACCGTAATTTATTGGTGCGTTACTTTAATTACGTATCGTATATTTGTTTCCATGTATGAGATGTTTTTATAGATTAACGGTTTGCAGTTTTCTTCCCTTATTTAAAAAATACCATTGAGTTTTGATGTTGTGGTGTAGAAAGAAATCACGTACTTATATTTTAAATATTTTATTGCAGTTTTATGAAGTTGATCTCATTTATTTACTTTTAGCTTCAAATTAGTTCGTTTTTTAAGTAATTAAGCTAAACTTACGAAGTTCATGATGCAATTATTTTATCCACGAATTAAAAAAAAATCATAGTAATATGTGAACCGACGATTTGACGATTGTTACATGAAGCGGTTGGATGAAATAAGGGTCGAAATCGTTAAAACCTTAATGAGAAGATCATGCCCAGTAGTGGGCATCTCAATATCATAACTCATTTGTTGGGCTTGGTATAACCTTTTATAACAAGCTTCCTTCTTCTTTGCTAGATTTACATTTTAATGCATTTAAAGCGAAAGTAAAATCAAATCTTTGTTCGAAGGCATACTATTCTATCAACGACTACTTAAACGATAAGAATTGTTGGTCGCTGTGATTAACTCAAGACAACGTTTGTGTTCTTTCACCAGAATTAGCTTAACTACTGACAGGTCATATGAATTACTTCATATAATTGTTTATTCAACTTGACTGCATAAACCGTTTTTATTATTTTATTTTTATTAATTACATTTTCATTTGTTGTTGAATGTTAATTATATGCTATTTTTGTATAGAATCAAGTTCTTCCAACTCAACAGACAGCTGTGCTGCTGAATTTGTTGCGCCACTTCTTCTTCCCAGCTAAAGCACTAGGAAGTGGTGAAGGGCGGGCGTTTTGGGGGACTGACTTATGTAATTTGGACGTTCAAAAAGTGCTGACTTGCAGCCTTGTTTGAATAAATGACTTTTGATTTTGATTTTGAATAAAATTGATGATAGGTCAGTTTTTTTGTGTTGTAATAAGCACGTAAGGTGTTTTTTCGAATGGTTGAACAGCAGCATCTTGATCACGCACTGCGCTAGTAAATTCTTTTCACAGTATAAAATAAAATCGGTTTTCGTGCTTGTACGCACGGCGGAGCTTGCCTATGTTCAGCAATGGATGTCTTTCGATAGAAATTATGATGATAATGATGTAAAAAAGATTTTATTCACTATATAAACCAAATTTTATTGATCATTAATTCGAGGTGTGGGTACAAGAAAAGTGTTGTCAAATTTAAGGCTGTGATACGGACCATCAAACTGATCAACTTTCTCCATGGGACTAATACCGTAATCGCAAAAATAATATCAACTGTCCCATACAAAACTTCAATACCTACTCGAACGGACGACTAGGTAAACGCCGACAGACACTACGCCAACAGACTGAACTCCTACAAGACTTTACTTCGACGGGACTCTTCGCCGACAGGACACATCGTCGACAGGACTCTTCGCCGACAAGACTCATCCTTACGCTATTACTAAATAGCCAAGTAACTGCCACTAACTCGGAAGAAGCGCTCGCCGGCTGCTGCCCCGGCACCGCTCGCTTCGCTCGCTCAGCTGGCGCGCGGTTGGTCACAATTCTAACCTAACCTAACCTATTACCTACCTGATGAGCCATGTCGGCGAAGAGTCCTATCGGCGAAGTGTCCTGACAGCGATGAGTCCTGTCGAAGTATAGTCTTGTCGGTGTTCAGTCTGCCGGCGTAGTGTCTGTCGGCGTTTAGTCGTACTCGCACTCGAACGGGAGGGCAGATTTGTTTTTGCCAATTACGATGTTTTTCCCATGGAGAAGGTTGTTAAGTGTCTATACCCTGTAAAGTAAATGTCTATACTATCAATAGTCACAAAGCGTGTAAAACATCACTATAATATCACGCTAAACGTTCAATGTATTAGTCGCTGTCAAAGCTGTCGAGTCGACGACGTCAATTTCAATTATAGGAAGCTAATATGCCATCGAACGCTGTCTAATAGCATGAACTTTAGCCTGGCAATATCAAATTTACCCATGAGTCGATTTCCGAGTAAATACTTATAATAGACCAACTATTTGGTTAAATTAGCCAACAAGAAAATGATGACGTCATCAAAATGATCTTAAGGTTGCCCTATTTAGGTAATTATTGTGCCGGAAGGGATCAGTCCCAACTATTATTAATCGGATTAACCGAATATCGTACTCATGTAAAAAATAACTCGTATATGTATCGACATAAGAGTTAATTTTGTATTAACGAAGTTGGTAGTATGAGGTGGATTGTAGGATCAAAAGTGTTAGAAAACTTGATTTGAATTGGTTAAAATTGTTTTCAACATAGTCATAGTTGGGAGGAGGCATGTCCCAAATCCCTTTTCCACCACAGTTACTCAGAAATTACCTTAATTTAAAGTGTATAACCGCAGGGGACCTCCCAGACGGGGATGTGATATGTTCAAAGTTATCTCGCAGAGTGAATTATGTGTCTGAGCAAGAATTATACGACAAAAAATGTTCAAGTACACCGAGGTACTACGGCGATAAGTGTTGCAAAGTGGAATACATTTTTCATATTTGTACGGATGTTCTGAATTTACGAGGTGTTCAGATTTTCACCTCTCTTTATACCGAATTATTTTTCGTACGTTTATAAATAAATACGGTGTCACATTACATTTTGTATTTCAAATTATTGAAATTGCCATGTTTATCAAAAATAACGTTAAACAATTTGAAACCATATCTACTAAACGCCATAGGTGCACTTCTGCACTTCTTGCATATCAAAAGCCCACCAAACTGTCCTGTTTTCAAAACAGTTTTCTGGAATTGGCTCCAAATATGCACCTATATTTAAAAAAAACTACTAACCAAAATCTATAAAATCCGTAATCCGTAAAATCTATAAGGTTCCTAATACAGAAAGTGTTATCATTAATGAGTTTTTAGAAGAAAAAATAAAATCTGTAATGCCTTATGCTGAGATTTATTAACCTGATTTCAGTTTAATAAGTTTAGCAAGCCATTTTTATTATTGTTTTGTTATTAATATTGTTTAGTTAAAGTTCGTTTTATTCCAAAAGATTTAAAACGGTTTACTTAGCAGTATTATTTTTAAATAACATCACGCCTTGTTTATCCGAAGGTGTATCTATATTATACCGAAATTTCTCCAGTTATGTTTAAGTTTTATGTAAAAGGGGGGCGAGCCTATTTCCATCAACGGGGAACAAATCCAAACTCTGAGCTGTAACTAAGAAATTTCAGATAGAAGAAACCAATAACACTGCCCGACCTGGGATTCGAACGCGCTACCTCAATCAGCAGTAGTACATACGACCACTAGACCAAGCGCTAGTTTTATTTATATAGGCTGTACTACATGTAAAAACGCCAGCACATCAAGCTGCCCCAAACTGTCAAATTTTCCCAATTGAACATGAACCTTAAACATTATGTGATAAACTTGAAAATTTATCAAAGATATTTGACGTACGCCATACGACGACTGTAGACCATATTTGTACGCCTTGCAAGGCAGCTTATAGTGATGCAATAAAATTAAATTTTATAACATCATGTACACAGCATTATACCTATTTGTCACAAATACAGGATAAGTTTTTAATCAGTGCGCAAACTGTAACCAAGAATTCAGCATATCATTCTAGAACCCTGGCGTAGAAATTTTTCGTCGGTTATATAAAAAAATCAGCTGTTCCATACATTTTGACCGCGATTTTGTTTTTTTATTTTTGTATAACCGACGAAAACTTTCTGCACTGGGGTTCTAGAATAATATGCTGAATTTATCGTTACAGTAAAAAAAATATCCTTTTTTAAATTTTGCATCTCTTTTTGTTATTTCATTTTATTTTGAATTTAAAATATAAATGTAATTCGTGAACAGTAGAACAGTATTTCATAACACAAAAGTTGGTATATTGTGATGCATTCCAAAAACATTGGGAGAAGTTTGCTTCTAATAGAACATAGGTACTACGCTAAAGTCCCGGTGACTGGTAGCGTCGTGTGTCATGGTGATGAGCTTTCTGGAATAGGGTTGAGCTGCACGATGACTGATGCATGTATTCCGTCTGTTTGCACGGATCATTTTGACTGCTATACTATAGTCTCATAATTCAGAATCACGATGTATAGACAAATATAGACATCGGTGTTGAGCTTTGAGCAGGGATTCGCATTTACTATATTGACGCCTGTCAATGACTGGCACTGTCCTCCCACACCTATTATAACTGTAGTTTAAAGCCAATTATTTTTAAAAGAGTAACCGTGGAGTTTCTTGCCGGCTCTTCTCCATAGGAAGCGACAAATTGGAACCGTGCACCTAGCTTCTGATGTTTCATAAGTGCCCTTGCAGGTTTATGTGAAATAAAATATATTGATTTTGATATTGATTTCTTTAACCGTTCGTCCAAATTAGATGCAGTAAAAGGGAAAAGTCTTTTTTTTTAAACACTTGAGACGATAAATTTACTTATTTTGATAAGAATTAATAATTGTTCATAATATGACCAATAAACATGACCTAACGATTTAAATGATTTTTTTTTTGTATAAAAAACTAATTTTTGTGACTTCAATATAAAAGTTAGACATATGCTGTCGCTGATTTTTTTGTAGGCATTATCAAGCTTTACAACTTTTCTCTATAGCTCAATCATATATCTCTCATCGTTAAGGCAGCGTTCGTAAGAAGCGTTTTCGTTCGACTTACTTTGCAAATCCACCTACCACGAAAAATTCTTTTAATTTTTCGTGGTAGCCTATAATATTCACAAATAACATGGCTTTCTATTGGTAAATGAATTTCCAAAATTCGTTCAGTAGATCCAGAGATTACCCCCTACAACCTCACACCTCACAAACTCACAAACTTTACATATTTATAATATTAGTAAGTATAAAATATTTTGTTTTTTTTTGAAGATATGGCAGTTTTGATTAAGTGTGTAGGTTAAGTTTAAATTAACATAGTTGTTAAGAAATATAGTGTCGTAGGTAAAATATTTATGTCTTTGTTACATGTATAAAATGTATATATTAAAACATGAAGCAGAAATTTTGTACCGCTTTTTATGAAATAACGCGAACGGAAAAGTATGAAATTCGTCGACAGTTAAAGTTTATATGGAGAAAAGTAATGCAGAAAGCTAATATTTTTTTTTAAATTATGGTCGAATTTCGTATTTTTTGTACATGGTAGAATATTGACCACTAGGCGACTACTTGCATAAATAAATAGATCTATAGTGACACGTGATCAAACGCGAGCTCACCATTTTTTTTAAACGTTTCAAGATTTAAAACTCATTAATTTCAAACGCTGTCCATGCTGTGAACACATTCAGAAAACAATGTATATTTATAATGAATGAGGTTTCAATATCTTATTTACCCACATACCTACTTCTATCTTCTTTAGACCATGGTTAATTCAAGCAAGGCAATTCACTAGCTACGTGTTAACCTGCTTAATGCAATTAGTAAGCAAAGCACTAACATTTCATTATCTGAATTCCGATTAACATTATGCTATTGATAGTGGAACTAAGCCTCGCTAATGTCTGTGCATTGAGCTCAAGCATATGCTAGATTGCACTTTGTTGGAAACGGACTTAGTCTAAGCAGGCATCAAAATTATGTCGGTATTTACCTTAGTGGTAATTATAATCAATGGGTAGGTAAAAAAATAAAAAGTAAATAGTTACGTAACTGATTGAAGGGCTTGTGGCTAAGAAATAACAGCACCCTGATTGCGGAACACACTATTGATAAGAAGCTGAATGATTTTGAAGGTTATTGCTATTCCATTGCTTCATAGGGTAAAACCAGGATAGTTGCCCCAGGGGTATAGTTGCCCCGATTGTAATTACCTACTCTAGTTTCGCGGATGAATCGAAAAATTCATCTATCGAAAGACTCTCCAACTACCACTAAGTTGACCGAGTCGCATGTCTCTGTGGGATTGCATGGGAAGGCAAAATGCGATCAAAGTTTTTGCGGGATAGATGTCCTGTTTCTCGGCGGGGCATCTATCTTAAACATAATTTGTATGTATTAAGCAACTATCCCATAAGTGGGATAAATGTCCCAATATACAGAGGTCTGCAAAAATCGCTAATACTGTGGAAATATTAAAGATAATGTTTTTTACTTTTCAGAAAGTAGTTTTTTTTAAATTCTTTATTAATAAGGGGTTTTTATCCACACGGATACGTCAACCCCATTGTACCCTAGACTCTATTTTCAAACAACTATAAGCCTATAATTGTACTATATTTTACTACACTACTTTAAACCACCACTATACATATATACTAACAAATAGAAAAGGGAATCATTGTTTAGACTTTCGAATTAAGCCACAAATTAAGCGTTTAGTCCTTTCTGATTTAGGGTATGCCAAAATGTTTTGGATAGGATTTGTAGATATAAAACCAAAGTATCGGCCAGTTTTACAAATAAAGTATTTTTCTTTTTGTACGGAGAGATATAGAGTGATGTTAAAAAGTGTGGCAACTATCCGGCTTTTACCATATGTCCGAAAAAATTGTCTGCTTAGGAACGTAAACAACGCCATGAATGATGTGGAACTGTCAAAATGAAAGCGATTTCTACTGATAGTGTATATCTAACACAATTACCCCTCTGGTTAAACTACGCTTGCCGTGGGTAGTCCGTGGATGGGTGACCATCTATACGTACCAAGACCCCTCCGTGCTGCGGAAAGCACGTTAGGCTGTGGATCCCGACTGTCATTCCTGGAACTTGTCAACATGTCGTTACGGTTCGTCAGAAGTTTGGCAACCAGTCTCACCAAGGTGTATTGTGTTACCCAGTAACTGGGTTGTGGAGGTCAGATAGGCAGTCGCTCCATGTAAAATACTGGTGTTCAGCTGCATCCGGTTGAGAAAAAGGCAGCCAGATGATGATACTTGATTGACTGATAAAGTACAACCTAATCCAGTGAAGATGGCAACCTGAAAGCAAGGTGAGACTGATCTTTAGAATGTGAATAGGTAGGCTAAGAAATAATAAAATAATTATCATCATCTACCTAGCTATTTCCCAACTATGTTGGGGTCTGCTTCCAGTCTTACCGGATGCAGCTGAATATCAGTATTTCACATGGAGCGACTGCCTATCTGACCTCCACAACCCAGTTACTGAGTAACACGATACCCCTTGGTTAGACTGGTTGTCAGACTTTCGGGCTTCTGTCGACCTGTAACGACTGTCAAAGATCCACAAATGACAGCCGGGACCAACGGCTTAACGTGATATCCGAGGCACGGAGGGGTCTTGGTATGTAAAGATGGTCACCCATCCACAGACCGACCGCGGCAAGCGTAGCTTACCATGATCGATCGTCCCGTGCAGCTATTATTACTTAGCCACAAGCCCCTCAATAAAATAATAATATCAGCCTATAATTGTGCCACAGGGCAAAGGCTCTTCTGCTACAGAGAAAGCACGAGGATTGATCACCAAGCTATCTTACGACGTGTTGACGATTTCAGTCAAGTTATTTCAGAAAGGTCTTTAAAAACGATGGATGGGGGTACGTGTCGTCGCCTTATTGGTGATTTTCGTCGGAAAGGTTAAATGCATATTTCTCGCAACCAGCTTGGGTATATGACCAGATGTAGGGGTTGCTAGGTCTTAAAACCAAAAACCCGAACAGGCTAGCCAGTTTAGCCAGACATTTGGGTAAAAAGGCCCTCTTCTTTTTTTAAGTTGCTATATAGTTTATTTTTTTTATACTTATTGCGTTTTTTATCACTTACCATAAAATCTTAAATTATAATGACACAACAATAAAATCTTAAATTATAATGACACAGCAATAAAATCTTAAATTATAAAAACACACCAATAAAATCTTAAATTATAAAGACACACCAATAAAATCTTAAATTATAAAGACACAACAATAAAATCTTAAATTATAAAGACACAACAATAAAAATTAATGAACTAGTCTTCTTTGTATGGACAGTGCTAGTCCGCTCGCTTGCGCTAGCGATAAAAAGGTGAGGCGGGCGGAGCGAAAACCAACATACGACAAATGTAAAAAAAATATGGGGAAATTTAAAAAGCCGGACAGGCCGGACATGCAATCAAAAAGCCTGACCTTGTCCGGCTTTATCCAGACGCCTGGGAATGCTGACCAAATGTATGACCGTAACAGAGGCAAAATGAGTAGGTATGTAAGGACAGTAGCAAGTGGCGTTCTGTAGTTTCTGCCTACCCCCATGGGAGGAAGCTGTGAGTTTATTTATGTGTACGTATGTCTGTGTCTTTAAAAAAATGTAGCTGAGTTTTTAAGTTTAGTATCGAATTAAATAGCGATTAGATTGCGTCTTTTTATTACAAGGTCACATGGCCACCTTTCTGTTTCCATCATCAAATCAGATCCGTATTACCTGTCATTATAATATTGAATTGTCATCCAATTTGTGGAGAAGGGCGGGCGTTTTGGGGGACTATCTTATGTAATTTTGACATTCGGAAAAGTGCTGATTCTCAGCCTTATTTGAATAAATGACTTTTGATTTTGATTTTGATTTACGTGCACTTACATGTAAAGTACAAAACTGTATTTTGAAACCCAAGACAAGAAAATCGTGAGCAAAACCTAGTCTACAGATAATATAATATAGATTGATACAGAAATGCGCAAATCCATTGTACCCGAAGTAGCAATAAAATGAAATAGCCGATAGCTATTACGTCATCGTGTTTGAACAATAAATCATTGATGTTACAATTTGTCCCTTTGTGAGAGGAAATAATAATGTCGTTACTGTCTGCTTATGGCTGTTGGGGGCCTTTTAACTAGTTAGTTTTCGTTATTGTCATTCTGTAAGTGCTTCTGCAGAGCATGGCTGCCTTAATATTATCGACTAGTTTTAGCCAACGGCTTCGCACGCGTGGAGGTCAAAAATTATCCTACGGGAACGTACTACCGGGATAAAAAGTATCCTATGTGTTAGTCCAGGTTGTAATCTATCTGTGTGCCAAATTTCATTTAAAGCCGTTCAACCGTTGTTGCGTCTTTGAGTAACAAACATGCAAACATCTAAACATCCAAAAATACAAACTTTCACATTTCAGATTAGTATTTGTTGATATACTGTACTGGTCCTATGGGCCATCAGTGGCGAGGTGTCAATTTTTCTAAGAGAGAAGCCGGCGCGAAGCCGGCTTTAACTTACTGACTTATCAAAAAATAATACTTACTATCATTCTAAAAGTAATATAAAGAAAAATGCAATTACTTAAATTTAATAGTTTAAAACCAAATAAAATGTGCAATATTCCTCCATATCGTTCTCGCTAAGCAGTGCCACGTGACCTAAAGTGACATAATTACGGGATCATTGTTCTTTGAATTTTTAGTTCCCGATTATGATGTTTTGGCGTTGGGTTAATTTAGAACATTTTGTTGTTGCTGTAGTTGCTGCCAAAATAAAACGCTTTTGTTGTTTGAATGTTATGGGGAATTCGAAATCCGTAGTGTACTACATTTTTAGGCAATCGCAGACACTACTGAAAAACAGCTTTCAACTTTAAAAAGCGGTAGAGACGCGAAGGGAAGCCGGTAGGGATCTGTTATATGGTGCTTTCGCCACTGTGAGCCATGCACCCTAATTGCGTAATACACTATCAATCAGAATCTGAATCATCATCATCATCATCATTTCAACCGAAAGACGTCCACTGCTGGACATAGGCCTCCCCCAAGCTCCGCCACTTCGACCGGTTCTGTGCGGTCCTCACACGGTCATCCGTATCAAAATCTGAATTATTTTGAAAAATATTGCTACACTATTGCCTCACTCTAATACTCAAAGGGTTATTGGTGTACTTACAAAACTTTTACAATATTGAACACAGCTAGCTTTTACACTACGTACTAAATTAAATTACTAGCTAAGTATATCAATATCACACTATTTGTGTACATATCCGGTATCTATACTTTTTTATGTCACAAATTTATTTTATTTGCACTTCCCGGTTTCCGCTTGAGCTGAAATATTGCATGCGTATGTTAATTGGATAATATTATTACGTCATGAAGCTAGTCTGATGATGGAGTCAGAAGCTGGCCATGGGAACTCTGCAATCCTAACCTAACTCGATGGAGTTGCGTACCCCATGGAGTTAAGGGTCGTTTGAACTGTATTGACGAGGACTCTGGTTCTAGGTGGCATTCAGGGTCTGATGATGGGGCCAGAAGGTGGCACCCTACAAGGAGGCTATGGGAACTCAGCAATACAACGACGCAAACCCATGGAGTTTGGTCTTATTTGATTAGTCCTGACAAGAACTCTGGTTCTTAATGAAAAAATAAAAAACTAAATTAGATAGAAATGACTAAACTAGTTATTTAACATCATAAATACTAAAAAGTAAAAACAATACAAATGTTTTTTTTACTAATTTATTACGTAAAAAGTACTAAAAAGACTTACGTAAACATATAACATTAATACTGTCTTAAAAGCTTGAGGCTTAAACGTCCTTCTTACACTTAAACATAAGCCTCAAGCTTTAAATTTCTAAGCTTACGTAAGTTTTATTTAGCACTTTTTAGTTCAATAAAAGCTTGTTTAAAACAGAACAAATATCGTTTATTTATTTAAACTGATTCTATTGAGTGATCGAATGTATCCAGAATATATTTTCTGTCTACATGATGTATGGTTCTTTTTTGCAGTCAACCTTTACCTTTATGAATAAATAAATAAATAAATAAATAAAATACAATTATTTTAGTTAATTAAGTTTTAATTATTTTTTTATGTTTTAATTTTCATTACTTTGTTGATTATGGCGATGAATATGTTCGAAGGCTTATTCTAAGTACGTTTGACAGTTCGAATGTGAATTCAATTATTTTATAGCCAGCCTGAGCAACGTATACTCGTCTTTAGTAGACAGCCTTTACGGTACCTTGACTGGCTGTTCATGGAGCACCGCATTTGAATATCAGCCTATAATATTCCCACTGTTGGGACTCAGACCTCCTCTCTGTGAGAGGGAGTGGGCCGTAATCCACCACGCGGGCCCAGTGCGGGTTGGTAGATGTCACATGTCTTCGAATTTTTGGTTCTAGGCCTTGCCGGTTGCCTCACGATGTTTCTCTTCACCGTTTTAAGCTCAGGGGTGATGTAATAATTTACACAAAGTAAAGCGCCTGCCGAGGTTCGAACTCTTTTGAAAATAAACACTCGTAAAGACTAATTTGCTGGTTTTCATCTGGCATTATAATTCTTTAGCCGCCTTTTTGAGTACCAACAGATGGCAAAAGGGTTCTTTGTCACAAAGTATAATTTTAATTTACTTGTGTGATGTGTCCAGTATGTCAGGGTTGCCTAACTTACGAGTATGTGTTCTTACATGCAATGTCGCACGCTCCCCGGGTTTGGACAGCTCATTATAAAATATAATGAGACCGTCCCACGCTGTTTTGTTTTGCGTTCAAATTCGATGAAGGGCAACAGTTGGCCGATTTTCATTTGAATTTAATTTATATACTTACAACTAGCTATTGCAAATTTAATAATCCCACGGAAACGTACTACCGGTATAAAATATATCCTGTGTTCAATGTACATATTCGTTATCAAGTATTTTTATCTGACTGAAATTTATATAATTTAAATATGCATAAACACGTCAGAGTTCCGTGTGGTGCCGGACGTAAAGAATAGCACCATCCGATATCTTCCTGTGGGTGTCGTAGGAGGTGACTAAGGGACTTACTAGAAAATGGGCAGCGACGTTCTCTATCCATTTTACCACCATACTGCGATTGCCAACCCGCCTGCCAAGCGTGGCGATTATGGCAAGCCCCCCCCTAAATTGGGGGAGGCCTACGTCTAGCAGTGGACGTCTTTCGGCTGAAATGATGATGATGATGGTGGTGGTGACACACGTCACGTTGGAGTATTTAAATTGATAAATTTACATCCGTCGCCTCATAGTGCAGGTTCCGTGGAAAACCAGCGTTTGGCTCTAGAGGCTAGAAAACAAGTTGTCTGGCATTTTCGCTGAACTGATGGGTCTTTTTGGCGTAACCGTGAGGCACATTTTCTTGCTAATTTCTTGCATCGCATTTTACACTTTTATTTATTTATTTACTAATTTTATTTTATTTTTTATGTACACACAGTAATATACAAACGAGATTCGGCATAGTTAATTAAATATTTTTTTTGGTATTATAATATGTATTAGTATTGTGTGCCTATATAGACTGTGCTAAATTAATGTATTTTCTTTCTTTCTCATTAACTTTACAAATCGTACAACGTGTATCAATAATGTTTGGTCACGTTTAAGGGTTAACAAAGTGCTTTTTGCAATTACTATGTTGGTCCCATGAAGAAAGTTGTTCAGGTAACTGATCTGTACCACACCTTCAAAACATTCTACAAATTTATGACACCCTAGCTTTTGCCTGCGGCTTCGCCCACGTGGAGGTCGAATACTATCCCACGGGAACGTATTACCGGAATAAAAAGTATTCTATGTGTAAATCCAGGTTATAAACTATTTGTGTGCCAAATTTCATTCAAATCCGTTTGGCCGTTTTCGCGTGATTGAGTAACAAACATCCAAACATACCTACTTTCACATTTTTAATATTAATCTCGTAGAATAGTAGAAAAAAAAAGAAAGAAAAAAAAAAGGAAAATTGTTTATTCTGCACAAACAAAACACACATTATAAAAAATAGACATAAAATGCACACACATACAAAGTAGCCAAAAGCCCCGTATTCCAGTAGAAAACGTTTACAATTTTTGTCCATTACTTGTTACTGTCAGGGCTAGTGACCAAAGACAATATAGATGTTACGAGTGGTGGCAATTATTATATATCAATCAAAACACAAGCACAGTGCCGATTGCGGAATAAGGAGTAGGACTATGTGTGTGCCAAATTTCATCAAAATCCGTTTAACCATTTCCATTTCATCATTTCATTAAGTAACAGACATCCAAACATCTAAACCTAAACTTCGACTTGGACTTGAACCTAGAATATCGATTTAATCCTATAAATGAATTTATAAAGGCTATTTTTTTTTATAAAAAAAAACTTCACATTTATAATATTAACTAGGACTTCTGTATTTGAAAACATTATGTTATTTTAAACGGATTTTTTTTATTAAAGGTTGATACAATATCACTGTTGATTACGTGTCGTCTGCTGATATCCATTAAAATTAATCCCTATCTATCAATTTTAAGAGAGTGCGATTACCCCTGTAAACGGAAGCCGGGTGCTAACGATTTTGTCCTAGATGGTTAACAATCAAATTCACTGATGATTACAAGTTTATTTCATACGGTTTTCAATTGAGCTGCTGAAATATTGATTTTAGCTGCTGTGAATAGACCAAATCTGGATTAGCAGGGTCACATTAATCAAATATTAGTTTTGTTTATCCTAACTTATAGTATTTGAAATGAGAATGTTTAAGTGTTTGTGAGTTTGTATATTTGTCCCTCAATTACGTTTCATTGGGTGAATGTATTTGGATGAAACTTAGCTCACATATAGACTACGATAAGGGTTACAATTTAAAATACTTTTTATGCATGTATGTAGCATTTTTTTTAAGAAAGTGGTTGAAAACGCGGGCAACAGCTACGAGTAGTTAGTAGATATAAACGTAATTTTAATATCTATAGTGACACCATATTTGGGAACGTTATTCAATAAAGCTTTACTATATGTCGTTTTTTCTCAAAGAGCTCAAAAATAATCTATGTGGGGTTCCGTTGGCATCCTTTGGGTACGGAACCCTACACAGACTATTTTATTACTAAGCCTCCGCTGTCGGTTTGTCTGCCGTCAGTGGGCTGTATCTCATGAATCGTATTACGTAACCAGTTGGAATAAGTGTGTATTTCTATTGCCGCTATATCAACAAATTAAAAAAATATAATGTTTTTTTGAAATGAAAACTTTTCGTCGGTTTTACAAAAAAAAAAATCAACCGTTTTATAGAAAAAGGCAATACCTACGCGGTCAAAATATATGGAACAGCTGATTTTTTTTTGTATTACCGACGAAAAATGTCTGCGCTGGGGGGTCTAGAATGATATGCTGAATTCATGGATACAGTTTGCGCACTGGATAAAAACTTATCCTGTATCGATCAAGTCTGACTCGCCTATGGCCAGTTTTTATTTTCGTATCCTATTATTTAAGCTATCCCTACGTACGACCTTCAGTAGCAAGCGTTACTAATAATAAATTGGTTAGGAAGTCAAGATAGACCGACATCATATTATTATCTATAAGGAGAGAAAATAATACCGTGGGAAACCTTGTTATTCCTCTTTATTAATCAAAACGGTGTGTGCTTGGAAAGGCAATCGTCTTTTTTTTCGTTCTCAAGAAGACGCGTTGTTTTTTCGCGAGTACTTGGCCGTTAATGTTTAGTTTTTAGAGAGCAGTGGTGGCCTATTGCAATTGGTCGTGACGTACGAGTTGTAGGGCGAAGGTTCCAAATACTTTTTTTAATTATGTGAAATCACCAAATGACTTCTCCCACTCTGGGCGGAGAGGGTGTGTCAGACTTTTACTGACTAAAACACACCCGTGTTCCTTTAATTGCCTGTGCCAGGGCCACGGTAATATTTTCGAACAAATCCGCTACCCTGGCAGGCATCGGCTCTACCCTGCCAGGCGCTTGACTTTGAGTAAATTATTTTATCACCAGCGCTCTCAAAACGGTGAAGGAAAACATCGTGAGGAAACCGGCATGTCCAAGAACCAAAAATGCGAAGACGTGTGTCATCTCCCGACCCCCACTGTGTTCGCGTGGTGGATAATGGCCCACTCCCTCTCCCACTCATAGAGAGAAGGCCTGTGTCCCAGCAATGGGAACATTATGGGCTGCTAATGTAAGGTTTAGTTTTGCAGTTTGCTTTTAATTGTTTATTTTACAGAACTTAAATATAAATGAGAAGTAAAGAGGCGGTATCTAATCACTACATAGTATAAAACAAAGTCGCTTTACGCTGTCTGTTCCTATGTATGCTTAAATCTTTAAAACTACGCAACGGATTTTGATGCGGGTTTTTTAATAGATAGAGTGATTTAAGAGGAAGGTTTATGTATATATAACATGCATAATATAGTAGATAAACACTGATAATTTTAGAGGTTTCTAATGTGATGTCGTAAATAAACGCATTTTTTTTGCGCTTACATTGCAATCGCTGGCTGAACCCTACGAGATAGATAAAAATAATATACTTCAAAATTGTACACCTTAAAAGGGTCTATAAAAAACTTTTGTAATGGTATATGTCTATCTCTTAGGGATAACCCACAATAACCATTTCTTATCCCTTACTTTTTACGAGAAATAATGAAAGGCTTAATTACGAAGCGATTTTAAGCAATACAGCATTAATGCTTATCCAATTAAGTATCTTAAATACATTGTGCATTAATATAGGTCAATATGGCGCTTTATAGCATTTAATTTAAATGAATATTTTCGAAGATATTACAGATTTAAAATGCAGGGATATAGCGTTCACTTCTTTTTTTTTCTAAATTGCCCCTGTGCGAAGCCGGGGCTGGTCGCTATTTTATAAAATAAATTAAAATTGAAATCAACGACTTAGCGATTACTCACACTTATTCAGCTCTGTTCAGCTTTTGACGATAGAAGACATCGATTTTGTATAGAGTCCGTTCAGCTTTCCGCGGCTGTACGAATGCGTACGCATCTCATACAAAATCGTTGTTTTCTATTGACAATAGCTGAACAGAGCTGAATAAGTGTGAGTAGTCCCTTGTACGTTAAAACCAGTGCTGCCGGTTACATTAAAAAAGTATTAAATACGTATGTAAAGTACCTACCTCGTCTTTCTTCTTCAAAGAGCCTTTTCTCGAAACAAAAATAGAAATCTACCAAACCCGTATTGACAGCTCACTAAGCCAAAATCTCAAGTAATAAGTACTTCGAATGAAATTCTCGGAAAACCTTCACCGAGAAATTTCGGCATGAATATGTAATTAGAAGATCAGAATTGAGCGATTTTCTCTCTAACAAACCTACTTTACGTTGGCGACGGCATTAGCGAAACATAAGGTGCTCCAACCAACCCGGGTTACTTCTACCTATTTAAGTACAAGTATTAACAACCTGTACAGCTGATTTCAATTTATAATATAATTTTGGATAATGTTGAAAAGGATAGCGATTAGGTTGTCACATTAAATAGTAGGTACACACAGCGTCAGTATGTGCTAACCCCTCAAGTTTTAAAATGTTACACAGCTGCAACATTGAACTCGTTACGAATAATCTACAGAATATTTCAAAAAGACTTTATCGTTTCGACTTGGATTCAAACCATCGCATCACCGAACGTCGTTATACTCATACCGCCAGTTTGACGAACTAGCCAGCATATGAAATGCGATGAAATCGTTATCCACTATCGTCCGAGTCATTTTATCTCTGACTAGTCGGTAGATTTTGTTATTTGAGGGTATGCACTAATTTAACTTACTTACGTTTTCTTTGTAAAATTAATCCCTACCCTCAAGTTATAACTACAACGTTTGATATACAACCCTAGTTTTAGTATATGCGAAACTCGAAACACGTGTCTAGTATTTTTTATGTAAAGAATCTATGTACAAAATTTTAAAACTATCATGAAAAATCACAAAGTTACAAGCTTGTTAATGTTACCTAGTTGTCTACACAAACATGGTCACCCCGCGGCCCCCGTCATATTGTGAACATTGATAATAATTAGGCAGTACCTAAGCGTACGGCAAAGGTGTTGTAATTAATTGGTGAAAACATTTTCAATCGTACGAGTACTTGCAAAACTTTTTTGGGAAAAAATAAAACATGGTGTAAAAAATATTGGAATCGATTCAGTTACTTATTCTGAACAAACTTTAATCAGGTTTCGCATATAAATAATGTTGTATACGTTCACTTAAAACTTTAAAATGTCTGTATGCAGATTGCAGAGATGACATGACAGATCACGTGACTTTTCGTTAGTTTATGTCTAATTTAAAATATTTCTATCGCTTCCTATTTCATGGTTTGCGTTAAAAGGATGTCACTTGTTTAGGGACCTGTTTGTATCAGTTAGCAAAATATGTATACTATTAAGTAATCTGTAGGTTATCAAATCAAATTGTAAAATATTTGCTGTAAAATAAGATCAAAGTTTTGTTAAATAATACCAATAACAAATATTATGAAATAATTATAAAAGTATTTTTTATTTCTTTATAAGTATTATTAAAACAAAATAGAAAAATACTTTAAATTAAAAAAAATGAACGACAAAAGCACATTTCGTGTCCAGGATTTGAACCTTCAATCTTATGCACGGCAAGCGGTATTGTAATGTCTGATTTAATTAGAAGTAGAATAACTCCTCGTAAATGTCAACCATAATCAGAAAAACAATGCAGTAATAATAATAAAATGTTTTTGCAAAATACAAAAAGTAACTTGGGCCTAGCATGGATTTGAACGCACATGTCTTTTGGAGGGGTTATCTTTTAGAGAAGCTGTGTGTACGTGTTGTTAATAGTCTGATAAAATAATAAAATTAATGATTTTACTAAAAAACTAGAAAACTGAATTCTTCGATCAAAATAAATAGCATAAAAATTTATATAAAAGAAATCGGTTAATACCGACCTTGATAAAGGCACAAAACAAGCGCAAGGCGATGGTATCAACAATTCATCACAAACTTGATCGTATTGTTACCAAAAATAATCATGTAAAAGTTAATAAAAAAAGTTTCCACGGCTAGAATATTAATTTTCATTAATTATTTTAATTGTATATGTTTAAACTACGTCATGTACATTATTTAGTTTCAATTAATGTGATAACCTTATCACCACCCTTTATGATTAAGAATTACCTATATTTCTAGAAATAGGTTTGTGCAAACACTTTTACATGGCAATGATATTATTAAAACTAGATGAGGTTGGTGTTTCCTATCTTACTGCTCCAACATTTGAGGGTTGCCCTCGATTTCCCTGGGACGCCATCATCAGATCCTGAATTGATGCCAATGGGACCACCTCAAGAGTATACTCTTTCAAATAAAAAAAAGCATTTTGAGAATCGGTCCAGAAATGGGGGAGAAATCGGTGAACACACATAAAAAAAAATACATACAGTCGAACATAGTACCTCCTCTTTTTTTGAAGTCGGTTAATCAGCCTATGATGTTCCCACTGCTGGGACACAGGCCTCCTCTTGGTGAGAGTGAGTGGGCCGTAATCTACTACGCGAGCCCAGTGCGGGTTGGTAGTTGCCACGTGTTTTCGAATTTTTAGTTCTAGGATATGCCAGTTTCCTACGTACGATGTTTTTTCGCCGTTTAGTAATGAAATAATTTACACAAACTTAACGAACCTACGATCTACAACTTATAAGTGTCGGATATTACCACTGGGCCACCATGACTGCTCTCAAGACCGCCTTAAGACGTCCACACAATACAGATAGGTACTTGGGCTCAGTAAAACCTTTTTAAAAATCAGTAATAGGATTCAGGCGGGTGAAATGTTTTCCCGGCGCCTACGCCGCTTAGCGCGGCTTAGCTTAGATTTGCAGCACAATTCGCTCTGATTGCACAAACGCTTTCCCGAAGCGTAAAATTTTCACTGCCACCCACTGCGGCGATCGAGAAACGGGCGACGGACGACTGGGTTTATTTTTAACGGAAAAATTGTCTAGTTTCCTTTTCGATTTTTCGTTCCTGGGTGTGGACAAACTACTGTCTGCTTGCACTGTGTTTGGAATCAATTACACGAGAACACTTTGTTTGATTTGAAGGTTTTTCTTATAGTAATTTATTTAATTTGCTCTAGCTTTTTTCCGCGGCTTCGCACGTGTAGAAGTTGGAAAATATTCCACGAAAACGTGCTTCTGGGATGAATAAGTACCCTATGGTTGTGTTAATCTAGGTTATCTGTGAGCTAAATTTCATCCAAAGCCATTTTTACGCCAATCCGAAACATACGTCCAGCTAGACAAACATACAAAAATTCTAAAAACTATATTTTCTGTAAGTATCAGACTCGTTCGCACATCTCGGAGCAGTTACTTTTTTCAATAGTATTCAATACACAGTTTTGACTTTGTTACTGTTTTATTATATGTCTTGTATAGATCGAAGCCAATTGCCATAATTTTAACATACATAAATTCACACGTTCTTCGCATTAGGGGCAGGCAGAAACTACATAACGCCACCTGCTACGGTCGTTACACATTAACTTGAACGACACTCCTTTTGCATTTGAACAATACCAATACAAAGTATTAATATAATATTAAATATACGTACAGAAAGTGTACATAATACGCGCACCATCGTCGTATGAGAATTAACTTTTAAACGTCTCGTAAGCAAAAGGCGCCAGAGAGCCATTAAAGTAATTCAGTGGCTCATAAAGGCATTGTGTTGTTTAAACAGCGTAATTATACGAGCGTGTTCATAACATTCTGACATTTTTCTTATCTCATGAAATTAAGTCACTGTCGTGTTTTGTAACGATTATTGCTTTTATGATCCTTATATTTTCAGCCTGTAACCTAAAGCTCTATCCAAATTGAGGCGAATATCGCGCCGCTCGCGCCGATTGTGTGGCTCGCTCCGTACAACTAGCTTGTATAGACCTGTGCAAACGGACGCGAATAGTTACGTGACATATGTATGTACGTACGTGTTCTGTGTGGTGCCGGACGTAAAAGAATAGCACCATTCCATTTCTTCCCGTGGGTGTCGTAGAAGGTGACTAAGGGACTTACTAGAGAATGGGCAGCACCGTTATCTATGCATTTGACAACCATACTACGATCGGCATTATGGCAAATCCCTCCTTTTGGGGGAGGCTTATGTCCAGCAGTGGACGTCTTTCGGTTAAAAAGTCACGCAACTAGTATACGTAGTTAAAGAAGCATGAATTTATGTAAACTCACGCGTTCTTCCCATGGAAGTAGATAGACACTACAGAACGCCAGCTGCTGTGTAATCAGCCTGATCATAATCAATCTGTAATGTTCCCAGTATGGGAGGAGAGTAATCATGTCATTCAACGCGTCAAGTAGTGACTGTTTCCGCACATGAATCGCCTCAATGATGAAAGAGCTTATGTCGAAAATTTAACCGAGTAGGTACTCAAAATGTATTACGACTTACGCTACAAGGACTAACTTTTCCAATATTTTTCCGTATTATAGGACCGGGAAGTTTTTAGATAATATCCGTGGGAATTTGGATCAAATCCTCTGTTTGTAACAGATTTTCTCTGTGTCGATGATTGCACAAACGCTTGTGGAATGGTTTTATAGGCCTATTGGCCCCAGGCCAGTGATCAAAAGACATGCAAGATTCGACGAATGTTTTAATGTCTTTGGGGTTGTTATCAAGATGCCTTGCCTTATAAACTGTGCTGTTTGATTGTCAACGCTCGGTTCAGCGTGAAAAGTTAAAAATCCAACAGCGAGATTATATTTAGGCATCCATTTAGGTGTTGTCTAGTGTTAGAAAACGGGCATTAGTGCCATTTCACTAAATGTTGCGCTGGTGGGTCTAGTTTAATCAAGTTCTGAATTCACGGTAACAGTTTGCCCATCGATGTTCCTGACACCCTGAATATTATATTTACTTGTAATAATCTTGTAATCTTGTCTTAAAATTTGAAGCTAATGGTTTGAAACGGGTTGTCAAAAGCCCGAAAGTCTGACAACTAGCCATACCAAGGAGTATCGTCTTACCCAGTAACTAGGATGTGGAGATCAGATTGGCAGTCGCTCCATGTAAGATACTGGTGTTCATCAGCTGCATCAAGTTAGACTGAAAGCTGACCCTAACAAAGTTGGGAAAAGGCTAGGCAGATAATGATATTATTATCTATTATTTTTAGCTCAGGCATTCATTGCCGGTTAAAGTTGATGATACCGATTATTCTCGGAACTATTGATTCATAAATAATCAAGTAATTCAGCTTAACTCGATACAAATCGACAGTAAGTAGGCTTATGTATTAATTTCAATTTGTATAGGCAATTAGCGTCGATAATCGTTTTCATTAATATTTGATATTTTGATAGTATTTAATGAATACTAGTTGTGCCCGCGGCTTTTCCCGCGCCGATGCTGGAAATTATTGCACGAAAACGTGCAACCGGGACACATAGTCTATGTTACTCCTTATAACAATGCAAACTCCTTTATTACTATAATAATGACATTTGAACACCACATGTTGAGGTAGAATGTATAGCACTTATAAAAATATTAACACGATACTGTGTTAAACTACATTCTTAAAAATAACCAATTCAAATAAATAAAATAAATTCAATCATTCATCATCGCTGTCTGCCAGTGAAAGTCCCGTCTATCGGTCCTGCCGTTTCGGAGATTGGCCGCAACAAACAGAAAGACGGAGCGACATACAATTTTTTCTTGTGATTTAAGTAGGTAGGTACCGTACACAGGGTGGCAGGAACATCATCAAACACTGTTAGCATGGATTCAGAATATGATTGATTGATTGACCCCATAGCGTAGAACTTTTTCGTCAGTTATCAAAAAAATAAAAATCTGCTGCTTCTCTATGAAGCAGCAGATTTTTAACTAACGGCAGGACCGATTGACGGGACTTTCACCGGCAGATAGCCGATGTTGAATTTTATTTTACAAACATGCCAGCAATACCAAAGTAGTCAAAATGTATGGAACACGATCTTCTTTTTAAATCACCGAAGAAAATATTTTACGCGCGGATTCATAATTGAAGGGGTGGAAAAAGGAGTTATCAGACAAAACTGAAAAAATCTACTTTTTTACATGAACATAGATTTTAAGTGATGATAAATAATATGATATATAATCTATAAAGTGATAATATTTTCAAAAGTATTGATACTTGAGTTTTATATAAAAGTTTAAGCTGTAATACCTACCTTGATTTTATGATTTCATATTTTGCTACACCCATAACTCATTTTGAACTTTTTGTTAGTTTAACACCTTAGTACACTGACCCCTTCATTATTATGTACTGAACCATGGTATCAGTCTGTGCGTCATAGTTCCTCCCATTCTGAATACTTTCATATGCATTTAGCAAAAGGCTGTTAATTTGACGTTACAAACATGCACTTCAATTTTATTTATTTATTTATATGTAAAATACAAACAATACGTGTTGAAAATGCTGCCTATTTGTAAATATTTATTCGATTGTTTTATTCGCTGTGGTTTTATTGACCGCGTAACGTGTATTGTTATGTTGTCGATAAAAATGAGCATTTCATAATTTAATTTACAATATAACGTTGATCCAAAAATATGTACCTGTAGGTATTTTATTAGGAAGGTGAAATTGTGCATGGTTGTCAGAGGAACTTTTGAACCTATTGTGGACAGTTATCTCATGCTCGAGGTTTGCCAGCGAGCCATGGAGCACAGTATCCTGGGGGTTCGGTTTTGGTGACGGACGTGACCCAGAAAACTGCTCAGCTTATGTGGGACTCGGCCGGACATATCTGCCACATGTCAGACGACAAATGGGCTAAAAGCACCACCGATTGGGCCCCACTAAACGAACGACGCCATCGCGGCAGACCGAGATGAAGATGGCGGGACGACCTTGACTCCTTCCGAAGGGACTGGCCAATACTGGCAAAGGACAGAATTGTGTAGAATATGGACAATACAACCCTATATATGCCGTGCAGTGGGACAATACAGGCTAGTTAGATTCGATTCGATTAGGACAGTTATAAGAATCGTGACGTCAGTTTCCTCACGATGTTTTCCTTCACCGTTCTGAGTCTCAAACTTTAAACGACAGAAATTCAATAATGTTTGAATGTATTGTTTAAATCGCCTCGGTTTACTAAATGGGTATACCCATTTAGTAAACCGAGGTAAGGGTAGAACAGGAACTCTTAAAGCTCACTTGCACCACAAATCACTACGTTTTAGCGCTAAATGAATTTAAAATATCGTTCCATTTCCGTAAACTGTTTGAAGATGACAGAGATAGAATGATGATTTCAATACATATACATAAAATCACGCCTTCTTCCCATGCCTACCCCAGGCATGAACTACCATGTCAGCACCAACTGGTGCGTTTCGTAAGGGCCGATGCCTGCCAGGGGTGCGGGTTGTTCGAAAGAGATACCGTAGCGCCTGGCACATACGCAACTGAAGGAACACGGGTGGGTTTTAGTCGGTAAAAGTCTGACACCCAGCTCCAGCTCCTGCTCCACCCAGAGCGGGAGAAGTTATTTGATGATTTCCCACCCTCAAAAAAAAAGGCAAGACCTGCAGAATGCTACCTGTTACGATCCTTACATTCTCCTTTTACCTCGTTTACGTTCATAAATCTGGTCATACACACGCCTTCTCTAAAGAACCTCACCAAGAAGATCACTATGTGTCCTCCTAGGGCGTCCCGGCGTTTCCACTCACAAGTAAACTGTCTTGTTAGTTGTCCAACATTAGCCTCTCAACAGGACCAAACCATCTAAGCGTACTTTGAAATATGTTTAGCGCTAAACAAATTTAGTGAATTGATGTTCAAGTGCGCCTTAATATTGTTAACTTAAAAAAAATACATCAACAACCGGACACCATTAATAAATTAACTTTCGCCTTCCTGTTTTAAAAATAAATATCTATATACTTCAAGTTATGAAGCAATTTTCTCGAAAATTATTTAATTTTCCGTTCAACTTATGAACACAGGGTAACTACCATATTTTATTTAAATAAATACTAAACTATGTACAGATTTACGAATTTCATTGAAATATAACTGAATCGTTCACGTGACATATTATTACGGTACGATCTCATAGTTTATTTATTGTACTAACATACGTAATGACAAATTATGGAATATAACAAGTATTGTTACATTGAAACGCGATTAATTATGGATATTTTCGTGTCCATTTAATATCCGTAATACATATTGTATCATTTTCAAGTTACGCCTTCTTTTATCGATAGGTACTCGTATGGTGGGTTTTAGAGATGGAATTGCATATCTTTTGATTTTGGTAATATTTACTTAACAACTTTATGGCAATCGCGATAAAATAATCAGCTGTCCTATAAAAAACTTCAATATCTATCTACTCGAGAAAGTTGTTCTGGTTTATGGTATTTACCATAATCTGCCTAACCTTTTCCCACCTATGTTGGGGTCGGCTGTTTGTGTATGTGTATTTAAATGTTTGTAAACGCACCCACAATACAGGAGTAATTCCTAGTGTGGGGCAACGTTTTTTTTAAAAAAAAAAAACCGAATGCAGCTGGACCAAAATTTTACATGGAGCGACTGCCTATCTGACCACCACAACCCAGTTTCTGGGTAATACAATACCACTTGGTAAGACTGGGTGTCAGACTTTCGGGCTTCTGACGACCCGTAACGACTGTCAAAGATCTACAAATGACAGCTGGGACCAACAGCTTAACGTGCTTTCTGAGGTACGGAGGGGTCTTGGTATATAAAGATGGTAACCTAAGTACCGCGGTAAGCATAGTCTTACCCATAAATATGACAATACGTAATATATAGTCCTCTAGACCGTGTGTCGACCAGGGTGGCTAATCTCAATGGAGACTAGCCTTCGGCGCGAGAGATTGTAGTGCACAAGTGACAGGTGCACTCACTCTCATAATCTGACACGACCGGAAAGAGATCAGGCGCATTTCTAATACACTGGATGTACTGCGCAGTTGACTGAATTAGGAAGATTAAAAAACAGCAGTGGGTACAAATAAATAAAATAATCTTAAAAAACCCAACCCAATTCACGACAAAAACACATCGGCCATGTTTTTTGGTAATCCAGCACACGTTCCGTGTTCTATTTTTCACACCACGACCAAAATTAAAACATGCAGCTCCTAGGGCTTGATTACACAAACGCGGATCCGTTCCGAATGAAAGAGCCGAGCCACTACTGTACAGCCAGTCAACCCGATCAAAGGCATTAGTGTGCACTCAGCCGGTTGGGAAGTTGGATCTAACGCGTTTTGATGTTTATACCCCTTAAAATTATGCAGGCTGGGCTTAATTAGCGTAATTGATACAGTAAGATTTAGGGTATTGGATGTTTCCGGGTTGTTGTAGGTAGAACGGTTTGGTTGTACGATCGTGGGTGCCGTGAAATAGGATTATGGGATTATGTTGAGAGGAACAACAACATCTTTTTAAAGCATAATTCAAATTGCCTCAAATTCCTTTGCTTACCTATCATCATCATTTCAGCCGAAAGACGTCCACTGCTAGACATAGGCCTCCCCCAGGCTCCTCTACTTCGACCGGTCTTGTGCTTCTCACATCCAGCGGATTCCCGCGGCCTTCACAAGGTCATTGGTCCAACTTGTGGGAGGCCTTCCCACTCTACGTCTTCCGGTACGCATTCGCCACTCCAGAACCTTTCGGCCCCATCGGCCATACTTACTTATACTTTAAAAATATATACCGATTACGTTTCTAGAGATTCTCTAGAGAATAAAATCGATTACGTTTTTGTAATTATTTTATAGGCTCTAAAATAATATGGCATGAAATCAATATTGATTTATCGTCGACTATGTAATCGACCAAAGGGACTAGACATCAGTGACCTGTCGCACGACCTGTCGCATCGCGACTATGTTCTCATAAAAATGCTCTACGGATATACGTACATATAACGCAGAATCGCGTGGCACTGTCGCGTTGAGCCTGTCTGCGAAGCTTTTATTGTAATTTAAACAATAATTGTTTCAAAACTTTTGATGCCTAATCGACAATCGTTTCTTTCTGAATCACGAGCCGTCATAGATCATTCTTGATGCAAGATTCCCCTATTACGTAGTTAGGATACTACGGCCTGCACGTTTGGTCAAGACGTGGATAAACTTTAACCGATTTTGACTAGTTTTGAAACTACTTTGTTGTATATGAAGGCCATATATAAATGTAATACCTACCAACACCATTATTAGTATTCTAAGTTAGCAGAATTTAGTAGTATGTTCTATGTTGTTATCTACAGTTTAGCTATAAATACATATACGTATTAACAATGTAACTTCGAATATCCTGAATTGTTTTTTCTTTTACTCAGGTTCTTCACTGAACGAAGGTAACGAAGTACGTCGAAACTATAATAAAATAAATATTATTGAACGTATAAAACTTTATTGCTAAAAGTATAAAAGAGATTTTACATTGGCCCCAAACTAAGCAACCCTGTTTCTTGACATCATCTAGACATCTTACATGTCTAGATGAAAGTTTTGACGTTCAATAAACCTTTATTTGCAGCCTTATCTGAATCAATGACTCTGCAATTTAGTTGTACGTAAGGAAAATACAAACGAAAAAGAGTCTTTAAGGACATGATAATAAAAGAACTTAGTTGTTTTACATATAACCAGGTCAACCAACATCTGTTCGTATGCGAACTAATGAGCGCACTTCCAACTTTTTACGCTAAACGGACCTGGCAGTGAGCCAAGATAGAGAAAAACGATATGTTTATTATGTCCAATGTGTAGCTGTAGGATTGTAGCTGTATGACTTTATGGTCTGTTCCAAAACTATCAGATGAAAGTGTAAACAAACCCTGCGGGGTAATTGCGTAACACATTAACTGTAGAAAGGACTTTCATTTTGACAGTTCAACATTCCTTTCGTTATTTACGTTGCCCAGCGGACACATTTTTCGAACATAATTATGAAGCAATGGATTAGTAATAATCTTCAAAATGACTCCGATTCTAATAAATAGTGTCTTACGCAATTAGGGTCAAATTCTTTTGTAATCACTCACTAAAGGGAATTAGCAACACATTAATCAATGTGTACCTGTATAGAAAATTTAAACTTTCTATTTCTCGACTTTCTTCCGACAACTATAAATTGTTTGAATAATTAAAATAGATTAAAATTAAATAAAACGTTTTCTTTTTTTTCGAAATTCGACTTTTTTAAATTAACCTAAATTGTAAAACGTAAAACATCCTGAAGGTGATTTAAAATAATAATATTCGGTTTAGGTGTTCAAAATAATTAAATCAAGGCACTTCATTTGTACATGACGCTACAATTTGATATCCACTGGTAATGTGACACTGATCTATTTATTCAAATTTTCATCAGTAAGATAATTTTGGAACAGACTATAGTAGTAGAAATGTTGTTGCCTCTAACACTATTACTGCGCATTTCTTCGGACGCAGGACGCGGACAGAATTAGTTATCAACGCGTGGCTAGCAGTAGGTACTTCTTAATTAATTCTAATTAAATAAGTAGAAGTTTACTGCGGTGAAAAGGTTTATGGGGACGGCTATTGGGCAGAAAGTTGTGGGTTCAAAACCAGAAATTGGGGTACTTTCGAGAGTTGTTTTTAATGTGGTGTTCTTTCTCAGTAAATCTCGGGCCAAGTTCGAACTTTCGCCCTGTTATTCGACGTTTTTAGGCTACGTTCTCTCACACACAACCTAAAGACCTATAGATAACATTTATCTTTTTTGAGGAGACCCATGTGACCTTGTTATCCACTGTTTGACCTAGCAGCAATGTTCCAGGGTTGTAATTTCTGTAAACACATTTCTGTCAGGAAGTTCAGGATATTCCTAAAATTACTATTAATTTTACCATCATCATCATCATCATCTGCCTAGCCTTTTCCCAACTACGTTGGGGTCGGCTTCCAGTCAAACCGGATGAAGCTGAATACAAGTATTTTACATGGAGCGACTGCCTATCTGATCTCCACAACCCAGTAACTGGGTAATACGACACCCCTTGGTAAGATTGATTGTCAGACTTGCAGGCTTTTGACGACTGTCAAAGAACCACGAATAACAGCCGGAACCAACGTCTTAACGTGCTTTCCGAGGAGGGGTCTTGGTAAGTAAAGATGGTCACCCATTTATTTATTTATTTATATATGCTTTATTGTACACCAGAAAATACATGACAAAAAAAAATAACACTGAAAACATACAATGGGCGGCCAGCGTAGCTTAACCAGATCGATGGACTCGTGTGGCTGTAAAACTTCGCTACGACGTAGCATACAAAATTCTTACCAATAATTCTTAGAATAGACACCGTCCACAGGAGCCATAGCTAACTAGATTCGGTCCGTTCGTCCAGCGTAACTATGACGAATGTAATTGCTAGACTGTAACTTTTCCTCTGTCGCTTCAGCAAGCAAATGGAAATAAGTTAGCAAAAGTTCTGTTAACTATGAATAAAAGAAGTGGGACGTTTCCCCGCTAGAGTATCTCTTACTTTTCGTATTATTATTTGTATTTATTTATGTGTTGTTATGATAACTTGAATGATATTTGCGCACTTATTTATGTAATTGTGATTCGTTCGTATTTCTGAGTTGTTTGTGGGATCGTTTTCTTTTGAAAAAGTAAGTAATGGACGCTATGGAATCCGTCTGAAATAAAAGTTTAATTATTGTAATACTTCCTATTACTTAGTTGATATTTCATTGAGGAACTTCTGGGGTTGTGTAACTAAACGTGGCCACATGTATCAATCTAAGGTTAAGCCTAGCCAAGGTTTGTCGGAGGATGGGTGATCGTTCATTTCTTATTCAGACCCCACTGTGACTCAGACAGCACGCTAAGCCGTTGGTCTCGGCAGTCATATTTAGATCTTTGACAATCTTTATGGGTAGTCAAAAGCCCGAAAATCTGACTACCAGTCTTACCAAGAGGTGTAGTATTACCAGTTACTGCATTGTGAAGAACTTACAAGCAGTCGCTCCATGGACAACACTGGTATTCATCTGCACAAATAATTGGACCAGAAGCCGACCACAACATAGTTGAGAGAAGAGTAGGCAGATAATGAGTTAATATTTCTTTAACTATAAACGTTCATTAGCACTGTTTGCAAAGCAGCAAACACCGTAAATCGTGGATTCAACACTTAAGCGGAAACAACAAATCCACCATAATGTATGAAAATATTCCATCCTGTTCTAACTTCAGATTATTTCGTATGTGTGTCTCGCTTACTTCGCGTAGTGTAACTTGTAAACTTCCTTTCACACAAATTCTGTGTTACCGTATTGTTTGTTATTGTTTGGTTTCGCCAAACAAAACAATAAGTTCTGATACTATGTTCTGTTATATAATATAGGTAGGTGTGTAGACTGTTGTTTTACTCTTGGTTCCTTGTTAGTTTTACTACATAACACATCGTATAAATTGGTGTGGAACAGCGTTGTCATTATGTTATGTCTCGTTTTGGCAACAACACAGACAGCCCGCTTTGCAGGGGCTGCCTGGACGCCGAGGAATCAGCCACCCACGTCATCCTGGAATGCGAGGCCGTGGCTTCTCAACGAGAAGAAATCCTCGGAACAGTGAGGTCGCTCCGCGAAGCCTGTGAAGCTCCCAGGAAGCTTTTGTGCGTTTGGGCGGAGCCAGGCTGGCTTTGTTAGCTAGAATCCCCACGCACAACGGACCGAATGGGAATCTACGTACGGAAAAGGGAGTCCCATCAACATTTGGGCAACAACGTTAGTTGGTATGTCACGACCATTATAGCAATATGGGTAGTCTGTTCCAAAGATCCTATTATCGGTCGTAGTCGTTCTAAAAAGGTGTGGAGTTTTTTAAATTTATAATAATCATAATTCTATTATGTAATATTATAAGTTGGCATGTTTGGATGTTGAGATGTTTGGATGTTTGTTACTCAATTATGCAAAAACGGCCGAACGGATTTGCATGAAAGGCACACATATAGTTTATAACGTGGATTGACACAGGATACTTTTTATACCGGCAGTATTTTCCCGTGAGATAATTTCTGACATCCATGCGTGCGAAGCCGCTGGCAATTCTAGCTCACGAAGCGAATAAAAATACTGAGATAATTAGGCGGTGTCTTTGGAAATTTAATTTATTTTTTGTAGCTGCCTTCCGAATTTAAAATTATTTTTCACTTTGTAGTGCTTTTTTCGGAAGTCGGTTGTTTTTGATTTTGGAAAAAGTTTTTATTTTTTAGTTATTATAGTACCTACTTACCCCACACCAATTCGAAATTTCATCATCCTGGGGTATTCTGAAAGTCAATCAAATCCAGCAATTGCGATTGATTTGCTGTCATTTTTTGAAGAGTTCCGTTGTCTGTCTCCGAAACTCATCATCAGATCTACTTATATGAAATTTAAATGGGACCATTTTGGAATAAACACCTTTCGAACAAAAAATAATTTTGCAAATCTGTCTATATACGACGGAGCTATGCCCTAACATACATAAATAAAATATATAAACATACTGAATTGATAACCTCTTCTTTTTTGAAGTCGGTTAAAAATAGAATAAAAAGTTATTTCATTTAATTATTGCACTAATTATTTCACATATATAGGTACTGGATCTCAGGGGCATTGACGCGCTACGTGTTACCATGGATTCAGTCGATTTTTGATAAAGTACGACTAGGGATGTTCCGATACCATTAAAGTATCGATACCTACTCATATAATTAATCTCAAATTATTTATCGATACTACTCATATAAGTACTCCTAAAGTATCGATACTTACTTATATCGATAATTATAGTTTTTTTTTTCTAAGGTAACGTTAAAAGAAAATAATTTCGTGAAGGTAAAAATTAAAAGTAAGGTAATTAGTTAAGAAATGTTTATATAATTAACAAAAATATTTTGGTTATTATACAATTTATTTATTAAACGAAAAACTCTTTAGCATCAAGATTGCCCAAAAACAGTAACTGCTCCAGGTATTTTGGAGACAATCTGCTCCTTGTATGCAACATTGTTGCCCCAGCTTTGGAAAATAAGCACTCGCTGGGAACAGATATTGCGACTACAATTAAATATTGATGTGTGTAATTCACTACCACAGACCACTTTTATTGTAAATTCACTACACTACTGCACTGCTCCGTTTTTTTTTTTTTTTTTTTTGGGTATGGCATCTCGCAGTTGACCTTGAGAGGCCGTGACTGCTTAACCGGGCTTTCCTGCGGTGACTTTTAGTTTTTAGGCTAAGAGCCTCCAGCCAGGGCTTACAAACTAATTATGAAAAACCTACAGCAACTGCGCACTGAGGGCACCCCCTGCGGGGTACGAGCCTCGGCTCAGGGAGTCACTTTTAGGGAGGGCAGCAAGTGGGGACAGGCTGGATCAAACAATTTTCTTATTATTATTATTAAATCATGGGGATTTTAACTCTACTTGCTCAGCTTCGGCGCGGGCTGGCACTTCTGCGGGCAAGGGACGGTTGGGGGGGGTTTCATTTACTCGGGGTCTTCGCGGGACGCGAGGACCACGGCGGCGAGGTCGGAAGGACGGTTGTTTTTGTTTGCGAGCTGTACTGGTGGCCCTACTGCTTTCTTGGAGAATAGTGATGGGGTCATCAGGGTCGGAGAGGATATGTCGCGGCCGGCGAATACGACTGATTCTACTGGGGACATAACTAGCGGCCTTCGCAATCAGAGGATTGCGGTGTTGCGCGGCGGATTCGAAGAAACGCTTTGAATTGCGTTTAAGGAACTGAGCTATTGTGGGGACTTTGAGGTCGAGATGGAGGATCTCGTTCCTAACGTACCATGGCGAGCCCGTAGCTTGGCGAAGGAAACGGTTTTGAAGCGTCTGCATCCTATGGATGTAACGGGGCTTTGTATGTGCAAAGACTGCACTAGCGTAGGTCATGATTGGCCTTATGCACGCCGTGTATATTCGCAACTTGCACTTTAGTGACAACTTGCTGCGTGCATTAAGAACAGAGTGCAACCTTCCCAGTGCGAAGGCGGCGCGTGAGCGCGCCTTCTTGATGTGCTCTGAGAAGGTGATGTGCTGATCCATAATCACTCCTAGATACTTGGCTTGCTTCTCCCAAGGGATAGGCTTGCCAAACATGGAGATGGGCCGGGGGGGGGGTCGGGTTTGTGTCTCGGTTTCGAGAAGAGAACCGCTTGACTTTTATCGGGATTGACTTCGATCCTCCACTTTCTAAACCACGCGCCAAGAATGTTGACTGCGGTTTGGAGCCTGGAGGCTATCGCGTCGGGATTTTTCCCAGCGTAGTAAATGGCTGTGTCATCAGCGAAAAGCGCCAACTTTGCCAGTCTACGTTTGGGGATATCGCTAGTGAATAGCGTAAATATGAGAGGGGACAGCACGGCGCCCTGAGGGACGCCGGCGCGTATGGGGTGAGGGGATGAAATCGCTCCCTCTATTCGATACCGAAAGGTGCGGTTCGACAAAAAGTCTCGTAGGATGAGCACGAGACGGTCGGGCACACCGAGTTTGTACAGCTTATATAATAAGCCGTTGTGCCAGACTTTGTCGAAGGCTTTCGCTATGTCGAAGAATACTGCACCGGTCAACGTACCGCGCTGGAAGCCAGCGCTTATGTCTTCTACGATGCGGTGGACCTGTTGCACGCACGAGTGTTGGGTTCTAAAACCGAACTGCTCGTCGGGAATGAGGGCTTTCGTCTCGGCAAAATTTCTGAGTCGCTTATAAATAAGTCTCTCGTAGATTTTACCGAGCGAATTCAGTAAACTGATGGGGCGGTAGCTCGTGGGCTCGGTCTTGGGCTTGCCAAGTTTTGGGATACCGATGACCGTGGCTTCCTTCCATGCTTGCGGGAAGATATTATTGCTCAGGGCTCCATTGAAGATGGTGGCCAAGAGCATGATCAGGTGAGCGGGCAGCATCTGGAGCACCCTATTGGTGATTCCGTCAGCGCCGGGGGCCTTTCGGGGTTTCAGACCTTTGATGATCTCGTGAACTTGGTCCGGGGTGACGAGAGGTAATGGATCATCAGGGTCCTCGACGGGCGGGAGGGAGGCTCTACGTTCGACTTCGGCGTCCACCTCAGCGAGGTGTGCCTGGTCTACTGGTAGTGAACTGGGCGTGCATTGAGCTTCGAGGCTCTCGGCAAGGCACTCGGCCTTTTCGATGTCGTCGAACGCGACTGTGCCGTCGGGCCGGGTCAGGGGAGGCATGGAGGCGACTTCTCGGGATTTGAGATTCCTCTGAAGTTGCCAGAAGGCTAGATGCGTTGGCTCTAACTCGCTCAGCATCTTGTCCCAGTTAGCGTCACGAAGCTCCTGCATGCGTGTCTTTACAGATCTCTGTAAATAGCGCATGTGCACTGCTCCGAATTGTTTTTTTGTATTTATATTCGCTGAATGTCGGCGCCTGCGACCCTTTGCTTGTCAGTGTCACGGGCCGACGCACTATGGAAAATGGTAGAACAAGCGCATATCAAAAATGCTTTTTACGAATATCATAATTTGGCTAATATGGCTATTCTTTTAGGTTTTCTAATAGTCAAATTATAATATTCATTACGATTTTTTTTCTTAATACGCGAAATTATTTTTTTTTTTCTTAGATAGAAATACATAGAAAACAGAAGTGCCAAACTCAAGTCTTTGCGTATACATGTTTCAATACCATATTGTGAAAAAAATACTTGGTACAGATATGCAGTATTATACATTTTTAGAAAGGTTATTTTATGCTTTTTGCGATACAGCTTAATGATTTTAAAAGTAAAGAAAAATATTTCAGTAATTACTTAAAAAGTGACATACCTTTTTTTTCACTTGTATGTTTTTTCGTTGAAGGTTTTCAGTATTACCCACGTTTGCCCAAGCGCTACTTTTTGCGTCGACTAGTAGTCTAACTATTCATAAATAGAATGCAAAAAAAATCAGCTGCGGATATTTGCGGTTTTAGAAGATATGAGAAAAAAACTGATAAAAGTCAGAACCCGAAAATTAGTATCTTTTGCGGTTTACCACTGACACCATTCACATGAACAATATAGAACTTTTTGGATATTTTCTTCATTATTTCGTGATAACAAAGGGACCTTATCAAATTTGCACTCGGTTTGCGTGGGAAATTACAAGATAATAATGATGTAGGTACCAATTCGATATTGTAAAATGAGTATTTAAAGGGAAGCAAAAACTATTCGAACCATCTACATCAGTGTAACTTCAAGTGAAGCAAATCTCATCTACGCCTATTATTTCTGCAGATTGTGAAGTGTTAAAATGTCTTCCTTCAGCTGTACCAAACGAGACTTCATAATCCCCTATATAGAGGGCGGCAAGACCATGGAATCATTATCCAAAGTTTTAGTGGAAAAGCTGAATGTTTCTGAAAACAACTTGTGTTTTATAATTAGTGACATACAAAGGCACATTCTTCCTATTTTCAACAAACGCTGGGCCCTGGCATCTCGGAAAAAAGAAACATTTTTACAGAAGTATTGTACTTGGTTGGACTCAAGGTATTCGTTAAATTTACCGGATTCTGAACAATATTCTACGCCATCAACATCTGGCCAACGAGGACGAGCATGCGTGGCTTATGGAGACTCCTCAGAATCTACCAAGAAGAGGAAAAACACTCTTCTACTCCAAGACTATGGCTTCGAGCATATAAAAAACGCCTATCTGCAGGGACTACGGGCTTTACGTGAGTACACAGAAGCTCATCTTGTCGAAGAATTAAGAACCGCTGACACTCAAAAGAAATTAGATATCTCAAGTAAGTGGAACGACTCAGACCAGATGAAGATTCTTTCCGATACGGAAGCATTGAGTGCTTTTATAGATTTAGATCTAACAAAAGCACAATATATGTACCTGAAAAACTTAACCAACGAACGAAAGTGTTGTATATTCCCGCCTTACTACAAAATACAAGAAATAAAAAGATCCTGTTATCCACCATCTTCTACAATCGAAATCACGAATACTTATGCTAAAGTGATTAATATACAAGATTTATTGGATCATACTGCTGCTAGAATTTTAAAAATCGATTCTGTTTTCCAAAAACAACATAGAACATTGATCCTTTATTCTAAATGGGGATGTGATGGTTCATCTGGTCAAAGCCAATACAAGCAAATACTTGCAGAAGAGTCAGAAACAATTTCAGATGCCAATTTGTTCATCACTTCATTAGTCCCCATCAGATTAGTTGATGTGCAATCGGGATCCGTTGTTTGGCAAAATCCGGTACCTTCATCTGTCCGTTTTTGCAGACCCATTTCTATTGAGTTTTGTAAGGAAACTCCAGAAAAAACCAAGGCAGTTGTTGATGATATTAAAAAACAAATTAGGGCTGCACAAGCATCACTTATAAACAAAGATGGTGTTGTAGTAAATGTGAAGCATGAACTATTTCTAACGATGATCGATGGAAAGGTGGCTCAGGTCCTTACAGATACTCCATCTGGTTCCACATGCACGATATGTGGGGCTACTCCACGGCTAATGAATGACCTATCGAAAGTAACTGCCAGACCCGAAAACGAAAACGCCTACCAATACGGATTGTCCACCTTACACGCCTGGATTCGCTGCATGGAAATGATATTGCATATTTCCTATAATCTTTCGTTTAAGACTTGGTCTGCTTCAACTGAGGAAAATAAGAGATTAAAAAAAGAAAAGAAAGAAGTTGTTCAAAAACGTTTCAGGGAGGAGTTGGGATTAATCGTCGACAAACCTCGGCAAGTTAGCGGGAATACGAACGATGGCAATACCGCACGAAGATTCTTCTATAATAGCACTTGCTCATCGGAAATAACAGGTGTAGATGAGGCATTGATTAAACGCCTATACATTATCTTGCAAGTTCTTTCTTCTGGAATGATGATCGACCCTGAAAAATTTGGGGAATATGCAATAGAAACTGCAAGAATCTATGTAAGTAATTACGATTGGTATTATATGCCATCCTCCGTTCATAAAATACTCATACACGGGCAAAACGTTATCAAACATTTTGCGGTGCTTCCTATTGGACAGCTATCGGAAGACGCACAAGAGTCTCGCAACAAAGACTACAGAAACATACGACTTCATCATGCCAGAAAATGTTCCCGATCTGCTACAAATGAAGATGTCTTTAAAACGCTTTTATACACGTCAGATCCATATACATATAACAAGTTTGAGAAAACCGTACGTAAGAAATGTGAAAGAACTTGAAGAAGAGGCACTAAGTCTTTTAAACGTGGCACCTGAAAGTGAACCCACATTTACTGACCCTGATCCTGAAGTGGTATAAGTTAAAAATAATATTTATATTTAGTTATTACTTATATTTGTACCTAGCTACATCATTTCCTGAAGCCAGAGTATAGGATGTACCTATTAGTAATATGATTTTAATTTAGTATTTTTTTTTCATATATATATATTTTGTTTACTTTGCTTGTTGTAATTAACCATGGTTTAATCTTTTTAGTCATTATAAACTTGTATTCCACTTGAAATAAATTTTTAACTATTTTTTTCGTGATTTTTTCCCATTTTTTTCATTCTATGCAAAAAAACATACATAGATATACAAGAAAACCCTATAAACTACACATCGTTCGAATCTCCGAACCTTGCTGCATATTTGTGCCAAATTTCATCACGATACAACAAAAATTCATGAAGTTACAGATTTTTGATCCGATACCGACCTATATTTTCCATAGTGCGACGGATGCCACAGAGTAAAAAATGTACTCTGTGCCACAGAGTGCCTCAGACACATAAGGCATTGACGAATAATGAGGTTACGTTTGGCGCTGACGGCGTTTTGTTTTATTTTCTAACATACCACATTTTATCTATCTTTAATACTGATTATTTATATATACTGTAACTGCCCGTCCTATCAGAAATCAGAATACCAGCGCTGCGACATTTTTCTTTTAAATGTCGTAGCATCATGCTGAGGTAGGGGCCTTTTGGCCTCGTGCAGGACCTTCTGTTTTATTATTTTTTAGTTATTTTTTAATTCCAAGAAATTTGTTTTTTATCATTTTTGTACCATTGTGTGTTTATTTTAGTATGTGATCTTCCTGTGCGAGTCACAATAAATACTTTTTCTTTCTTTCTTTCTTTCATGTACATATTTCAACAGACAAGGAAATACAAATTTCATATCATCCCATCCTGCAAATGGGTTGCTTTTAAGGGAAACTACTGGATTTGACAAATAAAGAGAAACTTCATCGCCTTGATGAGATTTCTTTTTCTTCTTGTGTCCATGAGCCAACTCTTTGTGATGTTTCCAGAAATCATATTCAGGTTCAGGTGGTGCAGATGAGCAACTAATAAGCCGATGATGACAACAATACGTTAAATTACTCGTAAACAATCAAACACTTTTATGTTAATAAAGCAAGACTGACTGGCTGGACAGTAAACTGACAAGACAATACCAACCAAACAATCATCAAAACGGTGGCTCACAGTCAGTGGCCAGTGGCTATCTCGGTCTCGATCTCAACTCGGGTGAAGTCGGACGGGTTCGGCTCGCCTGGCTGGCGCGCTTCACCAATAGATAACCGAGCGTGAGAGGGATAAAAGATGTCACTCTCTCGTTCTCTCTGATGCGTTCGGAATTTTTTTTTTTTGTTTCGTTCGGATATTTTAAATGAGATCAGTAAGTATCGCAAGATTGATTCGATGCTATTAGTACTTGGTATCGAATCAAAAGTATCGAGTACCTACTCGTATTTACTAGTATCGGAATGTCCCTAAGTACGACAAATTTCTACGCGAGTGTGTCTATAACCATGTGCTGAATGCATGGTTTCAGTTTGCTCGTCGATGTCCCTAGAACCCTGTTTTATTCTTTCACAGAAATCTCTTTCCGAATCCCTATGTAGATTCAGTGTTTGGCTTCCACCTATTTACATTACTTTACACAATGTGAAATGAACCAAACTGTCCAGTAACAAAAGTTCACAGTTGCACGTCCGGTTCAATTCGGTAGCGCTGCAAGCATTAAACGTGTCACTTGCAAGTTCATAGTCGATTGCTGGAAACGCGGGGCAATGTGGTAATATGTTACTTGTACAAGCTTAGAAACAACTTATTATACTCATGAGCAGCAAGTTTGTGACAAGCGTGTTGTTTCCAGCCAGTTTTAACTGCTTGGCTTGTTAAGTTATGAACAGACATTACATCACGACTTGTCTTCCCGAAGGGTTAGGCAAAGGTGTCTGAAGGTACACCAACATTTCGCCAGTTACGTTTAAGTCCCATGGAAACGATAAGCATCGTTGGTCGCTGTGATTAACTCAAGACAACGTTTGGTTTCTTTCACCAGAATTAGCTTACCTACTGACAGGCGTATATTGTGGCGGCCATCTACAGGCGAACTACGTCACACAAATCCTGCATCGCACAATCAGAGTTTACCGCGCGACTCGCATAGATACAACATCCCGACATCAATCGTCGGGCAGTTGCCCACCAGACAACACCCGTCTGGTCGGAGAATCCTGCCTTTACCATAGAGTATGAGTGAACTTTACACCCTGTTCCTCACACCTCTATAATATCATTGTTTACTTTATTTGACTGTATAAACCATTTCTTTTTATTTTTTTTAAATTAAGTAATACAATTTTCATTTATTGTTGAATGTTAATTACTTACTCATTATTGTATAGAATCAAGTTCTTCCAACTTAACAGACAGCTGTGCTGCTGGGGAGTTGGTTGCGCCACTTCTTCTTCCCAGCTAAAGCACTAGGAAGTGGTGAAGGGCGGGCGTTTTGGGGGACTGTCTTATGTAATTTTGACGTTCCAAAAGTCTCAGCCTAGATTGAATAAATGACTTTTGATTTTGATTTTGATCATGTAATAGGAGGCCAGCCTATTAAGCCTATTATTTTTAGTCCATTGAGCCTTTTATTATTATTATTTACTAGTTCTTGCAGTGGCTTCAGTCCATGGGGAGGTCAGAATTTATCATACGGGAACGTACTACTGATATAAAAAGTGACATCATCATCATAATCAGCCTATAACGTTCCCACTGCTGGGACACAGGCCTCCTCTCTGTGGGAGGGAGCGGGCCGTAATCCACCACGCAGGCTGAGTGCGGGTTCGTAAATGTCACATGTGATCTTCGAACTTTTGGTTCTAGGACATGCTGGTTTTCTCACGATGTTTTCCTTCACCGTTTTGAGAGCAGTGGAAATGAAATAATATACACAAAGTAAAGCGCCTGCCTGGGTTCGAACCTACGACCTACATCATGTAAGTCGCGTCCGTTACCACTGGGCCACCACTGCTCCAGCTACGTTTAAGTTCCGTGTAATAGGGGCGAACCCTACAATGATTTATTTTTAGTCTATTGAGCCTTTTATCGTAATTATTTACTAGCTTTTATTATTTACTCGTTTGTTCCGTGTGGTGCCGGACGTAAAATAATAGCACCATCCCATTTCTTCCCGTGGGTGTCGTAGACGGCAACTAAAGGACTTACTACAGAAAGGACATGCATTTGACCACCATACTGCGATCCCGCCTGCCAAGCGTGGGCGTTCTCTATGCATTTGACCACCATACTGCGATCCCGCCTGCCAAGCGTGGCGATTATGGAAAATCCCCCCGTTTTGGGGGAGGCCTATGTCCAGCAGTGGACGTCTTTCGGCTGAAATGATGATAATGATTTACTAGCTTTTGTCAGACGCTTCGCCTTCGTGGAGTATAGTTATCCCACGGGAACGTACTACCCAGATAAAAAATATCCTATATGTTAATCTTTGTTATAAACTATCTGTGAGCCAAATTTCATCCAAATTCAAACACACAAACTTTGACATTAATAATATTATGATTAAAGTTATGAATAAGTGGTGTGTATTTAATCAATCGCTGTGTAGATGGTAGTTTGGCATAGTAACTCGCATAACTTAAAATTATTTATATAGGTAGGTACCTAAAATTAATCACTTTCTGATGTAGATTATATTCACAAAGTTTATCCCGGTGAAACGTCTAGGATAAAGGAGGCCTTTTAAGGGCAGCTTCTAGAAATAATCTTGTATTCACATTGAATTTGTACTTATAATATAACTGGCAGTTTTCAGCAGATCTGAGCACATTAATTCAATCAGTATAAAAGTGTCTAGCTTTTCTCAAAGGACCTCTTTCACGACAAATCTTCTTTGAAATTCCATGTCACTATCCATACTAATATTATAACTTTGAAAGTAACTCTGTCTGTCTGTATTTTACCCTTTCGCTTTTAAATCACATAACGGATTTTTAAAAAAATTGGCTGCATTTTGAGAAAAGACACAGGTTACTTTTTGTCTCAAAAGTTATACTAAAAGGAGTTAATAATGTAAGGGATGAAAAATAATCAATAAAATAAATAAGGGATGAAAGTTTGTATGAGTAACTTAGCATTTCTTCAGTTAGTAAGAAATAAAAAAGAAATTGTTTCAGCGTTTTTTTGTAAAACCATCCCAAGGGAGGTAAAATAGGGATGATTTTGAAATTCACATGATTAGTGATTTTTTGGTTAGGTACCTACCTGAAGTTAAAAAATAACTTAGCTAATACGTGGCGGCGATAAAGTACATAATATTTCAAATAATAGAATGATAATAATTTTTAAGTTAGAATTTAGAATCATAAAAACCTATTTAACTTTGGATATCCACGCGGGCGAATCCGCGTTCAGGAACTAACTATATGTGTAAGATTATTGCATATAATAAAATAGGAACGTTTAATTTTTGTCCGTTTGTCTGTCTGTATGTCTAGATGTCGGTATGTTACGGATGGGCGAAAAAACGGCAAGACGTTATTGGATAAAATTTGGCACACAGTTAGTTTTTAACCTGAATTAACACACAGAATACTTTTAATCCCGGTAGTACGTTCCCATAAGATATTTTCCGATATCCACGTGAGCGAAGCCGCGGGAAAAAGCTGGCCCCTAAATATATTTACCACTAAACGGACTCAAAATCTCGTTCCATTGCTGTCATCCGTTTGAAGTTGATGGATTTTTACACGCTTTTTTTAGCCTAGCTTTTTTTCACCTGTATGTTTGTATATTTGTTTTGGCCACAAAGTGTATACGATTATCTACAAAATGATGTTCACACTACAAATAAGAGTTCATGTGCAAAATCCAAGTTATCAGGTTCATATTCAACAGACAAGCTGCAACTTCCAACAGCAAACTTTTAACTTAAGTTGTGTTGCTAAGACGGAAACTTTCAGCCGGCGACTAGTATAATGCGAACTTACCTCATCAAGAATGTTGGAAGTTACTTTATTATAAGACACCAGTCACTGATTTAGGCGGAGTTTATTTTAAACAATGTAGATTTTTCATTGTTCTTTTGTTTTTATTTGTAACTATCTGACCATTACAGACGTTTCATGTCAAAATTTCAATAGTTCATTCAAAGATCCCATATAAAAACGTGTGTGGACGGGAGACCTCCGTCAACGGGCCTACTCCCTAAGCTCCAAGTCCGTTGTTTCGGTCGAAGTAACGGGCGCTTCCAACTCCGTATCACTTACGGACAGAATATTAGTTTGGAGCCCGAACTATGAACGAATGACTATCCGGTTTGACTACTCCCGATTTGATTTTGCCCATCCAAAAGAGTTAGTTAATTAGCTGTAGGATTCACTAAGAAGTTTCATACTACTCTCAGATAGGCCCGTATCTTCGTTGACGGAGTAAGAGAGTAGGCCCCTGCTGAAACGAAGTTACTTACGTTAGGCGCTTACAAACAAACATCATTTCTACGATATTCGGCAAAATTTCAAAATTAATTTTGTTTCGACTAAGTTTATGTTCTAAATATAAAAATTGATTTTGAGACTGGGTCGAAGTTGTCAATTTCGTTTTTAGAACACCACCGTTGTTAAAATGTGGTTCTAAATACGAAAACTGGCTGAAAGATGTAATGAGATGGTTTTTATTTATTTTTATGTTATTTTTCAACTTCGTAATATGATTGGAGTAACTTATCTAGGTACCTATGTTTAGTAAATCGACTTTTAACTAATTACATTATGGAACCTTATTTCGTTATATAACCACTTGATCCAAATTTATCCTACAATGTTCTCACTGCTGGAATACAGGCCTCCTCTCTATGAGAAGGAGTGGGCCATAAAACCCCACGCGGGCCCAGTACGGGTTGGTAGATGTCACATACCAACCAACCCGTACTGGGCCCGTGGTTTTAAATTTCCTCACAATGTTTTTCTTCACCGCTTTGAAAGCAGTCGGAATGAAATAATTTACACACAGTACATTGCCTAGGTTCGTACCTACAAACAACTCGCATGTCGCGGCTGTTACCACTGGGCCACCACACCATATTCCCTACAAAACAAAAGATACTCTTAAATGAAACTTTATTGATCAAAAGAGCAGTACAAATTCAAACATCAATTACCTCAATACTAGGATTCCTTTTGTCGTGGAGTTTCCTTCGTCTTACAAAACTATAACTGATAAAATTCGCTTTATAATCCCAGATAGTAATCTGACATTTCAGTCTGTGTGATTTGCTTTTTAGCACAGGAGTTTGACATTACACCTGTCAAATTGCAATGTGGATTTAAAAAACGAAATAAAGGCATCGACTACGATCGATGACTATAGGTAGATACATACGATCGGTCGGTAATGGCTGATTCCTATAATTTACAGACAGTAGTTTGTTAAAATGAAGACTCTTGTATCTTTACCAATAATGAAGCAAATATCTTAGCTTATTTGGAAGTAGCCAACAAAGATAAAATTAGCATACGAAACGATTTATTTGCTCAGTTTGGAAACAAAAACTGCTACGATTTCTAAGCTAAACGATCCGTTTTTGTTTATAAGAACCGAGCATGAGGCTTCTGAGGACAATAATCGACTGTTATTCCAAATCAATAGACTCATCTCATCATGCCAATCAAAGACTCTTAAGCTGTCAATATAACGGAGAATCATAATGAGAAAGAAATTGTTTCGCTGAAAATGTCAATATCTCCAGAAAATCGTAATTTCATCGGCAAATAATTATTAGAAACGTATTGTATGTACGAACAAGAAACCTGTTTGTCTTGGGAGTAACGAACTTCAAACGATATTCATAGTAGACTTTATTTTCTTTTCTTTTCAATATACCAAATGATTTTACACAATTTTCGTCTATAAATGCCAGGTTTCGTTCACACAAAGACTATCAATATCAGTCGCAAGCTTTTAAAACGACTAGATTCACTTAAGACCCATTAAAAGAAAACTTAACAGAATAAAGAATTGTCAATACTTTTTGTTCGCAGGTCCATTGTGCGGGGTGATTCACTGAGTGAATGGTGAATGTGACTGGGAACGACAATTTGAAGTGAACTGCCTCCTAATGAAGATAAGTGATAAAGAGCAGTGTTTGCCCTAATGATGTGAAAAAATAAAACTATCGTGATGTGGCTTGCGGCGTTGGTGTGTTTTTTCTGTCATTTGGGTAAGTTTTTTTTTGCTTTTTGCTCGTTAGCTTTTAAATAATGTGACTTTTGTGTAGAAAGCTATCTAAAAGGGGATACGGTTATATGAAGCGTGTGTGTTTTGTGGTATAAATTCTGTGTAATTTTTGTGTGTAGATACTCTGTGTATTCGTACCTGTGAGTCTAATTAAAGATCTCCAGAGAGGTATTATTACTACGGCGTCGGAAATTTATTATAAAGTTTTCATGTACTATCCAAGGCCGTACCATCGGTAGTCGATAACATAACTGACAGTATTGCAAAAACCTTTACAAGTACACTAATCATGCTTAGGTAATGTCCAATAAAATTGTCGGTAAACTTCCATTGACGGTTTTCGCAACGTTCGCGCACTACACACGTTCAATCACGGTAATCCGTGAAATTACATACGAACGAGGCAATGCCCGGGATAGCGTACTTCGACGAAGTACCTCGTCCAAAATGGCGCGAATGAAAATTGAAATTGGAATAAATGTCCACCGTTTTCGGCAAATGTCAGGGATTTTGGCATTTCGTTTTTTTTTTCTTTTTCTATCTGACAACCCGAGCAAAAGCTGACAGTATCTTTTTATTGTAATAAAAAGGTTGTGCGCCGTGGATAAATCCTCAAAGAAAGTAAAAATAAGACTTTTTCTTGTCATCTGGACTAGTTTCTTAAGCCGTGCTTGCAAAGCACTTCTACGACCTGAGTTGAGCGTTATTTTTAGTAAAGTAGGTATAAAAAGTTATATTCTTTTTGGTTTTATTTAAGTTGTGAACTTATATCCACTCTAAGTACTACAATTTTTCATATAATCAGCTGTTGAAATTGTGGTCGCAGACGAAGCTTATTTTAAAGACTTTTGAATTCCCAAAATTTTTAAATTGACTCAAAACTATGTGTTGCCTGTATCTTTCTTACTTCTACTGAAAATTAGGAGCTTCCGAAGGATTCGCTTCGATTTGGACCATCGTATTTTCTGTCAATTCTTATAACTCTCTTTGCGACCGTTTTTAACTCTGCTTAGCAGCTTCTGACATAAAAGTAACAACATCTAACCGCCGTTAATTAAAAATATCGCAAATAAAAATGTTATAGCAGAGCCGATGTTAATTATAGCACGCTATAGCGGGTTACGTTTGACACACTGCGCCCCCGAGCCGGCAGCCGAACCAATTAACTTGTCGCGTTCAACTGATATTAGATTGCACACAGTTCTTGGATGTGGTGGAAAAGGTTAAAAAATCCGTCTATATTTTGCTCCTTTGTGATGATTTATATTACACATCTCTATGGCTTATTTCAGAATTGTGGAAAACAATTAATCAAAACTTTGGTAATTGACAGTAGCAGATGTCTTGGCATACTTACGGTAAGTTGTTCAATATCATCGGTAAAAATGTATTCTGAATACACATCCCAATATGGAATTACAAAAAAAATATACTTCTGTACTTATTTTTTTTTAGGTTTTCCTTGTTCTGGCCAATCTAGAGACACGGCATTCTACAGAACTTTTAACTCACGACGTGATGCGCGCTTTGCTTGTGCACGCTGTGAATGTTTGTATATTCTTGACCAAAACAATGGTGAAGTCGGAAGTATGTGAGTGTATATGTGTGTTTGTGCTAACGCTACTCGTCTCCACGCATCCATTCACAGCGTTTATTTACTTGGTCATCACAACAAAACCGCGAGTAGCTTCGTGAGATAAAAGTACCACGTCTCACAACGACCAAAGAGTGTCAATTTGTTTACCAATTAATTTCGCCGAGTATACAAAAGCAATAACAACTCATGGGTCATCATCTGCCTAGCCTTTTCCCAACTATGTTGGGGTCGGCTTCCAGTCTATCCAGATGCAGCTGAATACCAGTATTTTACATGGAGCGACTGCCTATCTGACCTCCACAACCAAGTTACTGGGTAATACGATACCCCTTGGTAAGACTGGTTGTCAGGCTTTCGGGCTTCTGACGACCCGTAACGACTGGCAAAGATCCACAAATGACAGCCGGGACCAACGGCTTAACCAGCTTTCCGAGGCACGGAGGTGTCTTGGTATGTAAACATGGTCTCACTCACCCATCGACGAACTAATCACGTCAAGCGTAGCTTAACCTGATCGATCGACCCGTGCAGCTGTTATTAGTTAGCCACAACACAAAGGTACAAGTTTAAATACAGAATCCTTAATACCAGATTATAACCAAGGACGTCGAGTCACGAAATTGATAAAACGCAGTGGTTTCCAGCTTCGTACCACAAACAGCGTGGCCGGACCCAATTAAGTTGTCAGTCCTAACTAACGCTGTTACGTAGTGCCCTTTAAAATTATATCACAGATCCGTAGCACACTGAGAATCTGATATTGTTATGTGATGGTGAAGTCCAATTTTCGTTTTTACTGTTTTTATTAACACCTACTGTAGTAATACAACAATAGTCTCTATATTGATACAGGTAGTCAAGTAGGTTTTGCATAATTCTTTTATGAAGTCAGTTTGACATAAAAATCATGTATTCTTTACCAAACGACGATGATTTGGATAAACGAGCAATTTAAGTTGATAGGTAAGACTTTATATACTAATATTAGATGAACTGATACTAAAAAAAAACTTGATTTCAAACCAACGATACGTGGTTTTAATATATTTATAAAGAAATCATAAATATTATTATAATAAAATGTAGTATATTTTGTGTTATGGAAAACCGAAACGTAAACAAAGCTTTAGTTCTTCAAACAGCCCATAAAAGCATTGACCGAATGAAAATAGGTCAAAGCCAATTAGCAGTCGACCCTCCACCGCTTCTTAAACAAGGGAGAATTGAAGTGCGAACGCTCTACATACGAATTTGACAATTTTGCTGCTGCAGGTTTAAGAGTGCTGGCGAAATGACAGGTGCATGAGGTTTTCACAAAACTGGTGATGTACCTATAGGTACAGACAGCATCACTTTGTGGAGGTCCCCTTTTGTTTTTGGGTGGGAAATCATTAAATAACTTCTTCCACTCTGGGTGGAGCAAGAGGGCGTGTCAGACTTTTACTGACTAAAACCCACCCGTGTTCTATCAGTTGCCTGTGTGCTAGGGACCGCGGTATCTCTTTCGAACAACCCGCACCCCTGGCAGTTTGGAGGTGCCCTCACGTTTTAAAATCGCTATCGAGTTTTAAAATATTGACCAACTAAATGAGCAGTGGTGGCCCGGTGCTACTTACGAGTTGTAGGTTGCAGGTTTGAGCCCAGAAGGCCGCTGTACTTTCTATAAATTATTTCATCACTATCACATCGAGTAGAATGTTCTAGAACCAAAAGTTTGAAGACATTTGACATCTACCAACCCGCACCTTGCCCGTGTAATGAATTACGGCCCACTCGCTCTCACCGAGAGGAGGATTATGACCGACAAAATATGGACGTGAAAAAGTGTCTTAAAAGATCATTTACATAAATGAACAATTCATTTCTTTTCAAAACATTCCTCTGTATTAGTTGGTAGTGTCTTAAAGAATACTTTCAAAAAATTGCAAATCATGACGTGAATTCGAACCAACTGGATCAGAACTAGCTCATTTATTTGACGCGTTGTCCTGTTTAATTTACTATTCATACAAAATTCCCTCAGAAAATTCAGTTTCAATAATCCCGATTTTGTGGCTATTACCTTGGGTTTTTCCCCATTTTCTTATTTTCAAACCACCCCTGTACTAGAGTGAAGAAAACAAAATAAATGTTATTCAAAATCAAAATCAAAAGTCATTTATTCAAACTAGGCTGAGATTCAGCACTTTTTGAACGTCAAAATTACATAAGACTTCCCAGAAGATTCCCCCAAAATGCCCGCCTTTCCTAGTGCTTAATCTGGGAAGAAGCGGTTCAAATTCGAATCGGTAATGGTTAAGACGTTTTTGAGTTTTAGCGAGACGCGAGCGCGACGAACAGCAATTGATTTTTGTAAATATAGGTAAAAGTCACCAAGTCAGCTTTCAAAATTTTTCTTTCTTAGTTATAAGACAACAAAATATAATGAAACCGTTTACAAAGAGGCTATCATATCCCACACCGAGTGCAGGAAGCTATGGATTGCAGCGTTTAATCTTGTGGTTCAAGCACACGCCGTCTTGCCGCAAGTCAGCTTGGTACTTAATTAAACTGCCACTTTGATTTACCCTATTAGAGGAACTTAAAGTTATCCCGCTGTTGTTTGCACTTGAACTTAGAGTTAGATAAAGATATCTAACAAGTTAGACTGAAGTCTTACTTGAGATAGATAATAAGATAGAGTGACTTGGCTGCTATGCTATTTTTTTAATTTTTGTTTACGTATCCCAGGTATATTCTGAATTTTACCATGAAGATCATAATAACCTGTAACATTTATATACATACATTATTTTACTAAAAGTAACTACCTACTTCCAAAAAAAAAACACTGTATTTCCACTTTTTAGTTACAGTATCTACCCTACACAAATTCGTATACAGATTTGCTATTTAAATAAAAGTGATATGACGTTATTATAACATTACCAATTACCACTAAGTGGATTTTTTTTATTGAAAGCTAACTCAAAAACTACCCAACCAAAAAACAAAATAAAAATATATAAACCACAAATTCAGCACATGATTCCAGACCCCGTACCGAAGAAATTTTTCGTCGGTTATCAACAAAAGATCAGCGGTTTCATAGAAAAGTGCAATACCTACGCGGTCAATATGTATGGAACAGGTTTTTTATTTTATAACCGACGAAAAGTTTCAAAGTACTTAAGAACTATGTTTTGATTCCATAGTACAGGGTTGCGCGTCGATGTCCTGCCACATATTCCTACATCCATTTCAAAAAATTCCTTTCTCCCAGTATTTTTAGACTCCTAACCTTTTAAGGTGTAAAATAAAGATTTTGTTCATTTTGTGTGATGACCTGATGACTGTTTGTGGATTAATGTTATTTTTAGATCCTTTGAAGATATTCTCGTAAAGCTGAGATTTAGGCCCGAAATTACGCACACGAGCTCTCTCATTATAGATTTACCAAACCTTATTAAATACAGTCAGAATGTTTTTACTTTTATGTCTTTAGTTGTGCAGAACATTGCTCAAAATTAGTACGATATAGTATAATAGTCCATGTAAAAACATATTACTCCTGTACTACAGCGAAATTCAGACACGATGATGGCGAGAGCCCGTTTTAGCGATAATTATCCTTAATGTGATCAATTTTCCCGATAAGTGAGGGTGGATCACTACAGCCTAATCCAATAGGGATGTTCTGTGACATGTATGACCTAAATTCCAGATTTGTATATTTATGTACCTACACTATACATGTGTATATTTTCACGCTCCATCGCCCGTATGCTTCGACTCAAGCACAGTCGCAGCCAAAGACTGGGGGGGTCACAGACAAAGACTACCTACATATTAATAAGAAAATTTATTATGTAAAAAAAAAATACTATTTTAAGCTTTACATTTACGGCTTTGGGAGGGGTCATGACCCCTAGGATACCCCCCTCGGACCGCGTCTGCTTCGACTACGCTTCAACTGATAAAGAATTGTTCTTAAATCCTTGAGATACGCCAGAGTTATAAATATACACTTTGGGAAATATACATTAATGATGTTACATGATGTTGGGGTGAGAATGCCGTTCTCCTTTTTCTTCTTGGTCGTATCAGTGATCCCCTTTTATTAACTTTAAATAAGCATCGACTAGAATTCGGCCACTTTGCCAGCGTTAGCGTTGGCCTCGCAGAGGTCTTCCATAGTGCAGATATTTTTGCACAGAGAGCACGACAAGAAGTGAAGCATCGTTTGTGATGTGGCTTCATAGTCGCCGTTCTCCTGATATTCAAATATGCTTTGATATGTTAATGAGTTGTAGAGGGGTTAATGGCTAAGTAACAACAGCCGTACGGGTCCATCGAGGAGCAGGTTAAGCTACGCTTGTCGCGGTTGGTCCGTGGATGGGTGACTGCACTGATGCACTACAATCTCTCGCGCCGAAGGCTAGTCTCCATTGAGATTAGCCGCCCTGGCCGACAAACGGTCTAGAGGACTATATATTACAAATGTATTGTCATATTTATGAGTAAGACTATGCTTACCGCGGTACTTAGGTTACTATCTTTACATACCAAGACCCTTCCGTGCCTCGGAAAGCACGTTAAGCCGTTGGTCCCGGCTGTCATTTGTGGATCTTTGACAGTCGTTACGGGTCGTCAGAAGCCCGAATGTCTTGCAACCAGTCTTAACAAAGGGTAACATGTTATCCTGTAACTGGGTTGTGGAGATCAAATAAACAGTCACTCTATGTAATACACTAGTATTCAGCTGGTAAGACTGGAAGCTGAGCCTAACATGGTTGAGAAAAGGCAAGGCAGATGATGATGTTAATGTGTTGTAAGCAAAGACATAAGTCATCAGAACATGAAATGTTTCCCCAAAATATTACTAGATACTTACAGAATTATCTATTACAAGCCCGCCTGATGAGATTTCCAATTTGCAGAAATTACGAACTTCCGTCCTCTATTTAATAATTTCATGCGCATTTCAAGACCCAGTGGTTAAGACTGTGCGTTGTGTATCTATGAATTTAAGATTACACAGGGTTATTGGAAGAACACGAACAACCTCTTAAGAGGTCATTGTACTCATCATTTTGAACAATTTTTACTATGGGACCAAACCTGAAATCGCGGAATAAAAAATCAGCTGTTCCTTACATTTATGTTGGTATGTATAACTCATCAAATGTAGGAAACAGCTGATTTTTTTTTGCGATTTCGTGTTTAGTCCTTATTTTCATTGCCTAGCTGTTTCTCTACAAGAAAATATGTTGAGAGTGACTTCTAGTGAAACAAGATGCGTTGGAATATCAGTATTTTAGTCGAAACGCCTGCTCTCCGACCTTAGAATCCTCTGGGAAATACCAATATTCTAAGGTTAGGCCGCTTGTTAGACATTCAGGCGTCTAGCTACCTGGAAAAACTGCCATACGTGACGCCAGGGTCCAACGTTATAAATTGATGTCTATATCATAAAGGGATCTAGTTGTTTAAGGAATAATCTATATATACATATTTACATAATATTATAAATTAAAGTCGCTTTTTGTCCTTTTAAAATTCGCTACGGATTTTGGTGCAGTTTTTATTCTCATTTAGACCCGTCATTCTGGAAGGTTTATGTATAATTCAATACATTAAAAGCGAAGTTTATGTAGTAAAGAAATCTCGAAGTTTTTTCAAGTAGGAAAAACCGTTTGAAGCAGGGTTGGGTCGCTATCAGTTTATAAATGGACGGGCTGTGTTCTAGTTTATCCTCATTTTAGTTAAAATACAACATTATTAAAAACGCTGCTGCTAAAAAATTCCCTACAGAAGAATCCAGGCAAAGTTTGTGCAATCTGGAAACTTTGGTATCGACTTTCAAAGATATTGAATCGTCAAAGAGAACTTTGTGGTTTATAAAGTGGTACAGGCTACCACACCGCGTCGCCGCCCGTTTGGGGGCCAATTAAACTGACAGATTCTACAAGCGCTATTATATAGTACCAGGGCTGCACGAACGACTGGTGGTGTGTGATAGTTGTAATAAAAGCGGGTTTAAGAAGGTTTTTAGTTTGCACTAACATAGTTACATTTATAGCTTAATTAGTTATTATGTAGTATGACTTTAGCCGGGCACATGTCTGTGATGTGATGGGCTGTCAATAGTGTTAATGTCTAGTATCAGGTGGAATGGCAGCTCAATTAAAGCTCTAGTCACATAAGTTGAATGCGCCAAGGAAGTCCTCGAAATTCAAATGTTCTACCTTTTTGAATATTTTTTTCATAAGATGTCATTCAATGGGATTGAAGGACATTATTGTTTTGTAAATACATACGTGTTACGGTCGCGAATTTTTTTTTTTTTTCAAGTAACTGCCGCCCACTGACCTGGGCCTCAAGTCTGCTATTACAATAGTGTCAGAATGGTCTATCATTAATTTCAAAATTGTTGATTTTGACAAGTTTGGTAATCTACTAATATAATGGCGTCATTATGACTTTTAGCAAAATGACAATGGGATCGTGTTGGAATAACGAATTTATAAAAATAGCAGAATTGGGCCCCTGTTTGCAAACGTGAGAAAATTGTAATTTTGCGGACCACCTGAGCGCTTCCTCTTTAAAATTTTCACAGAATAGACCGATTGGTGTCGAAACCATGTCTCGATACATCACAGACATGTGCTTGGCTAAAATCTTGCTACACAGTAAGTTATCAAGCCCCAATATAGGCAAGCAGTTCGGCAATCCTCGTTACTATGCCGATATTCGATAATATTGGGACTGGAACAAAAAAATACTGTGACTTGCTTTACTGCGAGGCGAGGATTGAGTTTGCAAGGTGGACATCAACACGTCAAGAAGCCTATATTACAACAAAAACTCATTTTGTAAAGGAAGCATGTTCTAGTTCCGTGCTTTGGAAATCTGATACACGAAGCGAAGATGTAGTCGATATGCGCAAAGCTAGTCTTGCCTAAGAGGTTAGCTGTTGAGCCTGAGCAATATTGATTTAGCCGGAAATTATTCCGGGTATTGAGATGTAGATACAGACTACATAGATCTATACAGGCTGAGTTTTTAGTCACCGTCCAAATTTTTCAGGGTGATAGTACCCGTGAAATTGAACAACTTTCTCCAAGAAACATGGGTCCAAATATAAAAAAAAAAATCGGACCTCCCATACAAAATCAATAGTCAGCTGATCGATTTTGTATTGGAGGTCGGATTTTTTTTTTAATATTTCTACCCATGTTCCTTGGAGAAAGTTGTTCAATTTTACGCGTACTATCACCCTGAAAAAATTGGACGGTGACTAAAAAAACCCTTGTATAGTTACAAAGTCCGATAATGTTATGGTTTGTCGAATAATATACATACAAATACAGAATAGCCTGCCGGTGTACAGGGAAGCACATCGACTGATATAATTCATTTAGTATATGATTCTGACCCTACCAAAAATTTCAAAGCGAAAATGTATGGAACAGCACTTTTTTCAGTCAGCCGACCAAAAGATCAATGCCTCTTACGGTGAAATTTTGTGAAGGGTATTTTAAAAAAAATCCTGTGCTATACATTTTCCACCGCGTAGGTATTATACTTTTCTATGAAACAGCATATTATTTTTTTGTTGATAATATACATAAAGCAGGACCCGCATCTCTTTAAATCTTGGATAAAACCTTTGAAAATAACCTTATGACAAGAATCAAAAGCCACTTATTAGTCTCATTAATGTTAGGTTAGGATTCTGAGATACACAAACCTAGCGAAATACTTGTGCTTGCTTGGTCTTTTTCGCCGTGTCTGGGGCAAAATTGTCGTTTATGGGGCATAATAGACATACCCATTCATATATTCTTACATTAAAAAAGCAGCAAATGAGAAGGCTTTCGTCCCCATTAGCCCATAGCCTCTTTGCTGACAGAGGACGTAGGACCTAGTGTTGTTATTGTTATAATTAGTGCCAATTTATGCCGAAGATAAAGTATAATTGTTTGAAACCCTTTGGACGCCGGTCTAATTAAAGTTTTCAATTCAATTTTAATTTTATCGAATAAAATATGTAGATGAAGTAGGTATTTCTCTAAATTATGAGTGGATTAAATCTCTCGAAAGTTCTGCTGTTTTAATATCCAGCCCTGAAAGTGTTTACAGAAACAAAGTAATTACTGTCGTCTCATATTTACGCCTAAAACCATTTTATATTTGACAATAAAGATATAAACATGGAGATGAATGAAATAAAACAAAATATTAAAACATGATGACTAACAAACGAGAACACAAAACAAACATTTTTCGGTAACAGACGGTTTTTATTAAAAAGAAAGCTCTTTCATTTTATTTTAATGTGGCGGTTTCTGGGTATTTGGTATTCCCGATGGCAAGGTTGATTTAATAATGCTTAATGTTCCAATTTGATTTTGATTATTTTTTTCTTTTACAATATAATTTAATAGCGATGACTCAAACCTTATTGTTCTGTATTTTTTGTAAGTAAAAGTGTTAGTTATTTTTTGGGGAATTAGCGAGGACTTTGTCAACGAAATTGACCCAAATAGAGGTTTTTTCCTGTCTTCATTTTGTTTTTCTTAACAAACTGGACCGATCAAAAAGCGATTTTATTTTAATGGCCTGATAAGGAAAACACTCCGTACGGACTTCTTTTAAATCTTTACTTGAACAACAAAGTCCTCCAGACCGGATTTCAGTCGTGGCAGCCAATTGCAGCGGAGACTAGCCGGAAGATATTATTATAGTGCACAAGTGAGTTCGCAAACACAGGTTCACTCACTCTTCCCTCACTCTCGTAGTCCGATGGGCTAGCAATCCGACACGACCAGAGAAAGATCAGGCGCAGGACGAACGGCTTTAACGTGCTTTCCGAGGAGTTGGCGGTATGATACCCGAGGGGGTAACACACCGCCAAACTCCGTGCTGTTACTGAGAAATTCCATTTTAAAAACCTACAGCGTTTGTCGACTGCCTTCAGCAATTCAAAAGACTTGGAGGATCCCGTGTAGAGCAAAGAGTATGGCAGATATTTGGTCAGGTTAAGCTACGCTTGCCAAGGTTGGTCAGTGGATGGGTGACCATCTTTACATACCAAGACTCCTCCGTGCCTCGGAAAGCACGTTAAGCCTCCTTGTTCTCATCCATAGATCTTTAACAGTCGTTACGGATCGTCAGAAGCCCGAAAATCAGACCACCAGTCTTACCAAGGGCTATCGTAATAAGTAACCAGTAACTGTTTTTTGGAGGTCATATAGGCAGTCCCTTCATGCAAAATACTGGTACTTACTTGCTTGCGGTTAGACTAGAAGTTGACCCCACATAGTTCTGCCAGGGGTGCGGGTTGTTCGAAAGAGACACCGTGGCCCCTGGCACACAGGCAACTGAAAGGACGCGGGTGGGTTTTGGTCAGTAAAAGTCTGACACGCCCTCCCGCTCCACTCAGAGCGGGAGAAGTTATTTGATGATTTCCCACCCTTAAAAAAAAATCCCTTCATAGTTGGGAAAAGGCTGGGTAGATGATGAGGTTATTATTTTTTAAAGAAGAGAAAACTTACGCTAAAAACAGGTGCTGTTAGCTTGAGTACAGTCGTCCATGACGCTTCTCAAAAGTAACTGTTACAAATTCAAACCGCCAGCATGTCACAGCACTAGTATTTCAATGGATGGCGGGCCGTACACGACACAACCAATCACAAACTAGATAGATTGGGCAGTTTGTGATTGGTTTCGACACACGGACAAATTCTGGTATTCAGCTGCATCCGGTTAGACTGCAAACTGACCTCAACATAGTTGGGATATGGCTAGGCAGATGTTGGTGATTGGTTGCGACGTACGGATCGCGTCGTGGATGACGGGTATACGAGTGGATCTAGTTTTGTCAAAGAAAGGCACACACATAAAAACTGAACTAAATTTGAATCATTTGGCTGAGTCTTGGTCAGTAATTTTCAAAGGGCTGACTTTCAATACGCCAAGTTGTTAAACATTGAATGATTCTAGTTCAATTAACTATCGGCCTAGGCATCCAATTGGATGCCGGCGTTTAATGAACGGCCTAGGCGTCCAATTAGCTGGCTAATTTAATCAAATGGCTGCGACATTTACATTGCCTTCTGTGAATCTGAATTCTACTATCCTACTTGCTGTATGTACGTTGGTTACTCATCACGCAAAAACGGCCTAACGAATTGGCATGAAATTTGGAACACAGTTATTGTATAACCTGGATTAATATTTACAATACTTTTGATCCCGGTAATACGGTCACGAGGGATGATTTTCGATTTCAACGCAGGCGAAGCCGCTGGTAAAAGCTAGTATGTAGATAAATTTTGTTTGTATATCCCCAATCTCTATTAAACAGGCGGTGTCGGGTAAAGAACTTAAGCCACGACCTCGGGTGAGGACAAAGTCATTGGATAATCTACTGATTTTGCACAATCCTAGCCATTTAGGAAGCAAATTAGGTAGACCCTTATCCTAAGTAGGTTTTATTCCGGTTTATCCGGGATTACATACAAACCTAACCAAATATAGATTTGAATATATTTTCACACTAAATTGAATTGGAGCTAAGGAGCTTGTGGCTAAATAATGTCAGCCAAACGGGTCGATAGGCTAAACTAAACTTGCTGCGGTGGATCGGTGACCGTCCATAACATTTTGAGACTCCCTCATGAAGCACGCTAAGCCATTGATTCTGGCTGTTATTTGTAGGTACATCTTTGCCAGTCGTAACGGGTCGTCAGAAGCCTAAAAGTCTGACAACCAGTCTTCTGCTGTCATCACAAAAGCATTCTAATTCTGTATTCTTCACATAAAATGATGTTTGCATCATCTTTAATTCATAAAAGAGGGGCTTGTAGCTAAGTCATAACAGCTGCACGGGTCGATCGATCAGGTTCAGCTACGCTTGCCACGATTGGTATGACCCATCCACGAGGATGGGTCACCATATTTACAAATTCAAGACCTATCCGTGCTTCGGAAAGCACATTAAGCCGTTGGTCCTGGCTGTCTTTCGAGGATCTTTGACATTCGTTACGGGTTGTCAGAAGCCAGAAAGTCTGACAACCAGTCTTACCAAGGGGTATCGTATTACCTAGTAACTGGGTTGTGGAAGTCAGCTAGGCAGTCGCTTCATGTAAATTAGTGGTATCCAGCTTCGTCTGGTTAGACTGGAAGCCAACCCGAACTTAGTTGTGAAAAAGGCTAAGCAGATTGACTAAATAGAATTGGAGTGTCCGTGCATTGATTTATTTACTTGTGTGCGATACACGTTTTGGTACCTGATATAATGTAAATGTAAAGTAATGTTAATATAATGTAAATGTAATTTCGTTTGTATCTATTTATTTATGTATTTTGAAGCTACAGCAATTTAATGCATTGTTTTTGATTTTTCGCATGAAGTCAATATTTGATATCTAAAAGCCTCTCTACGGGATTGATTTAATCAAAAGCCAAAATTGAATAATTACATTTTAGGAATAAACTCGTACAAAATTAAATAAGGATTCTCTATCGTAATATATCGTAATTATCAACCGTGATGAAACTTTCCTATGTGTGTGTGTGTGTTTGTGTGGCATCCCAAGATGGCGTGTTAGTCAACGTTCATGTGGTCGTAAAAATATCACAGCAAGATTTTATCGCGCAATGGAATTTTATATCTCGGTGTTGATCCGAGCATTGATACTCCAACAGAATGCATCCAAGCGTGTCAAAAAAACACACCGTGCGGTTTTCAACTCTCGGCGCTAAGCAGTGCGTTGAAGTTACAATAATAATAATCAGCCTGTTTTATGAACGACTGGGCAAAGGCCTCCCTTTTCTTTTTCCACTCAACTCGATCCTGGGCCAATATGGACCAATCCCGCATGTAAACGTAAAGTTCCTCCACGATGCCGTTGGACGTTTTCAGCTAGCCCATGCTGTGGTGGTCTAAGCCCACAATGCATCCGACATGCGGCAAACGTGTCCGGCTTTTTGGGTGACGTCTGCGATTTGTATTTTAGAGTGCAGTATCGTGTTCCGTATCCAGTCAGTAAGTTGAACTCCGAGGATACTGCGCTCCATCGCTTGCTGGCAAACCTCGACCCTTGTCCTCTGCTGAACTGTCAAAGACCAGGTTTGAGCGCCGTATGTAAGGATAGGGAGAATGTACATGTCCATTAATTTGCGTTTATGGCAAATCGGAAGATCTCCTTTCATAAGGGCCTTCATCGACCAATAGCTCTTCTACGCGTTTTCGTTGCGGCGAGCAACTTCTTCGTTGATGATACAATGCGCGGAAAAATCCCGCTGCAGTATTCGACGTGAACGTCCACTTAGTGTTAAAATTTTGTCTCAGGCAAAAAGGCAATATACTCAATTGTTTAAATGTATTTGGTTGTAACAGACATTTCTTATGTCATACACGTCTCTTTACTCTTGTCTGTGGTGTATAGCATGATATATGTGCTACTGAATATTTTATTAGAAATGAGCTGAGCCCGCAGCTTCGGCCACTTGGATGTCGGAAATTGTCCGGAAACGTGTTGCTTGGACAAAACACTAGCTCTATATTACTCCTTATAACATCAGCTATCTATCAGTGAAGCCGTTCCAGCAATTTCAGAGATTATTCGGAACAAACACACAGTCAGACGAAAAAAAAAAATTTTATAAGTGCCCCATATACTTTCACAAGCATAAATTAAAAAGCTGTTATTTTGACAGTTAAAACAGACACTTTAATTTTATTTATATATATAGAGTAGTAACACAAACAAGTTTAGTCATTTATTTAAACCTTTAGGTAACAGTTAGGTCCTCTCTTATTCTCTGTTCTTTATTACACATTCTTATTTTACTAGACGCAGATGTGACACACATTGCCAAACATAAGACCTATTTACGTGACCATAAAAAACTAAATAACAAAAAACCTAACACTCTTTTTTTCAGGCAGTCGCGTAAAAAACAAGACACACTTTTATTGCCACTACGTGAGCAGTCATTACTTTGAGCTCATTTATTTATTCTATTTGTATTCAAACCCAAGAAATTGACCTGACATCTTGTAGACAAATACAGAATCTAGCGCGGGTGAAATGGGATGCCAAATACAATAGGCTAGCAAATTGTTTAGGTGTATTATTCCATTTATACAGTCCACAGCCTCCATTTTCCTCCCATTATTCCGCTTCCATCTTTAGTCGCTTCAATTCATCTATTGTAGTTTGATCCTTCAAGTCACATTTAATTAGAATTCCTTGAATGAAAGCTTTTGTATTTAGGTTCAGTTTAGAGAGATTACATGATAATAAGGCGATGCGGTGAAGAGGCAAAGAGTGTTGGATTACATGGTCAATTAAATATTAATTGGGTAACACGGGTGGGTTTTAGTCAGTAAAAGTCTGACACGCCCTCCCGCTCCACCCAGAGCGGGAGAAGTTATTTGATGATTTCCCACCCAGAAAAAAAAAAAAAAAAAAAATATTAATTTGCGAAACATATTCAAATTCATTTATTCGTCGTCACAAGTCTGACAGCCAGTCTTACCAAGGGGTATCGTGTTATCCAGTAACTGGGTTGTGGAGGTCAGATAGACAGTCACTGTCTGAGCCACTGTGGCTCCATTTAAAATACTGCTGCATCTGGTTTGACTGGAATCCGACCCTAACTCAGTTGGGAAAAGGCTAGGAAGATGATTACGATGATGATACATACTCATTTATTGCATTCCAAATTATAAAGAGGCCGCCGCAGGAGACGCCCTGGGCGTTGGGAATATCAGGCTGATTCCCGGCCACGGTGAGTATAGGTCGCTGTCCGGCAACGTTCGACAGCGCGTTGTGTTCCACGCGCGCCTCAAAAAGATGTCAGCACCAACTGACGAGGCCCGCAAGGCCCGATGCCTGCCAGGGGTGCGGGTTGTTCGAAAGAGATACCGCGGCCCCTGGCACACAGGTGACTGAGGGAACACGGGTGGGTTTTAGTCAGTAAAAGTCTGACACGCCCTCCTGCCCCACCCGGAGCGGGAGAAGTTATTTAATAATTTCCCTGCCACCTAAAAAAAAACGAAGCTGTTACAAAAGGTTTAGAGCTAGGTACAAAAATATGGATCCTGTAACAAAACAGAATCAAAGCATAAACAGAATCAGCCTATAATGTTTTCACTGCCAGAACACAGGCTGCTGTGGCCGCCAGTGGGCTGTAATCCACCATTCAGGCTCATTGCGGGTTGGTAGATGTCACGTCTTACGAATTTTTGAATCTAGGACATTCCAGTTTCCTCACTGTGTTTCCTTTCATTGTTTTGAGAGCAGCAGGCTTAGCACAAGAAACGTAGACAAGCGTTTTGTAATCGGAAGAGTAGACAAAAATGACGTTGCCGTATCGACTGTTAACAGTTTTTTACCGAGAATTGTAGACAAGTGATTCCTAATCTACACTAGAGTAGAAATACAATGAGTCATGCTAAGCCTGCAGTGGTGATGAAATAATTTACTCTTAAGAGTATTCATCCCACGCGGGCTGGCAACGGCGCATTTATAGCGGTTTTTCGTGATTATTTCATTTAAACACAAACAAAAGTAAACATTTTTTTCAGAAATGCACTAGATCATTGGTATTTTCATGTTTGTACTCTTTTACAGTTATTTTGGTATTTACTTATAAAAATCGACATAGCGTCAATTATTTTCTATTTGCATTACTTAGTAGGTACGATTAAATGTTTTTACTATAGAGTAAATGTTAAAAATAATTATAAATACCAGCGATCTAGTGCTTGGCTGATTTTTTTTTACTTTTGTTTGTATTTATTTTTTTATTTATTTATTTATTTAAAGACTATGGAAGACTTACAGCTAAATACAACGGTAATATATAACAGTATGATAATCTGACAGCCAATTACAGGTCTTCACGTTTAGAGCTTGTCTGGTATAAAAGTACTGTGGAACAAACTATACAAGCTGCCAAAAATTGCCAAAAAACAAAAACAAAAATAAATTTGAAAAATAAAAATTAGCAGATAGACCATCACCTAAACTAAATAAACACTAATATAATTGTGACAGGTTAATTTAAATTTAACTAAATAATCACGAGAAACTATTAAAAATGCGTTGTTGCCAGCCAGTGTGGAATGAATGCTCGTAAGTCGATCTCACTTAACTCACCTTCTTTTTACCACTTAGCTACTTCTTCAAAAAATCTTGGTGTGAGCAGTGACGTAGGTATTTACTTAACAGTAAGTAGATAAACTAAGGCTTATGTATTAAGTATTCTGTTTATGTGTCTGTTGTTCAGAGAGTCAGCATAGATAATGTGGGTTATATTATGAACGTACATTTATACTAACGATTTTTGATGTGTATGCCTTTGTTTGTAGTAAATGATCCATTGTAAAATATAAGTAGGGGTTGACTGAGTCGTTGGTTAAGTTGTAGCAAGCCCTACTGATGAGCGTGAGGTTCTGGGTTCCATTCCCGGGTCGGGCAAAGTGTTATTGGGTTTTTCCGAGCAGCACTGAATCTAGATTGTTCTGTAGAACTGCATTACTTTAACAGTTGGGCTCTTTACTCAAAAACAGGCTGGGTGGTTTAAACCACTTTTACTTTAGGTACGTTATGCGCCCGGTTTGCATAAATAAAACTATGTTCAGTAGATGTAGGTAGATGTGTATTTCTTTCACTATACAGTAAACATACGACAGCGGAGGATATTTACAGAATACACGATTGCCAAATACAGGTTATGAAACTGGTAGTAATTAAGTCACTTAACTTTACATCGTGGTTCAAAATCCTAGTCCCACCAGTTCAATCCTCCCCCCCAGTGGGGTTCCCGCATTGTAGTTGCGGGGGGGCTCAGTAACCGTGGTCACCCTCCCACGGTGAAGCGAAGAGGAACCCCAAGGTGGGGCCGCTCGTCAGGGCTTGTGCCTCCAAGCTGACGACGTAGCGGCCAAAAAGTAGGTTGCGGTGAGGTGCATCGCAACTGAAGCGGGCCGCGATGTCAAATGGGAGGCATCGCGGCTGAGGGTTACAGGCTGCGGTGGAGGAGGAGGGCCGGTACTTCTGAGTAGCGCTCTTCCCTTCCGTAGCCTGGACGGGGCCGCCACCGTTTGATGGCGGACGCGGTGGGGCCGCAGGGGAAGAGGAGTGTCGGTATAGCGTTGGCCGCTCTCCCTATCCCCTGCGGCCGAAAAGTGGTTGGCGGCGGGGCCACTGTACTGACCCGTCGCAGGAGGACGTCAGCAGCAGCTGGTGGGGCCCGCAAGGGCCGATGCCTGCTAGGGGTGCGGGTTGTTCGAAAGAGATACCGCGGCCCCTGGCATACGGGCAGCTGAAGGAACATGGGTGGGTTTTAGTCAGTAAAAGTCTGACACGCCCTCCTGCTCCAACCAGAGCGGGAGAAGTCATTTGATGATTTCCCACCCACAAAAAAAAAAAGGGAAGAGCGCTACTCAGAAGTACCGGCACTCCTCCTCCGCCGCAGCCTGTAACCCTCAGCCGCGATGCCTCCTGCGAGTATGCGATGCACCTCACCGCAACCTACTTTTTGGCCGCTACGTCGTCGGCTTGGAGGCACAAGCCCTGACGAGCGGCCCCACCTTGGGGTTCCTCTTCGCTTCACCGTGGGAGGGTGACCACGTTTACTGAGCCCCCCCGCAACGACAATGCGGGAACCCGACTGGGGGGTATGGCTTTTTTTTGAGGTTGGGATATCATCAAATAACTTCTCCCGCTCTGGGTGGAGCAGTAGGGCGTGTCAGACCTTTACTGACTAAAACCCACCCGTGTTCCCTCAGTTGCCTGTGTGCCAGGGGTCGCGGTGTCTCTTTCGAACAACCCGCACCCCAGGCAGGCATGGCCCTTCCAGACCCCACCAATTGATGCTGACATCTCTTTGAGGTGCGCGTGAAACACAACGCGCCTTCGACCCGGGCTTGGTCCTTACCGAACAGCGAGCTACCCATTACTCGCCGTCCACAAGCCCGCGCCTACGGTGGCTGGGAATCAGCCTGGGATTCCCGACGCCCAGGTCGTCTCCTGCGGTGGCTAGGGCCGTAAGAGCGCATTTACTGCCTCTCCCTCACGTGCACCGCCTCCCTCTTTGCGAGTATCACTGCTTCGCAGAAGGAGGTGACGGCTACCCAAGCACTCTCGCTCTGTACCATGGCCTGGATCAGGACCGGACACGAGAAACCGCCGCCGCCGATTACCTCCATGAGGACATGGCGGTGCTCCGCCCAAGCCGGGCAGACCTGCACCGTATGCTCCACCGTGTCCTCAGGGCGATCTACGCAATAAGTATGGATATGGCTTAGGATTGATTGGCCGAAGAAAGTTATAGCTTCTTATGATATATATATCAGATGAAGAAAGGTTTCTACCACGTACTTACATTATCCTCATGTAACATTGAGCACCTACTTATCTATTTATCTACGTATGGTATGTTCCAAAACTATGTAACGAAAATGTAAACAAATGGGTCGGAAAACATGCGATGCCAGTTTGTAGTTTTATTAACAAATTGATTGCTTTGATTTGAATATAACCCGAAATTCCCGCATGACTGCTGAGAAGGGTCCTAAGTTCTATACCCGTACGGGCAAACTGGTGTGGTGTTTTTTTTATCGTATTTCTAGCAGCTCAAAGACCAGAAGGTCAATTCTTGTAATTAAAAACGTTCAAAATGTAGTCGCAGTCTCATCTCGGCAACAATCAAATGTAAAAAAACATGTCAAAAATGTATGCAAACTCGAGGTCTTTTTGACAGATTGGGACTGAGATCAGACTGTGAACGGTCTTAAACTTACGAGATTTGCCCTTCTAATTTGAGGCCAGTTAAGACAACAAACTAGTCGTCTATTACCTACATGTGACGTTTAATCGTTCCTATACTATGACTAACGATTATACGTCACTACTTCTTTTATTTCGTCAGAAATACCCGTTCCTTCTTTTCCCTTCTTTCCTCTGTTTCTTTGTAATATACATCTCTACCGGTAGGTACACTGTACAGTAGGTATACTGTTCCGTAGAATATTAGCGTGATGATACTGTTCAGTAACTTTAGTTGTCACCAAATCTTGATTTACTGAAATTCAAGGTAAAATCACTCAATAAATCTGTCACTCCTAGTTTGTGGCAAGACTACGCTGGAGTTAAGACAACGTGACAATTTGACATCTAGGTACCTGACATTAACATAACCATCTAAGTGACATGCGGTCGACTGTACTAGAGCTGCTCCAAAATAATCATATTGAGTTTTTTTTAAACAATTGCTGTTTAAAACTACTTAGGTATGTTTACACACACCAAGAGCTGCTAAATTAATGTTATATTGTTATTTAATTTTTATATCATTTAAAATTTTCTTTCTTTTAAAACGTCTAAAACATTGTTATGCTACCACATAAAGGAAGAGCGACCCCCCCAGTGGGGTTCCCGCATTGTCGTTGCGGGGGGGCTCAGTAACCGTGGTCACCCTCCCACGGTGAAGCGAAGAGGAACCCCAAGGTGAGGCCGCTCGTCAGGGCTTGTGCCTCCAAGCCGACGACGTAGCGGCCAAAAAGTAGGTTGCGGTGAGGTGCATCGCAACTGAGGCGGGCCGCGATGTCGAATGGGAGGCATCGCGGCTGAGGGTTACAGGCTGTGGCGGAGGAGGAGTGCCTGTACTTCTGAGTAGCGCTCTTCCCTTCCGTAGCCTGGACGGGGCCGCCACCGTTTGATGGCGGACGCGGTGGGGCCGCAGGGGAAGAGGAGTGTCGGTATAGCTTTGGCCGCTCTCCCTATCCCCTGCGGCCGAAAAGTGGTTGGTGGCGGGGCCACTGTACTGACCCGTCGCAGGAGGACGTCAGCAGCAGCTGGTGGGGCCCGCAAGGGCCGATGCCTGCTAGGGGTGCGGGTTGTTCGAAAGAGATACCGCGGCCCCTGGCATACGGGCAGCTGAAGGAACATGGGTGGGTTTTAGTCAGTAAAAGTCTGACACACCCTCCTGCTCCAACCAGAGCGGGAGAAGTCATTTGATGATTTCCCACCCACAAAAAAAAAAAAAAAAAAAAAAAAAAAGGAAGAGCGAGACAGCTCCGACACAAGTACTTCTGTAACTTACTGGGGCTGCCTCAATTTGTCTGACACAATGTTTACGATGAAATAAATATTTGTGTATTTTGTATTTTTTGTATGTTTAGTTTTCAACATAGTCTTCGTTGGTGCCGTTTTTTTTTTTTCACCACCTAAACTAAAACAAGAGTATTGTTATCTCTTACTGACATATCGTGAAAGATAAAGACAAGTGACGGTTTAGAAATTTCAAACTAAATTACGTCTCGATTGTCTTACATTTGGCGTGATTTTAATGATACGTGATGACGTCGTAGTTGCATTGAAGAAAATCTTAGTTCAACTAAATTTGACAGCTCTAATTTATTTCCGTCTCTTTCCTGTTTTATTAGAAGGAATAAGATAGCAATAGCCTGATTTAGGCTTAGTTAGTGCACAACAAAATCATCACCATCACCAATATCTAAGGTACTGACAAACCGAACTCAATCAAACAACCGAAATGTGTCATAACAATCGCTTTTTTTTTACAACTCGTCAGCCGTATAGCGTTTTTGGCAGCTACAAGCCTGAGTTCGTTTATCTCAAGTCACAAGAAATGAAAAGTGCAACTTTCGATTAACGAATTCAATATTTGACTTATTATATAATAAACCGATGAAACCTTCAAGGTCCCGGTCTCACGGACGTAATAAAATGACGGCAGTATTTTTTCGCGTACTGGGCCCTGAGCGCACTGCTTAGAGCCGAGATTTCTCGATTTTCAATTGATAAAATCGAACAATAGAACACACTGTTCGATTTTCGACGAGCTGAGACTTTGTATGTTGGATTGTAAATGTTTGTTTCAAAACCGAGGGGTAAAAATCCAGTACGCGAAAAAATCCCGTCTCGATTTTCAACGTCGAATTAGTTGTGTGGGACTATAACGACTTATCTACCTATGTGTAAAACCCATTTCCATTAATCCTCCGAGTTATTCTAGATGATTCGCAGGAAATGGTCCGATTCCGTCGGAGAGACGTAGTTTATTTGATGAAGAATTTTCATTACTGTAATTAAGGATATGCAGCCAATTGAGTCTTGACAATATAATTTAAAACACATCGAAGTATGCCTTGTATATTTAATACAAGGCATACTTCGATGCGTTTTTTTTAAACTAAGCCATATACCTACCATTTAAAGTTAGGCTTATTGTGCACGTAAGGACTAAAGGGTGTAAGTCCCCTCTTTGAGGAGTGGCTTGAGAGGCGGCATGGCGTCCTCACCTTCCGCCTGACACAGGTCCTCACCGGACATGGCTGTTTCGGGAGGTTCCTGTTTCGGATAGGGCGGGAGGAAACGCCCGGGTGTTTCCATTGCGAAGATCGCCCAGAGGACACGGTGGAGCATACGGTGGAGGTCTGCCCGGCTTGGGTGGAGCACCACCGTGTCCTCGTGGAGGTGATCGGCGGCGGCGATCTCTCGCGTCCGACCCTGGTCTAGGCCGTGGTACGGAGCGAGAGGGCATGGCTGGCAGTCGCCTCCTTCAGCGAAGCAGTTATGCTCGCAAAGAGGGAGGCGGCGCACGTGAGGGAGATGCAGTACATGCGCCCTCACAGCCGTGGCCTTCGCAGGAGACGCCCTGGGCGTCGGGAATCCCAGGCTGATTCCCGGCCACCGTAGGCACGGGCTTGCGGACGGCGAGTAATGGGTAGCTCGCTGTCCGGTAAGGACCAAGCCCGGGTCGTCAGCGCGTTGTGTTCCACGCGCGCCTCAAAGAGATGTCAGCAGCAACAGATGGGGCCCGCAAGGGCCGATGCCTGCCAGGGGTGCGGGTTGTTCGAAAGAGATACCGCCGCCCCTGGCACACAGGCAACTGAGGGAACACGGGTGGGTTTTAGTCAGTAAAAGTCTGACACGCCCTCCCGCTCCACCCAGAGCGGGAGAAGTTATTTGATGATTTCCCACCCAAAAAAAAAAAAGGACTAAAGGGTAAACCTTTTGAGTAAGTTTAGTGCAGTGTAAGTGAACTTAAACTGTTGTGCAAGTGCTGACTTATGTAAAGAACACGTGAATCAAATGTCTTCCCATTAATTTACAGTGAATAAGAGATCTCGAGTACTGAATTTTATAGTTAAGTTATATTTATTATTTAAATTACTTATTAGCTTATAGGCTAGATGATGTAAATAAAGTCCAATTAAGGTGGTTTATAAAAGAAAAAGAACTGTGTACCTAATGCTCAATGATTAAATCCTTGATTCAATTCTCAGGTCGGACAGTGAATGCGTTTGATTTTTTTCTTTAACAAAATCTTTATAGTAGGGCCGAAGCGCGCAAAGAACACGATTCCTGTCGGCTTTTTTTTGGAATATGATTTTGTCAGTAGTGTTTAATAATACCTGTTTTATAATCACAACATAGATATTTAATAAATAATAAAATTAAAACATTACAAAACGCCTACATGACATTTTTGTCTTCATATCCCAACAACAAAACGTTATGCTCTAAAATAACTCGTAGGCACGACCGGTTTGTCGTGAATTCAATTTCTATACAAAATAATTTTGTCACTTCGGTCACGTGACACCCCGGTTTCTAAGCTGCCTAGCAATCCGATTTTTCCCAAGTTACGATAGAGAAAGTAATAAAAAATGCGTGTGCGTGAACGAGATGGAGCAATACCGAGTTACCGGGTCGGACCTCGGTCGGATGACTGATAGTGTCTGGTCGAGGTTTGACGTAATAGTATTTATAACCATTTATTTTGCTTACATTTGCATTTTGTTTGTTGTATTTATTGAATTCATTAATTTATGTATTTTTATGTTTATATTTAAGTAGTAGTATTTATTTGATGGTATAAAACAGTGATAAAGATAGTGATTTGGGTTAAGTAAGTGTTTTAATTAGGAATTTACGGTAAGTAGTTGACAGTCTATTGTAATAAGTACAGTAATTGGTACTATTACAAGGCGGCAATAATAGCTTTAGATTGCTGTTTAACAGATTATTTTCTGTGTAAGGAAACATGTTTTTCAAGGTTAAGTTTTGAAAATAAGAATCACGTAATTATGTCAGGCCGTGCTCGCCCACACATGACTATAAATTACAAACGACGCTATGGTCTTCTTAAACATTTTAATGTTGTAAATTAAATAGAATGTATTGTTTCCTGTGTTTACTTTTCTCCGATTGTAGTAGTTTATGGAGTAAATAGGCTTTTACAGATATTAATAATCTGACTAATTCCTCAAAAAAAATTTTTCAGACTGAAAAACATATTCGTAGCTGTTTACAGGGACGGTTACCGTTACCAATAAAATACCGGTAAAACTACTTAAACATTTCGTTTCGTTCCGTTAACTATTTAACGTTAAAATTACCGATAAATTGTTTGATTCACCGGTATTTAAATGGCGTTACCAGTATCCTTACTTCACTAAATCTAACAAGGAGCAAAATTTTGTGCGACGTTGCTAAACCTAAGAAGAGCCAAACGCAAGGCCGCAACCTTGCGTTTGGCTCTTCTAAGCAGAGCTGCAACAACGCATGTTACGACGATCGGAAAGATACGAATACGATAAGACTCGCGCTTGTGCGTGATTCATTTCATATTCAAACATCGCGTCGCATACGCCAAACGTACCTAAGCCTACTGCCTTTGATTTATCAACTAGTTGTTTATGTAAAAAATATTATTACGGGCCGAAAGAAGTGTCAACCTTTCAATTTAAACCGTATTATTATAACTATATTGTTACTTTTTAATTAGTCTCATTTCTGTATATAGATACATTTGACCACACACATCTCTGGATCCAATATTAAAACATTTCTCAAATCTTACGTGCCTCATAAAGGCGCTCTCAAGGTCAATTTTATCGATTCCAGAAATAGACTTAAGTGACACAACTTAACTACATTTTAATTTGACAGCACTAAGATGGCACTGAGAAATTAATTTAGTGAAATTGGCAATTCTGCAATTCTGAATTATATGTTTTTCAGCTAAAATTTTGATTGACTAACTAATTCTGACTATTTTTAATCGCGGTTAAAAAGTTGTGGAATGAAATTAGTTGTCATGAACTGAAATTCACACCAACACCTCGACTTCAGGTGTAAAAACAGTACTGTCTTTTTTTCTTTTCTTTTACTTATATCTCGAAAATGGTGTGTCCTATCGCAAAAATAATGAAAATTTCTACCCCCTTTATAAAGGCCATAAACCAACAACACGAAACTCAACATGTAGGTATTAATTTTTCTTATTTTCCATACAAAAAGTGAAAAATTCCATATAAAACACACCGAGACTGGTACCCCTGCGTGCCTCCGGCTGTAAATAATATTCTCGGGGTAGGGTAAACAAGTATCACGTTGCGATATAAAAAAAAAATACCACGTGGAGTCGCGATTGTCAAATCCGATTTTAGATGAGTCAAAATTATTTTTAAATTAAGATGTTTTTTTTTTCAGAATAGCTTTAAGATTCTCATAGTCTACACTAAACCAACTCACTTAACTATCACTTAATTTAGTTCGGTATACAAGAGAATCGGCACGAATATTGTATACAAGCCGTAGGTTTCGCGTTGATATCCCTGCCATGGTGGCAAGGATATCAACGCGTTTATAATAATTTTCTGCAGCACAGAAACAATATTGTATACACGCCGAAGGTAGTCATTCATGGTTTCAATTTTCGCGCTGATATCCCTGCCACCCTGTTTATAATAATTTTCTGCAGCACAGAAATAATATTATATACACGCTGAAGGTAGTCAGTCATGCATGGTTTCAGTTTTCGCGTTGATATCCCTGCTACCTTGTTTATAATAATTTTCTGCAGCACAGAAACAAGACTGTATACACGTCGAAGGTAGTCGTTCTCGGTTTCAGTTTTCGCGTTGATGTCCCTGCCACCCTGTTTATAATAATTTTCTGCAGCACAGAAACATTATGGTATACACGCCGAAGGTAGTCTCACGTTTGGCTTGTAAGTATGTAATATTATTTCTGTGTACACACCCAAAGATGCTAGTCTGGGGAGACGACGATAAAATTGACGTATAAATTACCGGTATAAGAATTGATACTTTTACCTATACTAATACTGGTAATTAGATAACGTTAAGTGACTTAGCTCATAATAGAAAAGTAGATCGAAATAGGAATTTAATGAGACGGTTTATTGAAACCGTTATTTTGTTAGGTAAACAAGAAGTAGTTTTTCGTGGCCACGATGAAAGTCCGAATTCTGATAACCGCGGTACCTATATCGAGGTCTTGTTATATCTGAGCGAGTTCGATTCAGTAATTGACTCCCATTTAGGAGTTTTTAAAACAGTTCAGAACCCCACGTTGCATTCGTTTTACGAGACCACATTAGATTCGAGATAGAGAAAGCTCAATTTCTGTCTGTAATGGTTGACGAAACGATGTCAGACATAGGGAGCAATTAACTGTTATTTATCGATAAATAAATAACGAATAAATAACTATCACTGGATTTTTACAATATTAGCAGAAGTCAGCCGCTGAAGTTATAACCAAACAGTTGTTAGAAATACTTGACCAGTACCATTGTAGGTATAAGTTAGTTGGTCAGTCTTACGACGGCGCGGCAGTAATTTCTGGTTAGCACGGTGGAGTACAAACTAAAATTTGCGATGCATGCGTGTATGGCAATGTTCGTTCCATGTTACGCTTTTTTTTTTTTGTGGGTGGGAAATCATCAAATGACTTCTCCCGCTCTGGTTGGAGCAGGAGGGCGTGTCAGACTTTTACTGACTAAAACCCACCCATGTTCCTTCAGCTGCCCGTATGCCAGGGGCCGCGGTATCTCTTTCGAACAACCCGCACCCCTAGCAGGCATCGGCCCTTGCGGGCCCCACCAGCTGCTGCTGACGTCCTCCTGCGACGGGTCAGTACAGTGGCCCCGCCGCCAACCACTTTTCAGCCGCAGGGGATAGGGAGAGCGGCCAACGCTATACCGACACTCCTCTTCCCCTGCGGCCCCACCGCGTCCGCCATCAAACGGTGGCGGCCCCGTCCAGGCTACGGAAGGGAAGAGCGCTACTCAGAAGTGCCGGCACTCCTCCGCCGCCGCAGCCTGTAACCCTCAGCCACGATGCCTCCCATTCGACATCGCGGCCCGCCTCAGTTGCGATGCACCTCACCGCAACCTACTTTTTGGCCGCTACGTCGTCGGCTTGGAGGCACAAGCCCTGACGAGCGGCCCCACCTTGGGGTTCCTCTTCGCTTCACCGTGGGAGGGTGACCACGGTTACTGAGCCCCCCCGCAACGACAATGCGGGAACCCCACTGGGGGGGTTCCATGTTACGCTCAATATTAAATTTAGCATTTAGCTGATCCCTTGAAAATATTCAGGTTTTTTTTTTTTGGCTTACCTCTCCCAAAAAACCACCCTTCGCCACTGCTTTATAGAGATTTATATTTGCCCCGTTAATGACAATAACCTCTCCCAGCTCCCATTCATCTCTGCCATAGAACGGTTTAATTTTATTTATGCGTGCTGAAGCCTACAAGAATAAAACCATTCTAATATGTATATCTATATGTATTTCTTCTCGAGAAATACAGGCGTATTGTTTCGTTACGTTTGCCAAAACTTCAGCCTATACTAAGCAGTATTACTTTAAGTCTCCCAACTGACCTAAATATACCGCGGAAACAGAGCATTCGTCGAAAGGGGGATTACGAACTGACCCCCTTACTAACCAATATCTAATCCGTCGGTTTATTTTTGCTCGTAGCAACAAAGACTGTGGTCTACAGTAAAAGGACGGTCGTAGAAATTTCAACATTGTTTTATATTCTTTTGATAATTCATTGTTCTCGTATTCCTTACGTAGTACCTGACTTGAAATGGCAGTGGACTGGTCATGTTTGTCGAAGGTAGCAGACGAATCCTAGAGTGAAGACCGCGTATCGGCAAGCGGAATGTAGGACGCTCTCCAAAAAGGTGGCTGGGACAGACTTGATGTAGAAGGCGGAGGACAGAGTGTTGTAGTGAAGCCGGAGAGACGCTTATGCGCAACAGTGGACTGCGATAGGCTGAGATTATTGATTGGTATACCTTATAGCCTATAAAGTTCCCCCTGCTGGGACGCAGGCCTTCTCTCTGTGAGAGGGAATGGGCTGTAATCCATCATGCAGGCCCAGTGCGGGTTGCTAGATGTCAGATGTCTTCGAATTTTTGGTTCTAGTATATGTCAGTTTCTTCACGATGTTTTCCTTCAACGGTTTTAGAGCAGTGGCGATGAAATAACTTACACAAAGTAAAGCGACTGCCTGGGTTCGAAACTATAAAAGTTTTAAGTATGGCTGTAAAAGTAGGGGAATCAAAATCAAAAGTCATTTATTCAATTAGGCTGAGAATCAGCACTTTTCGAACGTCAAAATACATAAGACAGTCCCCCAAAACGCCCGCCCTTTACCACTCCCTAGTGCTTTAGCTGGGAAGAAGAAGTGGCGCAACAAATTCGCCAGCAGCACAGCTGTCTGTTTAGTCGGAAAGACTTGATTCTATACATAGGTACATAGGCAAAGTAATAAACATTACGAGACACAGAACATAAATTAAATAATTTGTCAAAATATCAGCTAGCTATACCCAATCTACCAGCAAATAAAATGAAAACTGTCGAGGTCGCATAAAACAACTCATCATAAAAAATATTGTTATGAGTAGATCATGTCAATAACTAATGACATAATAGATATTAATAAATAAAAAATACTTAGACAGGCAATAAAAAATAATATAATAGTTATATGAACCCATATAACCTGTCACTAGATACGCCAGTTCAGGAGAAAGAACATAAACATTGTCTTGAGTTAATCACAGCGGCCAACTATTCTTGTCATTTAAATAGTTGTTGATGGAATAGTAAGCAAAATCCATCCTTTGTTTAAAACAAAGGATGGATTTTACTTGATTTTTATACGCATTAAAAAGCAAATCTAGCAAAGAAGAGGGAAGTTTGTTATAAAAAGTTATACCAAGCCCAACAAATGAGTTATGAATACAAAAGAAACGATGGATGGACTATGTGAACGGTGATATGGTTAATAAAGGGGGTGACTACCGAGATGAGGACTAATAGAAAAGTATGGTAGAAAAAGAAGTGTGGTGCCGTCCTCAAATAAATTGGGATAAAAGAGAATCGTCAGGATGATACCTTGTCTAGTTTTAAATACAAAATAAATCCTTGTCATAAAATAAAGACTATACCCGTCATCATCATCATCATCATTTCAGCCGAAAGACGTCCTCTGCTGGACATAGGCTTCCCTCAGGCTCCTCCATTTCGACCAGCCTTCTGCTTTCCATATCCAGTGGATTTCCGCGGCCTTCACAAGATCATCGGTTATCGGTTATTAATTTCAGATTGTATTTGCTTGCCGCTGTGTCGGTGAAATTTGCTGAACCAAATATTTAAATAATATCCTTTATGTACCGTGTTTCTGGCAAATAAAGACATTTATTCATTCATTCATTCATTCATTCATTCACCTTGTGGGAGGCCTTCCTGCGGGCGTTTGGAGTCGCGCCACGACATCAACTTTAAGTCATTCGTGGTACGAATTCCAACCCACCATCTACAGTACTGCTTGAAAGAGGACTTTTGGCCGAAAGGTGTCGTATATCGACGTTTCCGAGGATTCCGACGTTACGTGATACCTCGCAGCGAAACACGACGCCGTCAACTTTACGTGTTTAGTTATGGTTTTAAGCTGGTTTTTAATATGTATTAGTATGTCATTATTGTTTAAGATTATTTTGTGTATTTTATGTATGGGCCTTAGTTGCCTGATAATAAAATTATTATTATTATTTTTTCCTTTATTTCGTTAATTAGTACATACAAATTATATTTTTAAATATTCGAATATAAAAAATATAAATAAAAACATTTAAAAATATAAAAAATAGTAGCCCACCGGTATCGGGAACAGGGTCCAAGATACCGGTGGTCAGGGCTGCTGAGAGAGGAACCTCCTCACTATACGCGCCGTGTCCAGTAATACTGCTTTCTGGATCAAACCCTTGATCCAGCTGCCTAACGAGAGCCTCTTGAGGTGTTGGTCGAGACTCTTGGCTATAATGCCATTGGCTGTCACGACTATCGGCACAATGACTGCTGTATCTACATCCCACATGTCGACAACCTCGCGTGACAGATCAAGATACTTGATCTGCTTATCTTTTTCAGCTTTCACGAGGTTCTCGTCATGTGGGACTGCTATATCAATAATCATTGTGCGACGCTCTAATCGATCTATCACCACGATGTCCGGCTTATTGGTAACAATAGTCCGGTCAGTGATGATAGATCGATCCCAATACAATGTGATAGTGCCATTTTCGAGAACTGGGTCGAGCACATACCTATAGTACGGTACTTCCGAGTCCACAAGACTGTATTTCAGAGCAAGTTGCTGGTGGATAATCCTGGCTACAAGGTTGTGCCTATGCAAGTAGTCTCCGTTAGCCAGACTAGAACAGCTAGAAATAATGTGTCGGATTGATTCCCCCGGACGGTGGCATGCCCGACAGATGTCAACCGTTCCATCCTTCACAATATATTTCCGGTAGTTGTTCGCCAGCATAACTTCGTCCATAATTGCAAAGACAAAACCTTCGGTTTCTCCAAAAAAATCACCGAATCGTAACCAGGATACGGACGCTAAGAGGTCTACATCAGGTCCATGTAGGACCCGGTAAAAGCGCCCGTGAAGCTCTTTGCTCTGCCATACCTCCCTGCGGTCATTAGTATCTAATACTTTAGGTTTGCGCCAGTTCTCGTTACCCAAGTAGAGCGGGGTGAGGCCCTTGTCCACTGAGACCACATCTCGGTGCATCCCCACGTCGGCTTCTAGAAAATATTCCCTGAGACTGCATATCTCGCGATTGTGGAGGCTCTTAACGTTTAAGAAACCTCGGCCTCCACACTTTCGCGGGATATACAGTCTCATCACCGATGACCGCGGATGATGCATTCGATTTGCGGTGAGCAGTGTGCGGACCCTCCTATCCCGGCGTCAAGTTCCGTCTGAGTCCATTTGAGTATGCCGAAAGAGTACATGAAAACCGGCATGACCCAACCGTTGAAGGCGCGCACCTTGTTTCCGCCCGATAAAAGACTATTTAAAACTTTATTCAGGCGGCAAAAGAAGCGCTCCCTCAACGATTGTTTCATGTCAGCAGTGTTGATGCCTAACGCTTCCGACACACCCAAATACTTGTATGTTTCGTTTGAGGAGAGGGATCTTAGGTGTATGGAATCCGAGAGCTGGGTTCCCACGGATTCCACAATCTCCCCTCGCTTTACATGCATGACCGCACATTTGTCCACACCAAATTCCATTCTGATGGCGTTACTGAAAGTTTCAGTTACTTTCAGTAGCTCCATCAGTTGCAAATTGTTGGGGGCAAAGAGCTTTAGGTCATCCATGTATAGGAGGTGAGATATAACCTGACCACCTCTTCTCAATCGACAGCCTATACCTGAATCCTCCAGCAAAGTGCTAAGAGGATTCAGGGCTAGGCAGAACCAAAGCGGACTCAAACTATCGCCCTGAAATATGCCTCGCTCGATCCTTATCGGTTCGCTATTCCTCTGGATATTTCGACATCCTGGATAGCGAAGGACCGTCCTCCATTGCCCCATACATGACATCAGGAAGGTGCGCAGAGTTGCGTCTACTTTATATAATTCCAGCACCCTCCTGAGCCATGTATGTGGCACCGAGTCATAAGCCTTCTTATAGTCTATCCAACATGTCGCAAGATCCTTTCGGGAACGACGAACCTGTTGGCTAATGGACATATCAATGAGGAGCAGCTCCTTAGTACCGCGGGACCCGTTCCGACATCCATTTTGAGAGGCAGACATGATAGAGTTGGTGTCTACATGGTTGTAAACTTTTGCTCTCAAAATGGATGTCAGAACTTTATAGACCGTCGGTAGACAAGTGATCGGTCTATAATTTTTGGGTTCCGCGGTACTACCTGATTTATGGAGCAGGTGGGTTATCCCTGTTGTTAAGAACTGCGGTAGCGACCCTGACTCTAAGGCTGACTGAAACTGGGATGCCAAGCGAGCGTGTGACCTTTGGAGCCATTTGATCCAAAAGTTGTGCAGTCCGTCCGGCCCTGGAGATTTCCAGTTAGGCAACGGACGGACTGCACGAGCTACATCTTGGGGGCTGATGGTAAGTGCCCCCATTTCCGGTATTTGACCGCACGCTCGCTCTATCTCCCTAGTCCAAATACCTTCGGTGTGACTGACAGGCACCGACCAGATGTTTCGCCAGAAAGAACACATGGCGTTATCATCCGGTAGGCGCGTGTCAGCCACACCTTAGTCCGGTCGCTCCCAAGCTCTGTAAACCCACCTTTCATCGCTTCGAAATGTGCGATTCTGAGAGTACCGCTCCACCCTCCGCCTGTACCGGCGAATACGGTTTGCCCATGCACAGATCTTCTGCTTCAGGAAGTCGATACGCTCTGTGACGCGGGTCATATAATCTCGAGAACTAATATCAGTCCCGGCGAACGCCCGCATCACAAAGCGCATCACTCTAGGGCGAGTATTGCCCTCCCTGAAGCAGATTAGCTTACCGATGAGTGCTCTAGCCTCACCGATACGACGCTCAATCCTGCACTGCCAAGCTGGCACGGCTGGTTTTGGTCGTGGAGCTCTGTCGCTATTGGGAAATTGAACATGAGCTACACGACATGCCGCTACAGCTGCACAGTACAAGATCGAGTGGGTATCGGCGAGATCTTTGCTACCGTCAAAATATGTTGATAGCTGTGAGTCCAGAGCACACACCAGCGCCTTGTTTTTCTTATGCATGGGCAAACGAGGTAAACGTGGTCTAAGTTTAGGGGGAGTGGAACGATACTCCCGGAAAGCATCCTCCAAAGCGCTCCTCAATCTTGCATTGGATTGGGAACTCACGGATATAGCCTCGTCATCATCCTCTTCACCAACGCGGTTGGGTCGCGGTGAAACACTGGATATATTTTGCAGTTGCATCGCTACCCGTGGCAAAGCAGGTGTAACATGGCTATTCCGTGATTCGAGGCGAAGTCGATCAAGTACGGCGGCATCCAGCATATGGTTACGCTGGATGACCCGCACCTGATCCGACAGTCGTTGCGCCGACACGTTGACTGCTGGTTCAAGCACCTGAAACAGAGAGAGCATCCGACCACGGTACGCAGTCAAGTTACTTCCCCCCTCTGTAGCCCCATAGTATGCGCGCATGACATTTTCGTTGACAGTTTGAGTCCACTTCATGCGCTGCACACTCCCACCGGGAGCGGGGACCCTATCAGAGGCCGGTGGGCCTCGGAGTCCTAAGCTGGCCGGTGGTCGGCCTCTTCCGCGCCGACGTACTGGTGATGGTGTCGTCGGCGGCGAGAAATATTCGTCGCTCGAGCTCGACGCAACTGCAGCGGCCGGTATCACTGAACTCACGTCTGGAGCAGGTTCCGGCAACTGCGAGGCGGAGCTGAGCGACGAACCCGAAGGTGTTGGGTGTGTGTCTCGTAGTAATCGTGCCCGACTTCGCGTCAGCATCGTATTATTCTCCGCGTCCAATATTTTTTTCCTTGTTGCATTTTGTTGTAATGTTTTGGTTATGAATATGATGGTTGATTTTTAGGCTCTTCAGTGGTGTTGTAGAAGCTTATCAAAACATTGTTGCATCATTTACAATAAAAATACTAGAAAAAATACACGGAGAAAAACAATTTTTAAACCGCCATCTTGACAGTCGGGCCACCTTATTATTATTATTACTTTCATATATTCATTAACCCCTTATTCTAATACATTTTTAAATATTTTTATAAAATAACCTTACAAAAAACATTTAAAAATATAAAAAATAGTTGTCCGCCGATATCGGGAGCAGGGTCCAAGCTACCGGTGGTTAGGGCTCCAGAGACAGGAACCTCCTCACGATACGTGCCGTATCGAGGAGTACTGCCTTCTGAATTAGGCCTTTGATCCAACCGCCTAACGAGACAACAGCTTTCACGAGGTTCTCGTCATGTGGAATGGTAACATCGATTATCATTGTGCGGCGCGCTAACCGGTCTATCACCACTATATCTGGCTTATTGGCTACAATAGTCCTGTCAGTGATGATAGACCGATCCCAGTACAACGTGACATGGTCATTTTCGAGAACTGGGTCGGGCACATACTTGTAATACGGTACCTCAGAATCCACAAGTTTATATTGCAAAGCAAGTTGCTGGTGAATAATCCTGGCTACTTGATTATGCCTGTGCAAGTACTCGCCGTTAGCTAGACGAGAACAACCAGAGATAATATGTCTGATGGACTCACCCGGACGATGACATGCCCGACACACGTCAACCGTCCCGTCCTTAATAATATGTCTCCGGTAGTTATTCGTCAAGATAACTTCGTCCATAATTGCACAGATGAAACCTTCAGTTTCCCCAAATAGGTCACCGAAACGTAGCCAGGATACGGACGCTAGGAAATCTACACCGGGCTCATGAAGAGCCCTATAGAAGCGCCCGTGAAGCTCCTTGTTTCGCCATACTTCCTTGCGGTCATCTATAGTGAGTATTACGGGTTTGCGCCAGTTCTCTTTAGCCATGGATAACGGGGTGAGACCCTTGTCCACCGCGACCACATCACGGTGCATACCCACTTCAGTTTTTAAAAAATATTCCCTGAGACTGCACACCTCGCGGTTGTGGAGGGTCTTCGCATTTAAAAAGCCTCGACCCCCGCACTTCCGCGGGATGTACAGTCTCATCACCGATGATCGTGGGTGATGCATCCGGTTTGCAGTCAGCAGTGTACGGACCCGTCGATCCAGGGCGTCGAGTTCAGTTTGAGTCCATTTGAGTATGCCGAAAGAGTACATCAAAACTGGCATGACCCAACCGTTGAAGGCGCGCACCTTGTTTCCGCCTGTAAGAAGACTAATTAATACCTTCTTCAGGCGACCAAAGAAGCGCTCCCTCAACGATTGCTTCATGTCAGCAGCGTTGATGCCTAACGCTTCCGACATACCCAAATACTTATAGTTGTCGGATGAGGAGAGGGATTTGAGGTTTATGGAATCCGAAAGTTGAATTCCCTCGGATTCCATAATCTCACCTCGCTTTACATGCATGACTGCACATTTGTCCACACCAAATTCCATTCTGATGGCGCTACTAAAAGTTTCAGTTACCTTCAGTAGCTCCATCAGTTGCAATTTGTTGGGGGCAAAGAGCTTAAGGTCATCCATGTATAGGAGGTGAGATATAACCCCACCGTCTCTCCTCAACCGATAGCCTAGACCTGAATTCTCCAGCAGTGTGCTTAGAGGATTCAGGGCTAAGCAAAACCAAAGGGGACTCAAGCTGTCGCCCTGAAATATTCCCCGTTTGATCCATACAGGCTCATCATTCGCCTGGATCTGTGGACATCCTGGATAGTGAAGGACTGTCCTCCATTGCCCCATGCACGACTCAAGGAAGGTGCGTAGAGTTGCATCTATCTTGTACAACTCCAGCACTCTCATGAGCCATGCATGTGGCACCGAGTCGTAGGCCTTCTTATAATCTATCCAGCATGTTGACAGATCCTTGTGGGATCGACGAACCTGTTGGCTTATGGCCATGTCGATGAGGAGTAGCTCCTTAGTACCGCGGGACCCGTTCTTACATCCGTTTTGAGAGGGAGACATAATCGAGTTATTCTCAATGTGTGTGTTAATTTTCGCTCTCAAAATGGATGTAAGAAGTTTATAAACCGTCGACAGACATGTTATTGGTCTATAATTCTTGGGTTCCGCGGGACTACCTGACTTAAGGAGCAGGTGGGTAACGCCTGTTGTTAGAAAATGCGGTAACGACCCAGACTCTAAGGATGACTGGAATTGAGATGCCAGGCGAATGTGTGAACTACTTAGCCATTTTAACCAAAAGTTATGCAGTCCGTCCGGTCCCGGTGATTTCCAATTTGGTAACGGACGGACTGCTCTGGCTACATCTAATGGCGTAATTGAAATTGGTTCCATTTCTGGTATAGTTTCACACACTCGCTCGACATCCTGCATCCAACCAGCCTCAGCGTGACAGACGGGTACCGACCAGATGCTGCGCCAGAATGCATTCGTGGTGGCATCATCCGGGCGGCATACGTCCGTCACATTTTGTTTGGGTCGCTCCCAGGCTCTATACACCCACCTCTCATCGCTCTGGAACATACGATTCTGCGTGTACCGGTCAACCCGCCGCTTATACCGCCGAATACGGTTAGCCCATGCACAGACTTTCTGCTTCAGGAAGTCGATGCGCTCTGTGATACGGGACATGTATTCTGGAGGACTGATTCCAGTCCCCGAGAAAGCCCGCCTCACAAAGCGCATCACTCGTGGTCGTGTATTGCCCTCCCTGAAGCAGTATAGTTTGCCGATGAGTACCCTGGCCCCATCGATACGACGCTCGATCCTGCACTGCCAGGCTGGTGCGGCTGGTTTTGGTCGAGAAGCTCCGTCACAGCTTGGAAACTTGACGTTAGCTAAACGACATGCCGCAACAGCCGCGCAATACAGGATCGAGTGTGTATCAACGAGATCCTCGCTGCTCTCGAAGAAATTCTTGAGCTGCGAGTTCAAGGCAAACACCAGCGCCCTATTTTTCTTGTGCATGGGTAACCGTGGTAATCGGGGCCTAAGTTCGGTTGGGGTGGACCGATATTCGCGAAACGCATCCTCCAGTGCGCTCCTCAATCGGGCGTTGCACTGGCTACTTACTGTGGCAACCCTATCATCTTCTTCTTCAACAGGATTGGACCGCGGCGAGATTGCATCAATAGTTGAGGTATGTGCCGCGGTTTGTGTCGGAGTCGAGATGATATGGTTGCTCAGTACTTCTGAACGCAGCCTATCAAGTGTGGCATCGTCCAACCTATGATTGCGTTGGATGACCCGCACCTGATCCGACAGTCGTTGGGCCGAGACGTTGACGGTTGGTTCTAGTGCCTGGAACAGAGACAGCATCCTTTCGCGGTACGCAGTGAGGTTAGTTCCCCCCTCTGTAGACCCGTAATATGCGCGCATGACGTTCTCGTTCATAGACTGAGTCCATCTCATGCGCTGCACACAACCACCGGCAGCGGGGACCCGGCTCGGGGCCGGATGGCCCCTAAGTCCCAAGCTTCTCGGTGGCCGGCCTCTCCCCTGCCGACGTACAGGTGTTGGCGACGTCGGCGGGGAAAAATATTCGTCGCTCGAGCTCGACGCAACTGCCACGGCCGGTGTCACAGCACTTTCGATGGGGCTGGGTTCCGGCGGCGGCGAGGCGGAGCTGAGCGACGAGTCCGGAGGTGGTGGGCGTGCACGGCGAGCTGCTGATCTCGTCAACATTTCATGTTTTATTTTTCATTATTTTATTTCCATACGAGGCCGGCTTTGACAGCCGTCATTATAGTTTTTGGTTTGTTTCGTTTTTTCATTTTAATAACGTTTTTGTATATCAATTTATTGGTGGCTTTCTTCCAAAAGGTTTAATACTGTTTATTGTGCAGATATGAATTACAGAAATGAATAAATATGGATAAATATGGAAAATAAGAGATATGAAAAAAATTACGTTGTTGACTTATCAGTGTTGCCAGCTTATATTATTATTACTATTATTACTCCACGTCTTCCGGTACGCGGTCGCCACCTCCAGAACCTTTCGGCCCCATCGGCCATCTGTTCTGCGAGCAATGTGCCCTGCCCACTGCCACTTAAGTTTGGCAATTCTTCGGGCTATGTCGGTTGCCTTGACACTCCTGCGGATCTCTTCATTCCTGATTCGATCACGTAGGGAAACTCCGAGTATAGCCCTCTTCATTGCCCTTTGGGTGACTTTAAGCCTTCTGATACCCGTTGATACCTCACTAATTAACTCTCTGCTGGTAACAAAATCATAACATCCCAAAAGCAACTTAATAGAAATACAATTAATTAAATTCAACTCTCCTGGTACTTAGTAAAAGATTTAATTTCATTATAACATTATGAAGAAAAGATTGTAACGTAATACTAATCAAATAATTACACAAAAGGGTCTGCAGTGCGCAACGGACCTTAAACACCCAATTACTTCTGTTAAGCGGAGAGTTATACTAAAAGTAATTGGAAGAACAATCGTATTAATAAGCGGAATATTAAAAGTTCCGTATCTTCTAATCCTATATAATTAATAAAGTAACGAACGGCAGAAATTTTGGCATTAATGTTTGAGAGAATATTAACTCGCGAGATTTTTCTTGAAAATAAATTCGGAGGAAAGTTTGGTATTGATTTAGGTTTAGATTTATTCAGCTTTATTAATTCAAAATTGTCTTGTGTGTAATAAAAGGTAACTTTGGTGAACGAAAACACAAAATCTGCGGGGTAATTCCGTAGTAATACACATGACAATTGATCGCAATGCTTCTTTATCGACTTTTTGACAGTGAAAGAGAAGGGTTTGTGGCTAAGTATTAACAGCAGCAGGGGTTGATCGACGAAGTTAAACTACGCTTACCGCGATTGGCCCTTGGATGGGTGATCATTTTACATGCCCCTCCGTGCTTCAGAAAGCACCTTAAGCACCTGGTCCTGGCATGTCATTCGTGGATCTTTGACAGTCATCACGGGTCATCAGAAGCCCGAAATTCAGATAAACCAGTCTTACCAAAGGATATATTATTACCCAGTAACTGGTTTGTGTAGTTCAGATAGGCAGTAGCTTCATATAAAATACTGGTCTTTAGCTGCAGCTGGTTAGACCGGAAGCCGACCCGAAAATAGTTGGGAAAAGGCTAGGCGGATTGATTAACTTACTTTTGACTGTCAACAGTCACGTTCATTGCGTTATTTAAGTTGTTGAGCTGACAAATTTTTCAAACCTATGAAGCAGTGGATTAGGAATTTCCTACGAAGCACTCGGATTTTGATTGAAAATGTTTTACGCAATTATGGAACTGTAATTAGGTAGTCCTAATCTTGTTTCTATTCTGAGAAGGAGCTTTAACAATGCCGCGGGGCACATTCAATTTAGACTTGTATTATTAAGGTAAACGACAAAAAGGAAAATAACTGAAAAACCAACATCCAATTCGCATTAAAAAAAATACTTCTTCAAGTCACATGCCCCACGTAAATTAATTTAAACTCATCCTCTTACAGTTAATTGGCTAAATTACACAAGGAACGTACTCCACACCAATCTTGGTAATCCGGTTAACCGTATGCTAGCGGAGAGGTTATTAATTCCACAATGTGTTTCAAACAGTTGACATAAACAAGGAAGTGTCTCGAAATTTGCGTACAGACGCGACAGATAATTTCGGTAAATAAAATCGCAATTTCGAGTAATTTTCTCTTATACCACCTTCTTCTTCTTTGAGAACAATGGTGGCCCAGTGGTAATGGCCGCAACTTACGACACGTAGGTCGTAGGTTCAAACCCAGACAGGTGCTTTAGTAAATTATTTAATCACCACTGCTCTCAAAACGGTGAAGGCAAACATCGTGAGGAAACCGGCATGTCCTAGAACCAAAAAATTCGAAGACATGTGACACCTTCTTCTGACCACATTCGTGCGGACGTAAAAATATCGCGACAGGATTTTATAGCGCACTGGATTTTCAACTCTCGATGTTGAACCGAGCATTCAAAATCCAACAGAGTACATGCCAGCGCGTCGTAAAACACACTGTTCTATTTTAAAGTCTCAGCGCTAAGGCGCCTCGCCCATGGCGACTTTTGGTAGCGACGCTGTTGCGCTTTTTGTAAACGCGCTTCTGCATCGCTACTATCGCGCGTTAGTCGCGTTTGCAACGTGCGACAGAAACGATGCTAACGCGCGGCTGTATCGATACATCAATAAAGCCGAAATAAGAAAGAAGCCTAATAAGATCGCAACTGAAGCGCGACAGCATCGCGATAGTAGCGATACAGAATCTGGGCTAAGGTACACAGCCAGTGACAGCATTGCGGCTGTATCAATACACATGGGCGACAGCATCGCTGCAAAAAGTCGTCGTGGACGAGGCCTCTAAGCAGTACGTTGACGATCCAGTGCGCTAAAAAATTTCGCCGCGATATTTTAACGTCCGTGGACGTCATCATTACAGAGTCAAGGTCACGAAAGTCTTTGGTATTCAAAAACGCGTTTTATCGGAGGCTTTGTATTAAAATCGCGGATTGTGTATTGTGTGAAAGTCCATACATTTTGAACAAATTGAATGAATCCTTTTTCCCGGATGTGTACCTAGTGAAAGTTTTTGGTGGCCGTTCGTTTTTTAGACGAAGTAATATTTGGTGTATATTGTGTAAATGTTTAGTGTCGCATGCCATTGGTAAGATTTAACAAAAGTAAATGGCCGTCGTAATGGAGTTTGTAAGCAAGGGGACTGCAACCTGTACATAATGGTACAATGTTATGAACAAAAATATTGTTATTAATGTCGCTATACTGGAAAAATGTGTATTTGTATTGGTCGTAATACTTTACTATTATTTAAAGTTACATTGCGATAATAATCTTTCAATAAATACGTGGTAGTACCTACGTGTATTATTAAATATTGTATCCGAATATCTTGCTATAAATATTGGTTGTTTTCATTCATTCAACCCGAAAAACAAAAGAACAGTGAAAATTACTTCCCTGTTATCCTTTGTTTGGAAAACCCTTTTGAAGCTTATTTTAATAACCAACTTCTTGTTTACTTTGTGTTATAATGTATCGATTTTCTATGGAGACAATAGGTGCCTAAAGATTTCGGAATAGTAAGCCCACTTCCATAGAATGCTGTTACTATGACAGCTAACATTTTGTTTCATTGTGGGGTTTTCGCGTCAGCATTAGAAAGTGACAAATTAGATAAGTCGTGAATGTTCGAAGATATATTGCTAACATGTTGAGAATTTGAGACAAACTTCGATGTTAAATTTATGGCTCTATAAAAGATTTTACGTCACTTATAGGATATAAGTTATGTTCTTTTAAATATTAGTACTTGAGATAATACTCTATAAATTTTCTGTGAGTAAGTGTAACTAATTTTTTGTAAAACATTGTGTTTGTGATCACAGAAGTAAAAATGTTACAAAAAAATTAGATACGTTCTATATGAAACACGTAAAACGTTTAAAAGTTATCAAAAATAACTTATTATTCATATAATTAACGTTAAGCCCACGCCTGTAAGCAAAAACAAAATTAAACACGAAGGAACTACAAAACACTGTAATGAAAATTTTAATATTAGAATTTTGAAGCACCTTTTGTTCGCAACTCCGTGTAAAACAATGCTCTATTCAGCTCACCAATTACTCAAATTATGAAATTTAACAGACGAAAAACACTTGAGTAAGCGAAACTGCGAGACTGCGAACCCACACTTCAATGGGCACTGTAACAATTTTGCTCCGGGAAAATGTTCGACGAAGTCCGATCAGCAAGCAGCAAATCGGCCCTCCAGCCCGTATAATTTAGAAAACTGGCCCACTCGATTTCCGATATATGAAGACGTAATGGATAGGATGTAACTAGCGACGCAAAAAGCCGGATGTGTTGGTAATTGTATAGGTATAGGAGCGTATGTTATAGACTCCGTATAGGTACTTAAATTGGATACGATTGTATATTGATAAGGAAAATATTAAAATCGAACCTTTGTACTATCTACGTAGGTATCTTCAATGTTTTGGACACTTTTGTGTATTTTTAATCGACTTAAAAAAAAGAGGAGGTTCGTAATTTGAATGCATTTTTTAAAATATTTATTACCTTAGAACTCCGTCATTTATACACTGATTTTAAAAATTCTTCTTTAGTTTGGAAGTATGTACTTGTTGAGTTGTAATTAATATAATCGGTCAAATTCTGATGACTAGTTTTTGAGTTACCTTCATAAATGTTACTTTATTTTTCACTTAGTGTATACAGGATAAAATTTTAACCAGTGCGCAAACTGTAACCATGAATTCAGCATAATTATCAGTCTAGACCCCCTAGCATAGAATGTTTTCTTCGGTTATACAAAAAAAAATCTGGAACAGGATGGTTAGTAGGTAAGACTGGTGATCCACGGATGACCGCCGGGGCCAACGGCTAAACGTGTTTTCCGAAGCACGGAGGGATCCTAGTATGTAAAGATGGTCACCCATCCAATAACCAACTGCAGCAAGCGTAGCTTAACCTGATTATTCGAACCGTGCGGCTGTTCTTACTTAGCCACTACTACCGACCTACACAAAACAGTATGGTAAGCAAAATTTTCCACCTGATAATAATATGAAACTGCGATCGCAAATCAGGGGAGTTTGTTGCGCCACTTCTTCTTCCCAGCTAAAGCACTAGGAAGTGGTGACGGGCGGGCGTTTTGGGGGACTATTTTATTTATGTAATTTTGACGTTCAAAAAGTGCTGACTCTCAGCCTAGTTTGAATAAATGACTTTTGATTTTGATTTGATTTATTTTGATTTCATTGTCCTGTCCTTATTCCAAAATATTTGGTGTTGGGGCAACATCTTATTCAATCGTTTCTTTGGTCTTCCCCTAGTCGTATACCCATCCACAATCATACTTAAAAGTTTCCTAACGACATTAGTGCTATCGCTAATTGTACATGTGGTTTAAACGTTCACTGTAGCGGTCTTTAATATTGAAGCTTATACATACGTATAAAATCTGTATCATAACTAGTGACTTGCCCATGCTTCCTAAGGGTTTTCTACTAAAGCCGCGTCATAACAAAACATCGAGATTGATTTCTACATAGTACTCCACAACGGATTTCGGTCATGGCGGCCAATCTTAATGGAGACTAGCGTACGGTGCGGGAGATATTATAGAGCACACGTGTATGCGCAGACTCAGGGACATTCACTCTTCCCTCACTCTCATAGTCCGATGGTACGACAATCCGACTCGACTGGAGTGAGATCAGGCACAGGACCAAAGGCTTAGCTGCTATGTTAAATGACAACGTATTAGACTACACACATAAGGCTTCCGGAATGCGGAAAACCGGATAAATCAGCACCCTGAAGTGGCAGATACTTATTCTTCGCTATACTAAGACCACTTGTGCGAAGACTGACTGGTAGGTACCTTAAATTCCTTTTCTTGTGTCTAGTTGTTGAGTGGAATTTCCATGAATTCGTCTTTAGTTTTATAACTTAAAATTCAAGAAGAATTCATGGAAATACTTCCCCCAACAACTACCAACAATAGCCGTTTAAGTAAAATAATGTTTGCTAACAATTTATGGATCTTATTGTCTTAGTTGTCCAAAGTAAAATTATTTTTTTTATCCCTTGCTTAGTTAAGAACTGTGCAGTCACGCAGACAGACACGAAGAACGTCATTAGCTTTTTACTATTTAAAGATAGATTATTAACCATAGGCAATTTAGACTGAAAATCATCGCTAAGAATACGGCAAAATCGAGAACACCACATCCTCATTTTCATTTGCGGTCCTTCAACTCCCCTGTCGCACGCAGTAAATATTTGCTCACTGATATCATTATAAGCCTATTAAAACATTAATTAAATTAAAATGAAAGCTTAGAAGCTTTTGCTCTCATTGAAAATGAGTGGATAATCAAAAGCGTCTATTCAAAGGAATCATTTGTGAGTAATTGCGAAGTTGAGAACGGCTTAGAGAAAGAGACCAAATCTCTCAGGTTCAGATAAATTAGTATCGTCTACGATTGGAAGGTTCAATAATTCTCTGAAGGCGCACTTCTATTTAGTCGATCTTTCGTTTGAGGATCTTGTCATTTGCACTGTATTTCGGTAGATAATGCTGTTTTTGTTCAGATTCCTCTCTTACAAACTACGTAAGTCAAATTCTCCATTTTGTTTTACTTCCATAATCGCAAAACTGTATTAAGTATCATCATCATCATCATCATAACAGCCGAAAGACGTCCACTGCTGGACATAAGTCTTCCCCAAAAGGGGGGATCTGCCATAATCGCCACGCTTGGCAGGCGGGTTGGCGACCGCAATATGGTGGTCAAATGCATAGAGAACGCTGCTGCCCATTCTCTAGTAAGTCTCTTAGACGCCTTCTACGACACCCACGGGAAGAAATGGGATGGTGCTATTATTTTACGTCCGGCACCACACGGAACGGTATTAAGTATAGATTGGCTTTTTTTGAGGTTGGGAAATCATCAAATAACTTCTCCCGCTGTGGGTGGAGCAGGAGGGCTGTCAGACTTTTAATGACTAAAACCCACCCGTGTTCCTTCAGCTGCCTGTGTGCCAGGGGCCACGGTATCTCTTTCGAACCACCCGCACCCCCGGCAGACATCGGCCCTTATGGACCCCACCAGTTGATGCTGACATCTCTTGAGGCGCGCGTGGAAAACAACGTGCCGTTGACCCGGCCTTGGCCCTTACCGGACAGCGAGCTACCCATTACTCGCCATCCGCAAGCCCGCCTACCATGGCCGGGAATCAGCCTGGGATTCCCGATGCCCAGGGCGTCTCCAGTGGTGACAAGGGCCGTGAGGGCGCATATACTGCCTCTCCATCACGTGCACCGCCTCCTTCTTCGCGAGCATACTGCTTCGCAGGAGGATGGCCTGGACCAGGGCCGGACGCAAGAGATCGGCGTCGCCGATCGCCTCCACAAGGACATGGCGGTGCTCCGCCCGAGCCGGGCAGACCTCCAACGTATGCTCCACCGGGGCCTCAGGGCGATCTACACAGTGGAAACACCCGGGCGTATCCTCCCGCCTTATCCGAAACAGGAACCTCCCGAAACAACGGTGTCCGGTGAGGACCTGCGTCAGACCGAAGGTGAGGACGTCGCGGTGTTTCTCAATCCACTCCTCAAAGAGGGGACTTAGCGCCGCAATCGTGGCGTGCCCAATAGATTGGCTTTATGTCAGGATATGGACAAGGTTTCAATCGATGTAAGTTGGTTGGAATGGTATTTTGTTTATAATTTTCATATATTTTAGAACACTTTTATACCTTTGTTGTTTGTGGTTTTTGTTCTCTAAACATATACTTATATATTTACAGAATTATAATCATTTAAATCATTAATATAACCCTATTTGTTCATATAAACCCATTAAATGACTTTTGAATGAAATCGTCATTAAAATACAAATCAAGTACGATAAAAGTACGATTCAAATAAGTAAATGTTTATTTACAAAAATCAGAAATCATTAAAACCATCAATAAAACCATCTTAAGTTCATATAATCCCATTAAATGACTATTTTATTAAATAGACAATGGACTTTACAATTTAAAATTCGTATCCTGAACCCCAAGATACAGACTAACTGGCTAGTTTGGGGTTCACTGGCAAATAAAGAATACGTTTCACTGGCATAATCATAATATATGTAACTAGCTGTAGGTAATATTTAAACTAGGTACTCAGTAATATCTTCTCAACTTGGTGTTAACCTTTGCATGCTTACTGTATTACCTGGACAATAAATATTTGCTATTTATATTTTTATTTCTAGTTGTGATTGTAATGATAATTTTAATGATTATAATTCTGTAAATACATACGCGTTACGGTCACAAATCATATTTTTTGACGTGATAACGTCTTATAAATCGATGAACGCCGGCTGCACGCACGAAAAAGCATGACTCATTGTCACGTTCCGCCTGAGCCAAGCGTGCAAGCGAGAGCGCGGAGCAAGCGATAAAGAGGCACAATCGGCCTGTTTTCTTATGACGTTACCACGTAAAATTTTTCAACATCATTTCAGTCTGATACGGGCTCGCAAATTGCTAAAAACTTAAGAAAATTAAAATTTTGCTGCCGTAGCACATCCCCCTTAAGTTTACGATGTTTCCAAGTTTCGAACTCTTACAGAAATTAGAAATTCCCCAACCAAAGATACTTATTTAAGGTGCAGCCGACTAACTTTAGCAGTGTACCATCGGCTTATCTTACACAAATCGAGATAACCTAAGCAGTGACGTTTGCTTACAAACACTATAAACCTGCCATCTCACTCTTTAACTCCCTATCTCACTCAAACTTTCTCAACTGGGGCAAAGATAAACAGTTGGTTCTCAATGTTTCTCGCTTATCCCTAGATCAGTGTAAAGGAGCAAAATTAGTTTTAAAATGTTTTACGGACAGTAAAGGGTTAGGTTAGGTACTGTCTGTAATCCCAGAGACTATGTTTGAACATTTTCGTAACTCGGTGGTGCTGAATTAGAATGGGCTATTCTCTGTACTTTAAAAAGTTTAAGCACACAATAAGGACGACCTTTCAGCTTGTGAGTGTCTTTAAAGCGACTCAGGACTAGATGTCAACTTAAAATGCCATAAAATGCGATTGACAACTTAATCACACGTAACGTGACGTTGGCCTCTTATGGGAATCCAAATTTGAAGACCTTTGGAAGGTTTTAACCTTTATTTATTAATGGTGATAGAAACCCTGATTGGATGGCTAAGTGACACAGAACTTGTGGCTAAATAACAACAGCCGCATGGTTCGATCGATCAGGTTAAGCCATGCTTGTCTTAGGTGATCCGTGGAAGAGTGACCATGTTTACATACTTCGATTGCTCCGTGCCTCGAAAAGGGTTTGACTTTTAACGGGTCGTCAGAACCCCGAAAGTCGGACAACCAATCTTAACAAGGCGTGTCGTAATACCTAATAACAGGGTAGTGGAGATCAGACAGGCAGTCGCTTCATGTAAAATACTGGTAATCAGTTGTATCCGGTTAGACTAGAAGCCAACTCCAACATTGTTGGCACAAGGCTAGGCAGATTGAAGTAGTAAAAAACAAGCTTGTCGTGTCTGTAGGCAGATGATGAATGGCTAACTGACACGACAATAAAAATGCTTTTACTTAACTAAATACGAGGAGAAAAGGCCTATAGGAAAATACAATTTTACGCTGTTATTATTATCATGCGTACAAAAATAAGATTACAAAAGTACCTACAGCCTCACCCCAAGCTCGGGTCACTACGGGTCCCCAATTTTCGCAACTAGTACGTAAACAACTAGGTAAGTTAGTTGCTCGTTGGCTCGACCTAAAGCGATTTTATTTTGTGCAGAGGGTCAAGTGGGGCAGGGTGCGGGATGCGGGACGAGGTCGCGTATGAAAGGGGTTGCGTTAGTGGGCAATAAGTAATTTCCTACCTACACATTTTCCTTCGGAGTTGGAAAGCTGACAAGGAATTGTGATTAATATTTTTTCGCACTTGCAGAAGAACTTGAGAAGAGCGCGCTGCGTCATATTTTTCCTTAGTAAGTCGGAAAGTTCGTTTTTCTTCCCATGATAGGATGACATACTCAGCTTAAAGTGTTCTGTCTGCTACAGGCCGAAATCAACCGCACGGACTCAGTGCGGGTTGGTGGATGTCACGTGTCTTTGAATTTTTGATTCCAGGACATGTGATTTCTTCACGATGTTTTTCTTTATCGTTTTGAGAGCATTGGTGATTAAATACTTTACACGCAGGGCCTGTTTTGGTTTGAACCTACGACCTACAACTCGTATACCACAGTTTCTACTGCGTTAACACTCGGTAGGACGACTACAAGGCTTTTTAAAAGGACATTGTTTCATTAGTTGAAATTAAAAACTACATACAGGTTGGCAAAACCGAATTCATGAAGTCAGTACAAGATTCCAGACCCCTTTGCGTAGAAATAGAGTTTAACAAACTGCATGGAACACATTTACATATTTTTTTAGAACCTATGAATTTCGACAGAGGTTTAGAAAAATACTTTTAATCCCGGTAGTACGGTCCCGTGGAATATTCGGGCTAAAGCTAGTTAAAACTGACCGAATTTTTTAGTTGTTGTTGTTGTTACAAAGGTATTTTTAACCGACTTCAAAAAGAAGGAGGTTATCAATTCGAATGTTTATGTATATTTTTTTTTTATGTATGTTCGGGCATAACTCCGTCATCTAAAGTCGGATTTGCAAAATTCTTTTTTGTTCGAAAGGGGTTTATTTCGAAATGGTCCCATAAAAATTACACATAGTTCTGATGATGCGTTTCGGAGACCGACAACGGAACACCTCAAACAATGACAACAAACAAACCGCGATTGCTGTTATTGCATAAATATGCATTGTTTTGACCCCAAGGATGATGAAATTTCGAATTGGTGTGGGGTAAAATAAAACTTAAAAAAAAACAAAAAAACAACTGACTTCCAAAAAATTACATTAATTTCGGAAGGCGGTGACGAAAAACTAAATAAAATACATATTCAAAGTCACCAACTTCCGAAATTAAAGTTATTTTTCATTTTATATTGTTTTTTGGAAGTCGGTTGTTTTTTTTTTGGTTAAGTAAAGTTTATTTTATTATTTTCCCAAGGTCATAAGTATGTCCAGTTTATTGGTATTAAGTGTTTAGAACAAATCTTTTAATTAATATTAAACTTGATCAATGGCCCTGTTACAGAAAACATTAATTTAATTAGTTTTTGTTGAATTCGTTCAGGGCGTAATTGCGTATCACATTATTAGTAGGAATGGCTTTCATTTTGAAAGATCAACAAAATTCATTGCGTTATTTACTTTGTAGAGCAGATTTTTGAAGTGAAAACTTTATTAAGGTGCTTTTACATGGGCAATTTTTTGAACAATTATTGCTCGTCAACACTAATGGATCAATCTGGAGCAATTAAGTGGAGCAATCTGGAGCAACAACAACAAATTGCCTATGTGTTTCGGCAATATTGCTTCTGATTGCTCCATATATTTCATGAGTTGCCGAATATCCAATCGGGTTGGAAAATTTCTAGTGCATTTTTTTTCTATCTCGTTTGTACTACGTCTCGTTCTTGCGAGAAGAACCGGCCTGCGGTGGAGGCGGCGGGGGAGGCGCATTGCCAATTTTTTTAGTTGCTCCATATCGCTCCATATTGTGTGGCCGTTGCCATTGCCCTAAATTGCTGGATGTAGTCGTGACGTCATACTTGACGAGAATTGCCCAAGATGGAGCAATTTTAGTTGCTCGTGTAAGCGCACCTTTAAGCGCGTTGGGCATTTTTTGAGATGGGCAAAAACAATTGGACTCGTGACACTGTTACCGAAACCACTGACAACACGAACGTACCAACGAACAACGTTGAACGTTGTTTAATCTGACGATTCAAAAAATATTTCCTGACGATTTAAAAAATACACACGTAATTGTTCAAGTTTTCACTTCCGTCGGCTCTTTTTTTCGAACATACAAAGTACCTGATGGATTAACAACATCTTTCGAAATTATTCAGATTACAATTGATAGTGTGCTAATGGTTAAAATTCATGTCTATTCTTCCGTCGATAAATCGGTGCTCATGCTAAGCCTGCTGGTCTAGTGATAGCAAACGCTACTGCTGGGAGTGAGGTTCTGGGTTCAATATCCGAGTTGGGCCATGAAATCGCTCTGCAAAATTATAATATTTAAAATCATCCATTCAACCCAGTAAGTTCATTTAATCCCATTGAATAAAAAACTCTTTCATGAAATTAGTCAAATAAAATAAAATCTTTAAGTTACTATAGTTCGACTTTTAATTGTATTCAGTAACTTGACAGTTCAAAGAAAAATAATGTTACCATCCTAAAACTAATAATGTTGGGGTAGTGAACGATTTTGCGTAAAGAGCGTATAAAATTTTGGAGTCTGTATTTTGGCCGGTTGATGGGAATAGGGTCGTGTCTATTACGTAGGACGTAATGTGGGTGTCCTGCAGATACACCTCTGCATATCCCTTTGAAGAGCCGGCGTGATATTATGTTACTTAAAAAGAAAATCTTTTAAAAATTCAAGACACTACGCGGACGAATACATACAGTACACCTACATTTCGCCAATTAAATTGTGTTTAACTCCCATGTAATAGCGGGCGCGCCTATTGCCACCCGATACAAATTCTGACTTTGAATATATAACACAGCATGTGCATTATGACGTGTTAAATACAGGACATGAGCAGAAAAAGAAACTACAAAAACCATTCAGCGATTTAAATGAAATAAAAGTTTCAAGAATAATATCGGGGATTCGGAACAAGTTCTAAAGTTCCATTTCAATAATCTTTTGGACCAACTTTTAATCGCGGCTTTAGGGTCGGCAAAGTAATAAGGAAAGGGTTTAAAATGACGTCGAGACTTTCAAGCGGTTTCTAATAAAATGTTATTTACTGAGGACCTGTCTTTGGATACTTTTGAGACTGCAATGAAGTAGGAATATAAGTCATATTGTCGAAAAGTCAATAACCCTTTTTGATCAATAGGTACTTAGAAAGAAAGAAAGAAAATACGTTTATTTGGGGTAAACATGACGCAAAAAAGAACAGGAACACACAAACATAAGAAAAGGTTGCGGGAAATCATGCGTCACATCCACGCAAAACGGCTATCGCTCAGCATTATGCTGCGACCCTATGCAAGACAGAGCCCCAGCGCTGGTTTTCACCGACAGCTGGCTTTGACGTAATGATGTTGCTCGGTGCATCAAACAAATATTAGGACACTGTACTGGTACAGCGAACATATAGAAAAATAATATAATTTAATGTAAATGCGATAGATACGAAACAAGAGTATACAAAAAAAAAACATCTAAATAAAACGGAAAAAGGAAATAGACATACATGCTATGAGAATATCATCTTCAAAAAACATTTACTCTTTATGTAGTGGCAACATTTCGAAACGTCATCCATACATAAAATGTGCGCGTGCGTCATAAAATTGATGTAAGAAATTACAAATTCACTTCGAAACGTGTATATTGAATTATGAAACAAAAAATTCATTTCCAAACGGATATATTGAATTATGCAAATATTACGACAAATGACGTGACAGACCCCTAGTTTATGGGCACCCATAACCTGGATAAACCTCGGTAGGCATGTCACAATAAGCCTATAATGTTCCCACTGTTGGGACACAGGCCTCCTCTCTGTGAGAGACAGAGAGCCAAAATACCACACGCGGGCCCAGTGTACGTTGGTGGTTGTCACATGTCTTTGAATTTTTGGTTAGAGGACATGCTGGTTTCCTCGCGATGTTTTCTTGACCGTTTTGAGAGCAGTGGTGATGAAGTTGCCATAATCGCCACGCTTGGCAGGCGGGTTGGCGATGGCAGTATGCTGGTAAAATGCATAGAGAACGCCGCTGCCCATTCTCTAGTAACTTCCTTAGTCACCTATTAAGACACCCACGGGAAAAAATGGGATAGTGTTATTCTTTAAGTCCGGCACCAACGGAAAAGAGCCTATCCTTACATAGTAAAAAAACAAAACCGCTTTCTGTATTTGTACGGATTTTAATGCGATTTTCTCCAATAGGCAGAGTGATTCGAGAGGAAGGTTTGTATGTATAATACACTAGTATTCACGTGGGCGAAGCCGCTGGCATAAGCTTGTTAAACAATAAATAAGAATACCAAAACTTAACTATCCTTGTCTTTAAATTTCCAAAATCACTTTTTGATCGAAGAAAATGCTCCAAAAATATTTTTTGACTGAAAGTTATTTACTCGTGCTCTGCTGGGGTAACTCAATTAACTGTACAATTTTTAGGGGTCCTTTGATCACATTGTATTTCCATATTTTTATTAGATTGTAACATCGACACGTGACAAGCGAATTACACAGAAAATCTGAAGAGGCATTCGTTGGCGAATCTCTGAGGGATCTTAATAGGATGCGGTGACAGTTATAGCAATAAGCGCAAATGGATGAGGGGATGGAATGGTACAGTCATGTCTTTTATATCTACTTACGTAACTTTTCAATAGGGTTTTTTTTCCAGTCGGTACATATACTTAATGCTTTTAGGCATTGAGCGGACAATTATTACAAAAAAAAAAAAAAAATACCAGATTAAGGCACACAAAACAGCAAATAAGCTCTAAAAGTATTGGTTGTCACGGCTGCGCCAAATAAAAAAGATGGAAAACTTATTTAAATTACTTGATAACAAAGTTCAAAACAGCATACGCCTTTGACCAATGTCGAGTTGACCTCATCCTAAAACTTTTTAATGGAATAGACATTTTATAAAATATTTTCGTTTTTATTTAATCGTCATAGTCTGTCAGTGTCACATTTTTAATTTAGTCTGACATGTAAAGAACATAGCTGAATGTGATTCAGCGGTATTGAGATTACGACGCAAAATATAATTTGGAGATAACAATAAATCAAAAACAAAACAAAAGGAATAATAATGTTTTTGTTATTTTGAAGTTAACAAATAAATCCTAACATCAATATTAAAAAAGAGTTTCTTTCAAACAAACTGTCCATTAGTGACAAATATGGGTTTTACATTTCAGTCAACTAGCTATAGTGACTAAACTTTTCCACATATTGGTCTGAAATGTTGAATCCAGACTGGAAACGTTATTATTACCACAATAAATTCAAACAAAATAACAAAAACAATATAATTCATTACCTTTTTACCGACTCTGCATTATACTAGGTCGGTAAAGCAGATTCTATCGTGCAATGAGCAGAGAAAAACACCTTGTACCTATGTCTACATTCTACTAATAGTCTATATCCTACCAATAATATAAATGTGAAAGTGTATATGTTTAGATGTTTGAATGTTTGTTACTCAATCACGTAAAAGTGGCGGAACAGATTTGAATGAAATTTAGCAAAAAGATAGTTTTTAACTTGAATTAATACATACAATACGTTTTATCTCGATAGTACGTTCCCGTGGGATAATTTTCAATGCCCGCACGGGCGAAGCCACTGGCAAAAAGCTAGTGGTCTATAAGGTGACGAGATATTTTGTATGTGACTGTACAAGGATGAAGAGCGAGAGGTCGTCATCCCCATCGTCGGCTGGGTTTGATGGAGCCTCCCCAGTGTCGCAGTGATTTGTTTTGGATGATGCCCCCATTATATCCGAGTGGTTTAACGTGATAAAGCCGTTAGGTGCAGCCACGTAGGGAGATCTGGGGTTGCCTAGGAATTTGCATTTATATATTGGCGAAGTATCTTTGAATTTGTTGTGTTGGCGTTTTAAATTTTGTTTGTTTGCATTTTGAGACAAGGTTTTTTTAAAGTACTTTCTGTTGAATAATATTCAGAACAGCAAACCTTATGTATTTCGTCATACCTTCTAAAATAAATAAATTGCAATTCTGTCTAAGCTGCTTACTATCCGCTGTCGCCAAATACAGTGTCACACTGTGCATCCAATGTGCTCACATGAAGTACCTACAGGGTCTCCGAGAAAGGTCTGCCTTAATACTATGGGATGGATAGTGTCCTTAATGTGTAAATATATCACGTGAATCCTGTTAACTGCCACCCCATCAATTTCGGTCTCCATTGGGACACCCTTAGGTAGAATAATAAAACATAAAAGACGTATATGAAAATATTATGATGTAATGTCCGTATTCCTGATGAAATTAGAAATAAATACGATTGTAACAATAGTTTTTAATATTTCGTTCCGTTTTTTTTTTTTTAACATTGCCCCACACTAGGAATTTCTCCTGTATTGCGGGTGCGTTTAAAAACATTTAAACTCACATACACAAACAACCAGACCCGGAACAACTACTCGTAGGTCATACAAATATTTTTTCCGTACGGGAATTAAACCCGCCCCACGCAGCGCAGCAGTCAATCGCTTAGCCACTGCGCCAACCGTGCCGATATTTAGTTTATTGATGTCTACCTTGTTTTAATATCATTGTGTGTCACGTAGGAAGAAACAGACTTAAGTTAGGAATTATCTTTACATATTAGGAATTATATTTATCATTCATCAAAGACTTTCGTCGAAACTAGAGTGAGTGCGAGTTGACCGATACGCACGACGACCTCTACAGTTTGAGTATAAGCTGAGTTCTCATTGTACGAAAAGCTTGATATATCATCGTGTGTACGAAGTAAGTGCTAAAGAGAACTAAAGCATATTCTTCAATACTGCTGAGAAATTATAGATTACCCAGTATTTATTTTTAATTTTGATTATAAGCGAAATATAAGGTCACAAATCTATCAAAAACTGACAGGAATTTTCTTTAAACTGTGAAGTGTCAAGTAATTAACACAATTACTTTTCTATTGTAATTAGACTCAATGAGTCTGCCTACCGAGAGGTTTTTTTTTTTTTTTTTCTGGGTGGGAAATCATCAAATAACTTCTCCCGCTCTGGGTGGAGCGGGAGGGCGTGTCAGACTTTTACTGACTAAAACCCACCCGTGTTCCCTCAGTTGCCTGTGTGCCAGGGGCCACGGTATCTCTTTCGAACAACCCGCACCCCCGGCAGGCATCGGCCCTTGCGGGCCCCTCTGTTGCTGCTGACATCTCTTTGAGGCGCGCGTGGAACACAACGCGCCGTCGACCCGGGCTTGGTCCTTACCGGACAGCGAGCTACCCATTACTCGCCGTCCGCAAGCCCGTGCCTACGGTGGCCGGGAATCAGCCTGGGATTCCCGACGCCCAGGGCGTCTCCTGCGAAGGCCACGGCTGTGAGGGCGCATGTACTGCATCTCCCTCACGTGCCTACCGAGAGGTTATGTGACCATTTGAAATGTCGCTTTTCCTTCATGTTTATGCAAACTAATACTTTTTTTTTTTGTTTGATTTATAAACAATCTACTTCGTTTTGAAGATAAAGTACTCCTTACGACAAAAATAATAAACAGATACATATCTTCTATATAATAACAATGAAATTACCAACAAACATGTAAGCGCATCATTTGAGAACAGTTAGACCTATTTGACTGTTTTTTTGTTTTAAAATGTTCAAAATAGTCCGAATTAGATTTACTTATACGAAAAAAAAAAAAAACAGAATTTTTTCCAATTCATCAAAAACCGAATGGCATTCTTCCTATGGAATTTATTTATTGGACAGGACAGGTCTCGAGTCAGTAAGTAGTATTTAAATAAAATAAAATAAATTACTTTTGAGATCTTCTTCTTCGTGCCGCTTCCACGATTTTTCTCAGATAAAAAAAATGCACGATACCTTTGTCGTATAAATTCTTTTCTGAATATATTTTTTCACATGTTTTCTTTGTATAAGCTCTCGAATTCTCGATAACACAAGGTGAGTAGCCGACTCAATTTCCGACTAGAGATGTGATCGATCACCGACACGGTAATCGAGAATCGTTTGGTATATACCTATGTATATCTACGTAGTGGGACTGATTTGTATGGGCCTAGTGGTGTGGAACAAACATATGATGCTATCATATAATAATATGGTTATACTTGTATATATTTTAACGTATAGGTAAGGTCGTTGTGACATCTACTATGCAAACTGTCTGGCAAATAGATGGCTGTTGTTTTGCTGTGTAGTCAAATTGGCACCATCAACATAACACTGTAAATTGTGCGTAGGGATGTGCGGGTTTCAAAACAGATATCATTGTCATTTCTACGCGTTTTGCTAATTTTCCCGGGCACATATATTATCTGTCATATTTCTCCAGGTACGGTAGCTATCCGCAGAAATGTAGGCATTCGGTTATGTGCTGTAACCATGTAGGTACCTACCGACAAACAATAATTTGTGCATGCCATAAGGCCATGTGTCAGTTTCTTGCTAACTTTTTTTTGTGGTATCTTCTACTGTCTGTTGTTTTAGCCTGTGCTAAAAAAATGCATTTTCTTTATTTCCTTCTTTAGTGAATCGTATAATAACAACTTGTCTCACACAGGTTAACTAGTGAGCACAAGTGTCAGGGACTTCACACTATTCGTAACCACTTTTATTTGTATTATGACGGAAATTATCCCACAAGACCGTGTTAGCGATACAAAAAGGTAGCCTATGTAACTCTTTATAACATCAGCTATCAGCCAATGAAAATCCCGTCGAAATCGGTCCAGCCGTTTTGGAGATTAGCCAAAACAAAAAAATGATTTTTTTTTGTTCTAAGTACCGTATATACTTTCATTTGCATTTAGTCAAAATCTGTTATTTTGACATTACACACAGACGTATCTATGCATCTATAGATTAATAACAATTAAACGCACTAATTGAAAGTGGGTTTTTTTCTGAGTATGTGAAATCATCAAATACCTTCTCCCACTCTGGGCGGAGCGGGAGGGCTGTCAGATTTTAACTGGCTAAAACCCACCCGTGTTCCTTTAGTTGCCTGTGTGCCAGGGGCCACGGTACCTATCTCTTTCGAACAAACCGCACTCCTGGCAGGCATCGGCCCTTGCCGACCCCACCAATTGGTGCTGATATCTCTTTGAGGCGCGAATAGAATACAACGCGCCGTCGACCTGGGCTTGGTCCTTACCGGACGGCAAGCTACCCGTTACTCGCCGTCCGCAAGCCCGCGCCTACGGTGGCCAGGAATCGGCCTGGAATTCCCGATGCCCAGGGCGTCTCCTGCGGTGACTAGGGCTATGAGGGCGCATATATTGCCTTACCCTCACGTGCACCGCCTCCCTCTTCGCAAGTATTACTGCTTCGCAGAAAGAAGTAACGGCTACCCATGCACTCTCGCTCTTTAACATAGCCTGGACCAGAGCCAGACGCGAGATATCGCCGCCACCGATCGCCTCCACGAGGACACGGCGTTGCTCCGCCCAAGCCGGGCAGACCTCCACCGTATGCTTCACCGTGTCCTCCAGGCGATCTACGCAGTGGAAAGACCCGGGCGTTTTTTCCGCCTTATCCGAAATAGCAACCTCCTGAAACAACCTTGTCTGGTGAGGACCTGCATCAGGCGGAAGGTGACGAAGCCGTGGCGCCTCTTAATCCAGTCCACAAAGAGGGGACTTACCGCCGCAATTGTGGCGTGCCCATTTGAAAGTGTTAGCCGTGATAGATTGTCACAAATATAATAGCAAATTCTTGACACAATTTACATGAAGGTAAGCTTGACGTGGCACGCATAACCCACATGTGATATGAGTCGAGTATACTATACAGTTTCTGTAACACATATCGGCACATATCGGATATGTTTACTAAGAGATATTTATTAAGGTTTGAATAATAATTGGCAGATATGTCTAATTATATTACACAGGATTTTGAACAATTACTGTAGCATACGTCTTTAAACTTGAGCAATATTTAGTTACGTAATTAATACAATATCGTTAATTAATTCTGTTTAGTCAAGTTTCTAATCAAAACTTTCATTAGGTATCGTTTTGTTTTTTTCGTTTTATTTCGTACCTACTAGCTTTTGCCAGAGGCTCTGCCCGCGTGGACGTCGAAAATTTTCCCACGGGAACCTACTATCGCATGAAAAGTATCCTATGTGTTAATCCAGGTTACAAACTATCTGTGTGTTAAATTTCATCCAAATCAGTTCTGCCGTTTTTGTGTAATTGAGTAACAAACATCTAAACATACAAACTTTCACATCTATATATACTTACTTATAATAAATCTGTAGAAGTAAAAATTCTGTACATTGAAAATATCAAAAAAATAAATGGCAATGTTACTAGACCGACACCAAACCCAAAAATGTGATTAAATTTTTTTTTGTCTGTCTGTCTGTCTGTCTGTCTGTTTGTTCAGGCATCACGCAAAAACTACCGGTTCGATTACGATGAAACTTGGTATAATTATTCTTTAATATCCTAGGCACCACACTGGGTACTTTTTATCCCGGAAAAGTATATACAATAAAAAACAAACTTAATTTTGCGGTTCGATCCCTAGACCCGATTACTGTACCAACCGCAAATAATAAGTTTGTCGTAGGTGACGTCACCGTGAGTGGAGTTCACTAAGGGGCGCTGCACATCTTAAGTTACAATATCGCTCGCCATACAAGTCAATGGACTATCACACACGACGAAGATAATAAATGATATTTCATATTTTCGTATCTTAAGGAGGGGCCTGTGGCTAAGTAATATTAGCCGTACGGATCGATCGATCAGGTTAAGCTAAGCTTACCGCGGTTGGTACGTGGATGGGTGACCATCTTAACATACCAAGACCTCTCCGTGCCTCGGAAAGCACGTTAAGCCGTTGGTCCCGGCTGTCATTTGTAGATCTTTGGCAGTCGTTACGGGTTGTCAGAAGCCCGAAAGTCTGACAACCAGTCTTTCCAAGTGGTATCGTATTACCCAGTAACTGGGTTGTGGAGGTCAGATAGGCAGTCGCTCCATGTAAAATACTGGTATTCAGCTGCATCCGGTTAGACTGGAAGCCGACCCCAACATAGTTGGGAAAAGGCTAGGCAGATGATGATGATTTTCGTATCTTAAGATGAATTTGTATGGCGAGTGATATTGTATTTTAAGATCCAAGGAACCTTTATGTTCATATTCCGGACGGGCTCACTGACAATGTCGTGTATGCTGAAGCTCTCGCTTGATGTCGTACGGTGACTATCTGTCGTTATAATTATCTTTGTGAGCATTCGTTGCAATGAACGTCAGCTTCGCTATCGGTTATTCTGCTAAACAGGTACCAAAGTAGAAATCTACTACAAAAAACTTACAGAACGCGAGCGATGCCGCGGGCAAAGATATCATTTAATACCGGTATGCTCGTTACACAAAAAACTCATTGATAAGTTTCGTCATCCACGCGAACGAAGTCGCGGGCACAGCTAGTTTATAATATTAATAATGCTGAATCTAAAGATTTTCTTCTTTAATTTTCCTGAAGGCAAAAGATAAGGGTTCAGATACTTACAACAATTTCTATTGCATAACTAAACGGACAACTTTGAGCAAATAGCGGCTTAAGGATTTGCTAACGCTACGCAAATACTTCTTGTACTGGGAATACAAACCGTATAGTCTAGAATGTTTCTTATTCTGCAAAATTCTTGAACTGAACTCAAATCTTTATGACAGAAAAATAAACAAAGTTTAGTTTTGTGGGGAAAATAGCTTAATGTTTTTTTTTTAATAGGGAACTACTAGCTACCCGGCTCTGCTTTTCACGGTTTTTACAAAACATCCAGATATAGTTTATGTAAGTTTATTACGCGTAAACCTTCCGGAACCAGTTCTCTAAAAAATGGCGAGACCGCATAAAAATCTGTCGTGTAGGTAAAGGCACGAAAGGTGACTTTATTAATTGAAACTGATGCCCGCGGGTTTGCCCTCGTGGATTGCGGAAATTATCCAAAATCCTATTTTACTCCTTATAACATCTGCCAATGAAAGTCCCGTCAAAATTGGTCCGGCCGTTTTGGAGGTTAGACAGACCCAAAAAGCTTATAGATAAAAGTGGACCACACTCCAAATAAAAAAGTGAAGACAACCTGTGGGCTAGCGCTCTCTTTCTGAATACATACATAAGAGAGAGAAAACACGTATCACTGTCTCGTTCTTATGTATATATTTAGAAAGAGAGCGTCAGCCCACAGTCGTCTTCACTTAGGTATTTAGAGTGTTGCCTCCACTTTTATCTTTAAGCTTCTTGGACAGACCAGACAGACCGTTTTTTTTTTGTTTAATGTAAGTAGGTACCGTATGTACTTTCATATTTAATTATTACTTGGCGACGGATTGTGATCTAAACGAGTTTTTGGCGGGATCGCGTTGGAACATGTCGCACGAATTTTCATTTTCATGAAATTTAGTGAAATAGCGAATTAAATTATATAATTTTGGTAGTGAATTATTTAATTTAGTTACGTATGAGTGCACAAGTGTAGTGAAGGTGAAAATAAGTGACTAACGTGGGCTTTTCGTGTTCCCCCCAAAAACTCCTATTAGGTTGTTGTAAAGTTACTACCGCTTTACAATAACTTTGACTTGACTAAAGACGACTATGACTGTTTTGTAACTTCGTGCCTGATATCGCGCCATTTACTTGATCGAAAAGAAAAATTACTTGACACTGGCTAAATGCACAAACCGTGTGAAGCCAAAACCAAAAAAAAAAAAAACTATCTGAACCTTTGGAGTATAGTTCAATTTAGAAAACCATTGTTACACTGCAGTATTTGATGATTTCCAAATTGAATAGCATTGGTTTTGATAAAATTAAAAGTGCTAGCATGGTTGAGTAACTGCTGGTTATTCCCAATTTTGTTATAGATTCAATCACCCTTACACTAAAATAGAATGGGCGGTGGTCGCTTAAATTAATATAGGAAAGAGATATTGTATTTTCGTGACATTACGCTTTAGATAAACAGGATAAGTTTTTATCCAGTGCGCAAACTGTAACCATGGATTCAGCATATCAGCGCAGAAATTTTTCGTCGGTAATACAAAAAAAATCAGCTGTTCGATACAATTTGACGGCGTAGGTATTGCACTTTTATATGAAACAGCTGTTTTTTTTTTTTTGTAAAACCGACGTAAAATTTCGGTGCTAGGGGTCTAATGATATGCTGAATTCATAGTTACGGTTTGCGCACTAGATAAAAACGTATCCTGTACATAAACAAAAACTTATCCTGTGCATAGAACCACCAAACTGAACTGGGCCCGCGTGGTGGATAATAGCCCACTCTCTCTCACAGAGAGGAGGCCTGTGTCCCAGCAGTGGGAACATTATAGGTTGATAATGATGATAATGATGATAATGCTGATACATAGATAGATAGCGTTAGTTTGTATAATAAAGTTATGAAAAGTGATGAGTGCTGTCGTTTTAATTTGTAGTTGCGATTTAGTTGATGTGAAAAAACACGTGGAAGCGCGGCGCCACTGTCGCTCTTCGTAGACCAATTGGATTGCTTAGCGCGTAGGTAGTAAGCAAGCCAGCCACTTAAACAAATCAAACCCTGTTCACTACACACAAAGACTTGAGTACTAGTTGTGGGTTGAAAATCTATCCAAAATTCCTAAGATTAAATGCGGTAGGTAATACCTATCTTAAAGAGAGCGGTACGTAACAATACCTACATATTCACTAAATACAGGTACTTTGGTGAACTTTGGTTACTCAACGTTTCGTCATGTTTTTTCATAATAACCTAGATTAAATAAAGTACAGGTTCCATATTTTCCTATAAAATTCAACGTATACACGGCTACACATCAAGCTATATATTTCCAGTTTACGCTGATCTCGCACAGAGATCCGCTTATACTGGTAATGTATGGGTTTGGGTGGGAAATCATCAAATAACTTCTCCCGCTCTGGGTGGAGCGGGAGGGCGTGTCAGACTTTTACTGAGTAAAACCCACCCGTGTTGCCTGTGTGCTAGGGGCCGCGGTATCTCTTTCAAACAACCCGCACTCCTGACAGGCATCGATCCTTGCAGACCCCACCAGTTGGCGCTGACATCTTTTTGAGGCGCGCGTGGAACACAACTCACCGTCGACCCGGGCTTGGTCCTTACCGGATAGCGAGCTACCCATTACTCGCCGTCGCCACCGTGGCCGGGAATCAGTCTGGGATTCCCGACGCCCAGGGCGTCTCCTGCGACGAATAAGGCCGTGAAGGCGCATGTAATGTTTCTCCCTCACGTGCGCCACCTCCCTCTTTGCGAGCATCACTGCTTCGCAGAAGGAGGTGACTGCTACCCGTGCACCCATGCACTCTCGCTCCGTACCATGGCGAGAGATCGCCGCCGCCGATCGCCTCCACGAGGATACGGTGGTGCTCCGCCCAAGCCGGGCAGACCTCCACCGTATGCTCCACCGTGTCCTCAGGACTATCTTCGCAATGTAATTTATAGATTGATGTGTAGCCTTGTGTACCCATCACGAACTTGTCGTATATGCAGTTTATGGGAATTCGATTCAACCACATATGTAGTACATGTTATTACTTATTTCATAAAAACAGTAATGATGAAATCACGAGGTTCTTATCTGAAATAGGAGTCAAGTATCCACTAATCCCAAAGTTAAATATTATTTCAAAAAGGCAAACTGAGATTGTGAGTACTCCACGTTAAATAAAGTACCAACATTTTGCAAGTCAAATAAAGATGTCGCCGCAAAGACAGCGTCGAAACCATCTCCTTAACCACAAGATCGTGTTACGAACATAAGTGTACACCTACCCTAAGAAGAACAAACGACGTTTGCTTCCAATATTAATGACTTCGTTAACAGTACCTAATTTATTTACTCTGTAAAATGTCGCTTACGTTAATTATTCGCCCACGATTCGTGAATCTCTGGTACGCATTACTCTTGCCAATTGAAGGCATTTGTATCGACGAAGCCTATTTGATATGTAATGAATTATGTATGTGTAATCCTGGTAAGGTTTTGGTACACTGAATGAGAGCGTTTACGTATACGATGCGTAGCGATATACTTGACAGACGGCACAGTGAAAATATGTAGTCGTGCCGCACGTTAACCAATCTTTTGCTGTGCTGCTTGGGAGTTTGTTGTGACACTTTTTTTCTCACCTGGAGCACTAGGAAGGTTTGGGGGAATGTCTTATGTAATTTTGACGTTCAAAAAGTACTGTTTCTCAGCCTAATTTGAATAAACGGTCTTTGATTTCGTTTGATTTTGCAACTGGTCGAATTTACAATTTTGATGTTGTTAGTTAAGGTGGATGTGAAATTTCTGACTTTGCATCCTTGAAAAAAATCAAAATCAAAAGCCATTTATTCAAACTAGGCTGAGAGTCAACACTTTTAGAACGTCAAAAAGACATAAGACAGTGCTCCAAAACGCCCGCCCTTCACCACTTCCTAGTGCTTTAGCTGGGAAGAAGAAGTGGCGCAATAAACTCCCCAGCAGCACAGCTGTCTGTTAATTTGGAAGAACTTGATTCTATACAATAATAACATATAATTAACATTCAACCATAAATGAAAATTTAATTAATAAAAATTAAAAAAGAAAATCACAGTGATCTTTAATGTATTCGTAAAAAGGTTGCTTTTGGGTCGCTGTCTTCGACAAGTCTGTCAAAATCATAGTGATCTCTAATCTCGTCACGATACTGCTACGACGACTGCTATTAGGTTGCTGCTGTCAGAGTTAAAATAAACTGAAAGGTGTGTAGCTCGTTGCCGTAACTCGAAAGACTAGCTCATCGGCGTAGCGGGGCTTGCTTTTGGTGCATCATGTTATATACAACGTGTCGTTTTGCATCCTCGTCAAATTCAAGGAGGTAACTATGCTAATGATTCTCGACACGAATCAATAATAAAATAAGTAGGTATTTTTTTTGTTTTTGTTTTTTTAATTTTAAAACGCGGCCCGTGTGATACCGCACTGTAACTGGGTAACCTGGGTTCAAACAGGCTTCGTCGCACAAACTAGTCCTCGAATTACTTGTTGCGATTTTTTTATTTTACGGCTATGAAAATACAGTCGAGAACGCAATGGTTCAATTACCATTGCGTTCTCGACTGTATTTTCATAACCGTAAAATAAAAAATCTACTTATTTTATTATTGATTCGTGTCTAGAATCATTAGCATAGTTACCTCCTTGAATTTGACGAGGATGCAAAACGACACGTTGTATATTTTTGTAAAATATTATATTTTTCCTTATTTCTATTTACGCACTTCACACGCCACGCACTGCACACGACCCGTGTTCAGTGTGTCTGAGGTTTTACTGGTCGCAACCGTGCGTGTAAAATGTATGATAACAAATTCCTATTTGCTTTCGTATATTTTAATTTAAATCACGTTAAGAACGTGTGATGTTTGTGTGGAGTGGAATAGCGTTATAAGGAAATAAATGAAAATTAAAACTGTACAATCTTGTTGACCGGCAAAAGAGTTTACCAATCGGTAGGTGCTGTAAAGGTTGTATGCAAAAGACGACCTTACGTTGTACAGGCATGCTTTAAATTAACTTCAATCACATTCGAACTATAAAGTTGATCTAGAATAAGCCTTCAAACATATTAGCATAGGTTTTTGTTTCAGATACAAAAGACTAGAGATTTATTTAATTCACGCTATAAAGGTGTCTTCATTACTTGATCCCGGTACGAGAATCTCAGATTCTCACAGTACCTACCTACTATCATCCTGTTGTTCGGCGAAGGGTTTACCAGTAGCCACCGACCTTGAATAAAAGTATAAATAATATTTTTGCCAGTACAAACGAAATAAATGGACCTAATCCATCTTCCCTTTAGGCATCAGAGTTCAACAAAATGTATTCTATGATTGAGTTTCACTGTGAGAGTATTTCGTTCATATTTATTTTTATAAAAATGCCCTGTTCTGTTACATATTTATAGGCGTATAGGATACATTTACTAACAGTACTATTTTAAGTTTTTTTTTTTGTTTTGTTATTGTGAGATTATTGTGTGACTTATCCTGGGTCAAATAAAATTACTTTCTTTCTTTCTTTATAGGTAAAGGATATCGCAAAAAGGTTAATAAATAGAACATGCTCACGCTTGTTGCGGCCCTATCAACCCAACTTAACGCAAAATATTTATTTCAATTAAATCATTTCGAATTGCCAAAGAGTCAGTCTGAAAGTGTAAGCTAGTTAGGTATCTAAATATTTTTCATTTGTAATGGTAGGTAGGTAAGTACAGGTCGATTTCCAACCAAAATAAACCATCTAAAAAACAAAACCTATTTTCATAAGACCTTTGAGTTTGAAGCTTCAAAAACATGAATATGAAATTAAATGAGACCCATTCGTATGTATATTTCTGTTCATAAAACATCCGAGGACAATACGACGTCATATTATTTTATTCCGTCCCTCTCCATTCTAAGCGGCGATCCATTTGTGAGAGAAAAAACACGATCGTACCATTTCTCCCTTGGTATTTATTCGCAGTTACCAATATTTACAATGCAATAAAGCTAACCACAATAAAAATATGGTTCCCGGGTAATAATGGGTGCCATAAAAACATTTTATCGTGCCTGATCAACGTACGTAGTGGCTAATTTGGCTCCTGCTAATTTTGATTTATTTGTCGTGTAAATAAGAATTAGATTCTCATTTCTAATGGAAGGAGCGGCGGCCATAAACGGCGAGTTATTATCGTCTGTTTGTTATAGGCACTGGTGTTAATGTAATAGTGGCGAATAAATTACTATTTCGCTGGACGTTTATTACATTACATTCTTGTTTTCTTAATAAACGCATTTCCTTTTCAAACAACATCAATCTGCCTAGCCTTTTCCGAGCTATGTTGAGGTCGACTTCAAGTCTAATAGGATGCAGCTGAATACTAGCATTTTAAATTGAGCGACTGCCTTTCACAACCCAGTTACTGGGCACGACACCCCTTGTTAAAATGGGTCCTCAGAGTTTTGGGCTTCTAATAACCCGTAATGATTGTCAAAGATCTGCGAATGATAGCGGAGACCAACGACTAAATGTGGGTACCGAGGCACGGAGGGGTCTCAATATGTCCCTAATAGATGGTCACCCATCCACGAACTGACCGCGGCGAGGGTAGCTTAACCTCCAATCGAACGAATTTCCTTTTATTTGACAGAATTGCACGGCTTTGTTGTAAATATAACAAATATTTTAACAGGAACTAACCATCAACGCTTTGGTGACAAACAAAACGACGGTTTAGAAAAACATGGGTTACGAGTGGAAGCGTTTACACTGCGACTAACTGGATTATTTGTTTGAAATGTAAATAATCCAGCGTTGCCATGGAGATCAGGCTATTTATAAGGTTTCATGACATACAAAAGCATATTTGCAATATTGCTAAACTAGTTTCTGCCCGCAAGTTTGTTCGCGTAAATCTTGTTTTGGCAAAGAATAAACTGGATCAAATGAAATTATCACAAAGTTAACATGATAAAACAATGAAAGATATTAATTTATGAAATCAATGAAAGTTACTAATTTATGAAAACAATGAAAAGTATGATTTTTCACGCAGTCACTTGAAATATCAGTTGTAAACATGATAAAAAAAAGCCCGTCAATTTTTATTTTATTTTATTGTGTTAAGACGTCGGTACCCATCCCCCCGGTCCCTCTCCTAGTACTTGGCTGAAAAAGAAAGTACTTTTGTTTACATTTAATGAAATAGTCACGAAAAACGACTATAAGTAAATGCGTTGTTTCCAGCCTGCGTGGAATGAACGCTGCGCTGTTAAAGGAACTTGAATGATAGAAAATATTCCTTACCCCGTATTTACAACAAGTTGTAAAACATGTACGTATTCTGCAAATTGTGTTTATATGTTTCGTTTATCGTTTACATCCAAAACAAGTTGGAAATACGAGTTGCATAATGAATACTTTTCAAAAGGTAAACAATACCCCTTCATTTATAATCGTTTCTTAATGTTAAGTATTGATTAGCAACTGTTTATCCATACATTTATGACGATTAAAGATCTCTTAACTTTAATCAACGTTTATAAATAAACCCTCACATGTCTGCAACATCGTCAATATATGTTTGATGACGTACGGTTTCTCAAAAACAAGTGTCACAACATGCATACATTGTGGCAGAGACATCGACGCACAAACTGTAACATGAATTAAGCACAAATTTTCTATCGGAGAAATTTTACCCAGGGTGTCAAAAAAGAGATCTGATCTGATGAAGAAAATCTGAATCAGCAAATTCCACGCATGAGTATCAGAATGATATATTAAACCCAAAGTTATTGTATAGGTGTAAAAGCTTACTTTTACACCTATACAATAACTTTGGGTTTAAGGCCGGTACGGTAAAAGGCCGTAGAAGCGGGTTAAGAATATAAACATAGTCAACCCTTGACAGTCTAAAAAAAAAAACAGAAAAAAAAACGCTTTGTATGCGAACAAAACCAGGGGCAAAAGATAGCTAGATGATAGTCCTTTCGAGTCTCCATTGTGAAAACTAACAATATAATTATATAGCAATAGTAGAAGTTAAAGAATTTGTTATAGGTAATGGCACTATTATGTGAATGTGAAGTTTTGTTACCATTATGTAACATGTAATCTAATACGGTAATCCAGACTAGCGATACATTACATTGTTACAAGGCACTTATATAACATTCATGTAATATAATCAGCTTACATTGTTCTTACTGTTGGGACACAGGCCTTTTCTCTGTGAGAGGTAGTGGGCCATAATCCACCACGTGGGCCTAGTGCAGGCTGTTAGATGTCACGTCTTAAAATTTTCGGTTCTTGGACATGCCGGTTTCCTCACGATGTTTTCCTTCATTGTTTTTAGAGCAGTAGTGATGGAAGAATTTACGGAAAGTAAAGCGTCTTTCAGGATTTGAATCTACGACATACAAGTCGTAAGTCGCGGCCATCACGACTAGGCCACCACTGCACGTTTTTCTAAGCCACGTATTACTCGTATAAAGGATTTTATATGTATTCATAGGATTTATGTATTCATTTTTATTGCCTCTTACGGTTTACCTTATATGTACAGAATCATGCATAAATGAGACATAATTTACCCCCTTCCTCCCCCAGGAAGGGGATCGATGAAGTGTTACATCGTATCACAAGGGGGGGGACGAATCATAAACTTCGTGACTTTGCAAATTTATACATTTAATTCTAAAGTATCTCAAATGTAACGAAAATCTTTAAAACATTACCAACAGATAACTATTATGTTATGACGTTTATTTCAAAATATGTGATGTCACCAGGGTAAAACAAACATAAAAATATGTGACAAGTTCACAAATAAAAAAAATCATGTGACATTTTTCGATGGCGAGTTTCGTTTTCATCAAGCCTGTTTCGTAATTAAATAGAACCTTTAGGTTTTAAAGTGAAAATGCTACGAACTCTGATCAAAGCCATAAGGGAAAGCAGCGTGACTAAAATTGAATTAAACATAATAATCTTGCACGATAGATTCAGGCTCCAGGTATCATGCTATAATAGAAACACTGGTTTGCATGTATATGACATAAAATCGACTGCATTCTAGGCGGCTGTGGCTGTGACCTCATATCTACGTGCAATATACTTGCATAGCAGGTGAATACGTACCTTGATAATAAGTGTACCAACTGCCTTCCAATGACCTCATAAGACTAATTATAATTGGAACGAAGTTTTTTACGCAACTTGCGGTAGGAGTAACATTGTAGAAATCGTCCCGTAACAAAAAAAGCATTGCATAATGAAAAAGCGTTACGTTTCCTCCATGCGACTTAATATAATACAAAGAGACAGAGAAAGAGAGTGAGATAGTTTTCATAGTTTTCGAGGGTGCTGAAGCCAATAGGGTTAAAATAAACATCCAAGATGGTGGCTGCGAAAACTTTCAAAGATTTCATCATGGGTATCATTTTTATGGTTTTGAAGCCGATAGTGAGGTCAAAATAAAATTTGAGTAAGTTAAAGAGAGAGTAAAGGACGTTATATTCGGAATTGCAGAAAAAGCGTAAATTGGCAAAATTACGCATTTTGTTGCAGTTGAGAAGAAGAGCAATAATGTGAACTTTTTGCTGCCTGACTTTATAGCGAGTGGGTTTGCAGGGCGTGGCCAAGACAGCAGTATCCCTTGTATGAACAGATAATAAAGTAAGATAGACACCGTTATCGTGTCCATGGATAGTTATGTTACGTCCAAATTGTAACAGCAACAGTTTGTGGAACTGAACCAGTCGATATTTGTGCAATATAGATTCACAAACTATTTGTTATGTGTCAATTTGTTAATGTTGACTAAAGCATGGTAAAAGCTGACGTAAATATTCATAAGTACCTATCCATATTTTTTAGAAAAGAGTTTACAGTATATTTCTTTATTTATTTTAAAAATATAGGTATGTACACACAGTAAAAAATACACACCTAAGATTACGACATAAATAAAATTTAAGTACAAATGTAGGTACAGCTTATTTCTTAAGAAATTTCTTCACGCAGACCTGGGAAAAGAGAAATGGAGACAAAAGTGTGTTAGAACGAAGTGTGTAACGACGAAAGGCCAGCTGAAAAGCTGGCATTCAGTACATAAGAAATTACTGATTTGCATCGAAAACAAGCAACCACTATTTCCTGTTTACCTAATGAAGGGGCAGACCGCAATTTGGCCCCTCGAAAACTTTCGTGCCGAAACACTTGTCAGTTCCCACCACTTGGCTTGTCCGTTGCCACTTCAATTGCGATTTCTAAGAGCTGTGTCAGTAACTTCGACTTTTACCCGAACTTCCTCGTTGCGGAATTTGTTTCATAAAGAAAATACGGGAATAGTTTTCTATAGCTCCTTGAGAGAGTTTGATATTATACTCTTTTAACTTTGCCATAGTTGGTTGAAAGATAATCAGCCTAAGGTTCCGCATAGCTTGAAAATACGCTTCCTTTCTGTGATATCAGCGTGCGAGGCTCAGTGCGGGTGGAGAATTCTTAGAACTTCATTAATTCATCTTGAACATGTTAAATAAGAACCTTCAGTTTGTTCTAAGACATTATCTGTAAGTACTCGTAATACCTGCTTCCTCTAAGTATGCAAATTAAGCACACAATTGAACAAAGGCTTTAAATATTAATGCTCTAAATAACCCGTAGACAATTATTAAAATAACTGTTTTCTTTAGGGTACGCTCACAATTGAATCCCTCCTTCGTGACTGATGTTGCAGACTTAAAATATGAATACAGGAAATGTTATTTGAAGTCTGCAACAATATGAAAAGCCCTTGACAAAAAAATTAAGTTAGAAAACTAAAACCCGAGAACTGAAAAATACAAAATCAAGATAATATTTTAGACAGAAATGAAGTTGTACCTATGTCTTGATTTCTGTCTGCAATATTTTAATGATAAAAGTTTTTATAATTATTTTTATTATTTTGGGGTCACCAAACATATTTTTGAAATGTGCTAATTAAGCCTTTCTGGGTCCCATCAAAACATCATCTGAAAAACATTATTTTTAAGTTCGTCATCATTATTAAGTCCACTATAAGGTGCCATATTCAATTTAAAATGACGTCATGTAACCTAAGTTATGATGAAATAGATGACCATACATACATACAAACATACATAGCGGTCAAAATCATAACTCTCGCCGTAGTCGGGTAAAAAGGGGCCAATTGTGAGATTGTGTAATCTCACGAAGTCACAAAATATCTGCAACATTTCGGTATCCCTAATCTATTAAAAACCCCTAACATCGCTATTATAAACTTCACAGTGCACAAAACTGAAAATTATCAACATAATGAAATGCCCCGTAAAATAGGCAAGCTGAAAGCCCGAAGCGGTGAGTATTATTATCTCACGGGAGGCGAATCCCGGCACCGCATTGTATCCCCACCCTTACAATCGCAGACGGAATTATAATTGAGAACCGAAAGCCGTTCTACGCAACGCCATCACAATTAGAACCATTTCAAGGAGGACGGTTATAGCTATATTAAACTTTATACATTATTCATTGTGTTATAGGGTACTGTGAGCCTCCTTAAAGATATAATATTAAAATAGGAGTTATGTGTGGGAGTTGCTGTCATTACTACTAAGTGGTGTGAGTAATCAGTTTATTGCGCTTGTAAATCTTTTGGTGCACAATTGGAAAAAAGGATTTTTTTTAAATTAAAAACAAACGCAGATTGATCTTATACAAAAAAACGTATATTTGCATTGTTATAAGACTTACAATAAATATAATATATGGTAATAGACTTATAAATATTAATTATACTATTTACTCAAATGCATAAATAAAAATAAATAAAAAATCACAGGGCATTAAAAACTTCGTTCGCATTGCTGTCTACAGAAAAAGTGCCAAAAGGCTTACAGCATTGCACGGTTTTTTTTTTGATGGTAGGAAATCATCAAATAACTTCTCCCGCTCTGGGTGGAGCAGGAGGGCGTGTCAGACTTTTACTGACTAAAACCCACCCGTATTCCCTCAGTTGCCTGTTTGCCAGGGCGACAGTATCTCTTTCGAACAACCCGCACCCCTGGCAAGTATCGGCCCTTGCGGACCCCACCAGTTGGTGCGGACATCTCTTTGAAGCGCGCGTGGAATACAACGCGCCGTCGACCCGGGCTTGGTCGTTACCGGACAGCGAGCTAACCATTACTCGCCGTCCGCAAGCCCTCGCCTACGGTGGCCGGGAATGAGCCTGGGATTCCCGACGCCCAGGGCATCTCCTGGGGCGACTAGGGCCATGAGGTCGCATATACTGCCTCTCCCTCACGTGCGCCTCCTCCCTCTTTGCGAGCATTACTGCTTCGCAGAAGGAGGTGACAGCTACCCATGCACTCTCGCTCCGTACCATGGCCTGGACCAGGGCTGGACGCGAGAGATCGCCGCCACCGATCGCCTCCACGAGGACACGGCGGTGCACCGCCCAAGCCGGGCAGACCTCCACCATGTCCTCAGGGTGATCTTCGCAGTGGAAACACCCGGGCGTCTCCCCGGGGGCCTTATGCGAAACAAGAACATCCCGAAACAACCGTGTCCGGTGAGGACTTGCGTCAGGCGGAAGGTGAGGACGCCGTGGCGCCTCTCAGTCCACTCCTCAAAGAGGGGGCTAACCGCCGCAATCGTGGCATGCGCAAGCATTGTACGGTCAGGCGAAGAATATAAAAACCAGTACATTCATTAACTGCCACTACTAACTCCTCGTAATTTTATAACGGGCACTGCTTCAGCTTACTGTGGCTTCTTGATTTAAATTTTTGTTGCTTTTCAACCAGTACCAAAATTAAGAAACACCGTTTCAATCAGAATTCGTAAGATTTTAAAGGAAATTCCTTATCCATTGCTTCACAGGTTTAAAAAAATTGTCCGGTCAACAAAATAAATAACGTAAAGAATATTGTTAAACTGTTTAAGTTAAAAGATTTCTAAGGAAATTATACCACAGCACCTAATTGCAAAGAGAATTTTAATCATTTGAAGGATATTGCTAATCCGATTCGATAAAATCTGGTCAACAACGTGTTTAACGCAATAAATGTTGTTGAACTCTCTCTCTCTTTGTGTCTCACTCTGGCCGTGAATAAATGATTTTATTTTTGTAATAAAAGTTTGGTTTGTACAAACACTTTTACATGTCAATCATATTTTTTTAACTAGATAAGGACGGCGTTTCCTACCTGACTGACTTCTCTGAGAAGAAAGGCCGAAATTAACTCAGAGGCCACAGAATTTTTAAAGTCCAGACATAATCCCCATTTTTATGTCCACGCAATCACTGTCCATTCCAAGGTTGCCTGGAAGAGATCGCAGAAAGCGATAAGGCCGCCCATTGTATGTTTTTAGTGTTATTTTTTTTTTTTGTAATGTATTTTCTGGTGTACAATAAAGCATATATAAATAAATAATAAATAATAATAATCTTGGTCAGATTATGTGTAGAACATGTAGATTGGTATCTGAAATGGTCTTTTGAAGAAAGAACCACACAGATTGAGCGGACCGGTCCAGTCAGTGCACGCGTTTGTCAATAATCGTGCAGCTCAATTCAGAACTTTAGGAGCTCAACGATTCGACGAACAATACCAAAGTAGAGACATTTGGGTTGGCCGTATAAATTACTCATACTGCCAGATCGTGCATGCCAGAACTAACTGAGGAAGAAAGAAACCAAAAAAAAAACCGGCCAAGTGCAAGTCGGACACAAAGGGTTCCATACGACAAGGCAAAAAACGCCAAAAAAAACACGTTTCTTGTATGGAGATCCCTTTAATTTTTAACTCAGTTTTTATTCTCATTATCTGTTGTTATAGCGGCAGCCAGGACTAACGGCTTAACGTGCTTTCCGTGGCACGGAGGGGTCTTGGAATGTAACTAATCGATCAACCCGCGCGGCTGGTATTACTTAGCCACAAGCCCCACATTTTTTTAATTAATAATTATTATTATTTATTCACAATAATAACAAATGTACAACTTGTCTATCATTAACAAAAACACAATTTACAAAAATTCGGGTATTAAAAAGATAAACGACGGTATCTGTGCTAGTATTAAGTAACAGTATGACAAACAAATTAAAACAATTTATTACTTTACAAAGTAAATATTCATGTCTACAATAATGTCTTGTTAAAGATATTACTTACTTGTACACCAACGTTATCGCCGTACTCATATTTCTACCGAATATCATACGCTATTATGAGGTTACATTGCCTTCAGAGTTCCCCAAGGTATTATAAAGTATAAAATTTTAAACCCTACATTTCCTACTCACTTTAAGCAATCCTTTGATATCGTCTAGAGTGAGTTAAATTTCTCTGACGTCACGAGAAAAGCCATGAAAATCTTATAAATAAGTAAGAGAAGAAACGCGTTGAGTATTACCTTTTGTAGTGTAAATAATCTCAGAAACGTGTAAACAATCCCTGTTGTTTTGCAAACAAACATGCCGGAGGGATTTCAATATATTCATAGCCATTTTGTATATCGTCGACGCATATACATTTACATAGTCCTCTAGACCGTATTTTCACTGTAGTGGCCAATCTCAACGGAGACTAGCTTTTGGCGCGGGAGATATTATAGTCCATTACACACTGGTATGGTGCCCATACGCGCAGACATAGGGTCACTCACTCTTCCCTCACTCTCATAATCCGATGGGACAGCAATACGACACGACCGGAGAGAGATCAGCGCAGGGTGTCACAACGCCAACTTCCTAACTCGAGCTGTTACTAAGAAATTGCTAATGATGACACCGGATGATGCCGGAGGGATTTCAATATATTCATAGTCATTTTGTCTATCGTCGACACATATTCGTATTTATAGTCCTCCAGACCGTATTTTGGCCGCGGCAGCCAATCTCAACGGAAACTAGCCTTCGGCTTGGGAGATAATAAAGTCTATCAGCGTCTGCGCAGACACATGTGCACTCACTCTTCCCTCACTCTCATAATCCGATGGGACGGCAATCCGATATGCCAATGGTTTAGCGTGCGCACCGAGGCACGGGGGCATCAAACCGCCAACTTACTATCTCCGGGCTGTTACTAAGAAATTCCTACTGACGACACCGGACGATGCCGGAGTGATTTCAATCTGTTCATAACCATTTTGTGTATCGTCGACGTATATACACACATACAGTACAAAAATATAAAATTGAAGTATCTGTTTGTAATGACGAAATAACAGCATTTTAATAAGTGCATATGAATGTCTAAACGGCACTTATAAAAGAAAAAATTGTCTGACTGTCTGTTTGTGTCGGCTAATCTCCGAAACGAGTGAACCGATTTTGACGGGATCTGCACTTGCAGATAGCTGATGTTATAAGGAGTAATAAAGATCTTTTGTTCCGGTAGTTCGTTACCCGGTACGTTCCTGTGGGATAATTTCCGACATAAACGCGGGCGTAGTCACCGGCAGCAGCTAGTTGATCATAATTTTCAACGTTTTACGAGTAAATACGTACACTAGTTGCTAGCCAATCATTTTCAAAACTGTCTTTCAAAATAATGAGAATGAGATTACACCAAATATAATAAAAATCTGTGTATGGATTTACTTCGTGGTGTAATAAAAAAAACAGTGGCACTCCGGGAGTGCATACAGAAGTGTACACTTGAACAATTACGTGTGTATTTTTTAAATTGTCAGGTAATATTTTTTGGATCGTCAGATTAAACAACGTTCAACGTTTAACGTTGTTCGTTCATACATTCGTGTTGTCAGTGGTAACAGTGTTGAGAGTTCAATAATTTTTTCCCATCTCAAAAAAAGAATTTTTCACTTCAATAATACTTTTGTGGTTGCTTGTAATATTCTTTGGATTACGTACACATAGGATTGAAACGTGGAAAGTTATTTAGTATTTATTTAATTACGATACCTAATCTCTTTAAAATGGTTGAGCGAATGGTGCTGATCCATGAGTCATGTTCGTTTGTTTATGTCACGTCGTGTCTGTACCATTGACAGTTAAGGAGTTCCTTCGTCTGAAGCCAATCCTGGGTGTAGCATCATATCATGCATCATAAAAAATACATTGTTTTCAAAACAGAATCAATATGTGAAATTTTCAGCTCCATAAGATAAGAGGAACTGGTTTTAATTCAGCTTGGAAGATTTGACCCGCACAAACATACACCAAACATTGCAAGTTAAATAAAAGATTGTAAAAACAAGTTGAGTATAAATTCCTAAATCCATAAAATACCTAGATACTAAACCGTATCACAGAACCACGCACGACTTAATTATCCGTTTAGATAAATCGTAAAGACGCACAGACTCCGGTTGGGGTTGATAAGCCCTAATTACGGCATCAGATTACAACGCAGCACTAATGACCTGATGGATAATCAGAATGGAAGGGAACTGGTTTGAAAACCGTTTTATAGGTACATTAAGGTACCTTTCATTTTGTGAATGAAAGGTAGACTTTCAGACTATTAGAAATCTCGACCTGTATTATTTTGTTGGAATAATAATGTGAAATTAATTAGAAGTAGTGAATTTGGGACTTAAATTGTCCAAATATTATAATTACAATTGTCATTTTGTGATAGTTGTATGAAGTTGTTAGTAAACAGCAATCTAATGTTAGTGATGTGAAATCTAGTGTGTGTGTGTGTGTCTGTGTGTGTGTGTGTGTGTGTGAGTGTGTGTGTGTGTTTTACATAATTGCCTACCAATTAATTTCCTTATCATTAAAATGAAGGTTCGTTTTGATTGCCAGATTAAGCTTAAAGTCACACAAAGGGCAATGGAAAGGGGTATGCTCGGAGATTCACTACGCGATCGAATCAGGAATGAAAAGATCTCCAGGAGAACCAAGGTAACCGATGGCAGTCGGCAGGGCACATTGGTCGTAGAACAGATGGCCGTTGGGTCCGAAAGGTTCTGGAGTGGCGACCGCGTACCGGAAGACGTAGAGTGGGAAGGCCTCCCACAAGGTGGACCAATGACCTTGTGAAGGCCGCGGGAATCCGCTGGATGTGGGAAGCATAAGACCGGTCGAAGTGGAGGAGCATGGGGGAGGCCTATGTCCAGCAGTGGACATCTTTCGGCTGAAATGACGATGACGATGATGTGCAGATTAAACAATTACCTACTCTTTATTGATTTTTCTTGCCAATGCTTTATCTTACGTCTTTCGGCAACCCCACAACCAGGGTTGTTAATGTATACTTCATCGATTTACAAATCATTCTCACGACGTGGTTGGGTTAGATGTATTATTATTGATCTTATTTTCACCCGACTAGTTTTTATTGGTAAATCGGCCTTAAAGTTAGACTGTTATCTAACGGCATTATCTATGTAAACGTTAGTAACTACAGTAAAATTGGAGAGTCAAAACAGTATATTAAACACATAAAAAAATGTTTCGTCTTCTAAGTTAGTATGACGGAGAAGAAAATTCAAAAGCAATACAAAATTATAAAACGATATTGTGATGTTCAAAATAAAGCCGTCGAGAGGTTTATTACTTGCAAAATCCGTGATGAGTTTGTTAATACTTGGTTATAATAACAATATGGCTTACAACTATTGACAGGCCGTCAAAAAGTTAGCTCAGCAACTTCAATAATTGGGGCTCAATAGATTTCTACCTGAATTCTTAGTATTTCATTCGAACGAAACCTTTCATTTAATTGGTAGGTCTAAACTTTTCTTTAAAAATTACAATCTCTTTTGCTAACTCAGGCCTTCATGCCTACAGTTTTTTAGTCTTCATTATTACGTTTTTGTGTTGTTCAGAAAGGAAAAGTCGAGTAATTTGCAGTACTTAAGAAAGAAAGAAAGAAAAATTGATTTATTTATCACAGAAACACGTTCATACAAAAATGTTAAGATCATATAAAAAACGTGAAAACAAAAAAGATTTATGCTCACGAACACAGAACATTAATAATGGTCGGCAGCTGCACGCCGTGACTGTGTCAAGAAGGCTTCCACGCAGCATGCACAGCGCTTATCTGGAAATGAATTCCAGATCATAATTATCTGCAGCTCGTCTTCACCTACTATTTATTGGGCGTAAGCCTCTCTTTTCTTGTGCCAATCCCCACGCTCCTGTGCCAGCCATACCTTACCAATTCCTTTATGAAAATATCATGCATGTAAGAAAAAATCTACATCTTTTAAAATAAAATAAGTGATAGACATAATTTAAATACTAGAAACAAAGACAAAATAGATCAACCCTTTTTCTGGACTGCTAAAGTACATACATCTTTTACGGAGTACTGTGTTAAATATTAAAACAAAATACCTTGTGATATATTGCAATTGGAAAGAAAATGTATAACTCATATTAAAAGTACACTTTGTAAACAAGCATATTACAAATTAGAGGATTATATCCAAGATAAGAATGTTTGAAAACATACTGGTCCTGCTCCATAGGACAATTACAGTCTAGAAAAAATCAAACTGGTTGCTAATTGAATTGTATAATTAATTATATTTATGACATTGATTTACACCCAGTGATTACTTCAACTCACATACTGACTTAGTACTTGTTGTTTTTGTAGGAAAATCGTATACTTACTTTTACAATGTTTGTGAATATGTGAGCACCATGTATCTAACATAAAATTAATTAATTTGTCATTGCTTCACTTTAATTATTTTTACCTATTTTGGTATGGTAATTTTATTCTGGGTTCATAGTTTTCACAACATAATGATAAAATGAATGATTGTTAAATATTGTATTTAAAACATTTTAAAAGAGTGACGGTGGAGTTTCATGCCCACTCTTCTCCATCCGAAACTACATTTTCTAAGTGGCGACTAGATACAATTCTATTTTAATGTAAATGTTGACGTTCAAAAGTGCCTTTTAAGTGCCTAGCTATGCATATAATAAAATCATAGCAAAGTGAAACCTGTACATTTTTTTTTGTATTTTTTGTTTGGTCTGATTCTAATTCCGGAAATCGTTTTTTAATAATTTTTGTCTGTTTGTCTGAATGTATGTTCCAACATCACGCGAAAACTACTGCATAGATTTTGTTAAAATTTTGCATAGATATTCCTTATATGTCTTGCGCAGACCGTACGGTATAAGTTATCACGCTTTTTGCCATGGGGGATTGCAATTTAATCGTATTCCTCTATAGTTTAACGCAAATTGTAAAGAGACGGAACAAAAGGTTAGAAAATTGCGGAGAGTTACAGATTTAACCTTTTGTAAAAATCACCCTATTTTGTTGGGTACCTAAGCAGAAGTGATGGACATCACAACATATACAGGTTGGATGGGACAATAAGGGTAGGTAACACTCAACCGTTGTCGCTACATGAAAACCGGCCTTAGGAAACCGTTCTCACTCACATTCATTCACAAAGTTACATTCAGCAAGAAAATAGGCAATTCACAAAAAAATATGTGATGCCCATCGATGCTGTTTCTTAAATGGATCAATAAACTCCACCGAGGTTGGAGTATTACAAAAGTCGGAAATTGAAAAGAATCTTGCCATACATTTTCGTAGGAAATTAGACTAGATGAGAGCGAACACAAATACCAGTCTATGACAATTGTCGAATTATTCCATTACTTCATTGGGCTAATAGGTAAGAAAGCAGATAGTTACAGGTGTGATAAACACCCCGTTATACCTTTCAAGAGCTAATCAGTCAATCACCCATACATATATAGACATTGTAAAAGAACGTCTATTTAGCTAACTTTCGACAAAGTAAAATAATTAAGCGGTTGGACGATTTTTTTGCGAACCTGTAGTTGTCAGTTCAATCTGCAAGATATTTTTTTTTTAGAAGTAGCGGGAGTTTCCTAAAAATTAAGTTATTTACTAAAAATTATCTGTGAGGTAAAGTAGGCGTATGATAGGCGTGCCATTTGGTCGACTCTGCTATAAAGCACCCTAATCCCCTGATTGCGGCAGCCGACCGCCATACGGGCAGCGAATCCTAATAATGCGGGTGGGCCCCACATTAGTAGGATTGGCTGTATTTAGGATTAGAATTCGTGTTTAGTCATGGCATACCCTAACCATTCCCGACGACGCTACAACCCTTCTCCAGGAGAGTAGCAAGTCCACCAGCAAACGACCCAAGCCTTGCTCGAACCAGCCCGCGCCGCTAAGCCTGTAGTCTTTATTTCGTCCCTAATTGTTAATAATATAATTTCACTCCTTGTTGCCCCCCGTCCTCCCTAGTGACGCCTAAGCCGAGGTCTGTACTCTACAGGATGCCCATAGGCATGAAGTCGCTTTGTTTTAAGTTTTTAAGCCCTGGCCATAATATATGAAGACTGCCACAGGCAAGTCCGGTTATGCAGACGACAACCTCCTAGGTTTAATTGCTATATGCCATTCCCAAAACACGCCAGTCAGTTGCAACACAGCCTCCGAAGCGGCGACAACTAATATGAAGCCAAAATATGTTGACAAGACTCAATTAAAAAATCTGCATTAAATTTTATTTCAACACGGCCTCCTCATCGTTATCTGTCTCTCCCCGAGGTTCTTATGGATTGTACTACAACACAGGTACTACATTCAGGGGTGCGTGGTGACGTGTGCCGCCAGTGGAGTCATTCGACTCATATAGTAGGGAGCGCACGTCAACAAAAGTGGGAGTGGTGCTGGATGCGCTAGTGTCGTCCACTACACTGGTGCCTTACTTTATATACATCATTTGATCACCTCTGGTCTCGAAACGATGAAGAAAAACATCGTGAATGAACTAGCATGTTCTACAACGAAAGCTTCGAAGACATGTGACATCTACGATCCCGCACTAGGCATGCGTGATGGTGCATGGCCTACTCTCTTTTACAGAGAGGAGGCCTATGTCCTAGCAGTGAACCATTATACGCTGATGTTTACATTAATAAAATAACAAGGATAAAATTAACACACATTTAGAAAAAAGTAGAAAAACGTTCGGAGCAAGGCAAAATTGCAGTCACGGTCGCGTTTTTCGGAATCGTTACCACACTGCTTCTTGGTAGAAAAACAGGGCACGCCAGGTCAAAACATCCGTAGCGACAAAGGCAATGGTTGTTGTCACAGTTCTGTTTAGTGGCGATTTCCGGCATACTACATGTGTTGAGGCGAGCAACTAGGACTGACGAGGTGAATGCTACGTTGAATAGATCAACTCTATGGTCGCAACTTTATAGACTGCGCTTGACCATCAACATGAGAGTTCATTTTAAAGTTAGTGAAGACACCCTACCAGATGAGAGCGGTTATTATAGATGAACTTAACAGAGGCTCTTGATGGAATAGTTCCTGCTTTAGAAGATCACATTCGTCTGGTGAACGAGGAAATCATTCCAATACCGTACTGAGAGAATTCTTGTGTGTGTGAACGGCCTATTTTATAGCCCGTTCACACGCCCAAAATTGATCAGGATGCAGCGAACAACCACAGTATTCTCTAACAAATTGAAGGCCAGTGACCATAAAACCATTGGGCGAGTGTCGACCTCAGGACAAGCTGCTTCTCACACGGACAACTGTACTGTAACCATAACTAGAAACGTAATAGAGTTGAAAGTTTTATAAATTGCGGCTGTCATTTCAGTAAATTGCTGTCTAACGACTTGCACGTGAACGTAGTCGCGGGCTGAAGCTGGTTTGAAATAAATGCTTTTTTTTTTAAACGTTGCCCCACACTAGGAATTTCTCCTGTATTGTGGGTGCGTTTACAAGCATTTAACTCACTTACACAAACAGCCGGACCCGAAACAACTACTTGTAGGTCATACAAGTATTTTTTCCGTGCGAGAATCGAACCCGCGACACTCAGCGTAGCAGCCAATCGCTTAACCACTGCGCCAACCGTGCCGTTAAACTTAACTTGACTTTGACTTTGACTTAGACCAGCCTCATCCAGGTTCTAACCGGGATGGCAACAATGTCGTCCACCCATCTCGCCGGACGACCAACGCTTCATCTTACAGTCCGTTGGACTCAATTCGAGATAGAAGCAAGTTTAGATATTACCTTATTAATTGAAAGTTTGACTACCTAAGAATAGTTTCTATCACTTCGAAAGCTATATTCTATTGCTAGAGTTTGGTTTCGACATACTTCAGAGAATATTAAATTATTTCTCCCCCGTTCCGTCTATTGTCAAAAGCAAAGCATGAATTTCAATAAGACCATTTCCAAGTACTTTGAAATGTCAAAGAGGTTAGTCAACGTGTTCTAAGTTTAGAATTTGGTTAAGTTTAATGTTTTTTTTTTTTTATAAATAATGTTGAAGACTACTTTATTTACGAGTATTTACTTATTTTTATACACCAAATCAAAATCAAATCAAAAGTCATTTATTCAAACTAGGCTGCAAGTCAGCACTTTTTGAACGTCAAAATTATATAAGACAGTCCCCCAAAACGCCCGCCCTTCACCACTTCCTAGTGCTTTAGCTGGGAAGAAGAAGTGGCGCAACAAACTCCCCAGCAGCACAGCTGTCTGTTATGTTAGAAGAACTTGATTGTATACAATAATAGCATATAATTAACATTCAACAATAAATGGAAATTTAATTGATAAAAAAAAAAAAAAATGAAAAAATACAGAATAGCAACAAATAAAATTAACACACTTTCAACGTGAAATATTTACCTACAAACGGTGGCTGAGATATCGACGAGCAAACTGTAATCATTGATTCAGCACATTCTAAATCCTTTAGCGTACAAATTGTTCGTCGGTTATTAAAACAAAATGTTGTTTCAAAAGTACAATACCTATGCGATCAAAATGTACAGAACAGCATTTTTTTAAATGACTGACGTACATTTTCTACGCCCCATACGTAGAAAATGTTCAGAATCACATACTGCCACTCTGTATGCTATTTCCTTTCTTTCCTTTTGATTATAGATGATCTGAATGATCATTTAAATCTTATTTAGGTGATGGTTGTGAAAACAGTAAAAATATTGAATTATCCACTGACAAATATTTACCTTGCAAAAAAAAGAGGAATAAAAATGCAAATTTTCTGCAATATTGCTTACTTTGTTTTAATAAAAACGATATTGAGACCCGCTTAACTCCGATGCAAAAATAATAACCAGGAATTCTCCTAGAAAACCTGTAAAGCGATTCGCTGAAACTTTTCGAGGGGAAGTTCTGTTTATTCCATTAATTTTAAATGGTATGAAACGTTTTACTCAACTAGGGGTATAATGAAAACCTCGTTCAAGAAAACATTAAGCGTTTTTATTTTAAGTTACGTTGGTATTCACATTCGCGATATAATAAAATGTTAGTCACACAATTATGGAACGTAAAGCAGCTTGAAATTGAAATGAAATTGGAGCGAAATGAAATGGAAATTTCAGAAACGGGTCACTAAAGGCTATGATATTCAACGAATCATTTCACTAATGAAATATTTCGGGCATATAAATAAACGTTACATTGGGCTTCGGAATGTCATTATTCGTTTGTTTTGATACATTTTCTAATATTTTAAACTGTTAAGTGGGATTTGTTAAAATATTAGCAACATCCACATTTGTATCTTATTTACTCCATGTTTGATTTATGGAGGCTTATAGAATATGAAAACAGAGGTTGCCAAGTAGAATGGCAGACGAGCACTTCATTTCGACCTATTTATTAACCACTCTCACGCCAAGGAAACACCATGTCATGAGGCATGCCTGTATGACAGGACCTAGGACTAAAAATTTGAAGAATACTGACATAAATCGATCAGTACAGAAGAGCAGTGGTAGCTCAATGATCTCGGCCCCAACTTACGAGTTGTAGATGGTGAGTTCGAACCAAGCCAGGCACTGAACTTTGTATGATTAATTTCATCAGTATTTCTCTTAAAACGGTGAAGGAAACCGGCATATCTTGGAACGAAAAATTCGAAGACATATGCCGTGTCATCAACCCGCACTGGGCTCGCGTAGTGGATTATGGCCCACCCCCTCTCTTAGAGTCCTCTCTCAGCCAGCACTGTTCCCGCGTATTGAATTGTAGCCTACTCTCTGTCATAAAAAGAAAGCCTGTCTCAGCGGTGGAAACAATCTTGGCCGGTAATGTTATCGAATTCTATAAACAAAACAGTATTTTTAAATCTCGACCACTTATTTAATATTCTGACCAGAAAATCCTATAAATGGGTAGTTATGAATAACGAAACAGCGTGCTAGAAACTCAACACACTCATTAGCGATATGTCGTTTTACTTTAATGATCATTAAGGAGCTTGCTCGATTAATTCAACTAAGTACTACGTATTTTTTAAAGTGCAATGGTTTTATATCAAATATTTTGGTTCCTGTAAGTTGAAATGCATTAAATCTGTTTATTTTAAATAAAGACATATTACGCATAAGGGGCCATCCATAAATTATGTCACGCCGTAAGGGGGGGGGGGAAGGGATCAACAAAATGTGACATTGTGTGACAAGGGACAGGGGGTCAAAAGATTTAACTTGTCAAAAAATTAAAAATATTACTAACTCGATCTTATGGCTTACAGAGGTACATTATTTTTAATTTAAATTGAAAAAAATGGAAAATGTGCTGTTTTAATTCAATTACTTCTAGATACAAAATTGAAAAACATGTGACGTGACACAAGGGAGGGGGTTTCACAAGTGTGATAACCTGTGACAGGGGCGGGGGGGCGGGTCAAAAACCTTAAAATTTGTGTGACGTAATTGATGCATGGCCCTTAAGGATAACCGTTGGGTAGACATGTTCCTGAGTGGAGACCGCGGATCGAAAAACGTAAGGTAGGACGCCCTTAGCCTAGGTGGAGTGACGATCTTCGCAGGGTAGCTGGTAGCCGCTAAATGAGAATTGCCGAAAATCGATTCAATGGCGTGCTGTTGGAGAGTCATATGTCCAGCAGTGGACTGCTGTAGGCTGATGATGATGGTGATGACGCATTAAATGCACTTACTGTTGACTTACCTAAGTATTTGGGTCCCCACAGAGCCACTAGAGAACTGTTATTCCACTTTTCTCTTTACTTGAACATAAAGAAGAAAACTACCATTAAAACTCCTCGGTATTTACGACCTGCTAGGTGCAAAATTCCATTTAAATACTTGACACAACTCAGTGCCTTTTAAACCGTTAATCTAAATCACATTGATTCCTTCCATTGGTTTTTAAAAAATGGGATTGCACAAAAACCTAGCTGAGAAAGTGCAGGAACAAGCTACCGATCTGATAAAGCCGATAGTGACTCTTCATTGATCGGTAGACTACTTTTAATTGCTTTTGAAGATAAGAGCGCCAATTCTACGTTGTCATGTCTGTGAGTTTATTTTCTTCTTGTTGAAAAATCACATGCCTGATGGGATTTCCCATCGACAAAATTACGGACTTTCATACTCTATAATAAACTGTCATACTCGTAGCCTATTAAATGGGGTATGAACGTCCGTTTAGTCCAATTTAAAGGATCAATTAAAAAAAAAAATCCTTGTACAGTATTCTCTATTGTCTTTACGTATAAGGTCGTTTTTGGGACTAAGGTCACCGTATGTCCTTCTAGGGCGTTCCCTTTCGGTGTTTCCACTCACATCTGCCTGAGCCGTATTTATTTCAATTAATATATAAAGTATGATTGATGGACTCATTGATTTTCAAATTTTAATAGCTTTCTGTATTGTAAAACAAAAATAGTCTGTCACCTATTGCGTAAAAAATAGAAAAATTAAACAGATGCGGTTGTTTTTTTTCTGTTGTTAACTTTTGCAACTTTCACTGGTAAACCTCTTAAAAAGATTCACACATGCTAAATAAACATTACTTAGTAAATTCACTCAGTATTCACATTTGTTTCGGCCCGTAATTGGGCTATCCCTATACAAGAGAGCGCTTAAGCGAATTAGATGGAGCTTTCAAAGTCCTTGCTTGAGCTCAAGTGTTCACGTATCGCCGTTAACAGGGTTTTAGCGGGATTTACCCATCCATTAAGCTGGTTCCCTCTTACTGACTGCTTCTGACTTTGTACTTAGTACTTTGATCATGAATATGTAGTGTAAATTCGCCTTTAAGTCCAAGTCACATTCGAGTTCAAAATGTTATTCTTTGGTTTAAGGCTTTGATAACTTTAGATCTAAGTTTGACAGTAGAACTAGATTACAGATATTTGGGGTTTAGTTAAATTTATTTAAAACGATGGAGATGACCAACTAAGTAAATAAAAACTTAAAAAAAAACTCCGACTTCTGGAAAAACACCAGAAAGTGAAAAATAACTTTAATTTCGGAAGTTGGTGACTTTGGATATCTGTTTTAATTTTTTGTCACCGCCTTCCGAAATTAAGGTGTATTCGTATAACTCATCAAAATGTAGAGAACAGCTGATGCTTTTTCGCTATTTCATGTTTGGTCCCATAATAAAAGTTGTTCATAATAACGAGTACAATGACCTCTTAAGAGGTTGTTGGGAGTTGGGGTTGAGAGTTATGCCCGAACATACATTAAAAAAATATATATAAAAACATGTCGAATTGATAACCTCCTTCTTTTTGAAGTCGGTTAAAAATTAAATCATCCTCATGATCTGTCTAGCCTTTTCCCAACTATGTAGGGGTCGGCTTCCAGTCTAACCGGTTGCAGCTGAATACCAGTATTTTACATGAAGCGACCGCCTATCTGACCTCCACAATCCAGTTAATGGGTAATACACCTTGGTAAGACTGGTTGTCAGACTTTCGGGCTTCTGAGGACCTGTAACGACTGTTTATGATCGACGAATGACAGCCCGGGACCAACGGGTTCACGTGCTTTCCGAGGTAAGGAGGGGTCTTGATTTGTACCGATGGTCACCCATCCACGAACCAACCGCGGCAAGCGTAGCTTAATTTGATCGATCTACCCGTGCAGCTGTTATGACTATCGATCAAATTGGATTTGTACATATATTTCCATATCTTTTTATAACATAACGTATTTATCAATATATTTAATATCTTCTTGATATGTCAACTTGTCAATAAATTCTTACCGGATTACCAGCGAATAGTAGTTCGTCCATCGGCAAAGGGAACGTAGCAATATAAACTCTTCATTCACGTTTACGAGAATCATTTCATCTTAAACGGAAACTATTCAAGATAGCTATCCTTATTGGCAGACTACTCCTTTGCACCCAGATTCTAGCCAGCTCAGACTAAGTGCATTTGAGTTCTGAGTTGGCCAAGTACCCACATTTGCCAAGATTGCCAACATAGTTGTTTGTATGCGTGAACTTTAGTTTGTGGAACGTTCAGTTTGATCGATGAACTGGCAATCCACGGGTTTGTGGGTGAATTGCAAACCTATTATCTCTAAATTGATTCGCGTTTGATCGTCTGTTGGCGTTTTATTAAATGCAAATTGAACGCTTCGTTTAGGCGTACGGGAATTTAAATGCGTTAGCCCATCGTATAGGTATTTTAATTAATTTATAAAATCTAATAGCTTCATTTAGGTTTAATTAATCAATCTATTAAGTTTAGCGATAGCTGTGCAGTTTTTAAATCGATGGGGAAGGCTTTTCTTAGTAGATAAGAAAAGAAGAAGAAGAAAAAAAGACACGTGAAGACAGGGAAGTTTGGCATTAATTCCTTCTGCACATGTGACTTCCCTGGTACCTCATTAACAGCAAAACTGTGATAGTCTTGCGGCATAGTCCTGTTTAAGCAGGCATTCTGTCACTTTTAATTTTAGGTTGAGTTAGTTGAGGTCTATGATGTTCAGTTTTTTATGGATCTTTAACTGCTCCCAAATTACAATGTAAATTTTTATTCTTTTAATTTTTTTTCCAATGTCAGACATCGTCATTATTTGACATTACACATAAATTATTCTAAAATCGACTATTTATTAGTGATTGTCATGGAAATCATGTCACTTGGTTCAAATGGGTTAATTTCATGTGGATTCTTTTTTATAGAAATGAATGAATGAGGGAACGTTGTAGGCCTTACAGACTGTAGATTTGTAGACAATTTTCTATTCTTTATTTTCATTCCTCTAAGTACCTGGTACTTATCGACAGGCCAGCACTGTCCTCCCATACCTATTATCACTGTAATTTGAAAACATTGTAAAAGCCAATTATTTTTAAAAGAGTAACCGTGGAGTTTCTTGCCGGCTCTTCTCCATAGGAAGCGACAAATTGGAACCGTGCACCCAGCTTCTGACGTTGCATAAGTGGCCATGCAGGTATATGTGAAATAAAATATTTCGATTTTGAAGTGTGATGATCCAGGAGATAATAGAAACGTCCTTCGAAATATTATTTGGACGTATGTTTTATTGTTCTATGTTATCACATTCTCCCCCAACAGTGGGAACTTTATGGGCTAATTATGCAAAGCTATTATGTAATTGTATATACCATCAACAACTTTAATTATAAAGCTCAAATTCAGTAATAATTTATTCATAACAATTAATATCAAATGTACGTAGATCAACAAACGAGTTGTTTCTAAGTTCGACGGCTGGTAGAAGTTATTCTCCAATAACATAAATTATGCTACCACAATAGAATGACTATCATTAAACAGGGTAAGGTTTTTATCTAGATCGCAAACTGTAACCATGAATTTAGCATATCATTCTAGACTAGTCTAGAATGATATGCTGAATTCATAGTTACAATTTGCTCACTGGATAAAAACTTATCCTGTATTATAGTTTGATCAGTAATCCATTACTTTTCGCCTGATATCACTACATATTATAAAACAAAGTTCTACGCCGCGTCTGTCTGGCTGTCTGTTCGCGATGAATTCAAAAACTACTGAACGGATTTTCATGCGGTTTTTACCAATCAACAGAGTGATTCATGAGGAAGGTTTAGGTGTATAAAAACGCGGGTGAAGCCGCGGGCAAAACCTAGTGCAAAATAAAGGCAATAAGAAAACAGAAATATCCTTCAAGGGATTTTTATTTTCTGCTCGCAATCTTGAACATTTTACGCTCAAACGTTTTGTTTCTAGGTCATCTGAAAGCGTCTACAAATTCACTTGTCCTCTGCTAACTTTGGCTCAAGGACTAAAGCATTCGAGAATACGCGAACATTTTCTATTTCATTTGGAAGCCATTGTAAGATATCTTACGAATGTATAGGTACTCAATTGAATGCTCAATTCCAAACTTATCAAAGTTTCGTTTAGATTTTTTTCATACCATCAGAATTTTTACATACCTTTCAATCTGACTTCAATATTGTGCTATCGTATGTCATCATAAAGTTTTTGCTTTCATAACAAATTAGAATATAGTTGTCTATACATAATACTTTTAGTAAAATAATAATGAAGTCAAAACTGTACATTGAATATTTTTTGGATAAATTAATTGCCACGAGGTGTGGGAATGGTTGCAGTGCCGCAAATGTAGTTTTTAGAATTGTTGTTCGTTTGTCTAAATGTATGTTCCGGATTTAAGATGTGCGTCTACCCGCTGGCAACTCAATCCGGACTATTTCGTCGAAGTTAATGTCAGGAACTCCGATAAACAGCTCTTGTGGAAGTAACAAATCGACTTTTTGACTTGAAAAGAAAATGGCTTTTTACTTTGTAGAACGCCAATCGCTTTATTACGGTTTGTTTTTTATTTTTGTTTATCCGGGGTTTGTGAAATTTTATAAGTAGACATTTTTTCTGTAGTTTTTTAGTTTTAATTTTGGAATGTGGTTTTGTCAAGATTAATAGAGATGATGGCATTTTATTTATTTAGTATCCAAAATATTTGGTTTGTAAAAAGTGCAAACAATATCATAAAAAGTGGAAAAGAGTAAAAATTTGTCGAGTCGAAACGTTTTGAAATAGCTGCTAATCAATGACGGCACTATTGAGTGACGTCACGAATATGAAACTTCATAAATAACGGGAATAATTCTTTCCAAAAACTTTTATAGAGTACAGCTTCTCCATATTCTCCATATTTCCATCGATTTTACAGATGTTTTCCGGTGGTCTCATTTTCCTTCACTTTACTTCTTTGTACTGACATTATTTGTTCGAACATTTCTAATACTAGTCATCATTCTATTGGTAGGTTCTGTTCTCGTATTAGGCACCTACTGAATTTCTAATTTTGGAATGAGTGACAAATCATTCCGATTTCAGATGTTTTATTTTAGGATCTTTAATTGGGCTTGGATTTTTATGGACGGTTAATTAATTAACTATTCAATAACGGCGTTTTTAAAGACTACCTACTTAAATGAGACTAGGCAGGATATGCCTGACAAACTCTGAGCTCTGATAGCATAGAACTGACAAAAAAAAGCTCTTCAAGAGTACCATTATGGATTTAGTTAATAAAAGCTGTGCCCGCGACTTCGTCCGCGTGGAATAGTTATTTTTATTATTTATATATATTATATATTGACAAAACCCCCCAAAAATGACGAGGAACCTGGGGGAGGCTTATGTCCAACAGTGGATGTCTTTCGGCTGAAATGGTGATGATGATGATTGTATATATTAATAAAAATAAATAAAATTTGTAAAATTAAAGGAGCCTAAGTTACTCCTTATTACAGCTACCTGCTAGTGAAAATCTCGTCAAAATCGGTCCAGCCGTTTCAGAGATTAGCCGGAACAAACACACAGACAGACAGACAGGCAGACAAAAATTAAAAAAAATAATGATATTTTGGTATATGTACCGTGTATACATCCATATGTATTTAGTAAAAACCGGTTATTTTAATATTACAAACAGACACTTCAATTTTATTTATCTGTACGTATGTAAGTATAGATGTATAGACTAGCTTTTGCCGGTGGCTTCGCCCACGTGGAGGTCGAAAATTATCCCACGAGAACGTATTACCGGGATTAAAAGTATTCTATGCATTAATCCAGGTGCCAAGTGCTATCAGTGTGCCAAATTTCATCCATATTCATTCAGCCATTTTTGCCTGATTGATTAACAAACATCTAAATATACATTACTAGAAATTCTGACTAAGAAATAATTTGATTTGTTTATTTTTTTATTGCACCTTTCATACCTAAAAAACATGCACAAAATAGCTATGAATTTTAAAGACGCGACTTATTACCAACTTTCAAATCTAATGAGTAGTATTTACAATTTCACACATTCATATTTAGGGTTGCAAGTTTCGGAACCGAGTGTCTATCATTTTAGTGAGTGGCATTTCCCGTATCTGCGATGCGCCGTTTGTTTGCGACAGCCCTGCCAACCGTCGTGTCATGTACCCGTCTGTCATGTATTTCTCCTTTTAATGCTGTATACTTTGTATGCATTTCACCAATGATAAAAGCGATCACCACATCTACACCACATGCTTGCATGTGGTGTAGATGTGGACAGGTCTTGACCTGTCAGTGTCAATATTCCACAGAATATAATGACATTGACAGCTATTGAACGTGGTTTACATGCTGATCGCGTTCAGTTTCATTGGTGAAATCTGCCCTTAGTCTGTATAATTACTAAAAACATTTTCTTCGCGGGTAATTCACCCTTCGATTCGTTGTACTGAGTACAAAGACCCAGAGCCAGATGGAGTCGACATTTCCTATCCGGTAGTGATGTGCCGAGTCGCTGTTTTGGTGGATCGAGTCGACTCGAGTCAGTTTATACCGTATTCGAATCATGACTCGATTCCGCGATTTGAGCCCAGTACTCCAGTGTTATGTTTGATATTCGAATGTTGACTCGACTCCAGCACTGGAGTCAGTTGGACTCGCTTAATAGCATTGATTCAGCGAGTACAAAATCGATTCTTCATGACTCGAGTACCGGAATCGAGTCCAAAGTACTCGAATCAAAATAAATTGGTATTCGAGTACGCGAGTCCAAAGCAGGAATCGAGTCTGACTCGAGTAAAGCCGTACTCGGCACATCGCATCGCTCCTATCCGGATCTCTGAGGAGAAATGGCGAAACAAACACAATGATCAAAGTCCAGTCATAATCTGGGTCAATCTGATCTTAGTTTTTAAGCTTTTATGCCATTGTTTCAGAAGAGAAAATAAATTATTTTAATTTTAATTTGAATCTGACCAATGTGCAGACACTGTAGATTAGTGCCTCAAATGGTATTAATAATAATTGGCAGCCACTTGTAAACTGGTAGTAATGTACTCGAGTAACGCTTTCCAAGGAAATAGTACTGTGACAGCTGACTGACGTGGTTGCTGACTGGAGTCAAACAAAAATTAGCAAACGCTAATCAAAATCAAAGAATCAAAATCAAAAGTCATTTATTCAAATTAGGCAGAGAATCAGCACTTTTCGAACGTCAAAATGTGAATGAATGTAACATAAAATACACTTCTGTCTCATTAAAAAAGTGAACTAGACAGAAACATTAGTTTCTGAATATAGATCATTTAAAAAACTGAGCATTATTCTTTTTCCTAGAAAAAACTCGCAAGATAGTTTTTCATGTCCAGTATCGATTAGGCTTATTGTGGAAACAACTAATCAAAACAAAATAAAAAATTCTGTTAATAGGTACCCTCCATTTTAATCGGGATTATGTTTTTGGGTATCTGGGTTGGTCGTAAAGAGGTATGAAGAACAGTCATCGGGGTGTAAAGTTTACTCATTCTCAATAGAAATGGGTGGATCCTACGAACAGATGGATGTTGAGTCTGGTGGGCTTCTGCACGACGATAGCTGTCGAGACGTTGTACGAGTATACACCGTGACATTTTATTCGTCTTACAACGGCAGCCCACTTCATGTATCCAATGACTACTAATCATTTATATAGAAGAATTTTTTTTTTGAACATTTGCATAATTACCAAAATGAAAATATCATTCACTAAGACGCATGACGTAGTTTGAATCACCCTGTTATGGAGATGGAATTAATGATGGGATGTAATGGTAGGTAGGTAGATATCTTGTTCCGTTTCTTACGTAAATATTATTAACAGGGAGAGTGTTTCATAATTCTAAAGCATTTTTTACCTGTTATATTAATGAATGGTAACAATGTTTTAATCGCGCCTAGAGGTATTTTATGGCCGATACATTGAGTAGACCACCTTTGTAAGACGACTAAAATTTCACGGTGTGTAAATGGTAGTTGCGCAGCTTGCGCTATGCAGGATTTTGGGAGACGTCAGTGTGATGCGTAGTATGTGGTATTATAAATACTGCTACATCACTCACCTTTGGAGAACCACCCATCCACGGACCGTAGACCGCAAGGGTAGCTTTACCTAATCATTCAATCCGTCTGGCTGTTATTACTTAGCCACGATCCTCATACTTACTTACTTAAATAGGTAAATCTAGGGAATTACACACAAGAATATTTGGTCGTACAGTTACGGTCTGAAAATCCCAGGACACGTTCTACATAAAATATAGTTCACAAGCTTAGCTTCGGATCACTAATGGCTAATGCTTTCAAATCCCTAGATGGAGGAAAAGTTAGTATACTACATAAGTAAATGTTGATCTTTAGCTCTAACTTATTTAAGTGTAACTTCCATCAGACCGTGCTTAGGTAAGTTCGCTGAAGTATATTGAAGAAGGAAGAAATATAGGTTTAATTAATGTAGGTATCTTTTCTCGTAGCTCCACGAACTATTTTAGAGTAGTTTATGACATTGTATAGATAAAAGCAGCACTTGAGAAGTTGGAAAGAAGGTTGTAAGATTTAAGTATCGCAGCTTGCCTATGGAGTCTATGTTTAAGACAATAATAATCAGATGCGCCTTGCAGGTCGCATCTTCGAAACCTCCTTAAGTCCCCTCCCCACTCCGCTGACTTCTACTCCTACTCCTTCACTGTGCACGCGGTGCGGTTGTGGAATGCACTTCCGCCCGACATTAGGGACTGCCAAACTGTTGCAGTTTTTAAGAGTGAAAGGACACTATCTGTCCACAACGTCATAGTTGTGTATATATTATTTTATTTACATTATTATTATTAATATTTTAGTGATATTTATTTTAGAAGTATGTATGTTTGTAATTATGTATGTATGTATATTCCCATATTAGTTGTTTAATTTATTTAGTGTATTATTGTTTTTGATTATTAACGTAGTTTATTTTCTCTTTTACCCTTTCACACGCTGTCTACATCTCTTTATCTTCTCTCCTATCGCATGTATGCTAGAAGAGATTTCTTTGGAAATAAGCATCACCTCTGTACCTATTTTTCTATTCTAATCTTTTTGTCTGTTTATATACTCGTATGTGTGTACATAAATGGTTAAATAAAATAAAATGAATAAATAAAATCATTTATAAAAAGAGCAGTGGTAGCCCAGTGATCCTACAACTGGTATGTCATCAACCCCGAGTTACGAGTTGTAGGATCTCTTGGACCACTGCTATCTCTATAAATCGTGAGTTTGGACACCACTCTGCTCTCAAAACGGTGAAGGACAACCAGGCGCGGTCGCAACCAAAGACTTTGGGGGGGTCACAGACAAAGAATACCTACATATTAATAAGAAAATTTATTATATTTTCGAAAAATTAATTTTTTAAGCTTTATGTTTACGGCTTTGGGGGGGTCATGAATCCTAGGACCCCCCCTTCGGACCGCGCCTGAGGTCAACATCGTTAGGAAACCGGCAAGTCCTAGTACAAAAAATTCGAGGACATGTGACATCCGCCAATCTGCACCGAACTCGCATGGTGGATTATGGTCCTCTCCCTCTCACCGAGAGAAGGCCTGTGTACCAGTACTGGGAACAAAATAAACCGATTACGCTATGATAACGTACCTACATTATCAAAATCAACGTACAGTTCTTTCATCCTGCTAACATCACACATTTTCTACAAATAAACTTGCCTCTAAAAGTAAAAACAACAATTCTTTTTCTTCCATTTCTTTTTATGGTGTGAAATAATACATCATTAGATGGAAACTATCCCCATCCCTTGGGTGAACTACGTCGTAGAACTTGTATCGTTCCGCGCTATATTTCAACACCCTGTTTGTTTCCCACGTTGACGTCTCGACAATTTATTTTATAGTGCATTTCGCTAGCATTCTCAAATTCCTACGTTCCTGGTACATTTCCTTCATTGTTTGCTGCATTCGATTTAATTGTCCTTGTTATGTCTTCGTCTTCTTCGATATAAAATGATGAAGAAATATTCGAGCTCGATTTTATAACCTTTTTTATAGCGGTAACTTTATTTGGTCGACGTTTACGTCATTATTCTTGCTTCTGAAGCGTCTATACAGCGTTTATTGTGTTAGCTTTAATGTATTTAATGCATCGCTTGCCTCCATTTCCTTGATTAATTGTTTAGAACGATGTATAAGGCTGCTTTTCACACCTGCCTGTCATCCTGCGCCTTAGATGTTAAACGTGTTGGAAGGGTGTAGGCGAACGATGAGCCTAGCACATTTTCGGATAATAGAATGAAGGAAAATAACACGTATTCTACACAAAAACATTGTTTAGAAATAAGAAAAAGTATCCATTGATCGGTTTGCTTCGTTCTAAAAATCATGGAGTGCCTGTTTACAATAAGGTCGGAAATATCTAAGCGTTATAAAATTATGTATCTCTCTCGTGTTGCTTAGAAATCTAGAGATCTGAAGACGGGAAAAGCTCCCGGCTTAGTAAGTAAAACGGTAGTAATTTATCTAGTTTGCTTTTTGAATAACCTTTTTATTACTAGATTAGATTTTTCCCGCGGCTTTACCCACATGGATGTCGGAATATGTCCCAGATTAAAAGTACCAAGTTAAGTAAGTGAACATTAATGCTATTCGAATGAAGTTCGAAGAAGCCACTGACTTCAGTCCAATACACTCTATTGCACTTATCGTCATCATCATTTCAGCCGAAAGACGTTCACTGTTGGACATACTCCCAAGCACTTCGACCATTTCTGTGCTACCCGCATCCAGCGGATTCCTGCGGTCTTTAGGCTTTAAAGCTTTGCAGAATGCTTGGACTTAACGATGGATAAATTTATTACATATAATTCGAAAGTGCGTCAAACGTTATCGAACATTATTAAGCTTGTGGCGGCATCTATAACGCCACATGCGAACTACTCATCAAAAAGACTTGAAACACAAAAAGTGATGTGGCGCCATCTAAAATGCCACATGCGAACTACGCAATACTTGACGTCACACTATTCCTACATCGCGCAATCAGAGTTTACCGCGTGACTCGTATATATACAACATCCCGACATCAACAATCGGGCAGTTGCCCACCAGACACAACACCCGCCTGGTCGAAGGATCCTCCCTTTTCTATAGAGTATGAGTGAACTTTACACCCTCTTCCTCATACCTCTATAAGCTTATGAACATGTTGTAATTGATTTAAGCTCTCGGTAAAATAATGGGTGGTACACAGCTCATAATATGACGGGATTTATTTATTTATTACTAGCTTTTGCCAGGGGTTTCGCGTGGAGGTTGAAAATTATCCCACGGGACCGGGTACTATCGGGATAAAAAGTCTTATGTTTAAAATCTTATGTGTTAACCCAGGTTACAAACGACCTGTTTGCCAAATTTCATTGAAATCCGTCCAATCGTTTTTACGTGATTGAGTAACAAACATTTGAACATCCAAACATCTAAAAACACAAACTTTCACATTTATAATATTAAGTAGGATATACTAGCTTCTGGTCGCGACTACGTCATCGTGAAACTTCTTGTTCCCTGTCCAACCCCGTGGCACCGTGTCGCCCATCCTTGCTGTTTCTTCGTTTTCACTTAGCGATCTTAATATTTTTTTTGTATTTTAGCTTGGCTTCTAAGGGTCGTAGCGTCATGCATCAAAAATTTGGCTTTCAAACGCAAAAATAATATTTCAAATCCGACTGATTCCAGAGGCTATCGCGTTTAAACAAAAAATCTCTTCGGCTTTATTATTATTAAAAATATATGTACTTATAGATACTTACTAACATTCTTACAGTATAACATAAAAAGGCAAATCGGTCAAACCGTTCTCAAGTGATGCGCTTACCAAAGAACAGTAGATACTGCAGTTTATTCAAAATCAAAATCAAAAAATTTTATTTCACATAAACCTACATGAGCACTTATGAAACGTCAGAAGCTAGGTGCACGGTTCCAATTTGTCACTTCCAATAGAGAAGAGATAATATTTACATATATTAGTACTAAGAGTTTAATATTCGAAGAAGTCAGAGAAAACATTGGCTATTTTAAGTACTTCGTTACGCATGAACCAGCTACATAAGATCCTTTCAGCAGACGATGGCATTCAAAAATGCAGTGGCCAGTTTGAAGTCCAGGCACGAATTCTTTAGAGAATATCTAGGACGCTCGGAAACCGGGTTAGCTCTGGTGCGAGGAACACAAAGACTCCGTTAACTTCAAAGCGGTGTATCTTTACACAGGCAGCTATTCGGCCAATTTTTTTTAAATATGTTCACAAGGTGGCATACATAGAACTAAAAATTACTGGGTGCAGCGATGTTAGGTATCTATGACATCAAAGTAAAACTCAGCATTTGCATAAATTATACCAATTACAGGGACTTTGAATGGTCAAGGAGTCCAGTCAGTGAGAAAGACGAAGTTAGTTGCCCATTCCAAAGCGTAGAAAGTTCCTATCGAGAAGAACATGCAAGAAACTCCATGGAAACTTTTTTCAATAGAAATTTTCTTACAAAAGGTTACATCAAACTGAAATTATAGATTTATGTGTGTTTGAGAACGATGCAGAAAGAACACGTGCAGTTCAAAACCGTCCAGGAAAAAAAAAAACAAAAACAAAGTATTTATAATCGTGGGAGCTAAGACATGACACCCAGCGATGCCCTAAGCCGACGTCCGTACACCACAGGGGTAACTTTAGTGTGTAGTCGCTTAGTTTTAAGTTTTAAGACCTGGTCCAGCCAGGTCTTAAAAATGAAAAACGAAGCTTTATTAACTAACTTTATTGAGCCAGCCACAGGCAAGGCGGCTAAGCGGCCAACAAACACGACATCACAGATTCACGTCTGTTTAAAAGAGTTGGCAAAGTGACAGACGAGTCCAGATGGCCTGTTACTGAAATTATTCTTAGCTTAAATAAAAAAAACACTAATCGGTCTAGTAACAAAACAAGTTTTTGTTTTGACATGACTTAAAGCCACTTTGTTACCTAGTTTACTTATTAGGCCGCTTAGGGTTTTTCCTTGTTTTGCCAGCTTATGGCTTGTTTTGTAACAGTGATCGCGAACCAGTTCTTCATACAAAACTGACAACGAATTCCGTTACTTTATTAGTTACCGGTTGTCAACTAAAAAATGAAGTAAAAAATATAAAAACTGACCCAAATATTCAGGGGCTAAAGTTAGATCTCATTTTGTTATCAGAAGAAATAACCCGTGAGGATCATACCAAAGGCAATGCAAAATAAAAACATAATTTCAGTAACAAGAAAGATTAATATAAGTATTTTGTAAATTTATTATATGGACTATTTAACTTTCTTCATTAAAACTGTTAAGGTAATAGTGGCCGTTGCCTGCTACTCGTTTTGTTCAACTTTGCTCGCCTGACTTTAAATCCGGGTTTGACCCCTGAGTGTTCCGTTGAAAGCCGACTTCTTTGATACCTAACCGCCAGTATTTCCAGTGTGTCAACGTAAAAAGTTGTTCAACCACAAAACTTAACTTAGGTTCGTCTCAAACTTGCTGTGGAAAAGTTTTTAAAAAGCACGACTTTGGTTTAAAGACATTTATCTCTCAAAGAACAAAAAAAACACAGTTCACTTAAAGAGAAACTTGGTCAGTGGGTCGTCTTAGGGGAACTTAATTAAATTAACAATAGGGTGTAGTTTACATTACGACGTTCAAGCCATGCAAGAAACTGAACACCATAGTTTCATTACAGAATAAAGCAAGTATGTACTTAAGTCAAAATAAAATACAAAGCTGTTCAAGTTACACTTATGTGTCCAACATTAAAAAAAAAATAATGTCATGTGTCTAATACAGGATAAGTTTTTATCCAGTACGCAAACTGTAACCATGAATTCAGCATATATCATTAAAAACTCAGCTCAACCCCCATCGTAAAAATTTTTCGTCGGTAATACAAAAAAATCAGCTGTTCCATACATTTGAACGTGTAGGTATTGCACTTTTCTATGCAACAGCTGATTGTTTTTTTGTAAAATCGACGTAAAATTTCTGCGTTAGGTCGTCTAGAATGATATGCTGAATTCATGGTTACATTTTGCGCACTGGATAAAAACGTATTCTATATTATTATTCCTTAGCCTTTTTAGACTTACAATTTACCCAATGACATCAATTTGCCTAGCCTTTTCCGAACTATCTTGGGGTTGGATTCCAGACTAACTGAATGCAGCTCAATACTAGTATTTTACAAGGAACGACTGCCTATCTGACCTCTACAACCAAGTAACTGGGTAATACGATATCCCTTAAGGCGGAAATTTATGGAAAACGCTCAAAAAGGTGGTTTTTTTAAAGCAGTGTATCTCTTTAACCGTAAATAATTTTGAAAGCAAAAAGTCTTTTTTGCATACAGTCACGGAACTCAAAATATAATTAAACATACTTTAATGCATCAAAAAAATCATCAAATTCACCTCTTAACCCATTCGCTGCGGTGGACGCCTATCGGCGATTTTTGATTTAATCTTCAGGTGCGAAATACACCCATCGGCGTTTTTTTTTCTATTTATTTTTCTCGAATAAAACCGTTCCGCACTTGGCTAATAAGCGTAATTTTTATCGCCGCAGCGAATAAGAGCAGTTTATCCCTTCAATTACAATTATAATTATAATTAAAAACAAACCATAGAATTCCAAACTGCATTCAGTGATGGATTATTTATTATTAAATAGTTAATATCTAATTTTACACGATTTTAATTGCATTTTTACGACATACGCTTACTCATTTGTTATTCGAATTTGTTACAACAGATTTTAACTCGTATCGTATTGCAATAAGAACTATTATCGCTCATAACGACAACATTTAAAGTTACCATGGCCTTAATAAGACTAGTTGTCAGACTTTCGGGCTTCTGACGACCCTAAACAACTGTCAAAGATCCACAAATGACAGCCGGGACCAACACCTTAATAAAGTATACACATTCAGTCCATTCTTCTTTGGAATGCGCTTTCTCTCGATATTAGGACGGCCACCAGTCGGTATGCATTTAAGCGGAAATTGCTGAGGTATTTTCATAACGAATAGCGTAGAATCATCTAAACTCCTCTTTCCCTTGAGAATATATATACATATATATTATAAGTATATATTATAGTAAATATGTATGCTTGTATGTGTATTATTAGTTTATAACCTATTTATGAACCAATCTTATTTATTTATTATTCATTACGATATAATTTGTAGTCGTTGTTCCTCTCAACCTAAGCACCTGCCATCTAATCTCTTCACCGCCCTTGGTTGACTGGTAGAGAATGCCCAAGGCATTAAGTCCGCCTTTGTACCTTTTTGTGTGGGAGAAGTTTAAATAAATAAATAAATAAATAAAGTACTTAGTAGTATAGTACAGTAACGTATCAATTAGTTATAAGATTAAAACCCTTACTAGATGGTTTATGCTTTGGTCCAGAATTACGTTAACTTTGTTAGCCCATTTACCGTTCCAAAACTGTACAATGTGCAATTGCCAGATTGAACCAGCAAAACTACTACCTAATATTGCATTAAAGTTTAACATCCCATTGATCTGTAATTGATAAATGTTTGAGTTGAGTAGATATACGCGTATATTGAAAGCTCGTGACCAAATTCAATTAGCCGATTACAATTTGTAGTATATTTGCAAATTCATTCATTCGAATAATTAGGTTGGTTCGTAATGTGCTCGTAATTGGTTTTGTCAAGGGTAATAAGATGTTTGATGATGAAGAAAATCATTTGTCAATAAATAGATAAATGGATGATAACTCTTAGATTTCTATAGTAATATGATAAAGCCGAAACCTTTGTTTGTTTTTTGTTTGAGCGCGTTAATCTCTGGGACTACTCGTCGCGATTGAAAGCCTAATTCTTGAGGAAGATTTGCTATTTAGCATCACGCTACGGGACTAAGGAGCCTAGTACAGTCAATCAAAGTCAGAAAGAATGCTAGCAATTTGTAGATAATCCGCTTATATTAATAACTTAACCAGTGTATTTAATTTTATTGAAAATACTAATATTATTCAAATATGATCTAAAATGGATTGAAATAAATGATTTTGAATGTGAACTTGAATTTAATGTATTCGCTTCTCTTATAAATCTGTAATATATAATGAAACAGTAAGAAGATTTTTTGTCCGCTTGTCTGTTTGTTCGCCACACAGATACATAGTTTATAACCTTTATCAACACATAGAGTACTATTGATCGCGGCAGTACGTTCCCGTGGTATATTTTCGGACAACCACACGAGTGAAGCCACCGGCAATAGCTAGTGATATTTTTTTTTAATCCAACATAGCTATTAAAGTAAGTACACCCATAACATTCAAAATACTTAGAAGGGATACCGAGAAAATACGGCAAAAGACGAACGACAAGACATTTCCTCAAAACCGGATTAAAATGTCAAATGAAACCTTTTAAGTGAAAATCTGTCGGCGACTGATTAAAAAGAAACTGACAGTGACGGTTCATGGAGATTTACTTTTTCAAAAGCTAAATTATCAAAGATTTAAATCGTTATATTTGCTCTCTCCTTAAATGTATTGGATATGGAAACTTCACACATCTCTAATGGAACGATATACAGGGTGTAAGGGGAACGCTTCCGAAGTCAGAACGTAGGTTATATACAGCCTAAATGCAAACGATACCAATAACCTTTCGCTTTAAATTGGTTGTTTTGCAACAATTTAAAACGTTTGACGTTACTGTAATGTTTCTACTTATTTTATTTTGGCGGTGCTTTACAAAGGATGCCTAAACCTAAAGTCGTCGCCCGGACTTGGTGCCGTTTTGAAATGTGTTTAATCTCATATAATGGTTCATTTAACTGTTCACACAGCATAGTGTACACAAAATACTAAAAAAAATTAGGTAAAAATTGTAATAAAAAATGTAGATTTTTTTATTGGTACTGTATCGAGAATCACTAGCCCTACCACGTCTTCGTTTTCGAAGGCGTTTCCCTTACACCCTGTATATAGGCTAACCTAACCTTTTCTTTTTTATGAGGGGGTAAATTCTCATAAATGTCCTTCGCCCTATGGAGGGCGAACGGTCTATCAGACTTATTGGACTAAAACCACCCCGGTGTTCCGTCCCACGCTTGCACCGGGGATCACGGGAACTAATGCGACTTCCGCGATCCCCAGGCTAACCTAAACTAACCACCTGCATCAGACATTTCCATCAACAATCTTCGTTTTGAATCTACTGTAGCCAAATAATGTCTGTATATTATAAATTTGAAAGTGACTTTGTCTCTGTTTCACTTAACTACTGAATGGATTTCGATAAAATTTCCTTCATCTTGGAGACACAGGCTACCTACCGTACTATGTGTCGTTTTAAGCGGTATGTTATGTATTTATTTATTTAGGATCTCCAACAAAATATATACCCAATACATGACACATAATTAATGGACAACATCGGTTATTAAGTAGGTGTACTACTCCAATAGGTGTGTACATTTACACGTATGTGTGAGCGAGACAATATTATATTTGCATCTACATATAACACGGTCAGGCGAATCTAACGATTTTATCTGCTAATTGTATCGTCCACCATTCATCTCAGCTAATATTATAAGTAAAAAAACTTTTTCTAATTAAAAAAAAAACCAACTTCGGGAAAAACACTACAAAGTGAAAAATAACTTTAATTTCGGAAGTCAGTGACTTTGGATATGTATTTTAATTTTTTGTCACCGCCTTCCGAAATTAAAGATATTTTTCAATTTGTAATGTTTTTCCGAAAGTCGGTTGTTGTTTTTTTAAGTTTTAATTTTCACTTTTTAGTAATAGTACCTACCCCATCATCCTTGGGGTCAAAACAAGGCATATTTATGCGATAGCAGCAATCGCGGTTGATTTGCTGTAATTTTTAGAAGAGTTCCGTTGTCTGTCGTCGAAACGCATCATCAAATCTATATGAAATTTAAATGGGACCATTTCAGAATAAACTTCTTTCGAACAAAAAATCCGTCTATAATTGACGGAGTTATGCCCGAACATACATAAAAAAAATATAAATAAAAATGTCGAATTGATAAACTCCTTCTAAGTTCTATGTTATTGGTTTGGTTTCCGCACTTAGTCCTTCAAGTGGACCATTGTGCGTGAACTAAGGCGGCCTTCGGTAGTTATTCCAGCCAGCCCACCTCCCTCCAGAAGTTGCCTATAACTCCTGGTTGGTTGAGAATACCCGTGTAACATTTGGGTGCGCCGAGGGTTTCTGTTCTAATCTGGACTACGGCTGTGCATTCGAAAAGCACATGCGCAAAGGTTTCTTCGGCCTCCATGCAGGTAAACTTCTTTTTGAAGTCGGTTAAAAGAGTATAAATGTTAAATAGGTTATGTTATACACGCTCCGCAAGTGGCATGTCCAAACTTGTCTAATTAGCCTGGTTACGCTATCGTGTTGTCTCGTTTTCGCTCCGGATAGTTACGATATGCCGTTCTACTTCCACGTGTCAACTAATAGTGTGACATTGTGCCGTTTTTAAAAATCGAATATTGGGTAGGTAACAAATCTTTCTCTTTTTATAAGATTTTTATTCGCTTCGTTTGTATGTGTTTCCAGTTACTCGCATTGACATCCATTTTTTTTTCTTATTGACTTCTCAATATTAATAAACACACTTGGGTATGAAAAACTCAGGAAATACAAAAACAGTCGTAGTTAAAAATAAATACCGGAGAAGTTAAAGAAGAAAGAATATCTATTTTAGAAGAGCTGAATTATTTATCTGAAGTAAGATACATTTCATACCCATAATGCGAGAACCGTTGTCAATTTCAATCAGGGCACTATTTTTGTTAAAGTAGGAAAGAAATGGTTTGGCACAATATTATGACGTGGGTAGTACAGATGTGGGTATAAATATTTTGATACTGTTATCTTCAGATCTATTTCCAAAAATATTTCATATCAATTTACATGACAGGCAGGTTTCGTACAACTACAAGTCAAAAAAGAATTTCATTGCACTTGGGAATTTCCGGCGTGTTTCTTTGTTGATATAAAAGGTATTCTCGTATGTTCTCGAACAATTATTTCATAAAAGGTCTGGAATTTAGTGAACTTGACTGTTATTGCGTCTAAAGTACAGATGCCAGCACATAAAGCTATCCCAAACTGTAAAATTTTCCGTAGTGAACATGAACCTTATTATTTTGTAATAAAGTTGAAAACTATTAAAGAAATTTGACACGGTCGGGTAGCTTGATGTAGTTAGTAGCTATGAGGAGCTTGTGGCTAAGTCATATAAACCACACGGGTCGATCGCTCAGGTTAAGCTGCGCTTGCCGCGGTTGGTCCGTGGATGGGTGAACATCTTTACATACCAAGACTCCTCCGTGCCTCGGAAACCACGTTAAGCCGTTGGTCTCGGCTGTGATTTGTGGATCGTTGACAGTTGTTACGGGTCGTCAGAAGCTCGAGAGTCTGACAACCAGTCTTATTTAGGGATATCGTATTACCAGATGTCAGATAGGCAGTCGCTCCATGTGAAATACTGGTATTCAGCTGCAACCGGTTAGACTGGAAGCCGACCCCAACATAGTTGGGAACAGGCTAGGCAGATGATGATGGGTAGCTCGATGTGCGGCCTCTGTATAACTGCAGGCTTAGCACGGCCACCGATTTGTCGACGGAAGAATTGACATGACTATTAACTAAATGATGTACAATGGGAGAAGATAGCTATGTTCTTCTATTAGTTATCACAGTTATGCGTTCTAAACGAAGCATGATTTTGTAGATAATCGTATATACTTTGTGGCCGTCGAGTAGAAAGTTTGTTGTCAGTGTGATTTTGACAGTTTGGCAAGAAATATTTTTTCTGAAATAGTCTACAATTTTATGGACCTAGACAAAGATCGTTAGAAACAAAAGACAAAATGACAGAATATGGAAGGATTTCTACGGTGCGAAGTCAAAAATGGAGAAACGAAATGTGACTTTGTATTGAAAAAGCACTGTCTATTCTTCGTAGAAATAGAAAGCGTCATGCTAAGCCTGCAGCAGTAAAGCGAACCGAAACGATAAATAAGTGGATAAAAAAATTCAATCTATGAAATTATTAGGTTTGTCCCACGTACACACCGTTAGCGATAAGATAAATATGATCTAGGTACATAAATAAAATGAAATGTTAACATGACATAACATCACGTCTTGTTTCCCCGAAGGGCTTGGCAGGAAGCAGTAATGTTCGCAAAGAGAGATGCGGCGCACGTGAGGGAGAGGCAGTATATGCGCTCTCAAGGCCCTTGTCACCGCAGGAGACGCCCTGGGCCTCAGGAATCCCAGGCTGATTCCCGGCTACTGTAGGCGCGGGCTTGCGGGTGGCGAGTAATGGGTAGCTTGCTGTCCAGTAAGGACCAAGCCCGGGTCGACGGCACGTTGTGTTCCACGCGTGCCTTTAAAAGATTTCAGCACCAACTGGTGGGGTCCGAAAGGGCCGATGCCTGCCAGGCGCGCGGGTTGTTCGAAAGAGATACCGTGGCCCCTGGCACACAGGCAACTGAAGGAACACGGGTGGGTTTTAGTCAGTAAAAGTCTGACACGCCCTCCCGCTCCACTCAGAGCGGGAGAAGTTATTTGAGGATTCTCATCCTCAAAAAAAAGGTTTTGGTAGAAGTGTATCTACCTGTATAGTACACCCACATTTCGCCAGGTATATATTTAAATGAAACTAGCTTTGCCCAGCGGCTTCGCCCGCGTGGAGGTTGGTGTATAATATGAGCATGTAAACCTTCCTCTTGAATCACTCCGTCTATTGATGAAAACCGCGTTAAAATCCGTTGTGGGGCTTAAAAGATCGCGTACAAACACGAAAAGCGACTTTGTTTTATACTATGTAGAGATGTTGTTCGTTGGTAAGGCTATCATATGGTCGAAGTGGCGGGGGAAGCTTGAGGGAGGCCTATGTCCAGCAGTGGACGTCTTTCGGCTGAAATGATGATGAGGTGAAATTATTATGGAATTTGAAAACAAAAACAAATTCGATAAAAACCGAACGACCTTTTTTTGTACGAGATTTTTGCACGAATTATTAAAATTACGGCAAGAAAATGTTTGTTGGGTCAGCTAGTCTTACATAAATGTAAATCTTACCAACGCCATCGTATAGATATGAAATCTCTAACGCTTTTTAAGCAAGCGTAAATCCCGACAGCTGTTTAAAAACTTTTTGCCCATATCAACCTCAAATTACAAAGATATTTTAAGGTGACCTCGACAAATATAACCCTATTCATAGGAACGCTTCATGAGTTATTAAAATTCAGCACCAAGTGACGTTTCATTAATATTGACATGAAATTAAATTTAATGAAATGTTTATATAAATAAGTAAGTAGATCTTATAAGACACTTGCACGTCAGTATTTAAAAAAACTAGTTGGCGCCGACATTTCCTTTGTCTGACTGTTACTTGAGAAGAAATGCCGAAACAAAATCAAAGGTCATGGTCTCTTTTAACGTCCAAACACTGTATTATTTGAATTTTTTGTAAGTCTAACAATACAGGGCTATGTTTGGAAGGGCCTTTTGAAGAAATAACCATTGCAGCTTTGAGCTGACCTGTCCCAACAGACGGTATGTATGTATCCGTCATCGTGTAGCTCAACACTATTCGTAGCAAAATCCAGCTTTGACTGTCAGTACATGTTGAAAGTATTTTGTTGCTAGACAAAGCTACCAAGCACTATTAAGAACTTTAGCGAAACGGATGGGCAATAATTTTCGATGAAATTGGAAGATAAAACACGATAGCTCCAATATTTCATTTAGAATTGGAGTATTTCATAAAATAGACCCCATTTTGAATTTCTCTAGAATAAACATGGTAATTTTACTGTTCAAAGTGATACAATTTTCAAATTAAATCCTCACAACATTTTGTATTAAATAAACACAACGTTTAACGTAATCAAAGTAGGTATTTCGAATATTTTTTAAAGAAAAGGCTGAATTTTTTCGAACTGAAAATAGGTCCGTAATTTAGGTATGTAAAGATTAACTTTCGATTCAGTTTAATGAAGAGATGTGCTAGGAATTACTTATCTGTTAACAAATACCTAGTAACTGCAGCTTAACAGATAACCTAGGAACTGAATTCACAGTTCTGTGTTACCTTTCACCGTTTACCATGCCATGACGTTCGTTCGTTCATGTTTCATTTATCAGTTACTTTGTCAATGAATGAATTCCTCGGTATTTATTTGGGAAGGTCGCTCAGTAGTGACGTTAAATGAATGTATGCGACAAAGAATTAGCAATTTAAGCCTCTTTGAAATAAGAACTTTATTCCGATGGTATGCGTGTGAGTATTGTTTTCGATAGTAGTAATAATAAAGAATAAAGTAAGAATCCTTCCATATTTTTTTTTCATGTAGTTCTTTTCCTACTGTATTAAAAGTTAGGTAACTAATTAATTACGTGTCTGAAATATTACGAAGTATGTATGAATAATTCTATCTAATCAGTTACCTTAAGAAGGAAATTTCCCTGTTAAAAGTAACAGGTAATTTCAGAGCCTAGGAACAAGTTACCTGTTAACAGAATTATCCGGGTAAATCCCATCTCTAGTTCAAGGGAATTTACATTTACTAGTGTAATTTAACAAATGACAACACAGCGACATTTTTTAAATGTCGCAGCATCATGCTGAGGTAGGAGCCTTTTGACCTCGTGCAGGACTTTGTTTACTTTTATTTATTGTTACTTCCATGAAATTTGTTTCTTATAATTTTTGTACGATTGTGTATTTAGTTTTAGTATGTGATCTTCCTGTTCGAGTCACAATAAATACTTTTTCTTTTTTTCTTTCTTAGTACAGTCATTGATTGCCCTTAATTTATATGTGACCTTATCATCAACCTTCACGGTGTTCACCAAGTAGTGAGCATAGGCCTCTCTTTTCTTGTGCCAATCTCCACGCTCCTGTGCCAGCTTCATCCCAAGGAATAATTGCGTAACACAGGTACAGTAGGAATGGCTTTAATTTTAACAGTTCAACAACATTCATTGCGTTAATTACGTTGGTTGTTGAGCAGCATTTTTTTCGAACATATGAATGATAGAAGCAATATCTTAGAAAATGATTCAGAAGCAAAATCTTACAAAATGATTCAGAAGCAATATCACAAAATGATTCAGATTCTAATCGATAGTGTGTTAACCAATTAGGGGGTAGGTTCTACCCGATATGGTAAGAGTTTCGTCCTACCATCTCACCGCCTGCCAGGGCAACGGGTTGTTCGAAAGAGATACCGTGGCACCTGGCACACAGGCAACTGAAGGAACACGGGTAGGTTTTAGTCAGTAAAAGTCTGACATGCATTCCTGCTCCACCCAGAGCGGGAGAAGTTATTAGAGGATTCCAAACCTCTCAAAAAAAAACCATCTCACCGCAGGATGACCTAAACTTACCTAGTTGTGAACAAATAATGCAAAAAGCCGAAGTAATTAGTATAAGGAGCAGACACCACTAATTTTCAAAGAGGATTTGGGTATTCTTAACGAAGAGTTAGGGAACAGGCATCTTCTGGGCACACTCAATCCATCATAGACCTCATCAATCGCTTTCCATCAGGCGTGATCGAGGTCAAGAGCAAGCCCATTTAGAAATATATAAAAACAAACAACTTCAAATAGGAAGAGGTTATGCATTCGACGCGTTTTTATTTTATGTTTCCCAGATGGGGCTTCAATATAACAGTTTTATTACCCTGACCTGATAGCAATATACTGCTTTTTTATGAAGGGTCATCGCGACTAGTATATCTTACTTCGCATTTTCGGGTTCAACTATTTTCGATGAAAATTATATCGGCTACACAAAGAGCGAGCAAAATTAGGTATACTCCTGCTAGGGGTGTGGGTTGTTCGAAAGAGATACAGTGACCCCTGACACACAGGCAACTGAGGGAACACGGGTTGGTTTTAGTCAGTAAAAGTCTGACACGCCCTCCTGCTCCACCCAGAGCGGGAGAAGTTATTTGATGATTTCCAACCCAAAAAAAAAAGTAAGGTATATTGTGTTTTAAAAGTCATCATCAGCAGCTTAGCGTTTTCACGACCATGTTGGGGTTTGCTTACTGGATGCAGCTGAATACTAGTATTTTACATGAAGTCTCTGACCCCCATCATCCACTTACGCGGTTAGGATACCCCTTGGTAAGACTGGTTGTCAGACTTTCGGGCTTCTGACGACCCGTAACGAGTGCCATAGATCTACGAATGACAGCCGGTACCAACGGCTTAACGTGCTATGCGAGGCATGGAGGGGCCAGCAACGAGCTTCTCATAGTCTTTCCAAAGACCATCTGATGAAAATGTAAACAAACGGATCAGAAAACGTACCTATAATTTGCTACTTACAGATTGAATGCTTCGGTTTAATTATTTGAGTACGTAAACCCGAAATTCTAGGTTAAAATCACCATAAAGATGCTTGAGGTCTTTTTGAGCTTATTTGAAGTTTATTTCATAAACTCGACGTCTACGATGATTTTTTTCAATGTGTTATTGTTATAGAAACAATTATTTTTGAAAAAAGTGAGATATACAGTTAAAACCTTTAAAATAAAGATGAACGTATTAGGTACAAATTCCCTTTAGTAAGCGTTTGCGTAAAACGTGACATTTCCCTCCCCCAAGCTCTTCTACTTCGACCGGTTCTGCGCTTCTCGCATCCAGCGGATTCCGCGGACGGATTTTGCGGCCTTCACAAGGTCATCGGTCCATCTTGTGGGAGGCCTTCCAACGCTACCTCTTCCGGTACATGGTCGCCACTCCAGAACCTTTCGGCCCCATCAGCCATCTGTTCTGCGAGCAATGTGCCCTGCCCACTGCCACTTAAGTTTGGCAATTCTTCGGGCTATGTCGGTTGCCTTTATTCTCCTGCGGATCTCTTATGCTTACTTTGAAAATGATATATGTGGGGATGACAGTATTGAGTGAGTGAGAGCGAGAATGTGTGAGAGAGAAAGAGGATGACTTGAGTAATGTGAGGAGAGTAGAGTTTGACGTAAGACGGAAAAGACGTAAAGATTTTTGTAAAGACTAATATTTAAATAAAATAGCTCAAAGTTATTAAAAGTGTTTTGATTTCCCACATTTCACGCCCACAAAAGTGGAAAAGCTGGGAAATCATTAAAAGACGGGCCTACAAGGTAAAATAGGAAAAAAAACGACGTGCCGACGACGTAGAAAATTTTCAGTTTTGAAGGCGGCCATTTTTTTTGGCAACAGACGCAACGGGTTTGAATTACAGTTATCCAGAAGACGAAATGGCGAGGGCAGAGAAAAGCCAAAACTCTATCATTCAAGCCAATGCGCCCTATTTTGCAGACGATCTGGTCAAAAATTTCAGTGGCCAGGATAAAACTTATACGGTATCGAAATGGATCCAGGAATTAGATGACAATTCTGAAATTTTTATGTGGACGCCTTTACAACAGCTCATAATAGCTCGAAGATCCCTGGTGGGAACAGCGGCTCTGTGGCTCCAGTCTGAACGTCCGTTTAAGTCGTGGGACGAGCTGAAGGTTGCGATCGCCAAAGAGTTTCCTGATGTTTTAGACCAAAAGACAGTCCATGAAATGATGAGTAGCCGGAAAAAACGAAACAATGAAAGCTGTATGGACTACTTATTAGTAATGCGCGAACTGGGGAAGAGGGGAAAAATGCCGGATTATGTTGCGATTAAATATATCGTTGATGGGATAGAAGACGACGAAACATATAAAATAATGTTATACGGAGTCACCACGTATCCAGATTTAAAAGAAAAAATCAAAATTTACGAAACTCTGAAAGATAAGATGAAAGAATCAAAGATACGACGAAGTCAGTCGAAAAATAGTGACGTGGTAGAAAAAAAAGTGATCAGGTGTTTTAGCTGTGGTGGAAAAGGTCATCGGTCTAAGGACTGCCCAAATAAACATCTCGGGCTAAAATGCTTCAAATGCAACGATTTTGGCCATATTGCGCCACAGTGTAACAAGACGGAAACATCCGAACAGGCACCGAACAAATTTCGAAGCGGTGGCGACCAAGCAGGTGCGACTTTTACAAGACGTCAGCAGCACCCGACCCGGCAAGTTGTTGGTGAAAAAACACCAGGTGGTGTGAGTGCGCTGAACGACACGAAACGCACGATGTTTAACAAGGAGGCCGACAACGTTAATTTTACGTCCGCGGGTGGCAGCGCTGTGTTGTCAACTATGAACGAAAAAGATTTTAGCACTGATTTGTCAGCCACGAATAAAAAAGAATATGACGTCTTGCTTGACAACGACAACGATGTAAACAAAGATATCTTGATAAGAAAACCCCGGAAAATCGTGAAAATTTTTGAGAAGGCGACGTGTGCATTAATCGACACCGGCAGTGACGTTAACTTGATTTCTGAAGAATTTTACACGATGATTGGATCACCGAAAAGTGAAAATGACTTTCTTTCGTTATTTGGCTTTGGACATGTAAAAGTGTGTTCCATGGAGAAAATTACAGTTCCTGTTGTAATTGACGAACAAAGCTATAGTGATGGGTGTTTCCATGTGGTATCTAATGACTCTATGCCGTATGAGATTATAATAGGACATGAGTTTTTAAAAGATGTAACATTGTTTATGAAGGAAGGAAACATAATGTTTTTACCGTCGGATGAGAATTGGTTGCGTAAACTTTCTTGTTATTTTGCAGACGTTCCGTATGTTATCGGAGCTGAAGTTAGTAAACATATTCAGCAGCAGGTAAAGCATCTTGTCGAGGGATACCAGCCGATGAAGACGAAAGACGCCCCGGTAAGGTTGCATATTATTTTGAAAGACGACATCCCGGTAGCACAGCAGCCACGCCGTTTAGCTATCAGTGAACAAGAAGAGGTTGAAAGACAGGTTGAACAGTGGCTAAAAGAAGGAATAGTGAGGGTGAGTTGGTCAGAGTATGCTAGTCCGTTAGTCTTAGTTCGGAAGAAGGATGGAGCTATCCGAATCTGTGTGGACTACAGATTAATCAACAAGAAGATGTTAAAGGATGAATATCCTTTGCCCATTATTGACGACCACATTGATAGACTTGCAGAAGCTAAGATTTTCTGTACGATTGATTTAAAAAATGCTTATTTTCATTTACCAGTACATGAAGACTCGATTAAGTACACTGCTTTTGTCACGCACAATGGACAATACGAGTTTTTAAAGGCACCATTTGGTTTGACGATCTGTCCAAAAGCATTTACAAGATTTATAACGACTATTTTCCATGAATTGATTTCTAGATGTATAGTACTGATTTTTATAGACGATTTAATAATTACAGCTCAGAATGAACTAGAAGCTGTGGAAAGATTGAAAGAGGTGTTAAACGTAGCGTCACAATACGGGTTGGATATCAACTGGAAGAAATCACAACTTGTGGTAAGACGAGTAGAGTATTTAGGCCACATCATAGAGAATGGTCAAGTAAAACCTTCACCTGAAAAGACTGATGCTGTTAAAAGGTTCCCGGAACCTAAAAACACCAAACAACTGCAAAGTTTCATTGGCCTGACGTCATATTTTCGTAAATATATACAAAATTTTTCACTGATTGCAAAGCCGTTGACCGATTTACTGAAGAAGGATAGTATTTTTAAGTTCAATCAAGAACAAATGATTGCATTCGAGACATTGAAGGAAAAACTGTCCAATAATCCAGTACTTAAGATTTATAATGCTAAGTCGTATACTGAACTACACACAGATGCCTCAGCAGTTGCGTATGCTGCTATTCTGATGCAACGGAGTGACGATGATGGAAGTTTACATCCGATTTACTATATTAGTAGGAAAACGTCAGAGGCAGAAAGTCGGTATTCTAGTTATGAGTTAGAGGCACTGGCTGTAATCGAAGGGATTAAAAAGTTTAGGAAATATTTATTTGGTAAAAAATTCAAGATAGTTACGGATTGCCAAGCGTTTCAGATGACACTGGAGAAGAAAGATATGGCTTCTTCAACAAGAGTTGCACGGTGGATAATACTACTTCAAGAATACGACTTTACCGTTGAGCACAGGAGTGGAAGCCAGATGCGACATGCCGATGCATTGAGTAGATACCCGTATGTAGCTCAAATCACATCAAACTTTTACGAAAAATTAAAAGATAACCAAGCTAAAGATACTGCTTTGAAAGCGATAATTGAAATTTTGAAAGACAAGCCCTATGACGACTTTTGGCTTGAAAATGAAATTTTATTTAAGGGTCCTCAGAAACATTTGGTAGTACCAAAGAATATGGAGATGGAATTAATTCGTAGCGCTCATGAGAATGGACATTTCGGTAAGAAAAAGACTATACAATTGCTAAAAAAAGATTACTACATTAAGAGTTTAGACAGAAACGTTGAAGAATACATTCAAACGTGTATGCCTTGTTTGCTGGCAAGTCGTAAAGCAGGAAAGCAAGAAGGATTGTTGTCTCCAATTGAAAAAGGCGAATTACCATTGGATACACTGCATCTAGATCACATTGGACCTATGACTGCAACGAAAAAACAATACAATCATATTTTGACGATGATAGATGCATTCACAAAGTTCACTTGAATATTTCCTACAAAAAGCACAACAAGCCGAGAGGTAATAGCAAAACTACAGGTTCACCAGCAAGTTTTTGGTAACCCCAGGCGTATTATTACTGACAGAGGAACTGCTTTTACTAGCGGGGAGTTCACAGGTTATTGCAAAGACGAGAAAATTGAACACACTTACTATTACGACGGGTATTCCCAGAGCAAACGGGCAAGTGGAGAGGATTCATAGAGTAATGATTTCTGTACTAACAAAACTCTGTATAGAGTAACCAGGTAATTGGTACAAACATGTTAGTCTTCTGCAACAAGCGCTGAACAGCACTTATCAGAGAAGTGTCAATGCTGCACCTTATGAGTTACTGATTGGCACAAAGATGAGACGGCAAGCTGATCCTGAGATTTTGGACTTAATTAAACAGGAGAATCAAAACATTTTTATGAATCATCGGGAAGAACTGCGAATGAAGGCGAAAGAGCAGATTTTAAAAGTTCAAAACGAAAATAGACGTGATTTTAATAAAGCTAGGAAGAAAAGTCGAGTCTATAAAGTTGGAGATATTGTGGCTATTCGACGCACGCAGTTTGGAGTAGGTATGAAGCTTAGACCAAAGTATTTAGGTCCTTATCAGGTCACCAAAGTGGAGGGTGCCGATAGATACGATGTAGCTAAGCTGGATTTTGCAACCGAAGGGCCGAATAAGACGAGCAGTGCGGCAGATTCTATGAAGCTATGGCCTAGTGTGCAGGAAAGCGATGCTGCAAATGACTGAGGTTAGAGCATAAAGTTAGGATTCAATTTTATTTTTTCAGTTCAGACGGTGAAACAGTATGTTCCCTAATCCCTTTAATGTTAACATTTTTTTTTGTTTATGTCGTAGCTATTTAAGTTATGTTTTAATGTTATAGTTTAAGTATTTTAAATAACAATGTAAGATTTTTATTGATTTTGATTTTATTTTTTGCGTTTACAGCTTTTATGTGTTTTAAAGATTTCTTTTTGTCTTCGATTTGTATTAGTCTAGGGACAGACTAATTGCAGGACGGCCAAATGTGGGGATGACAGTATTGAGTGAGTGAGAGCGAGAATGTGTGAGAGAGAAAGAGGATGACTTGAGTAATGTGAGGAGAGTAGAGTTTGACGTAAGACGGAAAAGACGTAAAGATTTTTGTAAAGACTAATATTTAAATAAAATAGCTCAAAGTTATTAAAAGTGTTTTGATTTCCCACATATATTTATTTCTCCAAAGGTAATCATAGACTATTCAGAATCTGTTTTGAATACGTCTGTGAAACCAATTACGTCAAACGTTGCATGGCTGCATGGTAAACACGGAGGGTATATATAAATCAGTCAAGTACAGGGTACTGGGTACCTTTCGGGTTGCGTTCGAGACAAGATAATCTTGTTTCTAGTCGGACACATAAAGCCGACTGACGCCGACCAACAGGAGACCGACTTATTTAGAAGCATTGTGTAAAATACGTGTGTGTGTAATATATGATATTTATATAACTTATCAAAGGTATAAAAAACTTGACATCTTGACATGTTGTTAAAAGTGAAGATATTATATTTATTTAGCCATTTTCCAGTTATTTTAGTATTGCTTCTGGTAGCAAATAATTCATTAAAAAAATGAGATTAAATCATAATCTTGGAGAGCAAAAGAAAAAGCTGGTCAAGTGCGGGTCGAACTCGTGCGCCGAGGGTTCCGTACCTACCCATTATACCACCATAATAAAAAAGTTATGTGCATATTTTCGCGAAAACTTGTAAGTACCAAAATTTATCTTAATTTTCAACTTCTTATTTTTTGGAATTTTTTCTTTATTTTTGCTGTAAGACCTTGCTTTTTGTCAAATTTCGTGATTCTGGTTCAACGGGAACTTTATAGATTTTCGACCCAAAACCTATAGGGTACTTCCGGTTGACCTAGAATTGTCAATTTTGGTTAAAAGCAAGGCTTTATAGCACAAGTAAAGGGAAAATTCCGAAAAATAAATAAAAGTAATTGTATTGTATCATAGTATTTAAAATTATCATACAATTTTATCAAATAGGTAAAGGAAGTAATAATATTATTTACATAAGAATAAATAATATGCATAAAATAATAAATTATGGATATTGTGAAATTGTTTTAAAAATGCCTTCGAGTAATGATTAACGGTAGAGTTGAAGACCGAAGTCAAGATCCTACATGACAAAATCAAATCAATGGAAGAACACAAAAAGAAAAAGTGTGTGCTTAAAACTCCATGTTCTAAAACGCCTTTCTCCAGCGTCTAACAATTTGTTTCCATAATGTTATTACTCCCTAAGCATATAATTTTCGTACACTTCCTCATACATAAAATGAGATTTAGCGGTTTTTTTTTTAACATTCTATGGCCCACTCTGTCCCTTTATCTTACCATCAAATCAAACTAGACTCAAAATTTTATGCAAAACAATCTATTATTCAGTAAACAACCACAATCATTTTTAATACAATGTTCTCAGAAATTTTGTAAGCGTCGGTTAGTGATGTCTTTCAACACAAAAACGTTGTTATATGTAAATGAACTGCCGGTTGAATTGCACCCCATGGATCTCTGTAGCTATAAAGCGAAATTAACTGTCTTATAACCACAACGAAATAGCAGATGTTACTGAGTATCTTAAATTGAATAGAACTGCTCTCCTATTTATGTGTATGTCACAGCCATCTGGTTAAAGCTAGCTGGTTAGCCAGCTAATTGGACGCCTAGGCGGTTCTTTAAACGCCGACATTCAATTAAATAGCTGAAGGACAACTAGCCAAGTCATTGAGCGCAACGTTTAATCAGATGGCTGAATGTCGTGTAGTCATTTAGTTAAATTGGATATTGATGGATTTGTGACAATATCATACTTTAATTTCACTTAAAATTGCACACAAGAACGGAAAATAACATTCACGGTTTGCGCTATTGACGCCATATTTGTTTTGGTGAATTTTAATCATTTGGCTGAGTCATGGTCAGTCATCTTCAAAGGGCTGACTTTCAATACGCCAAGTTGTTAAACGTTTAATAATTCTACTTCAGTTAACTATCCGCCTAGGCATCCAATTGGATGCCGGCGTTTAATGAACGGCCTAGGCATCCAATTAGCTGGCTAATTTAACCAGATGGCTGCGACATGCATATGACTTTGACTGACTGTCTCGATGGTCTTAGTGGTCGCTGGCGTTACTTCTGAGCATTAGATTTCCTGATCCCCAGGTCGACAAAATGAGGTTTTATTGGCTTTTTGTAACAGGAATTTCTCAGTAAAAGCCCGGAGTCTAGATTTGAGCCTGGTTGATGGTAGTAGGCTCGTCTACTATTACATGAGACTTAAACATAACTGGCGAAATGTGGTTGTACTATAGCTACACCTCTGCCTTACCTTTCAAGGTTGATATGGTATGTGTGTACTTATGATACTATCATCATCATCTTTATATCAGCCGAAGGACGTCCACTGCTGGAGTTCAGCCTCCCCAAAAGGGGGCATATGCCATAATCGCCACGCTTGGCAGGCGGGTTGGCGATCGCAGTATGGTAGTCAAATGCATAGAGAACGCTGCTGCCCATTCTCTAGTAAGTCCCTTAGTCGCCTTCTACGACACCCACGGGAAGAAATGGGATGATGCTATTCTTTTACGTCCGGCACCACACGGAACCTATGATGCTATACCGCAAGTTAAATATGAGCAATCTCCTATCAGTTATACTCCAGTGGGGTAGTTGCAAAATGCCTTCCATTTTGATAGTTCAGCCACGTTCGTTGCGTTATTATATTATTAATGTACTTGTACAATATTTTTTAAATATTTGAGCATGTATCTGCCACATAATTAAAAATAAAGCAATTGCAGGTAAATCTGTAAATTGCTTTATTTATTCCTTCTTCTTTTTACCTATTGTGGGATAGTAATTTTATCCTATAAAGTGCATCGTCTTCACATATTATTATAATTCATGTACACAAAAAATTGCAAAAAAAATTAAAAGCGGTTTCTTGCCCATTCTTCCATACGAAACTACCTTCTGGAAGGGGCAACTTGAATTAATTCAATTTTCTGTAAATGTTGTCGTTAAAAGTGCCTTTTATGTGCCTATTTCAAATGAATTGTTTGAATCTTACTTTATTTACGTTCCTGACCCGACAAAATTTCTAAACCTATGAAACAATGAAATGTAAGAAGAAGAATGTAATGGAATAAAGACACTCCTTGAAAGCCATCGTTTTGTGATTGAATCACAAAACACAATCACAAAACGCGCGTGCGAGCTTATTTAAGCTCGCACGACGTTTGTACCAATATCATTTCTACTAAATCAAACAAAGCCAATCACTTAACATGGGCTTTTTCTATGCTGCACAATACTTATTGTTCCCCTTTGTAGGGTCATCAGCCTGCATAGGCTATAAATAGTGCCAGCCCAGCTGTACGGCTGGGGTAGAAAATATAGAACTGGCTAAAAGGCTAAGCGGTTATTTTCAACACTTTAAAAAGGGGATCTCTAGCGGAACGCCCTTTATTGACGCTCGATATGGGGTTGCGACTATATTATGCAACCAATGGGAATCGTATTCTAAGCCCCAAGATATAGACTACTGCCGAGTCCGAACCAAAAGCAATCGTCGCACGAGCACGCTATCGTCGCGTTCACATGTCACTTTTTCTTCGGAGATCCGAAAAGCGTGGGCGTGGTGACATATAGTGCCTTAGGATGCGGGGAAACTGTCTAATTTGGGGCTCACTGACAACCTGATATCAGTAGAAATAGAAATGTTAGAAATAGCCTTTCCCAGCGTATGTAAGAAAATAACCCACGGAAACATCCTACTGGGATTAATAAGTACCCTATGTAGGTATTACTCCAGGTACCTAAACAATGTATTGAATGAAGTAGATCGCGAGAAATCGTGAGGTGTATTACATCAGCCCCTAGACAAGAAATTTCATGAGGACCACGACTGCTCTGACAAGTGTTACGAAGAAGAAGAAGAAACAATAAATTAATTCCTTTATACATTGTCTATAATCCTAATGGTTTAGGAACTACTCACACTTATTCAGCTCTGTTCAGCTTTTGTGTATAAAAAACAAAGATTTTGTACAAGATGCGTACGCATCCGTTCAGCCGCGGAAAGCTGAACGGATTCTATACAAAATCGTTGTTTTCTATGGACAAAAGCTGAACAGAGATGAATAAGTGTGAGTAGTCCCTTACGCGGCGTATGCCAGTAAGGCTCCCAGTCGACATATTTTTTAACGACATCTTCTACAGTCATCGTCAGCCCATTTGCATAAAACTTTAATAAATTACATATCAAAATTCTTTCTCATGAAGCACTCCGTTCAGTAGGTTTTGAGTTTATCGCGCTCAGACAGACAGACGTGGCGGAAGGACGATAAAATGTAGTGATTGTATACATACACAAGCCTATATCGATCGACCTTTTGATGCCATATGAAAACCAGCTTAAGTACCATTTTCTTTGTCTCAGGTATTTCAGCGGGCGGCGGCGGTGACACCAGCGAGGAAGCAACCACCAGCACCATTGACTTCGCGATCAATGGCACTTCCAGCACCGAGAGCGTCGCCCAGCCTTACTTCGATAATGCAACTAAACGGGATTACACGGCGGCCGTGGGGCAGCCAGCGTATCTGCACTGTCGAGTGAAGACCCTTGGAGATCGAGCTGTATATTATTCTTTATTTATCTTTATTTAGTTAAGGCTGGCACTGTTTTTACGACTGGGTCAAAACACACCAAACATCGAGATTTCTTTTTTTATACGTAAATTTTATAAAAGTTTGTGATACGCATAAACCTTTCAAAATATATTCTCTAATGGTGGTGAAAAACGCATCGTCATCCGTTGCGAAGATAAGAAGAACAAGTCGGTCACACAGACATACACGAAAAGCAATTTTGTTTGAAAATATCGGTATATTGGTATATCGAAATGTTGGTGCTTGGGAGAGGCCTATGTCCAGCAGTGGACCTCTTTCGGCTGAAATGATGATGATGATATTAGTAGATCTATACACCGTGACATTTTAGTCGTCTTACAACGGCAGCCCACTTCATGTATCCAATGACTACTACTCATTTATAAAAAACAATGATATTTTTGAACATTTGCATAATTCAAAAATTTCAAACATCGTTCACTAAGACGCATGACGTAGTTTGAAACACCCTTTTATGGAGGTGGAATTAATGATAGAATGTAATGGTAGGTAGGTAGATATCTTCTACCGTTTGATACGTAAACACTATTAACAGGGAGGATGTTTCATAATTCTAAAGCATTATTTATTTGTCTTTGTTCCTATTATCTTAATTAATGGTAACAATTTTTTAATCGCGCCTAGAGGTATTTTATGACGGATACATTGAGTGGACCACCTTTATAAGACGACTAAAATATCACGGTGTATATTGTCATGTCTACCTATCCCTAACAAATAAAATGGGTAACAGTAGACTAGACAATTACATTTATTACAGGGAATACAAAATAGAGAAGTTATAAAAAGGTACCTGCCTAAAAAATCGCTCTCTATGGAGAGATGAGGAAGGTAGTGGGTAATACTTGATATGACGTCAGGCCAGGTCTGCGTTTCAGGCGTCAAATCTGGTTAAACGTTATTTGTTGGCGCCAGGGCAGTTCCGTGGCTCCAGCGTCAAATCAGGTGGTTCTAAGAAGTGTAGGGACGCATGAGAGTGTCGGCGTCCCTAGCTCTTGTAAAATAGTCCTCATGAAGTTTACGTATGTTTTACGATCCGCCACTCTCAATGATCCATCGCTCCCTTCCACACGACTCCGGTTCTCGGCTTTTTTCGCCCTCCCAATGACTTGACAGCCCTCTCACCTTTTTTTCTCTTGACATCCTTCCAAATTCCTTTTTTTTTCAGCCATATAATCCTCTCATCTGCCGTATCAAAGCCTAGTCGGCCAAGACGTATCAAACCTCCTTGATAAAAACCGAGAGTGCGTTTTAGAATCTCATAATTATATTTTAGAATTCCGTTATTATTAGACAACATAATTAGGTAGAAAAACCAAATTTAAGCTATCCAAAACCATATAAAATGATTTTTAGTACCTAAATACAATCCTAATGCAAACTTCCTCAAATAGTCTGTATAAATCATTAAAAGATTAAGTAGACATCAGTTTGACATATTTGACTTCGACGTTTGACAAGAATAAGATCGATTCGCAGAGTGCTAACACAGAAAATAAACTGCGAAATATAATAATGTAAAGAAAGTAGTAAAAGGATACCAAAATAAGGATGATGTGGATGAATGAAAAGAAAGCGTAAGTACAGTATCAGTAATAAACAAATACTGTAATTTATGGATATTATCCATTATATCTATATATATATATATAATGGATAATGTCCATACATTTCGATATTTAATATAAAGTTCTCCAAACCGTATTTCCGCCATGACGGCCAATCTCAACGGCGACTATCCTTCGGCGCGGGAGAGATTATAGTGCACAAGCGTGTGCACAGACACAGGTGCACTCGCTCTTCCGTCACTCTCATAATCCAATGGGACGGCAATCAGACACGACAGGAGCGAGATCAGGCGCGGAACCAACCCGGATTAGAGAAGCTCACCACAATATTCCCAATTACTATAACTCCTGACAGCCAAATTGAACACTGGCGATCACCAGAACATCGCCGAAGCAATGAAACTCTGGGCTTTTTTTTGGGTGGGAAATCATCAAATAACTTCACCCGCTCTTCGTGTCAGACTTTTTCTGACTGAAACTCACCCGTGTTCTTTCAGTTGCCTGTGTGCCAGGGGCCACGGTATCTCTTTCGAACAACCCACATCCCTGGCAGAAGCTCCGGCTTAAGCAGGGTTTTACCTAATGGTTGAAATGGTTTTCGAAAATCTTATTAGCAGCAAAGAGTCTAAATTGATGATTGTTACCAGTCTAAGGCGGCCCTGTACTAGTTAATAATGGGTGTAAGTCCGTGACTTAATATCACGCTTGTATCTATTCTTCATCAGGGGTAATCCTTCGAGGTATACTTACAGACTGTTTTATTTTTATAAACCAGATGTGCTAATAACCAAACAATTCGCCTAAGCCATGTTCACAATCAGCCGTATAGTTAATTCAGTTTATACAGCGAGGATACAGATTAACACCTTACGTAGGATTAGCCGCGCAGGCTTTACGCTAACACTAAAGCGAGCTCCGAAGCCTCATACGGTTTCACTGCGATAATGCTAAATTTAACTGCTCTCCTACATCGTTAGACAGCTGGCTTTCCCGTTGTATTTGATGCATATTTGGTTCTTTATTTATTACTAGCTGCATGTAGGAAAACAATATATTGGATATCATGGTGTTTTTTTTAACACGGAACCGTATTTTGTTTTATAAAATAAAATTAGCTTAATCCACTTGTGACAATCCTGTCGTTTCGGAGAGTAGCCAAAACAAACAGACACACAAAAACATTGTACCTTAAACGCTTGCATATTGCATGCATAAAAAAAAAGTTTATTTTGACAATGCAAACAGACACTTCAATTTTATTTATTTGAAGCATAGATTATTGTTAATGATTATTATCTATGAAAAATATGACAGCCTGATTGGGTCTGAGATCACGTGATCACAGATTAGAAAACCATACTGTCAAAATAATTCTGCAAATAATTCAGTTAGGTTGACGACATTTAGAAACAGTTTCTTTTTTACATATTACATGCATCATTAGCGCACGAAATCCCTGATGGGTTAGGCAATTGTGAATCCTTTGTATGTACCCACATTTCGCACACATTAATATTGACAACAACAAAATAAACCATTACCTCAGTCGTACACTACATTGCAATGGCTGTTACCATAATACTCTATATACGAATCGAAGAATCTATATAATTATATTCTTCCAATCTTACCATATTTATAAATTAACGTCAAAAAGTATTAGAAACTGTCAACAAACTTTGTTTCTTCTTTGCTGATAATTTAAAAATTAAAGCCTTCTAAATTACGTCCTTAGTATTTTTTTTTCTAATTTACTTTCGAATTTCTTATCTAAAGAACGGCGCAAATCTTTTTTCCTCAAAAAATAATCAAAATGCTTAAGATTGTGTTGTTTTACCGAGACAGAAGGCGTCCTTAACGAAAATGAATGGTCTCGACCTCAATCAAGTATCAGTCTACTACTTTTTGTCTGGGCCTTAACTACATTAAATATTTATCTACTTAGAAAACCTTTAGTGTCGCGACTTTTTTTCTTCTTCCTTTATAGCCAGTTTTCACTGCTTTATACTGGATTTTTTGAAGAAAGAGTTTTCGTAGAGAGTTTATTATTACGGGGTTTCTCTCTAAATAGGGACTGGTATATTTCAATTGGTATAGAATCAGGTGGCGAAAAATTTATTTAGGAGGAAAAATACGTATTATTGAAGCTAAATCAAAAATCACTCATCAGAACTTAGCCAAAATTTGGGGATACCCTGTAAGTATACCCTTTCAAGAAAACAAGAAACATTTTCAAAATTGGTTCATAAATGACGGAGTCCTAGCATACTAAACGCAAAAAAAATGCAACCGAATTGAGAACCTCTTCTTTTTTAAGTCGGTTATAAATACATATGACGAAAAAAATTAAAAGTGAAAATAATTTTTGAACAACAATATTGTGTGCCTCACGGTTGCGTGGTTGATAAATGATATTACACGTTGTTCTCAAGTGATATTTGTATAAACACTCCCCTTTTGAAAGTCGGTTAAATAAAAATACCTACTAGTGATGTACTGACTAGTCGCCTACTAGTCGGCCATATTTGTAGTCGGCGTTTAGTCGGTAAAAGACGGTGATTGAAATGAAATTAAAATCTTTGCTGTTATTATTTTATTACAGAATCAGTTTTATAGTTTACTTTCAGGGTAATCTAGAAAAGTGTGGGAAATTAGGATAGGAAGAAACGCCGCTGGATTACACGTTAACAATGATATAATAAATGCTAAGTAAACAAAACATGTCCCAACAATTCTGCCTGGTCGCCAGGCGCCGCGCACTGGGACCTACGAGCCTAAAGCGTAGTCACGAACATAACCGTTGTCACCGGAACTCAACCGAAAGCAATGTAGGGCTTGGCTGACTAGTCGGTTAGTCGGCCCGTCGGCCAAAGTCCTATTCGGCCCATCTCTAATACCTACAATGATGAAAACAAAAACATCAGCGCTTCTAAGTGTTACTAGACAGTATAATTCTTCTCACTATGCGTCAGAATAATCATATCATATAATAATAGTTCCATGTATTCATGTCCTTAATCAGAGTTCCGTGTGGTGTCGGACGTAAAAGAATAGCACCATCCCCTTTCTTCCCGTGGGTGTCGTAGAAGGCGACTAAGGAACTTACTAGAGAATGGGCAGCAGCATTCTCTATGCATTTGACCACCATACTGCGATCGCCAACCCGCTTGCCAAGCGTGGCGATTATGTCAAATCCCCCTTTTGGAGGAGGCTTATGTCCAGCAGTGGACGTCTTTCGGCTGATATGATGATGCGTCAGAATATAGTATCAGGAGGAGTGGTGGCCCAAAGATAACGGCCGCGACGAATAAGTTGTATTATTTAATGACCACTACCTACAAAACGGTGAAGGAAAACATCGTGAGTAAACCGGTTTTAGGGCAACCAAAAAAAACACATGTGTCATCTACCAACCCGCGCTGGGCCCGCGTGGTGAATTACGGCCCACTCCCTCTCACAGAGAGGAGGTATGTGTCCCAGCAGTAGGAACGTTAAAGGCTGATTATGCTATGCATCAGAATACACAACACAAACCCCATCTACAACGTTAATCTATTGTCTTCTATTAGCCTACTCTTTCTGTACAATAAACTGAAAATAAAGGTTTAGTTACCCACGAAAGTCAAAGCAAAGAGAGCGACGAGAAACAATTTAAAACGAAAATTACGTAAATGGTTGAAAGATAAAAAAATACAATAAAAAATATTACACCTTTCGGCGAAATAAAAACATCAAAGATACCAAGTGTTTATAAGTTAATAGAATATTCTCCTCACTACGCATCACAATACACATCATAAACCCACGAAAGTCAAAGCAAAGAGAGTGACGACAGAAGTTTAAAAAAAGAAACGTAACGAAAATGATAACAATTGTTTTTTTTTGTTTTTGGCGTTGGGAATCAGCAAATAACTTCTCCCGCTCTGGGTGTAGCCGGAGGGCATGTCAGACTTTTACTGACTAAAATCTACCCGTGTTTCTTCAATTGCCTTTGTGCCAGAGGCCACGGTATCTCTTTCGAAGAACCCACACCCCTGGCAGGCATCGGCTCTTGCGGACCTCACCAATTGGTGCTGACATATCTTTTGTGCGCGCGTGGAACACAACGCGCCGTCGACCCGGGCTTGTTCCTTACTGGACGGCGAGCTACCCATAGCAATAACATTTTAACACTGTACGACAAAATAAAAAACACCAACGCTTCCAAGTGTTACTAGATTAATAGTTTATTCTTCTCACTGCGTAGTGCGAAGAATATATTATTACATATGCTACACTATTAAATATATACACATCATAAACCCCACTTACTAAGTTAATCTTTAACCTTTTATATACCTATTCTTTCCGTACAATAAACTGGAAATAAAGGTTAGTTACCCACGAAAGTCAAAGCAAAGAGAGTGACGAGAGCAGTTTCAAAATTAGGCCCACCCTCCTAAATAAAGTGAGCCTGCCTCTGTGAAAGACATTGTGTACCTAAGTAATTACCTACTTTATTGAAAATGTAGCCCACTGCCTACTGCGTGGCACAGAACTTTTGAGGAAATGTTTTAGATAAGGGAAGCCATTTATTTTAATGAAAAATGACGACCTTTTTTACGCTTCACGAAAACGTTCGTGTATATCACCATAACGTTGTACTAACATTTTTACACGGCATTTGGTTGGACAATAAAATATTTTATGTGTTTTGTGGGTACGATTGATTTTTTTTGCGGGTATGCTGAGGTAGTATGTGACGTCATAATTGCGATACAATGGGGGTCATTTAGGAACATTGTTTGCATAGCAATTAGAAGTGAGATGTCTTGCTCGCTCGCAATTAACATTTCATTGTTTAATGTATGGTAGGTACGCTGTAAACAAGAGGTCAGAAGTTACAAAGTGCTGTTTAATTAAAGATATAAATAGGCACATAATTATTTCCTAATTGAAAGACCCAAGGCAATTCAGGCAAAAAGTCTGGGAGTTATGAAAAGGACCAACAAGACCTTTTACATTTTTTTTTCAATCAGTTATACATTAAGTTAGTTTAATCAGATTTCAATCTAGACCCAACGTTCTGAATGAAACATTAATAAAATGAAAATACGAACCGTTAAATGATCTTTAATCAGTAAAATGGTAATAATTATCACTTTACCACGTTAACTAGTAATTCCATAGAACCTTGATCGAACTTCTAAAACGTATTTTCCTTTTCAATTACACATTTCCAGCCAACGTCCTTTTATTTACAAAGAAACCATGGCCAAAATGTCGATAAAGAACAAATAAAGAAACACAATTTCAAGGAAAAGCTGTGTTTGTGATATAAGCAGTTTTTTTCCTAAAACTAATAGGGCTGGGAATAATCCACGCGAGCGTAACGGATCGTGCGTGAACACTCGACTTTTCGCCGTCGAATAAAATCTCTGTCGATAGTAAGCGGAATTCATATATCAAAGGCTATCGTTCTTTGTTAAACATAGTTCTGAATTGAGATGAGAAATATAGTAACAACACTTTTATAAGTGTATTGCATAACTAATATCAAAACACATTCATAGCAAATAAAGTTCTGATTCTGATTCCGATTAATAGTAAGGCTGAATCATAAGGATCATCATCTTATTCAGCCTTTAACGTTCCCACTGCTGGGACACAGGCCTCCTCTCTTCGAGGAGGAGTGGGCCCAGTGCGGGTTGGTGGATGTCACATGTCTTCGATTTTTTGGTTCTAGTACATGCCGGTTTCCTCACGATGTTTTCCTTCACCGTTTTGAGAGCCGTGGTGATGGAATTATTTATAAAAAGCAAAGCCCAGTTGGAACCCACGGCCTAGAACTCGTAAGTCTGGGCCGTTGCCACTGGGTCGCCACTGCTGTCTGGCCACAACTGCTATGTAAAGCTGAATAGTTCTTTTTTAAATTTATTTTAGTTTGTTTGGTTTGAACGAGCTTATCTCTGAAACTATTAGTCTGATTTCAAAAAATATTTTGGCAATTGGTAGCATTTTTGAGAAAGGCTACTTAATATTACGTCAGAACTCTGAGGAGCCGGGGCGAAAAAAACGAAATGTCAAAAAGTACGCTGAGAGAATACGAAGTAAGGCGATGCGTTGCGACGGGATGGGTTAGGAGAACAAGAAATTTCACGCTGACGAAATTGCGGGCAGAAGTTAATTAATGTACAATTGTCAAAAACTGAAAGTCAAAGCATTTGTTGTTCAATACAAATTGTTTATTTGAAATAAACAACTTGTATTGAAAAGGTGTCGATCATTCAGAAAGATGAAGCTATTTGCCCAATCTAAAGCGTAGTAGGTTCTTATGGAGAAAAACGGACAAGAAACTCCAAGGATACTTTTTTATATGAAAGTATTGGTGGTTTTATTTTATACACCGAGAAATTTTTATAGTTGTTTTCCCGCGGCAGAACAACTTGCCATAAGGAGTACTTTCGAAGCAGAATAAGATTTTTTTGTTTTAAAATAATTAATAAAATATACATCAGCTCGATAAAACACTACTCAATAGTAACACTAGAGGTAACTTGTAGGTAATACTCAAATCGCACGCACCGCCGACAAAGGGAACAGCGATGCATATTTATGTTCACAGCAAAATAAACTCTCGCACGTGGTGAAATTTCAAAATGGGTTCCTGTCAATCTGCCATATTTTGTTTCTTATAAGTATTTTATTTGTTTATAAAACGATTGTATTACCAATACAAAACTACTTATTTCGCTACGGGAAAACAACAATTAAAATGTCACGGTGTATAGTAACCGTTGATTTTAATAAGCGACATTCGTTAGATTTTAGAATTTAAATATCAATGTTCCTGTGCGTTTTATTCTAAACTCCACAAAACATGTTTCTGGTGCTTTTGAATATAATACACATTAGTAGGATTGTGGCTAAATTATAACAGACGCGCGGGTTAAGCTACGCTTGCCGCGGTCAGATATATCGATACCCGTCCGTGCCTCAGAAAGCACGTTACGTCGTTGGTCGTCTGACATTTGTAGACCCTTAACAGTCGTTACGGGTAGACGGATGCCCGAAAGTCTGACAAAATGTCTTACCAAGGGGTATCGTTTTTCCCAATAACAGGGTAGTGGAGGTCAGATAGTTAGTCGCTACATATAGAATAACTACTGGTATTTAGCTGCATTCGATTAAACTGGAAGCCGACCCTAACATAGTTGGGAAAAGGCGAGGCGGCTGATATTTATCATTAGTGGGATTGTTTACAGATAAATAAATGTTTATTTTGTTCAAAATAAAATGGTCATTAATATCGTATAATGAATATGGAGGCACGAAGAGTTCAAAACTCCACAAAAATAACTCGTTTGTCATAGAAATAAATACTAAAAAATGAACAACAAATTATATTTTACAGGCAAAACGATAGACATCAACCGTAGGTACTCCATTAAAATGTCAGACCGACCATAATTTAAAAAAAACGTGATCCATTTTCGCCAGATAGCTGCAATATAACGCGATAAAAATGTATAAAATATTAACATACAAAAAAAGGCCGAGAATTTATGTGCCAGCCCGGGTCAGTAAGTACTGCCAATAAATAAGAGCATGCAAATATATTTCTATATCAGAGGCCCTTAAGAAATTTTTATAAAGTTTCTTCGTCACAAAATATACGTGTTCAGTGCCTATAATGTGCCCAGTGTTGGGACACAGGCCTCCTCTTACTGTGAGAGGAAGTGGGCCACGCCGGCCCAGTGCGGGTTCGTGGATGTTACAATATGTCTTCGAATTTTTGGTTCTATTACATGTATGGTTTCCTTCACCATTTCGAGAGCCATGGTGATGAAATAATTTAAACAAAGTAAAGTCACACCAGTCGCATGCGCAGTGACCGCTGGGCAATTGTTGCCACACAGTGGGTGCCCCAGGATTTACGGCGCCGCCAAGGCCGGCCCAAGAAAAGGTGGCGTGACGACCTAGACGCGTATTGCAAGGGCTAGATCGATAAGGCCCTGGAAAAAGATGCCTGGAAGGATTTGGGGGCGGCTTTTGTTTAGCAGTGTGGGACAGTGTAGGCTAATTGAAAAAAAAGTTCCTATTGAGGAGCAGTGGTGGCCACTTGGTAAAGGCCGCGATTTACGAGTTTTAGGGCATGGGTCCGAACCCAGTCAAGCACTTTACTTTTGCGTAAATTAATATTATCACCACTGCTCTCAAAACGGTGAAGGAAAATATCGTGAGGAAACCGGCATGTCCTAGAACCAAAAATTCTAAAACGTGTGACATCCGCCAATCCGCACTGGGCCCGCGTGGTGGGTCATGGCCCACTCCCTCTCAAAGAGAGAAGGCTTGTGTCCCAGCAATGGAAACATTAGAGTCTTATTATGCAAAGTGCCTATTTTGGGTTCGAAGTCGCGGCCATTACCACTCTGCTTCCATTGCGATACAATTATATAAGCAGTTGAAAATAGGTTAAAAATATCTGTGAGAATATAAGTGTCATTCTATACTTAGTATGACAACACTGTTTTATCAATGTTTTCATAGTTTTTAATCTATGGTTGTTTGCTTGCTTCCCCTTCCATTTTCTACCGCTGTTGTAAATAAGACGTATATAACACTGTTTTTGGGGGGACCTGGTAATTTGAGTGACAGGTTTTCCTAGTGCAGATACCAGTCTCACACAAAGGATTTATTCAGATGATATAATCATCGTTATTTTTAAAGCGCCACCGCACAGTGGAACGAATGTATGGGAGCGGTTGGACGTAGACATGTCCGAAAAAAAAGAGTAAAATTATGCCAAACTAATGATGCCATCTTATTCGATTACTTAATGCCTTCATAACTTGTGGTGATGAATTTCTTCATAACTCCCATATTTCGGGAGTAATTTGAGAAAATGTGAAATTTTACTATGAAAATGAGTGTATCGAGCTCTCTCCCTCCTGATTCCGGGCTTGTTTCAAGTAGCGGTCTCTAATATCATAATGCTAATACTAAGAGCTATATTTAATACTAAGACACATAGTGCGCCAAATGTGCACTTTCTGGGATAAAGAGTGATGTTTATTTTATAACACAATTTTTTTATTTTTTGTTTATTTTGTTGATTAAAACCGTTTTTCTAAAGGTTTACCTTATTACAATAACATTTCTGAGCAGCCAATTAGAGAAGATATAAGCTAATTAGGATATATAATTAGGGACTTAAGGTTTACATATAAAACTGATGCACTAATGATTACTGATAAGAACATTGCTATTATTTAATTACTAAATGGCTCTTAATACACTAATTTAGCATGCATCATTTACTAATTATCACAATAACTAATTACCTTGCAATATTTAACAAAGGATACCTGGGATACCTGGATTTTATATAAATAGGTCACTATTAGTAACTTTAAAATCAGTGTTGATTTACACCTCGTTGTATCCAAGCTAATCTCGCAATGTATTTTCCAAATTTTAATACAAATCTTGATATTCACGTTGCTTTATGCGCACGCGCACATAAAGATTTACGCGACTTTAACTATTTGTTCAGTGTTTTAAAAGATAACAGTTGTGTTCAGTTATGTGAAAGTGCTGAAACAAGTTTAAAAGACTGGTGTCGTCGATTTTGCTACCGCATTTATGCAAAATGGACACAGTCTGGAAGAAGCACAGATAAGTTTCGGAAGAAACATGAGATTTGGCTACAGGCTGCAATTCAATGGCCGGAATTACAGAATGAAAATATGGAACCTTCTACAGAAAATATAAGTGACGTCATCGAGCCCATAATTTCTCCTGCTAAATCTGATGCTTCAACTTGTACACATCCTAGTCCTCGTAAATCTTTTGAGGACCTTAGTAACCGGCAAAAAAGAAGACGCACTGAAGATAGTCTTTCATGCAGCAGTAGCAGCGCTGAAATTATGTTTTCGGCCGAAAGGGCGCTTCAAAAGGCAGGACAAAGCGATACAGCTTATGTTATGAAATACTTGACGGAGAATCCAGAAGAGGCCTCAAAAATCAAAGCCTTCATTGAAGGTAAATCAATTCAGGTACGGGAAATATCCCCTTTGAAGGCATTGGCTCTTTATGTATCGATGAACTTATCGAAATGGCGCTATAACACTCTTCGGGATTTCAACACTCAAGAAGGAGCTCTTCAATACCCGAGTTACTACATGTTGGTTAAAGAAAAAATTAAGTGCTATCCGGCCAAAGAAGATCTCACAGTTACAGAGAGCTCTGCAAAAATCAAATTACAAGCCTTGATGGATTTAACCTCAAGAAGACTTATTAGGTCGTTAGAAACCCCTGTTGATCCCAATCAACAGCTCGTATTGACCAGCAAATGGGGTTTTGACGGATCATCTAGCCAAAGCATTTATCATCAAAGGACGAGTGAAGATGAGCAAATCGATCTTGCTAGTAATTTTATGATTAGTCTTGTACCACTGCGGCTCGTCTCAAAAGGTGTAACAATTTGGGAAAACGAGCGACCATCTTCCACTTCATTTTGCCGGCCAATATTGTTTAAGTTTATAAAGGAAACCAAAGAAAATGTGCAGAGAGAGATGGCTGAAATCGAAGCAGAGATTGAAGCCTTAACTCCATCCACCATCACTGATGGAATTAGTGTCAAACACCAACTGCTGTTGACAATGATTGATGGTAAAATTCATTCCATTATATCCAATACAGCAGCTTCAGTGTGTGACATATGCAAGGCTTGTCCTAAAGAAATGAATAATTTAGAGTTAATCAAAGATAAACACGCAAACGAGGACATGTATAAATATAGCTTAAGCACCCTTCACGCTTGGATTCGCTCAATGGAATGCTTATTACACATTTCCTACAAATTAGACATAAAATCATGGCAAGTAAGGGGTGATATAGCAAAAAGGCAAGTTGATGACAGGAAGAAAAGAGTTCAAGAGGCTGTAAGAAGAGAAACGGGCTTACTTCTCGATGTTGTGAAACAAGGCAGTGGATCCACCAACAATGGCAACTCGGCAAGGAGATTTTTTGAAAACTACACTAAATCTGCTGAACTGACCGGAATAGATGCTATGCTTTTAAGAAAAATCTGTGTGATCTTGCAGTGTATTTCATCAGGAGAGAAGATCAACGTAACTAAATTCCGAGAGTTCTGCTTTGATACTGCTAAGCTTTACGTGGAGTTATACCCATGGTATTATATGCCTTCTTCACTTCATAAAATTTTAATGCATGGGCCAGACATAGTTCAGAACATGTCAATTGTGCCCATTGGTTTTCTATCCGAAGAGGCATCTGAGGCTAGAAATAAAGATTTTAGAAAATATAGAGAGGGGCATTCTCGAAAGCATAGCAGTATCTCATGCAATGAAGATATTATGCACAATCTTTTACTGTCTTCTGATCCACTTGTTACAAGTATCCGTCCAAAAGGAAATAAGTTTGTAAAAAAATCTTCTTTTAAGGAATTTTATGAGCTTACGGATTCTGAGAAAAGTGATATCGAATTTGTTAACATAAATGATTTAGCGGACATCGATTCTGAATTTGAATTAATTGATGATGATGATGATGACGAAGATAATTAAATGATGTTATTGTTTTAAAATGTGTAACTTAGTAAATTAGAGCTTACATCTTAATTATTTATTGTACTTTTAATGAAACTAGGTAATTTATTATCAACTTACTTAAAAGTCATACTCTCATCAGTTCTTGTGAATATTTTTGTTAATATATATTTCTGTATATATATATAATATATTTATAGACCTCTTAATAAGTCTGTCTGCGGTTTAAAGTAAATACAAATGGGGAAAAAACGTTTTTTTTTTTAAATTTTCATTTCCTTTTATCCCAGAAAGTGCACATTTGGCGCACTATGTGTCTTAGTATTAAATATAGCTCTTAGTAATAGCATTACGATATTAGAGACCGCTACTTGAAACAAGCCCGGAATCAGGAGGGAGAGAGCTCGATACACTCATTTTCATAGTAAAATTTCACATTTTCTCAAATTACTCCCGAAATATGGGAGTTATGAAGAAATTCATCACCACAATTTATGAAGGCATTAAGTAATCGAATAAGATGGCATCATTAGTTTGTCATAATTTTACTCTTATTTTTCGGACATGTCTACGTCCAACCGCTCCCATACATTCGTTCCACTGTGCACCGTGGAGAAATGAAATGTTTATTATTTAACATAAAGTCAAGACGGAGTCTTATTCATAATACGAAAATATGTAACATAAAAGCTTAACCAGTCAGCAACGTTTTAGAATGTCCCTAAAATGTCCCTGAATGTACTTTGAAATGGAAGGTCTAAGCTGGGACGGACCGAAATAGATCTAGGCCCCCATTTTACCAGCCATAATTGCGTTGACACGATCTTTATAACGTATTAAGTTGATCACACAGAGATCAGCCGAGGGATTTTTGGGTAAGTAATCTCAGCCCCACGGGTCGTTTGATCAGGTTAAGCTACGCTTGCCGCGATGGGTGACCATCTTAACATACCCGGACCCCTTCGTGCCGCGGAGAGCACGCTAAGCCGTTGGTCCCGGCTATCATTCGTGGTTCTATGACAGCCGTCGGATCGTTAGAAGCCCGAAAGTCTGACAACCATTCTCACCAATGGGTATCGCAGTACCCAGTAATTGGGTTGTGGAGGTCAGATAGGCAGTCGCTCCATGTAAAATAATGGTAGTCAGATGGGCCGGGTTTGTCTTGAAGCCGACCGAAACATAGTTGGGTAAGGGCTAGGCAGATGACAGAGATCTGATTAGAAGAATAATCCTCTGATCGGCCGTAAGCTAGAATTTGCTTTTGGTCCCGGCTTCTCCTGCGTGGATGTCGGAAAATATCCCACGGGAACGTACTATCGGGATCATCATTACCCTATGTGTTAAATCAAGTTATAAACTATCTCTGTGCCAAATTACACCCAAATCCGTTCCGCCATACATCCAAACAAACAGACAAAAAAAAAAAAAGAACTGTATTTGCGGCATCAGACTCGTTCACGCAACCCGTAAAAAGTAAGTCCATTTTTTTTCAAAAATATTCAATTTACCTACCTATAGTTTTGAGTTCGTTACTATTTTAACACGTGTACTACACATAATAGAAGATGTAGGTTGCTTTTAGTTAAATTAAATCATTTATGGAAACAATATACGGTTTAATCCCGTATTCGGAACTACGTTTGTTATCAGAACAAATATGGCATGAACATACAACGATAATGCACAAAGCTGCACACACGGATTTCGGTTTCATTCTAAATTAACTTGAAATTAGCATACTCATCCTGTATACATAAAACAGACAGATTTAGAAATTCGTGTATGAGAAATGGAAGCAAATTTAATTATACAGGCTGTTAAAGAAATTGCGTGCCATAGCTTCAGGGTGAGTTCAGTATCGATAAAGGAACTCGTAAAATATACAAAATAAATACCTTTTAAAAAAACGAAAAGTATTCGATCGCGAGAAGTGAAGGACAAAACTTTTTCAAAAAAAAAACAACCGACTTTCGAAAAAAACACTACAAAGTGAAAAATAACTTTAATTTCGGAAGGCGGTGACTTTGGATATGTATTTAAATTTTTTGTCACCGCCTTCCGAAATTAAAGTAATTTTTCACTTTGTAGTGTTTTTTCGGAAGTCGGTTGTTTTTTTTTATAGTACCCACCCCACTAATTCGAAATTCCATCATCCTTGGGGTCAAAACAATGCATATTTATGCGATAGCAGCAATCGCGGTTTATTTACTGTTATTTTTTGAAGAGTTCCGTTGTCTGTCTCCGAAACGCATCATCAGATCTATATGAAATTGGAGCAAACGGGAAGCACGAGCTTTGAAATAAAACAAGAATCATCAAAATCAGTTCACCCAGTCGAAAGTTATGAGGTAAAAACATACAGTCGAATTGAGAACCTCCTCCTTTTTTTGAAGGCGGTTAAAAATGACAACGCGTAGGTAAGTAATGAAAGCATATAAACAAATGAAATAATTTTAATTCTAAACGATTGCTATTTTAAGTTAGTAAACAACTAAATTAGGTTAATCCTGCAATATTTTTTTTCCTGGATTCCTTTATCGATACTGAACCTACCCCTAAGCTATGACACGCAATTTCTTTAACAGCCTGTATTACTAAATGCCGTGTGGTGCCGGACGTAAGAGAATAGCAACATCCCATTTCTTCCCGTGGGTATCGTAGAAGGCGACTAAGGGACTTACTAGAGAATGGGCAGCAGCGTTCTCTATGCATTTTACCAGCATACTGCGATCGCCAACCCGCCTGCCAAGCGTGGCGATTATGGCAAAACCCCCCAAATTGGGAGAGGCCTTTGGCCAGCAGTGGACGTCTTTCGGCTGATATGATGATTACGATAATTACTAGATGATGTCGTCCAAAGGAAAACTCAAAGATAACTTACCAAATATGAGTAGATGTAATCAATATTGCATTAGAATAAGCATATTCAGCCTATAACGTTCCCACTGCTGGGACACAGGCCTTCTCTCTGTGAGAGGGAGTGGCCGTAATTCACCCCGCGGGCCAGTGCGGGTTGGTAGTTGACACATGTCTTCTAATTTTTAGGCTCATGGAGGCCCTCACGATGTTTTCCTTCACCATTTTGAAAGCCGTGGTGATGAAATGAAATACACAAAATAAACTGCCTGCCTGGGGTCAAACTTGTGGCCTAAAACTCGTAGGTCAAGGCCGATAACACTGGACCACTGCTCAAGTTAAACAATATTGATTTGCACAAAATCTGTAAACAAACAAATATTTTTTTAACTAGCTTTCCCCCGCGTGGTTTTCGGATATTATCCCCCGGGAACACACTAACGGGATAAAAAGTATCCTATGCGTTAATCCAGGTTATAAAATATCTGTGTGCTAAATTTCATCCAAATTCGTTCAGCCATTTTTACGTGATATTTGTTATATCCGAACTTTTACATTTATAATATAATATTATAATAGGATTAGTTACTATAACAATACAAACTACAAATAAATCCGATACTATCTGATACCCAAAACAAAATCTTTCGAAAAAGTTATATATTTTAATTTAGCTATTTTTACAACAAAAAAGGTTCATCGTCTCATTAACCTTGAAAATCTGAAAAAAACATGCAAATGAAGGTCATTAATTGACTCAAAGTTACTTTGCTTTACATTTTAATTTCGCTGCCTTTGTTTATACAGTAATACGAACACGCTGTATACTTAGATTCTAATCAAGTTGGAAAAATATCTACAACCGACACTACAACCTCATAACCTCGCTTCGTTTAAGGAAAAACGGTACGGAGTTATTCCATAATATTACATAAACGGAATATATGAATATTTTTAGGGTTCCATACCCGAGGGTGCCATCGGAACCCTATTAATAAGGCTCCGTTGTCTTTCCTTCTGGTGGAACCGTATAGGAGTGTGAAGAACTATGGTCGCTATAAAAACAAATAATAAAAGAAAATTAGAGTGACAGTTTAAAGGGGTTACCACCCTACCATACAAGAAACGCATTTTTGATTACTTACTTTCTTTTTTATATTGTTAGGTGGTACAACACTACCACTCATAAAATCATAGTGTAGCTACACTTACGTCGTAACTGCTGACGCAATGGCCGACACACTCACCTATAATAACGTATCTCAATAAAAGTATACTATCACTTTCTTAATGGAGGAGTTGACTTACGTATTCATACAACAGCTGACCTCCCCGAAGACGTCCTTTCTACAGTTGCTCCACGTGGACAGCTGCATACGACCCCGTTACAAATACGTAGTGTTAAATATTGTACGGTAGTACGGAACCCTTTGTGTGCGAATCAGACTCGCAGTTGTCCGGTTTTTTCAGAATCAAGTACTTAGCAGCAATGCATCACATCGCTATATAAGAAATGTTCAAGTTTGCATTCCTAAATCTGCGTTTAAGACTAGTTTACTTTCCACAGTAAGTCTTAAAATGTGATCGAGGTCAATAAATAAAATATAAGTGGAGATAAACGTTGCATTTTATTTTAATGGCGGACGTTTAGCTATTTGTGCAGATGCTTCAGCTGGAAAACTTTTAACAATCTGTATTTGAGAAAGAGGTTTTGCTTGAGCGTCGATTTTAGAAGTACTTCGTGTCTATTTTAGGAATGATGATAATATTGTAGACGTAACGTGGTCGATCACAATGGGCCTCATAAGAATGCTTAAAGTCACCCAAAGGGCAATGGAAAGGGCTATGCTTGGAGTTTCCCTACGTGATCGAATCAGGAATGAAGGTAGGAGGACCAAGGTGACCGACATAGCCCGAAGAATTGCCAAACTTAAGTGGCAGTGGGCAGGGTATATTGCTCGCAGAACAGACGGCCGATGGGGCGAAAAAGTTCTGGAGTGGCGAACGCATACCGGAAGACGTAAAATTGGAAGGCCTCCCACAAGATGGACCGATGACCTTGTGAAGGCCACAGGAGTCCGCTGGATGCGGGTAGCACAGAACCGGTCAAAGTGGCGAAGTTTGGGGAAGCTTATGTCCAGCAGTGGACGTCTTTTGGCTGAAATGATGATGATGATAATTATACTGTTATTCTTTACTATCTAAGACCGTGGCTTCACCCGCATGGATGTCGATTATCCCACAGGAACGTATTACCGGGGCAGAAAGTAGACTTTGCCACTTCCTATAACATCAGCTATCTGCCAATGAAAATCCCGTTAAAATCGGCCAAGCCATTTCAGAGATTATCCGGAACAAACAGAAAAATAGATAGACAAACAAAAATTTTAAATAAAGTTTTTCTGTTATGAGTATCGTATAAACTTAAATAAGTATTGAGTAAGAATCTGCTATTTTGATATTACATTCTGTATTAATTATTTGTATAGAAATGTATATAGCACATAATACATAAACATAACGATACATGCAATTATATTATACACCGTGACATTTTAGTCGTCTTACAAAGGTGGTCCACTCAATGTATCTGTCATAAAATACCTCTAGGCGCGATTAAAACATTGTTACCATTAATTAAGATTATAGGTACAAAGAAAAATAAATAATGCTTTAGAAATGTGAAACATCCTCCCTGTTAATAATGTTTACGTATAAAACGGTACAAGATATCTACGTACCTACCATTACATTCTATCATTAATTCCACCTCCATAAAAGGGTGTTTCAAACTACGTCATGCGTCTGAGTGAATGATATTTGAATTTTTTTTAGTATGCAAATGTTCAAAAATATTTTTTTTTTTTGTTTATAAATGATAAGTAGTCATTGGATACATGAAGTGGGCTGCCGTTGTAAGACGACTAAAATGTCACGGTGTATAATGTTATATTTTACTGAACTTCAATATTTCACCAATATTATGTTTGTCAGCATCGGCTGAAATTACAGTTACGGTCAGCAAAATATGTATTCATGTAACATATCGTGGTAGCCTAGTGGTTAACCAATTCACAAAATAGTTGAATATGTTATTACAACTAATAAACGTTTTGATTTCGCTTTGAGCTTGTTTAAGTACCCATTATATTGACATGAAACCAACAACAAGTATAGGCAGGAAAACTTGTACAATGTACATCTGTAGGTACTTACAATGTTCTATCAAAGTCAAAATTCTCCAAGACAGGGAACGTCAGGATATTAAATATCTTTTGGATAGCTGTTTGCTTAAATCCCACATATTAATGCCACCTTCATCTACGAAGGAATTTAATATAAAGCTTCCTTTGCGTGACTGAACTTACGATTTTAGAATTCCGGTAATGTCGGTGCCAGAACATTGATTAAGTAGGTGGCTGATTTAACATATTTAGATGTAGATTTTATTTTATTTTGACAAAACTTAATTACAATTAACAACAAAAACATAAATAAAACAACTAACACAAAAACAACTAAAATACAGGATAAGTTTTAATCCAACGCGCAAACTGTAACCATGAATTCAGCATATTATTCTAGACCCCCAGCGTAGCAATTTTTTGTCGGGTTTACAAAAAAAATATCAGCAGTTCCATACATTTCGACCGCGTAGGTATTGCACTTTTCTATGAAACAGCTGATTAAAAAAAAAATCAGTTGTTCCATACAGTTTGACGAGTTATGCGAACATAAATGTATTTTTTTATCGCGATTTAAGGTTTGGGCCTGTAGTAAAAGTTGTTCATAATGATGAGTACAATGACCCCTTATGAGGTTAACGGTGATTAAAATTACACCCTGTATATACAGAATAATTAAACTAGTTGGCAATACTTTACACACGTGTTGGGATCTATATCAAAAACTAAAAACATAAAAAAAAAACTTTGTTAAAAACTTTAAATTCACTGACGGGACAGTTATGTTTTGGTTTTTGGAAATTCGTAAAAAATAACTATGTTCCACGATAGATTTCGAAAACAGCTGATCGATTACGGGCATTGACTTTCGGCCATCGAATGATGAAAAAATGTGTTTTTCCTTTTTGTTGTTTTTTTTGTACCATTAGTTTTCGTTATTGGTAACCAAAACGTTGGTAAAGTTTAGCCAGGTTATATAATTTGACCCTGTATTATAATTTTTATTTTATTTTACTTTATTTAGGCAACCAACAGCGATACATATAGTATATTACAGAGTGAGTGTATTACAGTGTTGTATAGCTAATAGTAGATTCCCAGTATAACTAGGATAAGTCCAAAACATGCGAACGGACTACGAACTAAAAAACATTTAAATACAAAAGGTTCAATTTTAGGGTCTAAATTTTAAAGAAAAAACAACAAAAAATATGAGTGGAAAAATGAAAACAAAGTTCGAATATTATTTGGTGGTAACGCAGCATTATTGGATAGTAACGCAGATTCTCTGGGCTAAAAATAGGCCAGCCCTTTGTTTCCCTTTAACATATTACAACTTTTTAATATTATAGTGTGCTGTGGGCGTCACACGAGGCATCTCAGTGACTGCATAAGCATGCAAAATAAGTATTTTTATTTATAAACCAAGAACAGTGTAGCATCTTAATAAAAATCTTAAGATTCACTGACAAAAATACACAGCCTAAACCGCTGTGGTCTAGAAGCATGAAATTTTGCACAAGAGTTTTTTTAGGTGCGAAAGTGAGCCCTAAGGTTTTAACTTCCCTTTCCTTAAAGAGTTAAATAGGGAATTAACGTTTGTTTATAAGTTCTACATTTTTGACGATGGAAAAACCCAACAGGCATATGACTTGTTTTGGTACAAAACTGAAATATGAGCAGGCAAAGGATTTAACGCAATAAAGCACGTTATCTCATATTGTAGCTTCTAGTGATGGGAACGTTTTAATTCAGCGGTTAACTTTGAAATACGATAATAAGATATCTGAACAGAAAAAGTGACGCGTCAGCTAAACTTTTATAGATTTATTAAAATAATTTAGTGGCGCGCTTGAGGCCGTGGTAGTCCAGTGGTAACGGGCGCTGGTTCGAACCCTGACAAGTGCTAAACTTTGTGTAAATGATGCCATTACTACTTCCCTCAAAACGGTTATGGAAAATCATGAGCAGTCGTGTCCTTGAAACAAAAATTCGAAGATATATGATACTTATCAACCCGCACTGGGCCTGCGTGGTGGATTCCGGCTCGCTCCCTCTCACAGAGAACGCGCCTGTGTACCAACCGTGGGAAAATTATAAGCTGATTAGGTATGTATGTAGGTATAGGTATATATTGACGCGCTTCAAACATTAATGCATGTGTTTCTTCGTTAAAGACCTCACGCTCTTGTTTCATTTGAGTTATGTGATTGTTATATACTTATTATTTGCATGTTCATCATCTGCTTAGCCGTTTCCTAACTATGTTGGGGTCAGCTTTTAATCTTACCGGATGCAGGACCCCGGATTGCCTATCTGACCTCCACAAGCATATAAACACGACTATCAAAAATCCACGAATGACAACCGGAACCAACGGCTTAACGTGCTTTCCGAAGCACGGAGCGTCCAGGCGGCGACTTTAGGTTTAGGTATCCTTTGTAAAACGCCGCCAAAATAAAATAAATAGAAACATTACAGAAGCGTCAAACGTTTTAAATTAATGCAAAATAACCAATTTAAGGCTAAAGGTTTTTGGTATCCGTTTACATTTAGGTTGTATGTAACCTACGTTCTGGCTTCGGAAGCGTTCCCCTTACGCCCTGAATTCTTTTTCCTTAAAACAACTAAACGTCTCTGGAGTTATCTCACTTAATATTTTGCTCAATACAGTATAATCCACCTAACTATAATTTTCTTTGACTATGAGGTAAATGCACAAGGATTTATTTCCAAATGTATTGCTCCGGTATTTCATGTCCGACATAGCAGGTGGTATCTACCCCGTTGTTCCGCAGGCGTTACATGTGATTAGAATTCATTATTAAGCTGCATACTCCTAGAATGGAGACATTCTCATGTAGTTTCTAGGAAGTATTTCAGTTTTAATGGGAGGTAAATTCTATGTATGCATCTCGTGGCACTTTGTAGTTATTCATGAATATCCATTTACAAAATAAGATGTTATATGTGGCTTCTCATGTAACTTTAACATTATTGTCTTTGTTTGGTAAATAATAAAAGTAATAGTTACGTAAATAGCTACTTATTTAACTTTGCAAGCAGAATACAACGAAATATGACCACGGCCAGAATTTCAGAAATTTTGTTGTTTCATGCTTTCCAGCTCATTTCCTGTACTCGATTTTTAGTTTTTCAGTGTCACTTAGCGTTTTTGTTTCTATAAAATAATAGCTAACCCGACGTCGCTGTCCTGTCCAAATTTCAATAATTCGTTAAAAAATCTCATAAATAAAATATTTTTAGTATTTACCGAATTTTCCAAATTTCCAGGAACATTTTCCGGTCTTCGATAGACCGGTACAAATCGGTTCAGGCATTTTCAAGTAGTGCGCTTAACGACAAACAGCATTTCATTTTATTTTTATGAATTTATGTAATTAATTAATTATAAATAACTTCAAACGCTCATTTGTTCCCTAAAGCACAAAATACAAAACTTCTCCTCCATTCTTTCAGTGAAAATACACGAAAAAAAAACACTTTTTCTACAGTGCAACGTCACATCGTACATCTTAAAAGGAAAACATTTCACGTCCCATAACGTCGAGGAATAATGGCGTAGAAGGATGTACTCCGCACTAACATTGTATTTTGTTTCAAGTGCCATCTATCCGACGTCGGCTAAATATAAATTACTTCACTAATTAGTCTCAAGTCATCTACAACGCTATACTACCCGCTATTAGCGCACATAAATTTGATTTATAGTTTGTATGTGCCCCATAAATTCTGGAAAATTCTCATTGGAAGGTGCTCTGTTGTCTAATTAATTTCTATCCCATAGTGCTTCTCAGTAGGTGTAGAATTCGCAAGTCCAGTACGTTACTTCACAGAATATTTGTGAGTCAGTTGAAGAGGGATGTGAGTTATTGCTCCTGCCAAGATTTCGAACAAGAAAACTTTATTTTATTTTTGCTGTTTAATAATAAAACAAGAAGATTGATCCAATGCGCCAAGTATACAGTAAACGTTTTGCTATATTAGACCGGGTGTGTTGAATTTCTTAAAGAATAGACAATAGGTAACCAAGTCTAGATGCTCAGCGCTTGTCTACCTCGAATGCTCTCAACGAAAATAGCCGTGGCATTGACACAGATAGAAACACAAAGAGTAGTTTGAGTACCTATATGTATGTAGGTGTTTCGACTGAAAGTTTTTTGACAGTCAAGAGAAGAAATATTACTTATTCTTGAGCCAAATATCGACCCATACACAAAGAGATAAGCATTGTTGGAATTATTTAGATACATACGTATGAATGGAAATACATGGAAAATACTATATTTCTGAAAGTAGGTTTGTAAACAAATACTTTTACATGTAAATCATAATAAAAAAAACTAGATGTTGTCGGCGTTTCCTATCTGACTACTCTGAGAAAAAAGGCCGAAACGAACTAGGAGGTCACAGTCTCTTTAAAGTCCAGACAAAATTAATCTCGGTCAGATCATGTGAAGACCACGTAGATAGCTGTCTTAAAAATTGTATCGTTTCTTGTGACGGTACATACATACAACAAAGAGATAACTGTCGTTGTAATCATTTATGTAGGTACTTAGTTCTTGTGAGTTTATATGAAGAACCAAATAAATCCGAAGATGTCCTAGAATATGTTCGAATACATTTAGACACTGATGGAGATGATAAGATGGAGGCTGCGAGAATTCGCATAGCCGAATTGAAAGCGGAGAATGCGCTGCTCAAGGCGATACAGCTCCAACGGAAGGATACAATTTCGCTTATAATTGTTACCGTAACAAATTTACCTATGTACATAAAAAACACGCTTTAAAAACCAAACTAAAAAGTAGAAAATAATTTAATTCTATTAAAAAGCGTGGGAAGCGTGTTTTTTTTTTGTTTTTTAAACTATAATTTATTTTCTATTTTTTAGTTTTGCTAACTACAAAAGCCTGTTTTTTTCTAATTATTGAATTGTCATAGGTCCTTGATAAGTCTACAAAGTTTAAGTTTAAAAAATATTGTTGTTGATTCTAGATAACCATAACTTAGTGTTATAATTACTGTGAGAGTATTACTTTCGTTATAAGTAGGTATGACTTAGTTGGCAGTGCAAGCAGTAGATGATTTTTTTATTCGTTTACTGTTACTTAGTCGGGAAATGCGTTGGTGATCGTTTATTATTTAAGGTCATATTCAATGATGAGCTTCTTCTTTTTTTATAGATTAGGTATACTTTTTATAGAATTGCGTCATAAAATTTGAAACATGTTAAAAATAAACCTTTAACGTTTCCCTGATACCAGCTAAGGGCGTCGTTTATTTAGAATTTAACAACATTTTGCCGGTCGATAGCGTCCTATGCCAACAAATTTTATGTAAATAACCGCTCAACTGTAAAACGTTACGGAACGGTTCGTGTTCCGTGTTCACACCTTGTTCATTCAATTTTCAGAAATATTACCTACCTACCCAATTTATTTTAAGAAAATACCATTATCAAAATCCGGAATACTTTTACATAGCATAAAAACTAAGTCGCTTCTCAAGTCTCTAGCTATAACTACTTTGATCTTCTAAACTGCACAATTAACTTTGATGCGGTTTTCACCACTATTTCGAAAATTCATTCTGAAAGGTTTATGTGTAGCATATTCAGCCTATAATATTCCCACTGCTGGGATACAAGCCTCCTCTCTGTGAGAGGGAGTGGGCTGTTACCAACCACGCGGGACCAATGTCTGAGTCTTCGAATCTTTGGTTTTAGGACGTTTCCTCTCGATGTTTTCCTTGGCTGTTTTAAGAGCAGTGGTAATTAAATTAAATAAAATACACAAAGCCCTGCCTAATATAGTAAACTCACAACCTAAAACTCATAAGTCGAGGCCGATACTAATGTGCCACCGCTGCTCAGGTTTATGTGTATAGTTCGCTAGTATTTTTTCTTTGAATTAACACAGACATCGCTATGTTTTGACGTTATCCTACATCAGTACATAGTTACACCCTTGCCATGCGAGTCCCTACGATCTAATGAAAATATATAATGATGTTGATATAACTCAAAATCGTAATTCCACAAGCAATAAATTACATAGTAAAACCAACGAAACAATTTCGGTAAAACTTGGCCGCACAAAACAGCCATAACTTTGGAACACAGTTACCGTAAAAATTGGGTACACGTGGCAAAGTCTCTATTTGTCGGTAGCACGCGACGTTAAGTACATCACGCCTGTAAAGGTACGATTACATTGTATAATCTAAAAATTCGTACTAACTAAAATATACCACCAGCTTTACCGAAAATTTACTGAGTAAGACCACGGCCTAATCAAAGCGACCGTCGCGCGAATACACGATCGTCGCTGTCATTTTGTTCGGGGAACGTGAATGCTACAAAGGGTGCCTTCCGGTCTTCCGAACAAACGAGTGACATAAACGATCGATCGCTTTGGTTTGGATGCGGGGTAAAACGTTTAAAACGTTCAAAAAGTTCCGCCAAATAAAAACTGAATAAAGCCACGTAATAGGAATACATCGAATATATTATCTAACAAGTTGTACTAACTGAAATATACCATCAGCTTATCCGAAAATTTACTGAATAAGGACACGTCCTAGCCAAAGCGATCGTCGCGTTCATTTTGTTCGGGGAACTTAAATGCAGTAAAAAGTGCTTTTCTGCTTTTCCTAACAAACGCGTGACATAAGCGATCGGTCGCGCTGTTGGCGATCGGTCGTTTTGGCTCTAAATAAAAACTGAATAGGTAAGGCCACATATGTACTAATCACGTAATTTATGCTGCAAAGGGTGCCTTCCGGTTTTCCAAACAGAAGAGTGATATAAGCGACCAGTCGCGCGAATATCCGATCGATCGCTTTGGCTAGGATGCGGGGCCAATATTTAAAACGATCAAAAAGTTCTGCTAAATAAAAACAAAAAGATGTAACTCACATAATCCTTTTCACATCCCTAATGACACAAATTAGGGTTACGAGAGACCTTAAATACTTTTCAATTATGACTTTATCACCCGGAAACTCTTAACGAGAGAAGCCTTTGACAATAAACAGGACAAATGTTTTAAAATAGCATTTGTTTTTCCGTTTCCTGAAGTGTAGTCTAAGTATAATTGCAATGTTGCGGTGCAAAGTTTTTTGTCTCGGTTTGTATTTGGAATAACTTCAAGACTTCTTGGAATACATTGAATGGGTTTTCACTTTTACTTGGTAACTTTTCCGAGGATAATTGTGATTTATTTACTTCGTGCGTGTAAAGTTTATTAGGCCACAAGTTCATAAAAAGGCGTCGTGATTAAAATTGTGGCCTCAAACTCACCACTTTCTTTCTCAGAAGGAAAATCTTTATGCCAGACTATTGTTTTAATTATGAGTTTTTCAATTAGTTTTCGAACCTACTGTTAAAGAAAACAAGCGACTCGCGGCGGCAGCAACACCACCTTATTTTTAAAGCTTCAGTTGTCTTTGTTATCTAAGTAAATAAAAATGTAACCGCTTCACACCGCTCAGAATAAAAAATGGCGCGTGCGGCGCCGAACACGTGATAAAAGTGAAACTTAAAAAAGACTGAGAAAGATATTTAAGAAAGATATTGGTTTGTTTTTATATTGCCAATAAACTTTTTTACTTTTTACTTTTATATAGTGTGTGAGAGAGAGAGAGAGAGTAATACCTTTTTTCTCTCTCATGTAACGAAATGTCTAACGAGACTCGCTCTCAATTTTCGTCCAATTATCGAATCGCTGCCTAAGAAGTTTTACTTCACAAGGAGCAGCAATCACGCATAGTGGAACTTCATTCCGATCTAGCGCATCCCTTGCTTCCCTCTTCCAACGCGCGATGGCCTTAAGCCGAGATCTGTACGCCACAGGTGCCCTTAACTTGTAGTCGCCCTGGCTGGAGGCCATAATTTATTAAAGTAGCCACAGGCCAGTGTAGTTAAGTAGGCGACAGCCTCATAGCTTGACTTAGGAGATGTCAATCCAAAAAAAAGCAAAGTGGAACTTACTAAATAAATACATCAAACATGTAATAAAACTGCAAAAGAATTCTATTAGACATCTTTGTCGAAGTCAAGCTGCGGGCGTATATTGGCAATGCGGCTTAACAGTCCGTATGTGGGATTTGATTTTCCGTACAGGCCCCAGTAAGTGCAATAGGAAGTGTCGCGTGAGTCTCGCCGTCGAATAAAGCAAAGAGAATTGGGTCGTGGCCCACGAAGCCCCACATTTTGGAACAAAGCCAGCCGCAACGGCGATTTTGTTTTATTTCACAAAAATAAAATACGTACTGTATAACGATTTAGCTCGGTTAATAACGGTTATGACTTCATGTCACAATGGTATACCGGTTATTGGATAACGGTTAAAAATTCTTCATCGCGTTTTTAAGGTTCATAATAAACAGATTAGGGAGGGCCGATGGTGTAATCCCGAACGCTGGGATAGCTTATAATATATTTTTTACCAGCAAAAGGTTGGGTAGGTAAAGCTTAAATTGTTTGTAAAATATTTACAGCCGATAACTTTGGTATTACTTCTCTTTTTACACAATTCGAGAAAGTAAGTTCAATGGATAAGGTTATATAATATTTTATGGGTTATCAGCATTCCGATCGAGTTATAGGAAATCAATTTTATGTAATTATTTACACGTGATGTTGGGGATATATCCATTCAATGTTGATTCTATTACTGGCTTATGTCAGACTTCTTTTTCGTATTCTTCCGATTATAAATATAATGCCTCGTAGATATATTGGTCGTAGGCGCTACTGCTGACCTTGAGGTCTTCAGTCCTATACCCAGTTCGGGCAAAATGTTATTGGGTTTTTCTAATTGAAATTTGTTAAATAGTAGCCTGTAGTCTTGAATTGTGACAGGCAATGAGCTCGCAATAATAACATAACTGCCGAAATCAAAATCAAAATTAAAAGTAATTTATTTTAAACTAGTCTGATGTCAGCACTTTTTGAACGTCAAAATTACATAAGACAGTCCCCCAAAATGCCCGCTTTTACCACTTCCTAGTGCTTTAGCTGGGAAGAAGTGGCAAACTCCGCATCAGCACAGCTGTCTGTTATCTTAGAAGTAATTGATTCTATACAATGGTAGGTACGGAATTAACGTTACGAAACGAGCCTCCAGGCATAAAGGGCGTGCCCGCTTACGTATGCAATGCGGCATTATGTTCACATAGCTGTAGCTAAAAGTAACAAATGTTAAACCAGGACCTTAGGAGTAAAATAAATAATCAGTTTAATTATAACAAAACCATGGTCAGCAAGACGACCAGTCACCACAAGCAGCACCCGTTCGCGAGCATAACGCAAAGATCAGCCATAAACTCCCTCGCCATATTTGAGGGAAGGAGGCAACCCGACCTCCGACGCTACCGCAAGCAGTGACATCTAAGGGAGCATAACGAAATGTGGGTGTACGAGTACGTACCTAGAGTACACCCACATATCGCCCCTGCCATCCCCTTCGGGGAAACAAGGCGTCATGTTCTGTTATGTTATGTTATATTTATACTACAAATATTTACTAAAGAATAACGTATTTTGATTGAACAAATGCCAAAACATTTATTTAAAAGTGAGGCAATAATTCTACCCCAGATCGGCATACAAAGTAACTGCGAATAAGAAAGCTACTGAGAATTTCCCACGAGACAAATTACCCAAAGCCGCCTCCATCAGCAGATTTGTACTCTTTTCAACGAATTCTCACCTGATTACAGACAACAGGGAAATCAATGATATGTGAACAATTTGTTAGATTCCCTTATTCAGCCTAAAGGGAATGAGTACCGTTATGTAAGTACTTTCAAAATCGAAGTAGGAATTGTATTTTATAGAACCGTAGTAAAATGGAATGTCAGTGTTTTCAAATATGAAAGATTATGACTAGCTGAGCCCGCGGCTTCCTTCACGTGACTGCATTCTATTGGCATTATAAGTCATAATAATATTCATAATAATTATCCTCTACAACATCCGCGTGTTTATATAATTTAAGCTTAAACTTGTTAGTACATAAACGAACGAAAATATTATTACACAAAATAATATCTTTGTAAGAGATCAATTTGGTACAAATAACGACTCTTTTATTGAATTACTTTTATATAACGAGTGGGATCTAAATCATCTTCTAAAAATATTGTATGTGACACCTACGCCTTCCCAAAATAACCTTTATAAACGATGTAATATTATTCCTACAACACCAGTCTTTTACAAACAACATTCTAGAAAATCTGAGGCGTATAAAGAGCGTGAACATAGAAGCCGGCACAGTCACGTCGCTCAATGCCAACTATAAAAACGAGTAGCCAAGCTACGTGAGTGTTCCGCTCCCAATGTAGGATAAAACTGAATTTATGTACATAGGCCGTTAAAAAAGGGCTGATATATATCCCTCGGGATGGGATCAAGACGAATTACCCAATAATATTGGATTTAGAACGTGACAAGTAACGGAAATCGGTTTAAAATTACCGTAATTTGCGAGGAGACCTCTTTGTTGAGATTTAGTCGGCGTCAGCTAAGTCAGTTAATGACTACTAATTTTTTTAACGTGATCGCATTACAGGGTAATTTTTTTACCAGTGCGCAAACTATAACCATGAATTCAGCATACTTATCATTCTAGACTAGCGTAGAAATTTTTCGTCAGTTATACAAAAAAAATCAGCTGTTTCTTAGAAAAGTGCAATACCTACGCGGTCAAAATGTATGGAACATCCGAATTTTGTTTGTATAACTGACGAAAAATTTCTGCGCTAGGTGGGTCTAGAATTACATTCTGAATTCATGGATACAGTTTGCGCACTGGTTAAATTTTTATCCTGTATGTCTAATTTTATTATAGAATCACATTGTACGACTATTTTTTTTATTACTGTATGTGCAATGATAGCTGGATGGGCTTGGCTCCGAAAGGACTGGCCGGAAACACAACAAGCATAGACCAGAATTGTATGGAAAATGGAGAGGGGAGGCCTTTGCGTTCAGCAGGCTTAGCACAAGGACCGTAGACAAGTGTTTTGTCTACGGAAGGGTAGACAAAAATGGCGTTTCCGTATAGACAGTTGAAAGTTTTTCACCGAGTAATGTAGACAAGCGATTTCTATTCTACAGTAGACTAGAAATAGAAAGCCTGCTACAGTGGAAAAATACAAGCTAGTTAGATAGATAAGCTGAATTGTTCACAACATCACATAACATCACGCGTTGTTTCCTCAAAGGGTTGGGCAGAAGTGAATCTATAGAATAGAATAGAATAGAATTTTATTTTGCAAATATGGGTAATACACAATAGTTGTTAAGATACATCAAAGGTCAGCCATATTTTACCATTCGGCATGTAAACATTTACATTATTAATGTAACTTGTACTTACATTTTGAAAACCACAGCAATAAAAAAGCAACATTATTACAATTATCATTATCATTACAATTATCATTATCATTACAATTATCATCATCATTACAATTATCATCATCATTACAATTATCATTATAATTACAAATTACCATTTAACAGATCAATTAATCAACAAATATTTTTTTCTCTATTAGAAACTCAGTTATACTTTAGTACGTTTTATCTATCAACATTTTTTGAAGTATTTTATAGTAATTATGTACACCCAGATTTCGCCAGTTACTGTTGAATTGTATAATTAATTATATTTATGATATTGATTTACACTCAGTGATTGTTTTAACTCACACACTGACTTGTTAATTTTTTAGGAAAATCGTATATTTACTTAAACAATGTTTATAAATATGTGAGCACCATGTATCTATCATAAAATTAATTTATTCGTCATTGCTTCACTTTAATTCTTTTTACCTATTTTGATATGATAATTTTATTCTATGTGCATCGTTTTCACACATAATTATATAATGAATGTGTGTTAAATTTTGTACTTAAAACATTTTCAAAGAGTAACGGTCGAGTTTCTTCCCCATTCTTCTCCAAAACTACATTTTGGAAGGGGCGACTAGAATCAATTCTATTTTAATGTAAATGTTGACGTTCAAAAGTAACTTTTAAGTACCTATTTGAAATAAATGCTTTGACTTTGACTTTGACTATGGGCAAGCCTATTGCCATCGGCGGGGTCCAAATCCAACCCCCCGGCTGCTTTTGAGAAATGCCAGACAGATAAACTCAAAAACACTTTACCCCACCTAAAATAAAAAGAGCAATTATTTAGGAATATCCCAACGATTTCAATTATCAAAGCAGGTATCTAAATTCTTGACTGTCTATGGCATATCTCAATACTTTACTGCAAAAATCTAATCGTTTAACCCAAGCCTGTCATCCGCAAGCGCTGTTACAAACAAATGAGTATCTACGCTTTACCGAGCACATCTATCTGGCACATTAAACAATACAAAAGCTTTCACAAATTGTGATAATGAGAAAGTATTTTGTATTCCAAATTTGTTACAAACAAAGACTGCTCTGAAAGCGGAGATCGGTGGTTCCAAGCATTAATTAAATTTTGATCCGACAATTTAGTGAAGTCCCCTACCAAGGCAGACGTCAATGGCCACGAAATTCAACTCATCTGTAACAAAATATCGAAAATAATATGCTTATTAAATAATAAATCTTTATCAAATTCAAACGAAAATTATAATGATAAGAGAAGTTTCTGAGGGCGATAATTAAAGTCCTTTGTTTATCGTTTTTGATGTAATTAGTGAAATATTAAATGATAATTGCTTGTTGTTCAATTTCAAGAATTAATTGAGTTGCCTTGGAACTCGGATAGGCCTCTGGTGTGGGACGCAACCTGTGTCGACAACTCCGCCATCTTATGTTCCAAGCATGGCGGTCTGTGCTGATACTGCTGAAACCGTCAAGTGTCGCAAATACATTTTTGAGCCGTAACTACAGTTTTGAGCCGAGTCATGGGGCCCGAGTGCGCGTCTCCTTTTTAAGGATATTTCTCACCGACTGGTTGAAACTTCACGTGACCAGAGGGCTGGGTCGACCTTTGGCCAAAGAATTAGCATTGCCATTCAAGGTGGCAATGCTGCCAGTCTTCTGGGCACGTTTCCTGATGACAGCGATGCGGACGAAAAAATATCTCGACGCCTAAGTGTCCTTTTGTTTTTGTATTTATTTGTATTAGCTAGTATAAATAGTTAGTAGCTCTCGTAAATAGTTAGTTGTGTTAAATACTGTAAAAGTGATGTGAGTAAAGCAATAAAAAAAAAAACTACTGAGTAAATGTTTGATAGGTTATTGCTATTAACTCGGAGTTAACATAATTATCGTCGTTTTTATTCAAAGTTCACAAAAGATGAGACGATATCTTACTTTTTTCCATTATGCAAACCTAAGTTGCCTTGCTGAAAATAGAGTCATGAGTCTTGAAAATTAAACAATATTTTAAATCTATATATATAAAAATGAATCGCCGAAATGTATGTACGCGCATAACTTTCGAACGACTGCACCAAATTGGATGATTCTTTTTTTTATGTGTTTCTTATTGTCAGGGCAAGGTTTGTATATAAGAAAATTTTAAAAAAGTATATAGATTTGATCCGAATTCATTTTTACAATCTAATACAAAGTAATTGACGGTATGTAACAGAAGACTTTGACAGATCTTTGACGAAACAATCGACCAACTGATTTGATTTTACCAGTCGCGACTGGAGAAATAAAATATGGCGGTATGAAGTTCGCTGGGTCAGCTAGTAATAAATAAATAAATAAACCTACCTAAGTATTTTCGCCTTGATTTGTGAAGCAGCGTTTTCATGATTATTTATAGTAAAATATTGACTTCTAATTATTAACTGCTACAACAATCAAATGTGAAAGATGTTTTCGAGAAATGTTGACAGTAAATTTCCATTTGTACTCAAGGGAAACGTCGAGAAAGTTTAATTAAATTGAATTATCTCACAATCATCTCGCTTATTAATTCAAGAGCAAAGTATTTTGAAATCGCCGAACTAAATTAATTTATTTGTATTTTGAGAAAATGTCGTAAACATCTGAGTTTGGTTATTCCTGATTAGATATGAAAGTTATTAAAGGGTTCCAAACACCAAAACCTTGTACTAAAATGGTTACAAGCATTTTGTACCTATGTGTGACTTTGTCTCGGTGAGATTACTAGATTATTCAGGGTGGCTGGGACATTGACACATAACCTGTAACCATGGATTCATTTCATAGTTCTGGAACCCTTGCGCTGAAATTTATCGTCAGTTATCTAAAAAAAAATCAGCTGTTTCCTACAAAAGTGGAAACTACCTCGGCCGCTAAAATCTATGGAACAGCTTATGTTCTCTTAATTATAATAATCATTTATTTAACAGATTATAAAATCCAATTTGTTAGTAATTACACATCATAAACACTAGCGTTAGTACATACATTTGCCAAAATTTTGGTAATAATGTAACTAACCATGTCAAAATAATCAATAATAGTTTCAAAATAATTCATAAAATTACAAAAATTACCATTAATAACGTTAAAACTACTAAAAATAATTTCAAAATTATTAATAATAAAATATTCCAAATTCAAAATAATCAAAACTGCAATAGGTACAAGCAACACATTATTTCAAGGCAAGGTTTGAAAGAAATACTTGTGTCCTGGTCCAGTGCCTGAGTATTAGACCATCTGCTCTGTTGGCCACGGTGACCAAGACGCTGTTGGGGCTGCCCCGCACCCGCCGCATCAGAGAGGCGACACGCTTTCACATGATTGCGTGCTTAAATAACTGATGAAATTTTTCAACGCAGAAGATCTAGAACTAAGCACTGAATCAATAATAATTGCCACCCTGTGTTACTTAAGCGGTTTCAAAGAAAGAAAACAACTTTCAAATGTCAAAACATTTTTGCCTTCGAAGGTAACAAACCTTCTATGCGCAAGTCCGACTCACAGTAAGCCCGTTTCCGTATTTCTTTTGGCGCAACTTTGTTTAGTGTCTTGCCAACATTGCGAAGTTACTGCAAGAGAAAATTACACACTGTGTCGCTACAAGTCCCCTGTGTGCCTGGCTAGCGTTGCATTTAATTGAAGGCTCGAGCTGACCAACATTGTTTAAAATGACCGCCTCTCTACATGTCGACTAACGTTGGAACTAACAACATGTTCTGCTACGTAATCATCACAGGGAACAGTGATTTTGGAACTGTATGTAAAGGAACATAGAACTTGTTCTTATTTAACGCTTGTCCGACGCAAAGCTTCATTAATAATGGAGGTCGGCTTGTGGCGGCTGAAAGTGTTAGCACTAATGTTTCTTTCCACAGTTTCATTTATAATTGAATAATTAAAACAGGTTAGGGTAGTAACTGGTTTATTTTACACGAAGTGTATTATTTCCTCATTGTTCTAGTGGTCACAAGCGGTACTGCCGAGCATGAGGATTTGATTCCCAGGCAAGGCAAAGTGTAATTGGGTTTCTTCATCAAAAATTTCTCATTTGCAGCCCGGAGCCTGGATTCGAGTCCGGTTGATGGCAATAGGCTGGTCCTCTATTACATACGCCTTAAACATAATTGGCGAAATGTGGGTGTATCCTACAAATATGATAAATGTGAAATTTTGTATGTTAAGATGTGTATTACGCAAAAACGGCTGAACGGATTTGGAAAACATATATTTTGTGATCTGGATTAACACATAGGATACTTTTTATCCCGATAATACGTTCCCGTGGAATAATTTACGACCTCGACCAGGGCGAGAATTTAGTAAAAAATAACAACAATACTTAAACAGAAAATTACGAACGAAATACTATGCTAACTTTAAATAAAACAGTTTTAGTTGCAAAACAGAATAAATTTTACTTCCAACACTATTTCTGGAGTGTAACTGGTTTACAACTAAATACAGACCGGATGCTTTAACCAAGAGTTGTTTACTTCTAGTTTAAGTTAACTGCTTATCAAGACATGGTGTTTCTGTTTAAAAGATTTAACAAACAAGATATAACTTAATACCATAGAGATATATAAAATACAATGGTATTGCTTTAAAAATTGTTTTTCTGCACGGGGTTTTGTAAGCTAAATTGTACTTATGAAACTTGACATTCTATAAAAAATGCCCATTTTCAAATTAATTTAGGTATGTACATTTTAATGGGGATATTAATTGTAATTTTATTTTAATATTTCTACACCGCCAACTGCAACTGTACTATGTGAAGCTGTCTATTAATAATATCTGAATGACCGAGCTTTGCTCGGTATATATATTTTTTTCGTTTTCTAATAATTAAACCTAACTGCTGGATTGATTTATCGCCACCGAAAACCCTGCTTACTAAATTTCATGAAAATCGTTGGAGCCGTTCTCGAGATTCAGATTCAGATTACATACATACAAGAATTGCTCGTTTAAAGGTATTGGATCAAGATGGAAATAAATTAAATTGTATTAGCCTTTGCAAGCAGCTTATTATCTCACAGGAACTTACTACCAGGATAAAAGTATTTTATGTGTTAATATATGTGTGCCAAATTTCATCCGAATCCGTTCAGCCGTTTTTGCGTGTTAGGGTAACAAACAGCAAAACACAAAAGTTTGCATAACTTTCATATTTACCTTATACTAGCTTTTAACCGCGGCTCCGTCCGCGTGGATGTCGGTTATCGCGTAAAAAAGTAGCCTATGTCATTTTCCATATTAAAAAAAAAAAAAAAAAAAAAAAAAAAAATATTCCACGCTATATCTATGCCAAATTTCATGGCGATAGATTCAGCGGCTTAGGCGTGAAACCGTAACAGACAGACAGAGTTACTTACGCATTTATAATATTAAGTAGATAGGGATACGTTGGCCCAAACTTTCTATTAGGAGAAAAAACGAACTCAGGATCGCACTTTTGTCTGGCGTATAAATGTGGCTTGATATTTTACTTCTGTACAAAAGCTGTAAAACCGCAATTTTTATTTTTTATATAAAGATATCTCAAGATTGAAAAATTGGCCCTTCGTGTACTAAATAATATCCGTCTGATATCTTTCCAAATATATTAATGTATGAGTAATTGAAATCTTCGTTTTTCTTGACGACTGACATCTACTAAGCAAAATCGAGACCTAAATGATAAGTCAATAAGATTCAATTTGGTAACTACAAGAAACATTAACATATAAACTCATCTATGAATATTTTATGTATAAGAAACGGCCGTCTTTAATAAAATATGAACCGGTATATCGGAAAATTGATTGGAACGCCCTTCACATTTCTTGTCTTGAATTTACCAATTCAACGTTCGTCATACACGCACATACTTACATAGTACATAATCAGCCTATTATTTTCTCTTTGCTGGAAAACAGGCTTCCTCACCGTGAGAGGGAGTGGGTCCACCACGCGGGCCCAGTGCGGGTTGGTAGATGTTACATGTCTTCAAATTCTCGGTTCTAGAATAGGGCCGGTTTCCTCACGATAATTGGCGAAAAATCACAAACGTGATGGTCACCGAAATTTAATTACATCGTTCGATGTCGGTACCCATCACGTGTATGAAGCTTCAAAGAACCAAAAAAAAACTAACTTCGTAATTTTGAGTGGATAACTATAGCTTGCCAAAAACGGGATAGACGGCAGCTGGAGGTACAAGAAATTTTGAAATTTGAAAATCTTTTGAATTAAAATAAAGTTACAGTCAGGGAAATTATTTTATTAACACCTTACGTCAATTAATCGTAGTGTGGCCATTGCAAAGACAAAGAATGACAGTTGTGATTTCAATCAAAATAATATACCTACGGACAATTTAAGTTGATAGCCACTTTATTCCATAATAGATCCTAACATTACATGTTTTTTTTACTTGTCCTCAGGTGTCATGGATCCGCAAGCGTGACCTCCATATCCTGACGGTGGGTGTTCATACGTACAGCAGTGACGCTCGCTTCGCCGCGCTACATACGGACAACTCAGACGAATGGACGCTGCGCGTGGCGCCAGCGCAGCCTCGAGACTCCGGCTCGTACGAGTGTCAAGTGTCCACTGAGCCTAAGATTAGTTTGTCGTTTAGACTTACGGTTGTCGGTAAGTAAGTTTGCGTTATTATTTACAACAGATGACAGGCGACAATCTGAAAATCTTCCATTAAGATTTTTTTTTGGCATGGTTTTTTGCTTTATTTAAAACAAAGGTACTATTTTAAATAAAGCATATATGTTTTAAATATAGCGAAAACAATTCCATTAAATATGGCAGATAATCTCACATTATCTGCCATATTTAATGGAATCTAGCACCCAAAGTGTGGAAAACACTTTAATTGCATTGTTTTGGCATTGAGATTGTTAAGTGTGAAACTCAATTTTATTGTGTCGCAGGTCATTACTTTGGTATTTAACCCCACACGTCGACTTATTGTCGAGAACCAATTTTTAGCGCAAGCACATATATTTAATTTAAAGTATAAATAATAAAGGAGTTTTTTTATGATTTAGCATGACATTATACTACAAATGAACCAACTAGCAATTTACTACAAATGCTAGCAAAGCATTGCTAGTAAATTTTAGAAATGACTTCTCATGTTGTTGTAGCCTTAACGGAAATTACTAAAGGATTTAAGTAAAACCAAACTGAATTTAGGTTGCATAAATGACTTACGATACCTATTTGAATTTTTGTCCCCATTCTCGTTAGTCCTGGTTAATAAAGATAAATTAACTACTAAACTTCCTCCTAATACAATTGTAAATGAGTCGAAATGTCGACTTATATAATTGTTACAGGCAATTAGCTTCGCGGAGACAGCGAGCCATCCCTCTAAGTAAACGTTTGACGTCGAGAGTACCAGACAAATTGACACCGATAAACTTTCAAACACTCAGCTCGCTCCCATTCCGGGAGTAAATAATTTAATATGCAATGCAACTAAAGACTGATGTTTGTTGCAGTATCAAAAGCAGAAATACTCTCAGGACCAGAGTTGTTTGTGAGAGCTGGTTCTGACATCAATCTCACTTGCATCGCCAGACACGCTCCAGATCCTCCGAGGTAAGTATTTTTCTTAAAAGCTGAAACTTCATAAAACTGACATGTGGCAAACTGCACAAACTTGTTTCACTTTATGTGCAAAATATGCTTCAGACAGAGTAAACATTATAGCTTTAAAGCCGGGCTCAAAAGTTATTCACTTCATGTTTACCTTCAAATGGCTGAAATATAAAGCTTTTGCCGCACTTTCGCCTCAAGTAATCGGCAGGTGTTGACTCAACAGACAGACTGTGTGACTTGCCATGTTAGGAGCAGGCGACGGTGCTCTTGAAGCGAGACAATCCATGCACAACTATTTGCTGACAAGCGTACGTGTGATCGGGATAACAAATTGAATTCGGGTTTGAACACAAGCTGGCGAGAATTTGACGTCTTGGCTTGAAAGTGAACAACATTTTTGTGTAGTGTAGCAATATTTTATGTCTAAGCAAAAAAACAGTTTTTATAGAATAGGTGCAGTTACATTTAGTTGTTAGCCCACATTCAGGTGCATTCGAATGGCTACCCGAATTCGGACACCCGACTCTCTATTCATTCATACAGGTAGTCTTGATGAATTTGGCCCTCGATGGTATTGAACGAAGTAGGTAGACAAATTCTGCAATAACACTGGGTCGTTAGTTGGAATTTCATAGGTATCTGAACGTGTGTGCAAGACCAAAATGTACGTAGTTACGTATTGCGGCATTATTGACGCTTTCGCTTCCTACGAGTGTAAAGTAATTTGGTGTGTTATTCCTAGAGAGCGTTTATTGACACCGTAAGGGCTTGTGGTTAAGTAATAACAGCCGCAAGGGTCGCTTACGTCGGTCTCGGTACGCTTCTCACGGCTGGATAACCATCTTTACATGCCAAGACCCCCTATTGCTTCGGAAAGCAGCGTTAAGCCATCGGTCCCGACTGTTATTTGTAGATTATTGACAGTCGTTACGGATCTTCAGAAACCCGAAAAATTTACAAACAGACTTATTAGTTTAATAAAAAGGTATCGTATTACCCAGTAACTGGTTCGTGGAGGTCAGATAGGCAGTCGGTTCTTATAAAATACTGGTATACAGCTGCATCCGATCTATTGGGAGTCGACCTCGACATAGTTTGTAAAACGCTAGGCAGATTAACTGTTAATTGACGCCATAAAATCGAACCCCGGTGACATTATTTTCATGACGGCTGTCTCTGCGACCGTTACTGGCGGCTCAAGTGCAGTTTTCTGTAGAAGCTTTTTATTTTTTCCATGAAAACATACCAACTTACTTTCATAAATAACGTTTTAACATATGTATGGAAATGGATACATGAGGAATAAGGAAAATGTCGAGAGGAAAGTTTTGAGTATGAATGCCGATGCTTGTAAAAGTAGGGAGAGACCAAAGAAACGATGGATGGACTGTGTGAATGAGTTGAAAGTAATGATTACCGAAATTACGACTAATAGAGAAGTATTTAAGAAAAAGACATGGGGCGCCGAACCCAAATTAATTGGGATGAGGGCAAGAGAATAAAGCTGAAAAGTTACGTCATTCGCCGGTTAATTGCGGACAATACGTTGCGGCCACTGCAGTTTAAGAAACCCTAGCTTAAGTGTATATATTTTGTGCAGTTTTATCTACTGGTACCGAGGCTCGAACGTGGTGAACTACGCTCAGCGCGGCGGCATCAGCGTGGAGACAGAGCAGCGCACGCGCACAAGTCGCTTGCTCATCGCACGAGCATCGCCGCGAGACTCCGGCAACTATACCTGCGCGCCGAGCAGCTCCGGTACACAACCATTATTTATTACATTCATTTTAAAACAGTACAGTCTCGAGCATAAATAAGGCTTCCATTTTTATAATTACATAGACTGTATGTCGGAAATAAAGACACATTATTAAATTATTACAAATACAGTTACGCAAAGTTCATAGGTGTTTTTCTCGTACAATCAAGATTACATACCTATTTCAATACTTAATAGTTTATTTGCATTCTACAATATATAATTAGATGGTATCTTAAATTTATATGTGATCATCATGGACCCAGTCAGACACAGCAAAATAGTTGGAGAGAGGATTCTTTTAAAACTTAGCTCATCATTTTTTTTAAGTAAACCCTATATTGCCATATTATATTTTTTTTTTACTTAACTATTTTTGTAACACACAAAATATATCCATCAATTCTCAAGGAGAAAATCACTTTTAAAAGTTACTCAGTGTATTTAAGTGCCCGTGACTGTACAATTTACAAACATACATAAATTACTTTGCAGCACAATTTAAAGTTTCAGCATAGTTTACATGATAATTTTCATAAATCCAGAATTATGACACAGTTTAATTAGGCGGAGTGCACAAAAAATTCTTAACGAAGACCCCAAAGTGAAATAGCTAATCGCTTGCCTTTGTTCTGAGTTCAGTTATTTCCACCAGCGGCTTACAGCTAAGCTAATTTACATGGTTTTTTTTTATTATTTTGCCCCCAAGGGACATGCGGGTGTTATAAAAAATATACATGCCACAATGGCCGTCCATCGGGCCTTTTATGGCGTAGCAACATTTTTCACTCAGCATACTTCACTATATCTCTGTCCATAGCTGTGTAAAAACCATTTGTCTTTTTCCACGCCTTCTCCCCTCAAGTACTGAATCAACGTGTTCAAATTCACTGTGTACTCGGCGTTCTTATCGTCCATTTGTATTCCTTACACGCCATTAATGTATTTTCCGCAATTTTCTTTTTTTTAAAGATACGGTTTTGAAAACGTGCAGCTTGGCGGGATGTAAATAGGGTTTTTGAAAAACCTTTTCTGGAAAAATAATCTTTGACGTATGATTTAATTTCCGGTTGAGGGACATTTTCGTTGCATTTTCATTTCCTTTCCGAAGTCAAGTGATGTTTTTTTGTAATAGATTCGGCGTCCGTGGTTGTTCACGTCGTGAGTGGGGAGCGACCGGCGGCCATGCAGAGCAACTCCAAGAGAATGTCTCCTCTACCACCACTATTACTCCTTTCTATCAGAACAAGTCAATTGAAATCATTCTTCACCACAATCATGCTGTACATTTTATTAATGTCCCAGTACATTTCAACAAACTCTCTAAAAAATATCATATTTCTTTGGAACAGTAACTGCATTAGAAGATTTGTGACTAGATGACCAGCTCTAGCCAATGTTGGTAATGTGGCATGAAATGCACTGCACAGACATTTAAGTAGGATTTTTAATTAGCGGTAAGTCAAACTGACGTATAAAGAAACGAATTATTGTAATAAGCATCTTTTTATTACGAGTACTTTCCTTACAATTAGTTTTAAAGCTATTATTTTATTTTTAATAATTATATAGTCTTATTTGGTATGTGACTAATAAGAAAAAAAAATTGTATCAGAAACTTTCTATAATTAATATTTAATTGAACTATGTTTTCGATCATTCCTTTTAATCGTTTGTTTATTTTTTTAAGTTTTACGTCATCGTCAATTTACTTTAAATGACTGAGTAGAATTTTGTGATAATTATAATATTTTGTTTAAGTATTACCTACAGTAACATTGTTTTTAATTAATTAATTAATTCGTTATAATTTATTTCATTCTTATAAAATATTGTAAAAAAATAACTATTTGTTAAAAGCAGAATCCTGTCTAATGATGCTCTATGTACAATAAAGAAAAACGAAGTTCTATGTATTCAGTTCTAGTGCAATCAAAGTAAATATAGAATTACCTAATCATTTTAAAATAATAGTACCTATTATTAATAGAGATCTACTGATAATGTTGTAAAATACTTACAAATGTCATTTTATTTAATTTCTAGATACTTGTTTCCCGGTCCTTTTTCACTTTGAGCTTGTAAATATAATTCATTACAATTAATGAAAATGACGAAACATTAATGTGCACAAGGGTAAATTGTTGAATTTACACAAGTTGCGGCAGTATGTAAGGACTACTTAAAATTTTGTAATTTTAGAATGGCATGTTTTTATTCAACCCACTGATAATTCCCAGTTTCTGTTCCTAAAAATATTATTGATAACTGTAGTATAATTATTGTGCCTCTTTTTGTAAACATTAAATAATTCCTATTTTTCCTAATTATTCAAAAAAAAATTGTATTTGGGTGCATTTGGTCACAGGCCCAACCTAGTCTAGCCTAGCCTAGCCCATTTGGTCAGGGCGCTCGAGCTTAGTTACTCCGACTAACTGTCAGAAAAAGCTAGAAAGTTAAAAATAAAGCTCAATAATTTTAAAAAAGTGTGCAAAATTATAAGCGCAAAATGTAATCAGAGGTTAATTCATTAAAAACACTGCCCATAATTCGAAAAAGTTCAAACAGTTTTAAGTGGATAAGTTAAATATTTCCCTTTTTGCATTATGTTAGTTGGTGGCTACGAAAACGCCGTAGCACTTGCTACGTAGAGTGCTACAAGAATTTACTATGCTAGACAGATTTTTCATTCAAATTCAAATTCAAATTGTTTATTTGTAGAACACAGGTAAAGAACATATGTCAATATTATTAATAAGAATTAACGCTATGTCTTGCCGTCAACGGCGCACAAATATATTGATTATAATTTAATTAATTAGTATTAATTAGGACAAAACATCATTATTTTGATGGGATTACTTATTTAGGCTGACCTAGACAACAGTATTTAGGTCAGATAATCACTCTATAAGAACAAAACTGTTTTGACTACGTTTGAGTATAGCCCTAAAATGTGTACTATTATTTTGTAATTTCGAAGTAACTTAACTACTGCCTCACTTTGTAGCAATTCGACACTTTACATGAATAAAGTTTAGGGTAATGTAAATAGTCCCATCTTTTTATAATACTTTCATCCAACATAATGAAAATCATAAAAATAGACGTTAATGTTGTTTTTCTAATAAATTTATTATTATTAATTAATTATAATTGTACCGAAACATATTACCCAGCTGAAGATTGTATTAAATAATAACTAAAATAAGTTTTAGTCAAATAAATCTGTGAATACACAATTTAGAGCATTGTAAATACAGTTTGTAAATAAATACGTTTTACGTGTTATTTATCGTTGAGTTTTACTTTGAAAACTTTTCTAATTTTCCAGTGTTTGTTTTGGTACCAAACTTAAATAAGAACTAGTTGTAGATCAATGAATTTGATATTTAAATACGCTTTCAATATAATTCATCCTTTTATCATACACTACAGTACGGTGCAATATTTTTAGCGAAACGTAATTTTCTCACTGAAAAGTAACTAACTTGGTTGCCATGTTATTTGAAAATCAATTCTGAAAGCGAGTGACAGTAACTTTTATTTTTTTCAACGCACAAAAGATATTGATTATTGATATTTGTCTCAAATTATACCGGTTAGCGATTAGGCTATCACAATAAGTGAAATCGCTCACGTATTTTAAACATACTCAATTAAAATTATTCTTAACAATTAACATTCCCTTCCAGACCTTTTTTTTATTTTTTTGCGTGGGAAATCATCAAATAACTTCTCCCGCTCTGGGTGGAGCGGGAGAAGGGGTGGAGCGGGATGTCAGACTTTTACTGACTAAAACCCACCCGTGTTCCCTCAGTTGCCTGTGTGCCAGGGGCCACTGTATCTCTTAACAACAACCCGCACCCCTGGCAGGCATCGGCCCTTGCATCAGTTGCTGCTGACATCTCTTTGAGGCGCGCGTGGAACACAACTCGCCGTCGACCCGGGCTTGGTCCTTACCGGACAGCGAGCTACCCAGTACTCGCTGTCTGCAAGCCCGTGCCTACGGTGGCCGGGAATCAGCCTGGGGTTCCCGACGCCCAGGGCGTCTCCTACGAAGGCCACGGCTGTGAGGGCGTATGTACTGCACCTCCCTCACGTGCGCTGCCTCCCTCTTTGCGAGCATAACTGCTTCGCTGAAGGAGGCGACTGCTAGCCATGCACTCTCGTTCCGTACCATGGCCTGGACCAGGGTCGGACGCGAGAGTTCCAGACCTTTATTTTCGATTTAGTATCTATTTAACAACATTAATTATTTGGTAACCATTAAGTTTGTCTTGAGTTGTTGATACCATTACCCCGCGTCTGGATGGTTTATTTCTTGCCAATTTTTATGATTTTTTTTAAGGATTCTGTTCTCTTTTTTAACATAACAACTTTTAACAACTTTTTTTCTAAAGGGCTGATTTTTCAATAGTCATATTCAATTTGACATATTTTTAATACAAAAGCTAATATTTGCTCCTCAGATTTAAGTTATCTGACTACTGAAATATCATCCTTTAATCTGTAAACCTAATCAACACACTGTATGGATTTTTTTCACACGTGCCGAGTTCCATATAATTTTAAATAAAACCCCGACAATATGTCAACACGTCGATTAAGACCCCACATGAGGAAATACTTTGAATTTGTTCAAACACCTTTTGTGAAACAGGATAAATCACGGCTAAATAATATTTACCTTGTAATATTAAACATTACAGGTAACAGAAATGTCTTTATCATGCAACGTGTTGAGCTTCGTACTTCGTAGAGCGGGAGGAGATTGCCAAAATCACCACGTTTAGCAGGCGGGTTGGCGATAGCAGTATGGTGGTAAAATGCATAGAGAAAGCTGCTGCCCATTCTCTGATAATCCCCTTAGTTGCCTTTTACGACACTCACGGGGAGAAATGGGATGGTGCTATTGTTTTACGTCCGACACCACACGGAACTAGACGAATTTTATTATTAGTTGAAGTATAACACTTATAAGAAAACTCATCGGCATATGCATCCTGCCCATCCTTACCTACGATGCACAAAGTTGGTCACTTACTGAACAGTTCGGTAGGTCCAAACTCAACATTTGCCAGCGGGCAATGGAGCGGAGCATTATAGGTGTCAAGCGTACATACGGAGATAAAAACAGCGGATGCTGTAGAAAAGACAGCCCGGCTAAAGTGATAAAGGGATCGTCACTTACTGGACGCCTGAGAGAGGACATCGCCGTCGAGGTAGACCATGGCGAAGGTGGTGTGACTATCTGGTAAGGTTTGCAGGACCAACATGGCTAGAGATCGCACAAGACAGGGAGGTTTGGAAGGAAAAAGGTGTAGCCTTTGCCCAGCATTGTGCATAAAACACAAATATATTAACACAATGGTTAATTAAAACAAAAGAAGTACCTATCTTGACAAACTCCCTATCTTGCTAGAAAATTGTGTTACATGTGTATTCCTTCAAGTAACCTTTTTAAAGTAAAATAATATCTACCACAATGTGTGGATGTCATAGAAGGCGACTAAGGGGCTTACTAGAGAATGGGCATCAGCGTTCTCTATGCATTTGACCACCATACTGCGATCGCTAACCCGCCTGCCAAGCGTGGCGATTATGGCAAATCCCCCCTATTTGGGGGAGGCATATGTCCAGTAGTGGACGCCTTTCGGCTGATATGATGAATGTCTACCATTTACCTCAATATAACATTCAATTGAAACACATTAAAGTTTCTTCGTACAAAACAAAAAAGGGAGCAACATGTTACTGTTTAACAGAACATCAAAAAGAAACCATCGTTCAATACGTAATATTTCCGAATACCACAAATTCCACTCGCCAAGTTATAACAACATGTAAATTGTGAGCACACACGCACATCAAAGGCTTGAAGGGGTTTGTCAGGTAACTACCGAAAACGTGTCGATAGCATTCAACTCCACCGGCTCCAGTTCACTTTGAAATTTTATTTGACCCTCTTTATTTTCACCGGGTGAACAAACACGAGTACCTAACTCAATAAATCGAGCCGTTTAGGAATCGGCCCCTTTGCCGATTAATCGGATAAACTCGATAGACAAATAAGTCCTCTCGAGAGGACGAAACTTGAATACAAGAGATCTTGGCAACTCCCACAGGGGCACTTGATTCGACTATCATCGTAGCAGGCAAATGAAAAGAAAAACATGTCGCAAACATAGTTTCAGGAGAGCTTTCCTTATTTACTTAAGGCGGATTTTCTTTCGCAATCCTGTATTGTGAAGTGTTTTCCGAGATTATCCGGAGATAACCCTTGGTTTATCGCGGAAATTAGGGCGTCTTAAAATGTTGTGTAGATAAGCGTGACTGCTTCGCACACGCCTGAAAACGTAACGACTTGTGTCTGAAGATTTGCACATTAGACGGGAAAAAACACGTCTGATACGTGTTTCGACTGCTAACATCTCTTGCTCATCTCACACGAGAGCGACTGTATGAGACGGTACTTGTACGTACCCGTTGGTATCATTAAAATTTTCATACCGCGGATTAAGGTCAAACACCGCGTGTACAAAAGAGACTATAGCGTTCAACGACATCTGTGTGATGTGAATAAGTATTTGGGTTAACCATCTTTTTATTCAAATAAATTCAGATATTCAAGGCATTCAACTTGAAGCTGATTATTCAGCTGAACCTAACCTGGGAGTCGTCACGTGAAGAGGTAAGTTCTATGTTAGTATTCATCATCGGTGACCGCATCATCAGGAAGAGACCGAATAATGGCTAAAGGTAAACCTATCAGTAACAAACTACTACTACTACTACTGTTAGCCTGCATCCCACTGCTGCTGGGCAAAAGCCCTCTCCATGACTTCGAGCTATTTCGCTCCAGGGCTAAAGTGAACCATTGGTCACTATCTTCTACGGGAACTGCCACGACGCCTTCCAGATGTGGCGTTTGGTTATTTTGGGTCCACATCTAATTGGGCATACGGCACACGTGGCCAGCCTAGCATTAGCTTAGCAGCTTTTTGAGGTTATTGCAAAATCAAATCTTTGCTCATTGTAATACATTTTAGTTTATAAAAACAAACAAATCGCCCCCTATTACATAATACTTAAACATATCTAGCCAAAATATGGGTGTACTATGGGTCTATGGCTAGGTAGCTACACCTCTGGCTAACCGTTCAAGGAATACAGACGTGATGTTATGTTATTTGTTTTGTTATACAAATAGCATTATTTATTATATTCACTTATAATATTAATCTAGACATGTTAAATCGTTCGTGGAATTAAAGGCAAGAAAATGTAAATACGATATTTTGTTTTGTATATCATAAATTATTTCTTGCGCGACATCGTATTATATTTAGTTTTCTGAAATGCGAAGATGGAAGCATGTCGAGGACATTTCAATTTGAAAATACCTAAATAATTGGATGTCTTTCTGAATTCCTAATTGAATACAGGCTGATCTTGGCCTACTGGCTGAGCTTAGCGGATTTTAGATTGTTTTCTTTTAGATCAGTAACAAAAATAAATGATCATGGATGATTTCTAGTACCTACGAACAAACAATAGTAGACAGATAAACTTATTAAAACTAGCTCTTTGATTCAAATATTTCTAAAAACATGTAAGACGCATGTACTCCAAAAATCCTTTCAATCTGCCTAGAGTTTTTCCAAATATGTTGGGGTCGGGTTCCGGTCTAACCAGTTACAGCTGAATACCAGTATTTAGGATAGATCTACAGCCTATGTGACGTCTGTAACCCAGTACCTAGGTAATACAATACCACTTGGTAAGACTGGTTGTCAGACTTTCGGGCTTCTGACTACCTTCTAACGACTGTCAAAGATCCAGAAATGACAGCCGTCACCAACGGTTTTACGTGCCTTCCGAGGTACCACGGGATCTTGGCATGTAAAAATTGTCAATCATCCACGGACCAACCGCGGCAAGCGTAGCTTAACCTTATTGACCAATCCGAGATGCTGTTAGGTATTACTTAGCCACGAGCCCCTCCCCTACCCCTCAAAATCCTTTCATTATAACGAAATACATTTCTAATTAGGCAGAGTACTGCCTAATTAGAAAAGTATTAAAAAAAATTACAGACAGCAATGACTGTAATTTGTTTACACACGTTACACTTACTACCCATATAGGCAAATCAAATAATTTACGCGTCTCATTTCTGTTAAAAATTTCATCTACAGAGGGTAATTTTCCGGTTTGTGAATGTCGCAAATTAGGCTTTAATTAAAATTATGCCAAAAATTTACGTCATTATTTCGCCGCCCTTTGTGATCGCGACCTTTTTGAGCTTTCATCGCTTCTCTTATCTTTTCTGACGAGAAAGGGACTTAAGAAAAAAATAATAAATACCAAACAA